>OY804260.1:50709044-52169044 GCA_963680825.1 Meiosimyza decipiens
TAGCATAAATATGTTGCTTTAAAAAAGACATAATTAAAATCGGTTCAGTATACTTTGCACCAAAGCGTTACAAACCATATAACCATTTTTATATCAATGGCATATATGATGAAAATAACATATTTTTAACCTTAAAGTCGCTGGAAAAAGAAAACTTCTACACGCAATTTGGCATTCTATTTGATTGCATTACAAGCGATGACGGTTATAGTTTCGCCGGTGAGAACAGCATTAGATATAGCAATATCATGACAAAAAAATATCTGTAACTGTTGATCCTCATTATTTTTGGTCCTTACTTAAGAACGACTGAGTGTTTGTGTACATCACAAATTGATAAGATTGGGAAACGCTGTCATCGTTTTGGCTATCTGCCACAATGACACGTCGCCGTCGCGACCAGTGTTGATTGTAAACATTTTATGACGTCGGATTGAGGTCAGCTTTGCAGGTTTCTTAGAAAGTTTTTTTAAAACATTTTTGATTTTAAATTGGTGCATATTTATATATATCAATTAAAACTTTTCTATTTATATTACTCAAATAATGTGAAAAATACCTTATCTTGCCAAAGTTGAAAAGCCGCATTCTTATAGTGGGTAGTAGTAGCAATATAACAAGCCACAGCAATCAAAAATTTGAAAAAGCTATGATTGAAAGTTCGAAAAGGATTGAAGTTCAAATAAATTGATTTTGAAAAAACCATACATATAGTACACATCTTGTTTATAACATTTTCTATTCGAATGTTTTTACTTTAAATTCTCAAATGTTTTTGTGATTTGATAATTTCCTTATATCCATTTTTATTTTTTTTTATTTTTTTGATTTAGCGGTTGCTTTGCGCATGAGTCTCTTGTTTGTTTATGTGTTGTTTTTTGTTTTTTTTTTTCTTTTGTTGACAGTTATTTTGTTTTGTTTTTATTCTGAATTTTTCCCGCCACAAAAACTTTTTCCCGGCAATTAGAGAAATGCGGAAAATTAAATTTTCCACTGAGTTTAGTCACGGCGTCGCTTTTCGTTTTCGTCAATTTCTCTTACTGCTGCCATTGAACTGAATTTGTGTTTTTTCTTGTTTTTCTTTGTTATTGCAAATGTTATTTTTACATTTACAATTTTTCGTTTCTGATACACAGATAAACATGTTTATTAAACTTTCTTCGTAATTTTTTTATTAATTTGAATATAAGTAAAAAATGTAAAGTGTAAACAAAAATTTTGTCTGATCGTAAAACTTTCCATATATATACCTACCTAAATAAATAAAAAATATATAATTAATAAACAAATGTTAAATAAGAAATTCATGTGAGTCAGTCAAAAACAGAGGTTGGTTGTCAAAAACAGAAGTCGTTTTTGTCCTATTTAATTATTGGTATTTGTACTTTGCTCCTTCTTTGTTGCGTAAAGCATTCATTCAATTCCGTCCGTCCGTCTTGTGAGCAATAAAATTGGTCTCATGTGAATTTCGGTTTTGATTTAAAAACATATTTTATCTTATCATACGTAGTTATTTAACATTTACATTACGCACACAATGTGGTAACTTGTTTGCAACATTTCCGCGGCATTTCTATAGAGAAACTACGCACTTTGCAATGCACCTCTTTTGTTTTCAATATTTGAGCAAAGCATTTAGTATTGCATTTCGAGAGCATTAGTTCAGCCACAGCTGTGCCAATGTTTTGTTTAGCGTTAGCAATACTGAAAGCAAAACTGTAATCGAAGCTTATTGGACTTCACCGCCTTACACTTCAGCTATCAAAATTGCAAAGGTCAAATAGTTAACCCAAATGAAAACCATATGTAAGTGTATTGTGTTCTGTACTCTAAAGTATAAAGGAAGACCTTTAACTGGCACCCATAGCTGCATAGGCCGTGCATTTCTTTTGTTTCGTTGACTTTCAGTGATTTATTGCAGAGCGAAACAAATCGCTAATTTCATACGTAATTGTCAAAAGGCCGTAACTTACATGCTCTACATTGCCACGGTCACTTAAGCCTTAAAAAAATCACTTAGCGCTTGTCCAGAGCTTTTTCAAAACATTTGTGCTGCATGTCTGAAATTTCGTTTCAATGTTGTAAATAATTCTATCAGTTTAGCGTTTTGTGGTGAGGAATTCCATGAAGTTTTTGTTTCAGAGGTAACATTGCATCAAATAATTCTCTCAATATATCGTTTTAAATGTTTTATTTGCATGGGCGATAGACAGACAGACAGACATGGCTATGTTGACTCAAGCTGTGACCCTGTTCAAGAAATTATGCAATTTTCATTACCTGCCACGCCTCTTTTATGTGTTAAGGGTACAAACAAAAACCTTAACTGCTAATTTTGATAAGTTTTAATTCAGTGTGAACATCTGTTGTGAAAATCAGTGCTCGTCAAACAAAATATTAAAAATACTTAAATATTTGCAGATTTTGCTAGCATTTTTTTCCGAAACTTATTTTTTATTTATCTTACTATGTATAATTATAAAATTTAGAGCATTACAGTTTGAGAAATTACAGCCTTTATAAAATGAATTTGAATAATCAAAAAGAAGGATAATGATAATTTCCGTCAAGTGTTGCAAATTCGAAAGTGAAACATTTTCCTGGTTGCACTCTGTCCGGGATTCCACCATTTTAAGTTCATGCTCACTAGTGGGATTGTCATAACGTGCCATCAGTACATGTATTTGAATTACTTAATATTTTTTCCATTTAATACTAAATAAAAATAAAATTTGTACTGATTTTTTGCGTTGAATATACTGGAATATGTGTACTGATTTTGTGTTTCAAAAATCTGGCAACCCTACTCACTTGCCATATAATTCTTTGGTAGTTTTAATGTGACACAATATTTTTTATCTTTTTATTTTGTTGATATATTTAGGGAATTCACAAGGTGTTTTAACGTGTCATAATGGTTTACAATTTTATGACAGTCTTAAAAGCGTTGTTTTTGTTTTGCATATCAAAATAATTTAAGACAACTCTGCGCCCTATGTTTTTTGAAAGTTGTATTCGTTATTCTATTTTGGTGAGAGAATCGTATGGAAAAAGAGAGTGACAAAAAAAAGTTTGTAAACAATAAATTTTTGCTAAGAGAAGATATGAAAGATAACAACCACATTTTTAAGACAGTCATAAAATTTTAAATCAACTTTAGACACTTTTGCCTAATTATCTGATTGTAATAACTATCAATTTTATTATACCTATAGCCTATTAATTAATTTTAATGTTCGATATTGACAGAACTTGTTTTAACAAACATATAGTTTCGTCCATTAATAACAGGAAACGCCAGAAGCTTACAGTTTTTGGACTCCTCGAAATATTGCTGTCGCAGAGTACTACAAATCATTTATTTTCCAATTCAACTGAATCGAATGGAATCGTATCATTGATTTAATAGAAAACTTAAAATTTTTCTTAAAAATTCAAAATTGCTTGAAACATATACTTTAAAAACTATTTTTATAATAGTTTTTATCATTTCACATCAGGTTTTTTGAGATTAAATGTGGTCACATTACCAAAGTATTTTTAATAATTTTGTTCCAGGTTATTTAAAATTATAAAAATAAGTTTTAAAAATAATGTTTTAAGCAATTTCACATTATTACGAAAAAAAGGGTTTTTTTTCAATGGGTCAATGATTAAAATTTATGTTTTACATATTCTTGATCCGGAGGTTATTCCTAAGGTTTTCGTAGAAAAAGATGTTTCGAATTATCAGTTAAGTCTCTGACTTGGACGCCGTGTTACTCGAACCAGATTTTGTATAACAAGTCTTATCGGCTGAGTTTTTCAAAGCTTGCGTTTATTTTTGGCTCGTCAAATTGAACCCGAAAGGAACAGAATCAAGATTTGCTCATATTTAAGAATCATTCAAGTTGATAATTCTTTCCCTTCTGCTTGAAGCCCCCAATATTCCTATGTTTGGTTTAGTAAAGTAATTTAATTTAATTAGCTAACAATAATGATAAATATAGTATTAAGATTAAAAAACAACAACAAAATTTAATGTTTTTGTACCCTACACGGAGGGTATATTCACTTTGTCATTCCGTTTGTAACGCATAGAAGGGGGCGTGGCAGGTATGGAAAAGTATATATATTCTTGATCAGCATCACCACCTGAGTCGATATAGCTGTGTCCGTCTGTCTATCTGTCTGTCTGTCTGTCTGTGTGTCTGTCTGTTGAAATCAAGTTTACGAGAAAACTAAGCAAGCTAATTCAATGAAATTTGGCACAAAAGTCAAACCTTCTTGCAAGCTGCTAGCATATAAAAATGGAGTAAATCGGTTTACGGCCACGCCTTCCGCCTATACTCTATGTATATATACCCAAGTTCATTTTGAATAAAGTTGCTGCGATTTTGATCAATCTTGGTGATTTGGTGAAGATGAGAACAAAATTAAAATTAGGCTAGGTTCGAAGTTTTCAAAGGCTCTTAAAGAGGCGTGGCACAGCCCTAAATTTTAACATTTATAACGCCATAGCTCGTAAGCCGTGAAAGATATTGTGATGAAATTTGGTATACGAGTAACAGATCTTATGAATCTTGAATTACGCATAAAGTGGGCGGAATTGTAAAAGTCGACGTGGCACTTCTTAACAATTAAAAATTTGAATTTTGTATAACTTCAAAATGGCACATACGATTTTCATTAAAATTTTAGGAATGATACCACTGAAAGTAGTCAACAATACAAGCTACGTCAATATACTGAAAAATTTATTTTAAGGGGGTGGCACAGCCTACAATAATTATAAACGTTATAAAGAGAACTAACAACGCAATCGTTATGAAATTTAATAAGGCGG
The DNA here is from genome assembly GCA_963680825.1 of Meiosimyza decipiens. NCBI lineage: Eukaryota > Metazoa > Arthropoda > Insecta > Diptera > Lauxaniidae > Meiosimyza > Meiosimyza decipiens. The sequence goes on from OY804260.1 coordinate 50,713,870, forward strand.
ATATACTTGCTAAAAGGTGTCTTCTTGCAAAATTTTGGAACAATTGTGCCGGTGGGTATGGCACCTCCCATACAAGCGAAATACGTTTAGTGCTATATATAGTCTGCTATGAGAGTAATCTTCATAAAATTTTGTGTAGAGGAATTAAATGAAACTTGACAAGATTGCATTACTGGGCGTGGCACCTTCCTCATTAACATAAAGTTGTAAGTGCTATTTTAAGTGAACTATTATAGCAATTGATCTGAAATTTGATGTAAATGGTTTGCTGGGTATTAGGTACATATGAATCAAAAGCTTTTGAAATAGCAACAGTGGGCGTGGCACCTCCCATACAATTAAAATACGTTAAGTGGCATAACTATCGAAATATATGAGCAATCATACTGAAATTTGGTGAAAGAGGTTTGTTTATAAAAAGCTATTTCGGGATCAAAATCGGATAGGATTGCATCAGTGGGTGTTTCACCGCCCTAAATTTTAGGAATAATAACGGCACATATCGCAAACTATACAAGCTATTGTGCTAAAATTTGGTTTGTTTATTGAACCAAAAGTGGGCGGAATTGGAGAATTGGGCGTGGCATATTTCGTGTTTTTCATTTCTATTCTATTTGTTTCAACATTTCCCATTTTCTTTTGACGATTTTAATCTTTTACCTTTCCCCTTCAATTTCATTCGACATTTTCTTTATTTTTTCGAATTTTTCATCAATTTTTCAGCATTTTTCATATATTTTGACTTATTCAATTTCTTTCAACTTTCTTTAATGGTTTTCATATTTTTTCAACATTTTCAGTTTTTTCCAACACTTTTCGACATTTTTTAACCTTTTACATTGTTTTCGACTTATTCAACCTCTGCATCATTTATTTAAAAAGTACTTTCAATGCAGTGTAGGGAATGTGAGTTTCGGCCTGGCCGAAGATAGCACCCTTACTAGTTTTTATTGTAAAATATGTAAAGCACAGCTTAAACATAAATCATTACAAACACGTGAGGAATATTAGAAAATTACAGTTCAACTAAGCAGCTAATGATTTACTTTACAATTAAAAACATAATGCTTCTTGAAATGTATACTTTCGCTTATAATTACATATATATGACCTGTACGTTATTCATACAGTTCAAAAAAAAAGTCCGGTGCTTCTCTCATTTATGCCCTATATTTAAACACCCTTTCTAGTTCTAACTCAATCTAAATGTCTGCACAAAGTACGGCACGTCGTTAAAAGCACAAGAGTTGAGCACAAAATGCGATAAGAGTTTTGTAGCACGAGCCCGCATCAGACAGCTCGGGTCGAATAGTTCAAAGCGTCTTATTACCACCGAAATTGTGACTAAGTAATTGATATAAATCGTGCAAAGTAATGCCGCTAAGTTTATATGCCCGAAATTTTAATTGCTCTTAATCATTGAAAATAGAACAAACAAAATGTTTAATTGAAACTTAAGTGAGGTTTAATTAAAAATAAAAATGATGGACATAAGCAACATGATGCAATTTGTTGTTTATTCGCTGAGAATGACATGAACATTGCAGACAAAAAATATTTAAGTTTTTGTTTCCATTATTTTCTATCATATCTGTATGTATTAACGTTCCAAAAACGTATGATTTAACAAGCTTGATACCAAAGTTTTGAAATTTCTTTAAATTTTTCGTTTGTCTTTTCTAATTTTTCTGCTCTGTTCATAAAATTTTGTAATAATATCATTTGAGTTGATCAAAAATATGTTTTTGTTTTAACTTGTTGCTATTAGCCACACAGTTATAGTACCCATAAGATTTTTTAAAACAAATATTGTTTGATATATCATCCAGTTTTGGGAATAAATGGGGTCATGTACAGAAGTCGATGGATTCTGATAACACCAACTTTAGTGAAGTTTTTCTTCACAATTCAATTTTTAATTTTCTCTTAGAAAGTCTACACCAGCAATGTTTCGGCTGTGAACAGTGGTCAAATTATATTAACAAATATCGATCACTTCAAAGGCGTGCCGTAAATATTTGGCGCCCGTGGCCACCCGCTATGTACCCAAACAAACTTTTATTTTCATTATCGAAAAACTTTGTCGAGAAAAAAAAAGTACCTCACTTTTGAAATTCAAAAAGTCTTCCAAATTGAGATATTTTTCACTTTATATTGGTGAAAATATCCACATACACATTAAAATTTATATCGAAATATTTTCATTTACTAAATGAAAGAGTTTGATTAAAAAAAAAAACAACATTTCTAAGCAATGGCTTGGAAAAGTTCAACGTTATATAAGGCTTACGATTTATGTGGATATTGTTAGTCTCCAAGCGAGTTGGATCAACAAATAAATAATAATTTTTTAAAAAAAAAAGTCTGACTTTCAAAAACTCTACCAAAATGAGATATATATCACAACCATTTTGCCGCCGCCCAAGCCTCGGCCCCTCTCTTGGTACGCTTCTGGTCAACTTGCGCTTTCCTTAAATAAACGGTCGCCAGCACATGTGAAACAAAGAAATGTTGGAGAGAATTGAAGGCACTCGCTACTGATCGTGCATATTGAAAGGGGTTTTTTTTGAGGCCTTATGCTCCATGAGAATATAAAGCACACAATAGAGTTATTACGTTTGTACTACCAAATTAAACGAAACTTTATAGTTGAAATGATGTAAGCAATATAGGAATTCAACCTTGAAATAAATGTAAAAGTAGATTATTTATCAAAGTTCAAGAAGTTTCAGTTAAAATGTGTCAGATTTAATCCGAACAAACATTTGACAGCACAATCAGAAAAGTGCTATGTATATAATCTATAACAATTCTTAAAAAACCCTTTGATCTTTGGAGTCATTAGAAACAAGAATCTCAAGCAAAGCAAAGGTTATCACGTACAATTTTACAAAAAAGTTGACTAAAGAATCCCTACATTTCACTTGGGAATAATTATCGTTAAAATTACCATTTATTTGGTCAATTCAGATAACTTACTCATAGGCAGTTTCACCTTATCATACCACGATATGTTCACGCAGTCAGTGAAAAACTTTACTACACCTCCTTGGAGCACGCCATAAACAGCTCATGCTTTAAATACATAAAGATTAGAATTCAATAGCAGACGTCATTTGAAGTGAAATACATCAAGCAATTGAAATATGACTTAATTGGCAACAATAAAATTGTGAATCGATTAAGAAACTATAAAATTAGAAATACACGTAAAGCACTTGGCGACTTGGTGATAAGAAGATAAGGTAATTTTGTGTAGCCTTGTACTATTACACAACCATGAATTAAAGGGCTATTTATGGCAAAGTGAAAACATTTCAGAAATTCTTTTGAAATTCGACTTAAACGATACATTGATAAGCTACAGTTTGGAAAAAATTTGATTGAACCGTTTTCCAATGCCAAAGAGGTAACATAAAGCGTTTATTGTTTTTGCTGTTGGTAACAAAAATTCATTCAAAAATTGCACTCAGAAATAAACGATTTAATAGACTTCAAACTTAAGATCTTAGAGAACCTAGAAATAGTTAAGGAAGTGGGTTAGCCCAACCCCCGATGGTGTACTTGTAATAGATTCGAACCAAGTCATCAATTATATTATAATAAAAATAAATCTATTGATTGACAAGTTTCGCTTTTCTGCGAGAACCTCTCCACCTGTAGTTCTTTAGGCCTACCAGAATAACCAAGTTGCAAAAGTGCGAATTACTGAAGACCGTCAGAAGATTGTAGAACTTGTCTCAAATGACAAATAAACTGCGCTTGTTCTGACTAAATCGAGCAAGAACTGAAGTGATAGTGGACTAAGGGCTGAGAGAATGGGTATGGGTGTTATGGATGAACATTTATTGTTTTCATAATATTAACGAGCTTATCCCAATAATGAATCCTCAAACGCTGTCAACTTTCATCATTTGAATTTGGCATAGATTTGTTGGTCTACGCACTTCCCGTAAAATTGACCGTGGACACAAATTGATGGCTGTGATAAAAACTAAGCAGAGGGTCAACAGGATTCATTATTTATTTAAGAGCTTTTGTGAACATGGAAAACAGAGCTTGAACAGCTGTGGAAAAATATGTGTCTAACTAATTAAAAGCAATAAATTAATGAAAATCCGACTATTTTGAACCTTATATATCTTAAAGTGCAGACTAGGGATCTATTTGAACTTTTTATGAATCACTTATTTCGATAACATTAATTTGTATGCGATTTGAATTGGATTAGTACTTTTTTATGTTACTTTTTTTCCCACAAAAAAAAGTCTAACAAAAAAAAGCGAACAAGATTCAATAATAACTTACACTTAGCTCTCTAATGGCTATGTTATCGAATACTCTCGAAAAGTATCGAAAAATTCGTAAGCATAAATTAATGCTGAAGAGTATGGAAAAGTACGAATATTTTTAATAGAATCGGAAACTATTGAAGAGTCAATTGCTGAGTATCAATAAGTGACCAAGGAGTTGAAAAATGTCGAATGGTATTAAGAGCTGCCGATAAAACCCGGAAAGTACATACATATATGTAGTAGTATCGAAAATTATATACAAATTCAAAAACCGAATCAGTCGAAAAATGTCGAATAATAATCAAAAATATGAAATAAGTCGATAGTATCACGATATATATATGTCGAGAAGTCGAATAAAATCAAGAACACCGGTTGAAAATATTGTAGAAAGTTGTAGGACAATATTGAATGGTATAGAAACGTAAGACGGAGAAGTTGAATATCATCGAAAAGTATGAATTAAATAAAACGATGGGTTCAATTAAAGCCAATTAATATATAAAAGTATTGAAAAAGTCAAATCAAGGTCGAAACGCACTGAATAATTTTGAAAAAGCGTTGAAAAAGTTGAAAAGTTTCCCAATGTATCGAAAAAGTTGGTAATTCTTTAAAAGACTTGTCAAATATGTGTCGATAAACGAATAAAAATGACAAATGGTATTAAAAAGTCGATAGTGGTAGGAACATTTCGAAAAAGAGCTACATGTATAAATATCATAGGTCATCGCTCATTTATGATGTTTCCTACAACAATCTTTTAAAATGAAGTGATAAAATACTAAGAGTTCATGTCACTTTGAAACGGCTATAACTTTGTGAGGAAACAGCATAGATTACCATTTGAAAGCTCATTTTATATATGAAGGATTTCACTAAGAGATGTGTTTATTAGAAATAACATGTGCTAATTTTTAAATCCTATCCTTTACCTCCTATATTTTTATTTTAATAAAGTCTCTTCCACCTCGCTATGTGCTGATTGGCTTAACTAAGCGTGCATACATTAAATTTAGCAAAGTTTAATTAAATAGCCTTTTGTGTAGCATTTTGAAGTCTATGCTTGTATCGGAGGTCCCATGTCCTCTTTCCGAAATTCACCAACTTTATCTTTGACGCTAGGCCGTTCCATTTCTTGTATTTGTGTTGAATTTGGCTACATTACCTTTAATAACGCGGTCGGTATAGCGTTTTGAAGCATTTCTTTGTAAGGTAGGCATGATGCCATTTTTTTTAATATCAGACCAAACCATTTTTTAAATTTGTGTGAAATTTGGTTCCATTAAATAATTATTTAAGTATAGTTTTTTAAAGTTTTCAATTACATGGGAAGTGCCACGGTCTCTAGTCGGAATATGCAAACTTTTTGATCAGAGCTTGCCAAAATTATTCTTAGTACTACATCATGTAACTCTCTCAATATAGTGTCTTAAATGTATTACTTGTATGAGCAGTGGGCGTGTCCGTGCACTGATTTCGCCCATTTTCAATATCAAGAAAATCTTCAAAAAAAGGTTTCATTTCTTACCCAGACAAATTTTTTGGGTATAAAACTTGACGGTTGTTAATACCATAGGCGCAAGAGTGGAAACTCAATTTTTATTTATGCAATTAAATCATTGACCGAATTTTAATTGAAAAGAAATTGTTAAATTGGGGTCATTTAAATCATAGATGGGTAAAATTTTTAAAACAGGAGCTGCTTGTAACAAAAACAACAATTTTAACGACAGAAAAAAACCAGAATATATTCGACGTTGAAGCAGAAAAAAAGAAATTTTGCAATAAACCAACAGCCAATTCCAAGAATCAAACAAGAACAGCATAAGTGTAAATTCTACACTGTAGAAATAAAAGTACACTGACCTAACAAAACGAGAGAAGCTGTTTGTCCTCAATGTGCGCATTACTGTTTCCTTGTTCGTTCGCTTCGACTTTACTTTTTTTTCTGAACCATGCAACAATAACAATAATACAAATCCCGCGCACAGCGCGTATAAAGAAAAACCCACAGCAAAAAAAAAAAATGTGCGTAGCAGTGGGTAGTGCATGTGTTTATTGTTTTGGTTATTTTTCTTAGGAAAGACCACGTGTTTGTTGTGAAGAGCTAAAATTGGCTAATTTTTCCTATTTTGCTCATCGCTGAACTAAATAGTTCTGCAATAGTCGACCAGCTAATTATTCCAAAATCTTATTTTTTATTTTTCTTATCTATACTTTCGCGGAATAAATGTAAAAATTATTAATTTCTTTGAAAGTATATATGTACATGAGACGTTTCACGTCAAGCTGACCGATAAAGACGTACGACGTCTTAAAATGTTCGTCTAGCGAAAGGCTTCTAAAAGCAAAGTGATTCATCTGTAAAAATTTATAATTTTCATTATAATGCACTAAATAATAATAATACTTGAAGTACTCCTCAACCTCAAGATATGGAGAGCTGTTGCAAATATTACTAATACTTACATCGAACCGAATCTCATTTTTCTCCGTTTATCATGACAGTTTAGAATAGGTTGCCAGAATTTTACGATTTTATAGTCAAAAGTATTCGGTAAAAATTGGTGTCTCTTAAAATATGCATTCAAGTGGCTAAATATGATGTTTCTTATTATTTCATAGATCTCCCAAAAAACTAAAGCCAATTGGGCAATATGTAGGCCATTTCCAGATTAAGTCCGTTGAAAGTACCCATGCTAGACTCTTATATCCAAAACGAAATATATACCCGCCAGTAAAGATGTTGAAATATCTTTTAAAGCAGTTGGACGAACAAAATATCAGTCTGGCGTTTCTTAACTAAACAACGATGAACATTTTTTCAAAAATTATTATAATTTATTTGTATATTTACATATGTTCTCATATCAGATCAACTGTAATTCATTCACTAATTCAACTTGTTATCAGTGCGGATTTCCCGAAAGTGTATGGGTAATCATAACTAAACAAATACACTGAAATTATTTCACATTAAACATTTTTAATCTAATCAAATAAAAATTAAGTTTTATTTTGAGTTTGGTGTAGGTGTATTTATGTAGGTTCTATTGCCAAAGTCATTGCTGGCATTTAAATTGTCATAAAAAATTCACTTGGCGAGAGCGTGCACAGGCCGAAGTTTAATCGTGGCAAGCGTTAACTTTATGGCAAAACTTTTTTATGCTTGGACGTAGACAGGAAATTGGTACTTTGTGTGGTAAAACAGTCGGGTAGTTTGGCCAAACCATTTACCAAAATTACGATCAATTTGATTGATCACGAAAATTGCCGCTATAAATCGGCGAAAAATGTTCAATTGGAGGGAAACTTATCAGCTGACTAACGCACGCGCCATTCTAGGGCATTATGTAACCGCATTAAAAATAGAATGCGCAACGAATAGGAGCTATTGACTTAATTAAATGACTGAAAAATTTGCATTCACATAGTCAACAAGTTGCGATCACACAATGTCTGCCTGCTAGTTATGATAATTTGATATTAAGTATCAGCAGAAATTAAAAGCAGAAAGATTTTTTGTTCTAAAGACTCAATTCATAGACAAATACTCGTAAATTTACGCAGATGATTTGCAAAAACAAAATAAAAATAAACAACAAAAATTCGTTCATTTGTATTTTTATATACAAATTGGAGTTTTCTTGACTTTGCTAAATCCGCCTCATTGGCGCCAAAGAAACTTAAAACTTAATGGACGCGATTTAGTTGTTCTTATCAGTTTTGTTTTTACAAATCAATTGTGCATTTTATTATATCTGGAACAAATAATCAAAAATGGTCCCAGATTGTGGGCGATTATTTAAGATATTCAAGATCATTTTGGTTTTGTATGATATTGTTCTTAATTTGGTGGGTTTTTTGAAAAATAATACAAAAAAATAAATATTTCTGTCTTGACAAAATCAGCAGTTGGGCATCTCAAAAACAAATTAAAAAGCTTTTTTACAGAAGTTGTGGGAGTGGCACATCTCATACAAGCAAAGCATTAAAAATATATTTAATTTCATTTACATTTATTTTTAACTCTCAAGATAAAGCGTTTTTTTTTAGAGCTTGTAAGAAAGATACTATGCGGGGGGCATGATTCCGCCTACTTTTTCTAAAACATTTTTTTGGGTCACCCAAAATTCGTAGATATGATTTAAATTATAATAATAATTACCTACATATGACACATTGTTTCAGATTCACCACACCCAGAAACATAAAGGTTTAGTACTTAAGTTTCCGTAGTAGCTGCAACATCTTCTACAGAAATATCTTCCTTCTCTACAGCGCCACGAGAGGATTCTAGCGTAGCATATTCCAGAGGCTTTAAGTCTATTTTTAGGGGCATCATTCGCATTGAATCTTCAGTAAAATTTTCCGACGAATAATTTTCCATTGCCAGGAGGTAGCACCTTAAATCAATTTTGTAGAAGTCTATTTGACCTTAGAACTTTATGTGAAATGTTTTTTATTGAGCTTATAGTTAATGTCCGCTATAGAAAATCGTGTAATAAGGGCTACAAAATGAACAAATAGCAGTGTATATATAAAAGATCTGAAGAGTGAGGGTATGGCGGGTTCTGGGACTAAGGTTTTGAAAACTTTTATCTTAAAGAACCAAATTCTTATTCTCCTAAAGGAACAATTTGCTCGTTGTTCTCTATGCTTATACGAGTATATAATCTTATGAATATTTTTATAAGTCGCAACCAATAAGAGCTGGGTAAGATCACTTATTTGGGAATAAATTTACCACAAATTTGATTTTGACTTTTCAATGTTGTTACAAAATGTTTCAATTAACTTGTTCATTCCATTCAAGGGATTAGAGCTTAGAATGAAAAAATTTTAACTCCACTCCTGGGATTTGAAATTACGAATCGAATATTTAATTTCTAATATAAAAGCAATATATTCTATTTTGATTCCATTCAAGGAATCAAAGTTGGAATTGAGTTAGGAGTGGAACTTTATTTTTTAAGGAATTCAATTGAATTGTTCTATTTTCTAAAAACAAATTTCTGCACAATTTTACTGGGAAGCCATGAGAAGAGTTGAGAATTTTGAATTTTTATACTTTTTTTATTTTGATGAAATGTGGTAGTGAGATTCATAGATTGAATCCTGAGTAAAGATATTTGTTTTAATAGGACCCTGCCACGCCACTTACAAAAAGTAACATTTTCACAGCTAAACAAATAGACCGAGCTTGATGGCACAGCATTAGATTGAACCAGGACGAAAGGTGTTTAAAAATGGAGAGTACCACGCCCTCAATAGAAAAAATGCTAAACTAGATCGAAGAACGATTTTAATGAAATTTGGTATGGAAATATATGCATTGAACTCTAAGGAAGGGATAGAGGTAGGGATTGGGCAACATGATATCATGACTTCCATTATTTGAAGAGATGAGAAAAAATAGCTCTTTTTTTATGTCAGTTTTTTAATGCCAAAAATTTCCAAAACCTTTCGAATTATAACGACGACGATACATTTTGGAATATTTAGAGAAGAAAAACTTTCACTGAACATTTGATTTTGTAAAGAAAACTTCGTATATGGCGAAGAAAATAAAACATTGGTTGGTAAGATTCAATGCAACGCTCGAGCTGAATGGATCTGCATTTTTAATTTGGCGTATTGAACTTTAGGAATAAGGAAACCGCCAACATCATAGAGAGTCATTCGCTTAGCTTGAGGAAATTAAAGTTTTAAGTCAGGGTCACTTAGTAGTAAATTGCTAATGGGATGTTTTCTTCTGGATTTGGAGTACAGAATTAAACATATTCATAAAAGTACATACTAAAGTAAATGTATTGTGTACAACTACTACGGTGTTGTTTATATGGCAGACACCTGGTTCGTTTTATCGCTAAGTTGTTAAAGTTTATGAGCTTTAGATTATAATTTATCGAATATAATTGAACTAACATTTTTGTAACTAACTCTGAAAATTTCTAGATGTTAGAGTGACGCTCCAAGACAATTCGGTAGGAATTTAAACTTAAAGCAACCTTTAAGACTCTGCAATTTTTTGCCCTTGCCCTTAATGATTTGTTCCACTTGCAAATATAATGGCGCAATAAGCTTTAAGCATAACCATAAATTTATGTAAGTGTTCATTAAATAACATATGGTTATGAAATAAATTTCTCATTTCTTTACACGATACATACAGCTTTCATTCAACCCCAACAACATACAACAGCTTCCAGTTAACACCCTTAACACTCAATGGCGATGATTAAGTGAGCTACTCATTGTCGGCCTTTGGGAAATCGATATGTCCTTTAATTTGTTTAAGGGACTAACCTACCATAGAATATAATTATAATACAAATGACATGCATTCAACAATTTAATATAATCAATATCGCTCGTCCCAGGAAATTTATAATTTACTCGCGCTTCGATTTCAAAATTCGCTCAAGTGTTTATTTTCATTGTTCATTGAGTGGGTAACTTTGGAGAAAACCATTAGTTTCAAGCTGTATTTAGAGAGAAAACTCCGCTCAGAATACAAGTATGAGGTAAAACAAAAACCCGTGTTAAAATTAGAGAAAAATTTGGACAAACTTTTTGCAAGTTAATTTTCCTTCAAATTGACTTCAAAGAAGACGTGCAGATTGTCCCCTAGAGCCAAACCTTTGTATGCGCTATGCATATTGCTGCAGCTAGTAATTACTTTAGAACAGGGGAATAACCCCTTAATATAAGCGAATTAATCAATAGAAACTGACCCTTATTATCAGTATATATACATTTTGTGCTACTTATTTATACATAAATATATATTATGCTCTTCTAGCAATACAGTAAATTTGTGATGAGATTATAAATAGATTTTGCACATACTAGTGGATTGTCTAAATGATTTTGGTAGCTAATATTTAGATATGTATGAAGGACATATGCGTGGCTTGGAAAGCCATTGACTGTTTTTGAGGTTCGTCCTATGTGAAACTATATACCGATATATAAATATACCGATAGAAAAAATTGTTTTTCTAAAAGCAATTTTTGGATTTAGTTCAGGGAACTCAGACCGAAAAATTTAAATAATTCATGTATCGCAATAATAAACATGTAGTGGTACGCACATATGTTCCACATACTTAGGAAGTCGTTAAAGTCCCGGTAATTTCACATATTTTTGATATGAAATTCTGGGCATTGCCGGGCCGATCTGAGTCACTTGGCAGCCCTGGATAAACTTAATTTTGTATGAAATTCCAGACATAGCCGGGTCAATCTGGGTCACTTGGTAGCCCTGGATAAACTTAATTCTCTGTACTATATGGAATAAATTTTCTTGATTCAAGATATCATTTTTAAAAAGAAAAGAAGAAAAGTTTTTTTGTATGTAGAGGGTAATCTCTGGAACTACAGCTCCGATTCTAAAAATTTTTCGACGAATAGAAAGCTACGCTATCCTTAAGTAACATAGGCTATGTTTTATTTTCATAAAAATAATGGGCGTGGCACTTTCCATTCAACAAAAATACTTCAAACCCTATATCTTCGTACCTATTACAGCTATAATCTTAAAATTTGGTAATAAGATCGCAAAATATTGACGAGGCTAGCTTAGGGGCGTGACACCTTTCAAGCATGCACTTTAAACGTATACGCTTTATCATGACTGCTATGATGGTAATAGTTGTGTAATTTGGTGCTAGGATGTTTAAGGGTTATGCTAAGCTATATCTTCGCTCCTATGATAGCAATAGTAATAGGATGCAAATCGTCTGTCAAAAGCACCTCGCAAAATATGGATGGGATTACACAGTGGGGAGCTTGGCACCTTCCATGCAACAGAAACACTTAAAACGCTAAATTGCTTGACATCCAAAGAATGTATTGAGCGGTCATTTCAAGTGATATAGAGATAATATTTTACTCGTGACTGCATCATTATCATGATGAGATTGGTAATCATTTGTGTTTGGTAAATGTATTGGACTTATAAATTTTATTCAGTTGCGCAATACGGCCATTGAAATCATTTTCAAAAGAGAGCATCCATCAACCTTTCGTCAAAATTCACATATATGTCATGATTTTTAGAATCATTTTTGACAAAAAAGGAAAAAGTCTCCATACTTGTGAATACTCCAAGCCTATTTGAAGATAATTTTTCTAATTCTATTAGTACCAGATAAGGTGTTGTGTTCACAGTAATTAATACACCTTTTAATTCAGGAATATATGCACGGTGTATGGAGTCAACCGAGAAATCTATAGTTCAATGGAAGAAAATGTGGTCGTTGCATTGACAGTGTGGACACACGAAGCGAATAAAAAACAACGTAGCATAGATTGGTACCCGCTTAAAGTAATTAAAATGAAAGTGCATCATAGTGACAAGTTCCATTGATATCGGTTAAACCATTTTTGAAGTTAGTTTTTTCTTCAGTACAAATATGAATGAAAAATTTTTCTTGAATCGGTTTTATGTCCAAAGCGAGCAGTTTCTTCTCAAAATCTTTAAGATGATAAAAGATGTTTCATTGCATAGTAAATGTATGAGAAATTTCAAAACCAACCTTTTCCGATAGATTCGTGTCCACATTTATCGAAAACCGCTTAAAAAATTCACCACAAACTTAATCGGAACTTTTTATGAAAAACCACCAAAGTTTTGGAATTTCTCCTTTTTCTGGGGTTTTCAACCCTTTTTAAATTGTTGGATCTAACAATGGATAGCTAGCTCTAATTCGATTTTTTTTGTTTGCTTTTTGTTCTAGAAATTTTTTGGTGTTATCACACACTGTACTGAACAATAAGCTTCACAAAATAATTTGAATTATTTTCGGTTCCGAAACACCACTAAAGAATATTTATTTTAATTATAAATGTGCATAAAAAATATATAAATATCTCTTCGGAATCGGACCAAGGAAGTACGCATTAAAATAATGGCGCTCTGCTGCTAAGTCACAGTCTGCTTAACGGAAATGCTGCCATTTATCTTTCTTTTGCCTCCACATTCTTTTTCATTGAAATTCAGAGCATCCCAAATGTAAAGAGGAAGAATTTCATTTATTTCTTTCGTGTGAAGGAAATCATGTATGTATGTATGTATGAGGACAAAAAAGAGTAGGTGTATTTATTTGATTCATTCATTTTTAGTTTTTTCCTTGGTTCATGAATTGATGCAACAGAGCATAGGAAAAGTTTTTTTTTTGGCTGTACCCAAAGTTACGCGCTAAAACAGCAACTAAGTAGTTTTCAAGATATACTGAATTCGTAAGAAATTTTAGTTTTGCTTGAACCGATTCCATAGCTTTTATTCAACGGAAGTTCCTACGTGTGAGGGTACTTTAAAATCATAAAAGCAAAAGAGCAATCCTAAAAGAGATTCAATGGACTAAAACAAGAGATGTGGAAACCTCACTTCATCGATTCACTAACCAAATGGCTTTGCAGTAACATGTTCCAGAGAAAGCTAAAGCTGTGCCCTTACTTTCTTCAAAGCATCATTGTGGGACAACTTGCGAAAATACAGGCAAACCTGAAATTCTGGCTTATTATGATTCAATGAAAAGAGGTGTTGATGAGATCGATAAAAAATGCTCCATCTGCATATGGGTGTTTCTACAGAAAAGTCTACCGCTAGTGAAAAATTAAATATCTTTGAAATTTTGATTTAAGTTCTAGCAGTGAAGCAAAAATATTCATAGTTATACGTACATACATATAATATGTATAACTTATATCACTGTTGAATGAATTTTTCTTGAACTCAGTCTTTTCCAAATTAGGTAGAACTTTTTCTTTAGGCAATAAGGGAAAGTATGAGAGTTTTTTATTGCAATTGTACTTAAAAATGTGTCTTAGAACAATGACTAAATAAATAAAATGCTAAAAGAGCAAATAGAGTTCTAATAATGGCAATTTTTCGACATGTTCAAAGTTAAGTTTAATGTCACGTCCGTATCCCCCAAACACTATTTGTTATTACCATTAATTGAAACTTCATATCTTAGTGAAGATCATAGTGCAATAAAAAAATACAGATTTAATAACTCTCAGTAAAACCTATCACAGCAGTTGTAAACGTCTGAAATTTGTCACGTCCGCTATAGTAAGTAATATATATGAAATAAATATGTTTTCTGCTTAATATAAATTATCGGGATATATTCAGAAAATGCTACACATCACTGATGACCGTGTCCTTGAAGTATGTAATTCTCGAGGGTATTCTGAGCAAGTGCATATTTCAAAAAAGGGCGTACACGGATCTCCTTCATATTTTTTTTGGGCTTAAAAATCGCATTCAATTTGATATAATCGTAAAATATTAAATTCGCCGATGACCTTGACCCAAAAATATGTTATTACTGAAATTATTCCGAGCGAGTGCAAATAAAAAGGTAGGGCGCTCTTGGACCTCCTTGAGACCTTTTTTTCAGATTGCAAATCGCACTCTTCCCTATTTTTTATGTACAACTACTGTGACTAGCGAAGCCGGTCTTGGCCGAATTGGAGAATGTACTTAAGAATTGAGCCGTGGCCGAAGGCTGTCCAATTACCCTATCTTTTATGAAAGAACAACTCTGGCTACCGGACTGGATATATTGTAGAGTGTATGCGATTTTCAAGCTCATTAATATATGCTAGACGTCCGACCGCTCCCTATGGATATATACGCAGCGTGCTCAAATAACCCTAAAGTTCAAGGTCAGCAGCGACATAGCAAGTATATGGTAAGTAAATTTGGCATTAATTTGCTGTATATGGCACCAATGGAGATTGAAAAAATTTTCCTCCTTGGTTGAAAATTGGAAAAATATTCAGAATATCCCATGAATTCAAAAAATTCATTGGGTTTCGTATGCTGATATCCATTATATGTACAAAGGTTGCTCGAACAACTACGCTATTCTTTCGAAAAACTGATACGATACTATTAACAACTGATTTTATTATTTTTTCTGAAGAAAGGGCTCAATTTAATATTTTAATTCCAAAAAAACTATTTGGATGTACTTAAAAGTGCAACAACTATGTGTTTTACTACTTAAGTTATTGTAAGGGAAAAATTTGTCACGTCCGTAATGTCACGTCCGCTATCACATTTTCGTTTGCATAGAAGAAACTAAAACAGACATTCTTTTGAGCATAAGTGCATTATATAGAAGCATAGCTCAGCTTTATTTCGCCATTTTTAGAAGAAATAAAATGTAGTCACATATTTCGCTGAAATTCGCATATTTCTATTTTCACACCATTTTTAGTCACGTCCGTATCGCTATATATTGGTGAAAATCTTAGAACTGCATTATCGACCGAACTTGGTATTTTTCCTTAAAGTCCGCCCCTAATGCTATACAATAAGCGTAGTTTACAACACAGCTTTCTTTGGACTTTGTGTTTTTTTCTTCAAATCATGCGTACAAATGTCACGTTCGTAGCTGTAGAATTACCCATATGTATACCAGCAGTCACCGAACCCGAAGGTGTCCTATGTTGATTTTTTATCGAATCTTGGATGTAGTCATTGTAAATGCTCACGTTCTGCACCAAGCTGATCGCTCCAGAAATATTTAGCGAAATCGTTTTATCAAAATATTTGCTGGAACTATGGTTCTACAACGTATGCATTGCAGATATAATTACACTAGCTTACACTCAAAATGTTCCATTGATAACAGGTTACTTTTCTTAGGAAATTTTTCTTGCTGAATTCGGAAATGAAAATAAAAATTTTTTTGAATGGTACAGTTTTACTGTGGTTTTTTATTTTTTTCGACCTCCTTTTACTTTTAAATTCATATCTTGAGCTAGAAATTTCGTTTCAGCATTCTTGGCATCAAATCAAAGGTATTGAAATGACAAACAAATATATATAATTAGATCTTTCATTAAGTAAGCGGCTCAAAAGATATCGATGAAAACAGGCCATATTTTAAAAACAATCAAATTTAAATTCGATTCTGTGGCCACGAAAAAATAGAAATGAAATAAAAAGAATAATATTATTTTATGCTCGTATAGCTGATACTTTTACGCAAAAATAAAGAAAATCGACCATAAAATGACAACGTTAGGGGCGATTGAGTGAGTGAATCCAATGCCACATTGTCTGAATACATTAATTTTTTCGACGCGTTGTTGACTCTAATCGTTACAAAAAGTTTTTTGTGTTGTTTCTTTTTTCCTCTGAATTCAAAAATGAAAATTAAAGTTTTTTGAATAATACAGGTTTCGAGATGTGTGGTTTTTTAATTTTTTTTTGACCTCTTTTCACATCAAAACTCATATCTTGAGCTACAAATGCCCAATTTAATCGATCTTAATACCAAACTAAATATATTTAAATGAAAAACAATCCTATGTGCTCAGATCTTTCATTAAAAAAGCGGCTCAAAAGCCACGAAAAAATAGAAATCGGTAAAAACTTAAAATTTGCTTCGTTTACGCAAAACTGATGCTTTTACTTAAAATGAATGAATAATTCCAAGTCCCACGTTTTCTTAATAAATCAATTTTGTCGACAATTTGTTGAGTTTAATCGCTTGCAATTGTTTTAGTATTATCTGAGTGAGTTTGTTTAAAACCTTTGATACCTTAGAACGCACCGCTTGCTGTGGAAAAGAGCTAGGTCGAACGCCTACCATTTCTATTTTTTCGTGATCAAAGATCAACTCTAAGATTTGAATTTTTTTTTTAATATGGTAACTTTTCATCAATATCTTTCGAATCGCTTATTTAATGAAAGATCTAATCAAATACAAAGTTTGTCATTTGGTTTTGAAAACGATAAAAGTGGACATTTCTAGCTTGAGATTTGAGTTTTAAAGTGAAAAGAGGTCGAACAACTCAAAAAACCACAATATCTCTAAAACTGCACCATAAAAAAATTTTATTTTCTTTTCCGAATTCAGCGGGAAAACATATGTACATAAGAAAAAAGCATTTTGAGTGTGAACTAGTGTTATCAATGCTATTCATATAAAAACCTGATGTACATTGTGCCTGTGCAAAACAAGTATACCAAAAGTGCAAATATGAAATTATTAAATTTCGAGTATTGTTAATAGTTTTAAAATATAGGCGACTTCCACTATCTATATATTCATTGATGCTTAAACTTTATTTAAAAAAAAAGTATTGAATACAGTAGCGGTCTGTAGGACCCCACGAGACCAACAACGTTACGCAAAAACCACATCACCAGTCAATGGCTTAGAAGATTCAAACTGATTCATTTCAGTTGCACTCTTGCATTGGAATTTCATAAGTTTTAACTTTACTTTATGTTAAAAATGTTGCGATAACGCGGTTGTTGCTATCTCGTAGGTAATTAATTTTTTTTGCTTCTATTTGGATTTTTTTTTCATTTACAATTTATTTCTATCTGGTTCTGTCGGTAAATCAGCTGTTTGAATTTTACTCTAGAACACCTTTATGGAATGAATGAATACGTGCAAAAAGTTATTTGTCTTTCTCAGGGTTTATACGGGAGAGATACTTGAAGTTGAAATTGATATGTATCGTAAGTTGCTATTGACAATGAGAGCGAAAGTTCAAAATTAACAGTTTGCTCGCAATCGAACGAAAGACAGAGAGAGAGAGAGAAAACTCTGTGACTTAGTATGACCTTGAAATTAAGGACACAATGTCAAATTTTGTTGCATTCAATGGCCTTGTACTCGTAATTATTGTATTTGTGAGCAAGGCATTTGTGTGTATGATGATTTCGTTTTTTTGCATGCAATCGGCTTAAAATAGGACCCAGAAAAAGTGTTAGTTTTCTGATGTCTTCCTAAACTTGACGTTCGTAATACTAAAAAGGCTCTAATGTTTATGGAGTAGTTGAACAAACATCTGAAAACAAATTTTACCAAGACGACACATCTTGCAATGATTTATTTAGAAATACTTAAATATTTTAGTAAATGATAACTTCAAGGGCACACTAAGAAAAAGATGATGATTCTAAGGTAACGTGATTCGTTTGTTTTATGTACTAAAAAAAAAGAAATCACATCCCGGAAACCGTAGCAAATCAGATGTTTCGAAATATTTTTAAGAAAAATTAGATATTTAACATTTGTTTATACATATTTACTAAAAAAAAGGTCCCCACTTTCACCGATAGCCCTTGAAAAATAACATGTTTTATTTTCAATGAAATCGCTGAGCAGAAAACAAATTGCTCCGTGAGTCATATGGTCACGTTATTCTAAGGGGACTTAGGGCCTCCAGAAAAAATTCATATCAAAAAATGTATACGTTCGTGACAAAACATTAGTAGTTCCGTCAAATACACACCTATTAAAAACTGTATGCTTGGCGTTACTAAAAATTTGTTTCAATCAAAATACGCTTGGGTAGTTATTAGAAAATGTAAAATTGATCTGTAATTGTTCAAATATGTTATGGTAATTATTAACAGATTAACTATTCCCGTGGCATCGCCGGGCACGTACCGCTGTTCAATCTTACCTACATATTTGCTTGGTACAGACATCAATCTCAAACTTTGCACTCAAACTGCCTTAAGTGCAAAACATAGCGTTTTCAGTATTTTTATTGATTTTGCAAGATACTTATAGTATGTACTTGGTGCAAACAATTCGTAATCTTGCATCGAGTTAAATAAGTGCAGATAAATGTGTAAGTTAAACAGTAGGTGTACGCCTTTTTTGCAATTTATTTCTTTTATTTATTTATTATAATTATATTCATTTAGTATTATTAATCGAGATATAATTTAAAGCTTTCAAGATATTGCATATTGAAATCAATAAATGACTAAAAGTCATTAACATTTCATTGTGGTAATGGGAAAATTTCATAACTTAAATTATTAATAGTTACTAAAAGTAGAAACATTGAGAAGTTAATAATTTCGATTGGGTACATTTGCGAGTTCAACAGTTCAATTTGGAAGTATTTTACCCCAGTCTGACAAAGTTTTGCAGGCGAATGAAACATTAAGCATTGCGCCACGAGATGTTCGTGATGGAAAGTGAGTCAACCTAAATCCATTTTCATGAGTAGGCAACAGTAGATCTGGGCTCCAGTTGAGTTCTCTTAAGCAAACAAACTAAACATTTTGAACATACGGATTCAAATGAGCTGATGTAGCAGTCAGCAACTGCACACCACCAGGGCCATATTACCGCCAACGCCAACAGCGGCAGGATTCGGAAAAATTAGGAAAAAAATTGTATTTTGTAAAAATTAAAAAAAAAAAAAAATTAAAAAATCCACCTCTAACCTCAATGTTAATATGATGCGTCTATGGTATCTGGATCTAACTTTTAAGTATTCTAAGCCCATTTCATCATTGTTTCTCTCTATTTCCTCTATTTTCATTAAAAAATGTTTCATTGGGATTCCCTATGCGTGGTTTAGTTGGGATTAAAACGTTGGGCTTATCTATTTTTTGTTTGAAAATTTCTAAATGGGAATCATTTTGCGTGGGGTAGTTGGCTTAAAGTTTTCTGTTGATCTATTTGCTGTTGTGATAGCTGGACTTAGGGTTCTAGGTTTACTGTTTACTAAGCATACGCTCTTAGTTTTCAATCGTATTTTACTGTGCGTGGGTTAGTTAGACTTAGCGAATTTGGTTTGTTTATAATAAAAGAAACTAGAAAAGGTGTTATCTTCGGCCAGGCCGAAACTCACATACCCTACACTGCATTGAAAGTACTTTTTAAATAAATGTTGAAGAGGTTGAATAAGTCGAAAATTAATGTAAAAAGGTTCAAAAATGTTGAAAAGTGTTGAAAAAAAGTGAAAATGCTGAAAATATATAAAAACTATTAAAGAAAGTTGAAAGTCTCCAATTCCACCCACTTTTGCTTCAATAAATGATATTCGTGATTGAAATGCACAAACCAAGTTTTAGCACGGCGATATGCGCCGTAATTATTCTTAAAATTTAGGGCGGTGACACATCCACTGATACAATCCAGTGCGATTTTGATCCAAAAATAGCCTTCCATAAACAAACCTCTTACACCAAATTTCAGTATGATTGCTCATATATTTCGATAGCTATGCCACTTAAGGTATTTTAATTGTATGGGAGGTGCCACTTCCACTGTTGCTATTTTGACAGCTTTTGATTCATATGTACCTAATACCCAGTAATCCACTTACATCAAATTTCAGATCAATTGCTCCAATAGTTCACTTAAAATAGCACTTACAACTTTATGTTAATGAGGGAGGTGCCACGCCCACTGATTCAATCTTGTCAAGTTTCATTGAATTTCAAAGCTTATAGTAACCGACACCTCTACACAAAATTTTATGTAGATTACTCTCATAGCACACTATCTATAGCATTAAACGTATTTCGCTTATATGGGAGGTGCCACACCCACCAGTACTATTGTGCCAAAATTTTGCAAGAAGACACCTTTTAGCGAGTATATCTGCCATATTAAATTTCATAATGATTGCGTTGTCAGTTCTCTTTTTATAAGGTTTATAAATATTGTAGGCTGTGCCACGACCTTCAACGGAATTTTCCAGTATATTGACGAAGCTTGTACTGATGACTACTTTCAGTAGTATCATTCCTAAAATTTAAGTGAAAATCGTATATGCCAAGTTGGAGTTGTACGAAATACAAATTTTCAATTGCTTAAAAGTGCCACGCCCACTTTTACAATTCCGCCCACTTTATGCACAATTCAAGATATATCAGATCTGTATTCGTGTATTAAATTTCATCACAATATCTTGCACGGTTTACCAGCTATGACGTTATAATAGTTAAAATTTAGGGCTGTGCCACGCCCCTTTAAGAGCCTTTGAAAACTTCAAACCTAGCCCAATCTTAATTTTGTTCTCATCTTCACCAAATCACCAAGTTTCATCAAAATCGCAGCAACTTTTTTTCAAAACGAACTTGGGTATACTTACATAGAGTATGGGCGGAAGGCATGGCCGTTAACCGATTTCGCCAATTTTTATATGCTAGCAGCTTGCAAGAAGGTTGGACCTGTGTGCCAAATTTCATTGAGTAAGCTTGCTTACTTTTCTCGTAAAAGTGATTTCAACAGACAGACACACAGACAGACAGACAGACAGACAGACAGACAGACAGACAGACAGACAGACAGACAGACAGACAGACAGACAGACAGACAGACAGACAGACAGACAGACGGACATAGCTATATCGACTCAGCTGGTGACGCTGATCAAGAATATATATACTTTTCCATACCTGCCACGCCCCCTTCTATGCGTTACAAACGTAATAAAAAGGGAATATACCATCTGTGTAGGGTATAAAAATATCGAGAATTCTATGCATGGGAGTTATTCAAGTTTTTGATTGATCTATTTATTTAGATATATGTAGATTAATAGAGACTTTTTTTATAAAAATAATTCTGCCTCCTTATAAGGGATGGGACGCTATTGAAGCGCCTACCGGAATGAATCAAACAATTGAGGTGCAGAACGTTGTACAAAGATTAGTTTATATCCTTAAATTCTTTTGCTCATATTTTTATTGATGCAATGAAGCAATGAGCTTTCACTCATCATTTCAATATGATGATTGGAATAAAGTTTATGGGGAAAAGCACTCCAAGGTCGACGAATAAATCGATTGCTACCAAAACTCGATTGCTGAAAAAACTCATATCGTTGGTGTTAGGTAGGATATTGTAGTGATGTATTACTTTTGGTAAAGAGTTATTAAATAAAAGGAAGAGAATCTAGTCAAGATGACTTGATGCACGCTAGAAGGAGACAAGTAACTACCTATCTGCTTACTGGCTTAATTTTCCAGCCATTGAGCAAAATACAATTCTCGGCCATTTTAAGCGGTTATGTACAGGTATTGTATCACAATTGTGTCTCCATTCAGTGGCGTACCGTGGAGATTCGGCGCACGGGGCAAAATTGAAATTTCCCGCCTCTACCTACAAAATTCATCAACAATTTTTTATTTACTAAGAAAAGGTCCTAAACTAAGAAAAAAAGTATAGTTTCCACATTACGGAACCGTACGTACATCACGAACCATTTTGCCGCCCTCCTCTTTGTAAACTTCTGTCCCGATTTCCTTTATTTACGACATCTAACTAGCATACAGACAAACAAACAGCCAATTGACTCAATTGGTGAAGTTCTAAATATTTTTAAAACTCAAGTGAGAACGTAAACATGAGAGAAACAAACAGCTGATTTATAACCAAAGAGCGTCTTTAGGCAAAAAATGTAAGAAATAGTTGACACAAAAACAAAATCGCCGCTGCAATTTAGGAATCCCTAGATCGACCTTAACAACATGGATATCAATTTATATTTAGGTAAGTCAAATCGGTCGAATAGTTTCCGAATTAAAACAGAAATAAATGAAAATAAAGCAATGGTAAGTACATAATGTAATGGGTCTATAACAGCGGTGGGCATGGAGATCTGGCGAAAGGGCGCAACAACAAAATCGTGCAACAAAAAACGAAATTTTAAAGATTTTTTGCTTACATTTCCAAATTCGCCAACAGCACAAAAAAAACCAAATAGCACTATAAACAAAAACCATTGCTACATTCGTTGAGACACAATGCGTCACCGTCGCTAATGTCTTTGTGTGTTGTTTTTGTTTTGATTTGAATTCAAGTCAACGCGTTGAAATTCTGCGAGTTGTTATTTGGTTGCTTGTGCGTCGAATAATGGTTCGGGCCATGATTGCGGAAATTACCAGTACGTGCCCATCGCTGGTCTATACCCTACATTTTGACACTCAATAGGAGACTTTGTAGGTAGTGCGTTGGAACCCGGCCCTTCGACAAAAATTCATTGCTACACCTCTGCTTTCCCGTTGACATTTCATAAAATATCAAAATATTGACCCCTTTCAGGTATAAGTTCAGAAGATAACTTTTCTTTCTAAGGTAATGTAAGGATATCGATATCACTTTCATAATTTGTAGAAAATATCACAGAAAAATAGCGCTAATTCACTCTAATAGAGGCAAAGACTTAATTACATTTGGTTCTAAATACAAGCCGAGGTGAGCTGTAACTTTTGTATCAATTTTTTTTTTTTTGTTCACAATATTACATGCTATTTCACAAATAATAGCGTTCATATAAAAATTAAATATTCAGTGCGCATATAAAAACATTTCAAATTGAATAAAACAACTAATTACAATGACACTTAGCGGGCTCGTTTTATCTAAATTGCAATTGACTGCGAGTGCCAAAATGAAAACAAAATTTTCCACAACATTACGAAAAAAAATTAAATTAATTTTTTTTTTGTGGTTTTCAATGTCAGCAAAATATTTATTATTACTACAAATTTGTATGAAAAAAAAGAAAGAAAAAAATTGTCTCATTTCATATTACGAGTATTTAGCTTACAACATTGCACAGTGGTCTCAAATCGAGTTTTTTGGTACAAAAATTGGAGCGCAAGTCTTGCCAAAACTGATTTTTTTTTATTAAATTAATGCTAAGTGAAATGAATACAAACCGCGGAGCCTAAATTTTGAAGAAAGTATTCGTTTCTTAATATTTTAAGTTTAAGGCTAACAAAATAAAAATGTTTGGCTCAAACAACAATGGTTAGAGAGCGCAAATCTTGTCGGAACAGAACAATTTTCTTTTCATTGAAGGCGTACCAAAATTCCAACAATCGAAGCCCGAATTTAAAAAAAAGTCTTTTTAGTTAGGGGCCAAAAAATATTTTTTATCTTATAAAAAATGATTTTTTCTTAAAATGCGAGCTTCGAAAATTTGTTGGTAATGAAAGAAATTAAAAGAAAATTGTTCGCTTTCATCGAGATTTGCCCTATCTAAAAATTTATGAACCAAAAAATATTATTTTAAACCAGTGTGCACAGAGGCGTCATAACGTTCCAAAAGTTGGTGCGGAACCTGTTAAGTTGCAGGGGGGGGGGGGGGGACGGATGGGAAAAATAAGAAATTCATAAACTGACGACTGATAATCTTACAGAATCATGACTATGAAAAAGTAATGTAGGATATATACAATAAAGTTCTCAGTAATTATTGTATACTTAGAAAAAAGTTTCACCTTGATTTAAACATTTTTGACCCATCGTTGAACCCCAAATTCGGAATGGAATCTACGCGGGTGAGTTTAATTAATTTCTTTTGCAAATGATAGTTTAATTGTAGGTGATAATAATCAAAGTAAGCGTCAGTTGCCAGAATAGTGGGGGGCCTGGTTGCGAGAAGTCGACACAACAAATTTTGTGCAATACCTCGGTAAGTAAGCCACAAGTAGAAAAATATGTTAGGACCAATGTTGTAGAGGAGATGAAAACACACCGATTTCATACCTGAAAAATTTCCGTATGATAAGATGTGACCCACTTTTTAATATCAAAAGTAATAACAGTGGCACACCTTGTTGGAGGGCAATGCTAAAAGTGGGCGTGAGTGATACCAATAAAATTGAGTGTAGAGAGGTCGGCTATAAGCTTTAAAATTAAATAGAATTTGACGGGATTTGATCAGTGGGCGTGGCACTTACCATGATAGCAAAATGTTGTAAGCATATCATTTTTTGATTTTTCTTTAATATTTTTTGACTAGTTTACCTTTTTTCAATATTTTCTATTTTCCTTTTGACCTTGTTAGCCGATATTTGGACATATTCAACCCCTTTCAATTTATTTCGACCTTTTCAACCTCATTAAAATTTTTTCGAGTCTTTCAACTGTTTCAACATTTTTAACCTCCCTGAACTTTTTCCAACCTTTTACATATTTTTTGGACTTCTCCAACACTTTTCAGCTTTTCAACCATACTTTTTTGACTTTTCTAACCTCATTTGGCGTTTTTCAACATTTTCCATGTTATTTTTGAAGTTTCCAAGGTCATCTTGTTTTCGAAATTCTTCAGCTTTCACAAGTTTTTTAACCTCTCTAAAATTTTTAAATATTTTCCATATTATTCCACATTTTATCAACATTTTTCATATTTTTTCGATTTTTTTAACTTCAAAACGAAAAACCGAACTGAGATCAGCCTCCTGGTACTTTTATCTTAAATACGTTGCAAGAAGCAAAATACTAGTAGAAATCCTTTTTCTGCAAATGGGAACCGATTTAAAAAATGATCAAATAAATTATATAAAATCAGTGCTTCATCTCATCGAAAATAATTTCCTGAAATCTTTATGAAATCAGCTAACTAAAATATAAATCGCAAAGCAAAAACTTTCAGGAACATGACTTATTCCATGGATCATTTCATTAGCTTTTGAGATATTGTCGTCAAAAAATTGGAAGCGCTGTTGGCCAAACCCTTTAAGCAGAAGATGCTTCTCATAAACGGCATGACATTAAAATCACAACAATTTTGTTAAAACTCGTCCAATTTATTTGTTTTAATTACAAAACATTTCATGTATATTCTATTTGATTTTTTGCGTATTTGCGATTTAAAATTTTAGTCACTTAATATAAATCGTGCCTAGCGTTTTGTAAATTAGCAAAAACTTTGCCAAAGTAATTAAACTTTCAGGCATCAACTTAGCGTGGTAATCAAATTAAATTAAATTAAATAAGACAATTAACACAAAATCTTTAGCTAAAAAATTCATTTTGTTTATTTAGAATTAAACATAGAAGTAAACTTTCAATAAGATATATTTAAAAAAAATACATAAGGCGTTTCAAATTGGACATTTTCAAAATTGCAACCATCACTGATCAAATGCTGCGAGTATTTTGTTTGAGTTATGCAAGCCTTCGTCATGACAGTGATGTCACTCCATTCGCAAACGCACTATGAAGTATTTTGAACAAGTTTTTGATAAAATCAAATATCTCACAATGGAAAATTTATAATTTGCCTTGGAAAAATTTTTATTACAATGTTATATAAAATTTTTTTTTAATTTCTTTTGTTTTACCTGTGGACCAGAAAAAGTTAAGCTCAGTTTTTTGTTTATTTATTGTTTCATGAGTTGTTTTTTTCAAGATCAATAATTTTTTTTCAATTTAACTTATTTTTTCATAATGAAATAGTTAAAAATGCCCTAAGTAATTTTGCAGTAAGCAAATAAACAATAAAAGTTAACGGTTCTTTAGCATGTTAACCTGAGCCATTAGATGGATAGCAGAGCTGTGAAAGAGTACCTTCATTTTCGATTGAAATCTGGTGACGTCACATTACAGATTGGAATCATGACTGAAAAAATTGTGATTGCATTGAAGTCATCTCAAATTACTTTGAAGTCGTTGAAGTCACTTGCATTCACTGAAGTCACTTGAAATCGCTGAAGATACTTGAAGTCAGCTGCAAAAAAAATGCATGCGAAATATGATGAATTTGGATATACATTCCACAACTTTAAAAAATCGTTTTAGATGAAAAAATACTAAATATTTTCCAATCCATATTATTTATAATGAAATGACCTAAACTGAAAATTTGTAACTTAATATATTTAAGGACGCTTGGTCCACTTTAAGTAAAAGCAATTTTTCAAAATTGCAATCTGAAAGCTATTCACGTCGCGCATTGTTAAAAAGGCCAGCAATATGAAAATAGTCGATTTTTGAAAGTTGTGGAGCATATCCCCAAATTTACCATATTTCGCATGAATTTTTTGCAGCTGACTGCAACTGACTTCAGATACTGCAAGTGAATTCAGCGATTTCAAGTGATTTCAGCGACTTCAAAGTAACTTGAGGTGACTTTAATGCTATCACAATTCTTCCAATCATGAATCCAATCTGTAATGTGACGTCACCAGAATAATTGCATTCTTTACGATGGAAAAGGCTGCAGACTTATGGCATTGAAGTCTACAGGAGACATTATTTTTAGCTCTATTGGAAAATGTATATTTTTGTCGCATTGACGAGGTTGGTTTACCCTTCTTTTTTTGTACTTTGCACCTTTTTAAAAAATCAAGAGATATCTCCAAAATTTTTTTTTGTCAAACAGTTCTTAATTCTATCAAAATAAAATACTTAGTAATTATTACTCGTAGCTGTATTTCTTAGCCACAGCAATATATGTATGTATTTCGTAAATGTTATAGCCATTCAAAAATTTATTTACAAGACTTTAATTTTCTGTAGAAAGTCTATAGATTACTTGGGAAATGTAAAAATAATTTTAGTACCGTCTTAGAGATAAAACTGTGAACTACTCGTATAACACAACTAAAATAAATTTGATGGCATAAAACTATGAGTAAAAATCACTCAGTATTTTAGTTTGATCATTTGTTTGTGCATTGAGAAGCCAGCCTCGAAAAATTTGACATAACGTCTAATTTTAACTTTTATTTACAAGGTCACTTATGGACTTTTTTTATGTATGGAAAACAATATTCATATCGTTATATAGCATCTATCCCGAAATATTTGGTTTATTCACTTTCCAATATTGCACTGGAAGTCGAAGCACTTCAACTTGTAGATGCTTCCAATGCCATAGTCAATGTATATCGGTCATTCTTTTGATATATGCACACCTTTTTGAATATTTTTTGAAACGAAATATCTCAAAAACTATAGGAGGTAGGATAAAAAATCATTTAATCATTTTTGTTTAGAAAATCTGTTGAAAACTTAATTTATTTATTTAAAAAAATTTTCCCAAAATATCTTCTATTTTTTTTGATCTTTTTTATAAGTTATTCCTCAATCAATCCTAACAAAGCATGTGCTTTCATTTCGAAATTTCCGCCATAACTTTGAAAACTGTGAATTTTTTACTGATGACGCGCACCATGTTTTTCAAAATTACTTCGAAAGGAAAACTTTTTTTTGTTGCTTATTTTGTAATGATATTTGCAATCAATCCTAAGAATGTTTCTGTATTTAAAACGATATTCCCGACATATTTTTGGAAAATAACATACAATTTATATAATTGGACTGATGCGCCTTCATAAAAAAAACTCATTATTTAAAAGGTTATGGCGGGAATATCGATATGAAAGCAGATACATTCTTAGGATTGATTGAAGAATAACATTACAAAAAACTAAAATAAAACAGAAGATTTTATATCAAAGATATTTTGAGAAACATTTCTGTGAATAAGGATTAACTTTCAATTTTTAAATAATTTTTTTCCTCAGAACTGAAGCATTTTTAAGCACAAAAGGTCCTAGGTTTCTTTTGTGCTATTCCCTATAAATTTTCAAAAACGTAAAAGAAAACAAATTGGAAGTTATTAAAAGATTGACCGATACACATATGTTCAAAATAACTTCATGTTCTAGAATTCATTGGGATCGCTAAAAATCTGATACTTTACTCAATTTCAAGTACATCCTCATACAAAAAAGAAAAAAAATTCAAAAAATTTCTACGATTGCTTCCAGAGCTGCAAAGATTTCAATTTTCGTAATTTGATGAAAAAAATTTGTTACTATTTAAATATTTTTTTTCCCCCCATTTTCCTGATGTGCACATAAGGAAGTACCGAAAAAAAATGTTTCCGCTATTTTTAAAGCCAATAACTTATATACATATGTATGTGTAGAACATTCATGATCTCTACTCAAGTAGAGCTTTGGTGTTGCTTGTGTAGTATTATTTTCTCGCTTGAAAAAATAAATGAGGAAAGTGATAATTTTGCAGCTCTGGGAGCATTCCTAGGATTTTTTTTTTTTGAGATAAATTTTAGAGCATGGGGTTATTTTGAACATGTGTAATATGCACCCCACATTAACATGCTGTGTTAGAAGCAGTCTTAGATATTGCAGTAAAACGCATCCTTCGAAGCTGGAGCTCGTCAAAAAATCTTCGGGAACGCTTTAACTTTTTATAACGAAAAGAGTCATCGTTAAACTTTTCGTGAACAATTTAAAGAAAATTAATTTTGGCTCATTTTAAGGAAGTATCGAGAAAATGTCTTCCTTACTTCTTATATCCCCATATTATAAAAAAATTAGGATCACTATTGTAGATATATATATATATATTTTGATGATAATAACTATATAAAAAACTTATCTGGAGTGCTAGATAAAAAACAAAAAAACGTAAAACAATCTTTAAAAATAGTTTTCAGATCCATTTCTTCATAGATTTTGGGTAGCTGATTCTGTATCCGATGCTTTTTGCCTTGTCACGTGTTGCTAATAAAATTTTTTTTTTTAAATTTTGCTCTATTTACATCTTTTGACCAAGATTTTTAGTTTGAATATGACTTCGGTTTTGCTTTGGGTAAATTAAAAGTTGGATACTTCCACATTTCTAGCATAGTTCCATTTGAAGTAGATTCCATTAGTCCCCTTCGGATAGTGTGACGATTGATTATAACATAGTAATCTTCTTTTTTTTGAGAGTCGTTGCTCACTCACTTGCTATTAGGAGTGTTTCCTCATATATAGTGATGCCATTGCACTGTCGACACTTTTTTGACCACTCGACACGGGAATTTAATTTGACCTTAATTTACTGCTACAGTTACAATGAGCCATATCTGGCCATAAATTTTGACATTGAGCACATACCACCAATTTAATAAACACTCGATCAAACAAAAGAATCATTTAATAATTATAATTAAAACAACTAAATGACTAATAATTAGCAAAACAAATTGAATAGTTTACAATCGAATTAACACAGCTCCTCTAATTAGAGACAAAACTATCGTATTTGATGCGGTTATTAGCGGTTAAGATGTGCTTTGATGCAACCATTGACGGTATTTTTTGTTTCTGAATGAAAATCGAAATTACAAGTTAATGTTTACTTTTTATATTGAGTAGTTAACAGAAACGTCGGCGTACGGTGCCCAATTGGAGCCAGGGGCAAAGATGCAATTTTCCGGACCCTTCTTAAAAAATGTTCAACAATTTTTATTAAAACAAAAAAAATATCGTTACATTTCGCATTTCAAGAACCCGAGCAAATTGATTTGTATTGTTGCCACAACCATCTTAGCAACTGCGAAGCTGCAGTTTTCGTGGCCTTGAAATGGTTCTGATTTAAAAATTTTTTTACTTTAAATCAGAGCCAAGTCCAGTCCACTGACATTACTTTGATACATAGTAACACAGGCTTACAAAAACTAAAATTTTTAAATATTTCTCTGAGCAAGCCTCTCATTGTTTTGCTCTGTAAAATTAAAACTGCAAGAAGGAGATCAGGAGAAGTTGTTTAGTTAAGTGTGAGATAAAAGTTTCATAAAATTTCTAAAATATTTTAACTTCGGTCACATTCTCTGACTAACATGACCTTCATTGTTGTCAAGAAAATCATTTGGAGCAAAAACCAATTAGATATTTTGTAGCCCGATTAATAGTTTGTGAATAAATAAATGAGTAATTTTTTATTATATGTATTGAACTATAGATAAAATATATGAAAGGTACTTAGGCGCAAATTTTATGAAGCCAAAGTACATCGAAAGATTGCATTACAGCCAAGTTTAAGATCCATACGTGGTCGGGATCCTGAGAAAGACCTATAGTTTGGTATGAACATAGCCGCATTTAGTCAATTTTAAAAATGTTGGTACTAAAACCCACCAAATTCAAATTTAAAGTTATAAGTATCATTATTTTTATTATATCATCTACTATACATAAAAATAATAGACCTTGAAAACTTGTTTTTGCAACCCGATTAAGTATAGTATTTCTTAGTAAAATATGACAACTTTGAAAATGGTGCCCGAAATCGAGGTTTTATTTATAAAACTTAAGACGGGTTTTATTTTGGTTGGATTTTTATACCTTTTAAGTGAGACCTTTGAGGTGTCAAAATTTGAGTAAAAATAGATGTTTCTTGAATTACATACGTACAGTATGTATTTAATATTGAAAAAAAAAAACAGTAAACATGTTTCAAGTTTTTGTTGTAACTCAACCTTGCATGTAAACGTGGTGAAAGCCCACCGTGGGGCTGTTTGTGAGCTTCCGGTGTCTATTTTGGTTTTTTTGCTTTGGTTATGTGATTGTGGTCAAAGTTATTATTCGATTTAAGCTACGAGGAATTGGGGTAACAATTTTCAAATTTTCATTTGTTCAGAGCCCACAATTACAATGCTCAATATTTCGAAAGCTGAGTGAGATACAGAAATATAAGTAAAAGAAGATTATTTTGCTCATATGACATATTGTCGCCCGAGTTGTCTTTTTCTTCATACGCCAGTTTTTGACATTTTGACTTAAGACTTCTTCCATAGGGTTTGAAATATTATCTTTCTAATGCTGTTGTCGCAATAGTTGTATCTATCTGTTTTAGTTTCTGAGATATGCAGCGACCACTTTGCTTCATCCTGTAATTTTTTAATTATTATTTGCTGTAAAATCAAAATTATGGTTTGTGGAGCAAGTTTTATATGAAAAAAACCGTTTTGTAATCAATTTGCTCCATATACTCAACAATTTCATATATAGCTAAAAACTAAGCAATTATTATTTGCTCCATTGCAATAGTTCCTATATGCAGGTTTGCTCCATATACTACTTGGGAACAATAACTTTGTCATTGATTTGTATTGTATGGAGCAAACTGTCCACTATGACTTATCTGTTAAAATATCATATATCTCCAAAAGTAGTTCGGTCCCATTTTTGAAACTTAGCACAGAGATGCCCAATTTATTAACATAATATTTAGCTCAAATTTTGATAGTCTTTTTCGGACAAATTTTTTTTTAAGGCTCAAACTTTCTTTTTCGATTTTTTGGAATACACATCTTTAGGAGTATGGAGCAAAAGAGAATTCAGGCGACGATTCCTCTCTTTTTATTTATAATGCAATTACTTTGAAAAAGTATAATTTAATTGGTTTATTCTTCCAAATTAAACTTATGATTTTTCATGTAAAATTAACAGTGCAATAAATTAAGTCATATGCAGTAAGAGGTGCAATTTTAAATAATTCTTAAACTTGAAAATCTTGCAAATGAAATTCATCGCTTTTATTCTGATACTTAAATAAATGCCTATAAATGTTTTGGTTATGTGTAAATCTGAGGAACAACCATTTTCTTGGAGGAAGAAAGGCAAAAGATGACGCCTTATGTAGGCGTCGAAAGACACTTTGTCTTTGTTTGTATGCAGGACTTCAAGGCTTTTACTAAATCTCTAACTTAAAGTGGGTGCTGTTTGTTATTGAGGGAGAAAATGAGGAGTGTTCGATTCGACAATTAACATTTAAAAGGAGTAAGTGAATTGGTAATTACCACATTTTTCTGAAAATGTTTACTGTAAAAATATTTAATTAGCGAAATCAATTTTAACTAGTAAAGGTGTTATCTTCGGCCAGGCCGAAACTCACATACCCTACACTGCATTGAAAGTACTTTTTAAATAAATGTTAAAAAATGTAAAAGAAGTTGAATAAGTCGAAGGTTCAAAAATGTTGGAAATTGTTCGAAAAAACTGAAAATGTTGAAAAAATATGAAAACCTTTAAAGAAAGTTGAGAGAAAGTGAATAAGTCGAAATATATGAAAAATGCTGAAAAATTGATGAAAAAGTCGAAAGAATAAAGAAAATGTCGAATGAAATTGAAGGAGAAAGGTAAAAGATTGAAAATTGCAAAAGAATATATGAGAAATGTTGAAAAAATAGAATAGAAATGAAAAACACGAAATATGCCACGCCCACTTCTCCAATTCCACCCACTTTTGGTTCAATAAACAATTCAAATTTTAGCACAATAGCTTGTATAGTTTGCGATATGTGCCGTTATTATTCCTAAAATTAAAGGCGGTGACACACCCACTGATGCAATCCAGTCCGATTTTGATCCAGAAATAGCTTTTTATAAACAAACCTCTTACACCAAATTTCTGTATGATTGCTCATATATTTCGATAGTATTTTAAATGTATGGGAGGTGCCACGCCCACTGTTGCTATTTTGCCAGCTTTTGATTCATATGTACCTAATACCCAGTAAGCCACTTACATCAAATTTCAGATCAATTGCTCCAATAGTTCACTTAAAATAACACTTAAAACTTTATGTTAATGAGGGAGATGCCACGCCCACTAATGCAATTTTGTCAAGTTTCATTTAATTCTGAAGCTTATAGTAACCGACAACTCTACACAAAGTTGTATGAAGATTACTCTCATAGCCCACTATCTATAGCATTAAACGTATTTCGCTTATATGGGAGGTGCCACACCCACCTGCACAGTTGTTATAAAATTTTGTAAGAAGACACCTTTTAGCAAGTATATCCGCCTTATTAAATTTCATAATGATTGCGTTGTTAGTTCTCTTTTTATAACGTTTATAAATATTGTGGGCTGTGCCACGCCCTTAAAATATTTTTTTCAGTATATTGACGTAGCTGGCATTATTGACTACTTTCAGTGGTATCATCCCTAAAATTTTATTGAAAATCGAATTAGCCATTTTGGAGCTATACGAAATCCAAATTTTTAATTGTTAAGAAGTGCCACGCCCACTTTTACAATTCTTCCCATTTTATGCGCAATTCAAGATTCATAAGATGTGTTATTCGTGTACCAAATTTCATCACAATATCTTGCACGGCTTACGAGCTATTGCGTTATAAAAGTTAAAATTTAGGGCTGTGCCACGCCCTTTTAAGAGCCCTTGCAAACTTAAAACCTAGCCTAATCTTAATTTTGTTCTCATTTTCACCAAATTACCAATTTTCATCAAAATCGCAGCAACTTTTTTTCAAAATGGACTTGGGTATATTTACATAGAGTATGGGCGGAAAGCGTGGCCGTAAACCGATTTCACCCGTTTTTATATGTTAGTAGCTTGGAAGAAGGTGTGAGCTGCGTGCCAAACTTCATTGAATTAGCTTGCTTAGTTTTCCCGTAAACTTGATTTCAACAGACAGACAGACATGTGGACATAGCTATATCGACTCAAGTGGTGATGCTGATCAAAAATATATACATTTTTCCATACCTGCCACACTCAATGTAAATATACCCAAGTCCATTTTGAAAAAAATTGCTGCGATTTTGATTAAACTTGGTGATTTGGTGAAGACGACAACAAAATTAAGATTAGGCTAGGTTTTAAATTTGCAAACACTCTCAAGGGGGAATTGTACAAAAGCGAGCGGAATTGTAAAAGAGGGTGTGACGCTTTTTAACAATGGAAAATTTGGATTTCGTATAACTACAAATTGGTACATACGACTTTCATAAAAATTTTAGGGATGTTACCACTGAAACAAGTCATCAATACAAGCTACGTTATACACTTAAAAATTTCGTTTAAGGGCGTGGCATAGCCTACAATATTTATAAACGATATAAAAAGATAACTAACAACGCAATCGTTAAGAAATTTAGTATGGCAGATGTACTTGCTGAAAGGTGTCTTCTTGCAAAATTTTTGGCTTACTAGTACCGGTGGGCGTGGTATCTCCCATACAAGCAAAAAACGTTTAATGCTATATATAGTGTGCAATGAAAGTAACCTTCATAAAGTTTTGTATAGAAATGTCGGTTGCTATTAGCTTTGAAATTAAATGAAATTTGACAGGATTGGATCAGTGGGCGTGGTACCTCCCATATTAACATAAAGCTGGAAGCGATATTTTAAGAGACTTTTTGCAGCAATTGGCATAAAATTTGATGTAAGTGGTTTACTTGCTATAAGGTATGTCTACATCAAAAGCTGACGAAGTAGCACCACTGGGCGTGGCACTTCCCATACAAGTAAAATACTTTAAGTGGCATATCTACCAAAATATATGAGCAATCATACTGAAATTTGTGTGAGAGGTT
Organism: Meiosimyza decipiens; assembly: GCA_963680825.1. NCBI lineage: Eukaryota > Metazoa > Arthropoda > Insecta > Diptera > Lauxaniidae > Meiosimyza > Meiosimyza decipiens. The sequence continues at coordinate 50,748,845 of OY804260.1, forward strand.
GGTGTATGGAAGCCTATTTCTGGATTAAAATCGGACTCGATTGTACCAGTGTGTCACTGCCCTAAATTTTAAGGTTAATTAAAGCATACCTCGCAAACTATACAAGCTATTGTGCTAAAATTTGGTATGTGAATGTCAATCACGAATATAATTTATTGAACCAAAAGCAGGGGGAATTGGAGAAGTGGGCGTGGCATATTCAACTTTTTTATTTTTTTCTTGATTTTTTTCAACATTTTCCACATTCTCTTTCACTTTCAACTTGGTTCGACATTTTCTTTATTTTTACGGCTTTTTCATGGATTTTGAATTGAATTGAATTTCAACCTATTTGACCCTTTTTACATTTTTATTGATGTCTTCAACCTTTTCAACGTCTTTTTAACATTAATTTAAAAAGCACTTTCAGTGCAGTGTAGAGTATGTGAGTTTCGGCCTGGCCAAAGATATCACCTTTACTAGTTGTAAATGTCGCCGAGCCTTTGAACTCAACGAGTCACCAGTTGATTTCTTCAATTCAATTATTTTCGGCTTTGGGACTGAATAATAAGCGTACAATGAATAATGTAATTCATGCACCTCCATGTTTCCCCATGTACAAAAATACAATTAAATAAAACCCAAATAATTTTAAACATATTTTATTTAAATTTTCTTTGACATATTGTCTCAAACTTTAAACAATTTTCTAGAAACATTTACTGTTTAATTAAGTTAATTTCAACAACATTTTTAAGTATATTTTTTTTTCAAACACTTACTGCAAATTCCATAATTGTCTCATATATGTAAATCCTTTTTTTTTATTCAAAATGCAGTGTTGATCTCATCATCCATTTAAAATACTGTTAAAAATATATTTAAGTACCTTACTCGAAAACGCAATGCAGTCATCGCTAAAATAGAGCTGCACCATGTACTTATAATCGAAATTTACTGATAAGATGATAGATATTATTATTATTTTTATTTTCTAGCAAACGAATGCACTTCTATCTTTGTCTTTATTTGTTTTTGTATTTATTTTTGTAAAATATGATAACTTCATTTCACTATACGTGTGATATTTATCGTTAAATATGTACGTTTCCTTATTTAAAAAAAAAAGTCTCTGTCATTGGCAACAGAATAACGAAATGATAAAAACGAAAGAGAATAAAAAAATAAACAAAATTTATGGCGTGAAACAAGTTTATGATAAGGAAATAAATAAAAAAAAAACAATGTAAATAATTTGTATAAAAGTTGTGCTTTTAATTTTTTATTTCTTTTAACATTTTCATGTATTTTCTTTATATACGATATATTTTCTCTTCACATTATATTTTTTATAAAAAAATTATGGCAGATTAAACTTAAATGCTAAAAACTGAATAATTACATTTTTTTTTACTTAAAGTAGTATGTGGTTTGTTAGTAAATTTTATATAAAAAGAACTAAAATTTATGATTTTTGATTTCAGCTATTTACAAGTTTGTGGTTTTTTTCAATAAAGTAATAATCTTTAAAAATTATAATATTAAACTTTTGTTCTTTTTCTTAATTTTTCTTTCACTTATACATTCAGGCAAATACTCTTCTACCCCACTATAATGCTTTGTTCTGAACAACCCCCTCTACCACTCTTTATTCGTCCAATATGCAGGTTCTCACCAACGCATCGCACACTGCATAAGGATCACAATTTGAACTGGGGCGGCGATCTTCTAAGTAGCCCTTGCCAGCATCGGCTACACCACGTGGAATACGTACGCTCACGGCACGATTTGCCACTCCCCATGAAAACTCAGTAATGCTTGAGGTTTCCAAGCGACCTACTAAACGACGAATATTGTCCTTGCCTTCCTTAGGATCGTATGCTTTAATGTGACGGTCCTGCTTTGTGCTCAATTTTTTGATCGCATCTTCAATGGCTTTCATACCGCCATCAGCTCGCATAGCCTTGGTGGAGAAGTTATGATGGGCGCCAGCGCCGTTCCAGTTACCCTCCATGGGCTTGGGATCGAAAGTGACCACAACACCAAACTCCTCGGCGATGCGGTGCAGAATGTAACGTGAGACCCAGAGATCGTCGCTTGCCTTAAGTCCTATGCTGGGTCCGATTTGATATTCCCATTGAGCGGGCATTACCTCAGCGTTGGTACCGGCAAAGTCGATGCCTGAATAGAGACAGGCAATAGCGTGCGCTTCAACGAGATCACGTGCATACACACGATTGGCACCCACACCACAATAGTAGGGACCCTGAGGTGCGGGGAAGCCGCTAGATGGCCAGCCGAATGGGCGACCATCAACATCGAGCAATGTGTATTCTTGTTCTATGCCAAACCAGGGCTCATGTGACTTTACCTTATCCATGGCCTCTTGACAGGCGGCGCGTTTGTTTGAAGGTGTAGGTTTGCCATCGGCTGTGAAGGTATCACACATGACAATGATGTCGTTCTTGCCGGGCTTGAACGGATCACGGTAGATGGCACGAGGTATCAGTGAGGTGTCGGAATTTTCACCGGCAGCTTGGTATGTGGAACTGCCATCGTATTGCCATTTAGGCAGATCCTTTACACTGGCAGGTATCTTGTTGAGAACACGATCCTTCAGTCTGATATGCTCACCAGTGCCATCAATCCAGAGGTAGGTGGCCTGTATGCGATCTGCGGGCAACTCTAAATTCTTGTAACGATCCAGTATAGTTTTGTCCAAAGCTGTGTTGGGTGAATCTTTCAAGAATTGCGAAGATTGCACTGAAGAGGTGCTCAGGGTACGAAGCTGCTTGGCCACAGTGGCGCTAGCGGTGAGTTCTTTGCTCAGGAAAAGTCCAGCACAACGAAGAGCCATAATGATGCTGATTATTTTGGTTCTGCTTCGATTTAAAAATTACTGGAGAATATTTTGAAGTCGGTTAGAAGGATTTGTCTGGTTTCAGACAGGACTGGTTTGGAATAGACTTTGATTTTCGTTGATAAAGCGTAGTTTTTACTATTTTTGTAAATTCGACTTTTTTTAATTCATTTCACTTTTTAAAATTCTTTTTTAATTCAAGTTTGAATTCGTATTACAACTTTTAAGTGTGTATATATGTATGCACTACAAGGTTGTACGTTTGAAAAAATGTTCTTTTTCTTTTATTTCTTTTATAATTTCGCGGCGGAACACGAGAAATTTACACCCATCCTCTACGAAGTCAGGACAGTTTGTGAACTCAATTGTCTGACGACGTGCGCTTTTCTCGTATTTGAAGCCAATGCGAGTTTTCTTTATCGCGTGCGAATTCAGCACAAGAACGCAGAGAACAACAGCCGCGCCATGGGGATAACGTGAGAAAAAATAGTAAGAGTAGCGTCAGTGTATACAAAATAAAAACAACAGCAGAAAACACAAACAACATTTTTCTATGCACTAAATGAAAAGCCAAAATAACAACAAAGCAATGGCAACAACAACGACAGCAGAAAAAACAGCTGAGCAGCTGATTATAACTCACTTGTGCTGCTGACTGTTGACGATGGGGCTCTCCCCAACGGTGCAGTATAAGTGAGCGCAAAAATGCGCGTTTGCTACGAATTTTTTGCTGTTAGCTCCCGCTTAACACTTTTGTTTTTATACATTCGCTCAGTACAAAGTTCGTTTTTGTTTGTGGCATTTGGGGTTTGTTTTGATTTTATGGAGCATGCGTTCAGTAATTTTTCTCTCTCGCTCTTTATCTCTCGGTTCCGCTGCTAGTAACAGTTTGCATTTATTTTAACGGATGGAGCTTTTTTTCAAACATTGCATAGACAAATTGCTTGGTCACTTGTCTAGTAAAAGCGTTTTTGTTTAATTCAAAAATTAATTAAATTATCGCTCGAAAGCGATTTGAAATAATTATTCAATTTTTTCATTTCTTGTTTCAGTTTTAAGAATAAAACATCATCATTTATTTCTACAATTTTATAAATGACCTATTTGGCTAGTTTTATTTTAAATTGCGTTGAGTGTCTAAATAGCATTACAGAAATGTTGAAATCATTGAATTTTAAAATTATTCCACTAGCTTACACAAAAAAAGATCTGGTTTCTCATAGGCTTTTTTCTATGCATTTTGGGACGTAGATTCCAAAAATGCCAACCGTTTTTTTTTGCTTAAGAATCGTTTTCGAGATATCCCCAAAAACACATTTTTCAGCACTTCTTTCATTTATTTGACCATGTTTCTACCAATATCGGCCTAAATCAGTTGCACACTATTCAAAAGGTATTTTGTCTTCTTTTTAACGATTTACTGTTTATGAGAATAAGATTTGATACAAGCGCTTAAAGTCCAAAAAAATCTATTAATCTATTTTAAAAGTCATAAAATTTCAATTGCTCCACTTAGATCTATAATTCTTTTTTGCAAATATTTTTGAGATTCTGGATAAAAACCTATTCTTTACAAATATTTTAAGTACATATTTGCTCAAATCGGAGAAAAAATGTACAAGTTATTCAAAATCATTTTTGAATATAAATTATTTTTAAGTGTAAAAATTAAGACTAACATGGTATAAAGACAAAAATTGGTAAAATCATTTTTAATGATTTTATGATTATATTTTGTCACCATTTCAATTCAGATGGGGATGAAAACTTTCATTATTGAGTGAAAAACCAGCCAGAAATGTTGAGCTATCCATACATATCAAATGACAAACGAAATCACATCGGACTTCGTTTTTTACAAAAATCCAGCATTTTTTCACAAAAATCTGTGCTATTGTGAACGAATAAATGTGCGATTGATATTTGGTTTCTTCTTATATTTGTTTTGTTCTTTTACCGTTGTGCTTTCATTATACGAAACTTTTCTGTCACCGAAAACTATTTTATATAATATATACTATCAGCTTCCCAGCTTTTTAAGATTTTTATGAAAGCTATTACGATAACTTTATGCTTGAAACTAAATCCGAGTCATATTTTTTAGTAAATATTCGTTCAAAGGATATTTAAAAAAGGCCTTTGAACCAAAAAATGAAAAAAATAATAGCAATAATATAATAGCAAGAGACGGGTATGACAGAAACAGCCCTGATAATAATAATAATAATAATAATAACAGAGTTTAGCTACTACAGCTATTAGCCTTGTAAGCAATTTACCTAGAAGCTTTACCAAGTAAAAAGGTTATAAGTAAATGATGGAAATGAAAAATTTATACATGTAATAAAATGATAATTCGGATTTTAGGAAAAACTCCTTCGACACCAGATGTGTTCGCAAGTGCATCAATTTGCCTTAAAAATGTTAGGTAACATTTGTTGTGTTCAAAAGCTCTTGTAAGCTTCTCTGTTTTACATTTTTACTGCAATGAGAGCCACTGGTTACAAGACCTTTATTGTATTGTGGGAGCAGGAAGTCAATGCGATTGCAAATACCGCTGAAATAAAACAAGTCAACGTTCTCACTTTCTCTAGGAACTTCCATTTTCGCCACATAATTGACAATCAGTTTAAAATGTTTGTTGCAACCTCAGGAGCTGTACGTTGGCACATAATGAGTCCCTTTCTCCTCGCGCAGTGAGTTGGCTTACGTGCGGATTCTTGATGTCCGCTAACTTGTTTGGGTTCATTTAACCCTGTTTCATTTTTATTCGAACGTGTTTTTATTCCATTGAGATTAGAGAGTCAAATCCAATGTTGTCAGATCGTGAGATTTTTACATATTTTAGTGATTTAATAAAGTTCTGGTTTTTCAGAAGCACAATTTTCAGAAAATGAAATATGTACGCGTATATATATAAAAAAGTCCGAAATTGTTGAAATTTTGATTTGAAATGTTTGCTTCCGGTTTTCTACGAAGAAAAAAATTGAAATTTTGAATTTGATTTCATAATTGAAAAGAACAGTAAATTTCTTATAAAAATCACTATGTTTAATATTGTAAATTAATTAAATTCGTAAAACTGCTTCCGAAATACGTTCCACAAATTATTTCAACTTTTAGCCTCATACAAAAAAATTACGTGTTTTCACCTTTGCAAAGTATAGCTAGGTCGAATATGAACAAATTTCAGAATCTCATTTTTTTTTTCATTGTACGCTTGACATAAAATGCACAGAAGATTAATTCCGATGCATATTCCCTTTAAACATAAGAATTAAAAATTGTCAAATAACTTATTTTTGTATGGCGTTGAGGTTTTTATAATTTTTCTTAATACATATAGGGTTTCATATTTATAAATAGTATAGATCTGGTTCGGAATTAGTTTTATTTTGTGACTAAAAAGAACAGTTGTCTGTGTAAGCTTTGAATTTTAGTAACTTGGGATTCTCCTGCTTTAAGTCTCGGTATCATTGACTTGTAGACATTTATTTAGCTAAATTACTTGAACAAAGTATGTTCAAGGTACTAGTCATAGATTACAGAAAGGGCTTATTGAAAGGCACATTATCTTTTCGAAAAAAAAAGTTTAATAATTTTTAGCTTTAATTCAATAAAAGTCAATTCGGGATTACTGTTGATTAGTTTAAGCAATTTAACTTAGTTTTGGATTCTGCTTTTCAGTGTATTAACGAAACTGAAGAATCGTTCAGCTCTAAACTTCATAACTTTCCAACGAATTGAGGAAGAAAAGTTCTGAAATCACTATGTGTTTCTGAAAGCTCGATGTGTTCTCAGAATTTTCAAATTTGAAAACGCCTTATTGAAAATGGTAAATGGTACCTATTTACATGGGCAGTCGCATATAGCACTTAATAATGTAAAATAAAAAGTTCTTGGATATTGTGACATAAAGTAAATGTTGATTTCTGGAGAATGGGGAAAATCTTCTACAATAATAATCTTAGAAAGTAATGGAATAACCTTTAGACTGAGAAAACAGGCTCGATTGGTACTCAACTTATATGGATTGAAAACTGAGAGCATTGTGAATTGCTACAATATTTTTACAGATTTGATATATTTAGTTCAGTAGAATAAAATGTTCGTGATCAGATCGAACATTAGAACGCCTGCCACTTACGAGCAAATAGTGAGAAGCTTTTGAGCTCATCTTATCGGAAATGGAAACGTGTGCAGAACTAAACAAACTCAGTAAGGTGCCGCAGTTATACGCAGCGCTAAGTTGTTTCGATATTCTAAAAGCTAATAAAAGATTCCCCTGTTAAAAGGGTGCACGTTGTTATTCAATTGAATATGAAATAAAGAATTGATTTACCAATCTCTTGAAATTGAAACTCTGGCAGCACTGTATAATGGAGCACAGAGACGGTGGAAGTGCTACAAAGCCTCACAGCTGATTTTTCGAGACGAAGAAGAAACGGCGTTACACTCGTAAGACGTCTGCATTCGCAATGCGATAGCTTCCACTGGTAACTAGTTCTTCGAGGTTGTTCCATGCGATTTTGTGTCTTAAGGCGATGATTTTTTTTTAATTTTCACACTTGAATGAGTTATTTTAAAACAAAGTGGTAAAAAAAATGAGAAAAAAATCACTTGTGGTTGTTATGATAAGTTGCATTGGTGGATTTTTTTCTTAACTTGGCTTACTGCACCGAAAGTAAGTGAAGGCATTCAGCTGATTGCAACAAGTATTGGCTAGTTATATAAGTGGAATTTTGCTTTTGTATTATTTTATTGTTGTTCTTTGAGTTTTTATGCTTTTTTCTTTTTATTGCACTTTATTCATGTTATGTTTTTCTCAATACTTTTTCACTCTCTGTTGCCGTAAGACACGCGCTGACTTGGCAACAACTACCAGATTCTTGCACGTTACCAAACACGTCAACTATGCGGGGGCTATGGCCCACATGCGATTCAGAATGCAAATTTTACTGTAGGTCAAAGTGTTTATATCATATGTACATAAAAAGTTGTATGTTTAATATTTTTATTTTATTATATAATTAAAATGTATATAGGATTTTATCTTCTTGAAGTAGATTTTTAAAAAATTTATTACTGCACCAACCGATTAGACAGGGTAGCAAGGCATTTGTGATGGGTGGGCCGTAGAGATTGAGCATTGTCAATATAGAAGATTTTTAGGTTTCTATTCTGAGATATCAAGTTTGAATAACATTCTGTAAGTCTACTGGGCTTACCAGTGCCCGAGAGCGGTATGGTATGCTCAAAGTGAATAGTTAAGTGTGCTGCACTTGGATCGTTTTGAGCCTTCAGCCTGACCAGAGCTGAAGATGCACTCATCAATCTGGCAACACGGGCTTTCAGAAGCCACTAGGACTTTGGTCCTAGCCTGACAGTTGTATGAGGCCCAAAAGGGTGGATCGCATGCCGTAGGACTGGTGGCTGTGGTTAAATCCCAAATCGCAGGAAGAGCAAAAGTAACATTCAGTGTGGAGTTGCATTTTCTCAACCTGGTGGCCGATCCAAAGACAGATTTCAACTCAAATCAAGAGTAAAGTTACGTTCTATAATTAGGGACGTATATAAAGTTATTCAAGTGTGGCACTGCACACCGTGGCCTTAAGCCCTTGGAAGCAGGCGGTCACGTTAATATACAAGGCAGTTCTGATCCGTCACAGTTAGGTAGAGCTACATACAAACATTTGATACGAATTGTCACTCAAAATAGTGTACGGAAGGCCGAATATTTATATCCTATAAATGTATTATTCCTATTAATTTTGGCCTGCAGAAACTGTCCGTCAGATTGATGTAAGAACTTGTATGCCATATCTTCACTTTTTTAATATTACGGTGTAAAACCATACATCGATATAAACACAAAAATGTACAAAACATATCAGAAGCGGAAAGTCGTATCTCAAATAAATTCATATTCGTGATTCTTATGGCATCTTATAGTTTAAGCAATTAGGCGCCAAATGTCGGTATCTTAGTTCAAACATATAAAAAATCTACCACGGGAGTTTCCTAATTCTAAATTTTACAAGTAGTTCAAGGATACGACATAAATAAAACATCAACTTTCTCGAAACTCACTTTCACTGAGATCTGGCTTTTGCGCCTCTGAGGGCAGGACAGCTAGGTTGAATCGTAACTTTTTCAAAAACTTTTTTGAACCAGAAATTGATCTTTTCTCCTCGTATACAGTTTTGAAGCATATATGTGCTGACAGATATCATCCAAACATATTGTATTTGGTCAAATAGTGGAAATGTTGGCCGAAGTATTTTATGTTTGACCCAATTAAATATTTAATTGCTTTATATCAAATAAAAATTGTTATATCCAAGCAAATCATTTTCTCAGAGTAGCAATATTTTGAACGCTTTGAACGCCTGAACCTTGGGATAGAAAACTAATATATTCGGAAGCATACATATCAGATCAATTTTAGGTTATGTTTTCTCAGTGGCGGCCTCAACACTTGGGAGGCCTCGAGCGAAAGAGTTTCGCGGGGCCCTAAGTCATTACATAAAGATAATTGATTGTGAAGCTCAAGAAAATGTAAAAATAAAATTTTTTTTTTATATTTTTAAATAAGCCCTTCACGGCATTGACGGAAAATTCCAAATATGAGCACAGGGTGTATAAGTACACAATTAAAAATATTAAAATTTAAGCCAACTTCACGTTTTGCACCTCCTCGACTGTTGTTAGACATCAAATATATACCTAATTGTTTCTACTTAGTCTCGCCTTCAGTGAATCTAAAATTAGGGTCAGGAAATCTGAGCAATCGACATGCAAAGATCAACTGTTTCAACATTATTATCAGATGACTGAAAAATTTTTAACCATATTAAAGCTATGTTAATGTTACGATTTTGTCCTGGGCAGGCATCACTGTCATAGCTTACATGCTTTTGAGTGGCAATGTCCCGATGTGCTTTAAGATGCAGGACGCAACTTCCTGTGATCTTCTTGAGGCGATTGTTTCATCCCATGCATACATTTTAGCATTTTCATTGTGGAAATTATGAAACCCTAAATTGTATACATACATGTTGCGCTTATAATAAGCTACAGAAACAGAAAGTTTTGGATAAGAAAGTGCTTTCTGTAGATGAAATGTGAATCCGTAATATTCACTCGGGTTATCTTTTGCTTTTTGTATGTCATCTGTTAAACTTTTTCTAGCCTGTTCGGCACTGTTGAGATGTGAATCATGTATTTCCATAAGATGCAACTTCTCGTCTTCATTACTGGATGCTTCAATTTTTAGTTTTAGAGAATCACACTTTTTGCACGTGTCTTTACGAGGAATATGAAAATTTAAGTTGAACTCCGTATTGAATATTTTCCTGTAAGTCCACTCCTTCACACGTGATGTATTATTTTCATCACATTGTTTCACATACAGCTCATACATTTTTCGAATATCTAAGTCACTTTCGCCCTGAAGTGTGATGTGATCTCGTGTAATGGTTTACACATGCTGGAAAACTCAGAATATGTTCTCGTATATTTTGTGCATAATTAAGTTGATTTCGTGTTTTCTTTCTTGATTTCATGTTGCTTTCTTCCATTTGTAAGGGTTCCGAATTCACTTTTAAAGTATGAACTGATTCATCTGAAGACGATATTAGTCTTATTCGTTTCCATTTCTTGGGAGCATTACTTATATTTCTTCGCCGTATAATGTCTACAATTAACCATAAATAGATCGTTTTTACATTAAAAGGATTACTTGATCATACCTGAACCGCTATATGAAGACATGACAAAATTACTAATTATTTTGCCAAGCTTTGTGAACAGACTGACTTATACCACTATCAAAAAAAAACAGTAACTGTATTTTGTTTACCCGCCAAAAAATAAACACATTTTATCGTGTTAATTTTCATGGCATACTGCTAATCTCTTCAGAGATTTAGGATTTGATATGAAATAGCTGACAAACTAGATTTTTGAAATATTTGACTTATGCTACTTTCAAAATCAAGGGCTCAATTAGAAGCCTGAATACCGAACAAAGAATGGAGTCTAAAAGGTTCTATTAGCTGCAAAGACACAAAATGTTCAAATAAAAAATGCTGGAAGTTGGTGGTCTAGAAGTTTTGACACTGGCCAATCTTTCGAGAATATACTGTTAATTTTTTGTAATGATATTGAAGGTACTTTAGCTTCTACAGCCCTAATAGTAGGTAGGGAACGGTTGACACGCCTCATGAATGAAAACTTTCAACTCATTTATCTGGAAACTACTTTTTTCTGCATGGCGGGATAAAAACAAAAAAAAATAACTATTCATCTGAGTCTTCTCAAACTTGAATATATTATTCAGAACACCGGAATCTCCAAAAATTTTATATATCAATAATTTCTTATTTTTGACGTAAAAAAGCTATTGAAAGATGGTCTGTTTTCGATATTTCAATTTCAAGAAGGCGCTATTTTGTGAAAAACTTTTTATTCAGTTTTGGAGGTCCGGGCCATAGCTACACTCACATAGATTAATAATTTACTTACTTTCTATTTTTCAGAGCTAATATATTACCCGCCACCCACACTGAGAAAACAATAAGTTTAAGTATAACAAACGCATATTTCATATAGAGCAATTAAATATTTGATTGAGTCAAGCATAAAATGCTTCAACCAACACTTACCACTATTTGATCCAAATACAATATGTTTGGCTCAAATAAATATTTAATTGCTCTGTATGAAATATGCGTTTGTTATATTCAAACATATTGTTTTCTCAGTGCAGGTACATGTTTTTGAAGGAATCCTCTTTAACTCCGATTTTTAAATAGTTAATATTGCTTGTATGCTCTTTGAGTGATATACTTTCGAGTACACAGTTAAAGTATCGTTGTCCATTATCTTCACCTTCAAAACAATTTTTTAAGATGCCTCAAATTTACAGGTGCTAGACCACCGGGTGGCCTTAAGGTTGTGGCACCTACTAGATATACTGAAACACTGTTTCTCATATAAATACGATGGCGTTTTTGAGCCGATTAACTTATGTAAAAATATGCAGCTCCTAGCCATTTTGATACTGTTCAAAGGAACAGCCAAGAATCTTTTCGTTCCAGGAAGATATATAATCAAATCTTTTGAGGCCATATCGTTGTTGAAGGCCATTTGCAAAATAAATAAAATGTTTAAGACCACCGAAAAAGTCAAATTCAAAAAAACGCACCCATTTAAAAATGGTGAAATTATGGCATTCTAGAAGCCACGTAGGACGACTGCGACTAAATTTAATAGAAATGTGATGCAATGTTTCTAAAAAGAATAGTTTTTTATCATTTTTTAGCTCACAAACTTGACTTTGAGGGTTAGTAAGTAGTAGCATGTGCTTCAAACCATCACTGTAGATCAAAGGTTAGGGATAATTTTAGCGTATTTTACCCAGGCAAATCCAACTTAAGTCTGGTTAAGCTTATGCCACTCCATAGGTAGATCTATGATCACAAGGCTTATGCTAATTATGAGGTATTTGACCTCAAAAATAGTTGGATTGCTAACTATTTAGATCTTGGCCATGTACTCGGCGCGAGCTCTTTGTGCTTGCGGCGAACTTGGTGGGTGATGATCATGATCTCTCGGGGAATTTTTGTTTATGGAAGTGCACAGTCCAAATACTTAAATTTACATATCAAATTTAATCCAATCAACCAACATACTCGCAGTGGGTTTTGAAAAGGAAGTATTGTATGTAGGATATTCTGACTGGAAACCGATCTTGCGACACCTATCAATATTGACACACAAAAACCTTAAGGTTATCGGAGTTGTCGTATAAGAATGCAATTTTAATTCACATGACTCATATATTTATACGTAAATACATATTGTTGTTTAAAAGATCTTCAGTTCAAAGACCTGATCGTTTCGGAATATCAAATAATTAATAGCGTTCCTTACGTACCTTTTTCATTAAATATGTATATGTACTTCAATTACTTGGCAAGACAGGGTCACGGACCTGCTTTTTTGTTTTTAATTTGTTGAATGCTACGACACGCATTGGATATTAATTTAAAATCATTAATTTGGAAAAAGAAAACTCGAAAAAGTGCTATCATGTACAGCAGCGATATCAATCAGCTGCAAATGACGACTGCAGTACGAGATACTGCATAATCAGGTTGCTTCCAGCTACATCAATGCTTGAGATTGTTTTATTGACATTAAGGGGCAAGGGCAAATTATGGGACAATCATGGTATTTTTTTTAACCAAATTATACAAATTGTATTGTATTCAAGAATTTATTATTTATAGTAAAGATTAATATACGTATGTACATCAGCAGCTTACCTAGGGGGAGGGGGACCGAGCGGCAAAATGGTCGTAAAAAATATCTTCTTTTTTTGTTTCTTAGTAAATGAAAATAGTTCGATTTAATAAATTTTAAAGTGTAGGTGGAGATTTTCACGAATTTTCTAGAGTTTTTAAGCGGTCAAAGTGAGGACCTTTTTTTTTGCTCAACAAAATTTTTCGATAATGAAAAAAATCGTTTCTTTAGTAGGGCCGGCATTGCAGTCGTTCTGACCTACATATGTTTCGATGTACTTGCGATAGATTTTCCATTAAGAAGTTATGTCGCTACAAAAAAAATTTAGTTAGTATAGATATTACGTTACCTTAGTCTTGAACGAAGGGTTTTGAAAAAAAAATCTTGTTTTCTAAATGGCGACGGTTTTTCCGAAAAACTGGCTATTGTAATAATACAAAGTATATTTAAAGAAGTTTAGATTGATCAATCAATTAATTTTTGAGAAATCTTGTTCACTCGCGTCTACAGTTTCAGGTCTATGTTATTTCCGTTTAAAATTGAATCCTTGCTTTCAAAATATGCAATGAGTTATATCGATTTTTTGTGAAAGCGCTTCGTATATAACCCCTTAAGTCAAACGATCTTTCTTTACTTTGTTAAATTAATTGGTCAGCCTTTCAACAAATTTGAATGCATACACACACACATACACAAATATTAAAAAGTAGCACGAACATTCTGAAAATGTTCTGAGTTTCTTTAAAATAAAGAATACGTGATAGATGCATCCATTGCTTGAGATCGTTGACCGGCACAAAATGATGTTTCCAAAAATTTATATTTTATCGTCGTCAATTTCTTTTGTTCTAAGTACTATCTTGTTAAGTGACTTAAAACACACATATTCGATTCGATTGGAATGTGAGCCTGTTGCTATCTACAATTTTTTGAGAGTGTTAATATGGAACAAGGAGATATCAATTATATAGTTTAAAATACAATTTCGTTTATATGAAATTTTTTGAGCATCCGAACTCTTGTTGTATATTTTTTTACTATATTTGTACTTGAATTACGACAATTTTCAGTTGCTTGCTTCTCATGATGAAATCTCTGAGACTTTCATAGGTTGTCACTTCTAAGCACACTTTTATATACACTGTGATTTTAAGTTGCATACCCCACTTTGATTTTGATATATGTATATATATAAATATTTTTACTGGTATGAAAATGAAGGAACATCGATACCGGAGAAAATTGGCAGAAATGTATAGCTATGTAGTACTAACGTTTTACATATTTCGAATAATCTTGTTACCCTTTTTCGACTTATTTCACGTTTATCCACTTTTCCTTCTTTTTCAAACTTTTCAACCTTATACAATTTTTTCGACTTTTCCACCTTTTTTCGTCATTTTCAACCTTATTCGACATTTTTAGATGCATTCAACGTTTCTCAACTTAAGTATTTTTTATGACTTTTTTGACCCTTTTCAAGTGTTTTCCTCTTATTTAAATTTTTCGACATTTTTCCACCAATAAAAAATTATTAAGTTCACACATCACGGCGGAAGAACTAAGCTAACATATTTTTAAGGAAGATGTTCAACTCAAAAATTAAAGCCGTTAGTGATGAATTTATACTGGATTAAATTGGTGGGTAATTGAACATATAATGCCAATGCTATTTGTAGTTTTTCAACATTTACGGACATGACAAGGTACGTTCCTGGGACTATCTTAGCCCTAATTATGTAGAAATAATTTTTCACTAATCGTAGGGGAAGGTCGAAAAAGTTTATTCGAAATGACTTAACAAGAGAGTGTTCCAACCTCATTTATGTGAAAAAATTGACCACACCAATCGATGGCTTAGGTTAGCACTGGAGATGACAATCATAACTTAGGCCACAGTTGGGCCCATTGTATACCCTGTTTATAGATTCGTCTTCAACCTATGTAAACCATTTCGAAGTTTTTATAAACTTCAAAATTAATTTTGGACACACATGAGCAACATCTTCAATAGAGTCGAGGAAGTGGAGTCCGAATTCTTCATAGCGCCGATTTGTCAGTGATGGGCATTCACAAAGATAATGAAAGACAGACACTTCAACGTCAAGATCGTTACAGGTTCTACAAAGATCCCCTAGCCAACAACGATTCTCAGGGTTTGTTTGTCTAATGAAATCACCTTTCGCGTTCTATTAGCATCAACATGTTGTCATGTTAGACCATCTCATACTAGCCCAATTTATATATTTTGAATCAATTCTGGCCCTAATAAAGACTAGTGGTTTCATAATATAAAGCTCAGAAATTATGTCAATTTTAAAGAGTTTCCTAGCAAGTTCATCTGTAGTTTTGTTGGCAATGAAGTCGATATGTCCAAAGTTTAAGTTGCATTTTCCGCCTATTTCACATTGTGATTTCCTGCAATTTAGGACCAACCGAGATTTAATGATATTAGAGCCAAGAGATTTAATGGCTACTTGGCTATTGACTTATATAGCAAATCTGTCACTATCTTGAAAAGTTTTGGATTTAATAATTTGGTATGCCCTCCAGACAGCTAAAATCTCCGCTTGAAATACACTTCAGCAACAGGGTAAAGCTAAAGGTTCACTGCTGCATAGGTCACAGGAAAAAATTCCAAGCCTCATATCAGAATCCATTTTTGAACCGTCAGTTTATATTTCTTTGGATTTCGAAATAGGAGTCCAACACTTTCTTACAGGTATTTTCACTTGAGTGATATAATCAGTCCCACTTTGAATGTCGCAGCCAGGAAATTGAGAGAGAATATTACCATAGCCGTAGGTCTAATATCACTTTTTGCTGTAGTCCTTTTACTGAAAATGCCAAGAGGCTCAAAATGGAGTAAAGTGTCGAGAGCAGCCAAAAAGCCAAAAAAAAAAACGAACAAGGTCAGCAAAGTTTACTCAAGACATATTTCGTGTTGAATATACTAAAAAAAAATAGTCAAAATGTACTGAAAATATACCGAATAGGTACTGAAAATGTACCAAAAATGTACTGCAAATGGGCCAAATGTAGTGCTTCACCCGAGGCGAGGTTCTAGTTGTTCTCGATCTCGCCTCGTTTTATAAATTTGAGTCTCGCCTCACCTCGTTCTCGGACGAGGCTTTGAAATCACATACCTCGCCTCGCCTCGGTAAGAACCGAGGATTTTATTAAACTAAAAAAAAATTATCAATCCTGTATATTGTCGACATTCAAGCAAAATTGACTATCTGCAAACAAATAATAAGTGGGTGACGCTTATTAATCGTTTAATTATGCTTACATCCTCTTAAATTTGTGATATATTATTTTCGGTTGTTAAAAAAAAATGGTCAATTTGGCTTGTATGCCAACTATATATTCAACTAGCAAAGCCGGCACGCGTTGCTACGCCTCAAGAAGTAAAATAAAATATATTTTATTTTTGGTGGATTGAATCATATATGATGATTGATGAGATATGATGAATTTAATTCTTTTCTTATATCGGACGGCGTGGCATTGTCCATTTTCATTCAAATCAAGCTAAGCTACGAACTATAAGAATTATATGTACCAAATCTTATCCATTTACGTCATACAGTTACGTTACGTTATAGTTTATTCATCTGCGTCAAGTAGTTGATAATACCAAAGTATGCTACGAACTTTCCCCAAATCATAAGAAACATAAACACATGCCAAGTCTTCAGGCGATCGGTTGAACGGTTTTGGAGTTCATTAACAACAAAGTTTTTTACCGAACGTAGGGGTCCCCTTATTAAATCTTTCGTCATATAATAGTAACAAAAGAGAGTAGTAGCTGTATTATTCTAACTCTCATTCGATTAGAGATCATTTTAGTACTGCTGACTATAAAGACCGAAGATATGACGAAAAATATGGACTCTAAATAAAAGTAGCTGAAACTGAGCTTCTTAATGTGAAAGCAACGTGGTTTGAATTCGGTGTGAATCGATTGACCGGCCTTCGTGAAAATGATATTTAAAAAATATTTTTGTATGAGAGCCACCCTACAGATGCACTCAAAATAAAATTTTTATAGCCCTTTCTATGCTTCTTAAAAGATAAGTAGAGTATATTCCATGTCAATCGATTAAGGGTCTTTGTAAAAATGCTATTTTAAAAATATTTTTGTATGAAGGCCACCCAAATATGCATTTAATCGAAATAAAAACTTTCCTTTTAACAAAATTGTTTGCGTATAGTATTCTCAGACCTACTGAATATACACACAAAATTACATAAGTATCGGTCAATCCGTTTCGGAAGAGTTTTGTTACAAACACTGTGACACGAGAATTTTACATATTATATATATGTATATGTCCAGATCCAAGTCACATTTTAGAAAAAAGTTTTCATTTCTAATAAATAAAAATCGAATCAAAATTCAAAAAATAGTATCAAAACAAAAAATGCTTCGCTTACTTCTGATACGAGCAAGTGTTAAAGCGAGGCTGCCGGTGTGATCTCGCCTCGATGTCGGCTCGCCTCGGTTGAACGAGGTTGCCTCGCAGCTCGGTGAAGCACTAGCCAAATGTATTAAAAGTTTGTCGAATGTACTGCCGACGATTTTTTACGACGCAAATGTACTGGGAATCCCGTCACTGATTTGTGTCGGTTGTTAGAACATTTGCATGGGGCTCAGCACGCACGAGTTCGAATTCGGGAATACTTATAATTTTTATTGATCAAATGATTTGATTAAGACACCTTGGTTCGACTAAGATTTGAACCTGCTTGATTTCTAGAATGCGTTTGAAGGCGACCTCGTTCATTAGCTAACTCGGCTACAGAATATTGATGTTTTTTAGACAAAATTGAACAGTTAAAATAAAGTCGGGAAATTGATAAAATCAAAAATTATAATGGGATTACTCTGAAATTAATAGTACAATATCATAAATAAATCACATGACATTAATAGTTTATCCGAATCACTTTGTCTCAATGGGTCTTTAGTATTATTTTTTCAACTATTAAATTAATAGGACCATTATTGATCGTTTGTAAAACATTTTTCCCTGATTGTGAAAGTATGATTCACATCGCAGTCAGTATCAGTGTTGCTTTTATATGTAGTTGGTTCTATGAATAGATTTTAGAGAACAAATTCACTACTCAAAAATGATGTATGTGTAAGAATGGGTTAATGTCGATGTTATAAACTACATATGATAGAAACTTAGAAAAAAATTAATATCAGATTCGTATTCAGCATAGAAAATTTCATAGGGTTCTAAGAACATATTCTTATGTTTTTTTTTTAATTTTACTGATCAACAATATGTACGCTACTGCTCATTTTGGTTCTCTATTTCAACATCGTTTATTGTTTTATGTTTACGAAACATATGACATTGCGGATCACTCACAACTGTCATGAACACTTCATTTTATCCCTTATATATCGTGTTATCATTCAATAGTTGATTTTGTTGTTGGGCTTTCAATGGAATGGAAAATTACCAGACTACAGAAACTGTTGATTTGAATTTATGTTATTTATGTTGTTAATCAGTTCCATGCCAATGTACGAGTTGATTTCAGATATCTTTTAAAGTGGCATATAAATCGATTAGAACATGGTAGCGTCTTGAGTGCTGACTGATGTTTAATTGCAATTAGCCTTCAATTTTATTGTTATTTAGGAGTATTTTTCGAAATAATAATGAATTACAGTTCAATATGGAATTCACTTTTGACAAGAGTTTTTTAAAAGTCAACTATTTGTATCATAAATTTTATCGCGAAGGACATACATATATACATTTGGAATAAATTACACATTATAGTACCTACTAATTTCCGTTCTTAGTTATTAATTTATTGGCATTTCAGTTTTGTTAATAGGGGGATTTACCCTGCACTGAAGTAAATCACAGGTCTTAAACTAAATCAAAGCATTTATTGCCCTTTTTCTTGGATCTTGGTCAGTTTCATTTACTTTAAAGGTTAGTTATAGATAAAACTCAATGTATCTAATCAGATAAGATAAAAAGAAAACTCAGACAACAAAGAATGAGTAAGTGCTGGTTTTGAAACATCCTAAATTTAATAACAGGTCTTACACTAAAACACAGATTCTGAAATATAATTCAATGTTTAAAACTATATTTCATTGATTACAAAAAAAAAAGAAACAGAAAATTTAAATCACCGGCATTTTGTGTAGTTTAAGATCTTAAAAATAAACTACGCCCACTTCACAGTTTCCACCCATATTTCGTTCAATACATTAAACTCGTTAGCGGCAGCCTGTATGATTTGCGACATATTCCGTAATTAGTCACAAAACTTAGGGCGGTGTCATACCCACTGGTACAATCCAGCCCGTTTTTGATCCAGAAATAGCTTTACATATATAACATACTTCTACCAAATTTTACAATTTGCTAGATATATAATTTAAGGCAGTTTATTTGCGTGGGAGGTGCTACGCCCAGCACTGCTGTTTTTCTTGGCTTTGATTGAGATATACCTAATAACAAGTAAGCAACCTACATTGAATTTCATACCAATTGCTACAATAGATGACTTCAAATAACGCTTCCAAACCTTTTTTAAATATTGTAGGAGCCACTCCTACCAATGCAATCCCATCGAATTCCATTTATTTTCAAAGCTTATATTAGCCGACATCTCGATACCAACTTTAATTAGAATTACTCCCATAGTGCAACATTATACATTTTTTGCTTGTAGAGGAGGTGGCACGCCCACAGTTACTGTTGCTCCCAGTTTCATTTATGAGATACCTTTTAGTAAATTTCATAGCGGTAACATTATTAGTTTTTTAATATAACACTTATAAATATTATGGGTGGGGCCACGCCCCTCTATTAGTTATGCCAGTATTGTGACATAACTTGTATTGATAAAATTTTCCGGTGCTAAAATTAATGCCAAAATGTTCAATAAGTTTTTTCTCGAGAAGTAAGAATCACGCCCACTGGAACTTAACGTATTTAAACTGAAAAAACTTCAGCTATCTTTCTAGAATATCAACAAAAAAAAAACAGTGAATGTTCAAAAAAAGTTAAATTCATTTTTGATTTAAAAAAATTGAGGTCAAATTTTAAAATTTTGAAAAAATAATTACGATCATTCAAAAGGTCATTAAAATATCTATCTAGCTAAGATTTTTATAGTTAGTCCAGGATTACTTACATGATACAGAAATCTCAAATTATCATCCCCTTACTTCAGCCAGTTTTGGAAGAAACAGAAAAATATTTTGGGATATATTCGTAATTACCATCCAATAGGACAACACTTTGTTCAAGTTTGAAGTCAATTGGTTGTGTTCGATTTTTGGCTTGGCACATTTGATATCAAATGTGTCTTGAATATAGGCAATTTTAGCTCGTTTAATAGACGTATTTATCTTAGATGTTTGACCGCGAGTAACACCGGAACTTGAAAATATACATATTGGCACACTTTGCAAACCATTACATAAAATAGAATCTATGTACATCTATATATTAATAGGTGAACATCGAAACTTATTTTTAGTTTTTATTATAAAGAGAAGGGAATAAAACCTATATAATTGGAAAGGTACTGTTTCATGGATGGGGGGAAAAAAAAGTCTAATATGTGACGTTAAGGCAGCTAAAACATAGAAAACATACGCGTATGGTTTAGTTTTTATTATAAAGAGAAGGGAATAAAACCTATATAATTGGAAAGGTACTGTTTCATGGATGGGGGAAAAAAAAAGTCTAATATGTGACGTTAAGGCAGCTAAAACATAGAAAACATACGCGTATGGTTCCCCTATACAAAACGCTTTAATTTTGATCGAGTTCATGGCTGCATGAGGTATATTAACGCGTTTCTGTTGTAATAAAACTAAAAAAAAAATGATTTTATCCAAATACATGTAACTGTGTCATTGGGGTCAAATTAAAAGGGCAAATTTTTTTGGAAAGTTTAAAACGCATAATATTGAGAAGTTCTTAAGCTATCTATGTATGTGGGTATATATATATAAATAGGACGTGACAAAATGTTTTCATCCGTTTTTAACTGCCATAACACAACAATTGATTTTGTTTAATAGAGGGCGACACCACGCCTCTTACAGAAAAATTATTCCACGGCTAAACTAAAGAACCGATTCTGATTAAATTTGGTGCGGATGTAGATTGAGCTCTAAGAAAAGGTACTGAGGAGTTTGTAATCTTTTAGTGGGTGTGACACTGCCCCTAATGGGAAACAACGCTTAATAGGTTGAGCTGCCACACCGATTTTGATGAAGTTTGGTACAGAGATAGATTGAATCCTGAGAAAACGTATTTGTTTTTATATAGACGGTTTTCATAGCTAAGCTAATAGACCGATTTTAATGTAATTTGATGGGAAGCTACATTGAACCCTTAAGAAGGTGTAGAAAGATGGGTTGAGATAGGGCAACATGATAGGCGCAATTGTCTTTTTCATGGGAGCGATGACATTTAACCATATAAGATGGTACTGAACTGTTTTGTATTGTTGCTATTAAGGTTGAATTTCAGCCAGTGGGCGAAGTCTAGACCGCTTTTTAACAGCCATAACAAAACATAATCGCTTAGTTTTTTTTGTTGGAAAAGTTGTGAGGAGAGGGAGTGCATTGTATACTTTTTTTTAGAAGCGGTGCCATATCCCTATAAAGAAAAAATGTTTCCACGGCTAAACTAATTTCACTGTATTCAAACAAATTTGGTTTGAAAGTAGATTGAACCCTTTGAAGCAGGTTATTAGAATCCTTTGAACGCTGTCACGGCTGAGCCGCCTCACTAATTTTGATGAAATTTGATATGGAGATAGATTGAATCTTAAATAAAGATATTTATTTAGAGTGAAAAACCGTCTCCATGGCTAAACTAATTGTTCGATTTTCATAAAATATAGTTTAGAGATAGATTCAACCCTAAGCAAGGTAATTAAAAACTTTGAGCTCTTTAAGGGAGCGTGTTACCGCTTTTAATCAGAAAATATGCTGTTTCAGTGAGCAACTTCATTGATTTAAATGAAATTTGATAAGGAGATAGATTGAATCCTGAGTACAGATATTTATTTTGAGTGGGAAATGCCACGCCTCTAACAGGAAAAACGTCTTCACTGCTAGACTAATGGATCGATTATATGAAGATAGATTGAACTTTGAAAAAGGTGGCGCCACGATCCTAACAGGAAAATATGTTTTCTTAGCTAAACTTATCGACTGATATTGAGAAAATTTAGTATGGAGATATTGATATTGAACTCTAAGAAAGGGGAAGAGATAGGGATAGGGCAACGTGATACCATAATTTCTATTTTTGGAAGCGATAACAAAAAATAGCTCTTTTTTATATCAGTTCTTTAATGCCAAAAAGTATTTTTTCCTTTGTTTCGTCACTATAGCGGTTGAATTTCAATCACTGGGCAATTTCTAGTGTACATAACCTAAGCCATCTTCAAAATTTCAGTAACCTTAGTTACTGCCATAAATTGAAATAAATTATTACATAAAGAAAGTGAATTATAAAATGCTCATGTATGTTTTCTCAGATATGTAACTTTGTGGAGTTTGTTGAAATTTATTATTTGCCGTCATATTTTCATTGGGCTTAAGAAAAAAAAAACACAGCCATCTGATTAGGTAACACTTTTGATCAACCAGCAGGAGTGCAAGTTCTTTTGTTTTTGGTCCAAAATATCTTCGAAAATATATCCAATAACAGTTCGGTAGAAGCTCTGTGAAAACTTGAGACCATTTGCAAAATAAAATAAAGTGTGCACTCATTTGGAGCTGATTGAAATCTAATTTAATTTTAATCGCTACCTAATCATTCCAGAAACTTGGACCTTGCCTTGAAGATTTGAATATAATTTGACTTTTAAGTGATATGGAAATAAATAAATCAATTTAATCATTTTTAAATTGTGACAGATTTTCGATTTTAAATTGTGACAGATTTTCGATTACGAAAAATCAAAAAGATTAGCGCATATTTTTATAACTTATGGCAGAACTATATTTTTCAAATAAGATTTATGTTATAGATTGCTCTGACTTTTTTTTTAACTAACTTCAAATGCAACAAACGAACAAAAAAAAGAACCCTTTGACTTAACGTTTTCATGTTTACGAGCACCTGTTTTTACCTCACAAAGTATAGTACATATATATAAGTAAACCATGTGTTTCGTGATGTTATTGTTTGTACACGCCTTATCAGCGTATCGTAAATTATGAGCAGAAAACAAGGCAATAACAATTAAGCGAGTTAGTGTATCGCCTCATTATTAGGTCAGAATTTATTCGGCATAAAAGTGTATTTAGTAATACATAATAATGATAATGGAAAATTCTCAATTTTTATGATTTATTACGTTGATATCTCGTCTATAAATTGGTAGGTATTAAGCAGTATGTTCAAGGCCTTAGGAAACCGCTGGAAAATGCTTGATTAATCGGATATTTTAGTACTCGTATAACCTTGCACTGATATATTGCCTTTTTGTTTGATACACAAATAATAGGAAAGTTTTGTTTGGCCAAAGAACAAATAAAAATCTGCTGCCTAGTTACCCACTAACTAATTTTTATATTTATATCAATAAGGTGGAAGTGTTTGAGTACTGTAATGAAAAGCACTCATAAATAATTTCACTGATAAAATTTAGCACTATTAACACAGCAACAGCGAGCAATCACAGATTGGCGAAAACAGGGCCGATTACACATTGCAACGAAATTTTACTTTTTTCAAAAATCGACTAAATTTAAGGCTCGAAAAATATTTATAACTCATTTAACTTCAACCCTCTATAATTTTGAAACAAAGTGGAACATGAAAGAAATGTTGATATCACTTGGAAGAACAAAAATTGTAGTTAAAAAAAAAATGATTATTTAATCCCAAAAAATATAACCTGAAAATTTTAAATTAGAAAATCGAAACATACTACTAAATTTCAAGTCACAGCTTATTTCATGCAGATATGTATAAATTGTAAAAATATTGTCAAAAATAATGATTTTATAATTTTTAATATTTAGTGAACATATCACTAGTTTAGATATGTGCATTCAGATTTTCAAGGAAAATTTGCTGCAAAGTTCCGAAAATGTGGTCTTGACAAATTTATTGTTTTACCAAGACTACGACCCAAAACACAAACCGCGCGTAGCTCAATCCTGGCCAGCATAGTTGCCAGACCTAAATGTGATTGTAAATTTATGGGCGATTGTGAAAAAATATATCCGAATCTATAACATATAAAAAAAAAACGACATAAAAAACGCACTGAAAATTGAGTGGCGTAATAATCCGCCATATGCCACTGAAAAATTTACAGCTTTGATGCCAAACCGTCTTTAAGCCGTATTTGACCAAATAGTCTACCACACTA
This sequence comes from Meiosimyza decipiens, assembly GCA_963680825.1. Taxonomy (NCBI): domain Eukaryota; kingdom Metazoa; phylum Arthropoda; class Insecta; order Diptera; family Lauxaniidae; genus Meiosimyza; species Meiosimyza decipiens. Next base: position 50,773,392 of record OY804260.1, read on the forward strand.
TACATTGAAAATTACAAAATCATCATTTTTGACAATTACGCAATTCACAGATCATATTAAAATTGTAACGTGATAAAATTGCAATGTGTCAAATCATACAACTGTGAGCTCATAAATTTATTGTTTACAAATTTTGCTTTTTGTCATTCTCCTTTCCCATACGATTCTCTCACCAAAATTGAAAACGAATACAACATTCAAAATACATACGTAAGGAGATGTTAAATTTTATCGAAAGTGGTAATTTGGATTTATATGGGAAACAATATCAACACAAGTTACCACCTGTAAAATATTGTAAGATTAGAAAATTGTAAATTTACCAGCCCAATTTACAATGAACTGTGAATTGCATAAATATTTTTACAATTTATTCTTATCTGCACGAAATAAGTTGTGACTTGAAATATAGTGGTGTATTTCGATTTCCTATTTTGAAAATTTCAGGCAATATTTTTTAACAATAAATAAACTACAATTTTTGTTCTTTCAAATGATATCAAGTTTTTTTCATATTCCACTTAGTTTCAAAATTATAGAGCATTGAAGTTAAAAGTATGCCCTGCATGAAATAAGCTGAGAGCCACTGCATGTATGTACTAGGGTGGACCAATTTTTTAACTGACCAAAAGAAACTTTAATATGTACAAACGGGTGCTTATAACTATGCGAATCAAAACTTTTGGTAATACATCATAAAGTGATCGATATCAACTGCTAGGGTGATTCAAATTTTTTTTTTTTTTTTGTTTTTTTTTAAGGGCTGTTGCTTAAAAAGCAAGTTTATAGTATGATAAAAAGTTTAATTTTTATAAGGTGGCGCCGAAGCCTGTTTTACATGTAAATTGTATTGAAAATTATATATTATTGAAAAGGTAAATGAATGAATAATTGATGAATAATGGTGAGCTGCAGAAAGTCGTTTTTCGAAGAAATTTTTTGTGCTGAATCCGAAACTGCCCTCAGAATTGACCCATCACGTCAGGATTCTGAAATATTTAAGGTTAAGTACCTAAAACATAACGTTTTTTGTCTACTTCCGCGGCCAGGTATAGGATTGAAAAAATGTTTTCAGCTTATTTTCAATAATACCGTCATGAACGATAGTACAGCCTTTCTCCTTTAAACCAATCTTTCAAATGGACATCTATGATATTTCCTCGCAAAGTTACAACCATTTTAAGGTGACATAAATTTGAAACCGGTTGGGTAATATTGTTGGGTTGTAGGGGATCAAATGTATGTCACTTTAAAATGGCTGCAACTTTGAAAGAAAACATCACAGTTCACCACTTGAGATCTCATTTTAAAGGACAAGGATGGGACTAAATGATGCTTTTGTTAAAAATAGGCTTACCAACTTTTTTAGATTTCTGTACATGGCCTCGAAAGTAGAAAAAAATAATCTTGTTTCAGGCACTGAACCTCAAATATTGCAGAATTATGACGTGATGGATCAATTCTGGGGCCAGATTCGCATTCAGCGCAAAAAATTCTCTCCGCAGCCCAACAACATTCATGTCCTATTCATTCACATGCCTTTTTAATAAAAAGTACCTTTTCCATACAATTTACATGTAAAACCAATTAAGGTATAGAGCTGAATTTTCGTGAAACTTTTTTTCACATCATAAACTGACTTTTTAAGCAACAACAGCTTAAAAAGACATGAACAAAAAAATTTGAAACACCCTATATGGTACATATGAGAGAATCGTTATGTCAGTTGGTATGAAAAAAAAATTATAAAAATTATTTCTCCTTTTTATTTTTTCTAGAAAATTTCCGGTAATTTCAGTATATTTCTTAGGTCTGCAGATCATCCTCTCCTCGAAATTGCCAACTGGGATCTTCTTTTTTTCGGCATTAGCTGCATTAATTATCTCTACGATACTACTAAAGACTCTGTCACTCAAACTTTTTATTTTGGAAACAACTAGAAATAACATGGCACCAGACCTGGGAAATATGGTGCAAGGCGACCAATTTTTTTTTTAACTTATGATCAATTATTTTATGGTTACAAAATTACAGTTTCGTCAGCTTTTATCAGTTTTTATCGATATTTTTCGACTTTTCGATGTTTTTCGTAACCATTCGATACTTTCCGAATTTCACCGACTTGATCGATGTTTTTCAGGCCTGCTCTGATTCCGATTTAGTTCGGAAGTGGAACTAAAGTCCGAAGTTAAATGTCAATAGCTCTTCTTAATCCAATTGTTAGAATTTGCTATGGCACTTTAATTTTGAGCAATTATAGTTCCCATAATATGAAGGATTACCCTATTTTGTATGATTCTGATAAAAATTTCGGTATCAGAACAGGACTGTTTGTGTTATATCGGTGTTCAAAACATTTTTTTGATGCATTTCGATGCTTCTCGACTTTTTCGATAATCATCGATAGTTTTTAAACTTTATTGACAAATTCCCTTGATCTGTGGGTGGATATCGATGCAATCACTGGGCGCATAACCACATGACCAACATGTTACTAATCCAGCATCTGATTCCTGTCTTGAGAAAGAGTACACTACAGAGTACTTCTTTTTTATATTAACCAGCTTACCGGAGAAGAAGGACTCGCCTGATTGGCTTTTGCATATCATTTCTTGATACTTTTTTTCCTCGAATGAACACACAGTAAGTGCCGGATTGAATTTCCGCTTTGCTCACCCATGTGGGGGGTATCCGGTCACTCACTCTTCTGTTTTCCCTTATATTTTTAATTATCAAATAAAAATTTATCAAATAAATGTGCGTGTATGATTATTTCATTTCCTGTATATATTGGTAAGCCCTTTACTTGGCTAAGGCTTTAAGCTAAATTGCTAAGAAGGCAAATAGCTGTAGTAGCTAAGCTCTATTACTAATTTTATTTTTGCTTAGGCTCAAACTTATCTTCAGGTGTGCGAAAACAAAATCTAAGAAAACTAAAGATTTTGCCAATCAGTGTTGTTTCGTTCATTAGAGATTACAACTCAGATTATTTATAAATGTTTCCACAGCAAAAGCTATGAAAATAAGCATTAGTTTTTTTTTTACACTGATAATGCAATATGGGCTTGTAACATTTTTTTGAAATTGCACTACGGGCAACAATTCGAATCACCAAGGAAAAGTTGCGAAAACAGCATGGCAATAATTTTAATGTGAATTAAATGGTGCCCTTATCGGTCAGATAATTAAGTCATCAACAAGTGCTGTAAACATTCTGATATGCATTAAAAATTGAATGACACCAAAACAATCTGAGAGTTTAATTAAAAACGAAAACAACTAGAAGTGATAAGGATTTTAAAAACAGACAGTTTAACTTATTTTTTACAAGTTATTACGTAAGTGTGTTATGCACTCGGGGTTGTTTTTATTTAACTAATATATTTACACACACATACATACATATATGTAGACACTCGTGTGATGTAAAAAGTACAGCTGGTCAGCTAATTTTAAATTATTCTCCACAGTCGAATAAAACCAAGTCACAACTCCTAAACTTCCGAGATTTATTACAATGAAGCCTTTGTGGATTACGTAACTCACATTCTATCTAGGGATTACTGGAAGGGAGAACTCCCGGGGATAAGGGGCTATATTAGTTTCTACACGGATGGCTCCAAGCTAAATATCCAAGTGGATTATGGTATTTACTTATTTATATTTAATAATTTTTATTTAAGAAACTGAAGATAAGAATTGCTGCGAGGCTACCAGACTATTCTAGCGTTTTTCAGGCAGAGGTTATAGCGATAAAAGAGGTAGCATTCTGGCTGAGCATGAATGTTATATCCAAAAAGTATATAAAGATTTATTCAGATAGTCACGCAGCTATCAAATCTCTAGAATTAGTCTTCCTAAACTCACTAGTAACCCAGCAATGCCGCTCATCTCTAATGAGATAGCTCAGCATTTTAATATTCACCCCATTTGGGTGCCTGGGCATAGGAACATTGACGGCAGTTGCAAAGCTGATGAACTTGTTAGGCAGAGGACTACTGCACAAATTTCTCAGGACAAAGAAGGTGTTGGCATACCACTTGCTACCTGCACGTTACTGCTTAAAGAAGAAATGGTAAAAAATGCTGGACTCAAGGGTCAACTTGCAATATAACTAGGCAAATCAGGCAGGAATGGGATGCTAAGAGTTCGTCAGAACTAATTTCTCGCACTAGATATAGTGTCTCATTAGTTGTTGCAGTCATAACTGGCCACTGCCTCATCGGCAGACATGCGGAGACATTAGGTATTAGGTCTTTTGAGAAAGAAAATCATCTGCTTTTGCCCGCACTTGCTAGAAAACGCCACAAAACACTTGGTTCGTTTCTATTTGATGACCTGGATGACCTTAGACATGTTAATATAGGTCAGCTATTTAGTTTTATTACGAAATCTGGTTGGTTCAACGAGAGGGTAGAGTCAGACACCCTGTGGTATCACAATGGATCACATTTGGTCTAAGTGAGTCGGTCTCGTAACTGACTGCCACTCCTACCTAACCCAACCTAAGCCTTTGCGTTTAAACGTTTGCATTTGAAATATAAAACTTTTACATTTTCTGACAGATTTTGAGTAGCAAATTCCGAATCTGGCACGCGTTGTGCTTTACCTTGTTAGGTTCTTTTAGTTTTCCTAATCTGCGTTGTCAAACTTTGTTGAAACATCACGCATCATCGAGGATCAGTAATATTTATAATTTTTTCACTAGGAATTTTTTTAAAAAAACAGTATATTATTTATAAAACATTTTTTTATAATTATAATCCCTGACCTTCGAAAAATCAGTGTTAGAATCGCTCGCCTTCTCTTTTCATGTGTTTTTTTTAAGTAAGAGAACTAGTCTACCAAGAGGCAGACACATTGAAATGATTTATTACTCAATTTCTTAGTTAGATGCTTGTGATACTTCGATTTTTAAATGCAGCAATAACTAAGCGGCGGAGGTTGTTTCCCTCATTTCTTATGACATAATTTTTATAATAATCACAGTCTGTCTGATGATTAAATCACTTAAGTTTTTACATATCAAAAAACTTAAAATACAAATTTAATTACAGCGATTTCATATGTTTTTTGTCAACTAATTATTATTAATTAATTGAACATAATTTGATCGAATTGTATAGTCATTAGCCGATATTCATGTGTACTTACACAAATCGGTCAATGCTTTTTAAACGAAAATGTCAAAGACAACAAATGGAAATGTTCAACCTGGTAATTGGTGATATATGTTTCGGCTATTACCACCTATATACCTACATTTTTATGTACTAGGGTGTTTTTTATCAAAGTGTTGTAGATATATTTAAGATTGAGGCTTAAGAATAATTGTCCCACAGCTTGAGCTTCCTAGTCCCTATTGTCAAACCACGCCCACATTTTTCGTGCGGCTGAAAATGCGGACAAAATACACCCAAACGCGTTTGTGTTTCTTAAATTTGCGGTCCCATAGGCTTTTATTATAGAATCGGGTTTGGAGAAAATTCTCTCAGAATTTCAGCTTCCTAGATCAAACTTGGTTTTCCTGCTTTTTCGTATTTCCATATGAATTGTTGTAGGAAATAAACGGTTTGCGCCGTCCACAAGTTTGATCTAGGAAGCTGAAGTTTTGAGAGAACTTTCTTCAAATCCGATTCTATGTATCATATAGGCCTATGATTCTGAATCATATAAGATTGCAAATTAAAATAATCCCCGTTCATGTGTATTTTGTCCGCATTTTCAGCCACACGTAATATGTGGGCGTGATTTGACGACAGGAGGTGGCCTATCCCATACAAAAAAAATCGCTATATCTTGGCATCTAAGGTATATTTTTCCTATGTTTTAGTAAGTCCATTTTTTCGTAAAATTTCAATGAAATTGGACCGAAATTCTGTCTGCACAGCTATAGGTTTGGCCCACAAACTAAAATACAAAACTTAAAAAAAACACCCATATATACATAGCCTCATCAGACCAGTTTTGGATAATTTGTACTAGGACAAGCCGACCTTCCATGAATTATGTTTCCACCGTGTTTTGCTACAATTAATTATATTCGTGATCGGCAATCGCGTGCCAAATTTTAAAATAAAATCTTGTATAATTTGCGAGATATGCCGTAATAAGTCTTAGAATTCAAGGCGATGACAGATCCACCCGAATTCTTTTCAGAAGTAACTTTCACATATAAAGTTCGCTAGAGATAACACTTAGTGTAGTTCTCTTTGACGGGAGGTGCCATGCCCAATGTTGCTGTTTCATTGACTTTTGATCCATAGAAACGTTCTAGCAAGTACTTTCAATTTCATACAAATTGCTGGAATATCTCACTTAAGATATCGACTTCAAATTTTAGTGAAAATGAGAGATGCCACTCCCACCAATACACTTTCAGTTAGATGTCTATTTTTTTCTCCGAAATAGCGAAAATTGAAATTAATTACACATTTTCCAGTTATGTGCCATACTGAAACATATGATCATACATATATTAAATTTCAATTCACGATATTTCGGAGAAAAAAGAAATCAATATGGCCCCATAACTGGTTTCATTAATTTTCGGTGTAACAAAACCTCAAATAAGAACATATCTCAAAAAACCATGACTTTACCGCTTTTAGGTTAGAATATCTGGACAACCGGAACCATCATAGAAATTCTGACCTCGTATTCAAATTCATCGCGTCAATAACCTTCGGAAAAGCATATTCCGAGGTTTGACCAAATTTAGTCAACTTGTGCTATACATATACACATTAGGCGGAAAGCCCGCTGCAGAAAATCGGTTAGAATATCTGGGTATAGTGAGTGGTAGAGTGGAATGGTAGAGTGTATAAGGTTACCTGATATTATAAGCGGGAAAGATAGAAATACATTTTCGTAAAATTAACAAACCTCGGTTGCCATGCCAAAGCCCGAAAATGTCCGAATTTCAAACAATTTGGTTGTTTTTATTAAAACTGTATATTATTATATATACCCAAGGTTGCATTGTTGAAATATGTCCGAAGCATGGATTTCCACTGGTTTTTTGAATAAATCTTCACTAACGAAATTAACAGCTTGAAATGTGTGCCAAATGATAGAGCTCGATGAGCCTAAATAGAATATATAGGATTGCTTTGTCGAATCCTGTCCCAAACATGGGTTGCCACAAATGGCCCTGAAAACTGGTGGCAACCCAAGTTTAAGACTGAATTCAACATCGGGACGGGCTTTGGCAAGCCTGATTGGGTAGTTTCACCAAAATGCATTACTATCTTTTCCGTATATCTCATCTTATAATCTTATACACTCGACTTTTCTACAGCGGGCTCTTGGGCTATATGAAGTGATAAAAAAACAACAGAATGTGTCGTTTGAATAACTATGAGTTATTGTGAATTGAATTCACAATGAATGAACCGGTCCACCCAGTATAGTACCAAATTTTTAATCAATTTGATGGTGCCACCTGTAAATGGCAAACAGTTAGATGTCTTCATTTTAAAGAAAAGTTTGCGCACTGTATATAGTTGCTTTTAAACTGTGTGTGATCATAGGGTGCAGCGATTGCCAAAGAGCCAGGGTGTTTACAATTTTTTGACAAACGTGAGAATATATTGTTTATATAGCACCCTATGTTGGTTTGTTTCTGCACTAAAATGAGAAAAGTTACAGTAACGGAATCACTGTGGTGCTACGCACAAATGCTACGAAAATAGTATCAATTTAGTACTATACAAATTCTTTTTTGGTTCGATGCTGATATTTAGTAATAGATATTTTTTGGTATCGAGTACAATAAAAAAAAAAATGTTTTTTCTATTTCTTTTAAAATGCATCCCTATCTATGCTGTACTCCCCATTCTGTAACCTTATACACTCGACTTTTCTGCAGTGGATCACCGCATATTAGGCATACTCGCCATAAATGTGAGTACTAATGTCTGACCACTGTGAATTGGCGACCATCCATAAGTCGTGCATATATGTGGGGTTGGTTTTTTCATAAGTATTTTTTTTTATATATATATTCTACAAATTTTCAATGGAGTTAATATCTGGGGACTGTACTAGCCAGTTCAAGAATGTAATACATCGGTCTCGGAGCCATTTCGTTGTGATTTTTGTCTTGTATGAGTACTTCGGGTCGTTATCCTGCTAGATATGGTATATATGATTCCTCTAGAATATTAATATAATCTCGTGCTTCCATTATTCCATTAATTTTTCGAAGAGCTACCTCAAGGAGCCTGCGCCAAACTTTAAGGTCTCCTGCGTGCAGCAATGCAAACTTTTGTTTTGTCATATCAACAACACGATCGTTCAGCTAATCCATGTAACTAGCCCATCGTGGCCATATGATCAGCGTTTCCCGCAGCAAATCCGCGCTTTTTGTTTTCATTGAAAATAAAAGAGGGTTTTCGGTGAATGTGGGGACTTTTTTATTTAGTAAATATAAATATGTAATTGGTAAATATCAGATTTTTCTTAAAAATACTTTGAAATATCTGATTTGCTACGGTTTCCGGGGTTTGAAAATGAGGACCTTTTGTTTATTTTTTTGTTGTTGTTTAGTACATAAAAACAAATGAATCTTCAAAAAAATTTCATTAGTTTTTTCCTGCTCCGCGTTTTCGTGAAAAATATCTGGTCAGGTTAAACTAGCCAGATGAGTCTGAATGCAGCCTTAAAACTCGCACATGTTTTTTATGAACGGTGTTGAGACTAATTGTATCTTAATAGGAATAAGTGGTTTAGCAAAAATAACAAAATATTTCCTTGTAAATGTATTGTAAGTGCGGAAATGTCAAATTCTGCGAAAGTAATAAATAAAAATAAGGCAAATTAGCTTGAGGTCGAAAATTAACGGACCATAGATGTGATTGAAACTGCCCTAGCATAATAACATAATATTAATTTCCCACTTATGATTTGGAACAGATTTTATCTCATGGTTTAATCATAAGTTTCAAATGAAATGAAAATAATTTATTTTGCTTGTTGAATAAGTATAAAAAATACTTAAAATTTGGGTACTCTAGACATGGTTTTAATATGACTGAAATATTTGAAAATTGGACCAAAAGAATTTGTGCTCATATATAGCATCCTAGTTCGGATTCTCGTTTTGAAACGGAAAAGTCGAAAAAATATGGAAAATGCTTCAAAATGTTGAATAAGGTTGAATAAGTCGAAAAAAATTAAAAATATGCAAAATGTTGAAAAGTTGGAAAAAAAAATTTTAAATGTTGAAGCAGGTGAATGCTGAAAAGTCGATAAAATATGAAAAAAGTTGAAAATAGTTGAAAGAGGTTGCAAAGTTGGAAAAAGTTGAAAGATGTTGAAAAACTTTAAAACACTTGAAAAAGTCAAAAAAATATAGAAAATGTAGAAAAAAATTGGATGAGGTTGTGCAACTATAAAAGTTGAATTAGGTTGAAACATGATGATACAGTTCAAAATCACTGGAAAAGTTTAAAAACTATTGAAACTATTGAAGAAAGTTAAATGAGTTGAAGATCCAACATAATTTGGAAAATAATGAAATAAGTTGAAAATGGTTTGGAAAATAATGAAAACGTTGAAAAATTCGGAAAATATTGAAAAACGAAAAAAACCGAAAACCTTTGAAAAAGTCGAGAAAAATATGGCAAATGTTAGAAAAGTTGAAAAACGTTGAAAATCTCCAAAAAAATTGAAAAAGGTTGAAAAAGTCGTATTTAAAAATGTTAGAATATTCAATTTAGTTAAAATAGGTTGAGAAAGTTAAAAAGATAGAGGAAAAATGTTTAAATTGTCAAAAAACCCAAAAAGTTTAAAAGACGGATAAATATGGAAAATATGGATGAAGTAAGAAAGTAGAAAAAAAATGTAAAATGTTGAAAAAGATTGAAAAGGTTGAAATTGTCGAAAAATGTTTGAAAAATGTTACGCACAATTTTTCAAATCTTCATCCCAAATCTTATCACAATAGCTTGTATAATATAAGGCTTAATATTTAGGGAGGTGACAAACCCACTGCTTTTTATAAGCTATATTGTTACCACCTGGCGGTTGGTGCCACTCCCGTCAACGTGTTTTGCAAGTACAGTGACTTAGCTTGAATTGATAACTGTTTAAAATGGTACATACATAGACTTTTTCATTTTTATTAGATTTTTTTCAATATTTTCCATATTTTCTCTTTCAACTTTCGTCGTTAATCTATATCTTTTAGACTTTTTTAGCGATTTTGATTTATTTCAACATTTCTTAATCTCTTTCAACTTTTTTTGAGTTTTAAACCGCTTTCAACATTTTTTCAACTTTTCAACATTTTCTTATTTCTTTCGAATTTTTCAACCGTTTTCAACTTTATTCGTCATATCCTTTTATTCGACTTTTTCATGGATTTTGAATCGTTTTAACATTTTTCAACCGCATTCAACTTTATGAACATTTATGTATATTTTAGACATTTTCAGTTTTTTTCAACTGTTTCAACACTTACCAACCTTTTTGAACCTTTTTACATTATTTTCGACTTATTCAATCTCTTCAACCTTTTCAACGTCTTGTTAACATTTGTTAAAAAGGTACTTTCAATGCAGTCTAGGGTATGTGAGTTTCGGCCTGGCCGAAGATTATCCCTTTTAAAATATTTTTGAAAATTTACAAAGCTTTTTCTACGGCCATTTTTAGGCGGATATTAAGCCCAATAATATTTGAGCATAGTTTTCATGGGGGCTATAACATGTCACTAGATTTCAGTTTAGAGGTCATACTTATTGAAAAAACTAGTTTTGGTCACTTTTGAAGAGACGTAGACAAAAATGCAGATTTTCCAATGGATCGAAAAGATAAATTTTCACAACGGATTTGCAAAGTCTTTTTCGACTGTACAGTGTACACTCAGACGAAAATGTTTAGCTTGCGTCAGGTAACACATTGATCTGATAAATTGTTCTATGGAATTGTATTTAATTCAAAAAAAAAAAAATATGTCTTTCTTGCATTCAGTCGGGCTCGAACCTGGGCATTCCGTATTGTCACATACGCAGTAGTAATATCTATAATAATTTTAGTTAAAACAATATAATAATAAGAGTAAGTCAGTTGGTTGAGATTTACGCAACGAAGATGGCATAACGTACGTTTGTTGGGAGATCTAGGTTCAAATCTCGACGGTGACATAAACAAATTTTAGTTCTATTTGAAGTTTTTGAGGTGCAACATAAATAAATTAAGTTCCAATTAAGTAATAAGAGAGGAGTATGACAAGAAAAGCAAAAAGAAAATTTGAACTCGTTTTTTAAGAAAATTCTGTGCCAAACTTAACAACAAGAGCCGCCTCAGGTTAGAAAATTCTAATCTGAAATTTGGTAAAAATGGGGTTACATTTACCAAATTTATTTTCTGAGTGTATTATTAGCTTCCCAAATTAAATGTATCGCTTAAAAATATTTTACTAAAAATTGATTTTTTTTTTAAATTCTGGCCGTTTTCCGGAATAGCTTTTTAATGCAATGCTTTGAATTCTAAATTTTTAACTATAATTCATACGAAAAGTTGGCGATACCGATATCACCGAAGAGCTTAGGTCCCACGAAGAATCTTTGGATTCGCCAATGAAGCCAGCATGCGATAGTTTTGCGCTGAGTGTCCAAATGCCTTCGTCGGGCATACAGGGTTTTCTGGTCTTAATTGACTGCTTTAGATTTCGAGCTTAAGTCATTGTCTAATTTTGTTCGTTAACGTCCAGCCGAACTCTTTGTAAATAGTTCACTGTAAATTCGTCTTTTCTTTTTAAAGAAAATATGATATTGCGGTTTTTTAAACGAAAAATACCAGTCATTTATCTGAGGACTTTTTTTATTTTTAAGTGAAATAATTTAATTTTGTCAACAACAAACGAAAATAAGGAAATATTCGCTAATCTGCATTATGATTTCTTTTACATCAACATCATCTATTTAATGAAACCCTCCTCCATTTGGGTATCTCAATTATGAATGATAATTTTTGGAATTGCATACTTCCATATCAAAATACTTAATATATTTTCAAATGACTTAAATAAACATATTAGACTGTCCGTTATTTCTCAAATTCGTTTCCGAGATTGTAGCGATATTTTAAAGTTTGCATTAAAAATAAGTAAAGTTTTTGATCAAAACACAAGTTTTGCAACCCAGTGTAGCATGTCAACGAGCACTTACATTTTTTTTTTAAAGAAAAAATACTTTAACATTATTGATATTTGTTTTATGGCTTTTCAAGGCATATTTAAGCTACACTGAAAAAAAGTTGTATGTGCAAAAAACGTGCAAAGGCTTTCGCGTATTTTTTTTTTCTTCAAAGCTTAAAGAATAATAGTTACAGAAAATAATTTAAATATTTTTTTTTGAGTTAAGAGTGGCTATACAGTGCAAAAATATTAATTCCTTTTGATTGGGTTTTTAACAATAGGATATCTTCTCGATAAAAAATATTTGCGATATAATGGACAATCTAATACGCATACGTTGTGTACGCATGTCACGATTACTGATCCATTTATCAACAATTTCTGCAAAAAGAACGCAATATAGAATTCGTCTACCGTTTTCCGATGAAGACAAATGTTCTTCTGTTTTATCACATTAAAACGTAAAATATTAAAACAAAATATTAAAAAAAAATTGTTATTAAACAATGAGTAAAATCTCATTCAAACAGCGGAGGAAATCCTCTTTCATAAACAACGTCTTAAATTCAATTCAACCATTTAAGTTAAAATAAACAAAAGATTCAAGTAAAATTGCGATTATAAAAACAACAAAAAATTTATCGTTATTTAAATAGATCACGTTTTTCTTCGTATACAAACGTGAAGTCCCAATAGTGTAGTGAACTTTTTTTGCAATCATTGCCAAATGCATACATTCGTAGTTTTATGGAAAAAAAATTTTATTATGAAATCAAAAAAAAAAAACCGTCCATGGCGACACCTGGTTCTAAAGGTGTCCTGTTTCGGTTTTTTGGCGATTTACTCAAAATTAAGTGTTGTACCGACATTTATAACAAAGAGCATCAAAAATACTTCTGATTTGTTTTTTGAGATCTACCACTTTAAAAACTATGCTTAAAATGCGGTGGTTACATATGACAGAAGTTTCTAAGTTTAACGCGATTCGAGATACTTATAAAATCTGACGTCGTGATCACAGCATCATCTCTCATTAAAATACTTTTTTAAGCTGGCTTACGCTTACGTCAAAATCCCACTCATAGTCGTCAGTCATCTGTATATCAAAAGCTGCATCGTACAGAAGTTTCAGCCAATTTGACCGAAAACTGTGTGGGTAATTTTGGCTAAATTGAATCATTTGAAAGCCAAATCTTATAAAAATTAAAGGTCTCAACCCATAGAGTCCGTCAAGTCCGTTGCGTCAAAGTATACAACTGACAGAATGGAAATGATGAAAGAAGGCGGTGCAATGAATACGTCTGCAGCGCATTCAAAGTCAAATAGAAAATCAACAAACGGCTTTTTGAATAAAAAAATTCGTAATAACTTCTGCATGCTCTGCATTTATATATATCTTATACATGAAGACAATTTTATTGTTCATATCTCTCTTTTTTTATCTTCTTCCCCTTCTTCTTCTTCTTTATAGAATATGCCAGTCATATACCGAATATACCGAAACACGAGGTTTTATTGTAGTTCTTAGCATTGTGATTGTTAAACGCTAAATAACACGAGCGCCTTTTACAAGGCTAAGGAAGATGGATTGATCGAAATCGTATCTAACCTAACGTTTCACCGCTTTGATAAAATCATGTGGAACGGGTCAGACGCTAAGTCCCATGCGAACGACTACACCCGAAGATACGTCTACACTAGCTAACGGACAAATTGAAAGACAATGGAAAATTGAACAACTTCATCCGTTACGTTGTCGGATAAGTGTTGATTTGGCCGCACTTGGTACATGAATTTCATCCAAGCTGTCAGTTGTAAACTTTGACGCAACGGACTTGACGGAGTCTACGCGTAAAGGCCTTCAGTCAGCTGGAAAGGAATGCGATGTGATTTATCTTGAACTGCAATCTAACTCAAGATAAAGAAAGTCTGAAATTCGATTAAGGCTCCTTAAATCGTGGAACACAAAAGAAACCTTTATTTCTTTGAGTAACCGGTTTTTGAAAAATTTTAGAGTGCTGTAGCTCAGTCAATTTTGAATCTTTTTGAGCAAACCTTGAAAGAAATCACAAGTGTTTCTAACGCTCTTTAATATTGCGTTCAGATAATTTTAATACAAAGCAAACGTTTTGAGTAATAAGCCAAAAACCGCTTTTTATAATAGATCACCTCCAAAGGTGGGCAATCAGATATTGCTTTTTTTTCGATACCAAATTAAATATACTTTTTCATAAAAGTACGGCCGTGGCACCTTGTGTAAGAAAATTTTCTCTTTCTACTGCACTACAAGAAGTGCAAAAAACTTACAATAAATTTTCATTGAAAAGTTATTAAATGTTATATATTGTACACAGGTAATAAAGATTATCCTTGAGAAATCATGTCACAGGAAAGTTAAGCAAAGTGCATTGATTTTTATATTTATTTTATTGGATAACTCATTCAATTTGTCTTCGTAATTCGTGGTATATTAGAAATGTGCACATGTTTATGCATTTGGCACTCATTCAAAGAATTTATTCAACAGGTTTTTCCCATGCGCATAGCATAACAGATAGGCATAGGAGTTCCCCTCGTAGAATGTGTGTTTTTTATTTTACCTCTGTAAACATACGGAATTTGTTAATAATTTTCATTCGCGTTTTTTGTATAACCGGGAAATTTAAGTTAAACCACAAAGGACAGCTGTTGTTTATTTTGGAGCGCACAAATGGATTCCACACGAGAATAACGGTCCTGCGCAGTGTCTCGTAAGGAAAATAGAGAGCATGAAGATGAGTTATGGTACGGCATTGCCAGATACATTTTTTTCATATGGTGCTCTCTGCTAAAAGTCATACGTGTGGATTTAAGAATTAACTTCTATGTACATAAATGTGATGCATAGATACAACCCCTTTGAATTCAAGGCCCTTAATACGCCAATAAAAAAAAACTTATGCTTTAACTACGGCGACCAAAAGTAAGCTCTAAAAACCGATTTAGAGCGATTAAAAAAGTCCGAAAAATCCCTGAAATATGCTTGAAAAAACCGATGCAAATAAAATTGTATCTTTAAATATATATTGTATGTGGGAAGGGAGCCAGACGGACTCTCAAAATTTAAGTCCGCTTTCAAAGAAATAACTCATTCGGCACAAAAAGCAAGTTCAAAAGGAACAGATAATATCAACGCGAATGTTCATATTGAATAAGTTTCGATATTCTGATCGAATTTGACGAATTCTGGCCATCAAATGGTGTAAAACTTTTAAATAGAAAGCACCTGTAACTATTTGACTAGTTGAGATGAATTCGCAGTGGATGCAGCTCTCGTTATCAAAGAAATCAATGCACATTATCTTGATTTTTGTTGGAACTTTTCGGGTTTTTTGGCTTCGTTCTCCAGCCTTCCAAAATTTTTTTATGTCAATTAAAAGTCTTTGACCGTGATAGACAATTACTCCCATAAACTCTTTGCACAATTTTGAACGTTTTGATTGCAGTTTTGTGTGAAATTTAATTGTTATTGACTTGAACGTTGTTCCATAATTAGATATCAACACGTGATCGAATTGGACTGATGAACGAAGTGTCGTAAAACTGACATACGTAGTCCGAATTCAAAAAATGATTTTAGAGTTCCTTAAGAAAAGTCTAAAGCCTTAACCAAAATAGACATGACGTGACGATTGCAACTAAACGAACGTTTGCAGTCGTTGCGTCTGTTTTGACATTTAACCCAAAATATTACGCTAGCCAACGAATCGAAGCAGTTGCTATGACGAGTGGTGACAGTTTCAAGATCGGTTCTTGCGGAACAACACGTCTCGTCAAAATGTTTCGTTCACTTTCGATCAGTTAAGTCGCTTTTAGTTGCTGATCTATAGCTTCAGACCAGAAATATAATTGCCACACTGTGTATTTCATTGCATAAAGGTAAGAATATTTTTTGCAAAAAATGCGTGGAATTTCTCTGCTTCAATTGGGTTTTAACGCAGTTTTTATCGTGGATTTTCATTATTCCAAAAGCAAAATACAATGTGTTTAATTGCAGTTTTTAATCCTGATTTTAGCCAGAGTTTTCCAGTTGCAATATATTTTCAAAATACTGGTTCTTAGGACGGTTTTCAACTATTTTCATTGGTATTGTGACAAAATATAGTCGAGTTAGTTCATTTAGCGTGAAAATATTGAGATTTTTACTTTTCAAAATTGCGACAAGATTTTGAAATATGTGATTTTATTTTCGGTAGCAAGACAAGTTGACTTCCTTTGTCGGTTCAGCTAAACCCATTTCATATTCTTCATAAAACACATTCAGAAAAGCGTGCCCGAAAACATTTCTCTAAACATCTTACAGATTTTAGCTGATAAAATTTACTACAAAAAAGGAACCTCCAATATTTTCGTAGAGGCATATTATAGTATGTATCATTTTCGCGGCATGAAGTCTGTGCATTAACTTGAGACCACATAATCTAAAAAATTTCCTAAATTTTATTAAAACAGGTCGGGCTCTTTTGAGATTCAACTGGATATTTTTGCCACCTTTAAAACTTTATTCTGGGTGGGTTATGAACCCTAGAGAGCATATATACGCGCATAGCTTTTGGTCAGGATAGCTATACTTAGTTTTAGAATGATTTACATTTTAAGGCCAAAAATATTCGCAAAAAAATTCTCCAAACTTAACTTGATGGTCGTGTTAAGTGACCTTAACAATCCCCAAAAACATCTTACATGCTATATTAAAACTCAGAGTTGTATGCACAACGATCACTAAAAAATGTCCACAATTGACGAATGGTAGCCCCTAAAGTATTTTAAAATTTTAGGTTAGATTGGCGACTTTTTAAGCACGCTTAGCCCTGAGTAGTACAAATTGTGCCAGTGAGTATCATGGCAATTTCGAAATTGCATTTTTTGCATTTTCCAACTTTACTCTCTCGGGAAACTTTACATGAAAATTTGTGCTTAGTCGGTATTGAGCATTGAACAATCTCCTTAAAGTTTCGTTCAAGACCAGTAAACAGTTTCGCTGAGTCAGATCGCAGCTACTTTAATGAAGGCATCAGTAGAGTACAGGTTAACGAGGACTTTGAGGACTTTCAGCTTTTAGTATAGCATTTCCCACCAAAATATACCATAGAATTTAAAACAAAAAATTTTATAAAAATTAAATTATTTTTGTTATTCCACTAATGTGGAGTATCTCAAATCTTCGCATACAGTTCAAATTAAGCTTTTGCAGATTTTTCTTAAGAAAATAAATATCATTGTCACAGAAGAACTTATTTTATTTCAATACAGCGAATTAGAAAAATTTCCCAACATTTTTTTTTAAATTTACAATTATCTATTTCTGAAAAATGTTTCTACTGGCCTTGAAAAAATTTAAAAATGGAAATTTCAAATTAACGTCAATAATTTATAGAGCTAAGGGTTATTTTGATTAATACTTTGATTAAACGACCCCACTTCTCAATACAGTCAATGTATCAACAAAACTCTCAGAGCTTTCTCCCAGCCGCACAGCTGTTTCAGTATAAATTGTGCAATTTTAAGGCAACAATACGTTCCACAAAACAAGGCAGAGTTTTCCCGCTGCTTGTTCTTCTTCTTATCGAAAACCATAAACGTTCAAGTATATGAGTTCCATCACATGCCTGATTCTTGTCAGTTTCATATGAGATATCGTCGGAATAAGATTTTGTTAAACGCAATCAAAGAAGCAACCAAATGAAAAGAACATAAGGTTTTAATAAAAAAAACACAATTTTACAAAATAAACAAAACAGAAGAAAGAAGAAACCAAATTTTTATCACAAAACAAAGAGATAACATAGATTTTATTATAACATCGTCTTTTAATTATAGCTGTCAATTCCTTTGCAAAAAACTAAACAAAACTTATTGAGACTTAACCACAGATTTTGGAAAAGTCGAACGCCTGATATTTTATATAGAAAGTACATTTTTTGCAAAAGTGTTTGGAATTTTTTTGCATTTTCGCGCAACAGCTGAAAGTGTTAACAAAAGTTGTCATAACAAAATACGTCAATTTAATAAAATAAAATTCAATTTGTGACTCAAAGACTGTGTTTTTTAAAAACTAAAGAAACAAAATTAGAAACAATTTAAAATTAAATATATCAAATAGAAAAGGACATTCAGAACATTACAAAGAATAAGAGAACTTCAAAGTGAATCAGTGAAGGCCCAAAAAGGCAAATAATTTTTGACCGCACAGCTAAAGGAAGCAAATTGGATTCTATTAACGATTTGAATTTTTTCAAAACTCTTAGCTACAATTTTTCGAAATTGGAATATAAATTAAGAGGTAAGTAAATTTTTTATAAATATAAATATTTAACAAACTTAAGATCATACCAAATCATCCATTTCATCGCTTTTTACTTAACAGTACCGACATAAAATTTGATTACTAAGTTTTGTTAATAATTTGCAATATAACACAAATGTTGACAGCTGAATTAGTTAGAGCTCGAATAAAAAAAAAAATAAAAAATCATTTGCATTTAACTTCCGACTTTTTTCCCTAAGGTCAAAAGAATAATACGAAACTGTCATGTGGGGCCTATACCACATAGTGCACACTTAAGTTAATATGCAATCTGCTAAAACGATTCGCAAAACCTTTTGCAGCGTTGTAGTATAGCAATTTATGATCTGTGATTGATTAACTGCAACAGCAAAGTTATCTACGTGTTCTGATACTTAAAACAAAAAATCCCCAACAATTGATTTTTAACTGAATCTTAAAAGAGATATATCAACTGTTGGAATGAATAATTTAAAATTCTGCCATGGCAACTTAGCTGTTAAAAATAAAATTATTTAGATTTATTTTCTTTACCGTCAAAAATTAAAGGAAAATGAAAATAAAAAAAAATTATTATACGTACGCACGTACATACATACATATACTTATATATATACAAAAGGAAAATAATTTTTTTTCGGCGTGTGTTTCCTATTTATGTTCTTTTTCGTTGCTTGATTTATTTTTTTGGCAAGAAACTGAAAAAAAGCCATCATAATGTATGTTTTATCCTCAAAGCATTATTTCTTTCCAAGTTGATGATTGAGAGCTGAGCAAAATTTCAAAAAAAAAAAATAAGAAAAAATCCCGAAACGTTTGCATCATTAATATGTTCATTAATACCAAAATCTCTCTAAGGAGACATCCTAGGTTTTTTAGTTATGGATCGAACGTTAGCTCTTCTGAATACTAAGAATCGAAGTGTAAATCTCCTCATATATCGTTGATTTTATAAAAAACTGCTTGTTTTTTTTGGTCAGTTGCGGTGCTAGTCTAAAGAATACTTTTACGCATTATAAGAGTTGAAAAAAAAAATATTTTTCAAAAATGCATAAGCCTTCGAGACAATGACTTAGAGGCATTTCGCAGAGCATTTAACTTTTTTGTTCATCTTTTTAAAGTAAAGTTTGTGTATATTAGACATTTTTCATATAAATTTACTACGTATATACTTTTGTTTGTTGATTACTTGCTCGTTCCAATTATCCATTCATAGTTCTTATAACTCTAGAATCAGTTTTGTATCAGCTTCTGATGCATAGTCCTTACAGTCAGTGGCGCCAATTCAGTAGGGCTTGGGAAGGCAATGGCCCCTCCCAAGGATCTGATACTATTTATCATTCAAAACATCAATTCAATAAATCCATCTCATAGTGGAGAAACTATAGTTCTTGCCCCTCCCCTCCCAAGGCTTTGGTGAAGTGACGCCACTGCTTACAGTGCTTTAATTAAGTTCTATACTACGCACTTGTGAAAAATATTTGATAACAAAATGGCAACTGTTTTAAATTATGTCCGACTCTTTTGTCTATGGCCAAATTCAGTTGTGTAACAACTTTCCTGAGAAAGTGACAGTTTTTCTTGATATCTTTGACAATATCTATTTGAACAACGCTTACTGGTGATCTTTTTTTTTTGGTATTTCTAACATTTTGCAACGGAATGTTCGCTACTTTCAGAATAATTTTTTTTTCTCAAACATTTTTTCTTATATACGTCATACTTTGATTTATTGACATTTTTTTAAAACTGAATATCACAAAAAAACTAAAAAAATTATATTTATTTCGATTTAAAGCATGCAATTTATAAAAAAAAAGTATTAAAGTCACAAGTGCTGAATTAAAACATTATATATGTATATAGTATACATTGTTTATAAATAATGTTTTTAAATACTTTGTATATATCACAGTTTGATATTATTTTTGGTCTTAATTTGTTGTCATTGCGAATGGAATCAGCTGTGCGCCTTTGCGCTTATGTAAATATTTTGCAGAAAAGAAAAAAATCATATCATCTGCATATACGAAAAAGTTTACTGATAATAGTTCTATACAAGATAATTAATAATTTAATAAGTAAGTGCTCTGTATCAAAAATATTTTCAAAATTTACATAAGAAAACATTAAACTTAAAGTTTTTCCCAACATTTTATTTGTAGTTTTATTCCTTAGTATTTCTTAGTAATTTTATATAGTTTTCAAACATTTTAAAGTTTCAGCTTTAAGATGATGCTCAAATTACTTAGTTTTTATAACTTCTATAAAAGCTTAATCCATTAAAAGATCATATCTCAAGTCATTTTCAGTTAACATGTCGTATGAGTAACCTTTTTACCATTGAAGTGAATCATTCATTGCCGCGTACTTTATTTCATTATTAGACATTTCTTTCTCGATGACAAAGTTTATTGTTTTTATTTTACAAATAAACATAGTAAACTTCAACATATTTCTTAGTCTGGTTGTACTAGATAGCTATTTACCTTAAAAATTTAAGTGAAGTTGAAAAACGCTTTTTGCTGTCATTGGAAGATAAATATTACTTGAGGTGAACCTCACAGTTTTAACGAAATTTTTATTAGAGTTTTCCGCTTAGGCGGCATTGACATTTGCCAGTTCGTCTTCAAATCATTTGTTCCTTAAATCAAAATTCTCTAAATAAGCAATTTCTTGAAATTCGTTCATTTGTGCTCAACGTGCGCTGTATTAACTATTGTTATGACTTAATTTATTCCAGTAATTTATGATGTTGCAGAGTTTAATTTCGCTTTGAATTAGTTATAACTTTTTCCGTTTAGGAAATCATTGCTTTGATTTGTAAGAAACTTCATTAAAAGTTTACAAAGTTTTCAACTGTTAAATGCCTCCATCTTTTAGTCTAAGTTTTTATCTAATGAAATTGTTTGCTTTATATCCATGAGTAACAAAAGAAAAAGTGTCACTTATTTCACTTGTTGAAAGTGCAAACAGCGCACAATCTGGCGCAGGCAATTAGTTACCATGACAACAAATCATAGTGGTAGCGAACATAGAACAACCCCAATAACCCCAGCAATCAACTCTGATTAGAAAAGCGTGTGCAAATGTTGAAAAGAACCTGCTGAGTTTGCAGAGAGCACGTGCGAATGCTGGCGAACCTTCACTATGCAAATGGGCGAATATATAATTAAGGATATGAATGTAAATAGATGAGACGAAATGAAAATGTCATTGCCCACGTTAATATCATAAATGCACGAAACAACACACATCTTACAAAGATACAAACCAAACAAACATCTGGATAAATTGAAGCTGCTGGAAAAATATACAATTGCAAAGAATCAATGGAACTAGCAAACAAACAAAAAATTTAATAGCGAATTTTCCAAGTGGTCGGGGCGTACGTGGGCGAAGACGCTTTAAGGATATGCATGACCTTTTCACACACGCACATATTTTGCTTTTGCCATCTAACATTCAACAAATCTGCGCAAAACATTTGCATTTTTGTATTGTTGAAAACTTTGACATTTAATTGCAAATGTAAACCATTTTACAATCATTGCATACTTTTGTGGCTCTTAGCAGCATTAATTAAGTCTTCTTGTTCCGTATTTTATTTAAGTACTTAATTTTGTTTATGCTAGCGGTGTTTATTTTTAAAAACGAAAGTTTACTTTTTTATTTATAGAAATAAATTTTTCCATCGATATAAATAAAATTAATATTTAATTTGTTTACCTCTGTTTATATTATTGTTTTTGAGGGTAAAGTAACATCCTCATACTGCGCGATGGCTAATAAATGACGCGTGAATTAAGAAACATCCACAAGACACTTAAATTTAAAAAAAATAAAAATGTTTTTTTATAAATTTTAATACTTTTGCATGTAATCGAAAAATATTGTTGGATGACAGTTACGAGGGATTTGATGTTTTTTAATAGTTTGCACTATTAGCGAAATATGTTTTTAGCAAATCATTTTCACAAACATTTTGTTTTTGAAATAAAACACATTCGCCTGCTTTTTCCATTGGATTGACGTATTTTTTAATACGATGCCGGAAGTTCGAAAGTATTTAAACGTAAAAAAGTTTATTGTTTTTGTCGTATACATGAAATGGGCGTGTATTGCAAGAGTTTTTAATACCATTCAACATTTTGTCACCATTTAAGACACTCGATCGTAAAACATTAAATTTTTAATCCTTTAATGTGAGTCAGACGCAATAAAAAGTGATGGCTTTATATGCTGTTGCACACAAGCGTACGTAGATTAAGGAAAGAAATATCTGTAGATACAAAAAAAATATGACGTTTAAGGAAGAGTTCATAAATTTGATGGAAAGGTATTCTATGATTTGTAATAAAGCCAAAGCTTCCTTAGTTAGTTTCTTAAGTAAAATGTATCCCAATAAGAAACCTAGACTTAAGTTTCATGCAATTTTTTCCAATGAGGCTGGCAGAATGTATATGGAACATTACGAAAGCGAACAACACGTTATCAAAATTTCCAAAATTTTTCAAAAATTCTCAAAATATTCAAAAATTCTGATAAATTAGAAAGTATTAAGATCAGATTTTGATTTTAATGGGTGCTTTAACATTTATATCAAAAATTAGGGAAAAAATTAAAATTAGGCAATATCGGAATTTGAGTTTTCGCCAATTTTTAAGTATAACTGAAAAAATACTTATGGATTATACTATAAAACTTGGGATTTAAAATAAACTTCATTCATAAGACCAAGGATTTTATTTTTCTATTAACTTAATTGAGGTTGCATAATTGAATGCGTTAGTTTCGATTCCAAACATTTGTTTTTGAAACACTTCCCTAAACGATATTACCACAATATCAAATCAAACTATTTTACTGGCGTCTTTTGAAATTAAAATAACAAAAAATTTAGATAATAAATTCTAAAAATAAATGAAGAATTTATAAATAAATTTTATGGTTTGACATGAAAAATACGCTATTTACCAAGAAGAAAAAAATTTACTAATATGATGTACCATTACTGCTAAAATGCTTTAACTCGAAAAGTTGAACTAATCAAAACAAAACGGCAATGAAAGGAAAATAAATTATTTAATTTTAGCAAAAAATATTATATTACTGTCATAGACCGAACTATTTTTTTTGTAATAATCAAAGAGCTTTAATGCAAACGTTAATTTAATTTTAAGGCAAATATTATAGCAGACTTACAAAAGCGTGTAAAAATTTAAAAAATTTTCGAAACTGATAGTGCATAAAATTTTGAAGTGATAAATCTCAATAACAACAATTGTTCCCTCTGTTAAGTTACAACATCAAATCACATTGCACACCTTTGTGTTGCTACACTTTAGAGATAAAGGTGCGTTTCAAAGACAATCAAAAGTTATCTAAAATTTTCGTTGTTCAATATTTGTTTTAACAACACACCACGCTGCTGCTGGTTGACAATTTCGTTTGTCTTTTCATCGGCCCAAATTATCGGCGCCGCATTGGCCACATACAAACATATATTGTTATATATATAGAATTTTTAAGGAATGCCGGAATTTTCCCTGAATTGCTTTGCTCAATCGTTGTTCTTTTACCCGAAAACAAAAACAAAATTCGAAAAAATACAGCAGCGCACTCCATCAGCTGCGCGACCACGATAAAATGTTTTAATATTTTTTTTAAAATTTTTGGTTCTTCTCTGAAACACTTGAGTCTTGTGGATATCGTATTTTTACACTTTATCAATTTGTTTTTTCGTTGTTGTTGTTGTAATATTGAAGAAAAGTAGGTAAAACAGCAACAACAACAAATTTAAGCATCTGAAGTATTTGTGCCATATAAATATTTATGGTTTATCATTGAGTAGCCACCAATCAGCCTCAGCATCAGAGCTATTGGCATTAAGTTGTTAATTTGAAAATTGGAACAATCAACTTAGGACTTTTTTTTTATTTATAAAAAAATTAACGATGTGCTATATGTTAATAAGTGGAAAAATAAAATTTATCTTTGTCAGAAAAATAAATTAAAAATAATTCAACGAATCTTTAAATTGACAATACTGAACTATTCCTTTCAAAATAGGTTTTTAAGAAGGGTGAAGTAAGAATGATCAAATATCAGAATATCAAAATAAATAATGGAGAAAGTGTAAGAATGTATCTAAGTATATAAAAGTCAGTAGCGGAATTAAATACGTACAGGCAGAGTAGGCTGTCAAGTAATTTTTAGTTCATAAAAATGGCGCCATTTTTGTGGAAGTTTATTTGCACAAGCATCACGAAAACGCGTTCAAATTTAAGCAGGTTATGAGCGCAATTACTTTAGTTCTATGTTGTCTCAAAATTATCACAAGAAATCTATCAAAAGAAATCTATTTACGCAAAATTGCTTACATAAAAATGTTTTGTAACGCTTTGGTGCAAAATATAATTAACTGATTTTAATAATTTTTTCTTTAAATCAACATATTTATGTGAGCCAAGGTTATTGCATACTTTTTATTGTTAAGTTATATATACTCTATTTTTAGGATTAAGTTTTGCAAAATTCACACAAAAATTGTCGTTTGATTTTTTGTTGTGGATGCTTATGCTGCTTCTTGAATTCTTTGTTGTTTCTTATTTCTTCGCATTTGTGCCGATTGTATTTGGCTTCAAAGTTCAAAGAACAAACTTTCTTTCGATTGTATTTTATTTTGTTGCTTTTGAAGAGAGAATATAAAATGAGATATTTGGTGATTAATTTCATTATGAAAAATGAAAAAAGGATGTGCGCCTGAAAAGCCGCGGGTACCACCAATCATTAATAAAATCTCTTCAATTCGCTGTAACTAAACCCTTCATTCTAAAGTCGCGGCTTGTCAAAACTTTTGTTTTAGCTTTGAGTGGCTTGTAACTCAAACTTATTTGGGTACAATAAGGATTGCTCATTTCAACAGCACGGCTTTAATTTGATGATTTGTTGGATGTCAAAATTATTTATACACAAAGCAGTAGTAGTTCAAGATCATATATACACATATATATTAAAGAAAGGTCAATAATTTGTGTGTTATAATGCTAGGTTTGACCCGTTAAAATAGCGTTATAACTAAAGAGGTTTGACCTTCCACATAAGTTTGCATTTTTCAAAACCATTGATTAAGTTCTGCAACATTTATAAAAAACAACTCAAGTTTTTCCCCTGAAATGGTTCAAATGTGAAAGCGTTAAATGCTTGAACGACAGCTTTATACCGAGAAATAAAAATAAGGAATAACTCATCACAAAACTTACTGCCAACAGATGCGTTTGCTTAATGACACCACTTGGCAGCACTTTTCAACACTTGAAATAAAATATGAGGAAAACAAAACAAATTAGAAAAAATTAAAAGAAAAAAAAAATTAAACTGACAACAACAACAACAACAATACCACTGCCACTGCCAATAGTCAACTCATGAATAATTGATATGGCAACTGGGGTGTTAGGGGTGGGCAACCTGCTGTGCATTAGTCATAACGATACGCGCCGTGTGCCCTCTAAAGTTTATTTAGCAGATAGCTAGGTAGGTACGTGTTGAAAAATGAAGGCATAAAGTCTGTGGAAAATTCTCTAACAGATGGATGAATGAAGGCGACAGATAGATTCGCACAGCATGGCTCACAATAAAAATCAAATAAATGCGGATAGCAGATTTGATACAAGTAAATAAATTTGAATTTTTTGTAAAACTTTCTTTGACTGAAATACAAAGGGGCCAGCGCATCACACGCCCAGTGAGTAATTAATTGTGTCTATATCACAGGCTGATTGTATATAAAAATTGATTTTGTTGTTATTGCTGCTTGTACTCGTGATTATTGCTTTTATTATCCACCCACTGGTTAGCATATTTTGGCCTTTAGACGGCTTTTCTATTTTCTCAATCAACCATCACAATATTCACGAAAATTTTCTTGTACGAAGCACTACCTGCTCCGTATGTTTTCCATTCACACAGCCCACGTACGATGCGTTTACTTGTACAATGTATCCATGAGCACGCCGTACGTACGTAGCGTTGAAGATGCTTCTTTTCATCATTTCGATTTGGCAACACAAAAACAAAATTTTTATATAAACCAACAAAAAAAAAACAGGATAAATTGCGCTATTAAATGAAAATATTGAGAAGTCGTAGTCGTCGTCTAATTTTTAATGAGTAGCGCGGCATCTTTAAAATGCTTGTGCTGAAAAATCATCGTTTTATTCAATTTATACTCGAAAAGAAAACATGGCTACACCGTTGTGTAAATATTGCAAAATTATGATAGATATTGGAAATTACGGAATACTAAAGGAAGCAATTTTTAATGAGCTCTAAGTATCAAAAACTGTTTGATTGCTAAACGGAGCATTCAGTATGCCAAGTTAATGCGTTTGATTTGTAGTTTACGTATTTGTTAATTAATAAATATTGAACTTTTTTTTGTAATCTCAGATGTGGCGGTATTTGTTTTAGATATTTTGTATTATGAACTCACATTAAAATTTTACACATTGCAGTCATAATATATCTTTCAGATTCATGTATTCGCAGTTATGGCGCTTTGAACATTCTAAAAACGCTTAATTATGTCACTACACATTTAATCATTATAGATTTTTAGCCTGAGCGATTCCAGAAACCATGAGAAAACTGGTACCGAAATTGAATTTAGTTTTTGTATTGCATCTTGTAATTTGTGCTTGGGGTTTGGTTGATTCTCCTTAAAGAATTACTTCAGATCAAGTGCTAAGAGCTTGATATTCCCATGGTTTTAATGTTTCAAAACTAAGTCTACAACAATTCTAATACTGTCAGCCTTAGAAATATTCCACGTTTTACGAGCATAAAACCCTAATCCTTACCATGATCTGTGAAATGGCATTTTGATGACGATGCACTTGGAAGAATTATTCTACAATCAGCTGAGTTGAAATACACTAGAGATGGTATTGTTAACTTTCACTATTTTCAGTGGCGTACCGTGCACATCAGGCGTCCGGGACATAAAGGTGTTGTGCCTCCCCCTACCCACCTACGCATTGAACTTGACTAATTTCATTTACAAATACACAACATTTCCAAAATGCTGAAAGCAAAATTTTTATTTCATATTTCGGGGACCGTTTTTCCAATCCCTCGCTCTCTCCCCTAGATACGCTACTGACTAGTTTTAGGCCTGGGCTCTTCTTATTCGGCGTCAATTAAACTTTTCATACTTCCAACAAATATATATTCCAATTGCGCAAAGGCAAAATATTTTTTATCAAAATGGTAGTACCCCAACTCACTATAGCCAAACTGTAGAGATCTTCTTCAACAAAATATTTTCCAGAAGCAATATTACTTCAAAACAATATGACTTGTGAAGACCTCTAAACTACCGTTAAACTCTACCAATTATCGCGAAGGAGTCTTACCAATTTGTTTATTTTACTTATTCAAACTAAATTATATCTTCTTATGGATTTTGTGTTTATAAATTGATATCCGGTGTTCATATTTTGCACAAATGTATATATTTTTTTCCAAAAGATTTTGGAGCATCCATTTTTAAGTATTTTCCTGTGATAATGGTCGTAGCCTAATCTCGACACCACTTTCGAATTAAGAAATAACTTGCCAGCCTTGTCCATAATTCGGCAGATTCGATTTCCAGTTCAGGCATGATAATACACTATTTATATTTTATAATTTTTCTTCGTGCTTATAATTAGCTTCTCCGCTCCTTAATTTTCTAGAAGTTTTTTTTTCGCTTTTTAACAAAATTAGCACCACATTGAGCTTGCCAGCTATTGTAAGAAAGTCTCAGCAAAACAAAACTTCAACCAATCTTCAGACCACTTTTATTCTCATTTTTACGTCAGCATAATTAAAATTACCTGCACAAAAACACGTTGCTCTATATACAGCCTAACCGCAAGCTTTTGTCTCCCGTTTCAGAGCTAACACACCACATGTCAAAGGGTTATCCCCTAAGGTGCTTAAAAAAAACTTTCTTAAACTTTATTTTTTTTTTATAAGATTTCTCGAAATAGCACCTTAGCATGCTATCTTATTTATTTTTGAGATTCCATGAATGCCACCATTATTCGCCCATTAAATTTAAATTAGTATAGTGATAAATACGAGTATATGTATGTATGTGAGCACTTGTAGATTAATATAAAGAAATAAGCCAACAAACGCCTCTGGTATTTTGTAATCACAAAAAAACAAAACAAAAAGTACCAGTGGGTGCAAAAACGAAAATGTTTCATTTGAAAATGAGTACAAAACTTTGTATTCTAGATAAAATGAAATATTTATACAAAACATATTTATTTTGGCAAAATGAAAAATAGAGGAGAGATAAAGAAAGAGGCTGCCATAGAAAAGATGACAATTTGAATGTCGCTGTTATATTTGCTGACAAAACATTAAATGCCAGATATTTATTGTTGTGGCTGGTAAATTTAACTGATAGTATCTCGCTTTTTGCATTCTTTTCATCTAACAATGGGAACGTGTATAAAAGCTTTGACGACATCATTTGTTTGAACAACTTCAAGTTTTTCAAAAAAGTACCCTCTTATCTGTTATCAACTGCATCCTCTTGTAAAAAAAAACTAAAAAAAATTATTATTATTATTATCAAATATCACGTATTTTTACGTTATTACAAATATTCTACTTTGTTTTTTTTTGTCTTAAAAACTTAGTTTCTTTTTGTCTATTTCAGTTAAAATAAGCATGAAGGCAGATGAAAAAACTCCCATATCCCGCGTGCGTATAGCGGTAATTGGCAATGCAGATGTTGGCAAATCTGGTAAGTTTTATAAATGTTGACTAAAATTTACTATTTTTTTAAGTAATAGCAATAGGTTCGAGCTCACCCTGCTCTCAAAACTTAACTAAATTATATCAATCGAAATTGATGACTCACATCGCCCATACAAAAGTGAAAGGCTGTAACAACCACTGACTGTGGTGTCAGTAAATGTCTTTCAAACGATATATGTTTGTGTTATAGGTGTCAATATTTATTGAATGTAATTGATTTATTACAAACCCTTGCACTAATGCAGCAGATCGACTTTTGTTGTCATATTGCTTACATTAAAAGAAACATTTTTGAGAGTGACTTGCCTCTCATTCTGAAACCCCGACACTTGGTTCTTCTCTAATGCCATACCTATATAAAATATTTATATATAATTACTGATTATTTCAATAAATTATCAGTGAAAGTTCATCAAGTGCCAATATTATATGCCTTATTTTAGTAGTTTTGACAGTAACCTTTCATAATGCTTTTCATTTCCTTATAATTTCGTACTACTTATTCCCAACATTTTCTATAAATCTCACTTTATTATTTCAATTCAATTTAAATGAAATTATGTTGGTAATTTTTCTTCGTTTGTTTTGTTTATCAAAAATTTTATGAATGAAATTTTACACTCAACTAATAACAAACTGTGTGGCAATTAAAAAATCCATCAACAAAATTTATTAGAAACAAAAAAAAATTCGCATCAATTTCCAAATGTTTTTAGTAAAATAGAAAAAAATCATTTTTTTAGTAAAAAAAAATTAGAGCAAATTTATGCATTATAATATTAATTTTTACACACAAAATAGCAACAGTTTAGGGATATTAAAAAAAAAGAAAACTTTTAGCCAAATTTCTTATTGAAAAATTAAAAGAAAACGGTTTTTTTCTAATTACAAACAACGGAGCCACTGTGTATCTTGTAAACCATAAATGAAGTAATGAGCTTTGACCTGCTTTCGGCATGAAAAGTGGAATTCAATGCAGTTCCTTTTTGGTGGTAGTAAATTTGTGCATTAGTATGCATGTAGTATGCATAGGAATGCGTGCCAAAATACAAAAATCTCATAAAGTTTTCAAGTTAACAACACTTAACATTCGTGCTTGCAACGTGGATTTTTCTGTTGCTATTGGCGCGCGATGTTGCAATAAACGCGAGATGTTGCCAATGGAATTTGTTTGTTTATTTATTTATTTGTTTACAATTTAAACTTTGTGTTTTCTTTATTTTTTTACCAGGCGCTTCAAGTTTTTTAGTTTTTGTACGGTTTTAAATTAGAACAAGCGCATCCGAATATCTAAAGTGTTTTGTTTCAATGATATCTGAGGAATATCTTAGTTGAAACAATAATCTGAATACAGTTGATTTTTCAAATAATAAAATTTGTTGAAATTAGCATAAAAAGTCTTTGGATTTGTCAAGAAAGTATAGTATATTGATGATTCGTACTAGTGAAGTTTAACTGTCGTATGAATGTACATTAAACTCGCAAAGTATAAACGCAGCATTTGTGAATTTCAAAAAGTTCCCAATACAACAGAAATATCAAACTAAATCGAAAAATTGTTTCATTTGGTATCACCTAGCAAAATTTGTTTTTGGGATTAACAACAACTACACTGAGAAAGCGATTTTTTTGAATATAGCAAATTATATTTTATTTGGAGCCATGAAATATTTTATTGAGTCAAACTTCAAATGACACATTTTTCGCTATTTCTTTTCTAGAGAGTAAAAATGGTTTCCATAAAACTAAAAATTTTATATAATCTCAAAATTTCGCATATTATAAGCTGGCTTATGTACGACATGACGTATGAGTGACAAACATTTACATTGTTAAGAAACACATCACTTCAACTTTTGGAGTGATATTCGATCAGGAGGTACCACCGTATCTATTTACGCATCTGCTTATTAGTTTGGTACTTCTTGCCTAGGAAATTATCACCACATTAAATAGGTGATATATGCATTGGAGCCATTTGAGTATATATAAGTTAGCTCTATTTTGATCCCAGACTTAAGAATCTTTTGGAAACCTGTTGACATCATGCATGATATGTGCTACAAATGGCTGCCTTGGTGTAGTTAGTACAAAAGAAAGCTACATGAAAATTTTTGTAGTAATTTTTCGCAAAACAATCAAGTCCAGCACTAACTGCAATTTTGTGACGTAAATTATGTCATTAACACGTTTTTTGTGAGAACACTTAAAAACTTTCCACATGAATGTCAATTACCTCTATTTCGGCATGATAGCGTTATCTAGAGACGTAAAGGACACACGGCTCAGTATTTTATTCTCCGTTAAATGGGAGATTTTTAGAATCTTTTTGTTTGCAAAAATAAAAATTTTCATTGTGGAGTTTTTTTTTTCTTGAAACAAAAATAGGTTAAACTTTAATTTTCAATTTAAATTGTGTAGAACTTTATGTCAAACTGTCAGTTAAACTTCTAATTCTAACTCCTTTTCCCATTGACTTAATGTAAAAATTCAATACAAAATAATTTTATAAATAAAACAATAACATTTGCCTACATAAACTACAGCGCTAACGTCGTAGAAGTCCTTTATGTTCATCTAATTTAATGAATTCACAAAAGTAAGGGACAGATGATTAGGTGTCGTAATGCAAACAGAGCGGAACAGATGTCTGTTTTAAGCCACTTACCGCACACACTGTTCGAGGGATGCCATAATAAGAAAACATCTTAACGCATATGTACATTTGTCTGTCGTTATAAACGCACCTAATCGCATACGAAGAAGAAAAGCAAAGGAATGAGAAGATTTAACAACAACAACAGTGTGTCACAATTCGTAACACTCATAACGCAATACAACGAAAAGGTACTCATGCATACAAAGCATCCTGTCATCTAAGCGAGTAACTTTTTTGCGTTCATAAGCTACAACAACAGACACCCACTCACAGCATTTGTACGATTCGCTAACTCCTGTCAAAGTCCTGTTGTGTTTTCGTACTTTTGATTGAATGTATGAGGGGATGTCTGTATTGGGAAGTATGATGATTGCATGCCGTAACACCGATTTGTACACAGCCAAAGTGCTTGTATTGGTATTATTTCCATGTATGTTTTCGTTACAACAAACAGAACACTGAGTTGAGTGAAAGGACTTATGAACATTTTTGATTACATCTGTATGATATGTAGAAATGAAACAAAACAAAATCCATTCTTTCTGTACTATCGAATTGCTTACCTTTATTCGTAAGTCTTTATTAAATTTCTTTATTTTCATTATGCAAACACGTAGTACTTTGTCACCCAATTCAATAATTGAGCTAACTTTATTTATACATCGCTGGATTTCCCAGCAGTAAATAGAAAGTTTAATATTTGGCTAAATGTTTTAGCACTATCAAAGAGAAGTTTAACTTAGAGTGAACTATTACCAATTAAAAGTTAATGGTGTTCTCTGTCATAGATTGCTGACATTAGCAAATGTTTCATGAGCTTAATCTTCTACCTCAACTCAATGTCTGAATGAGGCACACAATTAGTTATAAATCGCAAAGATTCAAAAAATTGTTCTGAGCATTTTTTTGCTTATACCATTACCATAGACACCTATGCATCCCGGAACCCATGAGAGATAAACTTTGTTATTATTAACTTCTCTTCTTTGTTGTCTCTTTTTACACACACGTCAAGCATTGTTGCACTGCTTCTAAAATAAGGGAGAAAAGTAAACATTCTGCAATCGCTTCCAAGTGGAAGGAATAAAAGCAGACCTACCGTGCCCGCTTCAAAATAGCATATCGAAAGTAAGCTCTGTTTTGCTAATTCTCAAATGAAAGGAGAACATTTTCTAATGCATTCTATTTGTGTTTTACTACTTAGTTTTAATTGCATGTTTTGTTAAAATAGTGTCATTAGAAAGTGCAACGGGTAGAATTTATTGGTAAGCGTGTCCTTAACTTGTACGCAGTTACGTTTTCTACAGCTTCATTACTCATAATGCTCATAACTCATTTAGCTTCAGATGTGAATAGAGAGAGCCACATTCAAGTTATACAACCAAAATCTAAGACTTTTATTACATTGGACTTTGAATGTTTCTTAGGTAATGCACCACCTGTGCAGCTGCTTAATATCCTGCAGCATGCCATGGTTTCCTTTATTTGTCTTTTGTTTTATTTTCATGTTAACTCAATTTGTTATGAGTATATGTATGCACATGTTACACACATACATCTGTATATGTGTATTTTTAGAACTTGAAAAAAGTTTCGAGATTATGCATACGCGTAACTTTAGAGCGCTATTTGTTCTCATGTAGCATTACGAAGGATAATAAACTTTTCCGTATTGGCATTAGCTTGGCTTCTTGAGGCTTTTTTTATCGTTTGTTTTCAAAACATAATTGAAGGTTGTAATCGGAATTATTCAACTTTGCAGCTTCTGTGCCGACATGTGTTATATTCCTCTTGACAGAAATTATTGGTAAAGGTCTTTATCAAAACAAATAAATAACAACAACAACAAATCTAAATAGCTTATTTGATATGAAATATTGTGTGTTTTTCTTCAATTTCTATTTCACTTGAACTCAATTTGATGTTTTTTTTTTGTTTGTTTGTTGAATAATTTTATTTAGATTAAAACGCAAAAAAAATATTAATTTGATTTTTTTGAAGTGTTTCCAACTGTACGACGGACTGCCGGAGTTCGTTGACTGTTTGCTTGTGAGATTTTATTCAACGTTTTTGCTTCTTGTATGAAGTAGGATTTAGGAAATAAATATATCGGTTCAGTGACTGACATTGAGTTAAGTTGTTAAACTAAAATGAAAACATTACATTTCAATTATGATTTACAGCGTAATTTTGTGATTATAATTTAATTAAAAGATAACATGACCCCAGCTTCTGAGTAAAAATTTAAGTTGATACAAAAAAAAAAGATCTTTGAACTTAGCGACAAGTTTTCATTGTCATGGGTTTAAGGTTCATTAATTACAATTACTGATTTGAACTCTTGGACTAATGCTATAAAAGTTTCTTTGGAAAGCTTCGACTAAGCCTACTAGTCGAATCAACGCAAGAGTAGAAGACAATGATGTATCGGTCAAAAGCATTTTTGTCTGTTATGTTCATATCATTCACGAAACTTTTGTTAGAGACTAAATTCTGTCACCGAAGGTAGAACTATATCTGGGAACATCAATATCAGCACTATCAATCACATCCATTGAGAAAGTTTGTTCAGCTATATTGGTTGGCTGTTGCTCAGGCATTTGATAAAGTATGGCATAAACGACTATACAACAAATTAAAAATGTTTCTTCTTGTTCAATATTAAGAGATATTCCAATCATATTTTGAATTAAACATATCTTATAACTTCTGTTCAACAAGGACATCCCACATTTCGGACAAAATAACAAACGACTATAACAAAATTAAATTGCTGGACTAAGAAGTGGCAAATCAAGCCCTATCCAAATCCTCTAAGTCCTTTCCCTTTTAGAAGAGTTAGTGCTCGATTTCTTTTTAAAAAAATATAGATCCTGCCAACTATAAAGTTCATTATAAATAACTATCACTTCTATATATCCAAAGTATGGTTTTACGATTTAAATCAATCACACATCATTGTCGATAGATCCAATTGGATCATGGATATGAATAAAATCTTGTAAATATTTTTATTGAACTTGCATCCGTGCGTACCAATCACATTCATTAAAATGAATTCACACAATCACTTTTACAATTGCTTAGTTTAGTTGATTCAAGGTGCTGATATGAAATGAAGATAATAAAATATAAGAAAAATAAATAGGAGATTTACTGAAGGATATTGCAAAAGTTCAAAGAGTGGAAAATGAAAAAATAATGAAATTACAAACAAAACAATTTGGCAAACAAAGTGTTTAAAAAATCCAAAATCCCAATTATCACATAAACACAAATTTCATTAACGTTAAACTCGATGTTTAAAGTGAAAATGATATTATTAAAATACAATCAAATTTTAATTTTGAAATGTCAATAAATATAACATTTAGTATTCTGCTATATGCCATTGATCTCTTCTGAATGAACTTTTGATACAATCTCTGTTGAACGTTTGAAATTTGAGGGGTTAGTGCCTTTACTTTTGGATAATTTATTACTTATGTGACGGCAAGTCTCAATTTTAGTTATGTTAATCGAAATAAACCTTGCGCTCTCAACAGACTACGTCCGTTTTCCAAAATATCATTATCATTCCAATTCCAAGTGAAATTCAGTAGCGCATGCAATGATGAAAGTTTGTTCAAATTATGATGATGTTTCTTAAAACAAAGCTACAGGTCTTCTAGGTACGAGTACAAATCTAATTCGTCTTGAATACATAAACAGTTTGTCGGAATTTACCTTGTTGCCAAAGTTTAATATACGTTAAACATAGGGGATATTGTGTTGTGCATTTGTCGTTTAATCTTTAAAAATGACACTTGCCAAAGTTCAGAGAATTCTTTGAATACCAATCTGGCTTCGTCATAAACTTAATTTGTACAAAATACAATAATATTGAAGTAGGCTCCCGGCTGAGTGACTTTAAATAAATTCTATCAAGAAAATTTGTTTATCTAGAAAAAGTGTCCAAAGAAATTATTCTACTCATATCCTGCTTTTGACTGGAAACTGGAAATTTGGCTTTGTGCTTTTGATTTGCACGAGGGATAGATGGTCAGAGAGTGTCATTGCTTGCTTTCGTGATAATTCAGCAATCAAGAAAATTCATGGTATGGGTCATGGTGGGGGTGGTGATAGATGGTCGGTGATTGAAGGGTCAAAAGGATGGTTGTTTGGGATAGCCGTTGGATGGACTACAAGTATAGATTGTATAACGTTCAGAAATCAGTGATATCTCACTAGCCCCTTGGTGGTGGTTTGGGGGAGGAAGGGTGATGGGGACCCGTGCTCATTGAAACTTTTGATCTACTTGTGGAGAAATATCAACCTGTAAAGTTTCAAGAAAATTAGCCGCAAGCCATTTCTCATACAAAAAGTGCGGGGTCCGTAAAATTTTTTTTTTTAATATATTGCGAGAGCAATAGTCAGAACATATTATGAAGACGAGCAAATGATGAGTAGGTTTTGATGTTTAGTTGTCGGGTGCATACTTCACACAGCTCAGAGATGTCATTTCGAAAACCTTCTAAAAGCATTTCGAAATGATTAGTTCCGTAGCATTTGTGTTCGTATTGGAACCGAATATTGTTTCCACTATTAAGTAGCTCGCTTATCTAATTCAATAGATTATCATTAAGTGTCCAGTGCCAAATATTTAATAATTTATATTCATTTTAATTTGCAAGTGCGCACATTTGGATTCATCGCAAATTTCCATCAATAGCAATTAACAACACAAAAAAATGTCACCAAGAAATATATTCCGATTTATATATAGTATGTATATATATATTTCATTCATACCTAATAATTTTTACGACTTTCGAAAAATAATAAACAACAAATGAATGTGCGTCAAAAGATGTCTATTTTTGACACAACTAGGGATTGCTGCCGGCATATGTCTGTATCTATAGATACGCTATGAATATACAGCTAATGATGTGTAGATATCTTATAATTTAAAACGACATGCAACAAATTTATTTAAAATAAACAAAACTTAATAATAGCGCAATTTATCAGCGCAGTTTAAATAAATCACATCCCACTTTGCATAATATGCAGTTATTATAAGATATTAATTATATACAATATATCAAAATTTATTTTAAATTTTAATAAACTAAACACAAATTTTTCCCCCTTTGATTTTCCAGCACTGACAGTTCGATATTTGACTGGTCGATTTATTGGTGAATATCGCTCGAACACAGATTTGTTATACAATAAAATCATATCGTTGGAAGCCGGTCTCACGGAAGTTGAAATTGTTGATGTCTATGCCGGAAATGAGGATGATTTTCCATTGGAACAAGTGAGTAATTGTTATTGTTTTTGTTTGTTTAAGTAAATACCTGATCATTTGTTGCTATAATTTTGCATATAATTTATGGAAAATGATTTTGTTTTATTGTTATGTTTAATTTAATGCATTCGCGAAGAGAGTAATTAATTAGTGACGCATTTGTTTTATATTAATAACTTCAACAATACATTGTCAGACCTTACGTGGGCGATATTTTGTATTTTATTTAAGCACCTCAGAATATTTACCTATTTCCAATTTAAAAAAAAAAATAAAAATGAAAGTTTCTTTTGAAAAATTGTGTCTGTTTTAATGATGTGTGCTGTATGACTCAAAGTGCTCTCGTAGACATAGCAAACCACTCATTTTATTTTTATGCTTTCTATTTAACAAATTATTTTAATATTCGCTGAGGAAGATTAGGTAACAGTGGCAGCTGGTTAAAACCAACTTAATTGTGATACCATTGAAAATATATTTAGTTCATCTAAAATTATCGTTATATCGTAAAAATCATAATTTCCCAGCTCATTTTAATTAAAAACAACGAAACCGCCGATCGTTTGAAATCTCCTTTTTAAAGCGTATGACAAGACCAACAGAAGTATTTGATATTTTCCTCTTCCTTGGTATTTCTAAAACTTTTAGAGTAGCCAAAAGTAAAAACCCCAAGTTGGACTGCATATCTGGCAGTCAGGCAGCTATATTGCTGATTGTCCTTTTGGTCCAATGCTCATTTGTTCTTTGCAGCGCATGTTTCTCAAAGACGACTGACAGGTAGCAAGCGATATGCCTTAACATTCCTTATCTAGAGAAATACCTAGCAAGTTTGCCTGTTTTATACCTACCATCTATGTATGTTTCTATGTTGAAATACTGGATTGTCACGTGACGTGAGATGCAGCATTTAGTAGCAGCTGAAGACATTGTTACAACTGTACTTAGAGACTTGAACAGCTTAGCTTCTGGAATGCACATACATATGTTATTGTCCTGGCTGTAAACTATGTTACTTAATCTTTTCAGGATGTATCCCTAAGTTAAGGACAATTACACGTACTGTCTGCAAAAGTTGTAGCCATGCAACCAAGTGCCTTCAGCTAAATTAGCAATGTATTGATTCTTATGTTCCATAGAAGAGTTGAGAGCACACCATTTTCTGGTTTGGCTCAAAGAACATACCTGCTCATTTGGGTTATATAACACATTCTCAATGAATCTACCATTGGCTTGGCATGTAATGACATGTAAGTTTAATGTCTTAAAGTTGTTCCTAACCTTTGAAACTTTCTCCAAATTCGGCTTAGACAACCTGAAATTATGACACGCTGAGAAAAAAAGTGCACAAAAATGCTCAGATTATTGGGTTGTATGATCCTTCGTCAAGTGCCTTTTCTTACTATATTACCGTCCTTTGTGTTATAGCCTCAGCACAATATTCTTGATTGCAAGATCGCCAGATCCAAACTACCATGGTTTTTGTTGTTGTTGTAATTCATCAAGTTTAGTCTCTCTCTTGCCGAACTA
Organism: Meiosimyza decipiens; assembly: GCA_963680825.1. Lineage (NCBI taxonomy): Eukaryota > Metazoa > Arthropoda > Insecta > Diptera > Lauxaniidae > Meiosimyza > Meiosimyza decipiens. Next base: position 50,812,162 of record OY804260.1, read on the forward strand.
ATACGTAGTCTCATGGCAGTGATATGTATTACTGCTCTTGCTTCAGTGGAGTAACTTTTCACAATACATCAATGATTGATTTATTTCCAATCAGTATTCTGTCATAGCATATATTTATTATTGCTAACATTTTGCGAAGGAACCAAATAGCAATTGGCATTGTAATCGCCAGTATTTTTGGTAAATTGCATAGTTAATCAGCGTTGATTTTTTCAGGTCCGATTATTTTGTTTGCTTTAATTTTTTGTAAACTGCGTCGCACCAAATGTTCATTTACTCATAGATCCTTCAAGCAGCTGATGATCGAGCTCCCTGTTCAGCAAATGTTCGTAGTATTCTCTTCTCCAGCGCTTGATCTTCTCATCATTCATCAGTTTAATGAACTTGATATGGGGAGGTTTTTTGACTCATTGTTCCGAGTTCTCGCGAATTTTGATTGATTCTTTTGTAACTTCTTTCAATGTTAATTAGATTTATCAACTTTTGTTAAATGCGCAAAGATACTGTTGGATATCTTCAGCGAAACACACTTTTTTTTTGCAGTGTACATAATATCAAATAATGCTAGAACTTTCAGTTGTAAACTCCTAATCATTTTCAAAAAGCACAAAATAAGTTGCATCTACTTGATTGCAGTTAAATGCCTAAAAATTAATTTCAAAAATAAATTCTGAAACTTCAGTAACATGATTGTGCAATAAATTCTTTTGGGATCCCTTACAGAACAAATTATGTCGTCAAACTTTTATGTTTTTTTTTGTTCGTTCTGTTCATTCCAAACAACCCACAGACTACTAAACTTACTGAAACAAAATTAGAAACGAAAGATATTTTGTTTTTGTGCATTTAAATAATTTTCCAAAAAATTTTTTTATTCCAGGTTCTTTGGGCTGATGCCTGCATGATCGTTTACAACATCACCGATCGCAGTAGTTTTGAATATGCAGCAAAATGTTTGACAGAACTCAGATCTCTACAGAATGCACCATCAACATATCTGGTGGGGAACAAGGCTGATCTGGACCATTTAAGAGAGGTGAGTTTTTCTTAATACCATACAGCTATTCAAGTAGCAGTGTATGTATGTGTTTGCGTGTGTGTATGTGTGATCATGTGCATAGGGCAGCAGATTAACACGTCAATAGCACAAAGTTCTACCAGGGGTCATTAATAAACAGTCAGCTTACATGTGTAATTAATAAATTTCATGGATTTTAAAAATAGAAAATTTATGTGACATGGTTTTTTTGTGCACGTTAACAGTAAATTTATGTAATCCCCGCATAGTGATAATACATTCCAAATAAAATAAATTGAAATTTTGTGTTGATTTAAATGCAAAACATGATACTTTTTATGATTTTTTTCATTGCACATTATTTTCAAAATCATTAAATGTACTCATAAACTCTTAAAAGTTTTGTCGAAATAATGTAGCATAAAAATTATATTGGCGCATCTACATAGTTATTGATTGAAAAAACATAGCTTGCCCTATAATGCCAGCCCCAAATAATATCATGCCCAACTACATAACCACGCCCACTAATATTCAGACACACTGTACTATGTTAAAATTCGCCGATCTACACTCAAACAGTGACCATTCACTTAATCACGTCTACTTATGTGCGACACGCCTACATAAATAGACAACACCCATTGTACTGAGCTCAAGTTTCCAACAAATACACCGAGCTGCGGTCAATCATACTTATCTTAAACATTTCTCTCAGTCCACGCACCATGAGCTCATAAGACAAAAAAAAAGAGATTATGTCGTAAACTCTACAAATGTCGTCAATTTAGCCTATAAAACACCCTAAAACTACAGAAAAAGTATCTAAGGCAGTAAGTTTATTTTAAAATTTCTATTTAAATCAAAGGACACTCAAAGTTTTCTATGAAAAACCCTTCGAATATGGATATATCAAGCCCCAATCTGAAAGCACTACAAATGTTTCTAGCGAAATCCTTCAATCGCACTAAATTTCAACAATAATCCATAAATTTTCTACATAAAAACCACAGAGTTTGATGATGAAAAGGAGTAAAAGAAACCTACAATTGTTCTTATCTGATCCAATATCTATCACTACTGCAAAGTCAAATCCGTAAAGTCACTCATACTAGCGCTAACCAATTCTTACCAGGCAACTAAACTCATAAGCCCCCAAATGAGAACGCTCACCAATCTTTCATGCCTGTAAATGCATGCTACAAATTTTAGGAATACCAACGTGTTGTATATCGTCAGAAAGCATATTAGCATAATTTCTATTCAAAGATCAACATAACATACTATTTACATTTTCGAAAAAATTATGAGGCCCGATTTGAAAAAATATATTCAGTTTTGCAAAAAAACTGAGTTTTAGTTTTGGTTGCCATTTTAGATAACTTTTTTAAATGTGTTGAAGCTCATTTAGTTTACGGAACAAATAACATCGTTCATCTAATAATACAGTACATTTACAAACCATGACTGTCATATATCACGTCATATATATACATTTTTTTTTTAAATTAGTACTCTGCAAATTTTTCGGTGCGAATATATCAAAAGCAAAACAAAGGAAATCGTAAGCCATATTCGAACTCAGCACAACAACTGTTATACTTTTTACAGTTAAATTTAAATGATTTGACTTGATAGAACGTCGATTTTTGCATAAAAAATCAGAAGCTTTGAAAGCGTTTAAAAAGAAAATGTGACGTAACAAAGATGTGCCATGCACTTAACAGAGTTGATAAGCTTAAGATTACGTTTCATTCAATATAGCATAGCAAAAGTCAAAACTTTTGTGAAATTGATCGTCCAGCTTAATTCATGTAATATGTATATACTTAACTGAACTACATATTGATTTTTGTTCTAACTTAATCCCATGAAAGTATACCTCAAGTTATTTTTTGTAATATTTTCTATATTTAAAACAAAAGTAGAATTTTCTTTTGGCTTCAAATCTTTTGCTATAAAAATAATAACCATAACTTACAATACAAGCAGAAGACCTTCAAAACTAAACTTTCATTTAGCTACACATATATATGTGCATATGTATGTATATTTGTGTGAATTTATTGCGCACATATTTTGAATACTACCCGTATGTACCTACATATATTCTTCACCTTGACAATTGTAAAATATTTTGTATTTTAAACTATAATGCTTCCCTTATGCCATGTAACAACTTAAAAAAAAGCTCTATGAAAATTCTTTTAAAATGTCACTGAACTCTGTTGTGGCTACGCTTTAATAATTTGTAAAAAAAAAAGAAAGAAAAATCTCAAAATAAAATGATAAAGTGCGAACATTTCAATGATTTTTTTTCTATGCTAAAAAAAATTCCAACAAAATTAAGTGGTCCCCGGTGAATTTCTAACAAAAGGTGACATTGAGCGGGACACCACATATTTAATGGTTGAGTACCGATATTAGGCACCGAACTGACGAATAATAAACAGATAAGCAAATAAATAAATAATTTTTCAAAATACACACACACACATAGCACCGTGAAAAAGTGTGTCAAAATCATATTTAATAGACGGACGCAGTGCTGTCATCAATAATTAAAATACTGAAATACTGATCTATGACCCGAATACCGGAAAAACACACGACAGCGTCAAAGCGAAAATTTAGTTGGTATTGTGATACTTAAAGGTAGAAAATTGCAAATAAAATGATCTCAAGGATATTAAAATGTGTAGGAAATAAAAAAAATGTGTCATGTCTAAGGAATATCATTTCTAATAAAATTTCCATACAAAAGTTTTAATTATATGAGTCCAACTTATTGGTATGATAGAATCATTTTAACCAAAACCAAAAAATTATGTATGCAAATTGTACTCAAGTGCTACGTTTATCTATTAGTATTTTCTAAGATTTAAGTTCTTTAAAGGACATTGCATTGCATTACCACGAATAAGCATAATAAGCATTTTGAAAACACGCGCACTGTTTTTTTATGCCGAATTCAACTGAATTTTAACGTGATATTACTCTAAATCCAATTATAAGATATACCAAGTAAACTACCACAAGGCCATGTGTTTCTAAGGTAATACCTGCAATGCAGTCGCGCAGTGTTCGTCATCGCAGGTAATTGACATTAATTAAATTTTGGCTGTTCAACCTCATGGTAAGTGAGCCAAATGACAGAAGGACAACTGGTCATCATGCAGTACAGTAGGCGAATAATTTATCATGAGAATTGCAAAGGACAATTCATTAAATGGAGAATTTTACAAGTCAATGGATGTAAGTTAGACAGATATTTTACAGAAATTAATTGTCTGCAATTTAGAGTCAATTAAAGCGTGATAGGTCATCTTCAATGCCTATGCCTGCATAAATGCGCATCAAGTGAAATGAAAACAATAGCAATGCAATGGACCACTATCTGGAGTAAGTGGTTTGGATATTTAGCTGACTGCCGCTCAAACCTAAGGGCCTGTTCATATATTACGTAATGTTCTCAGCGATGGTTCAGGAAATAGTACAGGTTATGACACATTGGGTTAGGTGGTTAAAAATGTCGAAAACAGCGTTACGTACGATAATTTATGAACAGCCACTAACCTTCTTTTCTTGAGAGACATCAGATTTCGAGTGCTGTTTCATGAGGAAAATACCTTCTATAAGAGTGATATCAGATTTGTTGGCGCTTTTTCCTTAAGAAATGTATCGAAGAGATTCTTAAGCTGTATTTCCTTCAACTATCGAAAAATTATTTCATTGTTTTTAAGCGTAAACTAATTCACATTTATAAGCCTAATTCATTTTTTTTTTCGGACACAACCACTTTGAGTTAATTTTTTTGGTAATTTTTCCTTTCATATAGTGCAATTCCTTAACCATTTTTCATTAGGATTTCCAACATTTTGTTTTTGTAGAGTTGAATTTACTTTTATTCCTCATAAGCTTTGTAAAATATAAGCGCAACAATGTCGCGACAAATTAAATACCGCCAACAAAAATGAAAATCACAAAGTTGGTGAACTCAAGGTCCAGCTTCCTTCGCTTTGTTTTGTAATGCCTCATATGTAAAACACCCGAAAAATGTCAAAATACCTTATGTTTCAATTTAAAGAATACCTCTGAACGGTGGTTCAAAACCCGACCTTTAATTCAATAATCACAGCGATATGTATGTAGAGTTCATAACATGAAACATGATATTGTCAGAGTGTTGTTGTATGCACTTTATGCGCGTCTGTATATATGTATGTATGTAAGTCTGTGTTGATTATTTTATTAACCTTTCAAATATTTTAAAAACATATTATTTTACAATTAAAATCTAATAATTTCATTGGAATTTCTTTTCACTCTTGCAGGTCAATGAAAAGGATGGCGCCGCTCTTGCTGCCGCACACTCATGCGGTTTCTGTGAGGTCTCCGTAGCCGAATATACACCCACCCTACACAAAGCGTTCGAGAAGCTATTAATCGATTCCAGGGCTCGTCCACAAAAACAGAATCGTAAATTTTCAGTCAGCAAAATGATTGGCACGCTAATTGGTAACAACAGCTACAACAGCAACAAGTCAACGCTGACAATAAACCAGGGTACTGTGGTGCCATGTCATAAGGGTGAGCTGCACAAGTCACGTGTACTCAAGAGGCGACAAGGTTTCACGGCGACATCAAGTCTGTGACCGACAACTAACGTAGCAGATTGGTAGACATTTAAGATTTATTGGATAAGCAGGTAGAGGGAGGACTCGTAGGTGCTAAACGTAAAATTAGGGAGGTATATTGGGGGTCTTTATTGCCGCATGTATGTAGAATGTAGTAACATTTGGAAAACTATTTAATTTTACGATAGTTTTTGTTTTCTTTACTTAAATGTAAACATCGTGCAATTTTATAAAAAAAATTTTATGAATTTTTAACAAAGTAGATATGCAACACACACTTGTTATATGAAATATGTAGCAAGCTTCTAGTTAGAAAAAAAAGTGCCAGCGTTGCATTATACATACACTTGCTGTTATCTTGTATGTAAGTACGAGATGGTACCAATTTTTTGTGGTACCACTTTTTGTACAGTGTACGAGTTTGTCCACAGTAGAGAGGGGAACTTGTTATACTCTTTTTTGTAGAGTGCATAAGTTTTAAATAACTTTAAGACAAAATGAATGAAAAAATCAAAATATATGTATAAGTATTACTGAAATAAGCGTTCACTGAAAGAAAAATAGAGCAAAATGTGAAAAATGTTTGTATTTTAAATGAAGTTTTTCTGTTGCTGTCGTTTTGGAAGCAACTCAAGTCAATTTCAATATCAACTTTACTAAAAAAACAATCAGAAAACACTAAAGGTACTTAAATTTTGTGAAAAATATGTCTAAAATTGTTATGCTGCTATGTATCGTTCTTTTGGGCAACATTTGTTTAGCTGCCGTAGATTTCTTGAGACGAACGATACGTTGGCATTACACACAGATAAAGTATTTTACACTTAATATATAAAATGTTCAATATCAACTTAAACTTAAAAAAACAGCCAACATTCCCTTACTTGTATATTGTATACTACAAAGTAAAAACATTGCGCAGATATATTACACTGGAAAAAGTTTCAATAACCGAACACAAGAGTTTTTTTGCAAACAAAAACGTCAGTTCAGAATTTCATTCAAAAAACAGTAAACAAAATCATAAATGAAACATTTGTTTTGTTCAATTTAAAGTGCATAGAATACTGAACCCTAATTTTTGTAATGCAAAAAGAGCTGTGATATGTAAAGTTTTAAACTAACCAAAGAATTTAATGTAGTTAATATTAAGTCAAAAAGAAAGGAGAAAATCATTTTTTTCTTGTTAAATATACATGAATTTTTGTATACTATACATAATGTAAATTGTATATTATTATATACATATGTGTGTATAAATGAACTAACGACTAACCCACACAACCACACACTTTTCGTAAATAAATTTTAATCATTGTTTCAATTACAATCTTTAATAATTTAATTTTTCTTAAAACTTCTTTTAAGTTTTTCTTTTTTTCAAGTGTAAAAATTTTGTATTTTGCAGCCCATGTAAAAGCTCATTATTTTTACACTTTTTTCACAACTACCACTAAAATGTTTTTTGCTCACAATCAGTGTTGTTATTCATACTAACTAACACACGTGCTTTTTTGCAAAATTTCGAAGTTTTTGTAAATGAAAAATATAAATTTTCCACTTTTGGAAAATTTTAGTTTTTCAATGCAACTTGCCATGCCGAACAAACAACGAAATACAGTTGAAATTTTTCTAAATCGGTGCTCAAATATGGTTACTTAGTTTTGTACTTCGAAACTTTGCTGGAAGATTTACCATAAGTTGACACATTTTCGAAACTTTGTTTTTGAAAAAAAAAATAAAACAAATGATGGATTTTGTAAAGAGTGACATATCATTGTAAAATTTTGATTAAAAATGTATAATTTAAATTATTTCAAATGATTTATGTTTAACTCTAACTAACAATGTTAATTGGTAAATTTGAATTTGTTAAATATTTTTTCCACTGTATTTACTTTTATAGTATACCCCATATGTTGAATAAATTTCTAAAGGAAATTTCATTGCAATAATTGAAAAACTTTTGCTGTTTTATTTATGAAAAAGGACTAATTTTGAAATGTTTTATTATTTTTCGGCGATATTTATAGCCAGAAATAAAGAAACCAAGCGAAATACACGGGTAGGAGTGAGGTGGGCGAATAATTATTGTTTCGTAAATTTGGACGAGTGTGGCTCAGTGATGACATCTGGGTTTTGTGAAAATGTACTGGATCGAGACTTGAAATGAACTTTTTAGAGGCCGAATGTACTTTTTTGTCTTGAAAACTCAATTTTACTAAAATATCCTAAATATTTCTAAAAATTACAATAAAAAAAGAGCAAAAGAGATACGCTTCACATCTTTTCCAAAAGTACCGAAAATGTACTGAAAATATGCTGAAAATTCGCCAAATATACTAAAAATGCATCAGGAAAATGTACCGAATGTTCTGAAAACTTGTCGAACGTACTGACGACGGATTTTCAGGTCGCAAATGTACCGAAAAAGTACAAATGTTCCGAAAATGCCATTACTGTTGTGGCTTGCCTTACCTAACTGTTTGATACTTTAACAACAACTTCGATGTTATTCAAAACTAATCGATACTGATATATTTGATACTTTCCGACTTTTCGATATTTTTCGAAACTTTTTAGCTTTTCAATTTTTAGATCCCATGTGTTTACTTTCAATGTCTTTTTTTTCGCATTGCTATGACTTTTGAAAACTTTATCGACGACTTTCAATCAGGGGTGAATTCAGAAATTGGTTGTAAGATAGGCTAAGACTTTTTTTATACCTCACTTTTTCAAACTTAATGCATGATATAACTAAAAGTTATGTATGTATTTCTTATTAAAAAAAAGCTATAGAAAAAAGTAATAAAAATACATCTGCATAAATTAGTCTAATTATTTTTTTTAGAGCAACTCCAATCGGCGCACGTGGGTATTTCCTTCCATATTCTTCTAAAACTTGCTCGGGATCGACCAATATCAACGTATGGATGTACAAGGATGCTAATCCGTTTAGCCTTGCGGTTCCCCTCGAGTCAAGTTGTATTATTATTTAAATCATTTTGTAAATAAAAATAACATGAAAAATTAAATTAAAGGGCAAACAGTTTAAACAAAAGTGATAATTGATTTCATGGTATTATCCTTTGAGTGTACCATTGCACACACATCACCTGTAACAATGAATTTGGTGAAGATACTTAGCCTATATAGCATAGTGCTCGAACAGCAACAGGTCACTAATGTAGTGAAAGCCTCTCAAGCGTTTAGTGCACAAAAAACCCTAAAGCGTCAAAAAGTCATATTATAAACAATTTTACGAGAGCAGAAGTCATAAATTTCCAAACAGTGATAAAAAAAAAAAAAAATCAAGGCACCTGAGAAGATGCTCCTCACGATTAGGCGCACTGTTCGGTTGAACGGATAGAACACCCCTCGAGCCGGCACTGCTCATGCATGCTGGGTAGCAGCGCTGGACTTACCGAGGAGTCAGCGAGCCCATGCTCCAGGGCCTCCACCACGATACGATGATTGAAAAAAAAATATTATAATACAATGAAAAAACTAAAAGTTCAAGAAAGTGAATGATGCCATTGCGTTCATTCGCTATCTGATTATAAGGCGCTAAAAAATATCTATTATCAATGATTTAGGTGTACGCAAAAATCTTATTTTAACAGTACATCAATATCCTCTGTGTCGTAATGTCGCAAAGTTTTTCTAGCTTAGAACATGCTTAAGATTGATTGTATACAGAATTGCAAATATAGTTATTATATTCAAGGGCCTTAAGTTTCTTATTCAACTTTGAATATATAAAAATATGAATCATTTTTAGGGCACTTACATGGCATTGGCCCCGCAAGTCCGGCCCTGCTGGATTAATTGCCTGACAAAGCGTTGATATTTACATATATTTTTATTTTTTTAACATTACCTCTTACTGACCTGAACCTGGGCTCAATACTGACAAGCCTAGCATGCTCTAGCCACTGTCGATTCAAACCTGGGCGTTATCTTACTCAGGTTAGCTCAAAAACTGTCTGTAAGTGTGAAATAACTTCAAATTCGCTTTAAAACAGCGCTAAGTGGGACTTCTAAATTTAAACCGTTTTCGATATTTCAAATTAAGAATTTTTTATTTTTTGACTCTTTACCGAATTCTACGCTGCGTCAATTGAATTCTGAAGTCTTTTTTCCTGCATAACCCTAAGTTATGCACATACATATGGGTAATTCCATCTATAATGGGCCGATCATTACCCTCATGTTCTTTAAATAGGCTGAAACTTTTTCAGTGATTGGTCTATTACGTAGAAGATATAAAAAAAATCGATGAAATTTTTTTGACCAATGTTATTGCTTAAAAAAAAAAGTTTTAAATTGTGTTAAAAAAAGCTCGCAAGTAAAACGAAAAATTTCATTGATGAATATAAACACAATTCATATTAGCTTTTATATTATTTTTAGGTAATTGTGTATTGTAAAATGAAATAGGGTGAAAAAAATGAATAAAATTTACAGAAATGGTACTCCTGTATGTTCTGAAAATTTTGTGCCTAAAAAGGCTGATATCAGTTCAAATTTTATTCTCTCGGTCTCATTCTCAATGTTTCAATTTACATTGTAAATCATATATCTTAGCTTTAAATGCTTATAAAATCAAATAGGGTGGAAAAATATGGATAAAAATTTCAGAGATGGTACTCCTATATGTTCTAAAAATTTTGTGCCTAAAAAGGCTGAAATCGATGATGGAATATTTGGGAAATTGATGGTTTCTTGGAAAGTCAATTTTTTATCTTTTACTACATAGAAACCGTTCAGGCCTTCATTTATTCAGATTTGCAGTTTTTTTGTCATCTACTAGTACACAAATACCTTAAAATAATATAAAAGTTAATATGAATTGTGTTGGGTTGTTTATATTCATCAATGAATTTTTTCGTTTTACTTGCGAGCTTTTTTCAACACAATTGAAAACTTTTTTTTTAAGCAATAACATTGGTCAAAAAACTTCATCGATTTTTTCATATCTTCTACATAATAGACCAATCACTGAAAAAAGTTTCAGCCTATTTAAAGAACATGAGGGTAATAATAGGCACATTATAGATGGAATGACCCATATACAATATACATTCAATGGGGTCATTATTGATGATAACTGATTATTATCTCTGCCATCTTACTAGAGCCACTATAGTCAACAAATCTTCATACACTTCCAATTTTCCTAGCACAGTGCCTTAAATAGGTATATAATTTATGACATTTATTTAGTTAAAACAAAGTACTACTCATGACATTTTAAATGATGTACACATCACTGATAAAGAAGGCATAGTTTTAATTTTTCAAACATCACGAGAACTAGGTACCTGTTAGGACATAATTCGAGCTCTCGTGCTACTGGTACACAACCAACGTTATCGATTTCCAAGTGTGAATCATGGCACTAAAAATATTTATTCAAATTATCATACACGATGTTCTTTAAAAATATATCTTCTGTTTAACTGTGCTAGCACTTTGATGTTAGCCATTTGCTTTTATTTTAATTCAATTTGGAGTGCCTAGCAAGATTCAGCTAAAAATCATGGCTGAGTCTTGAACAGGGTGGCCAAGTGTCCGCTTTTGATCCCGAACAAACCTGGAACCGCATGTTAAATTAACCAACAAAATTATAGAAAAAAATCAATTCAACGATGAGCGGTGCATTATCGTTATCCATTTATGTTACTACGTTGCGTTGATTCTTTTCACAAAAGTATATGTATTCTTGATCACCGTAACCATCTGAGTCGATTTAGCGTTGTCCGTCTGTCTGTCTATCTGTGTGTCTGAATGTCTATATTTTGAAATCACGTTTACGAGAAAAAAAAAAAGTCAATTGAATGAAATTTGGCACACAGGTCGCACCTTCAAACTAGCTTATTGGCATCGAAAATGGGAAAAATCGGTCCGCGGACACGCCTACCGCAAATATTGTAAGTACATATATATTGATTTTCCAAGACTCTAACAGAGGTGTGGCAAAACTATAAATTTTAACTTCTATAACGCCTTATCTCGTAAACCAAGCAAGATATTGTGATAAAATAGATCTTGAATTATTGTATATTGTATATCTTGAATTATGAAATGAGTGGAAAGTGTACGTGGTATTTTTTGACACTTGAAATTTTGACTCTCTCGAAATTGGCACTTACGATTTTCATATACATAAATTTTAGAGATGATGCCGCTGAATGCAGTCATTAAAATGAAATGGGTTGATGAGGGCATGGCACAGCCCACAATTTTTATAAACGCTATTATAAGGGAATACCAACCTAGCCGTTATGAAATTTAATATGGTAGATATACTTGCTATAAGGCATCTTATTACAAAAATTTGGCGAAATATAGTAGTTACTCTGGGCGTGGCACCGCCCAAACAAGCAAACAAAGTTTAATGTTATAGATAGTGTGCCATGAGAGAAATCTTCATAAAATTTGTGGTAGAGGTGTCGGATACCACAAGCTTTGAAATTGGATGGAGTTCGACAGGATTTCATCAGTTGGCGTGGCAGCTCTCATATCAACAAAATGTTGTGAGCGCTATTTTAAGTGAACTATTGCAGCAAATGTAGGTGGCTTACTTGCTATGAGGTATATCTGAATAAAAAGCGGGTGGAATAGCACCAATGAGCGTGGCACCTCTCATACAAATAAAATATCTATCAAAATATGCAAGCAATCGTATTGAAATTCTGTGTAAAGTTGTTTTCAATGATAAGCTATTTCTGAATCAAAATCAGATTCGATTGGAAGGCGGAATTAGAGAATTGGGCGTGGCATATTTCGACTTTTTCATTTCTTTTCGTTTTTTTTCCCCAACATTTTCCATATTCTTCTGACTTTTTCAGCTTTCTAACTCTTTCTGATACATCCCATATGTAATTGTTCGTATTTCAACCTCTTTCAACTTTCATCATTATTTTCTTTATTTTTTCGACTTTTTCAGCGTTTTTGAATTGTTTCAACATTTTTCATTTTCTTCCAACTTTTTTTAAGTTTTTCAACCGCTTCCAACAATTTTCAAAATTTTCCATATTTTTCGATTTCTTCAACTGTTTCAAGATTTATTTAAAAAAGTGTGTAGGGTGTGTGAGTTACGTCCTCGTCACAGATAACACCTTAACTAGATTTTGTTAAATTAGTGAATAACGTGTAAAAATGTCCATTAGAGTAAGAAAGTATGATTTTTGCAAATATTTTTTATTAATCTGGACACCCATGATGAGTTCGTCTTCTCACTAATTTTAATCTCTTATTACTTAACAACGGTTCTCTGAAAAGTGACACGATTTGGTGTGAAGAAAATGTATGGTGCGTTTAAGTTTTTTAAGGGCAAGGTCCCAAGGCACGCCCATATGCCGCTTCCAAAATTCAGAGAAGCCAAAAGTACGCATGGACGAATTCGATATAGGTGTCTCGTTAGTAGGAACAATAAGATGCCATTAAGATCTCAAAAATGGGTCCAATCATAAGAACACAACGTGATTTGCCAGCTAGACTTTAATATTTATGAGTTGGACAAGTTGTGTAACAACCGTCTCTGTAAAATCAAAATCTCTCTCACTTTGTTCAACTGTTCGTATTGAGAATTCACGTTTTGATCAAGGAGCAAATAACATAATTGAATGCTCACTAATTTTTCCAACTTATGGTTGCGTTTCAAAACAACCTACCCCACTTTCATCATATGGACACACAGAAACACGCAGTAATTTCAAAGTCGATTAAAATTCGAGAAAGCACGTGTTTTCGTTTGCGTTTATTATTTTGGAATGGTTGAGTTGATGAATTCGTAGTCGAATGCACGTTTGCTCCCTCCTTATTTCCGTTTCCGTTTGGCAATGCGGTTGACCATCAAGTGACATGGCGCACATCGTGCAGCATGTGGCATCGTATCATTTCTTCATAAATTCTTTCAGCAAATACGTCATGAGCAGCATCAATGCTATCTAGGACGCATGCAGAAAATTTTCTATGGAAAATGTAAAAAGAGGCCACACGATTTGGGATTCACAGTTGAATTAGCGCTGGCAGCACAATGCAAATATAATTCATGATAAATATTTGGTAATGCAAAGGTTGAAGTTTGAAATTACGTTTCGTATTAATTATCTCAAGAATGTGTATAGATATCTATATAATTGCATATGTGTGTACACATTTCTATGTGTAACAGCAGCATATTGCAATGTGTCGTCAAGGTTTGGCCCTTGATTACAAATTTTAAGCTCCTTTAGCTTTAAGTTTCCCTTTGGCTGGCTTTCAATATTTGCAAATTGGGGTGTAACGAGCGCAGTTCTGTGCCGTTTTGCGTGAACCGTGAAATCGTCGAACTATGTAAATAGGGATATTTTTTAGCTATTTTTTTTTTACCAGCAGCTAATATGCAAAAAACTCTTAGTAATTTAATGTTTCTGACTTTCGCTGTAGCAACGTTTTTCCAATATGGACATTTCAGATTATTTCGCTATTTGGCTGTAAATTAAAATGCAAGACGCACAGTGTTCTACTGGAGATAGAGGAACATTTAATTTTTTTTTTTAGTTTTGGAAATATTGTGCAAATCGAGGACTCAGAGAGTTAAAAATCCTTACATTGACGCTTTTTTCAACATTGAGGCCGAATCTATAATCTCATTTTAATCTATTACGTCGAATATTTGGGATAAATAATGTTGAATATAGGTAAGAGTTTCTCAAGTGTAATGATTAAACCCAAAATCCTCATTTCGTTATTTAGATAGTGGTATGTTTTAGAAATTAAAATGTGAAATAATTTTTTGTTCTTGTTGTTGTTGTTGTTGTTATAGACAATTGAAATTCGGGGACCAAATTTTTTGAAAAGCTACGCAGCTTGAACGGTTACGAAGATTTTTATAAATGTTCGATTCGTATTGAAATAAAGTATAAGTGAATTTTTTTCAAAATTTTTTTAATATATTTTTCAATGATTAACATGTGTTTATTTATTAAATGTTGATGAAAAACAGCCTTTTCTGTCCGATTCAAAAACGAAAAAAGTTAGGTAAATGCAAAAAGACACTAAGGTACAACATTCCGTTGAGAAAAAAAAATGGATCGCTTTTGACGTAATTTTTATTCATATATATGTATGTATGTATTTGTAACTTTGCATTACGCGCTTATAGTGCATTCTGTGAGTTGGAAAAACCTTGAAAAATACAAATATTTTAAGCTTTTCGAGTAAGGAGAACACGATGGCTGTGTATAAAACTGTCTTGGAGCTGCCCCCACTCCCAAAAATGGCCGAAAGCCACCCAAATATGGGGAATCGCATATTCCACGTCTTCTTTCGGTTAAATATTTGGCACCACCCGTTTTTGAGAATTCTGAATGCGATGACGGTGTTTGAAACTCTTTTGGATTTGGTTCCACCCCCGGAAATAGTCAAAAACTGCCGCAAAAGACCAAAACTACCATTTCTTGCCATTTTGGGGCATGGGGCCAATTCCAAAAGAATTTTAATATCCGCCAACGTGTTCAGCATCCTCGAAAATGGGGGGGTGAAGGTGGACTGGTCAGTAGCGTACCTAGCGGGGGGAGGGTGGCGAAGGTGCTGCAAAATGGTCGTGAAATATATCTCATTTTGCTAGGGTTTTTGAAAGTCAAAAATGAGGCCCTTTTTTTAGTGTATGAAACTAAATTGATGTAGTACATTTGATGTAGTAAATTCCAAGTTTCGCTAAAGTTTTAGGATGTGAAAAGTGATGACCTCTTTTTTCGGTAGGGGCGGCAAATAATTTTTTAGCCCCGGGCTGCTTAAAATGTTTGTATTTTCCAAGAATTTTTCGAATTCACAGAGTCCACAATAAGCGCGTTGTGTAGAGTTACCAACAATACATAGTATATGAATAAAAATTAAAAAATTACGTCAAAAGCGATCCATTTCTGTTCTAAACAAAATATTGTTAGTGTTTTTAACAATTATATAATTTTTTTCGTTTTTCATTCGGAGATAATTACACAGTAAGTACAGTGTGACCTCGGTCAACGCAACCGTCGACAAATGCAACTCCTCGATGTTCGCAATAAGTAGATTTCTTTCATTATAGACTCAGCAAGTGCAAGCTTTCAAAAAAATTTACCTCGCTTATTGCAACATTTGAACATTCTCTACAGCCGTTATAAGATTTGGTAGTTTCATTTCGATTACCGCGTAGAAAGGATGTTAAAAGACTTTGTTAAATTGTCAGTTAAACAGAAAGTGAAACTATACGCTAATTAAAATGTGAAGCTGTGAAATCCCTATGACAATAGCATATAAGTAAATCAATAATATGCCGAAATAGTCGGAAAGCTGCGCTAAAAAAGTTTATTAGCAATACCGAATCTGACCCTCACAAACGAGTAATGTTGAGAGTATATGGATAACCCTAGATGAAAGAATGTTTATAGAATTGATTTCCTAAGCAAAGATTGTGACTTCCGTTTGATGAATTGACGTTGTATTAAATTTAATGTTTTTCTTATTAAATATCTGGACCTAAGTACCAGTGGCGTCAATTCAGTAGGGCTGATACTAGTTATCAATACATCAAATCAATAAACCCATCTAATAGTGGTGGAATTATAATTCTCGCCCCCGCTCTCCCCCCAAAGGTGCTGGTGAAGTGACACCACTGCTAAGTACCTAACATTTTCGGACTCCGTTATTGCAACTACCGCTATTATTGCAGCAGGCTTAGTTTTTATAAATTTTGCTATGCGCGTTCGCATTGTAGTTCATAAAGGACTGATCCAACATACATTGACGTTTAAAGTATCAACTTAAAGGTATTTCAAATTCCTTTCCAATGTTATATAATTATTACACAAACTGTCAGATATAATGGTTACCCGTTTTAAATACAACAAATTTTTCTTTTAGTTCAAAAAATACATATATAGTAAAGTTAAGTGTTTAAGGGAGCACTAGCATCTTCAGTTGTAGCTAGTGAAATTAAAAATGGGCAAAACATGTTCCTAATAAGTGAAATTATTAACTTTTAAAAATGTAAAATGAAATTTAGAAAACGTTAGAGTATTATTTGCAAGAAAAATTTTTTTTAAAATGCCACCAATAATATTGACCCTATGTAACTTAAAAGACCCCAAGTATCTGTAAAAGTGTAAGCGGTCATATCGAGGGTCCCTAGGTGTTTATTGTGAAAATTTTGTAGATGTTTTTTATTTTTGCGTATATTTTAGCATGAGGTTTAAAAATAACGGTCACAATATTTTAGGTTTCTAGCGCAAACATAAAAACGGAGTGAACAAAGTTTGTTTCCGATTTCGTGGAAATTTTGCGAAAAAAATTCGCCTTACTAAGACGTAGAAAAAGTTTTACTTAGGCTCCAAGATATAGCATTTTAGGTATTTTAGTGGTATGGGAGATGGGGCCCACTGTTATCAAACCACGTATTTTGTCCACATTTTTAGCCAAAAAAAAATGAAACGTGGTTTGACAACAATTCGTAAGTCATGGATTGCAAATAAAAGGTTGTTTTATTCTGGCTGTAGGTCATAATTATCATTTGTATAATTTGTTTTAGTAGAATGGTATGTTTTCACTCAAGTACAACAAATAAATAACAATTTGAGCTTAATAGCCACAAAACACGTGTAACAAATGTACCCAAATGTTATCAGATTATTCATATTTTATTTACTTAATTGTATACTATCCAACAGCGTCAGCAGTTGGGACACCCCGTGTGACTTGTTTTGCTTTTCAACGCAAATGTCAACAATTGCAGTTTTATCATACAGCTGCGACGCAATGGGTAAAAGTAAATCTTATAAACATTTTATTATTGTATATTTAAAGTGGTTAAGGACTTTTACTATGCTAAATTTAGATACTTATTGCCATGAATGAAAAAAAAAAGAGCAACCTAGCATTCGCATGCAGATGAATGCATCATTTTGAAACACGAGTGCTAATCTAAAGTAATCGTAGGAATTTGGTCCTGAATTTTGCCACACGTTCTTTTGATTTTTGTAAGCTGGAGAGTCAGTGGGAGCAAATTGATGATATTAAAAAAGAGATAGGCCAAGGATCTGTGCAAAATTTAAATGAATTTAAAAATACAATAAAATTGGCTCAAACATCGATATGGGTTTCTTCATTATCTTTGTCTCTATTATTTACAAAATTTTCATATTGGAGATATTATATTACATAGTATTTGATGCCAAATAAGTTAGAATAATAATTATACTTTTAATTTGACTTTCTGAAGTTTTTTATTTTATTATCACAGTAGTACTAAATTATAAAATATTGTTTTGTTCACTTAATTTCAAGAGTATATACCTGTGCACACATACACAAATTACATTTTGTAATGACATAACATTTAAACACAAAATTTGAAAAAAAAACATTTTAGAGGTCAGACTCAAATGGCAAACTAGTTAGAGAGCCATCAGTCAGATTTCCAATGTACATATATAATGCATTAATGTTTCTTATAGTCTAGGTAAGCGCTAATACAGACGCAAACAGAGCCACATTCAAAATTTTTTTGCAATTGCGATATTAAAGATTGAGTTAAATGCCTATGATTAAATTATCTCCTGATCCCCTGAAGCAAACCTCAGCTTAAAAGTTATCATAGTGGGTTGGTTAAATAGTAAGATGTGTCACTTTAAGATTCGTGTCCGTTTTAGAATTTTCGACATTCAACTTTCATTATTTTGATAAGAAAAATTCAATAGGTTATTAAAAATGGATCGATACACACTCACACAACAAGTTAAAATAGTGAAAATGCACTACAAATATTCTTAACGACTGATCAGTATAGTAACCATTTCCTGGCAGAGCCGAGGCGGATATTCGGCAGATATTATGTTCCACAACTAACCTCAGAGTTTATACTTCAGATTAAATTAAAAATACCACTAATTTTCACAAAAAATATTGCTTTTTTGTAACTATTTAAAGTGGCACCTCTTGTTGGATGACCCAAATGTCACTTTTAGTTAGATTACCTTATATAATGATGCCAGTCTTAGGTTTGCAGCCAGATCAGAGAGATTGCTCATTCATTTTGTGTACAGGAAATCTGACGGTTGACCCTCCGACTTTGCCACAAATCGACATTAAAAAAAAAAAAAACAAATACGTCATGTAATAACTCTCAACTCAATACAACTCTTATGGCTGTAAAATTTGTTTAATATATGTCAAAACATCTGGATGCGCCAATACGCTCAAATGATCAACGCCCGATAGTTCCACATTAGAAATGTTGTTTTTTTGACGGCCAGACCAGTAATGGCAGGCACGCAATGAACGCTCATTAACAGTTCCATCACCACGACCCATAACAAGTTTCGGCGTTTCACCATTTATATCGTCTTTTTTATAACGTAATCTGTAAAGTAAAGAATACAAGGAATTATTAAAAACAAAATGTACAACTTATTTACTCGTGCGATTTAAGTTAAAATAATACTGTTAATGCAGGTTTTATAGGTATTGCAAAGGGTTATGTATGGTAATAAAAAGGACCTTAAAAGAACATACGGGAATCAACACTACCGCCCCCTCGAATAGTTCAAAATAAAAATATGGTTTGTAAGGCAAAATTTATTTATTTTCTTGAAGTCGTTAGAATAAGAAAATTAGTTTATAAGAAAATATAAAGGAAATATTTTTATTTTCTTCAAACAGCTGAAATTTAGGGAGAACTTTCTTCAAACCCGAAAAATTTGGTCGTGGTTTGACAACAGGGGGCACTTCGAAATTTTCTCTAGGAAAACCTTTAAATACAAAGTAGAAGCGGGACACCGAAATACTTTGCATTGGACTCTGTAACTCTGTGTATTTATTGTTGAATGTCTTAAGTATTGATTTGAGCGTTGAAATAAAAACTCGGTTTTTCGGATTATACACGTAGTTTTTTTGTCTATTTTGAAAACTTTTTAAAATGAAATTTTCAAAAACTATGGGAAATAAGATAAAAAAACAATCCATTTGTGTTTAAAATCGCTACAATTCAATAAAAATAAATGAAAACCTTTAAATAAATTCGTTTAACCTTAAGCGGCACCATGGGGTTGTGGACTTTTAAAGTTATTTTTCAAGCTGATAAGTTTCGAAATTGATGCTGATCGTCTATTAGCTTAACTATCCCTCCACAAACATTTGAAAGTCATGCGGTCTTCAATACTCAACCGACAGTCGTTGAAAGTTCTTTGAGGTCGTCAGAGACCCCACTTGTGCCGAACGTCGATTAATATATTTTTTAAAGTTTTTTCAAAACCCCTGTTTTCCAACAATACGAAATGGAAAAATGCATGTTTACCAACTGAGAAATATGTACATATTATTTTGTTAATTCATTGGCAACTTCAATTCTCCTAGCATGATCATATTGTAGCGAAATTTGCAGTATGCCAGTTCTCGAACACCCTCTGGCAGTCATATGTGGTTTCTGTACTAGAAATAATAAACTGAATGTCGCTGCAGTATGTCAGATAATTCTTGAACAATTATCAAAATCGATAAGCGCCATCTAGAAGGTACCGGAAATGACATTCTGGATAGTGGTCGAACTTTCAAGAAGAAGAACTTTCAAGATTTTAAGCGATAAAGTGAAATAATTGTCTATACAGTGCCAGTTCAATATTAGAATTTGAATATTGATAATTAAAGGAAATAAACAATTGTACCGTTTAAAAACTAACGCTTTTGATATAAATAAACCATTTTAGAATTAAATAAAGATTGTGTTTTTAATTGCTACACAAACCAGTGATCGAACTCAGAAAAGTGTAAGAGATCGAAATTATCCTAAAGAGACAGGAAATTTCGTAACAATATGATCACATCTATTTGATTCAAATGTAAATAAAATGCAATCTAAGCTACCGGCATATGTGAGGATGATCGTGTTTTACTGTGCCTGGGATGCAGTAGACATTAATTTTTTATATTGTTTTAATTTTGTATATACAGAAAATGAGCAAATTTGTATTAAATTTACATTAACTTTGCTCATTATCTCGTTAAAAATGTAAAATTTACAAAAAACCAAAATGTCAAATTTATAAGAGTTTTTTGTCAGAATATATACAGTTTTTGAAACAAATCTGTGTGAGGTAATTTTTTCTTAAGAACATGGGTAAAAATATTGACTATTTTCTAAAAAATGCGATTTTTCGAGTATATCCAATTTAGCTCAAGTTGCACAAAAAGTTTTTGAAAAATAACCCTTAAAGTCATTAAACTTGATTAAGTAGTCATTTTAATAATCTTTCATAGTAATGAAGTTTAAAACTTTCAAATCGATTTTTTATGACTTTTTTTGAACGTTTGATATTTTCGAAAGTTATGTCGGATATTTTGGTAAGCTCCTTTGTGTATAAAAAATTTAATGTTTAAACTTATTTATTCAAAGTTTTTTTTTTTACTACAAAATTAATGTGTTCTATGCTATTTTCCATTGTTTTTAAGATATTTCGTTCCAAAAAATTTTCAAAAAAGTAAAAAAAAAACAATAAGCATATATTTATAGATTGACCAATATACATTATTTAATTTTACATTTTAGTTTATATTTAAGTGGGGTGGCACCCTACATATACACAAAATTTTAAAACGTTATTTTAGGTGAAAAGTTGGAGCAACTGTAATGAAATTTAATATAAAAGATACACATACTTGCTATTAAAAGCATCAGAGGGCGTGTCATCTCTCATGACATAAGGCGCGGTGCCTTAATATAATAAATGTGAGCGTTATTTTAAATGAACTATTGCAAAACTTGTAATGAAATTGAAAGTAAGCGAACTACTTGCTATTAGGTATCTCTGAACTAAATTAGATTGAAAATTTACCAATGGGCGTAGCACTTTCCATGCGCACTAAAAATTGAAAACGTTATTTAAAGTTAATTATTTCAGCAATTGTTCTAAATTAAATCTAACTGTTCCACTTGCTAAAATGTATCTCTGAAACAAAAATGAACGAATTCGCATCAGTGGGCGGGGTACCGCCCATTTAAGTGAAGCATTTTAGCGAAATTCGATCTGATGATCATTACTGCATCAAGAGTGGATGAGATTGCACTAGTGGGCGTCTTCCTTATACATGAAAGTAAACGTAATGGTATTTCTGAACCAAAAGTCGGTTGGATTTCATCAGGCATGGCGTTTCCCATGCAAATATAAAACACATATGTGAGCTATATTAGAATGATAATATCCCAGTAGGCAAGGGCAGGAGCTTGCAGGCCTCCTAGCAGGCCTTCCTTGGTAAGATTAAGGCCTTGCCACCTACTTTCAAACTTACATTCTTTTTTGTATAAAACGTCCCGATAAGACAGGCCTTCTTTAGCAGGCCTGTTAGAAATACTCTTCAAGCAGGTCTTCCTACATCGCTTGCGTCAAGAGCCCTTCTAAGAGCGCTTACCGTAGAAGGGGTCACAGAAGTACTTTGAAAAAATTACATCTTAATACGTCGTGAGACTCTTAGTTAAATGTTTTTTTTTATCTGCGTCAACCTCCCTTACGTTGATATTTTTAATGTTTATTTTTTGTGACGTTTTCTTAATTTATAGTTTGACATTAAATACACAACACTCTACCACTTTAACATAACATGAAACAGAAGACCAGCCTAGCAACATGCACACCGTTCCTTACTTCTAACCATTTATCTACTTTTGATGTCGTATAAGTACAATACAATGACAAAAAAGTAATGTCGAATCATAAAACATTGCAATACATGAAATAAAAAAATACATGAAGTCCTTCTTCTTTGCGTTCTAATATCAGGCCTTATAGCACTGCTGCTGTGGGAAGGCCTTATAGCAGTACTGCTGTGGGAAGGCATAATAGCACGCCTGTTTGGTAAGGCATAATAGCATTTCATGAGTATACACTCAATGGAGTGTAACTATTCTGCTAATTAAAATTTCACTACTTATAAAATTTACTTATTGTTAATATTGACAGATTGTAAATAAAAACAAAAATAGTAAAAAAAAAAAAATTTTTTTTGTTATTTACATGAAAATTTAGTTTTGAGAAGGCCTCTTACAATCGGAGCAGTGCTAGCAGGCCTTCTCCGGGGAAGGCCTTGCTCAATTGCCTGCTGGGATAAGTTCTCTGTTTAAAAGTGAGCGAGCTTATATCAATGTGCGTTGCATTTACCATATGAACTATTGCATATTAAGTAAATTAAGTAGAAATGCGTCAATAGGCGTGGCAAAATCTTTGAAAGTTGAAAAATTTATATAAGTAGCATTAGCTGAACTAATAATAAAATCTGATATAATGTAACATTAGTGAAAAGAAGTGATAGTTTGCAAAGTTTGTATAACGACGACGGTTGTACCTCCCATAGAACCAATTTTTTATTTAAACACAACCTTAGTCATAACATAACAAAAAACCGAACATTGACTGGTGTCCTGCTGCTATATATTACAGTAAGACGTCCAATATAGCGTACAACGATGTATCGAATTTCCATTTTAACGAACAGTTTTCCAAATTGGAATTTTTCCATTGATGTTTCTAAATTACGAACACTAAACGTGTTCACTATTCCAAATAACGAAAGCTGTTTAATTTAACAATAAGTGTTGAACTAGAATAACATTTTTTATACCAGTAAAGCTGATAGCTAGTATATATAGCATTCCAAAATCAAACTTAACTTTTATGACTAGATATGTATGTGTGTATATGAGTAAATAAAAGCCAGTTTCTTCAATAAAAAACTCTTCAATATAAAGAACTTTACCATATTACGACTGGCATTAATTAGTACGTTATATTGGACGTCTACTTTAGTATTATAATTTTTTATAAATAGAGTCATGTCATGTCACAATAAGTATATTTAAATACATATTTTAAAACTATTTATTACATACCTCTCGACAGTATCGAGCCCATTGCCATATAAGCAATGTAACTCCACTTGTGGTGGACTAAAATTGAGTGTGTAACGTATGGTATCCTTGCGCATTTCCCAACCAATGCGGAAGTCAATGGCATTGAAGAAACTTTCCAATTGCGCCATAGTGTAATTACGTGAAGGTGTTTCTACTAATACTTCAGATGGTTTCCAGAAAAGTGGAGATGGTAGCAGCCAAGATGTCGAAGGATTAGATATTTGTTCTTCACGCAAAGTTTTACCACTTAAAAAGAATGAGTCCAAATCATCTCCTAGACATTCATTACACATTTAAACATAGATTTAGTTTTTTAAAATCAAATAAGTAATGTACAGACCCATTGCAAACACTTTCATCGCTTTCATGCTGCCTGCCCAAGCGCCCGCTAGACTAATTTGACGTTGCACATATTTGCGTTTCCATTCTAAAGTTTGCTGGTGCAGAAATACTAATGTCATGGGACTGCCCATGCTATGCGTTATAAAGGTTACTGGAGATTTTTCATTGGTTTCATAGGTGTCCTCAACCAGCTTCTTAAGGTCAATGAACCACTGTTTGTGTTCATCTACGCAGATAATAAAAATCAAAAAAAGAGAAACAAACGTTATTTATTGTAAGTACGCAATTTTGAAAAAACGAAACGTGTAGCTTAACTTACTCGGTGCCTTACGGAAATCATATGGAGCACCACGTATGTTTTTATTTCGCTCATATCCTAAATCTATAAGTACATTGGCAACATCCTTAAAATAAGCACCAGCTTTATTATGTGTTGGATCAATCCACTCGACTACTTCGGGATCACCCCAACCGGGAACATGTGTTTCTACACCTGGTGTATTGTGAGTAGTACGTGTGATGTTGTCATAGTACAATTTCACATTATCCACCCAACAGTAAACCATAGGAATGACCAGAAGCTCCAGATTAAGCCAAAGGCTATACCAGTCTGCATCTTTGGCACAGATGTAATAGGGTGAATAGGTTTTATGGAGTTTGGCATTAATTTGACTTCCACCATCGCCGGGTACTGAAAGAAAATAAAAGCATGCAATTAAGAATGTAATAAAATAAATATTGCAAAAAAGATTTTCAATCTAAGGTATTGCTTCGCGATTATTTTGTAGTTAGAAAAATTTTTAATTCTATAATTGACAATTTATAGAAAAGAAACAACAACAATCAGTCTTTACCCGTGTGTATTCGCACATTTTGAAAGCTTTCGTTAAAATTAACTAAATCTGATTTCCCAAAGGTTATATCGAAGATCATTGAGCTGTATGTAGCAATCATGGATTCACAAAATTGCTGAAGGCTACAAGCAATTATCTACCAGAAATCAAAAAATATCTTTGCATTGGTTGCTATAGTTTGTGCTTGGTAAGGAGTAAGGTATGTATATCGTTGAATAGGTATTGAAATAGGCTATAATAACACAATATGCGTTGGAACGAATATTTTTCGGGACCATCAATTATCTACATTCACCCATTAGCATACCTCATATCTTTCACCCGTGCCCGCCTTCATTTACGGATATATCGAAGGCAGCCTTCTTTCAGGTATTCGTTCTTCTTCTCAAATATGGACAAGCACAGGTTTCATAAGTTTAGCAGTGAACTCTAAGAGAGTTTGCAACATTTCGGCAGAGAGATTTTATGGCCATAGGTACCTTAGTGAAAGTCCCAAAAACAAGGTGTTTAAGTTCTTTTGGTTTGGGTCAACTTGATTGTTTTATTGGTTTTTTTAAAAAATTTCTTTTTGGAGGATTATTGACTAGTATTTTTAAATTGCACTTAAGTTAAGTCAATTTTTACCCGACGTTTCGTCGCTATTTTGGCGACTTTTTCAAGGGTGATTTTATTTCTATAAACAAAAAAAAAAATTGTTTTGAACATTAGAACATAAAATTGAATTTAGACTGTGACAAAGATATAAAGTACAGAATTTAGAATTAACTTACAATTAACTTTTACAACATTAAATACGATCTACAAATAAATTTTTGTTTTTGTCTGTAACCATGTGAGATTAGAAAAATTTTTCAAATACTATTTTTAAATATAAAACACTTCTTAATACTTGTTCTCATTTAATCATTTGCAATCAGAAAAGAAGATTAGCTAAACAAGGTGTTTAAGGTTTGACGAAAATTCTCATCAGAGTCGGCGAAAAAATAGAGCCACTTATGCGAAAACAACTGGTAGGTTTTCGCCCAAATAGATCGTGTATTGATCAAATTAATACCCTTAAATGGTACCGCTCTTGATAGCATCAATCGCAGTTGCATTTGGGTTGCATTGACCAAACGAGGTGCAGCACCGAAGATCATTAACCTCATTAAAACGCAATGCGAAGGTTTCAAGTGTAGTGCTTACTGCCGTCAGATTTTCCACGGAAGACGTCTGAAAATTTAACAAATAAAACAAAAACTATGTCCAGCAATGGTTTTATGATAAGCGTATCCAGCATAGAATAAATAGAAAACACCGTGGTGCGGTACTAACGTTATTTGCTTATATTCAAATATATTTCAAAGTCAGTCAAGGCGCTCGGTAGTGGCTAAGCAACTTGAATTTATAAGAATTTAGTACTTAGGAGCAAAATTTTTTTTATAAAAAAATTAAATCTTTTTTTTAAAGTACTTTTTCGTTACATTTTTTTTTTGTTTGCATTTTTGGAACAGATTTAATGTGATATATTTTTTTGCTGATATACATAAATGACAAAAATGGGCAACTAGCTTCATATCCATATTGCAACTGTAATTTTTTGTGTTATTTGCACTGACAAGTAAGCTCTGTTAAAAAAAAAACGCCACGAATATTTTACTTGTAGCATTAAATGTGCATATCGTCACCTAACATCCAAAAAACCGTAACCACATTTTTTAATTTTGTGCAGGAGAAGCAAAAAACGTTGTATTCTGGAAAAATGTATTGTTATGTATTCTTATATAAAATATTGAAAAGAGGCGGAGCTTAGAACTCAGAAGACTTTTTGGATTTCGTTAGTAAAATCTTTATTTATTTATATTACTTAAAAAATTTGTAGGGACATGTACTTTAGTCAAATGCATCATAATCAACCAAAAACTCGATTTTGAATTTCTTAGGAAAAAAAATGGGGATGTCCCCTCAATTGGTTCGAAATAGGATAAATAGCATAGGAATTTTTTTTTAAATTTTATTCTTTAACCCTTACTGACTCTATTTCAATTTAAGAATAAAAAAATTCTACGAGTTTTTTGAAATTTTTATCATTAGCCTTAACCCTATTTCAATGTCAAATTTTGCCTAACCCGCAATATTTTTAAATTGATTTTTCTTACGTGGTTTTCAATTCTAAATATGAATATATTAAAAATAAATGTAGCTAGGATTTAGATTCCGACCCATAGTTATGTAAAGTTGCGGTAATAGATTTTCTGAAAATCAATATAACTTGAAGATTCCTGAACAGATTTTAAATATATTGATGTCATATGGGACGTAATTTTACGGTTTATACCTTAGTGCATAAAGTTTGAAATCAGTTCCATATATTTTGTGATGTTTATGTATATAAATAATTTTTAAGTTTATTCAGATATTTAGTAAGCCAATTAATTTTTTTTAATT
The DNA here is from genome assembly GCA_963680825.1 of Meiosimyza decipiens. Lineage (NCBI taxonomy): Eukaryota > Metazoa > Arthropoda > Insecta > Diptera > Lauxaniidae > Meiosimyza > Meiosimyza decipiens. The sequence goes on from OY804260.1 coordinate 50,839,363, forward strand.
ACTTATGTTACTTCTTGCCAGTTTTTTATTTTCTAAGCATATTAAGTACAACAATAATTAACAAGCTGGTGTATTTTTTATAAGTTGTATATTTATTTATTTTAATTAATTATTGTACGTAGGATTTTTTGACTTAAGGAGTTTGTGGAATATCGACTAATAAGGCATTTATTTAATTTAAAACATTTCCATAAATGATACTTTGTTTGCTTTCGTAACTACTTTACGATATGCGTCAATCACTAAAACTGGCGGCTGAGGACATATTTTACATTTAAATAGGGTCAGTAAGCGTTAAAGATAAAAAATTTCAAAAAATTCCTAACATTTTTTTATTCTATTTCGAACCACTTGAGGAGGCGACGCATTTGATTTTCTCAAAAGATTCAAATAAGAACCACCCTAATATATGTATATTCTTGTTTCAAAATAAAATATATTCAAAAGCTGTTATAAAAGTAAACAAAATACATATTTAAAAAAAAAACAGTTAACGCGAAGGAAAAACCATCCGATAAAATAAACCAAAGAAGACAAAAGGATTACGTTCGACGTTTTATGAACGATTTTTGAACATGTATTAGTCTGCTACTTTCACTTCATAACTCAATCAAATGTTATCATGTGTATGGGTCAATACATCTATAATGGGCCTATCATTACCCTCATGTTTTTTAAATATATTTAGCCTATAGGCTCAAACTTTTTTCAGTGATTGGTCTGTCATGTAGAAGATCTAAAAAAATTCGATAAAATTTTTTTGACCAATGTTATTGCTTAAAAAAAAAGTTATAAATTGTGCTCAAAAAATCTCATAAGTAAAACGAAAAAATTCATTGATGAATATAAACAAACCAACACAATTCAAATTAGCTTTTATATTATTTTTAGTAGATGACAAAAAAACTGCAAATCTGAATAAATGATCACAATTATACAGGGACAATTATCTACCCAATACTGGTGAAAAGGTTATCCATAAAGAGACAAATGTTTCATAACATTGAAAAATCTTCAGGGGTCTGCGGTAAAACTAGTTCCTGACTACTCTGCGTTGGTTCGATTGACTCTATTGTGGTTGTGGAAGAATTTAAAATTTGAGTGTAGTTCTTGGATTTTTTTAGAAAAAGCAACACTCAGTATATTCAACATATAAATACATTTCTCTTGAGATTTTTCGACAACTTTATAAAATGGCCGAAGAATGAATTATTACGATATTGTTATGTTTTATTGAGCACAAGTATGACGTATAAGGGAAAGGATTGATGAAAAGTCCAAGAGCTGCGAAAGTATACCAGAACTGATGAGACCACCTCATAAATTTCTCTAAAGTACATCACATTACAATATTTTTGTGGCACTAAGGTAAAACGAGATAACTCCAATTCTGTGCAAAATCAAGATAAGCGTGTCATTTGATTTATTTTGAATTAAAGTTTAATTTTATATACAAATTTGACGTTTTTACTGAATAGCTCAGTAATTTAAGAATTATTTTATCATTTATATCTATTAAGTATATGCTATTAAAATTTTGAAAATCACTGAAAATTAAGTTTATTCGTTTTGCCTTGGTGCCATATATTTATTTATAGAAAATGGTTAAGCACCCAACGTTAGTCGGTGCTCAATAGAATTCCCTGGATTAAACAATCTTCACAATCTCTATGAATTTCATCGCTCATTTTTGAACTTGATCAAGCAGCTCCAAAGTAGTTTTTAGAGCCTCGGCCCAGATGTGCGAGATTTACTTCAGTTTAGTGCAATATAGACGCACAATAAAGTTCATTGGTCGATAGGAGGGAAATGCTTATTGCATCGTTTAAGGTAATTGGCCACATATTTCGGCACACCGAACACATGATATGTACACCTCACGCCCGATTAACTAAAGTTGTGGACAATAATTTCAATTTTTTTGCCATCAATAATAAACATTAAAATCACACCACTTTGCGTAATTTTTGTGAGTTTTCGCTGAATGAACTTTGTTTAATTGCCTTAACGTAAACAAATTTCAAGGTTATTTTACTTTTATTTATTGAAGCATATCGCCAAACTAATCTTAATTTCTTCTGTTATTTCATTCCTTATCAATGTTATGGCTTAAGTTTACTTTAGGGACAACTCTCCGATTTGATTTGTTTTTAGGAGAAGTAGCGTGTTATGAATTAATAATAAATTTGCATAAAAAATTGTCGGTCGGATCTGGCTTAGGAGATATAGCCGTAGGAAGTTGTGAATATAGCTTTTATAAAAAACGTTATAAGTTAGAAACGCCGGGATGGATTTCTAAAATATGGATATCATAGGATACGCGGCCGAAGCCCGTCGCGAAGTCGGTGTCGGATTTTTGGGAGTTTCAAATCCTGAGCTGCGGCCGTAGACCGCCCACTTACCCTTACTCTCATGTAAAATAACTGTGGCTAGCAACCCAGGTGTTGGATATATTATAGACTGATAGGCGGCCGAAATTTATTTTTTCGTTAAAAAAAAGAGTAATGGTTTTAAAAGTAGCAACAAATAGCACACCATTTAAAAGGTTATGAATTATAAATCTTAAATCGTTATAAATCACTATAGGTTAATAATACATTTTTTGGAAAAAATAACGTTTTTATAAAAAAATGGTCAACTTTTTTCAAAAATCTTCATAACTCGAAAGCTAACCATCGAAATTCAATTATTTATATCACGATTTATACCTCATTAAATTTCCATTCATATGATATCCATATTTTAGAAATCCATCAATTTATAAAAGCTATATCCGCAACTTTGGATGGCTATATCTAACCAGACCCGACCGATTTTTTTTTTGCAGATTTATTATTTATATATGATAAGCTACATCTCCAAAAAAAATATATAAAATCAGAGAGTTGTCCCTAAAGTAAACCTGTGCCGGCATATCGAACAAATCGTAGTGTCGTAGATTATTTAGATTTTTTAAATATTTAGAAATATCAGCACATTCAAAATTTTCAATTAAAACAAGACCAATTCGAGTTCGGTTTACTGTGAATAAAGACGAGACGAAAAGCCTTTTAGTAACGGATTGGAAATTGAAAAAAAAAATTTTGCCGGACCTAGTCATTCAACAAAGTATAACTTTTGCCAACAATCTACCCAAGCCTTAGCAGAACAAAGCTTAGTTGGCTAAATGTTATGTTACTTTTCACAAGGACAATTCGAGTGCATGCAATAGTCAGGACAAACACTCCGTCACTTACCAAAAATTACAGGCGACAATTGTTTTTTTTCACTAAATGGCCAGACTGCATGTCCGACATTCCAAAGACAAGCGAGCAGCAACACTGAAAGGCCAAACAGGTGCCTCATATTTCAACTATTGCAGATATGTGTGTTGCTATGATTTCTTATCAAATATTAAACTGAATTCCAAAAATCGAATTTGCAACTTAAGCCCGTTATTCCAATTAATGAATCACCAGATATGGAAGTAACAACAGTTTCCTTACACTATGTAGCTTGAAACATTCATTGTCGCAAATAATACGCAACTGATATTGATACCAATAATTGGGGTCGAACTCAATTTAATGAATTCTAGGCGGATTTATCAACACACATACACAACTACCGCGCTACGTTAAAAGAAAACTTGATACGAAATCGCAGATTATTATATTAAAAACAATTTATTTCTTGTTCTACTCTACAACAGCATAATAAATTATTTCTTTATCAATGCTGGTTCGTTTTGCAGTAAACAACAAATGTCGACATTGAATTATTTGCAAAACTTCAGGCCAATTGTAACGGCTTCATAACAGCTGATTCAGCAAAAAAAAAGATATCTGTTTTCATTGTGTGTGCAAAAAATACGACAGTAGTGATCCACAAATTGTAAAAGATTGGAATTTTCGGAACACTGCCAAAAACTATAAGTATCGAAGAAGGCTATTTGGTAGTCATAGATATTCATCTAAACGCGAAGGCTTGAATAGCATGTCAAAACCTTAAGTTCTCGAGCTTACTTACAGGAACATAGCTCTGTTCGTAAAAGTGCAAGCGATTAGGCGACGCCAATTTGACAGATTGATCAGTGATGCCGCAGCCATGAAAAAAGGTGTAAGATTAACAAGTGGATTTTAACAATCAATTTTTTTAATTGACTCTATATTTCTCATATCCGTTATGTTCTTGTGTGCACTAGTTTTTATTCCAGCTTCGACATGATATTTCAGGTTTGGTCGGGTTAACCCCTAACTCTGCAGCCTTGCTGAAAATTCAAGATGATAATATTTGCATAAAATGCTTAATTTTTTCAGAGACACTTGATCATTCGTCATTGCATTTGCTCCATCATTATATTTCGGATCAATGGCTTAAAGTAAAATTTAAATTTGATTCTCATTAATTTTCAGACTAGCAAAATTCTTGTTTATATTCTTTAAAATTTCGCGCATTCGCTATCACACTAAATTAATAAGTGATTTTTGCAAAATCTTTTAAATGGGTTTATTGAATTAATGGGGGGGCCAATGCCGTCCCCAGTCCAACTGAATTGATGCCACTGAACTTAAATAAAAAAATAAAATAATACATGAATACTTTATGCTTATTTAGCGATTTCGAAGACAACAAGAGGCGGCGAAACAGCAGCAAAACTATATTTTATTTGTCCCACACTCTCAGTTCACTCCACAGATATATTTGAATTGAATGAAGAATGAAGCAACCATTTACGTAAAGATTAAAGCACATTGAAGCAAATAAAGTGCAACATAACATTTTATAATAATAATAATAATAACAATAGATTTTATGTATCGATGTGATTATAAAAAGATCAATAAAAGATCAATCGCCCTGGTAGCATAAAAAGGTTTAATAGCTTTTTTACTGTCCGATTAAAGTCAAGTATTAAGACAACATATTATACACATAAGTTCTTAATGGGGGGTTATAAGAGCCATTTGGGATATGAAGTATTAAGACATTTCCCCCGCTTTGTTTTCTTTCAAGAGAATCGGCACAATATCTTTCTGAGCAGTCTAAAAGACATCTTAAAATCACAACAAAAAAGAATTCCGCGTATCTTGTTGTAGAACTTTATTATATATTATTTTATTTTATTATCAAAATGTTTAATACACAAATAGTAAAACCTTGTTGTATTCAATTTTATTTTGTTATCAAATTAAATTTTTACTTACGATTTACAAATATTCAAAGTCAATCTCGAAGCCATGCCCCAGTGAATTATAGTAATATCTCTCTCATATTTATTTAGGTAATTCGACAAAAATGGCTCTATCTCATGTGTCCCTGAAAACATGAGACGTCATGTCTTTCAGCTGATTTGTATGACTATAATATTAAGGCATAAGAGACATGCGATCTCTTTAATAGGATTTCATATCTTCATATTATAAAACCAAATTTTACTACATAAGCGAAGTATCTTATTAATTGTGATACAAAGCTATGTCAAAAATATCACGGTCTTGTAGGTTGGATTTTTGTCTTTATAACTTCTCATGATGCTAATTTGTCGTCTAGGGGGTGCCTTAAACATAAGATAACGTTTCCGGAAAATTAATGTTCTTTCAAGTTCGCAGAGTCTGGCAGCACAGAATAAAAAAATGTTAGTTGACATTTGGCATTAAAGTTGGGTTATGTTTGTGTATAATTTAAATTTTGCGTTTGGGTCGCTTTCCTCATGAAGTTTTTGCCTTTATTGTGCATTTTTGCCAATAAATAAATAAAAATAGTTTTTCAAAAAAGAAGCAGATAGCTTATACTTCATTTTAATTATGGAAGATGACTTTTTCAATATACCACTGCAAGATGTAAAACGTGAGTTGCGTCGAGGCATCGTCGAATGTACCAAGCGCGGTTTGTTGCAGAGCGCAAAGTGGTTGGCTGAGATGAACCATGGTTTGGCAGATATTGACATCGACAATGGTGAAGGAGCAGGTGTTAACGATTTCCAAGATGTTGTACTGGAAGGCATAAGTGCTAAGGATTACGACAACTATTTTCTGGCTAAAAGTTATTTCGATGTACGGGAATATGAGCGAGCGGCATATTTTGTTCGCAACTGTGAATCGTCGGTGCCAAAGTTTTTGCATTTATACGCCACATATATGGGACGTGAAAAGCAGCGTCTGGACTCAATGACAGATAACTCTAATCTAAATGAATCTGGTCATGTACGAGATTTATCAGAGCTCTTAGCTACACTTAAATCGGATTACAATCAGGGTCGCCTTGATGGCTATGGAATGTATTTGTATGGTGTGGTCTTGAAGGGTCTGAATCTGAATCAGGCTGCAACACAAATATTGTTGCAGTCTATTCGACTAACTCCGATGCTTTGGAGCGCTTACGTGGAATTAGCTCCTCTTATCACAGAAAAAGAGAAACTACTTAGTGTAAATCTAGGCGGGCACTGGATGAGACAATTTTTTATAGCGCACACGTATATTGAACTCTACTTGAATGATGAAGGGTTGAAGCAGTACGAAGAGCTACAGTCGATTGGGTTCAAAAATTGCATTTATGTAACGGCACAAATGGCTCTTGCTTACCACAATAAAAGAGGTAAGTAACGCAAGGCATTGATGTTAGTTGTATCAAAAGTATTACTCATTTATTTTTTGTTTTGTCGGCCTTAGAACTTTTTGACCAAACCACCCAGTTCGGCTGAACTATAACTTTTTATATTTTTGTTTAATAAGGTACGTGAAATTGAAGTCGGGATTTCATTAAAAAGCCTCAAATTGAATAAGTTTTCTTGGTCCTGGTGTTGCACCCGGCAGCTGGAAAATTATTTACCGCAAGTTCCTCAGCTCGCCGTTTGTGTTTAGGTCCCTAACACAGAACAGAAATTCTGACACAGAAATATGACTATCCTTTGCACTGTAAAATAATTGTCCCCCCTCCTTTTTGTTTATGTGAGCTGAAAATCTTAAGTCTAACCATTTTGAGTGTGATAACTCCTTAAATGATGAAGTAGCTTTTTAAGTAAATGTACGACAAGCGAGCGCTACTTCTACTTTTATTCTACAAATAAGGGCTACAAACTGTCTAGAAACTGTTCATTCGGCGGAAAGATTAGACCCCACTCAAAAATTTTGTAATTTGATGGATAGTTGCAGGGTCTGATCTTTCATGAAATAATTTTTTTTAGCAGTTGCAAAGGCTTTACATATTGAGAGCCTCGTTTATTAGCTTAATTTATTTAGAATAAAACGTAAAACTTTTGTTCTATTCGGTCTAGTCTAAACGATTAAATGAACAAAACAGATTTTGCGAGGCACTCATACTTCCATTTGAATGCACTTCAATTTGAATGCACTTAAAATTTCATTCCGATAAGGAGATTGAAAAACAGAAGTATCGGTGACAAACTTAGATTATTTTAAGGAATCGGCTTTATTTTGGAATAAAAAATAATATATTCAAACATTATATAATTTGAAATTTTTTATTTCTTCCATAGATGTAGACAAGGCAATAGAAATTTTTCAGGGAATTCAAGAAGCAGACCCGTTTCGCTTAGACAACCTTGACATATATTCAAATTTACTTTTTGTCAAGGAACTTAAAACTGAGATTGCACAGTTGGCTCATAAGGCTGTGGCCATCAATAAATATAGACCAGAGACATGTTGTGTCATAGGTAAATTTTTGTTATGATATTATTAAAATATTAAATAAAATTGTTCGTGCTTTAATATAGGCAACTATTATAGTTTTCGTTGTGATCATCAAAAAGCTATACTTTACTTTCAACGTGCACTTAAGTTGAATCCCAAATACTTAGCAGCGTGGACACTTATGGGCCATGAATTTATGGAACTAAAAAACACAAATGCTGCAATCCAAAGCTATCGCAAAGCAGTAGGTAAGTGTTTAAGACAATTTAATCGTTACTTTCAAAGTTTGTCAAACAATAGTAAATACATAACTGTTTTTTTTTAATCATAAATCAACATTTTTGTAATAAAATTTAGGAACAAATGCATAATATTTTTAAGTTTTTGTGACCCTAAATCTCTCTCAAAAAATGGACATATTTACATAAATACATATACATATTTGCTGTAGTAAAAATAATGCTGGGATTATTTATTATTATTAGACTTTATTGCAATATAAAAATAGAAAAACCAATATTAATTGGTATTTTTTCTGATTATAGAGGTAAATAAACGTGACTATCGTGCGTGGTATGGTCTTGGCCAATCCTACGAAATACTTAAAATGCATTACTACAGTTTGTATTACTTTAAAATTGCTCATCAACTGCGACCTTACGACAGTCGTATGCTTGTAGCATTAGGAGAGACCTATGAAAAGTTAGACAAGAGTGAAAATGCCTTAAAATGTTATTGGAAAGCGTGTAGTGTAGGTGATATTGAAGGAATAGCTATGTACAAATTGGCAAACCTGCAGGAAAAATTAGGGAACTATGAGGATGCTGTACACTGCTACATGATGTATTGCGAAGATGATCGCGCTGCAGCTGACAAACAGAGTCTTTACCACGGCTACATGACGTTAGCCAATTACTATGAGAACAAAGGAGAATATGATCAAGCATCACATTATGCGTATAAATGCCTAGAATCAGATGATGTAACCTTAAATGTTAAACAGATTTATGCATGAATTTACAAAATATTTTTTCTAATAGCGCAAATCAGAGGCCAAATCATTACTGAAAACAATTGAGAATAAACGCACAGCAGCAGTAGCAGCGATGTTGACTATAGGCGAGTCAACTTCAGCAACAACAACTACAGCTGTAGTAACAACAGCAACAACTACAACACCGAGGACTGAAGGTGGTGCAGAACTTTCATCAACAGCCTCTGTTGATAACGAAATGGAGCTGTGTGAAGTGAGTATGACTGGCAGTGACATCGTTTTTATGCACAGAGATAGCAAACCAATCAGTAGTAGCTCATTACAACCATCAACTAATATGCAGCAAAGTGATGTAAGTCTCAATGAAAGTGCAATGTTGGGAGTGTCACGTAATGTTACCACACAAGAGACTGAACCCGAAAATGAATCAAATGAACTAAATTCAATGGAAATCTCGACAATATCAATCGACTAGTGGTTCCTTTCCTATTGTCGTACAGATAAGTTTTTATTTTTTAATATAAAATTTATTAAATCGGTGGCGACTATTAAAAATTTGTATATTTGAAAGATGTACAAGTTGATTGAGCTATTCGGCACAGTACAGTGCTCGAACATGCTTGTCGTGTGGCTCAGTTGATATAAAAATTAGTTACTTTTTTTGCTATTTTTAATTTATTTTTAAATAATTATTAAGATTAACTTAAACAGTTTTGTTACATTACTTAGTTGAATAAACTATTATTAAAATGAAATAAATGCTCAATATAAAAACCGTAAAAAAGTTAAGCTAATAATAAAAACTTTATAACATTAAACATTAGAATTGAACTTTACATCACAACATATTTGTTTTTGGCTTACGAATATAACAAATTTATCACTATCTTCTTTCAAAATAACCTATATATGTATGTAAGAAAGAATAAATAGAAATACCGTAGGTTTTTCTATCATGTGCAACCTTTACTGCGCTCTATTCACGCGTAGCTTCAAACTTAGAAGGAACACTATCATCAGTGATACAATCCAAAGCAGTAACGCTATTACATCAGTACCATAGTGATCACCAATCATATCCATATCTTTAAGAAACTTTTCGGGTGATTTATAGTAACAAAAGTCTTCACTGCAATATAAACTGTCGCGATCATAACCATAGAGCGCCCTTATAAAACCTTCCATAATGTACCGGAAAAAAGATACATCACATAATGGACGTAAGAATGGCGCCAGCTCATGTATACGTATAAAGAAACCAGAGAAGATCAAAAAGGGTATCGTTGTGCTAGGTACCAGAAAAACAGCCATCTGTAAAATTGAAATATGAAAATTTTGTTTTTTAATTCTTTTAGTTTCTTTCTAAAAACCAACAAACCTGTATGTCAAATAAAGAGCCAAATATTAATCCAATAAAATGTCCTATCAAAGCTCCGAGTAAACAAACGCCCCAGCACATGGCATAACGACCCATATCATCTGGTTGTCCAGTCATAAAGTATATAATTGTGATAAATAGCGTTGGACAGACAAATTGCAAAGGTAAATCCGAAATGACTTTCGATGTGTAATATGCGGTAATCGAATACCAACCATTTAAGTGTTCACGTATGAAAACTTTTGTATCCTGTGGACCTGTGGTTACAAATGATATAAATATATTTATTGTGCCGAGAAAATTACATCGTATTCAACTCGAAGTAGTCTTACACAATAATATGGAGGGCATCGCGTTTCCAAAGAACACAAATAAAACTAGAAAAAAGATACAGGATGCATTGGTTAACACCTTGGCAGCATCGTCACCAATCTGCCAAAACACAATGCCTAAAAGAATACCAATAACAGCGTGCATTACAAGGCGCATCTGCACTGAAATCTGGAATTAAGCAAGTTAGTTTTAATAAACACTTCTTTTTTATGAGTTTTTAATTTTAATAGGATGGCTATTCACTGCTGTAATAAAGTTTAATGGATGTAGAAGAAAATACGAATTAGCGAGGGGGCCAGCATGTATGAAATTTTTACGAATTAAAGCGATTTTTTGAAGGAACCAACAGTTTATTACGTATTATTGAGATTTTCTAATTAACGGGTACGAGTTATCAAGATTTCACTGAAATAGTTTTAGCTACAGTGATCCCTATGAAGAGATTTCTGAAACATAAATAATACCGTACTAAGCTGCTTACGGATTCAACAAAACCCACATTTAGTTTTTTATAATCGGTTCAATGGCTTAGGAGCTATGAGTATTCATTTTTATGTGAACCGAATTTCACAAATTTTCGTATTAAAAAAATTTTTTTTTTATTTGTCTCTGTTAAGATGTGATATGTCAAAAATCGAACAAACTTCGTAATCGAAATTTTTATAGAAATTTTTTTCCCTGCAATCATAAAATTATAGGACGCTAGTAGTACTCAGAGACGGATTTTAAGATTTACCGCTCTATAAAGTGAGAAAAATTATGAATTGATAAGCCACGACTTAAAAAAAATCGAAAAACAGACAGAACGTCCAATGGTATAGGATATATGGCATAGATGTGTGAATGTCACTGTAATATCAGAATTTTCTTCACTTAAAATTATCAATCTATTCTACAAAAAATCTATCAAGGTGTAGTTGACAACTCCGATGACAATAAAACTTAACAGTACACTCAGCGACAGGGTTGCCACGTGGGCGGTTTTAACCCGACCAAGCCCAAAATTGCAGTCGAAACCGGGGGCCCCGTAGGAATTTAAAAATTTCTGAAAAAGCCGGTAATTGGATGATTTGTGTTTTTAATTAGATGATGAATATTTTCCCACACAAAAATATTTTGGTTTTTAATATTGGCTTTTTAAATTGCTGAAAAAAAGTCCCCAACTTTTATCCCAACTTAACAAATTTTAAAAATTGTTTTATTTTAGAAAAACCGGGAATTCCTTCTTTTTTAATTTTCAACTCTGTTCAGCGAAGTAAAAATAAAAAAAAATATAGGCATTATAGTTTCAAATAGTTACATTACTCTTTGAACTTTAAAAGCCCACGATAGAGCCAAGGCTAATGATTGCTACAGGAATAAAAAGGAATGGCTGCACTGAGTTCACAAGTATGATGAAAAAATCATAGATTGGGTAATTTCTATAGGAAAACAAAAAGTATGACTGCTGCAAAAAGTTCATTCAAAAAGGTTTGATCTAATTGACGTGGAAATCACACGGCTGGAATTTAATTTAAAATTTGTGGGTTAGAATTCCGGAAGCAATGGAACTCTAAAAATTAACGAGAAAGGCTTAATTTCTGACAAAGATACGCCGCTTTTATGTAAGGGTTTCCAAGAAAATGAAGATCCTCATATTGAATATCAGTTCAACTTTACTGAGTGCTGAAATTTGTTTTACATGATTTATATATATATATTTTATTATGTTTTACCAAATTCCGTGACATTGAAAGCATTGAACGTCTTATCAGCACTGAAAACTGTCTATAGAAGCTGACTTGCACCTTTGGACGTATGGAATCATTTTGACTCATATAAGTACGTTGTTCCACGTTAGACTGTTCTATCTTGATAGATGTATGATGATGAGCTGTAGATTTTTTAGGTAACATTGCCGCTATAAATGATTTTCACACTTTTCATTTAAATGCTACTCTACTTTTTTGTTGTTTATGTTAATTTTTGAAACTTACTTTTTTCGTCCGCACTAGAGTTTCTACTTGACCCATCAACTTCTTTGTAATACTTAAGATTGTTTCGTTGTATTAAGGCGACTATATTGACTCCATGTTGCTCGCTGCCAACTTCAAGCACTAAAGTAAACAGGTAAGAATACATTTGAAATTTCCAAAAAAGGATATCAATATAACAGCATTGTACCAAAATCTGCAGGATTGTAATAGTTCGGACAAACGAAGCCCTCGTTTTCAAAGTATGGTATCATTTCTATTTGAGGTCCAGAAAATAATATCTCGCCCTTCGACATGACTAGTACGTCGTCAAATAATTTCATAAGTCTTGAGCTGGGCTGGTGTACCACACATACAACTATGCGTCCGTCACGTGCCAAACGTTGCAAATAGTTAATCACCATCAGGCTGGCTACAATATCAAGTCCACTGGTGGGCTCATCAAAAAACATGATGGGTGGATTTGTCACCAATTCTATTGCAATGGAGAGACGCTTCTTTTCACCGCTTGAGATATTTTTTACCAGAGTATTGCGGCATTCATGCATATTGAGTATTTGCAAAATATCATTGATCTGAATACAAGAAACATCAATTTAAATGGGCAGGTAGGTAGAATTTAATTTTCCTCACCCTGTTATTTTTTTCGTTGGTTGTTGTTTCTGCTGGGAGCTTCAAATCTGCAGAGACACCAATAGTTTCCTGTACTGTTAATAAATCCATCATGGCGAAATCTTGTGGTATGTACGATGACATCTTGCGAAAGTCTAATATGTTACGCTGCACCTCATTTAGTTCAAATTCTCCGCTAACTCCTTTGGCTCTATAATAAATATATTTATCTCACATGTTAGCGTTTTAGCTTTAAATCTATGCAACTTACTTGAATCCTGATAGTACATTTAAAAGTGATGTTTTGCCAGCACCCGAAGGACCCAGTATTGCGGTCAAACGTCCAGATTTAAATTCTCCATTAGTGTTTTTTAGTATTGTCACCTCGGAACGATCTAAAAAAATTCGATAAATTTAGTTAAAAGAGCCCTAAAAGGTTCTTATGTTACAAAATAATCCAAATATTAAACTCAGTGGAAATGTTTAATTTATTGTTAGGTAATAAGATTCCACATAAATTTAAGTGTTTCCTATGTCGAATCAGAATGCTCAAAGCGAATTGTACCTCGATTTTTGCAATGTGATATTTATAAAATGGCTCTCTTCTTTGCAAATTTCAACATATCGAAATAAGGCACAGGAACTGCTGACTCCCAATATGCCTTTTGTTTGTTCTATTTAGTCTTATTGTAGATATATATGAGAATTGAAATGTTAAAAGCTCCATTTTTTGCCAGCTTCAAGTTTTTATTTTAAGGAAACCAATTTACTAAAAGAGAAAGAAAAAATTATACGGGAGCTACCTATAAATCTGAGTTTTGATGGAACTCCCAGAGTGTCAGATGCTGAGGAACACCCCAACATCGTTGACTGTGAAAATCGGAATGAGCTGGCGTAGCGAGAAAATATAAGACAATTAGCCATATATCGAAATACCTATAGGAAATTTGATTATGCCCTACGCTCTTAGTGAAAGTACAGGATACACATTGTGTAAGAAGCACGCTAGCGCTAGTGGACGGACCACCGCTAGATGGGTTTGGGAGCTCCCAAACAAAAATCCATTTTAATTATTTTTGCCCTCTAAATTTCTACTCTAATTTAAAGTGCTTCAGTATCGTGAAGAATAGATGAAAGAGTGTTCTATCGATCAATAAAGTGCTACTTCCTTATGAAAATATTTACGTAGGTCTTCCAAGCTGTGTAACTATATTTTTTGATTTGTGCCATTTCCGTATTCTAATCAATTTATTGCATGTGCCGTGTTACTGTAGACAAGTCGAGAACGCAAAAAGTATTAGCCCAAAAACCCGCTGTACAAAAGTCGAGTGTATAAGATTACAGTATGAGATGTGCAGGAAAGATAGTGATGCATTTTGATGAAACTAACCATCCAGGCTTGCCTTGCCAAAGCCCGTCCCGATAACCGAAAATTACCGAATTTTATTCTAATTAAAAGTATAATATTACAGCTCGAAATGTATGCCAAATGATAGAACTCGAAGAGGCCTAAATATAATAAACAGAGTTGCATTGTCGAAACCGGTTTCAAAAATAGGTTGCCACCGGTTTTTTGGATTATTTTTATTAATATGTAATAGGCAGCTCTATATGTTCTATTTAGGCTCTTCGAGCTCTATCATTTGGCACACATTTCAAGCTGTAATATTTATTCATGAAATTGACCCAAAATATCAGTAGAAACTAATGTTTGGCACAAGATTGAAATATGCAACCCCATATATTATATTTAGGCCTCTCGAGTTCTATCATTTGGTACACATTTTGAGGTGTATTATTATACAGTTTTAATTAAAACAACAAAATTGGCCAAAATTCGGGCATCGTAACAGGCTTTGGCAAGGCAGCCCTGGTTTGTTAATTTCACCAAAATTAATTACTATTTTTCCTGTATATCCCATCCTATAATCTTATACACTCGACATTTCGAGAGCGGGCTCTCCGCCTAGATTAAATATTTTTGTTTTAACTACAACTAAAGGCCTCAAAAACCTGAATGAAGTTCTAATAACACAGTTTTGAAAAAAAGAAAACACGAGCTAGTATGCCGCTTCAGGGTTTCAAGATATTACATGATGTTGTGGCATAGTAGATTAAAGAGTAATTTTCTTATTTATTTATTTCTGGTGAACTTAAATCAGGATAAAAAACCACTTTATCAATTTAAAGGGTTTCACAACTTGAGCAAACAGCACATTTAATTCAAAAAATTGTTATAAAATTACAACTGTGATGGTATTTTAAAAAAAAATCAAATTTGAACCTATCAAAATGAGTTCCAAAGGCTCTGAACTAAAAGAAACACGACTGCGTAGATAATCTTCGTAAACATTTTTATTTCATTTATGTAAATTTTCTTGGCGGTTTTTGAAACATTAGTGTAGAGGGAGCGGCATAAAATTTGAAAATTGCATTACGAGTATATATTATAAAAAGTGGTCGATCGAAATGAAGCATTTCAATGCGTACTGACATTACTGAATTAGGCATGATTTTTTTTTTGTGAAATAGTCCCTTAAGGATTCCGGGGTACCTTTGGTAATGTTCGAAAACAATTTTAAAGCTTCTCCTACAAATAGTTTTCGGTGTCACAAAATTTGCGTATACTGGAAGAAGAATATAAAAGCACAAAACAAGCAAATGTGTATGAGAAGAAAATAAAAATCCCATACCATACTTTTAGTTTTTAAGAAAGCTAAAAATCCATTTCATATTTTTAGTTGTTAAATAACGGAATTAGGCGAAAGGGGTTCAAGTGCAAAATTCTAATTTTTACTAAAAACTGGTTTGATTGTTACTTGAAAATGTCAATTACATAAATGCTCCATTGCTGCTAAGTGTATCTGTAGAAAAAATCTAACTATTATTACTACTATTAAAAATAAACTAAACTTATTTTACTGTGAAGTACTTTGGAAACACTTTGGTTTTACCTATCTATTTTTAAGTCCGTCAAATGTAAGAATAAAACAAAAATTCTGAGTAGTGCGCGCTAGAGTCCACTAGCAAAGCAAAATGGGGTTGGTTGGCGGAGCGAGCGGCATTACTAAAAAATAAATTAAAATTAAAAGTATGCTCTTACTATAATTTTTATCGTCTCTTGGCAAAACTGGATAAGTTTCATTTTGATAGTTTATTTTTACTAGTTGTATTTTTGTTATGTTTCACAAATTGTTTAATGATTAATTTTAATTTACCACGTTCATTGATGGTAGAAGAAGATACTGTTCTCTTGTTCAGCTTCAAAAACTTAAATTTAACGCTTTGTGTTAGCAATTCACAATGCTAAAGTATTTGCGCATTGCTAAAAAAAATGGCATTTTATGTTTAAAAAATAATCAACTGAAAGCTTTTTATTACATTAAAGATAAGCAGAATAAATTTATTTAATATATTTTTATCAAGCCCGTGCGCAGGGGGGAATTTTCGCACACCGGCTTTTAATGGCAATATGTTCCCACTTTAATACGAAAAAAAAACAAAAATTCACTTTTTTGCAATAGAAATTCAAAATTCTATGAAGATAATAAAAACTCACTTATAGTGAGTGATAGGAATAAAAAATGATACACTTAAAAGTTTACTTTACTTCGGCCGCGGTTCACTGTAGTATATCCAACGCCAGTGTGTTAGCAAAGCCCCATGTTGAACATAATATAGTGAACCGCGGTCGAAGGCCGGGGCTAAGCCATCCTTGGAGATATGGGAGGATGTAATCCTTGAGCCGCGGCCTCAGGCCGCCCACTTGCCCTAACATACTAAAATTTTAAGAAAATCGGCAGTGGGGCCGTTTAAGTATATAATAACCTAACACGCTTCGAAAAAAAGAAAACTAGTTTATCCTAAAAACAAGTTTGGCCGGTAACATATATACTAGACATGTTCGAAAGAATCTCATGTTCTAGAATTCCTTAGAACAGTCGAAATTGTATTCGTATTTGAGTATATTCTCATTTAAAAAAATTTAAAAAAAATATCCCAAGGGTTGCTACCAGAACTGCAAAATTTGCATTTTTCGGAATTCGAGTAAAAAAATTAAGAAAATAGACTTTTTTCGTAAAATTTTGATATTTTTATCGATTTTCTTTATGTACACATTTGAAAGCATCTATAAACACATAAGTATATATTTATACCTACATATTTTTTCTTTTTTTTTGTGTGATTTGTAGTCAAAAATACTTTTTTACGAACTTTAAAATCTGACATGAAATATCCGGTTTTAACCCCCCCCCCCTTGGATGATTTACGCGCTTGGATTTGTGCTACTGTACGACTTGGCAACCCTGACTATAGACTGCTTTTTCCACATTTCCGATTAATGTGTTTGAAATTTGTTGGAAAATTGTATTTGGTCATGGAAAGTCAATACTCAAAAACATAGTTTTTTAACTCTTTCGTTGCTTCTTTGATGCTTAAATTTTTGCAAGTTATGAACCAAAATTATTCCTCATATTCAAATTTTCTAACGAATAAAGTAAAAAGCTCTGACTTCAACTAATTATAAGGCAAAGAAAAAAACTTAAAATAGAAAGTTCGACAAACCTCAGTATCTCAAACCCATATATACTTTTCCGAGGGCTTTCGACGCGCTAAATTCGACTCCGAGGTCAGTATTTTCTGATAGTTTCGGCTTTCGCGGTATTCTAACCTGAAAAGTACGCAATAATGCCCGTATAAAATAGTCACATGCTCCATTTTTGATGCTTATATCTATTAAACTGTCCGTATTTTAGACTTATGCCCATATAAATTTCGAATCAGGATGATCTTAAGTAGTACATCATGCTCAAATTAAAACTAATCCCAATGAAACCCAACTCCCATATGCGGGACCCTTTGTGAACCTAAAACATTGGGCGCATAAAGCTGGTGGGCCGTGCCCACACTCGCCGTTTGAAGTTGGATTTCGAATATGGAAAGCTTTCTTTAAGTAATTATAAGGATATTCTTCAGATTGGTGAAACGCACTAAAAAAAAAGACGTGGCAATTGAAATCCTGCAGGAACACATAAAAAAAGATTTTTGTCCATATTCTTACAAGTCATTACAAGCTGTCATTGTCGTATTATCCGGATGCGAGCGAAGCTTTTCAGCTATTTGGTGAGCTACGTCGCTGAGATCCACTATGGAAGAAGGGAAAGTCTCAAGCACTTCTCTTCTTCATATAGAAAACAAATATGTTAGAGAAAACGTCACGCGCAAAAAAATTTTAAATATTTTGCCGAAAAACAACGAAAACTAAAATTGGCTTATCCAGTTGGGAATTTAAAGTAAATATCATTATTTAATCAAAATATATAGCTATAAACATAAAAATTTAAGTTTTTTTAACCTAACAGGGTTAATTGATAAGAAATGCTATCATCAAAATAAACGTGTTTCATGAAAAACTTTTTTCGATGGCAAAAACACTGCTAACCCATCAAGTTGAAATTACTTTTTAGGTTTTGGTTTCATCGGCCATCGCTTTTCAGGGGCCAACCCTACCCTGAAAAATGACTCTAGATACGCCCATAGATAAAACTTAATGTTATCTTAGAAAAGAAACACCTGTCGTGATGATGCAAAGTGGGCGACTGAATTTTCATAAAAAAATTTTTTGAATCGAATTGACAAAAAAAGTTTTCACCAGCACAATTCGAACAATGAAACTTTTATTTGTGTGAGCTATAAGCTGCTGAGCTCCTAAGTCAAAACCCATTTCGCACTAACGCATCGAGTTCGATTTATATCAACGCAAAAAATGACAAACACGTAATGTGCTTAACCCTGCACCCGTCCATGGTAAAATTATACGTGGACCGTCTATGGGGTACAATTGTACCCCAGTATATTTATATGGGAATAGTCTGAATCAAAATGTAAATTAAAATAATTTATTCCTTTATTTTTAAAAAAAATACTCGAAAAAGCACAAAATGAGATAAAATTTAATTTATGTTAGCGACAGTGGCGAACGAGAACGTACTCTCTTTGCTGTTTGGATTTTGTTTTAAATTCTGCGTTGAAAATTGCTTGGGGTACAAATGTACCCCAGGGTTAGCCATTAATAAATTCAGATAAAACATCAGTTGCTTTTTGATTTATGCTACGCAAACGAATATCTTACCAAAAGGTGTCGCTCAGACCTGACTTCAGAGATATAAGGATACGAAGAATCGTTTTACACAACATTTTTCCAATCCTTTGAGAAAAGTCAAAACTTAGACTAAGCACTTAATCAGAGTCTTAGTTCGAAGCACAATTTCGTTCATATTGTGCCACCTTGACGAAATTATTAATTCTCTTTCTAGTTGAGTCTGCAAAAAGATACGCAAAGGACGAATGCAGTGACAAAGCTTACGCAATTACAAGAAAAACTAAGACGACTAATAGCACAATTTTTTTTTAAACATTTCCTTAGAAGTACTAACTTAGTTTTTAAGGCGAATATCTTTAAAACTAAAGTAGTTACAGAAAAACAAATTATAAAATCGGAATCAGCGTAAAGCTTCATCAATTTAAATTTCAAAATAAATGGAAAACATTTTATGTATTGCTTCACTAGAACTTCGCCCATATGGAGTGATTTCCGGTTTAAAAAAGGATCCCAATTTAACATGGTGCCATTTTGGACTAAAACGAAACGTTTGGTAACAAATAAACTTTATTTCTGAAGGGAGCAGAAAGCTTCCAAGAGGCGATTGCTTGCTTTTGTGTATGTATCACTCTCCATATAAAGGCATGTAATCAATTCCTCTGTCAAAGCATATAATGCGCGCGATGCATGTGCAGCTTTCTATGTACCAGAGCCTTTAGACACGTTAGATTGGTCCATAAAAATCTTTTTAAAACTCAAATTTATATTTAGCGGTGTACACTGGTCAAACATTTTTTCTGCAAGTAGCAACTCCCTCAGTCTGGCAAGCAGTTAAATTCAATGAGTTGAAACAAGTTGCTTGCAAAAAGACAAACAAAGAATTGTTTAATTAAGTTTATAAACTGCATCAATCAAAAAAGTAAAACATAAAAAAAAAAAATCAATACCGGTTTGTACTCGGTATGATTGTTTTTTAAAATTTTGTTATCTTGTGAGTTATATTAAAAATTAACTGTTGAAATGGATTATCATTTTCGACAAATTATAAAAATCACGTTTGTGTTCAATTTACACATGTGTGTACATTTGATGATGCTAATTTGTAGTTCAATGAGTTATATCGGAATTTTTCCTGAGTTGCTCTTTCTTCACCCATCTCATAAACCTTCGTATTTCAAAATGAAGAAACCCTGCAAGTCTGGTAAGAGAACGATCGGAATGAGGACGATTTTTTATGGAGTTTTATAGGTTAGAGTCGTGGCTTAACACAGCAGACTTGAAGCCATAAGTAGCACTAAGAGTGTAATTTTAAACCACATTATATGACCCGGCGAATTGGTGGGTTTTAAGGCAGCTATATACAGTTAGTCTTATAAAGTTAGTGGAGCAAAAATCCGATTTCAACTTTGGCAAATTCGCTGAGGTCATTGAAGAATGGTTTTCCAAGGCATCTTAGGCTGATTCTAGCTAAGGCTGGAAAGCGGCAAAGGAAGTCGAGCTCGGGATATTCAATCTAGCTTGCATTCAAGCAGCTGCGGTAGGAAGAATTGATTGGGATACCTAATCTTTCAGCATGTTTGTCGATTGCCCAGTGTCCAGTGCAGACCGAGGTGATTTTTGCGATGTCAAACTGTCTCCTAGACAGTAAGTAGGTGGCTCTAGCTGTTTTACAGGTTTCTAAAGACTTCCAGTGGTTTGCGGCTACAGACAAAAAATGCGAGAAAGTTCTCTTCTTAACTAAACTGGTGGGAGTGTAAACTTGTTTCGGAGCGGTTTCATTAAAAGAAGAACCACGCCTAGCTTGTTCATCATTTCCCTCAATGTTCCTGTGGCTTGGAACCCATATGATAGTAATATCAAATTGGGGTCCTAGCCTGAGAAGTTCTTTCCTGCATTGTTCTACTAGCTTCGATTTTATATGTGATTTGGCTATCGGAGAGAATTGCTATCTTCTTATCTGAATTAAGTAATACTGCCCACTAATCTGTAGGCTCCAAGAATGGCAAAAACTAAGAGATTTCTAGGTTTTTTGAGTAAACTTCTGCACCTACTCTAGAGTCCATCTTAGCCCCATGGATGAATATGGTGGTATCAAAATTTAAGTTGAGAGTGCCCTCTTTCCACTGAACTCGCTTCGGAAATTGCACCTGAAAATACCAGAATTAGGTACACGTGCAAAGTTTCAGAGCCTACTTTATTAGACTTTGTGCCAAAAAACAGAGTTTCAGACCATTATACAGTGTCGAAATTAATGAAAAATTAGTCTTAAAAAGTCAATAATTTATGTTTTTTTGACATTATATCTATGAAACAAACGTATCTTCTCTATGGTTTCCATAAACAGAATTTTATGATTTTGCCAAAATGTTCACTTTTGGAGCACGCTGATTAGAGCGGTATATGATCGTTTGGATAAAATAAAGTTTTATTTTGCACGTCTTTTCTGAAACCTCAGGCTTTAAAACTTACTGAAAACCCATAATAGTGGAAAATCGATTTACTTGAAAACATTTGATCGTTATTGGGACGCTTGCACAATTTGAAATTCTGTATTTTTTAAATTAGAAAAGGTTTAATTTTTTGGAAAAAAATTAATTTTGATTTTTAAGGACTGTCCCAAGGACTGTTACGTTTTTTATTTTTTGTATTATGCTCTGCCTGATAATCTTATAGGTCTAAAAAGACACAATATTTGTTCTATATAAAATGACGTTTAATATGATGTATAACACTTGAGGATAGCACTTTTAACGACAAAGATGTCTACCAAGCAACAAAAAGTCCACAAACTGATTTTGTCCACATACCTGCAAAATCCAAAATTAAAATATTCAGCTATAGCAAAAATAATTGGTGCATCAGAAAAAATTATCTTTGCGGTTATTTTTAATTATATTAAGGGTCTACCTGTTTCACGAAAAAAGGTTCAGGCAAAAAATCAGAATTTTTTAACCCAAAAGTAGCGACGAAGGTGAAGCGCCTTTTTAAGCAAAATCCCAACGCCTCAGTGCGAGATATGGCGGCTAGAGCAGGTACATCAAAATCTACTGTACAAAAGATCAAGAAGAAAAGTAAGCTAAAGACATAAAGAGTTAAAAAAGTACCAGACCGTTCTGATGAAAAGCGGTTGATGGGGCATGTGTCTAGTAAATTCAAAGAAAAAAAAATTTGGAAATTTCCGAAGCAATATATGGTTTGGCAGGCCATATGCGCCTGTGGTCTTAGAAGCAGATTTTTTTGTTACGTAAGGCACAATCAATTCCAAAGTTTATATAGACGAGTGCCTCGAAAAACGTCTTCTGCCATTTATTCGAGCACATGAGGGTACCATGATGTTCTGGCAAGATTTAGCAACCTCTCATTACTCTAAAGCTACGATGGAATGGTATGCAAGTAAAAAGATCAATTTCGTACCAAAAATATCTAATCCGCCCAACTGCCCAGAGCTTTGCCCAATTGAAAGATATCGGGCTCTAATAAAAAGAGATTTTCGAAGGAGTGGTAAGAATGCAAAAAATTCACAAGACTTCAGACTTAAGTTGAAAAAATCGTACCATACTGTCGATGAAACGACAGCACAAAATTTAATGAAGGGCCTTACGAAAAAAGTAAGAAATTTTTATAAAAAAAAAAAATTGTTACTTAGTTTTTAGTTATTTATATTCTGAACACTAGCCATTATTGATAAAAAACGAAAAAAGACCAAAAAAATTACTGGGTATTTTTTTATAACTAAAAAGCAAAACGTAAGTTTTTTCTGGGACAGTCCTTACATTCAAAATTATCCACTCATCTTATGCGGTTTTTGTTTTTTTTTTTGATACCACTTTAAATATAAAATTTCAATACTACCTTAAGGAATATGAATTTTCTAAAGGCGATTATCTTATAGGTATTTTAACTGAATATTCTATTTTTCAAATGGGCCCATACGCTCTACTGTTTATGAAACTTTACTAAGTAAGAAACATTTAGTGTACACAAGGTCAAAGTTTCGTGAACCTTAGAAAACTGTATCCAAAAAAACCGTTTAAAAAAATCATTTATAATTTAAGGTAAAAATATTAATTTATTTTGTAACTGCTCGCTCACATGCAAATAAACAAAATAAATAAAGAAACATTTTTATTTGTTTTCGATAGAGCTGATATACATAATTTGTAACTAACAAGACGTTTATCGTCGAAAATAAATATATATGTGAGATAATAAATGAAGTAACTTACTCTGTTTACTGATGTATGAAACATTGCTGAAACGCAGCGTTAAATTTTCCGTTAAAGCCAATTTTCCAAGTGTGCTATTCGAAGCGAACATGTTTGTATGCCCGTTGCGGGCACCGATGTCTTCTGCGCTCACCACAATATCACACATTGTTACTATCACACTTAATTCATTCAGAATATTTTTTTTTCTTCAGATCTATTGAACTCCAAACTTAGGAAACTATTTTCTTCACCATAAGCAATGGCCAAAATATAATTCAATAGTTATATCACTAATCTATGTTATGTAGTTATTTATTAGGTATTGTTTCCTGTTTCTTTATTTTTATTCTGCATTCACTTTTTTTTTGTTTTTGTCTCGTTATTTTCACATCATTCGATTTGCTGAAGTAAATACAAGATACTATTTATCGTTTATTGATTACAACGGATTATGGCGATAACTTAGGAAATCTTATCGTTGCAACTGTTTACTCTAAATGTACTCGTATATAAGCAAATATTTTTTAATTTCAATAATCATGTTCTTTTTGCTGGCCTAACTAACTGCTTTAAAAGCAAGTGAAAACAATTTTTTTTTTTAAATAATTTTTCCGATCGCAATTTTGTGTTGCTTGAAACTTAAAAGCCAAACCGTAAATGACGCTCAAACTGAGCCACAACATTTCAATTTGGCAGCTAAAACAAAAACTTGTATTTAAAGTTGTTTCTTCGAGCAATGAGTTGTTTAACTTTGTAAAAATATAGGTCATGCAAAATTAGACTGATTCAATTTTATAAAAATTTTTAAGTAATTTTGGACACACTCTAAAATTGTATTTTACGGCGAATAAAACTGTTAACAGCTTTTAATATGGATTCTACTTATATAGTCGCTCAATATTTCACATACGTACATGTATTAGTCATAATAAAGAGTTCATTTTATGGGGCTATATAATGGGTGATTTTTTAAGCGTTTGGTTTTTGAAAACTGAAAAAATCAGAAAATTTGTAAAAGTGAATGAATCATTTATTTGGAGCGATACATCAATTCCTTCCATTTACTTTTTAAAGATTATTTCATGTAAATAATGCCCGCGGCTACGTCTGAGGTGGTTCATCCGTAAGCTCGAATTTTGGCAAAATTTTTCCAGCATTTCGGCCAATATCTCAACAATGGTAGCTATAATGTTGCCTTTCAGGGCTGCAATTGTGGCTGGTTTGCCTCTGTACACGAAAAACTTCACGTAGCCCCACAAAAAATAGTCTAGTGGGATTAAATCTCATGATCTTGGTGGCCAATGGACTGCTCCAAAACGTGAGATTAATTCTTCAAAAAACTCGCCTCTCAATAGGTCCATGATATCGCGTGCCGTGTGGCATGTGGCACCGTCTTGTTGAAACCACATGTCAACCAAGTTTAATTCTTCCATTTTGGACCAAAAAAATGTCACTAATTATCGCACGGTACCTTGCTCCATTAACTGTAACGTTGCGATTTTCATTAGCACAAATTTTGATAATAAAATTCAATAATTTGCAAGCGCTGTTCGTTTGTTAGTCTATTTATGGTAAAATGGCAAATCTTACTGAGCATTTCTGGCGCTGACATATGTGACGAATCACGTGTGAAGTGTCAAAAAATTTACACTGAAAAAACAAATAGCAAAAAAATCACCCGTTACATATTTTCTTTGAAAATATATCTCAATCTTCCGAAAGCGAACAACCGCTAGCCAAGCAACAATTGCGCACAAAGCTTCTTCTTTTACATACATATCTAACACTTGAAGTACTTTTGAAACATATTGCGAATTCCTGATCTGATTGAAACAGAGCCTGTAACAAGTTAATAATTAAGTAGAGAGTTTTAGAGATACATTAAATTTTCAATTAATTGCTTATAATTTTTATTTAAACAAATCCATTTCGAAAAAACTTCTTTATCAATACACTTTTGTTATGATAAGATTAAAGTTACTTAATTTTTCCCCTACTCTTAAAATAAAGAACCGTATCGATTTTAAGAAAAATTTTCTCAAAAGAGGAGTTGAGAGACTTTCTCATAAGCAATTATAGATGAAGAATATATTTAAAATTTTTCTTTAATAGAAATTAAAATGTAAAATGATGAAAGCTTATAACTTTTGAACTGATGAGACGATTTTTATAAAATTAACGACGTTCCATTCGTATTGAAATAAAGTAAAAGTAAAATTTCCATTTTAAATAATATATTTTTTAATGTTTAAAATATGTTTGTTTATTAAATGTTAATGAAAAACAGCCTTCCCTGTCCGATTGAAAAACGAAATAGTTATGTATGTAAATGTTAAAAACAATATAGTACAATAATACCGTAATTTTTATTCAAATATTTGTATCTCTGTAGTTCTGTGAGTCGGGAAAACCCTTGGAAAATACAAATATCTTAAGCAGTAACCAGACCACCTCCGTCCCCCGTTTTCGAGGATGCTGAACAGGATGGCGATGTTTAAAATTCTTTTGGATTTATCCCAAAAATCGTTTCACATTTTAGTTTCTAGCACATACCAATATTTAAATAACAAAATTTAATTAAAAAATTAGATTATGGGTTTAGAAGTGGCCCACTTGATAAATTCCTACCCATATGTAAAGAAAAACTATTATGAGCTCAAGAAATGTTGCTTGCACCTAATTTTGACTGCAAAGCGCAACAACGTACTGTCTCTTTTATCACTTTAATTTATAACAATTGAAAGCATTTCAGACCTAATGCGTATATACGAAAAAATAAAATAACATTGTAAAATTAGCCAAAACAAAAACGAAAAATAAAATATCGGTCAAATCGGCCTATTTTTCGACCACCTCTTCCGATTTTTTTATGTTTTTGAGACTGATACGAATCGCATTGATAAATTTTTAAATTAAAAAAAAAAAAACGTTTGCCCGTGATCGGACCGCTCTGAGAAATTCTTATATTTATTATCAAACTTTTTTTTGAGAATATTTCAAGTTAAGTCTTTTTGAATTAAACTAAAAATAAACGATGAAAGCTAATATTTTCAAAGTCGTATTTAAAATTTAAAAATCATTTAAAAACATGAATCTTACAAAAAAAAAACGACCGGATTGGTATTTTTTATATATATTTATATTTTTTATTTTTTTAAATCGGAGGGGTTGACCGAAAAAAGTGGCTAATTTGGTATGGAATGCTCCATATATGAACAAACACAGTACAAATGTAACAATTAAACAAAATATTGAGAGATGAACAGCTGATATTTAACAATAATCACTCAAAACAAATAAAATAAAATGTGAATTAAGATTGTGGTGAGTAATTTTTCCACGGTCGATGTTCATTATGTTGTTGTTTTCATGAATATAGATGCTATCGTATGAATCAAGTTGTGTATCATTTGAGACATTTTCACTTGAGCTAAAGATGAATCA
The DNA here is from genome assembly GCA_963680825.1 of Meiosimyza decipiens. NCBI lineage: Eukaryota > Metazoa > Arthropoda > Insecta > Diptera > Lauxaniidae > Meiosimyza > Meiosimyza decipiens. The sequence goes on from OY804260.1 coordinate 50,866,042, forward strand.
GAGTGGTTATTATTGAGAGCTTGGACAGCTATGGAAGATTTTTCTGCTCTATTGTGTTTTATATCACCGAAGCGTTCTGCAAAACATACTTTAGTATTACGTTTGGTTTGTCCAATGTATTCATATTGATAAATCCCTGGCAATTTATCAGATTTGGATTTATCCTTTGTTGACCCGAGAAAACTTTTAGCGTTGCGTTGTTTATTGGAGAAAACAATTTCAATGAAAAGAGATTCGAATTTAGATTGCAATTTGTTCGTTAAGAACGGAGCAAACGTCATCGATGTACATTGGGTCTTGTTTGCTATGTTAGATTTTTTAATTTTAAATAAATGATTTTTAATCAGTTGGTCGATTTTTAAATAATAATTTTCACTCAAAAATTTTGGTAGATAATGGCAGTTTAGTTATGAATCGCTCAGTTGTTGCAGGTCTTCTGTAAATTGAGAAATCTACTATTTTTACTTCAGTGACTAATAAGTCCTGGAAAGTTAATTCATTATTTGTTTGTTTTCCCATTGTGAAATTTATAATTTCAAATTTAGAACTTATCACTTCTAGAGTATTCTGAAAGTTGGTGATTTAACCAATATCTGAAAATATCTTCTACATAGCGTATATAGATACGCTATCCGTGGTAGTAAATTCCGTTGTTTTAAAGTGATTTCAAACGCAGGCATGAAACTACGGCAATGTTAAAGCCTTAACCAAAATAGATGTGACCAGACGATAGCAACTAAACCTCGTTGCCCTCGTTACATCCGTTTTGACATTTAATACAAAATGTTACGCTAGCCAACGAATCGAAGCAGCCGTTATGACGAGTAGTGACGGTTTCAAGTTTGGTTGTTACGGAACAACACGTCTCGTCAAAATGTTTCGTTCTCTTTCGACCAGTTAAGTACGTTCATTTTGGATATGAACATTGGTTTCCATATAATCGAATTTAGTCGTTACGTTTCGTCACGTCTATTTTGGTTTAGGCTTAAGGTGATAAGGGGTTTCCCATACTAGTGCCAGTTCCTGCTATATATGAAGAAAACTATGTAAATCTCAAAAATCTTGTCTTTTTTCTGTAAGCAATGAGCTCTAAAATCATCAAAAATGACAAAGTTCCTTTAAAAACGCGAAAATTTATTACAGTTCGGGATGTTATAAAGGGTGTTTTTTTAGAGGTTTGTTTTTCGAATAGAGATAAAACTGGCATTTTATGGTCAAATCTCGCAACTCTAATATCATTTATGTTCAGTTTGGTTTGCCATTTCATCATGAACAGGTTGACAAAAGAACAACGCTTGCAAATCGTGCAAATTTATTTCGAAAATAATGGTTCAGTTCGCGAAGTTTACCGTAAGCTCCGTCCATTTTATGGTCGACATAATCGTCCATCAGAGCAATTAATTCGGTTAACCATGGATCGTTTTCGCACTACGTTTACTCTATGTGATAATACGCATCCGCAGAGACGTCGAACAGTGCGCACCGAAGAAACAATTGCCGCTGTAGAGCAAAATGTTGAAGAGGACCCGAATGAATCGATTCGCCACCGTGCACAGCAATTGGAGCTTTGTCCATCAACTTTATGGAAGATTTTGCGCAAAGATCTTGGCTTGCGACCTTACAAGATCCAGCTTGTGCAAGAATTAAAGCCGCGAGACCATGCAATGCGTCGTGATTTTGGTGTATGGGCCGAAAATGAGATTGATCTCGATGCTGATTTTCATCGCAAAATTTTGTTCAGTGATGAGGCTCATTTTTGGTTGAATGGCTACGTCAACAAGCAAAATTGCCGCATTTGGAGTGAAGAAAATCCACATGAGACCCTTGAGACGCCATTACATCCACAAAAACTGACTGTTTGGTGTGCTCTATGGGCTGGTGGAGTCATTGGGCCATACTTCTTCCGAAATAATGCTGGAGAGTCAGTTACCGTTAATGAAGACCGGTATAGAGCCATGATAACCGACTATTTTGTTCCCGAATTGGATGGCATGAATGTGGATGAGTTGTGGTTCCAACAAGACGGCGCTACATGCCACACAGCGCACGTCACAATCGATTTATTGAAGGAAACATTCGATGAGCGCATAATTTCGCGGAATGGACCTGTCAATTGGCCACCAAGATCGTGTGATTTGACACCATTGGATTATTTTCTTTGGGGATATGTGAAGTCGCTCGTCTACGCCAACAAACCAGAAACAAAAGTTAATCGTAGTTTGTGATTTTTATCCATTTAGGTCCAAAATTAATTTTTTCTATCACAACCCATATTTTTTCAATGTTTTTTTGATAACTTTTTATTTTCATCGATGTATGGTGTATTTCGAAAGCTTTTGATTTTCGATAACATCCAAAAATCATCGAAAAAATCGGTAAACACCGACAAAATGTAAATTTATTGAAATACATCGAAGAGGCTGAAAACAATTTAAGAGCATCGATAAAATCGAAAACCGGCAAAAGAAACGACAAACGTCCAAGCCAATGGAAAAATCCAATAAAACCCGGTGCCCGATAAATTTCAAAATAATCAAGAAAAGTCGAAACTTATCGAAAAAAATCGATTCATGTCAGAACTTATCAAAAAGCATCAAAAAAATCGACAACTATCACGAAAGTTGAAACATATCGAAAAACTTCGAAACGTATCAAACAATTCCAAAAATATCGAATTCTATTGAAGAACACCAAAAAGTGTCAAAAAACAATTGAAAATTCTAGGAATATAGCACAGTATCTTCAGACTTCGCATAAACCGAAGTGACTGTCAAACAAAATCCATTTGTAAGCTCCACATTTCAGTGCAAAAAAAAAATTAAAAAGCTTAAAACGCTGCTCGACGTTAGAGTTAGAAAATGGCGGGTACATTTAATTAAAAATTACAATTCATAATTACGATTATTTTGTATAAAAAAAAAATCAAATCATCAAAAAAAATTAAAATCCAGAACTACGTTTTTTTTTTGGATTTTTAGAATAAAATTCATAAATTTTAGAAACATGTCACATATTAAACTTCTTGTGAAAAGAAACTCATCTGTATACTAAAAGCCACATTTCGGGATTTTACTTCATTGTATTTTTTTTGACCTCAATTATTGAAAATAAGTATTATTTATAGTATTTATCTACATCACGTGTCGCTGAACGTCAGTATTGACAATTCTCATTTGATGTTAATCCGTTGTACAGATAGAGCGCCCACTGCAGCAGCTGATTACATAACGCTATCACAGGCCCCTAACTGCCAATTTTTGATTTATTTTTGATTCAATTTACTGATTCTCTTTCTCATCCCGTCCGTCACAATGTCCTGTCCCATTAATCACAGTGCATAAGAGTGCACAGCAAAAAAAAATGGTTTTGCTTCACAAATTATTCATTTCGGATGATAAAAGTGATACTTTTTAGGCTTCTAGTAATGAAAATTTAAATTTTTTAAGATTACATATATATATCCCAATAACCATTTAAGTAGATCGTATATTTTACGTTTGAAATGATATCCACATTTCAAATCAAAGGGTTTCTTAAATCTTGCAACTAATATGATAGGCTCATCCTATATTTTGGGTGTTCTTAAGTCTAAAACTAAAGAAAATCGCGGACATTTTTTAAAGATTGTGCAAAACAGAAAACTTTCCTCCTCTTTTCATTACCGGACTCACTGCAGGGCCGGTAAAAGATATAAAACTCGGATGTCGAGTAACGACGGAAATCTAGCACGGCTGTGGTAGGGGCGGGGCTGTTTTAATGTATGATTTGACATGAAAATCTAATAGCGAAATGCTCTGGCTCTGTTACCTTTTATTGCATTTAAAGCGTGCCGAATTTTACAGATGGCTCATATAATTGAATTCGCGTGACTGGCTCAACGAATAGGCATGGACTCGAAAGCCAAAAAATTGGAGAGTAAGGGGCTAGTCCACTGGCAAAAATATATGGGATATCGATGCTGCGCCGCCTCAATTTATATTCATTTTTAATCGCTACGATCTTTTGCAAATCGAAATATAAAATAAATATTTTTATGTTCTATATTTTTCGATAGAGTGCACAGCAAAAAAAAATGGTTTTGCTTCACAAATTATTCATTTCGGATGATAAAAGTGATACTTTTTAGGCTTCTAGTAATGAAAATTTAAATTTTTGAAGATTACATATATATATCCCAATAACCATTTAAGTAGATCGTATATTTTACGTTTGAAATGATATCCACATTTCAAATCATGTTTTAAAACGTTCCGGTGAGTAATTCGACACCCGCAAAATTTTCAAGTGTCGATTACTCTACACCTAGGACACGTCTTCCGTTGGGCCCTGTTCATTGAGACTTAAAGCTTATTCGCCATTATCAGTTGAGCAGTTGACTCAAAAATATTCCCATGACAACTTTGCAGAAAACACAATTTTCAAAATAATTTTACGGAATTTATAGTAAAAATTTATTAAAAGCCTTATAGTCCGTTGAGTGTTTATCTAAGAAATTTTGGTTTGCTAATTTTTTTAAGAAATTGGTATTTGTTTGTTACGAGGTTGTCGTTGACATTTTTTTTTATCAATTCAATGACTTAACTGATAAGGGCAAAGTTTTAGCAAGCAAGATTTTATGAACCTTATAAATAAAAACTTATAAATATTCTAAATTTAAGTTTAATGAACTACAAAATTAACTTTAATTATTATTATATGAGTATTTTGAGTGAGCAACCTCTAATAGAAACAAGCCGATACCCAGTCTCAGTCTATATAAAACACAAGATAAGAATAAAAAACAAAATGCTTTTAGTCTAATGCTACATAGTTGAAGTACTTATATTAAAGTAATTACTTATTTTCTATAAAATTAAACTATGTGGTTCAAATTTTATTTATAGTTCAAGAACATCAAGAGAAAAAATGTAAGCTATGAAAAAGAAATAATTAAGAAATAGTCAAAGTTTAGTCACACACTCGCGCAGCTCTAACTCATGAACTATATCTTTTGATTTTACATTTCTTCTGTTCTATCACGGATTTTTAGTTAATCACACGGAATTCGTTGTACGCCCTTTACTGCACTGCAAGTTTTTTGCACATTCGCCAAAGCGCTAAGTTTTAGGAAAACAAAAAAAAAAAACTTTGGAAATTTGAAAAAGCAAATCAGATTTCGCGGAAAAGCTACACTTCATTAGTGTATGCGGAAGCGCTTTCTTAACAAATTGATAGGCGTTTTCTCAACTCATCACAGGCGAGTATTTTCGAGAACAATTTCTCGCTCAGATAAACATTTCGCAAAATGTTTGCATATGCACAGTCAAAATACAAAGGGAACACTTTTCGCGCACAACTTTACGCTAAGGTGAGCATTTTTGAATTACATTCGTAATCTTTTCACAGTGCAACAATTCTTCTATTTCTTAATGGTTTTATTAATTGCTATGACCTGGAGGCCGACCATTGCGCGGGTAGGAAGCTATCACACCTACTTATATGATCATAAGTGAACTTTTCTAAATATTGATTCAGTGAATTTTTATTCCAACCTTCGTCGTTGACATTGATGATAACGTTTATTCCTTGTATGTAAGGTGCCACGCCCACTGATACAGTTCTGCCTCCATTTTATTTGGAAATACCTCATAGCACGTATGTATATCTGCCTCATTAAATTTCATTACGTTTACTCCATTAGCTCACTTATGAAAACGTGTTAAGATTTTGTGAGCGCTGCCATGGCTTTCAGCGATCATCTCCAAAAATTATTATTAGGAACCTAGCCGCCGATTTCGATCAATATTGAATCAAATATTTCGATTGTTAAAAGTGTCACGCCTACTTTTCACTGCTTGTAATAAAGTTTTGACAAAACTTAAACCTATCCCAATTTTAATTATGCTCTCATATGCACCAACTTCGCGAGTTTTATAAAAATCACTTTACCCATCTTCGAAATAAAGTCTAGCCAAATATTTAAGTTTTATTATGTACATATGTATATATTAGGGTGGGTCAAAATTTTAATTTTCAATCTGTTGGGCCTTAAAATTGTAGTCATCATCATTCTGAACATCACTATGTAGTGTTCACCAATACGAGAAAAATCAAAAATTATCGTTTCGTTCTCGTAGTGGCGCCAAGCTTATCGTCTCGTATTCGTTCTCGTACGAGAAATTATTAATTTGTATCGTTATCGTCTCGTTCTCGTCTCGTTTTCGTCGATCTCTCGGTGATTCTTGTTCACATTTTTATGCCTATGAAACTAGCTGAACCAACGGCATTACCGCGCTCTGTCCGTTGTACAACCACCTCTACATCTCAGAAAAAATTTGGTTTTCTGAAATTCAATGAAAAATAGCACGTTTTGATTTGCATTTGTTACACTATGATAGATACGTGATTGCTAATCTCTGGGTTCCGAACAAATACAAATGAAAAACGCGCTATTTTTCATTGAATTTCAGAAAACAGATTTTTTTCAACCTCTGGTAGAGACCTCTATTTTTGTACGAAAACCTTCATTTAATTCTAAGACATGATAGTTTTTTCAAACACCGTAATAAACATCCTACCATAGCTGCCAAGATATTGGGAAAGGCGAAGGATAGTGGAAATGTTCTCGACCCAGTTGTGGAACAAGGTACATATTCCACAGAACCCATACGTAAAAAGGTCTCTAAAAAGACGACGGCGAAGAAAAATACAAAAACAACTTAGTAATGGTTTTCTGACATGTAATAATATTTTGTTTTATCTCAAAAACCAATGTACACAATACTTAATTTAGGAACTTGAATCCTAAAATCTCATGTAAAGTCATAAGGACTGATCGGGAATAAAGATTTCATCTCTCTCTCTCTCTCTCTCTCTCTCATCTTATTCTAGATTTTCAATAAAATCAATTTTTTCGTGTTTGTACACGGAGAAAACACTAGCTCAAATTTTAGCAAAAATTAATAGATGAATACAAAAATTAAAAGCTGAGAATAAATATTACTCTTTTACAGTAATAAGTAAGAAATCATTACGAAAAATTCTATTCTAGTTTGTAATTTATTTAATTTTACATTTTTTATTAAGTAGATATTAAAAAATAATTTTCTTCATTTTATTTATCACCTAAAACTTGGAAATTATACAAAGAATTTATTAAATTTTAATAAATTGCGACATAGAATTTTTACTAAAGCGCTCATCAATGTGAGCATATTTCATGTTGTAATTTATGATTCCCGCTTTAGAAAATAATTTTTACAAACTCTTATGTTATAAAGTATGATTGATTGCATATTAATATTTTAAATCAAGATAAGTAGTTAAGATAAGTATATAAAGTATATAAAAATTACATAGATGATGTAATAAATTCTAAAAATCAACTTCAGTTATTAATTATTTCATCATACAAATTTTACAATGTACTTTTTAATAATATTATATCTCTTAACGAAAAAATAGTACAGTCCTTTTAAAATTCAATAAATTATGTCAGTAATTTAGTACGTGAATTTAGTTATATTAAAATCTATTTTGTAAAATTTTAAAACAAGCATTCGAAAAATTGATGAGAACGAAGTTGCAATTTTTATATTATGCTTAGCAATTTTTGTTAGAAACTCGAACCGTTTCTAGATTACTAAAAATTCTACTAATATTTCTGTAATTTTGATTAATATTTACAAGAATTTCGAGCTCTTGTTTTTTCCGTGTACTCTTCTTTCTCTTAATATTTAATAAACTTTTCAACAAACATTTTCAACATTGGTGCGAGGCCTTTATGCACAGTATTAGACATCGCAAGAAATGAATCTCTAACTATGTAAGTTCCTATGTATATAGAAATTTTGAAAAAGAATATGATATTATTTCTGTATTATGCACGCAACTAGTCCATACGTAAAAAAAAAATTTGACCAGTTAATTGGAAGCGAGTTAGTGCGAAAAACTGTTTTTGTTACATCTGACCTTGAATATCTTCCATCCAAACTGATCTGTGTAAAGAAATCCTTGCTAGTCTATTCTGATGTACATATACATAATACTTTCCTCTTACACTAATGGGAAATGTGTACATAGTTATAAAGAAGCCTATAATGTTAAAATTTTTTTATTTTGAAGCTTAAAAGTTTCAAGGCTGAGTGTACTGTAACGACTAGATAATGGTCGACATCATAACATACAAAAGCATTCCGCAAATAATGCAATTAGTTATATTTATTTATTGAAACAAAGTACAACTTTAATACGATAGTTTTGCAAATTGAAGTGTCAAAGATCAAACACCTTCTACAATTGCGCCAACAAAGTGGTACCCACACTCTAGGAATAAAGGTTTGCGTTTTGCAGCGATACACCTGATGAAAAATGTTTAAAATTCTTTGAATATTTATGTGTCTGTACGTTGTGAATGGTAATTATTTTAATTGAATACATTACATTAATTGAGCTTAAGATTAAGTTTTACTACAGTAACCGAATTAAATATAGATACAAAATTTTTTCGCAGATACAAAATACACATTGCGTGATGCACTTATTTGGAGCTTTACCCGAAACAAACTACATTTCTGTCACTCAGAAAATGTATGCCAATTGATAGATATTTGGTAGCTCATTCATAAGGACCCTGAGTACATCACGATATGGTATTTTTAATGACTACCTGAATGAAAGTGGTCTTATGAGACTCAAAGCAATGAAAATGCAATTAGCTTTTTTCTGATCGAATTGTAAAAATATTGAAAATTGCGCTCGTATTGCATCAGTATTTTTACCATTTAGCAACACCAATTTTTAATAAAGTTTTCGTCAATGAAATATAATCTGAGGCTTTATGTATGCTTTGTGAACTTTAGTCTTGGATAGCATTTATAGAGAGTCAATTTGAAATGTACTGAAAATTGAAAATGTTGTTAAATATTAAACTCATTAATGCGCTTTTCGAGAGCTTTAAGTGCCACATCGTCCCCAACAACAGTCTCCTACTGACAATCGAATCAAGTATAACAGGATTACTTGGATGTTCCACCTGGTATTTCGAATTCTGCAGGATGATACGCTAAACGGCCCTCTTTCCACGAACCATGGGATTCAATGGGGCTTTTGGGCTCATCTGAAAAAATTTGCTTAAGCTGCCCGATGATAAACGGAAGGGTGACGGGAGGTTTCCTCTCGGGCCCGCACTTTTTTTTAATACTTATTTCAGTAGAAAGCAAATGTGATAAGAATATTCGGGGTCCTCGAATATTCAACTTCGAAAGTTCGAACTATGAAAATATGATTTGTATTATAGAACTTTTTAACAACTAAATTTCAGAAACAAAATTAAAATTCTTTTGAAATGTGAATAATGGTATATTTTATCCATGTTAGTATGTATACATTAGGTCATGTTCTAGAATTCTTTGGGAACGCTCGAAATTCGAAAATGTATTAATTTTTGAGTATATTCCTCATTAAATCAATGGAATTTGAAAATAAGATTTTTTTCTTATCTATTGTTTTATTTTTTTAATTTAATTTTAATTTTTATAATTTAAAATTGCCAATGCCACTACATGAATTTTAGTTTTTAGGAGTTCTGGAAGAATTCTAGAACATTAGTTTTTTTTCACAAGTCTAATGTACAAAAATGTGTATGTTTACATAGTCTGAGTGGATATATTGAGAAAGTGCGAAAAAGCTAATAAAAATTAAAAAATAAGAAGCATAAGTTTTACATTTTCACCATTTAATTTTACAAAAAGCTTTTTACTTGACTTAAAGCTCCAAGCTAAATAGCTAAGAAGGTGAATAGCTGTTGTATATAAAATCTATAATCATAAACGCGGATAAGCTCTTAGCAAAAAGTTGGCAAGATTCGTCAATAGGGCGTGGCACCTCCCATGCTAGCATAAAACTTTAAAAAGCTATTATAAGAGAAATATATCACGTGATACCATCAAATTTAACACAAATAATAGCATATATAATCGAACAAATTTTTTCTTCCACATTATTTCGACAAACTTTTACCAATATGCCCTTGCATACTCAATAAAATGTACTTTCTAGTGAGAAAAAGGGATAGCACTAGCAGATAACTTTAAAATTAGATGCTTATTATATGAATTTAAGTACTATAATAATAATTTCCCATTTGGTTAAAGCTTTGGTTTGAGTAATTTCTCATTCGTTTGGCCAAAGGCTCGCAAACAAAACTGCATACTCAGAATTTTTTCACTCCTCAATTGAATTTTGGACTCTTTGAGGGGACTAGTTATATTAATAAATTGTTTTCAAATATATTTTTTGGTAATAATAATTAGTTCGGTTTAAGCCTGGGCTTATAGTTAGGTACTGCTTTTTTTATATCTATAGTCCTGTCCACCTATTTAGATCCGCTTCCGTATTCTTCCGATGTGATGATCACACAAAATATCTGGGACTACTTGATTCGAAAAACTGTAAGAGGACTAAAAAGAGCAATAAATGACGGCTGGGTGAAAATCTCATTTTATTATTTGGAATCACTGCATGAGTCCTTAAGAGGTCGAGAGTTCCAATTGTACATCAACAATTAGGAAAGCTAAACAGATTGCAAATTTTAATATGTAAACACAACTAAACCAATAAAATAAATTGAAAAAAAAATTAATTCTAAACACATCTGCATTTTCGTGAATTATCAAAGGTGCGTCTAAACAAATGAACCACAAAATTTCCATCCAAAGGCGGTCAGCGTACTCAAACGCATGCGGCAATAACGCTTAGTGCATGTGTCTCTACCTCCCTTCAAACAATTTTCTGAGCATTCAGAAATCTGTTGCTAACCTTAAGTCCAGATTTAAAAATAACTATTAATATGCGCCTACATGTCGACGACTCTATTAAAGATGGTACCTGAAAAGTCGAAATTTTTGTTTCTGAGAAATTAATAAGTTCTCACTAAGCAATTTGTCATTACTAAACAATTATTTTAAGAGTTTTTCGATATGAATAAAAGTTTTAGCTCAAGCGTACGCGTAATCTATAAAGGCACCACGAAGGCGCTGAACCAACTAACTTTGTGAGTCATGTCACTTTATTTCACTTTTTTAAGTCCTATTGAACAATTTAAAGATAAAGGTCAGTCCTTAAAAAACAAATTTTCGAATCAAAGGAGACCGAAGTCGTAAGCTACATTACTGTTATAACATTTAAAAACTCGACCCACCCTAATACCCATATGTACACTTACGTATGTGTGTACGTATGTCTGTTGTATGCGTATTCGTAGTAGAATACTCAAAAGTTTTGCCAATTATGTAGAGTTTCTCGCATCAGACGAAAGTAAATAATAAACAATTAAGAGGCAAGAAGCATACCATATTTACATGTTAATTTATGAGTTAAATATCAATTAAGTACATTCACTTTGCCTTTTTATTTTATTAAATCTTTTGTAAATATATTTTCTTGACTAATAATACATAAATCATTTGCAATTTGTTCCCCCGCTCAAACAATCACAAAAGTTATCACAACAATAATTAAAGACCATGTAAAGCACGTGTGATATCCACTAAATTGCATGTAGCTAATAGATATCGGCGACGGATAACTATTGCACACTTAACCTCACGGTGCGATCGGCGCGTACTGATTAGCTTAATCGATCAATTACGAAATGATTGTAATTATGAGAATATATTAAATATGTTTTTATACAAAATCGCTTGCAATACAACACACAAACGGATCGCTTGGAATCGCGCGTTGAACTGAAATGAACACTTTAGACCAGAGGCTGCCTGCAATTGATTATTAAACTGGCTTCAGTTACGCGAATAAATTGCGACTCTTTCATGATGATAACAAAAAAAAGAACAACAACATATTAATAATAATAATAATAATAATAAAGTGTCCACACAAAATAAAACAATGCTAACAATGACAAATGAACGAGTTAAAATCGCGTAAGGCAGGCAATGAGTAAAAACTCAAGCGATGACCTCAGAGCTGTAAGAACTTTATTCAATAAGTCGAAGTACAAGTGCTGCATATTAGACTGAACAAAAATTAATGTTTAGAGATCTTTTATCGTATAACTTAACATTTTTCAAAGTTGCCATAATATTATATGATTAGTGAGAGATTTAATCGGAACACTTATACTTTTATACAGAGCCGGCTTTAGATCGCGTGAAGCTCTGCTCATTTAGTAGATGCGAGGCCCAAAAAATAAAATACAGTCAAGTTTTAAATATAATTTTGCACTATAAAATTAATTCTTCTTGCTTTTTTTGGTCGTCAATAAACGCATCGAAATATGTCGTTTGCGAAACTTCCTTCTCGATAGACAATATTCCCCGATCATTGAAGCGTGCTTGATTCGTATGATAGTTAGGTACGTCTTAATATGTTTCAATTTGGAAAAAAAATATATCAACGGATGCTCATGCTTGAAAAACTGTTTTCGAATTGATGGAGATACGACTGTATTGGTATTATCCGGGATAAAATGTTTGAAACAATTGTTCGCCATCCATATCATTTTCTTCTTTTACGCTCAAAACTAACATGTTTCTTTATCTGCTCATACGACACTTGCTTAAGCAGTTTCGGAGATTTTGATAACTTTTTTAATCGATTCTGAATTTCGAATGTCGGCCAGTCTTTTACAAACCGCACACTATTTTAGACCTGGTATTTTTCTAAAGCTGAATATTTTTTTTTTGAAAATATCCACACAGGAATTTCCGATAATTTGCTAGATTTTGCCAAATCTACTCATACTTGAAGTCTATTATCTCCAGTTGAACTGATTCGATCAATGTCGGATTTTTTTATTAGATTTCGAAGTAAATTAAGAAAAAGTTTGACAATGTCAACAAATGAAAAATATTAACAATTTAATTGTTTAAATATGTAGATCTAACATGCTGTCCCCTGACTAGAATTAATTTAAATAAATAAAATTTTATTCTTTGTTCTTTTATCTAAAAAAAGTGGGTTCTCTATTAGATCGAAAGCTATTAAAAATTTTCGAGCGCAAGTCATGCAGCGCTGAAGAAATCTAACTGTGCAGCGTGCGACGAGTCAAAACAAAGGAACGAGACGCTCACACTCGTGAGATGGGCTTCAAGTGAATAAAAGTTGAAGAAGTGATGCAAGCTATGTGGGGGACCATGACTAAGTTTTCATTATCAATTCTTAAGTTATAGTTGGATTAAGTATAATACGATTAAGTAAATATCCAGACCTAATAAAGATAACCTTCCACATTCTATAAAAATATAAATGCTTAACAGGTAAGATATTTAAGTTTTTGAACAGTGGAAAACTGCTGTACAACCTACTTTTATTACAAACTATACGGACTATTTACGAACTCGCGTCAAGCTTTCTTCGGGGTCTTCCTTTTCGGGACCATCAGCGTTCGGCACGAGGTCCCGTGCAACCGCACGACTTTAGGGCCAACACTGGTTTTATAAGAGAAGATATAAACTAAATATGTAAGTGGCTACTTGAATACTTATATTTTTATGGTAACATTACCATATAGCTTATGCGGCGGGGTTCGTTCCAGAGACTTGAACTTTTTAGGTATTGAATTAAACACATTTCTTATTCGTTAAGATACAATACTTCTATTTCATAGTAAAGTATAAACGTTGCGTTTGAGTATGAAACAAAATGTCAGACAAATGTAAATTCCAATTTTTAAAAGTGAAAACGCGTTGCTCTTGAGTGTAATCTTTCATATTTTCTAATCGTAGCTTTGAAAGATATCATACCGGAATTCAAAACCGGCATTCTTATTGAAAGTACATTTATTTAAGTCATTAAAGCTTATGCAATTGAAATGTTTCGTTTAATAAACTATGTTAGAAATGTTCCATTCTTATGGAAATGCTGTGATAAAGTTCCGTTTTGATGCGATCTTAAATAAATCCATTCGAAGATTGAAAATTTGAGTTCATCTGTGGCTTGGATGCTGGAATATCAGAGATGATAGGCAAAGCTTTAAAATTGGTTTCCTATGCGGCTTAGATTCTTAAGGGCATATTTTATCAAAAGAATATCAGTGACCCAAAATAACTATTATTTGCTTATTTGTCATTGTAAAAATTGCCAAATTTTAAGGAATATTTTTAGAATTGCTTTTTAGTTACTTTTTTTCATTAGATATTTTTTACGTTGATTCAAAACTGCGTTGTTTTGAAAATATATTCGGAGATTCTTTCATTTCCTCGCCGCCCTTGGTGATGGTCAAATTGCATTTTCGACCTTTTTTCTTTGAATGGTGGAAAAAAAAATTCGAGAATGGGCTGAAGTCGGGCACTTTTTGGGACTCGGGGCTAGCTCTGTTAATGACCAAAATCTATTTTCAACCTATTTCCATTGATTGATACAAAACAATTTATTAGAAATAGACTAAAATCAGACAGTTTTTGGATCCTGGACCACTTCTGGTGATGGCCGAAATCTAGTTCGACTTTTTTTCATTGATTGTTGCAAAAACAAAATTCGAAAATGGATCAAAATCGGGAACTTTTGGGTCTCGAGACCCAAATCGGGCACCGTTTAGATCCGGGATTCCTTCTATTGATGACCAAAATCGAATTTCGACCTAATTTTATTGATTAAAAGAAAAACATTATCAAAAATATATCGAAATCGGGCATTATTGGGGACTGGGGACCACCTCTGGTGATCTCATAGAAACCACCTCTCCCCATCGCTTGGTGCAAATAATTTACAAAAATGAGAGATAATTTTTCAAATTGTATTGCCAAAAATGTATTTCGCATGTAACCTCATGCTCCCTGAGTACATATTTTGGGCCATTTGTCAGAATTTACGCTTGACCAAAGATGCTGTCAGGTTGAATGTGTAAAGGGCGAAAAATGGGCTTTAAGATTTAATCAACGCTTAAGATGGATTTTACCAACTAAAAATTGGGATACCATATGTGATCGCATTTGAAATTATTTGTTTAATTATTCTTGGGTCTCTTTTTGTTTCTTGCTGACCAATTTTGAAAACGTTGAGAAAGAAATCAAGTGACAGATACCACGAGTATGGCTTGAAATACTTGCGAACGTCCTCGATTTGACTCGTGGTCAGGTGGTAAACCTTCTAAAAACTATCGAAAATTTAACAAGTCGAAAATTATCGAAGATAAAAAAGTATCGTTGTTCACAAAATTTGTGCCGGGTTGGAATAATCTTAGTGTACTCTAAAAAATTCATTTTAAAGACAAATATCTATTTTACGTTTGCCGCTTGCATCCCATATAATATACAAATAATACAAATTTCAACCTCTCGGACAACTTGTATAATGCTTATGACTCATAATAAGTTATGAGCTTAGTTTCAGGTGTCAAAAAACAGGTTTCAAATATGCTATGTTTAAGTATTCCGTGTAGTTTTCAATCTTTTTCTAAAAATTTTCTTTTTGAAAACCATTAATTTTTTGCTCTAAATTATTGCTTTAGTGTGTTGTAACTGTATTCTCAAATATAATATGATGCGTGTCATCAACATGAAGAGAATACTTTTTGGACCAAAATGAACTGATTTGGGGAGGTGTTAATTTAAAATAGAGAAACTGTTTTTTTTTTTAATCATCCTTATGTATAAAATGCGAACGTCAAAATAACATCTTGTTAACCAACTTTTTCCATGCATAAATGATGCAGCCTGACTGACGAATCACGTTTTGGTAGAATTCTAGACCATTGGAACATCATTGCTCTCTTTACCAACTATAGGTACTTACTTCATGTGAAATATATATTTTGTCTTTTGAATCTTACCAAGGGACCAATATAACAAATCATTTGTATAAAACCCAACAGTTCGAATATAATTTAACCCTGTAGTTCCCCTCATTTATAACTTATTACTACTCGTATGCTTCTTTAATAAATGTTAAAGTACTCAAAAAGATCTCTTAAATAAGGTACATATCTTTTATATAAAAAAAAAAATTAATGGTTCCTAGGTCTTAGAATTGGGTCTCACCAGAAACCATTGGTAATAGAAATATACAGAAAAATTTCAACCCTCGGCATCATTTCCGGTCCTCCCGCAACATTTTGTATTCCTTACGAAAATACGCAACGATTTCCGTGGCCTGTGATTCCTGTGAGACAACAAACTAAGTATATTGGGTCTTGCTTGAATCGCATAAGCTAGACCCGACTCGATAATTTGATAGATTTGATAGGTATAAACCTTTTTTTTGCTTCAACCTGCAATGCTCTCAACCTTCAAAGAGATTCTTTGCTTTTGAAATCGATATCGATCTCAGAAATTTACCTTTATAAAATATTTACGCTTTTTGACTAATGTTATCACAAAATCGGCAATAACTCGATAACTACGACTCTTCTTCGATGCTTTCAATAATTTTGTTTAAAAAAAAACTCTACATGACAACAGAATATTACGCTCAGCCACTCCCAATCAATATATGGCTAAATTTATATGGTGTTTACATTCACTATTCGATTTAAGATGGTGGCATTACTTCTTATAAGTTTTAGTTATTTGTTTTGTGGTTGTGTAAATTTCACAAATGAAACAATAACTTTGAACGTACAGACAGTTCGCAACGTTGTTACAGTGTTTCGCCTATAACCTTATCGGAAACAGTTTTAAATGTTCATACGGAAATCATTCGTATTAGCGACGTTCCACCTAAAGAATTTATAACAGCCGATATGGCTTTTACACATAATTATGCATTTAAGAAACAAAAACACTGCATTTTAAAGTTTTACAAGAACATCGATCGCTGTCACTGGCTATAAGTTCATTGTTATCACATAATTTGTTAAATGAAAACTACCAGAGAACAGAGAATGAAACAAAATATATGTAGGTTGAAGACTGTATGAAAGGTTCTCATAATTAAATTTTGAGTTCTCTCTTTCTCTTTCTAAATTTTTATTTCAATCTGTATCTCTACAACTACGAGCATCAGTACTTTTTGTGCCTCTATCGCCATCAAAGCCTCACAGTTTTTGTATGAACGATATAAGCTGAGTTTCATTTCATTTTCTTGGTAATCTATTTTGGTATGAACATATAAGTTTTTGCCTACATGGGCATGGTTTAAAAATATTTATTAGAAATAAGGACCAAGGCTCTAAGAAATAAAACTAAAAAGATTTGATCAAAATCTAATGCAGGAGAATCTCGCTAATCTGGATGTGGCCTTATCCGGATTCTTCTGTAATCCAGACAGGGTGAAAAAAGTAAAATTTCCATTATGTCCCTTTTAATCCGGGCCAACCTTAGTTTCGCTAATCCGGATCGCATGTAAGGGCCTCAGAAGCCAAGGGGCATAAGTGCACATTTTGAAAATTTTGAGCTGGCCCGTGCAAAGTACTCATAAAACCGTAGAAAACATGTATATCTACTGAAAATTAACTTTTAAGCTCTCCCCGCGCGATCTCGTGCTTTCAAATTACGTTAAAAAATGTAAGTTGCGATTACGTTGGAAGCCAAGGGGCATAAGTGATCAAGTTTGGAAGCCAAGGGGCATAAGTGTTTCAAGCTTGGAAGCCAAGGGGCATAAGTGATCTAAAATTGTGGCATAAGGGCATAAGTGAAAAATACCTTCCTACCGCATGCTGGTACTCCGATATGACATATTGTAAAGGTTTTTCCACTTAAGGATTACTTTTTTATAGGCTAATGAACAAAATAGGTGTGAAAAAAAAAAATTTATTTACATGCAATGTTGATGTAGCGTGTTAACTTTAAACTTAAATATCTCGAAAATAGCTTTTTTGCACTTATGCCCCTTGGCTTCTGAGGCCCTCATGTTATATCGTGCAATACTCAGCAATAGAGTTAAATGAAACACGTATAGTAATGCTACTTATATTCCACGCTTTATTTTATATTCCGCCTTTAGGTGATACTTCTCACAAAATTGAACTATGACATTATTGTTTTTTTCCTATGCATGAGTATATTCTCTTACACACTTTATCTGATTCGGTCGTACATCTCATCTCGCCTGTATCTGCATGCGTTTTATTTCATTCTTGTAGAACGAGGAATCACTGGGGAAGGTTTTTAGCCAGTTGTTCATCAAAAGGTCGCATAAAACGGTAATTATCAACGAACAAAGAAATAATTTAGTTGAACTAAATAATGGTATTAGTGGAAAAGTGGTTGTAGAAAAATATGATTTAAAGAAAAAATAACGAGGTTTGTTTTCGTTTTCATATTTTAAGAAGCCTTTGGTAGTTCAGATCTCCACATAATCCGAATCGGGGCCGGTTTTAATTGATCTCGATTATCGAGATTCTACTGTATCTAAAAGCTTTTGCGAGTTGCTCACATTAAGCTATAATTATATTTATATAGACTTTCTGTTCCCGCGACTTTGTACATGTAGCCTGTTTTCTGTTTCAAAGAATTCCATATTTATAATTTAAATTATAAATTCACATAATATATTTGTAAAAATTTGTATTTTTGTACAGCACTACATTCCTTCTGTATTTCTTTGGTTTGATTTTTTCAAAACTAACCTCAGAAAATCCCAAGAAGGTGAAGTCAGAAGAAAGATTTCTCTCTCGTCGGTAACTTAATTTAATTTATTGAGTTTCGTTTTGAAAATCGATTTACTATCACGCTCTCAAAATGCCTTCAATTTCAAACCATCCCAGCAGGCAATTGAACCAGGCCTTCCTCGGAGAAGGCCTGCTAGTACTGCTGCGATTGTAGAGGCCTTCTCAAAACTAAATTTTCATGCAAATAGAATCATGTATTCTCATTTTTTTTTTTATTTTGATTTTTGTTTTTATTTACAATCTGTCAATATTAACAATAAGTAAATTTTATAACTAGTGATATTTTAATGAGCAGAATAGTTACACTCCATTGAGTGTATACTCATGAAATGCTAATATGCCTTACCACAGCTGGCGTGCTATTATGCCTTCCCACTGCAGCAGTGCTATAAGACCATCCCACAGCAGCAGTGCTATAAGGCCTTCCCACAGCAGCAGTGCTATAAGGCCTGATATTAGAAGGCAAAGAAGAAAGACTTCATGTATTTTTTTATTTCATGTATTGCAATGTTTTATGATTCGTCATTACTTTATTGTCATTGCATTGTACTTATACGACATCAAAAGTAGATAAATGGTTAGAAGTGAGGAACGGTGTGCATGTTGCTAGGCTGGTCTTCTGTTTCATGTTATGTTAAAGTGGTAGAGTGTTGTGTATTTAATGTCAAACTATAAATTAAGAAAACGTCACAAAAAATAAACATTAAAAATATCAACGCAAGGGAGGTTGACGCAGATAAAAAAAAACATTTAACTAAGAGTCTCACGACGTATTAAGATTTAATTTTTTCAAAGTACTTCTGTGACCCCCTCTACGGCAAGCGGTCTTAGAAGGGCTCTTGACGCAACCGATGTAGGAAGACCTGCTTGAAGAGTATTTCTGTCATGTATTATCGGGAAGTTTCATATAAAAAAGAAAGCTAGTTTGAAAGGAGGTGGCAAGGCCTTAATCTTACCAAGGAAGGCCTGCTAGAAGGTCTACTAGCTCCTGCCTTTGCCTACCGGAATGTTTAATAACACTATGAAAATAACAAAGCCCACACACACAAACACTTTAGCTCAGGGGTCGGCAATGCAATATATTGCAGAAATACTAGCAGAAATGTGTGAGTATTAGTGAGCATGAGTGAGTTTACACTGAAGAATTTTATTTAGTAGATTTTAGATTTTTCAAAGCTTATACACTTTTTGAAATTATTAGACACTTTTGTATGATCAATATTTTTGATTATTATAAGATTTTCTGACTTTGGTGGTTAAAATAATTTGAAATGTTGCAATTTTTTATGTTTAGTCCAAAACATCTTCAATATCAATATCAAAACTGCAA
Organism: Meiosimyza decipiens; assembly: GCA_963680825.1. Lineage (NCBI taxonomy): Eukaryota > Metazoa > Arthropoda > Insecta > Diptera > Lauxaniidae > Meiosimyza > Meiosimyza decipiens. The sequence continues at coordinate 50,885,922 of OY804260.1, forward strand.
CATTTTATTCGAATTAGGTTTTCGAGGTGTTCGTGAACTTAGCGGTTTCTTTGCTTTGTTAATAAGTTTTTTAGTGTAGAAAAAGACGATTCACACCAATATGTGGAACCAAACATTGAAAGCAATTTATAAATAAATAAATAATATATAAATACTATTTAAAAATATTTATTTACTGAAAAAAGTCTTATATACTATCTTAAAATTACTTATTGTGTAACAAAAAAATAATTAAAGTAAAAGTAACAAGTTTATTTTGCAAAGTAAAGGAAAAAAATAGATCAAAGTTTACAAGCTAACGGAATACAATATTCGTACAGTGTACGCATGTGACAAGAAAATACAGCACAAAGATACGTGGTCTTGCTTGTTCAACAGTTGCATACGAACTGATCTGATATTTATTATTCTCTTTTGTTGTATACGTGTAGCAGAATGCCGATGGCTGCTTTAGCTTATCATTAAACGGTTTGTTATGGTTGCGTGCTTGTGTCTATTTGCGCTATTCATTTTTTTTAGCAATTTTAATAATTTGATAATTTTTATTGAAGATTGAGATCAAACGTATAAGGAATAAAACTACACAAATTTGATCAAAATCGAGCACCACCAATGTAAGGCATTCTGCCTAACGCGGGCAACTGCGGCAGAACTCAAGCAGAGGCTGCGTGTACGATTCGGCATGACTCGACTACGTTCAGCGCACACATTGACATGCATTTGTGAAGGTTTGTCTTACACTCTCTTTTTGTACAGAATATACAGAGTTTAAAAAATGTTACGTGCTTTTGGAGTTGGCTTTGGTGGATATTTTTTTAACTTCAAAAGTTCCGCTGTTTTTGTTTGATACCTAGCTTCGGAGTAATTTTGCCATGGGTATCCTTAAACGCCTTTGCTATTAATCCTGCAGTTCGAAAAAACCGGATTTCAAACTATTCTAATGCATATTTCTTATACACCTGACATAAAAGGCTATGCACATCTAACGACTTATTAAATAACCGAGTATAGCGGTTGGTAAATCATAAGAAATGAAAATTTTTAAATTTACAAAACGTGAAAGGGTCAACTCCTCCCGAGATTAACAAATTGATTCATAATTAAACTACTATTCAATTTGAATTGCTGCTGTAGTAAGGATCCGTAAACAAAACATATTTAAAATAGAATAAGAATACTCATGACAGCACTCGATAGATCCAATAGAATTCCATGCTGTCTGTAGTGGTCATTAAAAAATTAATTGACTCATATCATAAGTACAAATACTTAAGCAAATTATTGGTACTTTAAAAATTTCATAAATTTCAAGAACCAATATCATAAGCATTAAATGGCAATGTCAACATATGTAGGTACTTGTGATTGTTGATATATAAGATACCTTACAGCTCTGGACAAGCTTTTTGAAAAGGAAATTACTCAAATCTTTGAGTGAAATTTTCTTAGCGTAAAGAAATAGACGCTAAAAGTCATTATCTCTTTTACAATCTCTATTGACTGATAGCTTCAACTTTTATTTTCTGATATGAAATGCCCAACAACGCAACTGTTTACTTGTTGTACGATATGTAAACACAAAATATTATTTTAATCATTTAAAACTTTGATTACCTCATCGGTAATGAAATAAGTTCCCTTTAATGCAATGCACTTATCTTAACAAATAAAGCAGTTGTCGGAACTCTCCTTACGAGCATTTTCCGGCATCGCCTTCTATATTACTTTTCACCGCTACTATGATCTTAAAATATCTTACTTGAAAGTTGCGTTAAACATTTCTTTAAAATTTTACTAACGAATTTAAACCAACCGCGTCCTGTACGTAGTGCGATCTGACTCAAAGAAGCTGGTTGCTAAGCAGCGAAACAATACGAGCACTGTTCTATCCTTGATACACTGCCAAACTTTGAGAAAAACTTTCAGGCGAAGTTTCTGGAGAGAGTTCAATGAGAGGCGGGCACCGATAAGACAAGAATGGATTGCGGGGTACGAGCCATGGTTTACTCAAAAGACTCAGAAATTTCTCAAACTGTTAGTTTACCTAACGCAGCTAGCGTTTTCCATACAGTTGTCTTAGCTACTATAGTAGCATGCACGTTAGTGAGCAATATTAGTATGGAAAAGCGCAGGAAGGAACTAGCTAGGCTGGGGCGTCAGCTCGACATAACTCTTATATCGGTTCTAGGCCACAGGAGCACCGGATGTTATAAAAAGTCTGATGAATTAGCAACACAGTTCCTCTCTTGATGAAATCAGAGCCTTGGAGCGTGTACACGTGGTTAAGAAAAAGTTCAAATAGCTTTTCTTTCCGAAGCAAAAAAAATCTCGAGAATCCTGAAAACCTGTAAGACATCTAGAGCAATATTCGTAGTTGTGTGGATGTGAACAAGAAAGAATCTGTTGAGCACTTTCTCTCCAACCGTTCATCGCTTGCCAGAACCAAGTTTCGATATCTATGACAGGATGTCTTTAATAACTTCAACGAACTGGCCAAAACTGAAATCGGATCGCTGCTTAACTACCCCAACATGACTAACTGGATATAGTTTTTATGATTACCAAGTTTTTTTTTTTTAAAGATTTTTTTAAATTTTTTTGACAATTTTCGTTGGTATTTAAACTGCTCAATTAATGCTACATGTTAGCATGGTTGCGCAGCCGCCATTCTAGCCTAACTTAAGTATCGAGCCATCTCTCTTAAGAGCGGCGCGTACATGTGGAGACGCAACTGACAAAAATGCATTTTAAAAAAAAAATCAATTTAAAAGAAAAGGAGTGAATCAGTTTTACAGACAAGAATATAGAAATCTAAGGTCAGACAATCGTCTAGAGTGACCCTAGTGATGAATTATAAATCTTTATGTGACTCTTTTTTCAAACTTTCAGGCGTATTATTTTAATTATTATACAAATTCGTCACAAAAAAAAATATATCCTTAGTTTACATGCCTTCTTCAATCAAAACTTTTTATTTTTTATAGTTCCGCCAAAGTTCTTAACTTTTTACAGAAAAAAGTTCGTCAGTTGAGTCAAGCCTTAAAGAACAACAAATTTCAATTAATAATAATTTTCAAAAATAAAATAATTCATAAAAAAAACACGCTAGCACTAATATCATTTCGCAAAGATATATTAGTTTTTTAACTTCAGTCTTGTTATTAGGGCTTACGAATGAACTTAGTCTTGCGGTTTTAGTCTTGGAATCGTAGCCACATCTTCGTCTTGTTCTTGCATACTTTGCATAACCAAGACGGAATTCGCTCATTACTACTCGGTAATATCACGGCGAATACTGGCTTCACAAATTCCTACAGTAAATAATTCAGCGGTGTCACATAACGCGATCCTGGCGACCTATTGGTTTCATCAGTTCAATAAATCATGTGAGTTTTAGATAAATTTCTACTTAAAATTTTTATAAATTTTGCAGTTTTCCAAAATTTGCAATCGTTCTTACCATTGGCATTCTTCATATAGAACTTAAATATGTTAGAGATAACGTCACGCCCAAAAAAAGTATTAAATATTTTTGCCGAAAAATAAATAAATAAAAATTGGTTTAATGAGAAGAAAAATTATAGTTGTTTTGTTATAACAAAATATTAAATCAAAATATGTAGCTATAAGAACTAATAAAAATAAAAGTTTTTTTTTAACCTAACAACAGGGTTAATTGATAAGTACTTCCACTATCACATTGAACATGTTTCATGAAAAAGTTTTTTCTATAATATTATTTGGCTAAATTTTCATTCCGAAAATCGATGGCTGAAATATAGCTCAACACTTGAAATTACTTACTTACTTTCGGCTTTATCGGCCATCGGCTATAAGTGACACGATCGTTGTCGGATTGGATGAACCTTATGATGTTTAACTCCCGCTGATAAGTACGAAACTCTAAAGAAACATACTTTAAATTGACATTTTCACGTTATTATCGATAAATTTATGTAATCTTATATTGTTTTGTATTCAGTGTCCTGATTTTGTATCGCTTGGAAGTTGTCCTATTTTTGGCTGTATTTCAGAAAAACTTCGAAAACACCATCGTGTTCAGCACCTTCTCGTACACAAGTACGAGTATAAGAATACACAAATACCTTGGTTTCGAGAAAATTGAAAATAAGGTTCTTTATCTATGGATGATCGTTCAATGAAAGCAATATCACCTTTGATTCATGATTCGGCGCACTTAACTTTCAGGACTTTAGTTTAAAGAGTTGTGTTGTAAATTTTTTACCATTAGTACACTCAATCAATTTCATGGGGCTTCAGGGAATAAAATTGTTTTCCAAAATAATATAAGTCTATTAATCTACATATAGTCATCATCGTCAGTCAGGAAAACTGAATATTCAATGTTTTTTAAAATCCCAAAAATGTTTGTACAAAATAAACTTCACAATACTTTAAAATTGTGTTAATGATAACACAGGTCCTGTAGCTTGGATGCCAATATAATATTTCTATAAATATTTCCACACTGAAACCGAATCCGTCGTCAGAATTGATCAAGCAGGTTTTTGACATATTCTAACTTAAAGTGTAAAAACCAGTGTTTTTTAAAGTTATGTGGCACCACGAATTTTTTTTTTCTCAAAAGACTATGAATGCGATCTTAAAGTACAAGTCTTCTTTAAATTTTTTTCACCGAGATATCACATTTTTAAATTATTAAAAAAAATAATCTTTTGACATACGCGTGTCCATAATGAGTTTTCAAATATAGGGAAAATCACAAACATTAAATTTCACAATGCGATATCGCGGAAAAAAAATATTTGAGCCAGCTCAACGGCATTTGAAAAAGGAAGACTTGTACTTTAAGATCGCACACGTAGTTTTTAGAGAAAAAATAAAATTCACCGTGCTATCATACATAACCTAAAAAAACTTTGTTTTTTGCACTTTAAGTTAGAATATCTCAAAATCCTGACATGCTAGACCAATTCTGACCCATATTCGGTTTCAGCGGGAAAAAGTAGCATGTTTGCATCCAAACTACAAATAAAAAAAATTTTTTTGTGGGCCTGTGTAACGAAGTGCTCATTTGATAACATGATTCATTGGATAAAAGTGAAAAATCTCTTCGAAATTCAGTTTTAGATTGTTTTTCTTTTGCTCTCTTGAAAAGTGCCAAAACGACGGGACGACGCACAGTGGCTTACGTCCATACAAAAGATGTTATAAAGGGTGTTTTTTAGAGGTTTGTTTTTCGAATAGAGATAAAACTGGCATTTTATGGTCAAATCTGGCAACTCTAATGTCATTTATGTTCAATTTGGTTTGCCATTTCATCATGATCAGGTTGACAAAAGAACAACGCTTGCAAATCGTGCAAATTTATTTCGAAAATAATGGTTCAGTTCGCGAAGTTTACCGCAAGCTCCGTCCATTTTATGGTCGACATAATCGTCCATCAGAGCAATTAATTCGGCTAACCATGGATCGTTTTCGCACTACGTTTACTCTATGTGATAATACGCATCCGCAGAGACGTCGAACAGTGCGCACCGAAGAAACAATTGCCGCTGTAGAGCAAAATGTTGAAGAGGACCCGAATGAATCGATTCGCCACCGTGCACAGCAATTGGAGCTTTGTCCATCAACTTTATGGAAGATTTTGCGCAAAGATCTTGGCTTGCGACCTTACAAGATCCAGCTTGTGCAAGAATTAAAGCCGCGAGACCATGCAATGCGTCGTGATTTTGGTGTATGGGCCGAAAATGAGATTGATCTCGATGCTGATTTTCATCGCAAAATTTTGTTCAGTGATGAGGCTTTTTTGGTTGAATGGCTACGTCAACAAGCAAAATTGCCGCATTTGGAGTGAAGAGAATCCACATGAGACCCTTGAGACGCCATTACATCCACAAAAACTGACTGTTTGGTGTGTTCTATGGGCTGGTGGAGTCATTGGGCCATACTTCTTCCGAAATAATGCTGGAGAGTCAGTTACCGTTAATGGAGACCGGTATAGAGCCATGATAACCGACTATTTTGTTCCCGAATTGGATGGCATGAATGTGAATGAGTTGTGGTTCCAACAAGACGGCGCTACATGCCACACAGCGCACGTCACAATCGATTTATTGAAGGAAACATTCGATGAGCGCATAATTTCGCGGAATGGACCTGTCAATTGGCCACCAAGATCGTGTGATTTGACACCATTGGATTATTTTCTTTGGGGATATGTGAAGTCGCTCGTCTACGCCAACAAACCAGAAACGTTAGGGGACTTGGAAGCCAACATTCGTGGCGTTATTGCCGACATACGGCCCCATATGCTCGAAAAAGTGGTTCAAAATTGGACCTGTAGAATTGGCTTTATTCGAGCCAGCCGCGGCGGCCACATGCCCGAAATCATATTTAAACATTAATGGCATAAAATTATCCTTCCAATAAAGCCAAATTGATGGACATTAAAACGATTTTCTTGTGTTTTATTTCAATTCGAAGCTCTATACCTCTAAAAAAAACACCCTTTAATAATCAAGTTTCGTTTGATATTGATATTGATTAAATAAATAATCAAGAATAAAATTTTATTCCGCCCACAGCCAGGACAACTTCATAGTTCTGGTGACCTGTTGCAAAAATTAAAAATCGAAAATGGACAAAAAGCGGTCCGTTTTTTGACCCATGTGGTGATGGCTAAAATCCATTTTCGACCTCCTTTCATTGATTGGTAGAAAAAAAATGTTTCAAAAATATAACGAAATCGAGCACAACAAGAAACCACCTCTCTCCCATCGATTGGTGCAAAAAATTTTACCAAAATGAGAGGCTCTTTAAACATTTTTCCAAAACAACGTAAGAACACATTTTTCGAAATTAATTGTTATTGGCAATCGACAAACAGTTTCTAACGCATAATATTTGAAATTGGACAATTTTTTCAATCACACAAAAGCAAATATATAATAGTTATTTTGGGTCTCTGTTTTCATATTATTCTAAAAAAGTATGTATGTATTATATTGATTTTTTAAAAACAAAAAGATATACGTGGATTGTAAATAGTTGATGCATTATTTTATGTTTGGTTTATTGGCGCAAGTCGCATTTTCATTCATCAATTTGCTATATTGACAAAGAGCCTAAGGGTATGCTACAAATGTTCTTAAGATTTTCTTAGAAAATATGTGCAAAACTCAATCTTGTTTTTTTAGAAAAACATTTACTTTTTTACTCAAAAAAAAAATTGAGTAAAACTGTGCGTATTATTTTTTAGAATGTTGTTTTAGTTTATTTAATTATGCAAATATTTTGTAGAGTAATGATTTTAACCAGTGATGGATTCATAGTTAGGCACACTAGACATAGGTCTAGGGCATCACCGCGGAAATTCTGATATAAAATTATATGTTTTACTGTGAAAAAAAAATAACATGTTACTAGTCAACTAAAATTAAAATTAATCCCTCACTATTGCGAATGCATTAAATGCAATACGTTATATTAGATCAATTACAATTACAATTGGACTTAAGAAAACATCAGTTATTCCAAACGTAGATGTTGTTTAAGTATATGTATTCTTGAGTTTGATGGTTACAAATTGTATGGCAGAAAGATCATTCTCACAACTAAAGAGATTGAAAAATCCTTGTCGTACTGTGCTGAAGCAAGAAAGATTGGATGCATTATCACTATTTTGCGTAAAATTGGTTTTGTTGATATTATCAAGGATTTCGATATTAAAAAATCAAGCAAAAAGTATTTCGGCCACTAAAGTATACCTCAAAAGTTGTAACTAATTTACTTCAAATAAAAAATCAATATAAAATGAAAAACTAGGGCACCATTCGCTTTAAAATTTTAGGGCACCAAAAATTTAACTAATAATCAAATAGAAAAATTTCGTATTTATTTCCACTCTTGCGACCATTTACTTTGTTATTGTTGTTTATTTCATATGCAAAAATCGGAAGTGCGCTACGCTCTATAATTGAGTTCAAGCTTTTGCAGATATTAATGAGATATTTAAGTACGAGTGTGGATATTAATTACAAGTTTCTACTACAGTGGAATCTCGATAATTCGTACCCCGTTAATTCGAAAATCTCAATAATTCGTAACAAACTGTTGGTCCCTTGAAAAAATCGCTTTAATTCGTAAAAATTGCATACATTTTGATCCCCTCGATAATTCGTATTTTTTTTTTTCAATAAAGTCTGTTTAACCTCTTATAAGTCGTAATTGGATCTGAAAACCTCTTATAATTCGTAATGCAAAGCAAAATTCTATGGAACTATGGTTTGGAAAAAAAAAAATTAATCATAGTAGGCAGCTACAACTACGTTTATTGTTCACTTTTTTTGATGGAATTTTTTGTGATTTTCGTGGTTAGTTTGTTCATTGCTTTACCAGAGGAGCGTGAAAAACAAAGTGTGGCGTGAAAATGGCAAACAAACGTACTCATAAGACTTTATTAGTGTTCCAAAAGCAAAACATCATTTCAGCCATTGATAATGGAGCAAAAAAAAAATAAGTGGCTAAACAATTTGAAATCGCTCCATCAACGATTACTTCAATCCTACAGAAAAGAATATTTATAATACATTCTGGAAATAGAAAAGTCTCTACTTATATGGTTTACTCAGTGCCGACAGTATAATTTTCCTGTTTGAAGCCCAATACTAATGGAAAAAGCGCTGTTTTTTGCTAAAAAATTGAACGCGAAAATTTTCAAAGCAAGCAGCAGTTGGCTTGATCGTTTTAAAAACGGAGCAATGTAAAATTTAAAAAGGTGAAAGTTCTGCCGTTAATGAAGGTGTTTGTTTAGAATGGAAAGAAAAATTTAATCATCTTATAAAGGATTTTAATGCCAAAGATGTTCTCAACAAAGACGAGGCTGGCTTATTTTATAAATGCCTACCAGGTCGGACATTTTGCTTCAAAAATTAAAGGTGCCATGGTGGTAAACACAGTAAAGAAAGAGTGACTTTATTATTTGCTAAATAAATAAAAAAAGAACTGTTAATTCGTATTACTCTTATTTTAACCTCATTAAATCGATATCTCGTTAATTCGTACTGTCCTTATTTTAACCTCGTTAAATTGAAAACCCCTGTAATTCGTAAAAAATATCTGGTCCCTTGCGATTACAAATTATCGGGATTCCACTGTAAATGGAAACCTCGTTACATGTAGTAGTTTTGATTCATTGTCGTTCGTGCAAAATACTCGTAATTATCAGCATTTACATAAATAAATTATGGTGTTCTTTTTTAATTGAATAAAAGCTCAATGTTGGAGTAATTTTGCCGATAAGAATAATTATTTAAATATTACATTTACGAGTTTCGTTGTGTAAATGAAATGCTTAGAAAAACAGTAAATGATTGATAACTAAGATAAAGCACGCAATTAAGTTTCTTAAAAATTTAGAATAAAGTATTAAATATAAGTAGAAAGGTTCACGAAACTGGATCACTCTAGCACTTCCATTGCAGCTATACAGCCTTTGTCAGAATCAGGCTAAGATGTGTTAGAAAACATTTCTTTAATGGCCTCAGCGAATTTGCCGAAGTTGAAGTCGGATCTCTGCTATAGTACCTTAATAATGCTAACTGGATATAGCTGTCTCAATCTCTATTGTCTTAAATCGGCACAGTTAATGCTACTTTTGGATTCCAGCCTATTTGCTTGGACGTGCGATATCGTCCAGATTTTTCCTACACTTTAATAATGAGCACAAAATTGACACTACAAAATTTATCGCAGAGATATTGAACGAATTCTATTTTTTGGTGCGATTTGATACAGAAGTTAAATCACACGTCCCAGTTGTGTTAAGCTTCTATCTAGAAATGTTCAAATAGTCAAAACCTTTTTGTGTTCACATCCTAATAATTTTATTTTGTTTTATAAAAAATTAAAAAGTGAAGTTCGCACACGGCCCTGCAGATCAAAATATGACCGACTAAACTGATTCAACTTATTCAAATTTCCAGGACATACTCTAATCCTGTTACTTACGTCGAATAAGACTGCTTCAATGTGACTGTGTTAATGTTAGCCTTTAATTTTTCTTCTAAGAAGCTTGTCATCGATTACTAACAATTTGTTATTGAGTTAAAAAGCTTGAAAAATAGGTTGCTATATTGTAACAGTTGACCAACTGATAATCGCATGGCCTTTCCTAATGCCTTAACCAGAATAAACGTGACGAGACGATAGCAACTAAACCCAAAATGTCACTTAACCCAAAATGCTACGTTAGTTTAGTGCCGGCCACACAGCTTATGACCATTAGTGACGGTTTGAAGTTCGGTTCTTACGGAACAACTTGTCTCGTCAAAAGGTTTCGTTCACTTTCGATCAGTTACGTACGATCGTTTTGGTTATCAACATTGATTCACATAATCTCGAATTTACTCGTTAGGTCTCGTTACGTGATTTTTGGTTTAGGCTTAACAAGAAGCATCCATCAAAAGCTGCTTGCATGAAAACTAGGTTAGATTCAGTGGAAGGTAGCATCAGTAGTAATTTTACATCAACAACATATTTATTAAAATTTCGTTAAAAACGTTCATTAATGGTCAAAAATTAGAGAATAATATTCGACTCCTCAAATAATGTAAATCCTTACCAAGCCCAGGGTAATAAGCATTTCAAAAGGGAAAACTGGGAAATATATTTGGACAAGCTGAATTTTTGCATGGACTTTTGGTTTGGCTTCATAATTAACGCGTAAAAAATCCTCATCGGTATCGTGTACGCTATAAAAGTATTCAAGGTCAACGGTCACGAAAACGGGTTTCCACAAATTTCTCGTAAGCTATTGGTCTAACGGCAGTTTAAACTGCATAAAAGCTACGTATTTTTTTGTCAAACCACAACACCGTTATGTTGGCTCAGACACCGCATTCGCCGGACATGGCCTTCTGCTACTTCTTTCTATTCCCAAGGTTGAAGAGATCCATGAAAGGGCGACATTTGGCCGGCAGTGATTATATAAAAACTGAATCGCGAAAGGAGCTGAACGCCATACCGAAAAAGGAGCTACAGAAGTGCTTCCAAGATTGGAAAAATCGCTGACACAAATGATATATCTGAGGGGAACTACTTTGAAGAGGCACAAATTGATATAGATGAAACAATCAAGATTCTTTAAGCAAAAAATCCCGTTTTATCTGGAAAACTATTGATCTTACGGAATTTTTGTATAACTTCTTTTTGGTATAAAATTAGTTAAACAATTGTCGTAAAACTTAAAGCTTACGAGACATTTACGAAATGTATATTTTCGTGACCTTTGACCTTGAATAACTTTTATAAAGTATGCGGTCCAAAATCATTTTGCATACGTCTTCTAATTCTAATCTATACCATTTGTTAACTCGAAAGAAGTGCAAGAAAGAATTAAAATTTAAAGATTTATGTCGAAGAATATTGTAAAAAGAAAAAACATTCTTAGTGAGTTCTTGTCTTCTTGTTTCATTGTGCTTGTGATGCGCACCAAATTTATTACTTTATTTCCAGAAAAACATCACCAGGCCATAACCGTGTTACTACTCAATCTAGCATTTCTCCTCCAGCGCTGCGTTCGAGAAAATGCTCAAAATTTGATTCGTCACTCCAAAGAACGTTTCTTTCTATTGGCCGGTTTCATAGTTACACAGCCAAAAAGTTCAGCTTCGCTCAAACGCATTTTACTGTATTAATCAAAATACTTTTAAAGGTACTGAAGTCTAACCCTTATTCCCGAACCTGGAAAGATTTTTTTTTATCCCAACCTATCAGGTTACTTCTTATTAAATATTTACACCCGGGGTACCTAAGATTTTTTGACTCCATCACTGCAACTACCGCGGTTATTGCAACAGGCTTGGGCTTATTAGTTGCGTTGACCGAGACCGCACTATATAAAATTTTTGGTTGTGGGATTAGCTTGAAAATTTTATCTCTTCTTTTTTCCGACCCTTGGCCGGAACTTTTATATTCCCAAGGGAGAGCGTGACTACCCATAATAGAAAAAAATTATGGTATTTTGCAAAGTTAACAGAAGAAAATGCATATTTTATTTTACCCAACTAGATTTGAACCTAAGATCATTCAGATGGGAACCCGCCATCCCAACTGCTTGCTCACTCAATAGCACATGAGGCTAGCATTGAAATAACTTGAAATAGCTCAGCTATGCGTTGAACAGAATTGGAACGGGGTCGGGAAAGCGGCAATGAATTCTCCATGTCAAAAATTATACCACACGTGATTGTATGAAATCGAATAGAACTGCGGCGTACGACTGGTAACCAGCCGAGGGGTACTCGTCGATTTAGATTTAGTTTTATTATTTGTGTTTTGGAACAAAGCAATATTTAATATGTACTTTGCAGAGCTCTATGTTCAGTACGCTTAGTGGCAAAACAACAACAAAATTACAAGCGCAAAATGCATTGATTGTTGGAGAATAACTCCAACAATTGTAAAGGAACAAAAAATGAGCAACCAGCTGATTATACTAGTTTCAAGGACCGCTACGTCATTTCTTCAGTAAGCTTTGTTAGCCAAAAAATTAATGCATTTTGCGCTTGTAATTTTTTCTGTGGTTTTTGCACTAAACGCACTGAACATAAAGCTTTGCGAAGTACATTTCAGATTTAATTTTATTTACGTCGTCGTACGATAATCATTGTTGGATTTCAAATATGCTTGAGTCAATTTTTATTTACGTTTGAAATGTCAATGAAAATAATGGCAGCTGAATTTTCCGTCGTTTGTCTTCCGACGCAATTGCATTTACTCCAACGATTTTCCGACGTGGCTTTTTTTTTGGCAGCGGGTAATCATTGCCGATTTCCCGACCCTGTTGGTATTCTGTTAAACGCATCAGCGTCGTAGATTTTGTATAGTGCCAATGGCAATGATAACGAGACTATGACACTGGAACGAGACGAGCTGTCAAAAATATTTCAAACACATGCGGTTTAATGTAATTTCGCACAATGAATCGCTTGACGACGAGATTTCACAACGTAAAAAATTAAAATTGTTGAATTTTTCACGCAAAATATCATACGTATTGTTTGTTTAAATTCTAATGAATTATGTATGTAGTGCTTGCATTAAAATGTATGTTATTTAGCACAGAGAACGAATTAAATTTTCTGAAAAATTTTAACTGCCAAATGATATTCATATAAAAATTTGAAACTCGTCGCCCCGCTATTGTGTTTTACTGGACGATGACGAGAAATTTGACATTCTAAACGTTACTCATCTCGCTCTCGTCCCAACCATGATTTAACTATATAAGGTTACTGCGAAAAGAAAATGCTGCTTCTTCCAAAAATAGCTCTAGTGTCAAATTGTGCTAGATTTTTTTTCGTTCTTTGCTTTGAATATCGTTTTTGACACTCCAGCTTTCTGACGTTCAACACTTTCAGATAAGATTTTGACAGCTCGGGATTGTTAATTGACAATGGTTAAAGGCCACCACATACGAGTGAAAAATAGTTGGTTCAATATTGGTCGGCAATCAACCCAATCAGTGAATGCATTTTTGGTGCAAATGTGCGAAATTTATCTACATCAAAAATCGAAAGAGCTTTAATGCTTCCAGAAATCGTAAGCCAACTCATTTATAACATATTTTCCTCAAACAACTTTCTTCCCAGAATTGAAATTTCCAAACATATGCAGCAATTGCATGCATACACGACTGCGTTCAACCGTCGCACAATTCTTATTTTGCATGTACCTTCAGATGTTGTGTTGTACTGACCCTAATATTGAATAAAACATTAGTGTCAGTTTTCCAACGTCATTCGATTTCGTGTTTACAAAAATTTTCTTTTGTGAAAAATTATTTTATTCGAGTTTTGCGTCTTTCGGTCGCATTTGCATAAAATCATACAAAAATTTCAGTCCGTTTGAGATTAGAAAAGCTGACAGCACGCTACACAATTCCACTTTTATTCGAAGTTTTTGCGCAATTGATACTGGCTTTGATGTTATGTGGTATCGCATATTTGTAAAAACTAATCGCTAAATAAAACTTTAAAAGATGTCCAAAGTGTACCTGATACCAGTTGCGGTGTTTTTGGTCTTCCAAATTACATTCCTTGGAACGTAGGTATTATAGGTATAAAGCAGAAAGCTTTCCTAATCACTTACATTTTTTGTAACAAAATATTCTAGTTACATTGCCGCAGTTCTCCAGGGACATGTGGTACCGACTGTGCCATACATTAGCGATGCAGCTACCTATTCTCCAGAAAGTTGCGTTTTCGGCCAACTGATAAACATTGGAAGTATTCTCTGTAAGAATTTGTTGTTTGGCACCATTTTTTGTATGACTCATCCAATGTTCTGTTTTTTGCTTGCAGTGGGAATCACCATTTACATACGCTATCGTCAAGTGCTTGAAGTTTTCGAGCACCACCCTGACATTGGATCAAGCGTTCTAAAACACAATCGACTGGCTGTTTGGGTCGGATTAGCCTCCTGCCTAGGAATCAGTTTTGTGGCCAATTTCCAGGAGACAAATGTACGGATTGTGCATTTTGTTGGTGCGTTCTGTTGTTTCGGGTGCGGCACACTTTACTTTTGGCTGCAGGTTCGAAAATATTTTACAATTTCAAGTTTTGTTTACAGAATGACGGGTGAATGAGTATGTTTAAAACTCAGATTCAATACGCAAGTTAAGAACATTTTTTCCAGTCGGATATATAGCCATAGAAGGTTACTAATATATCTTTCCAAAAATCAAAATACCTTGCACTGTTTGGTGAAATGATCAATACTTTTAAAAAAATAGCTTGTAACTCAAAGTCTGCTGCAGCGATATTATAGAATCTCATGGTATTTCTATAGATTATATAACTGTCCTCAAAATGGCACCCTATTTTGTTGAAATCGGGTTCTGCAGTTCCGAAAAACATCCGCAACTTGCGATGCCATATTTTCGCAGCTAGATACGAGTGGCACTCTCTTATAAAATAAGAAATAAAACATTAATATCCTGTCCTAACCCCCAGCACTTATAAAATATTTTTTCTATAGGCATTGATCTCTTACATGCTGTACCCTATGGCAGGAACCAAATTCAATGCACATTTACGGCTTGGAATGGCAGTAAGCTGTACAATTTTATTCATAGTGGTGGCTGTAACTGGCGTTATGTCACACATTATGTTTAATGGTCAGGATCCAAGGAAATGGTGAGTAATTTCGTTTAATTTTTTTTAATATCAAAAATGCCTGCTTGACTTTAATTTTCTTCAGGTATCCTTCTGATGGGGGCTGGTATTACCATGTAGTCAGCTCTATTTCGGAATGGGTAATCGCAATAGTTTTTTGCTTTTACATTTTGAGCTTTACCGATGAATTTCGTAATATACATTTAAATCATCCTCAGCTGTCACTGATTTCCTACTCAGTTACTTTATAAGATTTTTTAATACGTAATTAAAGTGTATGGCTTTCATT
The DNA here is from genome assembly GCA_963680825.1 of Meiosimyza decipiens. Lineage (NCBI taxonomy): Eukaryota > Metazoa > Arthropoda > Insecta > Diptera > Lauxaniidae > Meiosimyza > Meiosimyza decipiens. The sequence goes on from OY804260.1 coordinate 50,901,372, forward strand.
TCTAAAATGTTTTCCATTAAAAATATACATATGTACATATCTGGAGTAAAATTTTTAAGGCTTTATTAAAAAGCACTTATTAAGATAATACTTAAGAAGTAGAGACAAAATTGATTATAGTTATAACTGTCGATTTAATTAATTTCAAGCTGAAAAAATAGCATTGAAATAGTATTGATGTTAAACTTATTTGTTATTCCCGTGGCAGGCATTGTGAGCGACACTTTTATGTATGCAAAAAAGGTTCGCTTATCAGCATCCCAAGTATTTCCGCTGTGCGATATTTCATTTACATAAATTCGATTATTTATCTTCAAAAATGTAAGCTTCATGACTTACGAAAAATAAAATAATATTAATATCTTTATTTAATTATTAGAAAACTGGAACATGCATAGACGAAGTGTGCGGTCATATTAGTTTGTTATTAAACTGCAACTAATCCGATAATTCTTTTAGGGAAAATATTGTTGCATACTTTCAGGAAAAGGTAAAATACAGTGCTGGTCAGAATTGTTTTCATATTTGTGAAAACTATAATAAAAAATGTCAGGAATGATTTGTTGCATTCCACGATTTAGAAAGTTAATTTCTTTTGAATTTTGTAACTTTTTTGCCATCCAACAACGCATGGCGTCTGTACAGAACTAAAGAAACGTGATTCTGCCTTAATTCATAAAAGTGTGAGATCTCGCTGAGTAAGTAGTTCTTGAGCATTCATTTGGCCTTGGAATATATGTATGTACTTGTTAGTGGACGAATGTAACGTTTGTCATGAACACAAAATTTACTACAAAAGAAAAAAAGGTCAATCAATGTTTTTACGTATAATTCACCAAAATTTTCTCAAATATATTAAAAAGCAAAAGGTAATTATTAGAAGTAGAATGTACTAAAATCTTGTCTAATTTTCTGAAAATATCATCACTGCATCAGTTTAGTTCAAAAAGAATTACCATTTCCATCGCAAACCCCTTTTAATGTTATAAACTTGCAATGTTTTTAAACTGGGAAGTGATAATTGAATCCGTTTGCATTACTTTTACTGTTCCTATAGACTGGTGTAAAGGAAAACTGTACATACATACGCGGACAATTGTTTCTTCCTAGGAGATCAACATTGTAAGATCGCCAATTTATAATCTGTAAAAGGTGCTTGAAAAGATCTAGTAGGGTAAATTGACACTTAAATTTTAAACACTTGTGTTTCCGAAAATTAATAAGATTTCATCAGCGTCAGCAAAAGCACGTATTACTCCGTAAAAAATTCATGTAGAACTGATAAATTTTATGAAGTTTCTCTAAATGAAATTATGCTTCTTTCTGGATTTCAACCTTTTGGTTTCTAAGCCATGTTCATACTGAAAGTGGCAAAGTCAAATGTGCCCCGGTGGCAATTTACCCTACTAGCTCTTTTTGCAAGTATCTAGTTTAAGAATATCTTTGCGGAGGTCCGATTAGCTGCAGGGAAGTTATGAAAAGGATGACATATGGCTTATCATGTTGAAAGAATTTAATTGAAATTTTTCGTGATGGCAAAAATACCCTACACATAAGATATATATATTTATTTTGTTTAGTCGTTTGCAATGAATAGAAAGAGAAGCGTCACAGATATATGAAAGTGTACATGACACATTTTTCAGAAGTTTTTAGTGGGAAGTCTTTTTCAAAATTTTTGAAATAAATTAATTAAATTCTTCCATGAGTAACTCAGTAATGTATTGTAATTCGGATAAAATATAGTATGTTGTAGAACGGAAACATTTGATCGTCTTATAGTGGATAATATTATAGCAGTTTTCAAATTCTTCAATATGAGTGGATAACAATGTCCCCAGTAACTCTAATTTTTGGGAACTTTGCCTTTGCGGAACGCTCTAACAATATGATTATTAGATAGAATTAAAATACGCTTGGAAAAAATAAACTCGTGTATGAGATTTTTTTAAATTTATTAATTTTTCATAATATACAACAACTCTCTTCCTTATATCATTAAATAAAAAATTGAATAAACTACAAAAAAAAAACTCACAAATATTACAAAAAATAACACGAATTAATGGCTTCTCTGCTTCGAATATCACTCAAATTACAATATATTTTAACTATTAAGCCAAATATGAAATCAAATATTATAAATACAATATAATACAATAGAAAACTATTTATATTAACTTCCCAACTTAACAGCCTAGATGAAAAACTTTGGCACATAACTCAAAAACTGCAGCATAACGAGCAATCTTCGAGCGCTTAAAATTACTCATTCTTTGAAAATTACACACCATTTGTGTAAATTTAGTACATACATACATATATTTTATTAAACATAGTGTGAAGCTAGATGTAGCGGAATGTTAATTAAATTTACAATTTTGACACAATATTTTTACCAAAATATCATGTTTATATATGCATATATAAGAATTTCAAAGGATGTATTTTGTTATGTTAAACTTTACTATACAAATGAAAGAGAATGGTCGAAATGCTTAATTTATATATAAAAGTTTTAAAAATAGTGTCAATACATATGTACCATATAACTAATTTTTATCTTCATAACTCTTTCAAAGTCAACTTCAAATAAATATACATATTTATATGACTTCGTATTGCTTCTATGTAACTATAACACGCAGGTATTTCAAGAGTAATCAAAAATTCATCTAAATAATCGCAATCTGAAGGACATGATATAAAATGCAATAATACGCAAAAATATGAAAAGACCAAACAAAAATAATGCGGACAGTTCATAGCTGGCATCGGCCATATCCAAATCTTTCAGAAATATTTTCGGTCTGGAGTAGTGGCAATACATCGCCTCACATGGCATTTTAGCGCGATCAAAACCAAAAATCGCTAACATTGAACCTTCGAGGCTGTATTTTAGAAACGATATATGAAACATCCAGCCCAAGTAGGAAGGTGCATCTCGCAGCTGCAAAAAGAAGCCGGAAAACGCGAGAAACGGGCATATGAAAAACGGTCCAAAAATTGCTCCCAACTGTAGAGATAGAATTAGAAAAAAAAAAATTAAAATGTGATGTAGATAATATTATAAAATTATTTAAAATATGTTCGAAATCAAATTCAAATTATCATTCAATTTGGCATTAATTAATTAATTAGTTAAACAAAACAAATTAAGATCAATTAATTTACATAAGACTTAAATTCAAATAAAATTTGCATATATCCAATTCAAAATAAATTGATATCAAATTCAGAAAGAATTCAAATTAAACTCAAACTTTAGAACAAATGAAATTTGTTTCAAATTAAATTCAAATTCAAATTGGTTTACAATTCAACTTTAACGCAGTGTTCACTTACCTGTACACTAAGCGAGGCACCAACCGCTAATCCAATGCTTTGACCCACTAAGGCGGTGAGAAAGACAATAAAACTAAAGAGCGCAAGCCGAAATAGTTCCATGGGTTGATCAGTCATGATGTATGTAATTAGTATGAATAGGCTGGTACAAATTACTTGTATAGGAATATCGGCCAAAGTAATGGCAACGTAATATGCGCGCAACGAGTACCATCGATTGAAATGCTCACGTGAAACAATTGGAAACTCTAGGGGAACTATACGAAAGAGAGCAGAGAATAGTAAAAGTTAATAAATCACTGGATCGTCATTCTATTTCTTAATACTTACAGTTGACTAAAATCGATGAGAAGGCGCAGTACATGATGAACATTATGGTATAGAAAACATATCGGAAATTATTTAAGGCATTTCCCGCTTCATTTCCAATACCATAATAAAGACCACCGATCAGTATTGCTGTTAAAAAGTGGATGACAAAGCGCATCAGAGTCAAGGACTTATCGCGCCAGAGAATCAGAAATGTGCGTACTAACAGAATTCCCAATTGTCTATAAAATGGTGTGGCATAGATATTTTCTCTTGTACATAGCCTAGCTGGATCTAATTGTACTGAAGGTTTAGACTTTGTGGGCTTACAAGAAAGTTTCTCTGTCAATTGCTGTTGTTCTTTCAAATTTGTTTTGCCATTGCCGCCACCTCCGCTCAATACTCCACAACTGTCCCAAATTTTTGAAGACATTTCATTGATGGGCGTTAGTTGCTTGTAATTGGGTATCTTTTGCGATCTTGCGCTGCCGGTTGCAATGGAGGGAGTTAACACAGGTGCTGTAACAGGCGTCATATGTCCAGACGCCATCATGCGATCTGTGTTTAAATTAAGATTAATAAAGTTTTAAAGGAATGCACCTGTATATTATTTTCTACTCACCAACTTTATGCATTGCTTTCAGCTGTGCCTCTTTAGCTGCTTTACTTTGACGAAAGCTGTTCCTGCCATTTTCAATTTTAGCTTCAAGTTTATGATTTTGTATTCCATAGTCATTGGTTGCGATTTCCATTACTTAAATATGAAATATATTAAAATGTCAATTGTATTTTTAATGCACGCATCGATGTATAAATGCTTATGAATGTAAATGTCTTAAAACGTACAACTACAGTCAATGCCTTTAATATTCGATTTGGCCATGTCCGTCTGTCTGTTTGTGGAAATCAAGTTTGCGGGGAAACCAAGCTAATTAAATGAAATTATGGCACAGACCTTCAAATAAACTCCTTGGGATTGAAAATGGGTGAAATCGGTTCACGGACAAGCCTACCGCCCACACTATATATATATATGCCCAAATTTGGCAGATATACTTGATATAAGGTATCTCATAATAAAAAAAAACACCGGTGGGTGTGGCATATCCCATACAATCAGAAAACGTTAAATGTTATAAAGGGTGATTTTTTTGCTATTTGTTTTTTTAGCGTAAATTTTTTGACATCTAACGCTAGGTTTGTAACATGTGTCGACGTCAAAAATGCTGAGTAAGGTTTGCCATTTTTCCATGAATAGCAAATCATTTAATGTTATTATTAAAATTCGTGCTCTGTCAAGATCAAAATCAACCCACCAAACAGACTATTCAAGCGATTGTGACCATATGTCGCATCAGTTTAATTTTATTGGACATTAATCTAAAAATCCGTATGCGGAGAGTGCGTACCGAGAAAAATATTGCTACTGTATCGGCCAGTGTCAATGAAGATCGCGATATGCCAATTCGTTGCCGTTGACAATAATTGGGCGTGTGTTATTCGACCACCTGGAAGATTTTACGTAAGGACCTCGGTATGAAACCGTACAAAATACAGCTGGTGCAAGAATTGAAGCCGGGCTTGCCACAAAGTCGTTTGATGATTACCGATTGATTTTGCCCAAAATGAAAGAATTGGACTTGGTTGACATGAGGTTTCAACAAGACGGTGCCACATGAAACACGGCATGCGATAGCATGTTTGGGGAGCAATTAAATTCACGTTTTGGCTATTGGCCGGCTAGATCATGTGATTTGACCCCACTAGATTATTTTTTGTGGAGCTACGTGAAGTCTCTCGTGTACAGAGATAAGCCAGCCACAATTTCAGCCCTGAGAGACAACATTACAGCTACCATTGGTGAGATACCGGCCGAAATGGTCGAAGTAGCATCAGGGGAAGTTATGAAGACAAAAATCCAGCTTACAAGATAGTGATAATTTTAAAATAGTTGTGTATCAAAATTAATAAGATACTTCGCCTTTGTAGCGAATTTTGGTTTTATAATATCTTGGTAGAACAAGATATAAAATCTCAATAAAGAGACCACATGTCTCTTATGTCTTAATACTTTAGCCATATAAGTCAGTTGAAAAACATGACGTCTCATGTTTTCAGAGACACATGAGATAGGGCACATTATTGTCCATTTCTTGTCACTTTATCAAAACAAATGTGAGAAAGATACTTTACCAAGTCTCTTGAAAGATAACAAAGAGGGGAAGATGTCTTTAAACCGCATATGACAAAATGCTCTTGTAAGCCCTTATAAAGAATTCATAAATATAATATGTTGTCTTAATACTTGTGTTTAAAAGACCCATAACGGAAGCTAAAATATCTTTTATTACTACTTGGGAATTTCGTTTATAAAAAGCTATTTCTGGATCGAAATTGGGCTTGATTATAACAGTGGGTGTGCTAGCGCTCTATATTTTAAGACTAATTACGTAATATATCGCAAATTATATAATCTTTTGTCATAAAATTTGGTATGTGGATGCCGATCACGAACAAATGTACTTTATTACACCAAAATTGGGCCGATTTGGAAAATTGGTAGTGCAATATATAAAATTTTTCATTTCTTTTCAACTTTTTTCGACATTTTCAACTTTATTCAACATTTTCCATATCTCTACGAGTTTCCAGCCATATCCAACATTTTTGAACTTATTTTACTATTTCACTATAATCCAATCTCTGGACGGCTTTGACAAGCACTGCACTGGTTGATTTGTTTCACTAAAATATCTCACTACCTTTCTTGAACATCTTATCTTGTAATCTTGTACACTCGACTTTTCTACAGCGGGCTCTCTGCCTATAACCAACATCTATCAACAATTTTTGTTGCTTTCAACAGCTTTTAAAGTTTTCATTTTTTTTTCGACTTCTTCAATTTATATCGACTTTTGAGCGGTCTTTTTATTTCTCTTCAATTTTTTTCAGGATTTTTTCGACTTTTTCAGTATATGTATTTTGAGACTCCTTTTTCATTATATGAAATATTTCCTCAGCGATTTTCAACTGTTTCAACATTTATCATTAATCGCTGATAAGCGTGTAAACAAATTGCTCACTTTAAAATATATATTTTCAATATTTGTAAAAATATTCGTAGGTTCTAATCAAATTTTTTTTAAGATTTCTTTTTTACTTACAATAATCGGCGGGATTATACGTTTCAGGGCATTCCAGTCCAACATCAGCTAAAAATGGTACTAAGTTCTGCGTACCTCCTGAGTATATACATTTTCCCTCAGCTATTGCGTATAAATGATCGAACATTTCAAAAGACAAAGCACTTGGCTGATGTATTGTACAAATTACGGTCCGTCCTTCTAAAGCCAATTTTTTGAGCAAAGAAATGCATTGGTTTGACGTGGAGCTATCTAAGCCACTGCAAATGCAAAATTTCAAAATTTAGATAAAGGAAATCAAATATATTGATATCGAATACCTTGTGGGCTCATCCAAAATCAAAACCGGTGGGTTGTTCACTAACTCCAGTGCAATAGCTAAACGTTTCCGTTGTCCACCAGATAAGTTTCCTGTTCGCGTATGACGATTTTCATACAAGCCAATGGCCTCTAAAATTTTGCGTACCTGTTGAATTGAAAGAAAAATCTAATGTTATGCAACTGGCCAATAAAAAAACTTAAATTTTTGTCTGCTAGTGTAATGAAATCAACTTACGCGTTCTCGCTTCTCATCTTTATCCATATGAGCGCCAATTTTAAGGTTTGCTGAAAAATGCATTGCTTCTTTTACAGTCAGATATGGCTGTAGGCTCGTATCCTGTGTGATAAACGCCACATTTGGCTTGAAAGCCTTTAGGTCGCGTAAATTTCCATTCACTGTCACATTGCCAGTGTAGCCGAGCGCACTAAAATCAACAAAATTCAAAATAACTTTTGTGAATGTTTTTGGTCGATGGTTACATTACGTAAAGCCCGAAATTATATTCAGTAGGGTGCTCTTTCCAGCACCTGATGGTCCAACAATGGCACTAAGTTCACCAAATCGAAAATGTCCTGTGACACCCTTCAAAATGTCTTTGTTCACTGTAAGATAAAAAAAGACAAATTGTATTAGGAAAGCAATAGAAATGCACGGGTAAAACTAAAATAATTTTTGAAAATTCTAATATTTAAATACAAGTACAGATATGGCATATTCGTATAAGGACACATATTATCAAAACACCACATGTTCTGCCGCGTGCTGGCAAAATCAATTTTTACAAAAATATCAGTAACAATTTCAAGTGATTAGATTAAAAGATATTTTACTCGCATTTATTTGTGCAACACCTGCTTTATGGATTTATAGCTTTAACTCCAAATGAAACAAAAATATATATATCCATATCTACTTGTAAACTATATTTTTAAACGATGATAGTCAATCATCTAATCAATCCCATCAATCATCAGTCCAGTTGAATTTCACATTTGTATTTAGAAAGTATTGAGATACTATCGTGGCCGTACATGACCCGCTATCAGAACTATAAGAGAACTATAAGGTTCTGTTAACAGAGCTGGATAGCAATGAGAAATGTTCCATTCCAGGAAATCAATTTTTTCAATTCCATGGCAAAAGGTATTATGCCATTGTCGATTCCATCAGAGAAATAAAAATTTGGAATTGAAAAATTTTAATTCCATTCCAAGAAACTATCGTAGAATTCGGAGCCAACTTTTTCAAACATCTTCCTGTCCCAAACATGGGTTGCCCGGTTTTTTGGGACAATTTTTGTTAATAAAATTTACAGATTGAATTGTATGCCACATGATAGAGCTCGGAGAGCCTAAATAGAACAGGACAGGATTCGACAAGACAACCCCATATATTCTTCTTAGGCTCTTCAAGCTCTATCATTTGGCATAAGTTTCAAGCTGTAATCTTATGCACTTTTAATCGAAACAACAAAATTGACTTTGGCTTCGGCAAGGCAATTCTGGTTGGTTAGTTTTACCTAAATATATCACTATTTTTCCTGTATATCCCACCCTGTAATCTTATACACTCGACTCGAGCTCTCCGCCTATTGGATTTATTGCAGAGTTTTATTTTTATCATCGAGATCGAATTTATGGTGGGGTTTTTTTCTTTTGTTGTAATTGTTGCTTTTGTTATAAGTACTTAGCTCCTACTTTCAAAGTTTTACCCATCTACTCGTATGCTGTAGATATTCAAATGCTAAATGACATAAGATTATCTAGCTAGCAAATTCTAGTTGGGTTAACAACGCGACATCAAATCTGGATGACATGGGGATTATACACGATAGGGAAGCCGGAGATAAAATGTGTGGTGACCACTGCCTTTTTGGCAAACAACTTAGGCGTTTTGGGGGTTCTCTGCAGTGACTTCTGTAGAAGCTGTTAATGCGAAGGTGACGTGGAAAGTGCTGAGCACCTTTTGACCATTGAGGCTTACTTTTTCAATAATCTAGCTAACTTAGTCTACTTTAGCTTATTAAATCTACTCCTTTTTATAGAAGAATGCAAGTGGGTGTGGCATAGTAGAACCGTCCTTTTTTTTAAGATATCACATAGAAACAACTCTGTTCTATGTTTCATGTTCACATTATACTTAGGATACCATTTACTATATAGAAAGAAAAAAACTATAGAAAAGTCTAAAAAAATCGAATAATTCCTTACGAGTATATCTTATGCATTTTTCAAAAAATATTTTCGTAAAGATGACATCAAAATAATTTAAAAATTAATTCTTTTATTTTTCTGAAGCTCTGAAAAGCTGTAGCGCAACAATTTACTACTAACGCCGAAAGAATTGATGGTATATGATCAACTAGTCATATGCAATAACAAAAAAATAAAAAAAAAAACAGGAATGTCGGTGACCTCAAGGTTCAACTCTTATCGTATAGGCAAACCCCCTTATAAATTGCTTAAAATTTTACTAGTGATCTAATTAAAATCTTGACACTTTTTTGAATAAAGTAGCTCCCTGCACTCTTATTATTGCCAGTTCGGGTGGTACTTTCATTGTATAAAAACGATTTTTCCAAGTAACGGCTTTTACCTCCTATTAACGGATTAACGGTCACGTACGCGGCCTACGGCTTTGGCATGCAATTAACGTTCTGGTGGCATCAAAAGCGGCCACTTATCAAGCAAATGATAATAAGCGACTCATATAAACTATAAAAAAATATTTATATTAAAATTCTTTAATTTTGGAAATATTCCACAGACGGTGAGTCATGACCAGTGATGCCCACTACCACAAGCAACAATAAGCATGTGTTGATGACTCTGTATATGTGCACGCTTCTCTACGCTACTAAAAAGTTTTATTTCCATCACATGTGGACTTCGAAGCTAGCCCTCTTTCGGCATTCTTTGTTTATTTTACAACCAAACACATAAATCAAAAATGATCAAGAAATAGTCAATTGCCGTTTTATGCCACTTCCCTCTGCATACAGTGGGAAAATAATTCACATCATATAGGCAATTAAATATTTATTTCAGTCAAACATATGTCCATATATTGTTTCAATCAAGACTTCCCATTATTTGTTCCAAACAAAATAGATTTGACGCAATTAAATATTTGATTGCACTTTACCAAATATACAATCAAATCATTTTCTCAGTGTAGAAAGTAATAAAACTATCAGTTTTTTTTTTTTGGCAGTAGCAAACTAATAAAAAAGTTGTTGTTGTTGGCGATAACATGTTTGAAACACCTGTTTCTACACTTGTTTTACTACTGATAAGATTTTTCATTCCTGTCATTCGAATCTTAAAGTGTTTTTTGTTCTTTGTTCAAATTTTAAAAAATTGATAAGTTAAGTCAAAAGTTTAATAATCAATTTTTCATATTATTGCGGACTTAAGAAATTGCTTACAAGTAATAATCTAATTTTCTTATGTACTACATATTACCAAGGAATATTGGAAACTGGTCAATCATTGCTAAAATATGACTAGAATAGACCGTACTTACAACTTTTGAGGAAAGCTGCAATGCCATCGAAGCCACTTACATATTTACTTTGCCTGTTTGCATATTACTATATTTATAAGTTTTTTTTTACTCGGTAAGTCCCACTCTTATCATTATCACCGCAGTAACAAATATACATATGTATGTACATAAGTAAAATGATAAGGGCACAATCATCAGTACATACATATGCACGTTCATGTTTGTATGTATGTATGTATGTATGTATGTATGTATGCATGTATATATGTAGAACAGTGAATGGACGTAACAAAATCAAAGATGATCTTTAGCACTTGGAAAATGTTTTATATTGATAAAGTGGTCACTAGAACAGCAATAATACTCTAATCCCGATTGTGTTAGAAATTATTGATGAATACTGTGACTGTACATATTAAATTTATTATTAAACGTTTAGATAAAGCATTTTCCTAATAACAATTAAAAGTAGATTTTGAAACCATACTGGTAATTGTATTTGTTACACTAATAAATCACAATAAAATGATAATTTTTACATAATCTCGATTGGAAGTTTTATATGTTTCTAGGTTCCAGATTATGAATTGTAAATAATAATTGTTACATTTGTTTTTGTCTGATAATTTTTGATTAGCACGTGCATGCTTCTTGGCAACGGATTCACACAGTTCATATAAAAATAAAACCATGTGCAGAAAATAAGGCACAAAAAGAAATGATTTCCTTCGAGATAAAATAGAAAACGATAATCTATGGGGATAGAAAATGTATTGAAGCAGCATTTCCAACATTTAGTTAGAGGGCAACAAATAGGCTGTTAGAATAAAAAACAGTTCAACTTCACAGAGTCTGGAACAAGGATGCGAAGCCCATAGCTCGTTTAGCTCTTCCAGCTCTTACAACAATAACAAAAAATAGTGAGCTCGCTGCGAGCTCTTTCCGTTATTCGAGCTAAATCATTTTGGACCGCAATAATCGCATGTATTTTGTTCCTGTATTTTTTCTTCAACGCTTCGACTCGTTGAACTCGGTTCGCTATTGTTGCATGGCTTTCGATTTTGTAGTTTTGTCTTCAACGCAATTTATTGTTTGTGCGATTTTGTTTTCAATTCATTTGCTCCTTGAGCTTGTGATTTTTGTTTTTGTTTTCCTTTGTTTCCATGCAATTAGCTAGCCCCAGCTAAAATGTTCATCAATACAAATAATTTTTTCGCAAAATATTTTTGAGTTTTCTCAAAAAACTTTTTGTGCGCATCCCTGATCTAGAACATGGATGGGCAATATTTTGGAAGCAAGAGCTACATACAACAAAAGCAACGAAAACAACAATTACAGCAACAGAAAAAAACTGCCACCATAAAATCGATCTCGATAGTTGTTGTTGTTGTTTTCTTCAGTTTTTAATAATTTTGTTGTAGGTATTTATATAAATCTATTGTATGAAAATGATTTGTTCTTATTTGTTGTTTGTTAAGATATTTTGTTTATTATTAAGTGATATGTAACTTTTACGATGTGCCTGAGGATAACAACCATGAGGATCGCATTTTTGAAGCTTTAATATCTCCTTACTAATCCGAATGATGATCTAAGAGGAAAGACACTTGATTTGTCAAGCTGACAGCACCAAAATCGTCACCCATTTAATAAATTTGTTCATTGATGTCCCAAAACAAGCAACAATAAAAAAGTGTTTTTTTATTCATAAGGACGTGAATTGTTTTTGTAAGACAAGGTAAATAAGTGAAGAAAATTATTAACTGATACACGTTTTCTTGGCGTTACTTTTGCGTAAAATATTTGAAAACATATATAGCAGCGTCTTTTTAGATAAACCGATATTCCAATTTGCTTAGTTTCTGTTTAATACTCCGCGAATGTGTACGATAGTAACAATTAGAAGAAGTTTACATATTTCTTTATTAGAAATAACTTGTGCTAATATAAATTAACATTACATATAATTAGTACATGAATTACTGCATACTTACTTATTATAGAACTTCTACATAAAGTTAATTTTTACAACCAAAACACATTTTAGTTTAATTTGGCATGTGATTACCAAGTCATAAAATTAGTTCTACTTAAAGCCTAGAACAGAATCCAATAATGTGAAAGTATACAGCTGAAGCTACTTCTACTTACTCACCCAGTAGACAAAGACAGGAGCTAGGAGTGCTTCCAGCAGGCCTTCTTTGGTAAGTATAAGGTCTTTCCGCTTCCTTTTAAACGTACTTTCTTTTTTATATGAAATGTCCCGATAAAAAATAAGAAGAAAAATAGAAGGCCTACAGGCCTTCTAAGACCGCTTACCATAGCAGAGATAAAAGAAGTACTTGGAAAAAATTAAATTTTAATGCGTCGTGAGACTCTGGGCTGATTATTTTTTTTTATTCGCGTCACCACCACTTGCGTTGATAATATTTTTAATGTTCATTTTTGTAACGGTTTCTTAATTTATATAATTTGACGTTGAAGAATACATCTTAACATTTCATGAAACGGAACACCGGCCTAGAAACATACACACCGTTCTTTACTTCCAGACATTGATCCACTTTTGATGTCGTATGTGTACAATGCAGATGACAAAAAAGTAATGTCGAACCATAAAACATTGCAATATATGAAATAAAAAAATACATAAAATGCCTTAAAGTAAATGGAGTCCTTCTTCTTTGCCTTCTAATATCAGACCTGATAGGACGTCTGCAATCTCGCTACAATCGCAGCAGTGCTAGCAGGCCTTCTCCGAGGAAGGCCTTGTCAGCGACAGCAACAACTGTACATTGTGTTTGATTACAATTTACATACATACACACAGTACATTAATAGTATTCATACAATGACGTATATGCCCCATGTGAGGCGTGTACCGGTAAAAGCGTGTATGGCGTATATCAAATGCCAAAATTTGTTTGAGAACTGAAATACGCTAAAGGTATGGCGGCGGCAAACTGTTGTCACCTTTTGAATTCTTAGCTTTTTAATTTACTTTTAATTCTTTAAAACTGGGCGAGCTTATACGTACAGGTAGTCCCCGACTTACGACCGTTCGACTTACGACTATTCGCACTTACGACCAATTTTTTTTTCAATTTTTTTCATAGAAAATGCTTAAAATAGTTTCGGGGAGTCCCTAAAATATGTATATGAGAAAAAATTTAAAAAAAACAGTAGTATGTACAAGGATTCGATTTATTTCAGTACAAATAATACGTTTGTTTAAGTGAATAATTTTATATCATCCCAAAAATGGCTGGAACTAGTAGTACAGTATGTATGTAATATTTTTCTTAAGTTATTTTTTATGAAACTCGACTTACGACTGATGACTAGGAACCTATCTCGGTCGTAAGTCGGGGACTACCTGTACAATTTGTTTTAAAAAAGTTTTTATTCCGAATTCTTTAAGACATTTAAATGGTAACTTTTAGATTTTGGAACCGAATAATGAACAAATGGAACAATATATCGAACTTGCGTTGATTCTCTTCAATGTTTAAATGATACAAGAATACTGCAACTGTACCATAATAATTCGTAAAGGGCAAGTTGTTGCTTGAATTTAATAATTTTTTATACTTATTTTCGATTTTTTATGTAGGTACATATATGTAAATGTATTCAGGGCCGCCGGAAGACCTGTTGTGTGTGTTTAGAACGCAACACACGTGAGACTTCTTCATGTGGAATTCAACACGAAAATTTTTCGCGCGTTTTTTTTATTGCACACTCATCCGCGTCAATTCTGTTCCGAATTCGGGGTCCCTATTCGAAAAATTTTTTGTTCCAAGTTGGCACTATAGTTATCGTCGGGGCTGCCTTGATGTAATTTGACTTTTCGATTGGTTCTGGCAATCAAAGCTTCCACGACGACAACTAATATGCCAACTGGACAAAAAAATGTATCGAATAAGGACCCTAAATTCGGAACAGAATCCATGCGGGTGAGTGTAAATTAAAGGTTTCGCGCGTTAATATATGTATCAATCTATCGGCACGCGCGCTGTCAATTCGAGAATCCGATTTGTGACATTTTTTTAGATCCCTTGAGCTTTTGTACTTGGCGAAAATTCTCATGTTGACAAATATAATCAATTGATAGAATAGAGATGATTTCGGAAAAGATAATCTTACTTAGTGATCGAAACATGTCTCTTGATTTGGCGAGCAGAAATGAAACTAAATTCAAAAGCTTAGGAGAAATAGTTTCATTACAGAAATTGTTAGATTCGTGATATTGTAAATGACTATTCCTGCATTCTCTTGCTTTAATAAGAAGAGTTTTTCGTCTCATAAGAGGCTGAAATCATATATGCGTTCAACGATGGCGCAAAAACCTTTAATTCATGCTGCGAGTTTACATACTATATATCCCACGAGTTGACTTATAGAATAGTCACTGAAATAATATTTGATGAATTCTTTGTTAAAAATTCAAAAAGGACAAATGTGTTTACCTTAACAAAAGATTGAGATTGAAGATTACAAAATAATCACTGAGAACTTTATTGTAGATATCCTACATTACCTTTTCATAATCAAGGTTATGTAAAATTTTCAATCGTCCATTAAAAAAGTTTCATCATTTTCAAACCTCCCCCCTCCCCGCGACTCAATGAACTCCACACCCGCTTTTAGAACGTTATGGTGCCCCTGAATGTATGTACCTACTCATAAAAATTTAGCAAATAATTGACAGCTCTGAATCAAAGCTGCTCCCTTCAATAAAGCATTCACTCATGGCACTTAGGCCATCGGTGTATATACGTCAATGCGTGAATACCATTATTTAATTTATGACAGATTGAAATGCTTCATTTACTTCACGCACATAAAACCGTAGATAAAATAGTTTATGAAAAATTTATGACACAATAACATAATTTGGTTTTGCATATAACTGTATGGAAGAAGCTTAATATGAAAGGGTGCATTATCGAAACAGATGACAATACAACCATAAAGAGATAGAGGTCATAATTCACCTTAAGTTTAACACAATAAAACAGTTCAGGTTTTCTTAATAAAGGACTACCAACTCGTCCCGGCTTCATTCGTATGTTTGTCGTTTGGTATAATTTAGGTTGTTATAACATTATTTGATTCATAATCGTGTGGGAGGTAGCACCCCCGCTTTGTTGATGTTTACTTATATCACCAAAGGTTTCATATCGAGTTTAGTAAAATTTAGTTTCAATGTTTTCTCCATTTAGCACATCAAATTTATTTCCTCTTATAGCAGGTGTTTTTATCTAATAAAGTTAGGTGTGATCAAACCTTCACGTCCCGAGTTAAGTAACATTTTTTATTTCATAGCATTTTAAAGCTTTTGCTTATGTAGAAAGTGCCATATGATGAAGTTTGCGTAAATTATTATAAAGTACAAATGTATGGATCCTGCTATAAGGATATTGTTTCTTTGAGTATCCCGGAGGTAGTCACTCCATAAGTGACTACTCATCGAGGCGGTTTACTCCGAGTCACTTGGAGTCACCGAGATGA
This sequence comes from Meiosimyza decipiens, assembly GCA_963680825.1. Taxonomy (NCBI): domain Eukaryota; kingdom Metazoa; phylum Arthropoda; class Insecta; order Diptera; family Lauxaniidae; genus Meiosimyza; species Meiosimyza decipiens. Next base: position 50,917,512 of record OY804260.1, read on the forward strand.
GTGAAATCTCGATTTTGTGGTTTGCGTGCGAAATCTTATTGCACCTAATTACGTTTTGTGGTGCTTGAGATTTTTTGAATTCTTCCGGTTTCGCTTAAAATTAAGTGTGCCGTTATTGTAAATCGTGGACAGGAAGCAATGCAACGAAATCCATAAATATCCAAAAAATCGCACGCACCGCAAAGCGTAATTAGGTGAGATAAGCTTTTGCACCAACGTGGCATATGGGTGTTATAGTACATTTCTACAAAAATCGCTCGCAAGCCATAAAATCGTGACTTTCACTCATATCGGGTACTCCAAGTGACCCAAACAGACTGAGGGCGGGGGGGGGGGGGGTAACTTCCTCGATGTGTAATCACGTATTGAGTAACTACCTCCGGGATACTACAAAGAACAAGGAAAATATCACTACAGCAACAAAATCCGCAAATCGCTTAGGACGCACAAAGTGCTCCAATATTAAAAATGTCCACTACAATATAAGCACTAAACCACTGTTGTTAAAATTCAATTGGAATAAAAACAATATTCCGAAAATGGGTCATAAACGGTCCTTTTCAGGGTCTGGAGCCAAAAGCCATTTCATATTTTTGAAAGTGGCTCAAAATCCTCAGTGAGCTACTCAATGGAGTTTTCTGTACTGAAATCGTCAACAAAGCACATGCAACGATCAAACGAATAACTCAAAACTCGAAAAGTTCGGTACTTACGAGTTGTTCGAGACTCATGAGGTGCAATCGCATGATACGAACTGAACATGAGTTGAGTCGAACGAATTGAGTTCTTCGAGTTTGACTCGTTGCGTATGGCATAAGTTCGAACATGTTCGATCAGTTCGTTGCACAGCCTTAGTATATAACTGATGAATATTGACTTTTCATAAACATAGAAAGGAGTTTTAGGCCAATTCGGAGCAACTTTATGCTATCTATCTTACATCACCATAAACATATTAGGACTGTTCACAGCATCATATAATATACTATGTTAATTTTGCAATGTACTGTGCAATTTTGCGATAATTTGCTATTTGGTACGAAGTTTTGTTATTGTTTACCATTCAAACATGAAATATCACTAGTTGTAAAAGTTGAACTAAGGACTTTCCCAGAAAAACTTTTTGTATTTTGTATTTTACTCTACCTGGTAATCTTATAGGTCTAAAAAAGACACAATATTTGTTCTATATAAAGTGAGGTTTAATATGATGTATAACACTTGAAGATAGCACTTTTAACGACAAAGATATCTAACAAGCAACAAAAAGTCCGCAAACTGATTTTGTCCACATACCTGCAAAATCCAAAATTAACATATTCAGCTATAGCAAAAATAGTTGGTGCATCGAAAAATCTGTCTTTACGGTTATTTCTAATTATAAGAAGGGTCTACCTGTTTCACGAAAAAAAAGTTCAGACAGAAAGCCAGAATTTTCTAACCCAAAGGTAGCGACGAAGGTGAAGCGCCTTTTTAAGCAAAATCCCAACACCTCAGTGCGAGACACTGCCGGATTTACAAATCAAGGGGCCCATGGGCACAAGAGAGGTCGCTCGCTTACGCTCGCTCATTATTTTTATATTGGTGGGGGCCCTTATTGGTGAAGGCCCAGGGGCACGTGCCCTTAGTGCCCTTATGTAAATCCGGTACTGGTGCGAGATATGCCGGCTAGAGCAGATACATCAAAATCTACTGTACAAAAGATAAAGAAGAAAAGTATGCTAAAGACATACAGAGTTCAAAAAGTACCAGACCGTTCTGATGAAAAGCAGTTGATGGCTCAGATGCGAGCCCGAAAATTGTATGAAAGGTACCTGACTAAATTTGATTGCTGTGTTATGGACGACGAAACTTACGTCAAAGCACGTTTTAAGCAGATACCTGGGCACGAATATTATGCATTACCAAAAAAAAGGGCATGTAAAATTTGGAAATTTCCGAAGCAATATACGGTTTGGCAGGCCATATGCACCTGTGGTCTCAGAAGCATATTTTTTGTTACGCAAGGCACAATCAATTCCAAAGTTTATATAGACGAGTGTCTAGAAAAACGTCTTTTACCATTTATTCGTGCACATGACTGTACCGTGATGTTCTGGCCCGATTTATTAACCTCTCACTACTCTTAAGCTACGATGGCACGGTATCAAAGTAAAATGACCAAAGACCACTGTCCAGAGCTCCGCCCAATTGAGTGATATTGAGTTCTAATGAAATAAGATTTTCGAAGGAGTGGTAAGACTGCAAAAAATCCACAAGACTTCAGACTTAAGTGGAAAAAATCGTACCATACTGTCGATGAAACGACTGGACAAAATTTAATGAAGGGCCTTACGAAAAAAGTAAGAAATTTTAATAAAAAAAAAATTGTTAATAAGTTTTTAGTTATTTATATTCTGAACACTAGCCATCATTAATAAAAAACGAAAAAAGAACAAAAATATTACTGGGTATTTTTTTATAACTAAACAACAAAGCGCAAGTTTTTTCTGGGACAGTCCTTACTTACTTGGGTGCTGTAATGTGGTAAAATTACGTTGAATGCGGTTTTTAGTACAGAAAATTATGCAAATCTTGATTACCTGATGTTAGCGACATTTTTTAATATTAAATCAAATGAAAAGCAAAATTTTTGCTATAGTGGAATTTTCGTGGGATGATTTAGCAGATAAAAGTCAGAACCTCAAAAATATTGAGGGGGTGAAGGTCAAAATTGAAGCGTTTATAAAATTTACTATGTGAAAATTTTAGTATAAGGCTGTGGATAGACTTTATTGTACTGAATATCTCAGAAAATTCAGGCAAACCCTTCAGAATGTCATCTATTTATAATTTCGAAATCACATAATTTTGCAAACACTCTGTACCTCACGATATCGATATATCAGTTATTGTATAATTTCAAATGGACATGCCCGACTGGGCAGTTAATTTTTTCTGTTTACTCAACGATTCAAGTGCTTATTATTGATGCAGATTGTGATGTAACTTAATATTTTGTAAATATGTATTTATTATATTTTACGTTTCAATTCATAAATAGAGTCATTGGGTGATAATTGCATTTTTTATTTTATTTTATTGTGACGAAACAGCTGCGACGTATTTATAATTTCCAATTAAAGTTGCACTTAAAAACACTCAGTACATGTGCACTTTTCCTTTGTTTTTAAGAACAAAGAAAACAGGAGCAAATGAATTGACAGATTAGGCCCACTGTTACGCATGGAGCAGTTTGAATTTTATTTATTTTAGAACTGTACGTTGGAGGTATTGAAGCTCTCTGGTAATTTTTCATTCGAATTTATGCGACGGATAAGACATTAAGTGTGCCATTTTTACTATGTACCATTCATCGTGCAAAATAGACCTTTTTTCCAATGATTTTTTTTTTGTACATAGAAAACTTGAAATTGGAATTAAACCAGAGAATCGCTACAAATATACCAAAATTACTGTATTTTATTTATTTCGAGCTCAATAGGACATCGGAAGCATTTTCGACAAAAAAGGACTCACTGTTTATCCATTTAAAAATGCAGTCGAAACGGAAATCAAGTTCTATTATTGAGATTAATGTTTCACACTTTTAATTTGTGAGTAGAATTTTTGCTTTCTTTTTAAAAAAAAAATTCAAAAGCCAAGCCCACCTCCAACATACGGTAGAGGATCCATTTGAGAGAGAATAGAATCTGCTGACAGTCAGCACAGACGAGATATATCGAGGATAACAAAATGGCAGCTAGTGAAACTATAGTCCCAGAGTGCGTACATTTTTAAATTTACTATGGGCCATCTAATAGTGAATGCGTAAATATGGCGTCTAAACGTTGTGGAAACCAATGGAAAAATCAATACATTAATTTTAGCCCTTAAAATTTTTCGATAACATTGCACTTTAAAAACAATAGAACAATTTTCTCAATATAAACCACACCCAGTTAGAGTGTAACTTACTTCAATCCAGAACTTCAATACAACCAATGAACACTCCAGCATACGCGACAGCGGCATAGGTCTAGCTAATAAGGTTGGCCAGATCATTCATCAATATTAAATCTACTGCCTTTCAAGGTAGGCTTGACATTAACAAAACTCTGTATAGGTGCAGTACCCATAATCAGAAGTAAACAAAATATTCATGAAAATTAAGTACGACAGGTCAGCGAATTCAATAAATTTATTATGAAATCCAAGAGCCGATTGGTATTTTAAGCCGAAAAATAAGAAATCAACTGGATAAAACTCAACTCGGTCTAATAATGCCTTATCAGAGGCGAGACACCGTTAGATTGGGTCAGCGATTATATTGCAGAGCCACATGAAACAAGGACTTCTCAAACAGGATCATCGGGATAAACAATTACACTATAGTTTTTAGATGGTAATCCTAGTTTCCTAGATATCAATTGAATCGGCAGAGCTGTTTCTGCAGGTGATCTTAAAAAGGATATAGAGAAAAGATATGATCGAATACTTGAACACAAAAATAAAAATGAACAAAGCAATTTCATGTTATTGTGCGATATCTTCAAATATGCCCTGGGACAGCGTTTTTTGAACTTTAAAGGATATCTCAAAAACCTGACGTGAAGAAGAAATTGCGTATGTTCATGGTCTGAACTCTGGTTAAAAAAATTGCAGGCCTCCTAGCGAAATCTTTAAATTGTTTTGGATTTGAAAAAAAAAAGAAAAATCAACAATAGATCACTCATAACAGTTGGTGGTCTGTATGAGTGCACTCGAAGCAATCATCAAACCACTTGCCACGTCACGAGTACATCAAGTTTTTATGAACAAAAACAACAAATCAAATCAAAACAAATCGAAACACGAAGAATGAGAGCTGAGTGCTGCACTTGCACTCCAAGCTTATTGCATTAGAAAGTTAATATGATGATCCCTTCGAGTGCACTCATGCAGACCTCTGATAACAAGAATAACAATACAACATAATCTCATTGGATTATGTCGTGCTTTTTAAATTTTAACGGATTCTGAGAAATGCCATGATTGTTTTGAGTAATGGTTTGCATAATTCTTGAATTTTTTTTTGATAAATGTTTTTTCAACCATGGTTTTTAGTGCATTTACACCATTTTGCAAATGACGCCATATTTTTATATTTAATTTTTTGGCCAGTAAAAATTGGAATTAAAAAAATAGTGCTTTCTTTGTTTAATTAAATTGAAATAATAGTTTCAGATATAGGGGAAGGCGGGGCAAAGTAGAATACCTAACGTGTTAACCAATTTTTCGCCAAAAAAAAATTAATTTTTCGCACAATTGAACATGAAGGTCATTCGATTTATATTGGATCAATTAAAGCAGTTAGGCTCATTATTAATGCTATGCAAAAAAAAAATTAAGTTTATATCTTTTTGTACCTCGGGGTATACGAAGTACAATGCATAAAAAATTATAATTACACAATGTGAACATATGTTTTCATAATCTTCAAAGAATAAAAATCATATGGGTGATTTGTTTTCAGGAGTCGAAACGCAACCAGTATCAGTCGCAGAACTTACATAGATCTGTGGTCGATGTTGCATTTAACACAGAGTGGACGTCGAACTTGAGCCTGCACTAGATGTCATAGTTTTATCTGAAGCGGGCACCGAAATTAAGCCTGCGTTAGATGTTTTATCGAGATCTTGGGCTGGTAACAAACTGCGGCCTGCTGTTGATGTCAAACTTTGAACTGGAGTGTGCCCTGAACTTGATCCTGGAGCTTGTGTCGAAAGTTCAATGTCAGTTGTTGCTGAGGATTCGAACTTTTTTTTAAATGATTCGTATGAAATGAATTTAATTAAGTCGAAAGTGCTCGAATTTTATATCGATCGCACTCAGCTTGATGAACCTCGTAGTTCTCGACAATGGATGGTCAAAATGTCGCTATAACCTGGCAGTTACATGAGCACTACTCAAAATCAAGTCCCTTATAATTACATTAGATGGTGATATAATGCAAGGATAAAAATTCTCCCGTATATTATCGCTTTGCCCCGCCATTCCCTAGTATAAAAGTTGTTGAAATTTTGTTATTTTCGTAGGGTGCATACGAGTATCCATTAAATCGTAAAAGCTGCTGACTCAATATATCGCGACTAAAACGTTTTAATTAAGGATCATTGTGTTATAAATTTAAGTAAAAGCTAAAATTTTAACCGTATCGATGATTCACTCCCATTTGTTTAACAAACTGTATGTTTTTATTGGTTATTGTTTTGTTTTTACTAATGGTAACTGAATAAAATCTACTAAAGGGTTATCACGTTCAATAGTTGTGTGATTCATTATTTACATATATAATGCGAAAAGTCAAATTATTTGGTCTCCTTTTCCTTTATCAATAAAATATGATACCTTTATGAATCAACGTGCTAAGAGAGCGATAAAAAAAGAAGCAAAAGGAATCTTTGCATGGAACTATCCTCTACAGGAGAACTTGACATCAATTTTGGAAACGCTAAAGAGTAGTTGTTGTTATTGTTGGCTTGATGGTAACATATTAAAGAACAAGAGCATAAACATTATCATGCTTATCGTGAAGTTCACCAAAAAAACACTACTATGTTATTTTTAGCCAAGAGCTCAAGGCAACTGTAGGTTCTGAAACCAATTAAACATACTTTAATTGACATACAGCCATTGTGCATAATGACTCATCAGCTGCTTAAAGCTGACGAATAGTGTTATCATTACTACCCTAGTAGTTTTTGATAAATTCGATAACAATCTATGTAACAGTAATTAATATCTATATGATTGCCTGCCAATCCTTTGGATGACTAATATCAGCCTAATAAAATCATTCAATAATTCGTATCAAAGCTTTTCCTCATCATCTCAATTCTCTGATTTTACATCAATTGAACGATTGTAACCAAATGATTGACATGATACGCGGGTTGATATTGATTTTAAATTATTTCTTACTATTTGTTCCCGCGGCTTTGCACGCTCCCTCCCCGTTGTACAACCTCGCTTACATTTTGCGCAGTCCTTACCGCAGAGTATTGGGTCCATGCACAAAATTTCACAACTTGGTACTAACCAAGGATAGCAATTCAAGTGTTTTTGTTGTATAGAAGGTGCCTCGCCACAATGTTTAATCCCGTTCACATTTTGAGAGTAGCTTTTCACAAACAATGTTGATCCATGTATCAAATTTGACAACTGTAGCTGTCGTAGATGCCAAGGTATAGCGTTCAAATTGGTTTTATTGTTTGGAAAGTTCCACACCACCGTTCTATATTTTTAATGGGGTTTTTAGAAGTACCAATTTTAAAACTCTTGCTCTCATAAGTTACCAGATATAGCGTTTTAGTTGTTTTTGTTCAATGAAAGATGCCATGCCCCGTGATAGAATCCCGTTTATATATTGTGAAGTGCTTAGCACATGCTATGTACATCCTACCACCGAATTTTAGCTCTTGATACAACAGGAGCGCAAATATATCGCTTTTAGTGCCTTGTCGTATGAAAAAAGCCACGTTTCGTTTCCTATTCCCGTCCAATTTTCGTAAGGTGTTTAACATATACAATATATCTCCTTGAACCAAATTCCAGTCCAGATATATTGTTTTAAGTGTCTTTGTTCCATGGAAGGTGCCATGTCCCATTTCCGAAACCCCTCCATATTTTGTGGGGTGCTTAGCATTAGTCATATGCATTCCAACACCAAATTTAAGGACTCTTGCTGCCATAGGAACCAAGATATAGCATTTCAAAGGTTTCAATTAAAATATAGTCTTTGTAACTTACAGATAGTGTAGCTTTCTTTTAATAGAATAATTTTTAGAATTGGTTCAATAGTTCCAGAGATTGCCCTCTATATACAAACAAACTTTAGCTCTGTATATAATAGTATAGATATAGATTACTATAGCTATGTAGACTTACAGTTTAATTTGTTGTTGTAGTTGTGCCTACATAAATTTGCGAAAACTTGTCGAAACGAGAGATGAATATACATATTCAAATGAACATTACTAAATTACATTTTTTATTCAAAACAAAGCAATCTTTCCGGGGCAATTGTTTTATATGATTCCAAGCCACAACAATTACTTTCAACTCTTTTCGTTATTAATCCAGGGGCAGCTAACAAAAGAAAATGAATGTATATATGTACTATCCAGGACAGCGATGGGCACGCAGTGACCCTTTCCGCCATCACGGCCCGAACCGTTATTCGACGCACAAACAACCGAAAAAAAATTCGCAGAATTTCAACGCTATCGACGCACAGCGTTAACTTGAGTTAAAATAAAAACAAAATCAACACTCAAAGGCATTAGCGACGGTGCCGCATTGTGTCTCGACGAATGCAGCAATTGTTTTTGTTTCTAGTGCAATTTGGGTTTTTTTGTGCCGTTGGCGAATTTGGAAATGAAATCAAAAAAACTTTAAAACTTCGTTTTTGGTTGCTTCATTTTGTTGTTGCACCCTTTTGCTAAATTTCCATGCCCACCGCTGATTAAAGGCACAAATGCAATTTTAGACATTAATGCAATTATTTTTGCATTCAAACAAACATATCCGATGTACATATTTGCTGTTTCTAATTGAGTTTATTTTGCTGTCATGTTCATATAAAATAAGGTCAGAGATTCTATTACGTAACATACAATCAAGATGATCTACTTTGGTAAATAAACAAAGGAGTATGCCTCTATGTGCATACACCTATGGGTCATTCCATCTATAATGGGCCTATCATTACCCTCATGTTTTTTAAATAGACTGAAATTTTTTTCAGTGATTGGCCTATTATGTAGACGATATAAAAAAATTCGATAAAATTTATTTGACCAATATTAATGCTTAAAAAAAAAAGTTTTAAATTGTGTTCAAAAAAGCTCGTAAGTAAAACGAAAAAATTCATTGATGAATATAAACAAACCAACACAATTCATATTAACTTTTATATTATTTTAAGGTATTTGTGTACTAGTAGATGACAAAAAAACTGCAAATCTGAATAAATGAAGGCCTGAACGGTTTCTATGTGGTAAAAGATAAAAAAAATTACTTTCCAAGAAAACATCAATTTCCCAAATACTCCAACATTGATTTCAGCCTTTTTAGGCTCAAAATCTGAAAATTTTATCCATGTTTTTTCACCCTGTTTAATTATACAAGCATTTAAAGCTAAGATTTATGATTTGCAATGTAAATTGAAACATTGAGAATGAGTCCGAGAGAATAAAATTTGAGTTGATTTCAGCTTTTTTGGGCTCAAAATTTTTAGAACATACAGGAGTACCATCTCTGAAAACTTCAGTGATTTTTTTTTTCACCCTATTTCATAATGTTTTTAGGATTAAATGGTCTTTAACACTATGAACGGTACTAACAACAATCAGATCGGGCAAGAGGGACCATGTCTGACTGTGTTTACAAAAAAATTATAAAAAATTTTCAGATTTTTTGAAAATGCTGAAAAACGGAAACACTCACCTAAAAATGCATATACTACATACAAAAACACATATATGTACATATATATAATTTATAAAAATATTTCTTAAGGTTTGAATGCATAATTGGATGAATTAGAATATAAAATCTAAAATCGATTGTAATTTAACATTTATGAGTTTTCAACCTACGTTAAAAAAAAAACTGAAGGGTCAGTCAAAATTCCCTTTTCTTATGCTGATATGCGCATATTTATAGAATCGATTCTTCAACATTGAACTGAGCTGAATATTTTCAACATTCGGCAGAAGCACAGCGAAATTTCTTCGATTTTTCCGAACGGCCAACTTAACACAGAAAAATAGCCATAAATTTCACTTTCTTTCAATACTATTGGTGTAAATGTCGAAGTACTGACTATCAGTGTACAATGTTAAATGACGAACCATTAGTGGACAGAAAATTAAAAAAAAAAATTAAAACATCTGAAAACCCACACAAAAGAGCATCCAAATCATAAATATCGATTAGTTTGAGCTGACCTTTTTACAAAATCATATGTGGGATATTTTTTTCTATATACAGATGATGTGAACAGATTGGCAGACTTTTTCACTTTTTCTGATTACTCCACCCTGATATATATATATACGTATATGTACGTATATCGTGTATGATGACGAATTTGTCGGGTACAAAAATTAAAATTTCAGCTGAGGATTATAGCACGATTTTTCCTTTGTTGCTTTTTCAGCTGGAGATGTCATAAAACTTAATTGATATCACTTTATTTTTATTTAAAAGAAAAAAAATATTAAGATCAAGAACAGGAAAATGTTTTATGTAAATTGCTCAATGGGATGTAGTAGATCTGTATGTATGATTGTGGTGCTAACATACGAATTTTTGAGTGCAAAGTAATTCAAGTTAAATTACACGTATCATTTCATATGTAAGAGCACAATAATGATGAGACAATTAAAAGGTCTTATTAAAAGGAACTTAACCTCTTTTTTCAAATATTTACTCAACTTTTGAACTAAAGTTGTCATGTGTAAAACTTTTTTGTAAATTATATGGCAATAGTCCTACTAAAATGGAAACAATCGATGGAAAAGAAGCATACGTGGTTTTCTAGTGATTGTGGACATGATAAAGCCCTAATATTTACAAGCGAGCGGTCTTCAAAAAAAAAGATCGAAAAGCGTCATATATTGAAATCTTGAAAATTAGCAAAGTTGAATTTATTATCCTTATAAATTTCAGAAGAAATTAGAAGATAATAAGTTTAAAGGCGGCCAATAATGTAAGGTAGGTCTTTTGTTGTAAGAACTCGTTGGCTGACATGGTTTTTAATGAACCGAAAATAGGCAGAACTGCACCAATGGGTGTGGCACATCCAATATAGGTATATTGAACAACTGTTGAACCTCATCATATAAACTTTCGGATGCAATAAGCTTTGAGTGCTCGAACTTGTAGACCATTTTATTTGCGATTTATTTGCAAGTGCAGCACTCACCTCTCTTGCCTAGTGTGTCGATTTGTTTGGATTTGATTTGTGGTTTCGTGTACAAAGCCTTGTTGGACTCGCAATATGGCTTGATGTTCGTTTCGAGTGCACTCATGCAGACCTCTAATGTATGTTGGAACAGTAAATGTGTTTTGTGTTGAAATTAAAAATTTAATTTTCATTTTATAGAGTAGCCAATTGTTAATTTATCTACTCTACTTTAAGCCAGCCAAAAAATGGTAATAGGTTGGCTGATGTCGTTAAACTGCGCATGTATCAATTATGTTAGCAGAGAATACCCCGGCTTAAGCCCCAATGGATACGACATTTTTTTTATAGAATAATTAATAGAATAATTTATCAGGTTAACATGTTACTTCACGTCGGTTGAAGTAAAATACATAAATCCTAATATTTGTTTCTTATTTTAGCCAAACATCTCATTTGGCTAAAATGATCAGGCGATAAAAGGTTTTACAGGGTCTACGTCTCTAAGGCGAAAATAGGCTCAACTACACCTTCACCAGAGCTGAGTAACCTGAATTATTCTTAATTTGGCTATCAGAGTTGTATAAGTTTTAATAGGGTTTTCCTTAAAAGGGATTAATGAGGCTAGCCAGCTCCGGTCCCTACCAACATCGTTCATGATTTGGCAAGACTGATTAGGACTGTAAGAAATTTTATAAGGCTTTCCCTTACCTGATATGGAATTCCTTAATAGGTTTTCACGATTAAGATACTGATATGAATCAAACATGGCTGCCCGTAATAGGGTGCGCCACTTCTAGCCTAATCTGGAGCTGACTATGGTAGGGCTTGCTTGATGGGATTTCCTACTCAAGTTACTTCTTGCTTTATTTTTTTATCTCGATAACTAGTTGACTTATAGGATAAATGCTTATGGGCTTTTTGAGTATTATCTTATAGCCTATACAGAAAAAAAAATGTATTCAATGTTTCTTTCATTTATTGCTTATTTTTAATTTTAATTATTATGACTGAAAGTCATATTTTTGATAAAATAACTGCCAAGCATCCAATAAAAATTTTTCTATTTACGGAAATGTAACAATCACTTCATTGCGAACGAATTTAGAAATTTCTGTGATAAGGATTTGGTTATAAATTGAATCATTGACTCTTGCAGCTTTGATATGAGCCCCCGAAGCGCAATTTCAAAAAACTTTTGTGCAAAACAACAATTGTTTGTAAGCTCACGTACTTTGCGTTAAGCGCCAAAAGTTTTCTACTTACACTGAGAAAACGATTTGTTTGAATATATCAACCGTATATTTCATATAGAGGTGGGGTGGCCAAACGGTAGACCGCGGTCTACTGGTCGACCGCGGATCAATTCCAAGTCGCCCGCCCGCCTGTCTGATGCGTCGAAGCAACAAATACTTTGTTCGGTTTCATAAAATAAATTTTTTTCGTGCTTACTTTTGAAAAGTGTATCTACTTGCTTCGCTTTCATTTCAATTATTTCACATTTAACATAAGAGATTGTTTGAAATGTAAGCTCGGAAGCACTATTGCGCACTACAAAATATTGACAAAGCATAGGATTTCCTATCAATCCTATGAATCCTAATCTATACGCAGAAAATCGGCAACCAGTGCTGACACAGTTGATGCGAAATGATAATTTTTTCGGGTTTTCAATATTAATGATAGGCTATTCTACCAAAAATCAATAAAATTTTGGGAAAAAAAATTTTTTTTTTTGCTGCATTATTGTCTATTTTAACAAACTTAACATCAATTCGTGTAAGCTAATTTTGCTAGGGTTTTCGGTGAAAGTGAGGACCTTTTTTTCTGCTTTAATAAATGCAAATAAATGAAGATAGTAAATACTGAGTCTCGGTAAAAAATAATTGGAAATAGTAGTTATCTTATTTTGCGGGATGCTTAAAAAGTTTCAATTTAACTTTTTCCAGCTCCGCGTTTTGGTGAAAAATATATGGTCATGTTACCCTGTCATGATGATTGGGAAAGGATTTTTATTATTCTATGAAGGAAGATAAATGTATTTGAATTATTTGTCTTTCAAGCATATCCAAGCAACTATCATATCTTATGAGATCGAGTACGAAGTTGAAGACAGCTACTATATCTCCATTCAAGGCTGCAGAAATTTTATTTATTATAACATAAGAAGCTCTTTGAAGGCGGCGAAAAGAGGCTGGAGAATTGTTGTTTTGAAATTTTAAAGATAAATCTGAAGTAATTTCTTTCATTAAAGAATTGTTATCATACTCGTATATGTTCATTTTAAATTTAATCTTATTTCCAACTTTAAATTACTATATTAAGGTCAGTAGAAGATCGCCGGCAAAAATTTCAAAAGCAGTTTGCCCACATTGGTTAAAACTTTGGCCACCCATGATAGAATATTTGATTGAGTCAAACCAACATATAGCACTATTTGATCCAAATACAATGTTCGACTCAAATTATTAATTGATTGCTCTTTATGAAATATACGTTTGTTTTACTCAAAGTTTCTCAGTGTAGTTTTTTATTCCAAATTCCTCTAACTCTCCCAAAAGTTTTAAATTTGGAAAGGAAATAAAGTCTTAATGTACATACAATCATGTCTTTTTATTCTTGCTGAATAGTAGGCAATTAGTGAAGTTATTTAAAAAAATATAAAATTTAATTAAAAATTAGTTATTGTAAATAAATTTTGTAACAAATAGTTTTAGCGCTATTGTGGGAGTATATAATATATAAAATGGGTGATTTTTGAAGGTAATTGAAATTTAAATTAAAATGAAACACATAAATAATGTTTGAATCCAACATTTTTTAAGTATTTAAATAATATTTGATGGCATTTATTGTTTAGAAATAATTTTCGACATATATTCACCACTACTATCTGTTGCAAGTTCTAATCAAGTTCATTTTTGAACTTATGACAGTGCAAAAAAATTACAATTTTTTTAAATTTCAATTTGGGGTCTATCACCTTTAAAAATCACCCTATACATAATTATATTTAAATATATCAAAATGTTTTGAAGATGTAACTGAAGTAAGGAAGCAATCCTAATTATTCCACTTTTCACTATTAAGGTTTGTTAGCGTGCCTAAAAACATAGAGGCTTATCCTACATATTGTAGGGCACACAACTTATACCAAAGTTTGAATGTAAGAAGTCGTTCACTTGTTAATTTTTAATGTAAGAGGAAAATTCAGAACGCTTACAAAAAAAAATTAAGAAAAAAAATGTTTACTCCGCCACAAAACTTTTAATGAAAACTAACATAAATAATAGATGCATACATTTGAACTAGGGCTTCTTAAACGAAGCCCCGCCAGTCCAAAATAGTATACCAAATTTCTACGATTTGTATTAGTTGATTCCACTCTTTTTTGAGATGCCGAAAATATTCGCACTAGAAATTAGAAATTTTTGCTTTTTAGGGCTTCTCAATATTTCAATAGAATACAATACAGATGGCATTTAACGAAATATTGATTTATTAAAGAACTTAAACAATCCATCAAATTATAAATATGAATTGGGCATAGACTCCATATGAATTATTACTGTTATCTACGGAAAATTTTGTAGCGCATACTGTTACTGATTTTTGGTTAATGTTGGATGATTAGCTTATTTTAACGATAGCAGGGAGATATATATTTCAACTACATCTGACTTGATACTACGAGTATATCAGGAATTGAATGCCCAAAAGTGTTGCTTTCATTGAAAATTTTAAAAACAAAGTCAAAGTAATCATTTTGCTCGAAAAGTGCGCTTTTTATAAGTAATTTTCAAACCATGAAAAATTACTCAAATCTTATTGAACAAAGGGTCTTCTAAGCAAAAAATCGTTTAATATTTTACTCCTTTACACCTCTGTTTTTATCATATGAACTCCTTCTTTTTGGGGCATATTTTACGAGATATTTATCATAATATCTTTTTTTAATTCCTTAAGCGGTCATATTTCGATATATAAGATTTCTGAAGGATAAAAAAGGTATCTAAAATAGAGATGATAGAATGTGCTTGAAAAATTAAGAGTAGTTTTTTCGGACCTCATTTGCTAATGTTTTCATAAAATTAAAATGCTTTTTGATGTATTCTGGTTTCTAGTAAAAAGATTTGTCGGTTTGGAAACGGATCAGTTTTGCCACAGACTACAGGGATTTAAGTCTTAAGGAAAAAGAGAAGCCCTAATGTGAATATAGCAACAGTCTTGAAGACTTATATGATATCTAGAGAACTCTTGTAGTATTAGTATTGTTGATTTGTTCCACTTGGTCAGTAAAGTATTTAAGTTATCAAATGATGATTAATACAAACTGAAATATGATGTTTTAGTTTTCAAAATTATTTTGACACATTGTTGATTCAAGCTATTGTATAAACTATTAATATCAAAAAACAATTGCGCTTATTTTCCACTCTTTTTATTTATGGCAAATCGCCAATTACAACATAATGTCCGAGAGGCAGCGATGCATTTTTCAAGGATATTTACTCCCGCTTAAATTTTTTTTCAAATTGATAGTTCTTACCGCTGACAATGGAAATAATCGTCAGACGCCAGAATAGTGGTGAATCTGGTTGTGAGAGGCCGACGAAAAAAGTTTTACTCAATAACTAGGAAAGTAAGCCACAGTAAGCAGATGAAAACACATCGATTTCATGTCCGAAAAATTTCGGTATGAGAAGATTTGACCGACTTTTTATAGTTTAAATATTTTAAATGATCATCTCCATTTTTGAAAAAATTAAATTTTTATTGAAATTTTTAAATTAACATTACCCGCTCAGATCTGAAAACCATATTTTTCGCCCAAAATAATTATTTTTGCTCAAAATTATTTATTGGAAACTTTTAAAGGTTCAAAGGTTTCAAATCTTACCGCATGGAGATTTCTCGGACATGAAATCGATGTGTTTTCAACAGCTTTACAACATTGGTCTTAACATAATTTCCTACATGTGGCTTACTTTCTGAGTTATTCAGCGAAACTATTTTCGTCGGCCTCTCGCAACCAGACCCACCATGATGCTGGTGACTGACGCTTATTTCCATTATCAGCCTCAATTGAACTATCAATTGCAAAGAAAAAAGTTAAGCGGGAGGGAATAACCTTGAAAAATATAACACTGCCTCCCGGACTAATAGTATGTATGTATGTGGATGGATGCCCCCATGGATTCTCTGATCAAGGCATTTTTCTCTGAGTTTTATATTTTTTGTTTACTAGAATCTTCTGAAATTCAACGACGCATGTTTACTATGCCACATTCGGATTTTTGTTGGTACCAACATATGTAAATAACAAATAGGGGATTCAGCTTGGTAACAAGCTATGAATATGCGCCAAGTTCCTCACACGATGTTCAATAATGAGCCAAAAAAAGTTCTTACAATGAAAATATTTATCATTGAAATGATCACTGGATGTGTTCTTTGTAAAAAAATAAAAACAAAAGAAATTCAATCTCAGGGCACTTTAAAAAAAATCGGCTAAAAGTTAAAAGGAAATAATTTTTGTAAGACACAAGTGGCATTTCATGTGAAGCGGACAACGAAAATAAAGTGAGCTCGTGAAATTTCTTTATATATCGATCAGTTATACATCATGTAGACATATGTAAATGTGCACACATAATTGTTTTTTTAATTATGAGGCTTAATTGACGAGTTATAGGCTTCTGAAGAATTGACAAAGTTTGATGACCGTCATTTTTGAAGGCTGTTATTGAAATCAAGGAGTTTATAATGAAAAATAATCAATATTGTTTGAACTAATGAGTAAAAAGGATGTCAAATTCGAATTTAAAATTTTTAAATACATAGGACACTCTCAGTAACTTTAACATAATATTTCTTAAATATTTTAATTTCAAGAAAAAAAGCTTCAAGTAAATAGATGTTTCACAAAAAAAAATTAAAACGTGATCGTTAACAGTCAAGGAAATACATAAATTAAAGTACTTAAGCAAGAGCATGGGTGTCATGCAAAGTGCGGCACGTATGCACTTCAATTTTTATATCTCAAATTTGAGAATTTTTAGCATATTATCTATATACTTCACTATATTTTGAAATTAAAATAAAAAAAAATAAATCATGTCGAAATTGTGCAAGTTCTGAGATGAAATAAATGTTCATTTCCGGTTTTCCAAAAGAAAAAAAAATTAAATTTTAAATCTGATTTCATAATTGAAATGAGCAGTAAGTTTCCTTTAGTAATCACAATGCTTAATATTTTATTAAAAATTTCTTAAATTCAAAAAACTGCTTCCGAAAAATCCATTCTTCCACTTAACGTCAATTTTTAGAAGTCCATAACTTAACAACTAAGCCTTACATGAAAAAAAAAAACATTAAGTATTTACAATTAAGTACAATTAAGCCGAATATGAACAAATTTCAAAATCTCATTTATTTTCACTGTACGCTTCACATGGAATGCCCCATATGTAAAAGCTTTTGCTTAAGCACAATGCTAAAAATTGTTTACTAAAATCCATAAATGTTGAAATATTTACTTTAGGGTGTTGGAGATAAATTGAACGTATTTTTTTTTATGGTAAGCTACTTAAAAAGTTAATCAATTTCTCAAAACGAATGGCCCACAAAATTAGCACATTATTCAACATTTACAGGCGGCACAAGAGAGGGTAATTTCTACAGTTTAGGTACAAAAATAATAGTGAAAAAACAGCTAGAAAACTATTTCCTAAAAGACAAAGTGACCCGAAATCTATAGGAAACATAAAATAAAATTAAAATAAAAAAAAAATTTAAGATTTGTGGTCCCAGTAATTTTTTATAGATTCTGCGTCGTTAAATTTATATTTTTGGTAAATATTTTGAATTTTCTTATTTCCTATATTTTGATATCAAAATTCATTAAATTGATTTTGGGCTACGGAGCAAGAAAAAGCTGATGAAACTTTTTTGAATATTCGTTTGTTTTAATGTACTAGAAAAAACAAAAGGTCCTCACTTTCACTTCCCGGAAACCGTAACAAATCAGATATTTCGAAATATTTTTAAGATAAATCAGATATTTACCAATTGTTTACATATACTAAAAAAAACAAAAACGTCCCACTTCCCTAGCAGATTAAGGTGTTTTATTTGCGGACCACGCGGAGCAGAAAACAAAAACGCGGACTTGCTCCACAAATCGCGGATCATCGCGGTTACGTTACTCTAAACGTTAAGCAAATGTGTTAATTTTTTTTTAAATTTTTTTCCCACAAAGCAACCTTTTAGGGGGTCAGAGCTATATGTTATAGGTTGTTGAACCGCCCTAATGTACTTATATTGTGCTGCTGGCACAAACTCAAATTTGGTTTTCATTTACAATGTTACGAGTATGTACATACAGACGTATATATATATGTGTATCTTTTGATTCTCATATTTTAGAACTTTAACCCTACATTCTTCATCTTTTTTTATCGGCCTAATAAAAATTGCACATGGGTTAGTGAATGAATTTTATTTAATTATTTTTTAACAGATGACTAATTTTAATTGTTGCTTTGTAAAGATAACATTTTCAAAAAAGATATACCAAATTATATACGTTTCTTGGAAAACAAAAATATTCTTTCAGCAATAAAGCATTGCTTTTTTTGACACTTTGAAACCCGTGCTTATAGTCCGGGAGGTAGCGTTGCATTTTTCAAGGAAATTTTCTCCCACTTGACTTCTTTTGCAATTGATAGTTTAATTAAGGCTTATTATGGAAATATGCGTCAGCCGCCAGAATCGTGGTGGGTCTGGTTGTGAGAGGTCGACGAAAAAAGCTTCACTCAACAACTCGCAAAGTAAGCCACAAGCAGAAAATTATGTTAAGACCAATATTGTAGAGCAGATGGAAACACATCGATATCATGTTCGAAAATTCTCCATACGATAAGATTCGACCCATCTTTCACAGTTAGAGTTTCTAAAAAGTACTATAATTTTCAGCAGAAATAGGTATTTTGTGCGTGTGGTTTTCAGCTCTGAATGAGTAATTTTAATTTAGAAATTTCAATAAAAACGTTATTCTTTCGAAAATGGAGTTGGTAATTAAAATTTTTAGAACTATGAAAAGTAGGTCAAATCTTGTCGTATCGAAATTTTTCGGGCATGAAATCGATGTGATTTTATCTGCTCCTCAACAGTGGTCTTAACATAATATTCAACTTGTAGCGTGCTTTCCCACATGTTCCCTTGCTCCTTTAGGCATAGTGTCTACGAGTGTTATGAGATGAAAGTTTTTGTAGGTATTAACATAACATTTAAATTAATTTAAAAAAAGTGCAACAAACAACTTTTAACTTAAAAGTTGATTCAGGCTAATTATATTGAGTCACAAAAATAAATCTCGGATTCATGATATATGTATATGTGTAATTCTATCATTCACTACCGGGCTAACAGTTTTGCCATTACGTGGCTGACATCTATTTTGAGAAGTACAACTGCACTTTGGCTCATAAACATAACTTGCAATATGATCAGGCACTAAGGAGAGCACAAATTAACTTTAGAATGACTCTGTAGCTGGTCACTTCTTGAGCTTGTTGTGGTGTGGAACGTCATAGCTTATAAGAAATATTTTTTGACCACAATATCATTATTTGTACCATGTTCCTGCGTTTAATTAAAACGTTTCTCATTTTGCAGCTCGTGACTGTACTCCCAAAATACCCAAATTCATAGGTGCCTCGAATTACAGTAGTGTGCGAAATGTTATAAAACTAAGTAGTTAATCGTATTTTACTATCGGTAGTATCTGAAATTAAATATTATTTGCACTACTATTATTTTAATACAACTATTTACCGATTTAATGTTAATATGCATACATACATATATGAATTAGGGTGATTAAATTTTTTTTTTTTTATTTTTAACTAAAAGGTTTAAGATTTTCAGGTACGTTATACAAAAATTGTGGTGCAAGGCGAGCTTATAATATCTACATATATTTACTGGTGGCTCATTCAACTTTTTAGTTTACCATAGGAATTTTATGGTAAAGAATAATGAAGCACATTTAGAGTATAAAGTTTTGTCCATATCTCGTGAAAGAAAACTCTTACAAACGGGACTCATCCCATTGAAAAGAGCATGAAATGTTCCATAAAAAAGTTGCTATTAATTTTTTATGTGAAGATAACTTTCCTCAGTTTATAAAATTTCAGAATTTAAGAATTTCCTAAAGATTGAGATAAAAATTGTTTTTTTTTTTTGTAAAAAATTTATGGTCTTTGCATTCCTATTGAAAATTAAGAAGTTCAATACGCCACCAGTAAATGTAGATATCTTGAGCTCTTGTTGACTATGATTTTTTTATTATTAAACCTGTTTGAAACAAAACAAATAAAATTGAATCACCCTAATATGCATGCATGCATACACTGAAAAAGATTGTATTTAAATACGCCATTTGCTAAACATAAAAAAAATTTAGCTATAATTTAATATTTTCTTCGCGGTTTATTGACTTTTGGGATTGTCTCTGATTGTCATACATAGAATAAATATGAATCGGGATATACGCTATTACAGCATTGGGACAAATATACAATACATTGAAATTTCTCATTACAAACAGCCCCCATAACCGGACAGTTTTCATAACCGGACACATTTCGGCGACACTCACTTTTCATTAACTTTTCCATATAACCGGCGCGGACACTATATTCTATATCGTTTGGAACAAAACATCTTTTTTAAGCGGACAGAATCAAAACAGAGTTGTATTAATCTGGTTCTACACGGAGAAAACACTAGCTCAAATTTTAGCAAAAATTAATAGATAAATACAAAAATTAAAAGCTGAGAATAAATATTACTCTTTTACAGTAATAAGTAAGAAATCATTACGAAAAATTCTATTCTAGTTTGTAATTTATTTAATTTTACATTTTTTATTAAGTGGATATTAAAAAATAATTTTCTTCATTTTATTTATCACCTAAAACTTGGAAATTATACAAAGATTTATTAAATTTTAATATTCCGACATAAAATTTTTACTAAAGCGCTCATCAATGTGAGCATATTTCATGTTGTAATTTATGATTCCCGCTTTATAATTTAGCTATAGAAAAATTATTTTATAGAAAAATTATTTTATAGAAAAATTATTTTATAGAAAATAATTTTTACAAACTCTTATGTTATAAAGTATGATTGAATTAATTCATATACATGCATATTAATATTTTAAATCAAGATAAGTAATTTTTATTATGTTTGTGATTTGTTTGCTATGATTCTTAACTGGTCAATGCAAATAATTAAATATAGTGTGTTTGCAGACTCTTTAACATCGGCTAACAAAGCTTACTGAAGATATGACGTAGCTGTCACTGAAACTGGTATAAGCAGCTGGTTGCCCATTTTTTGGAGTTATTCTCCAACAATTAATGCATTTTGCACTTGTAATTTTTTTGTTCGTTTTGCACTAAAAGTACTGAACATAAAATCTCTATAAAGTATATAAAAATTACATAGCTGATGTAATAAATTCTAAAAATCAACTTCAGTTATCAATTATTTCATCATACAAATTTTACAATGTACTTTTTAATAATATTATATCTCTTAACGAAAAAATAGTACAGTCCTTTTAAAATTCAATGAATTATTTCAGTAATTTAGTACGTGAATTTAGTTATATTAAAATCTATTTTGTAAAAATTTAAAACAAGCATTCGAAAATTGATGAGAACAAAGATGTAATTTTTATATTATGCTTAGCAATTTTTGTTAGAAACTCGAACCGTTTCTAGATTACTAAAAATTCTACTAATATTTCTGTAATTTTGATTAATATTTACAAGAATTTCGAGCTCTTGTTTTTTCCGTGTACTTCTTCTTTTTACAATCTTATTCGTTTTTGTTTTGAAAGCAACAAATTTGGTGGTTCCTAAATAATGCGAAACATTCCAGAAACATTGAGTTGAACTTTTTTGTTTTGATAAATGTTCGAAAATCGATTCAAGTTTATAAACTGAAGACAACAATATTGAAGTATAATTCGAAAATCAAAGCGCCAATCCAGAGATAAGCGAATCTGAAGACGAAGCTGACGAAGAAATTGCTGACCCTATTACATCATATGATTAGTAGCAAACCTAGGGGAGTCAAGGGGGCGGTCGGCCCGGACGAGAAAAACTATCGTGAAAAAAGGTAGAATCTCTTTTTTTTAAATGAAAATAGTTCGATGAAGTAAATATGTAGATGGAGATTGTCGCGAATTAAAAGTGAAAGATATCTCATTTTGCTAGAGTTTTTAAAAGTCAAAAGTGAGGACCACTTATTTTTTTTTTGCTCGACAAACATACTTCCTATACTTTCTTAACTTGCTATTATTTGGCGAGCTATTGTTGCTTCCGATTGGAAGCGATACATTATCAAAATACAATTAAGCGTTCACGCAAAAGATCTTTTTTGTCAAATTTAGAAATTTTATCGTGACTTAGTCTTGGATCGATTGATTTGTGCGACCTTTAACTTTTAATAACTTGCAGAAGAGCCAATTTTTCATGAGGCCAGCCATGATACTCTTTATTCAAACCATGAGTACTTCGGGCAACATATGGGTGGATACAGGAGCGCCGGAAGACCTGTTGCATGTGTTGAGAACTCCACACGCGTGAGACTTCCCCATGTGGAATCCAACAAGGAAAATTTTCGCGCATTTTTTTATCATAGGTAGATTCTGTTCCCAATTTGGGGTCCCTATTCAATACATTTTTCTTCAAATTG
Source organism: Meiosimyza decipiens (assembly GCA_963680825.1). Taxonomy (NCBI): domain Eukaryota; kingdom Metazoa; phylum Arthropoda; class Insecta; order Diptera; family Lauxaniidae; genus Meiosimyza; species Meiosimyza decipiens. The sequence goes on from OY804260.1 coordinate 50,940,220, forward strand.
GCGCTGCAGCTATACTAATTGAATTTTAAGTTTCGATTGTTTCTTGCGGCGACAACCAATATGAGAACGGGACAAAAAAGAAATGGATAGAATAAATTCGGAACAGAATCGATGCGGGTGAGTGTAAGTAAAAGGCTTCGAGCTTTGATATACATATGTACATATGTAAATATCAACCTTTGGGCTCGCGAGCCGTCAATCAGATCGCGCGCTAATTGGTTGATACGGAACCGTAGCCGGATGGTCTAAGTACTCAAGTTAGTTATATAAAGGCCTGAGGACAAATGTGTTTTCCTCAACAAAAGATATACTTCTGACGAAATAAATGTTTTTTATGTACGCAATAATCACTGAGAACTTTATTGTAGATATCCATTGTTAGTTTTTCATATTTATGATTCTGTAAGACTATCAATAGTCAATTTAAAAATGCAATCATTTTCGAACCCCCTCTCCACCCCTGCGACTCACGAATTTCACACCCGCTTTTAGAACGTTATGGCGCCACTGGGTGGATAGAAACATGCGAAAAACCAGTTGTGTTCTTTTGAGACTTAGTTCGCTTAAAAGTCTTTTGTGCGAAAACTAACATTTACAAAGTACTAAGAATGTCTCAAATGTTTAGTCAATGTGTATGGTTATTTGTCAATTCAAGATTGAAACTAAAATCTAATCTTACTGTCAAAGCTCGCACTGAGTATTCCCAGAAGCCAGATGTGCCAATTTGAACTACATCAAGTTGCTAGATTAGATTTTATGAAAATATAAAATTTACACACGTTTTGCTTAATCATATGGCTAAATAAGCTGATCACAAACTTGCACATATATTTTTCATATGTAAAGGCGCTATTAATTTGTGTTTTAAATTCACCGGAGACGCGGTCTCTTGCAAATATTTACTTATTCAATACAACAAAATATATGCAAATTTACAAAAAAAAAAAATAACAAAGAATGAATATACATACTAGATAAACTTATAAAGTGATGGCTTAGCTACAACAATGACAGATATACATTAAAATATATATGTACAATCTATATATATGTGTACACACCTCTTTTGAGAAATCCAGTTTTGACGCTAAACGACACATTGTCGAAGGCAATGTCAAGTTTTTTCATAGTTCTGTGTTGCTCGTGCGGAAACACTGTTGCCGATGTAGCTGATGTTGCTGAGTTTGAGCTTGACGTTGCTGTTGATGTTGCTGACGATGTGGTTGAGTGCGTCGACGAACGCGTGGTTGTGTTGCGAGTATCTGGTGCTTTGTCGTTGCTTGGCATAAATTTTGTTGTTGAAATTTTTAAACTTAAATTCGTATGATATTTGGCCGCAAATTTACTGATGCCTCGACTTGACGTTGGCGTTGTTACGATTGGATTTGTATTATTTGGTGGATTTATGTTGGACTCATTTGCCATTGTTAAAATGTTTAAATCAATGACGTCACTCTTTGCATCGACGCCACTGTCAACTGCTGTATTAGCAGCAACAGTGGACAGAATATCACAAGTTTCATGTAAATTTGACATTTCGCTGTATCTAATCGTTAGTGCTATGTGTTAAGATTATGTATGTTTTTCAATTATAGTTCATTCATTTAAAATTGTTTGCTGTAACTATGTATGAAAAAATGATAAGAAAAAAACGTTTTATTACTTGTACTTTTCAGGATCTAATTGGTATTTGAAGGGTATAATAACCAAGGAAAGTTTATTTTTACTCAATGTTTGTTCGAAATATATAGCATCGAGTAACAAACTCAAAATTCATATCACATAATGAAAGTTGTAGAAATTTTAAATTTCGGAATTATGTTAATGTTACAGAAATATGCTCTTAAGTTAAATTTTTCTTTGAATTTTTAAGATTAAATTGCGCAGTTTATATATTTCATGATGTGCATATGGACATCACAAAAATGATAAATGGTTCCCTCATCCACTCATGTCTTCAATTACATAGAGTTCCAAGTTATATGCAATTTCTCCAAGAAAATTCATTTTCCAATTGAGTTATTTATAATACTTATAGTGTTTACACTATCCTTAAAAATATAGTTACCTCTGAGGTTTTAAAATTTTTAATCAATTCTTTATACAAAATTCAATAAAATAAACATTTTAATTTATATTTGATTGACAGTTCTTAAAAAAAAATATTAAATAAGATTCGGTTAATACATATAACTAAAATTGGGTGAGGAGTTGGCGAACAGTTTTTGATGTGTGAACAGTTTTACTGATAGTTTTGAAAGAAAATCTATTCTGAGTTGAAGTGGCTGAAAGCATAAGGATAGTATGACATTTTTTTCGGTTTTTTCGATCCATTTGACAGTTTTCAATATCTTAAACTTTTTCGCTTTTTTAACATCTTACGACTTCTTCAACAGTATAAGACTGTTTCAAAATTATTTAATTTTTTCAACATTTACAAGTCTTTTGAACATTTTTGTAACTGTTAAAATTCTTCGACTTATTCAACATTTTTCATTATTGTATACTTTTTACTTAAGCTTTCAGCAAAATCATTGTTTTGTGTCATTTAGTTCTATACATTTCAATTAATTTTCTTATCGTCTTCTAATTACAACTATGAAATTTCAAAGCTAACTTACAAAAGAAGGTCGAAGATAACATAGTCACACGATGTAATGTTTGTTATGTGCAAAACTAAAATTTACAAAGAGAGAACTTATCAGCTAAGCTTCAAAAAGGTTTTTATGTATGAGATAATATGATTTTTTCGATAAAAACACAAATTTGATTACTTAAACTTTGAGCAGTAGAACATTTTTTTAACTTTTTATTCAATTCTAATAAAGTTGGGATCGAAAAAAAAATTCTTCAGTTTTTTAGTACCCTGATTGCATCAGGTTTTTCAGTATTTTTCAGCAGTAAAAAGAGAGCATGTCTGCTTTTAAAAAAAAATACTTATTAACATTAAACTAATTTGTTTGATATATTGCTTTAAAATGCGAATTCAGACCATGGTTTGTTGAGCCAAACATAATACACTTGATTTTAACTAGTGAATGTTTGCAACTGAGGTACTGATTTCAACCAATATATGTTTCAATAAGTATTTCCAAATATGTAATTTATTTAGTAAAATTCTTGAAATATGACTTGGCTATTATAAAATAGCATTGTTCAATTGAAGACATCGGTGTAAAAAGTAGCCACCTTTTACATTCATAATACCCAAGCCCAGATTCTTATTTTTCTATTACAAAAAGCTTGCAAAATGTCATATCCTTTTTTAACCGTGAGCATATGCTGTTATATCTTATTTAAAACAAATGTTTTTTAAGCAAAGAGTTAATATTACACAAAATATTAATTACTCTGTGGAGAAGTTTTCAATCGACAGAAATGAAGTATATATATTCTGAAAGATAATTTTGAGCGGATTGACTTTCTTCTAAACAACATTTTTGTCTTCATTAATTTATATTTCATACAAAAATTTTAGAAAAAACAACATTCCCTCTAATTTATTGATATAAATTTTGTGTAAAAATTTTAATATAAAAGAATAAATTTCAAAAATCCCTGAATTGTACGTCTCGGCTCAGGTTTACTTTAGAAGCCCCTCCCCAATTTGTTTGGGAGCAAAGAGGAATCATAAGAATAATAAAAGTGTTATCAGACGCATCAAGTTTCTGAGATATAGATATTGGAAACCGGAGATATAGCTTTTCAAAAGCATTATACGATTAGAATCTCTGGATCATTTTCAAAATATGGATGTCGAGTGAAAGGTAATAAAATTTTTAAAAAATTTTCGGAAAGCTGTATCCCCGACTTCCGATCTCTACGTCTCCGAAATAAGATGCGTCCTCCAACTTTTGATTCCATATTCGTTGTCAGTATCAAAACCCTCGTAAGAAGACAATGATTTAATGAGATAAACGAAAGCGGCTCCTAAAGGCTCCAACTTTATGAAAATTGAATTGAACATTTAATATCTTTTTTGGCAATGGTTTGTGGTGCATTATGCGACAAATAGAAACCGTGTAATTCTTGTAACGTCGCTCCTCTTATTATTCTAATACACCTATAGTAAAAATTTTACACAAAAATTTTACATTTTAGCTTTGACTCAATCTGTCTTTTTATTGAAAAAAGTATTAATTTTATTTACTAAATTGATGAAATAAAACACAAAATTATCCTTTTTGCCTTTGCTTCCTTAACGTCGCATTTTTTGGGAATTACGCGTTACGCGGAGCATGCCTGTACTGAATTCCGTTGGAGCTCACAAAATATTATGAAGTTTCATGAATAACCTTTACCAATTAAAGCATTTTCTACGAGTATGCATTTCCAATGGTTTCGATACTTAAAGGGTAGTAATAAATGTGGAAGGCAACAGAAATATGAGACTACTGCGCTTTACTTTATTTCACTTAGTTGTTAAAGTTCACCCACCAACTGTGGCTGTCATTTGAGTCATTGTTATGGTGAACATTTTTATCTTTCAAGTCAGACTCACATGCCATTAATTTAAAACAAAGCACAAACGTACAAGTAGGGTTTCATAATCTGCTATGGCTACTCGTATGATGCGAGCATGGCGCAGCAGAGAACAGAAACATAAAAAGAGCACGTAGTAATAAGAAAATATAAATAAATATTTGGTCCGTTCGAAACCTTATTAACAAATATATTATGCGACGAAGTTGGAAATTTTGCAAAGTTCTCGACCAGTATGGAGAAGGGACGAAAGTATGAAGTAGTATTTACTTACCAACTAAAAATAATAGATAGAGTCAATACAAGTACTCATAGAAATGTATCGAAAAATGCAAAATAAAAACCAAAAAAGGGGTTGCGTTAAGAATTGCGTGACTTTGCATGACTGCAATGCAACTGACGTTTTGGAACACAGCCTTAATGTCTGTTACAGTTGAGAAACATCGATTGGTATTGAAAAAGTTACGAAAATGTTAAAAAGTATGCAAAATCGAAAAACTCGAGTTAGAAGACATGTATTTTTGAAAAATGTTAAATAATATCGGATAGAATTGAACAGATCCAAAATAACCGAAAAGTATCAAAAAGTATCGCAGTTGACAGTTGCCAATATGTAGCAAATATCATTGCTAAAATTAAAAAAAATTCGAGCGAAGCTGAGGGACACATTTTATCTGTCATATTGTTCTATATACATGTATAATATATATATATATATATATATATATATATATATATATATATATATATATATATATGTATAAGTCTAGGAATAGTACAAAATGTCACTTTTTTCCACTTTTTTATTTTACATCACAGTAATTAATCAAATTAATCATAAACAAAGATGAGTCTTCCCCGTCAATCCGTTCGTTCGCTCACTGATCACTATGCATTGCTGCAATTTTATTATTAAGATTCTCGATAGAATCGCTTAATAAACTTTTCATAACACAATCCATTAGCTTTTTTTTCCCTTTTCGCTTCTGTTTGATTTTATTAATTTTCGTAGCAACCGCACGGACAAACTCTGGACAATGCGAAAGGGCGTAAAACGAGAAGCGACAAATTTGCATTTGTGCACTTGCTACACAACTTTGTTTTTGTTGTCTCATTTGTTATTGTTTTCATTTAAAATATTTGCTTTCTTTTATTTATTTATTTTCATTTTAATTTGCAATTTGTTTACTACTGGTAGAAGTAGTAGTAGCATTATTCGAATACTCTTTTTATTGAGAATTCAATGAACTTTTATCTTGGGTTTTACTTAAGGTTTTTGATTCCATTTTTTAATGTTTTGTGGATCTAAACATATGAATCTATCCATTCAGTAGCTCTTAAATTGCCTTTGTTCAACAATAATTTTATTATTTAAATTTAAGTTTTTTCTCACATAAATAGTTAATAATTATTCTAGGAAGAATTGCGTGCGAAAACGTGGGGGGAACTAGTTCTCTATGAATAGTTGATAAAAATATGGCTAAATATTTCAGGCCAATGTTCCTAGAAAGTTTTTAATTTTAAACTTTATCTTAAGGAGGCCATTCACGTAACTGCAAACGGATCCTTTTCGAATTCAATTTACCCCGAAACCGAAACTGACTCGTTTTCGTATAAAATTCCTCTCAAAGATCTGAATTGCTATTTCAGATTCGTCTCGAAATCGGAACGGACTTCATAGACTATTTCGTTGCGAGCTCGTTTTATTTTTTAAATAAAAGGATTCGAGGCGGATTTTTTTTTTTAAATCAAAAGGATTAGAGCCGGACTCGTTTTTTAAATAAATCGGACACGTTTTTTTTAAATAATGTTAAGGCTTATGCTGGATTTGTTATTTAAATACTTGATTTTATGAATTTTAGCTATCACAATATAATCCCTTAGGATCTCCTACCTAACCTTACCTATCGTATCCTTGATACATTGGAAATAAAATAAAAGTTTTGATGAAAACTTGAAAACTGTCTTTTGTGTTAATGATAAGTGCATTGTTTTGACGTATTCGTAACGAGTTCGAAACGGTTCTGTCGAAGCATACAAAAGCGTATTCCACGCTGACGGACTCGTTACGGGTTCAAAACTGATGCGCATCCGTTCTTGTGCACATTGGGAGCATAGTACATCCGCAATCATTTTATATGAGTGTAAAGAGCTCCCTAAAGCCTCAAACGAGACAAGTATACTGGAGCTTAGTATTCACATACATCATAAAAGATATGTAGCCACAAGGAATAACAGTAAGGTCGATCTATGATCCCAATGCAAAACAACATATGTTATGTGTACGTGCATATGACTTATACTGCTTCGCCTTGTTATCAGATATAGAGTTTAACTGTTATTCCTTGTGCATTATTGTACGATAAAAAAGCTAAATCCACTTAATCGATTTTTATATATCCTAGTCAGTAGATGTAGCTCAAATGTCAAGATCCTTAACTCTTTTTTGTTGATTTATTCGCATGCGCAACATGCACAAATTTCATAACTTAGAAAAGAAGACACTTTCATGACGCTTGTGCAATCACAAAAATTGTCCAAAATGATTGCAGACAGCAACATTTTAGCTTGTGCAATAATGATTGCGCACTTATCCTGTTGTTTGCAGTTATGTTTGCACTTGTGCAGCTGCCTTCAGGCAAACAAGCACTCAGAAAATCCTACTAAATTAATAAAAATGTTTTGGTCCACCTTATTTTTCTATTTTTATTTGATCGCATTTTAATTCTAATTTTTAAGAAAACAAATATTTTTTTCGTTATTTTTCGACTTTCGACTCTTTATCGGCACTGTTATCTTTAGAATACGAACACAATTTTATTCTCTTACGAAATATCGATGCTCTTGCTTATGTGAATTAATAACACGCTTAAGCAGACAAAGACTTTGAGAAAAAACTTAAGAAATATTTTAAAAAATATCACTATTTTGCGTATTTTCTTATTTGTTGCAACACGTTTTGATTATGTATTTATTTATTTTTGTTTTACTGATATAATTGCTTGATCATTGTCACCACAACTTTATCGTCGTACCGTTGCTTTAAGTCCTTTCTATTTGAATTTTTATTTAATTTTTTCTGTACGAATAGCACACTTACGACCGCGCACTCAACTACGATCACAGCTGTTGGCTGGCAAATCGCAAACTGATTTCGACATCAACTTGCTCCCCAGTATTGGAGCTGTTTGACTGACTGCGCAGACAATTTACTTTGTGCGCGTTCGCTCATTTGTACGTTCGTCTACTTTTTTTTTTTTTTTGCGTTAAATTGTTTTTGCCATGTTGATGGTTGCTGTCGAACTGTTCTTTCGCGTATGGGTTCGTTGCTCCATATGCTCTTATTACGAATAAAGAAAAATGTTTACTATAATCTTTCTTTATTAATTTTTCTCTTAACTTTCCACCCTTTTTGCTGCACTATATTTCGCCCTTTAGCGTACGTGAGTAATGAATGTAGGTTGGACGTTTTGTTTTTCTTTTGATTGCAGCAACAGGTTTTCGCATGCGTCTTATTTTTTGTTTTTATTTGATTTATTTCCTAACCCCATAACTTTGCTCGTCTGTTAAACAACTCTCTTGCTCTCTCCGTTGTTTCAAATGCACTTTGGTTTTTCTTATCTTATTTTCACAGTGGGACAATTTATTGTAATATAAAATTATATTATAGTGGAGGAGCTCTTGTTTTTGGTTAAAATCTTCCTCGATTTTAAATAATTAATTTAATACTCTCTGAAATTTAAGCAAATTTCAGTATCGACTTGAACCACACGTTCATCGTCCAATGCAAAGAGCGATGCCATTTTTATTTAGAATTTTGGTAGATTTGAAAATTTTAGTTTAGGAATATCAGTAGCATACGTTGTGCAGAATGGAAGAGCACGAAATAAGCATTTGGAAAAAAGCCCGGGCCAGCACGAATATTTCTTGTTCAGAGCCCGGCCCGGACCGGCCGGGCTCGAAACTAACGTATAGTATTAAATTTCACTTAAAATATTTCCTGATGTGGAGAAAATTCTCTCGCTTTTTTCCGAACGCATAGATATATCCAAATTATTTCGCAGCGAAGCTTGCAACAAATTCATTTATTATCATTTTTCCAAAACGTTAAACCGATGCATCAATTTAATTTATTTTTTATTTGGTTTTAGGAAACTGTGTGTCTAAAAATTCGGAGAGCATATAAACTCTTGCTTTAGGTGCTACATTTTCAGGAACACCAGAAGCAATATAAGCACATGCATCTGCTTCACCTATTTCTGAAAGCATAGCTCAAACTGTGGTTAATACATTCCCCTATTTTCATCGGATAAGAATGGTAAAATAAGATCCACTAAATGGGCAGTTGTAGGGCATTTTTTTATATGACTGCATAGTTTTAGTTTTTAACCTTTCTACTTTAAAAACGAAAATTCAAATTTGACTGAGTTCAACACTGCACATCTCATTTTCAAATATTACTACAAAAATATTTTCAATATAATTCAGTCAAACTTAAAAAAATTAACACACAAATCAGTTGAAATCACTAAATTTACAGGATATATGACGTCAAATCAGCCACCCTGCACTCCCTTTTTTGCAGCCTTGTTTGGCAGCAAGTCAAGAAATCGACAAAATGGGATCGTATTCTATTGATCCCGAAAAATGAATATAAGTGCGATATTTACATATTGCATTAAAATTAAATTGAGCATGAAAAATGTAAATATATGATATTGTGGTTTTCCGTTCCTCCTCTGGTTTTTCGAGTCTATAATATTCGTGATTTTGTGGTTTTGCCCGTGCTAGCACGAAGCCCGCACAAAATTTGATTTCGAGGTCCAAGTCCGTGGCCGGACGTGGCACCTTGCCCACGCGCTACGAAAAAAACCTGTCTGTCTAGAGAAGCTAATATAATAAAGAGGTAGGTTAGGTAGAGGCACCTCGCATCACGTTTCTATAAACGAAATTCAAATTACCCATAGTGCTTCAGTAAAATTTAATATTTTTACAATATGGTTTGCAACTTGACCGCAGGCCCACTTGGAAAAATCATAATCCACAACATCTAAAATTTAAAAGTTAAAAACTTTATTGGATGATCGACACAGAATCAGAACTAACGCTTGAGCATAAAATCTGACTTTTTAAGGCTATACCCAAACTTATTTGGACACACGGTGTTCAGATTTGGAGCACAGTCACTAATGCAAATATTAAAATACCACAGTGTTTCCAATCACAAAATCCTCGGCTTTTAGTCAAAGCTCCAAAGCTCGTGTCCAACGAAGCAATACCCACTGATCTAAACATACCATATATCAAAAATGACATTAAGCGGATTTCACAAGCATATCATGAAAGGCTTAGTCATCATGAAAACGAAATAGCTATCTTTATTAGACAAAAGCAATTTAATCAGTAGATTGAGAAGATGCCATATTTTAGATCTACCCTTAATATAAGCTAAATTATTAAAAATGTACATATTTTACCTTTAACAAAGTTAAATTAAGTTAAGCTACGAATCTTATTCAGTTATATTATTATAAAATAAGATTAAGATAATAAATTGTACGTTATAATGTAGACTCTAGTCTACACTGTTATTTCTCAACTTAGATGTCATCTGCTGAATGTTACAAGCATCGCATCCGAAACGGACACTTTGGTGCCAAATAGGCACTTTCAGGTTTTTTTGGCACTTTGGCACTTAAAAAAATTTGATTTAGCACCCATTTTTTTCGAATTTTCGTTCACCATTATTTTCGGTTTTGGCGATTAATATTTCCGAAAACCTAAATATGAGCAAAAAAGTTGTTATCATATTGTACATACTGAGATTGACAAATAATTTGAACAAAGAGTTTCAGAGTGAAAGTCCGAACATTTATAAGCTCAAGCATTTCATGTGAAGCGGACATATTCGGCTGAATTGTACTTCTAGAAGGTGTAAACACATTTTTTTGTAAATTGAAGTAATATGAAGAACGAATTTTTTGAGTTAAACAAAATTACTGAGAAACTCATTTTAATTATGAAAAAAGATCTCAAATTTAGATTTTTTCCTTGTAGAAAACTGAATGAAAATATTTCAAAATAGAATTTTAACAATTTTTTTGATTTAATTTTTACAATATGGCTTAATGTTGATAAATAAATAATATACCAAAAATCTTAAAATGGAATCTTACATTAGCTTAGAAGATGAATTAAGGTGGGCTGTCCAGAATGACAGTTTTAGGGGCAACACCCGACTGAGTTTTGAAACATTTTTTGAGGCATATTTTAAAGGTCAAGTGTTAAACTAAGAGAGTGGAAAGTGTCGTAAAATATCAGCAGTTTCAAAATTCAAAATTAGGGAAATCCTTACGGGTGGCACCCAATTTTTCTATTCCACACATATTGTGATGCTAGTGATTTTACCTAAAGCTGGTTTCGATTTTGTCTTGGCACTGTTTGCCACCAATTTTTAAAACAATTGGCACCGCTGATCGCAAGAAAGAAAATTAAAAATTGGCATCACTGCAACCATGTTAACTGAATCATGTTCACAACCAGAGTCATTCTTTGGTATGATTTGCAAATCCTCTCTTTTGCGATTTCTCTTAAACAGCACCTTGAAATCTCACTAAATTGTGCTGAGTACAACATCCATTCAAACGGGTTTAACAAGTTTTAGTTGCACCCAAGCCTGACTTTAAATCAAAACAAAACTCAGAACAAGCCATAAAACTATACAAATGAAACAGCTGTTTGCAGTGTTTGTTTATTTTTACTGTTTCATTATTTCTATTTATTTTTTCATCACTAAAGAATCTTAAGTAAAGATGACCGCACAAAATACGAGAAACGCATTGAATGTATTTACAAGCATTTACATATTAGAAGGTCTTTTTTATGAGTTGCTTGTAGTAATATCGCAGTAGCTCAATTATCTATTTATGTGAGAAGCGTTCAGTACATAATGTTTAGTTCCAGAATTGACCTTTACACATCAGTTGATGTAAAAGTCGTGCAATTTACTTGGGGCGCACCAATTTACCCAGAGATCAGACTAGGCAGATTAATAGCGGACCTCATTTCCAATTTGCTTTCTTTGAAGTACGAAAGACGCTGTTTTGAAGTATATATCTTTGAAGTTATATCACGTTGACACAAAGTTGTTTCACCGATTTCAGTTACCTAAGTAGATACTGGTGCTTCACGGTGGGCTTTAACTAACATAAGCTTAAATGGCAGATTGAGCTTCTAAAAAAAATTTTAATGGGGAATGATTTGTGACGTAATTTAGAGTTTATATGAAGGCCACAAATGAAGGTTTCTTTTAATTATATTTTTTTTGCATAGTATTCTTGGATAGTTATGCTATCACATTTGATCTAAACTTAATAGGTAATTGCAATGGCTCTTTAAATGTTGATCTTAAAGTTATTAAATGTTCTCTCTTTTCTTCAAACTTTCAGCCACTATGACGTAAAGAAGAAATGTACGGGATGCTGGGTGGGCAACTTGCTTAAGATTTGCTTATATATTAAAGATTCTAATATTGTAATAACATGAGCTATAGCTTTTGTGGTTACAAAGATATTACAATTTTATTGGCAAAGGCGCTATTCGTATGGAAATCAATTTTCAACCCAATTAGGTCAATTTCGAATTTTATTAAGAAATACTGCATCCGAACCCTTTATCATTTTATCGCAAGTTTGCACAAATGTGCAAATAGGCAGTTTTGCTCAATGTTTTCTTCAACGCCCCTACGAGTATTTTGTGCAATTTGTGGCAGTTGTCATTTTTTGTGAGAGAATCGTATGGGAAAAGAGAGTGACAAATACAAAACTTGTAAGCAATAAATTTTTGCTAAGAGAATCGTATGGGAAAAGCGAGTGACAGTTGCACAATTAGTAGCGCAAGTTTGCGCGAAAAAATTGTCTGTTTGTTCATAAAACTTTCTATACGACTTTTGACAGTTCATTTCCACAGGGTTCAAAAGTGCACAGCTTGCACAGTTGGCGAGGGTTTTGCGCGTTTATATGAATATGTGTGTTAAGCCTTAGCTCAATGTAGGCATTTTTTCGCTATGGCTTAATTAATCCTGTATAAACGAGGTTTCGTGTGCACTACTCTCTCACTGTTCGAAAACACTTGTATCGAAGGTATTCCCGGCAGATGGATCAGCCGTTTAGGACCGATATTGTGGACGGTAAATTTTGTTTGTTTTTGTTGTAAAACTCACGTGTTTTTATGTTTAAGTTTGTGCTCAATCATAAGATTTGAGCCACTGCAGAGCTGAGTTAAAAGTCCACCGTTTGAATTTCTGAATGTCAACCCATAACGTGTTTCAGATAAAAGTTGTCGCTTCTCACTTTGGTGTTAAAGTCGCTCATAACTATAAGTATGCATGTCTTTCTTAAGTTAGAATTTTACCGTAGCCGTTACTTGGTTATAAAACGCTTCCTTCGTTGTAGTGTCAGCGATCTCAGTTGGAGCATATGTCTGTACTATTGATACGTTCCTACTTCTACTTTTCAAGCAAGCTCACATTATTTTTTCACTGACAGGTTGCCAATTCTTTAGTGATTTTGATAAACCGTTTGTTGAGGAAGAGTCGGACTCCATCGCAGTGTATGTCATTTTCTGTTCAGCCAGAGTCTAAAAACTTTTCATCAGATCTGATCGTAATATCACTTTTCCATCTGCATTCAGGCGTACCTAATACTTCGATGTTGAATCTTTTCGATTCGTTTCCCGCTTGTTGCAGCTTTCCAATATCGTTTCATGTTTGAACGTTCCATGTCCCATGTAGAATAAATAATATTTTCGAGTTTTTAAGTTTTTAAAAATACATACTAAATCTTAATTTTAATATTTAGTTTTTCTTGACGTTTCCCAGCCAACGTTGAGAATATTATTGAGCTTTCTAAGTTGAAATTAAAGGTACCTTCCAAATTTCCAATATTTTAATGCATTTTAATTCGATTTAATTTGTTACTTTTCTGCATTGTGCATGTATATGACATCATATGCTAATATTTGGATAAATTGTTGCTGTATTTAAATTTTTGTTAATTGTAGTTTTTTTCAACAATTTTAAATTTTGTTGGTATAAATGTCGCCACACGCGATTGAATCCATCATTCTAGTTGCCTTACATGACTCGCGATCAAACATGTTTGCTGGGGCAATTCATTTACGAAATTTAAGAAACGCCTAAAGATATGCAATGAAAATATTAATTTCATTTCGGCAATATTTTGTAAACATTAGCAGCTTTTATTTATTTCATAAGAAATGCTATTGGAAAAAATCAAATTCATGCAAATATTCTAACCTTTTTTTGAATTCAGTTGTCATTTTGTCTCACAAATCTACTCATCGAAGAAAAACTTCTCAATATTGAACTTACCATTATCTATCCGAAAAATTCTATATTTCGAAAACCAAGCTAAAATGTGTCGAATAATGTGGCCAAGGTTCTGCGTTAAGAACTACAATTTAGGAGTTTAAAAATATTAGAGAAAAAAAATTATAACATTTTTTAGATAGCTTGCCTAAAGGTGTGTCACAAAATTCCATCAAAATCATCATTCCTCTCAGTCATTTCGAATATGACATGAGTCTATTCAAACAGAGCTGTAACCTGAGATACTTTTGCGTGGACTACATTGGTGTCTTCGAGGTGGAACCATCGGATACAAAAAATAATTAAGTATTTGGAAAACTGAGCACATATGAAAGTGCTTACCCAGATAGTTGTTTATAAAAAAACGATCGTGTTCGGCACATGTTTGAGAGTACTTTCCTTTTATGCTTAATCTATTTACAAAACTACTCTTTAGGATCTAGAGATATAAATACATATATCCTTTGAGTTCCGAAAGTGAAATTTTTGGCGATCAACCCTAAACTTTTACCGTTTTCATGATTTAAATGAAAATTCTAAATTTTGAATGAGCTTTCAACGTTAATATAAATTCCATTGTAAGATGAAAGACGCAAATCATTTTCTAGCTCAATAAGATATTCACATAGCTGAATATCAAAATGATCGCTAAACACAAACTCACAGTAGATTTTTGATATAAAAGATGATGCCACAGGAATTCGAACAATAAAGCTCTAAATATTTAAGTTATAAAACAATAATGAAATAACTAGTAAAATATCTTATGCAGCTTAAAACCATTATATGTGATCTGGTCTATGAAAAGAGGCCTGAAGTGTCACTTTTTTGCTGATTCGGATAGACGAAACGAGTTGTTAACCATAAACAGATGTTTTCTGGAAAACTTGTTTTTGCATGTAAGCTCCTTCTTCATATACCAGGTCTCATATTATGAAAGCTTCCATTTCCAGCAGGCTATAATGTTGTACTTATGAACACTTGAGCTCTAAAATTCAGCTTTTATCAAAATAAGGTCCATTATTTTCCGGGTTTTCCTTTAAACACAAACATATGACTTGAAAACTATTTTGCAAATAATAACAAGTAACCAAATAAGCCCCATAACTAATTGGAAGCCAAAGCTCAAAATTTTCGAAGGCATCCTTTTTTGATTAAGACCACAATGAACCGTATAAAAAGAATTCGGAGTTCTTTGAAACCTTTATTTATTTGCATTTGATTTTTCTTAAAACTACAATCATCCAGATTATTAAAAAAATATGATGAATTTAAAAAAAATACAATTTAATTTTAAAAAATGATCTTATTATAAAAAACTTTTACTAACTAAACTAAATAATTAAATATTGATCACAATTGAAATCAAAACGCCACACTACAGGTTAAATTTTACAAATAGATCTTAGCTTTTTTCTTTTTCTTTTTGGTATACAAATTGTTGTTACATTTAATCAGATATATGAAAATAGTTTTTTTAATGACGTATAGTTTTAAAGACAAATGAATTAATGGCAAGCATATATTTTAAATGAAACTTAATGCTTTTTTCATCACATGAAAAATTTTGCTCTATGTTTAGAATAGGATATTTAACATTTATTCGTCACCTTACAGCCTGCTACAATACATGAACAACAAAAAATGAATGAATAAAATACATCAAAAATAAGTTAAGTTAATAAAATAACATGGAACATGGGGGAATGTCTGACTCAATGAAGGGCGGTCACCTTAACATATATGAAATTTTTTTTTTACAAAATTTAAATATACCTTATATTTACAACCAAAATAAAATCTTTTTTTTTCTTAATCAATATATAAAACTTATGCAAGATTTGTTTTTCTTTCACTACGCGCGTATCTCTCCTATACAGATATACTATATATATAGTTAGCCCAATTTAACGTTTGTTTAACTTGTGCCACAGCGTAACTAACGTTAGCACATGCATCACAGCAATGATGATCGACATTAAACGGACGCAATCGGCCATGCTGACATCCGAG
Source organism: Meiosimyza decipiens (assembly GCA_963680825.1). NCBI lineage: Eukaryota > Metazoa > Arthropoda > Insecta > Diptera > Lauxaniidae > Meiosimyza > Meiosimyza decipiens. The sequence continues at coordinate 50,956,103 of OY804260.1, forward strand.
ATCATCATGTAATTGAGGAAAACCTTCGGACTGCGGAAGTGGCAATACATGGTATTATCGGGACATGTTAATAGTGGACGGTCCATGCCATAGATGGCATTAAGTACGCCGTGAAAGCCAGCACGGAAATAACTGATGTGCCACATCCATCGGAAAATGGGCGTGATATCAATGTAGCGTGTGCAGAAACCAAACACGGAGAAGAGCACTGCCAAAATGGGACCCAGGAAGACAGCCAACTAATAAACAAAAAATAGAAATTTGTTAATATTTTTACGATACTTCAATAAAATAATATAATGCAATTTTTACTTTTGTTGGTAGTGTAGCACCGACAAAGAAGCCCCATGCTTGAGCGCTTAATGTGGCTAAAACTCCTAGAATTATAAAATAAACTATGCGGAAGCTTTCATCGCTATTATTGCCAGTGAGATAAATGCTAATGCTCATGTAAAGTACGGCACAAAAGCTCTGAAAATAAAAAGAAAGAAAATTTTTATTTTTATTCATCTAAATTACAAGGTGGTATTTACAATTCGAATTCGAACATCTATCATGTGACTTATTTGAGTGAAATAATTGTACAGTACACTACATAACAAATAAACCCAAAAAAATATCTAATACATTAACTCGTAACCAGACAAATTGAGAACAAATCTGAATCTTCCTAACCTAACCTAAAAACCAGACTAAGTCCAATACATGCCATAACATACAAACCCCTGAGCAGGATATTTACTCCATTAAATCCCTTTGAAGAGCTGCTACAAAAAAGTTAAAATAAATTATGCTGAAACAGAGCATACATCATAAATTTTTGGTTATGCTCAAAAGAGGTAAAAATCAAAAGCTTTAAATTTCAAAAACACTGAACACAGAAAAAAGTCCTCGCAATTGCAAATCATAATCCCATTTTGCATTCTCCAGGGAGAAAGCTGCCATTCATAGCTTCTGCACTCTGTGTATAAGGTTGCCATGTTAATTCTTATATCTTTAACTGCTTTTGATAAAGCTTGACAGGATTGCTTCATTTATAAAATCTAACTTCGAACTTTTACATCTTGGAATCTCCACTTCTGCTACTATTCCATAACTCTGTTACGAGCTCGGGCCTGAACAAAATTTGTATAGCTACTTTGATACCTCGCTCTTTGTTTTATGCTTTACGATTAGTACAATCAGTGGCGTCACTTTACCAAATCTTGGGGGGAGCGAGAATTATAATTTCACCACTATTAGATGGGTTTATTGAATTAATGTTTGGAATAATATCTAGTATCAGATCCTTGGGGGGGGGGGCAATGCCCTCCCCAGCCCTACTGAATTGACGCCACTGAGTACAATTGTATAATTTTCGATATTCATTTACATTTGACCCTCTTCGGGTTCTAGCAAAGTGAATATCGACACGTTTCCCTAGCGTCTTTTCTAATCGCGTGGGCTATTTTTTGTAAGCTTCTTTTCATAAATATTTGATAAAAAAATTAGCAGTATGGTCTATGTTGAGGTTATGTTTGATTTCCATATTTCATGGAGTTGTGGAAAAACACTTCTTGCTGTGGTGATCATTGCTGAAACGTCGTTTACGGTATCGCTTTTAGCATTGGGATCGCTGCCAATTTAGCAGAACTAATCAACAATTTAGATATGCCAAGTGCTATAGATTTGCAAATGACACTGTGCTTCTAAGAACTCAAAAAAATTGAATAATCACGGAAACTTATGTCGTCCAAAGGTGTAGGCAGAATCGCTCAATGTATTCATGGCCCTACCAAATAAACTAAAAAATTTCTTAAACCCAAATCTTACAAAAAATTTTGGCCTAATAGAAGGAAAAAAAGTAACTTGAAAAACTATCGCCCAATATGATCGAAAAGATGCTATAAAAACTAAAAAAACATTACCTTTTTTTTGTTTTTTTGCAAAGCAAAACGATGCAACGTGTTTCCTAATGAGCAAGGCGAGTTTGCAAAGAAAAAATAATATGTTTACAGAAAGAAGAATTCCGACAATATGCGAATTTGTAAGCTATTATAGCAGGTGCTAGTTAGAAAACATATTAAGCTTGCGTTTAAAATCTAAACAGGAATACGTTTTTTTTTTTCTCTCTTTTCTTCAGTTAACTAGAACTGAGAGTATTGCTGTTTTTGTGTCAAAAAATGGTTCCTTTAGGCCGTCGCAACCTATAAGTGTGCAGTACATCACGCCCTGAATAGGATCTCACCTATCTAAGTTCGCCAAACGAAGATATAGCTGCCTCTCTGTTTCAAAATACCGGAAATAGGCCGCTGTCGCCTCACCTTACAATTTTTTCAGTTTCCTGCACTATCTGATCTTCGATCGTATAAGCTAAATAGTTCTTCACATGTCACTTTCTTAAGAATGGAAACCATGACAACTTTTATTTCTTTAGAGTGCCACGTCAGGTAGACACTTAGATTCGACACTTCTTTATCTTAGCCTGAAAATGTTTGTATGGGAACAAGCTGGGCTGATAAAGAAAAGAATTCATTTCCAGAATTCAGTTAACCTAAGAATGTCGAGAAATAAGAAATGGTCTTTTAAAGTCGATCAAGTAAACAAAAAACACTGTTTTTTTTAAATTTAAAGCTATATTTTATGTACCAGCAGGAAATCGTTTAGCTTATTATTGTTTATGACATCAGGAACAAAATACTTCTCTTAAGATTTGACCTTTTCAATAGAAATACCGAACCCGAAGACATGATCTTTTCGATTCATTCAATTGTATCTATGATCCATGAGTTTTCGATGTAAATGGAAAATATATTTAAAACGAGGAATCAAGGTAAGATTGCAGAGTAGATTGCTTTTCTCTCATTTCATAAACAAAAATAGACATTTTCCTCTAGTTTGCCAAACTTTGAACAACTCTAAAGACCTCTAAATTAATCGGTTTTTTTATGTTTCGTTACTCTAACAATTCGGAAATTTCAATTGGCATTATCTTCGACAATTTGATGTCAATAGAATTCTGAATGAGTTATTTTTTATTGCACATCAAAGGCCAAGCCCGTCTAAACTTAAATTTCCTTTCCGTATTCGCTCTAAAACTTAAAAATATCTGCACAGTTTAGCAATCGAAACTTCAGCTATTTTTATTGTAGGGGTACTCGTACAAAAGATAAAACCATTTCAAAACGCATAAACAGCGAAAGTGTTAATGTAAAAAAATTAACATAATATTATCAACAGTTTAGGCCAACAACACATTATTAAGTAATTCAAACATATTGACAGCTTTGCAAAAATATTTACTCAAAAGTTGTTGGAAAACAAAACTTTGATTTCGTTGCAGTTAAATCAACAATAAAAAAGTCAATAAAACGCTTCAAATGCGTGTAGCTATGAACTTTGCGTTACAAAGCATACATACTCACATGATGAGCAGATACACACAAATACTAATTAATGTTGGAGATATAACTGAATTTGAGAGACATATTTCAGATTTCATAAATTCCTTTGTCGGACAGATTATCCCGCTCCATTAAATTGGATGCTGATGTTCCCACGGAATGAATTTACGTGGGGACATTGGAAAGTCTCTAAAATGCAGCTGTCTCTGCAACAAAACATCAGTTGGAATGCGTCAAAGTTCAATGACTCAAAATATATAAAAAGAAACTACAAAAGAAAGACAAACTAAAAGACAACAAAGCAAAAATAACAATAATAAAACCACACAAGAAACAAGAAAACAATAAAAATTGTAGAAAATTAAAAAAGCAAACAGCGCAAATGTGCTGCCAGCGATTAACAGATACGCGCAGTGCAACAAATCGCAAAACCAACATAATAAAGGTGTTAATTAGCAAAACCGTTGACTAATGCCGGTAGAACAAAACTAAGGAAAGACAATACATCGCTATTGTAGAGAAAAACATGATTAATGAAATTAACACCTCTATTAGTAGCTGCCTAATGGTAGCTACTGTTCCATACATCTGTTGATTTATGTTAATTATGTGCCCGTATTTACAAGCCTACATACATACATCATATGTATGTCACAGTAGGGTTTTGTTTTTTCTCAAACTCACATTATAATTTTTTGATATACATAGATAGCGGGTGATTTTTTTTTGCTATTTGTTTTTTCTGACTAAGTTTTTTGACGCCTCACGCGTGATTCGTAACATGCGTCACCGCCAAAAATGCTCAGTAAGGTTTGGCATTTTACCATAAATTGACTAACGAACGAACAGCGCTTGCAAATCATTGAATTTTATTATCAAAATTCGTGCTCTGTGAGAAATGTGTTTCGCAAATTATGTCCATTTTATGGTCGTCATGATCGACTCACCGAACAGGCCATTCACGCTATTGTGACCATATGTCGCACCAGTTTCATTTTATTGGACATTCATCTACCAATCCGTATGCGGAGAGTACGTACCGAGAAAAATATTGCTACTGTATCGGCCAGTGTCAATGAAGATCGCGATATGCCAATTCGTTGCCGTTGTCAACAATTGGGATTTTGATATTCGACCACATGGAAGATTTTACGTAAGGACCTCTGTATGAAACCATACCAAATACAGCTGGTGCAAGAACTGAAGCCGGCAGACATACCACAACGTCGTTTGTTTGGTGAATGGGCCACAGAAAAGTTGGATGAAGATCCAATATCTTATCAAAAAATGTTCTTCAGCGACAAACCTCATTTTTGGCTCAGTGGGTACGTCAACAAACAGAATTGCCGAATTCGGTCTGAAGAGCAGCCAGAGGCAGTTCAAGAGCTGCTAATGCACCCTGAAAAATGCACTGTTTGGTGGGGTTTGTGAGTCGGCGGCATCAATGGACTGTACTTTTTCAAAAATAATGAAAATCGCAACGTTATAGTTAATGGAGCAAGGTACCGTGCGATGATTACCGACTTTTTTGCCCACTATGGAAGAATTGGACTTGGTTGACGTGTAGTTTGAGCAAGACGGTGCCACATGCCACACGGCATGCGATACCATGGACCTATTGAGAGGCGACTTTGTTGGGGAATTAACCTCACGTTTTGGAGCAGTCCATTGTCTGCCAAGATCATAGGATTTGACCCCACTAGACTATTTGGGGGCTAGGACAGCCAGAATCGCAGCTCTGGGAGATAACATTACAGCTGTTATTGGTGAGGTACCGACCAAATTGCTGGAAAAATTTTTGTTTCTAAAAAAAGACGTATATCCTATAGTCACTCAAGAAACCTTTATTACATATATTTGATATGCCCCAGGCTGTTAACACTGACTATGAACAAAAAGAATGATGTAGAATTATTTAAAATGCGATAAACACGAATATGTTAGAGTAAAAGCTTTAAGCGGACTAGATTATTAGATCAACACACTATAGCACCAGAGATATTTAAAAAAAAGTAGCTGTAAAGAGCTCATAAAAGATTTTTCTCATTTTGTTTAATATGGATATAGGCCTCTTTGAAAAATCACTCTTCAAGTATTTGTTATATCTCATGTTACACTTTGTTTTCGCCCCAGTAGCGTTACGTAATACATACGTATGTATATGGACGAACCGTAAGTAGCAGACTTGGGCAAAATATATCGATATATCGAAATCACGATATTTTGTTGATCGATAATTTTTTTTAGTTTCGATATATGAAAAATCGATATTTTTCGATGCATCAGAAATCGATATATTTTTCGAGTATCAAGTTTTGATATTTTGTGTTTGAAGGTAGCTCTGTCATATCCAATTGAATGCGTCCCATGTATTGGATCTTATTTTGTGTTAGTCTAATGATGACGGGATTCAGCGTTGCCTTTAGAGAACGCTGAAACTGGTGTTACTGTATGGTGTACTTAAAAATGTAGAGTTGTCTAGCCAAATTCAAATCAATTCAACCGTAAAAAAAAATCATCGCCGTCAAGAATAAACATAACAAAATTGGACAAAAAATTCAAGATTTTGGGAATACTATTATGTACATATGTAATTACTGACTTTAAGCAAAGATATCGACAATCGATATTTTTCGATAATAACACAAAAGGATAGCGGAAATGCACTTTTCTTTAGATAACTAAAGTTGTTGTTGTGTTGTGGGTATGTGCTAAATTTTTCAACTCACCTGGAATGGCACCTCAAAGGACAGCAATGACAGAAAGTAAGGTCCCAAATTGTACCATCGATTAAAGTGCTCACGTGTAAGCATATCGATTTCTAGAGGAACTGAAAAGAGAGTGAATATAAATTTAATATAATTTTATGATTTCAAATAGCAAATATTACTGACTAAAATATTAACATGAAAGCAATTGATGCGATTACAGAATAAATTCACCAGTTTTTATGCATCTCATACAACATTAGTCAATTGTATTCATTGGTTGGTTTACCCTATATCTAACGACTCTGATATCATGATGACTATGGGATACGAATTGTATGAATATGTGTTAATAAAATGAAATGTTGTCAATTCATCTTTCAGAGCGCATGTCATTCAACCATAAAGTGATGTATTTACAAAATTGTTTAAAATTTTAAAAATACATTTTTTTAATCTTTTGAGCATTTTTAGATATCAACAATACCAAGTTATAATGTGTAATCGCACTCGTTTTAAGCGATTTTTAATGGTAACTTAGCATTATGCCAGTAATAATGCCCAATATCGTATTATTAATAAACGATTTTTTTTTATTTCTTCAAAGAACTTTGTGCATGCGTCGCTGTCAAAGATGTAATACAACTGGTTGACATTGCTTAAGCGTGTAGACGAGAGTTCTATTAAGAAGTCAAAAAAGCGTTACCATTAAAAAAAAGGCGTCAAGAACGAGTAAATATTTAAGCAACTACGTGTAGTTATTTCACAATATAAAATTAGTGGCAGAAAAACAATTTAACGAATTGAATTTTACCACAAGCATGCAGTCAATAATTACAACAACAACCACAACAAAAATATTAATAAGATGTTGACACACTTCCACAGATGCTCGCTCGTAACACTACACAAACAACACACGAGATCTTTTCGAGAGACAAAAAAAAAAAGGTTAAATAACGTGCTAGAAACACGTTCTACAAGTTTGTTGAACCCAAATAAAACAGAAACTGGCAAACAGAAAATCGAAGTGCATTTTCAATATCTAAAAAACGATCGCCAAGTATTGCATTTATCGACACATTGACATAAAAGCTTATTGGCCTAGTAAACAACTTTGTAACTAACAAAGTTAGTTGCCTAACTGAGTAGCATGCAGATATTAACTTGATCCCAGCAGGAAAAAGTTTATAGACAATGAATGGAAAACCTAGTGGAAATGATGAATCGGGGACCTTTTTGAATAGCATACATACTATATATGAAGCTTCGTCATAGTGGGATAAGAATTTACTTTTCGTAGGTATTTTTATTTGAGTTTTTAGCCTTTTAGCACACTAGTTCGTTGTCTTGAAATTATAATCAAGGCTTAATTTAGACTATATAAAACGGTTGCTTTTATTTAATTTAACCGTTACTGAGAAAGTTTTTCGGAATTTTTATCCTTAGAGCCAGCGGGACTAGCCTTTTAAAAAAACACATAGACATCGCAACAAATGTGGAATATCGTTGAAGATATCATTTTGTGGCCGAGCCACCGTTTCAATAAAACTCCACAACATTAAGCCTGTAATTTATCAAACCTTGAGGTCTTTTTAGTACTAAGATTTGCAAGAACTTTATGAAGAGTCGATCGTTAAGAAAAATTTCTCACTTTCTAAGTGAATGTATCACTAACAAATTCAACTCTTCTGGTACATTATCTTTCAATATATAAAAGCTTAGTCTATCGACTGGAAAAATTTATTCGCCAGAAAGATCGCATATGCTGCACTCCACAAAAATTTAAGTGTGGTATAGTTTTTCAGATGCATAAACATTTTCCAAATGATTTCAAAGTCTTTAAATATTGGCAGTTAAGTTAAATCGATAAAATATCTATAGATTTAAAAAAAAAATCAGGATATTAAATTTATAAAAAGTCATCTAAAGCAAAAACACATTTTAAAGCACCCATTGACTTAGTGTAGGGGAAAATTCTTTCGTGTAAGGGAAAATTCTTTCGTTTGAGGGAAAATTGCTATTTTTATAGAATTTTTTGTACGAAAATGAAGAAATTCATTAAGTAAAGTTAGAAATTTATTTTTCCTGACCTCCTATGACTTTCGTGTGGCAATTAACTCCTGTTTGTTCACATTAGCTTTACTACAATATTCTCAGTAGCTCCAATTATCGGGCCGAAAGGAGAGCGATCAAAAAATGACCCATTCTTCATTTTTTATCCAAAGTCATCAATGCTTTAGTTTCTATCTGGATAGCTATGAGTTCGAAAGAAGCTGTAACTTACATGTTAGAACCACCGCCATTTTGCCTGTGTAGACCAGCAGTAAAATTGTGCCATAGAGGTAGACATAGTTGCCCAATACTGCAGTTGCTTTGCCGCCAACATTCAAATACAAGTAACCGAAAAGAATGCCGATCAAAATGTGGGACGTCAAACGTGCCAAGAGTAGAAACTGAAATGAAACACAAAAAAAATACATAAATTAGAATCATATGGCAATAGAAATATCAAAGAACTATAGAAACTATAGAATTACAAAAATAAAACTACATACAGTCAACCCGCGGTAATCCGGCCCCTGGCTGATCCGGCGCATCATGCAATCCGACATGCTAATTGCATACCGTAAGTACCGATTTTCATGATTTGTCGAATTACAACGAACTCCTTTTTTCAAAAGTTCCGTACAACAAAGGGTCGGTGGCAGCAGTCTATTGTCCGACAAATTTGATAATCCGACACCGCCTGGCAAAACGTTTGTTTGATTACCGTGGGTTGGCTGTAGTTGCATAGAGTGGAAACATATTTTTTTACTTTAAACCATGGTATGCAAATTAAAAAACTTTTTAGTATGCGATACTCGTACTGTCTGACCTCGTTACATGTTGTGTCGTAACGTTTGAATATTTGAAAAGATGAAGTTAAATACATAGTTTTTGATCAGAGCAAAAAAACCCTCCAATTTGCAGTGCACTGAACTTGAAAAATCATTTTAAGAGATAAAAACCTTTGGAAAATACATAAATACAATATTTCCAAATCTCAGTTCAATAACTTTTAAAACTGTGGACTGTTGATCATTTGTACAAACAAACAAGTGCATATGGGAACATAAATAAACTTGTTAGCCTAATAAATACAATATCAGTCGTAGAATTTTTGAATATCTTCAAGTTCAACCACCAAAAATGATAAGAGCATCAGAAAATTTTGCGTTAAAAACAAATGAAAAAAAAAACTTTAATGTGTCGGTAATTAAACTAGGTTAGAGTCATAAAAATAACACATATTTTTAATCCAAGTAACTTATATTTATGTAGGTCAAATCACACGAAATGTTTGTGCTCATATTAAAACTAGAATCATCAATGTCCATCTGGTAATACAGTCTATTTTCACCGTTAAAGATCAAAAGTACAATCTATTGGAAAGTAACCCAATATGGAATACCACTTGTTTTTCACACTCAAATTTAGTAAAAATTTTACGCGCCTAGCATCGGAGACGATAAATTTACAAAAATTTACAATTTTAATAAAAATTTTCATACGCAGAAACATCAGATCCCACTCGAAATTTCACTCAAAATATGAATTTGATTTGATGAAGGGGAACTGTTTCCGCGGAATGAATTTTTGAGATTGCAAAATCTGGTAAGTTCATCATCTCTGCTAACATAATGAATTCAATCAAGATATGATGATGAATGAGAAAACAATACTAAATATGAAATAGATACCAAATAATGGAATATACGCTTAATTAGATTTTGTGTTTCAATGGAGGAACCTATCTTTTTTAGCAAATGACAAATTTCGTATGCAAGGAGGTAGGTGTGAAAGTTTCTATAATCCGTCTACTATTTTGAGATTATTTTGCGACCAATTGTACTGCATCTTAGGAATTTCAGGAAGATATGATAATGGTAGTTTATCGTTTGCAGATGTAAGGCTTGATTTGAATGAATATGTAATTTTTCATTTTATGTCAGCATCATTTATAAAATTTTCCATAGTCAGTAGCGGAAAAAAGTATTCATACTATTAATTTGCTCCTGATCAATAACTTTCAAATGTAATTAAATTTGATGGCCATTTTTCTTGTATGAAAAATTTATTTTTTTTGGAAGGATTGTTTTTTAAAGCAGAGCGGGCAGGAAATATTCACGCTATACCACTGTCCATAGTTGGAGCTTTTCATCTTTATACTATCACAATACCAATTAGAACCAACTGGCGATATGAATGAATAACATAGATTATGATAGAATGTTCCTTAAAAGCAGCACTAATTCACATTAGGAAAATGTTTCACATTTAGTCACTTTACTGTATGAAAGTTGTTTGATAAATGTTTAGACGTGGTCTTTTTACTTCATGTTGAAAACGAATTCTAAAAAGTACTTCGGTAAAATATCACTACCTCTTTGAACGATAAAAAATGTCATGCCTGCACGGCATATTTTTGAATAGATATGTAAGCTGCTTGAAAGAGCTTCCATGGTGTGTTTTAGTCTTTTGAAAGAAATGTGTATGCAACCGTATATCGTTCACTTAAGCTGCCACTATTAAAGCCATTCTTATCTTCAGAATAGTGGTAATTCAGGTGGCGGCAAAGACCAAATCTTATATAGGCATGCATATAGCTTGTATCATATGTATTTTACAGGCGTCGCTTGAGCGTTAAAGTTGATACCACAAGCAAGTTCAGAGACAATTTCAAACCTACTTTCGCTTGATCTGCAAATGAGAAACCTAGCCGTGAATTCGAAAGGGCAGATATTTTTCCAGTAGAGTTTTTTAGATTCTATTGGTATAGGAACGTGTCTATGCTGATAAGTCACAGATATTGCTGCGCTTGATGTCCAAAGCTTTAGCAAACTATAGCTGTGATAAAATATCCTCAAATGTACTTCAGTGATGCAAAGTGATGCAAGTTTTTCATTATATCAAAATAATAAAGAAATTAAAAAAATTACGTGGTTTATTGCCATAAAAAATCCTAAGGTTGAATACAAATGACCCTGTATGTATGTAATATTGCAGACCAAATGTTTCACTTCACGGCCATGGTTTATGTAGGTAATTATTTCGACAGTTAAATCTTACATTAAACGAAACCATTTTGGCCAATAACATTTTAAGGTAAGACTGTTGCAATAAATCTGCTTCAAATTAAAAGCCTAAAAATCTGTACACGTACATATACCAAAATGTGTGTGTATGAAATTACTTTTTAACTACCAGCATAAAATTGCTAAAACATAAAAAAATACCAAAAGTAACCACATTAGCTCATAACTTAGAGCTCAAAAAATGGTGTCAACGTCAAGAAAAACTGCGACTTTTGCAATAGTACTGACCGAAAAGTCCACTAAGCATTTGAGGTATGAAAACAAGTGCCGTAAAATTTAAAAAAAAAACTCAAAAAATTATTAACGAATTAGATTTGCAGATAAAGTTGCTAGCAGTACCATAAAAGAACTTGGTATATTAATTAATTGTTAAAAAAAAAGTTATTTTGATGTTGAATGAAATTTTATTGAAGCACAGTATCTATAGCAAGTCACCGAAACTCCGAAAGTTTCAGTACAAAAAAATACATTTCAAATAGAGCAAATATCATTGGAATCAAAGACATTTTTAACAACTTTTTGTGTGATGATTTTTTTTTAATTTTTGACTTTTCCCAAATCACGCTCTATGAAGAATCTATCCCTTGCCTCAAATTATTTACTTAACATTAGTAACACAAACCCAAAATGAAAATTTTTCTTCGATTACATGAAAACAAAAAAAAAAAACTTTTCTAAAAAATAATAATTTCCGTTGACCCACTTTGCTTTCCCCTATCGAAAACTTAAAATATCAAAGTTTAAATGTACTTACGTAATTACGCTTGGAACAGACCAAGATACGCTTCAGCAACAGCAAATATTGCATGCCAAATGAGGCCTGTTTAATGTCGATTTCATTCAAAGCACTGCTTGCCTTTTTGCTGGCTTTGCTACCTGTCAGAGCCTTGATTTCCTCCAGGGCCAACTCATCCGCATCGGCAGCAGCAGCAGCAGGTTTCACATAATCATATGATAGATATTCTGCTGTGGCGCTTGGAAATTGCCGCAAGCTGCTGGTGGTCTGATTGCACGTTTTGTTGTCAATATTTTCTGCAATCGACAACAATACAAAAGCCAAATGTTAATGAAATGCACGAAAATGGAAACCAAAAAACTGGTTGCATGCCGTTAATAGCACTAGCAGTTGAATTACCTTGTATTTTTGAGATAAGTCGCGTCACACGATTCAACTGATTCAAGTCCACGTCTTCATAATACTTTTTATTTGCCGCATGAATGAGCTTGTTCAGATCGCGTTCATGTTCACCAACGGCGACCTCCATTACTAAAAGAAGCAAAGAAAAAAAAAAACAGATTACATATTTTGCACCAATTTAGCTTTAATTTTTCTTAATTGCTCTTACAGCAGGTTTTGGTTTCTTCAACTTTTCAGTACTTACAGTAATCAGCTGGATTGTGATAACTTGGGCAGACCAAGTCTTGATCGGCCAAAAATGGTATCAATTCTCGTACTGGTCCCTGATATATGCAGTTGCCTTCGACCACAGTGTATAATTTGTCGAACATTTCAAAGATTAACGCACTGGGTTGATGTATCGTACAGACGATTGTGTGTCCTTGAGTAGCCAATTTCTTCAGCAACGAGACACATTGACTGCATGAGGAGCTATCCAGGCCACTACAAATAGAAAAGAAAAGATTAAAAAATTAATAATTTATTATTAAATTAATGGACGAAATGTTTTTACAATTTTAGTTTTGGAAATAAGCAAAGGTTGAGTATATCCAGTGAGTAATCTCAAAAATAAATATCTAAAGGGTGATCCAATACAAGGTCCCCTTTCCAACTAGGTTGTTTGACAGCTGTCATGTGTCAAATGGCTTGTCCATATGACGTTTGTGTATAGTATTCAACACGACTCAATCATAAAGAGACTCCTGAACGACGTTTATTATTTGTGGAAACTTACTACCAACACCAGTCATCAGTTAGAGAATTTTATAAAGTTCTTCAACATCATTTTTGTCGTTATGAGCGTCCAACTGAGCGCACTATTCGTAACACCATAGCAAAATTGCGAACCAATTTTACACTATTGGACATTCATCATTCAACCAGAGTACATGCAGCCCGTAATTTTGAGAATATTTCTGCAGTAGCAGAGGCTTTGGGCATCCCTTATGAATCATTGTGGCGTATCTTGAGGTGTGATCTTGTTCTGAGGGCCTACAAAATACAGCTCGTACAAGAATTGAAGCCGGCTGATATTGGTTAACGTTTTAATTTCGGTTTATGGGCCTTACAGCAACTTCAAATCGGTTCATTATTTTATCGAGAAATTGTGTTTAGCGACGAAGCTCATTTCTGGTTGAACGGCTACGTTAACAAGTAAAATTGCCGTATTTGGGCCGATGAACAACCAGAAGCAATCCAAGAGCTTCCAATGTATCCCGATAAATATACTGTTTGGTGTGGTTTATGGGCAGGAGGCATCAACGGAGCGTATTTCTTCAAAAATGCGAATGGAGCCCGTGCTGCGGTCAATGGTGCTCGCTACAGAGCAATGATCAATGAATTTTAGTTGCCAAAAACTCAGGATATTGGTGTAGCCGACCTCTGGTTTCAACAAGACGGCGCAACAGGCGTCTCCACATCGCTTTATTGAGGGAAACGTTCAATGAAAACATCATCTCAAGAATTGGCCACCAAGGTCACTTTCTTTGGGGATATGTTAAATGACTTGCTTATGTCGACAAACCCGAAACTATTGACGCTTTGGAAACTAACATAACTCGTGTTATTCAAGGAATACCGGTCAACATGCTGGAAAAGGTTGTCGAATATTGGACCCACAGACCCCATTTAAGAACTAGTCGTGGGCAACATTTGAACGAAATAATTTTTAAACATTGTGTTGTAGGAACTGAACTATCATTCCAAATAAAGATTTGCATCAATACATTGATTTTTATGTATTTTATTTAGAAAACAAAGTAGGGAGCTTTTATTGGATCACCCTTTAGAACTGACAGCCACGCTCTGTAAATCAAAAGATTTGGATCGTAACCACTAAACTGAATACATAAATAAGAGAACAATTTATTCCTGAGAATTAGATTTCTTACTATGGAGGACTAAATTGTACACGGTGTCCAAAAGTTGAACTGCTTATGGGAAAAGGTTTTCCATTACCTAAAATTTTTTTGTTGAAGGCTTTCCAAACAAAAATTCTAACAAGTTGTGTTCTTAAACACGCTTGTAATATTCAGAAATAAGATCTTCAATAAAAATCTGCATTTAAGGGAGATATTTCTAGAACATCAGGAACTATTTTATGGTTGTTAAAACCCTCTCCTTTCTCCTAGTGGGATATAAGGCATTTTGGCAAATCATACACTTGACAGAGTTTAATCCAAGATTTTTTTATTAATCCGTTTGGGCTGTCCAAGAAGATTACCGCTGCCGTTTAAAGCATCCCACTCCATGGCTTTCTTCGCAATACTGCTGTTTTCTTTCTGCAATACAAGACTTATCTATTTCTACTTCTTCTGGTTCATATGTCGTGCGATGCCATTTTAGCTCTCTGGAGTAGTTCCTCGTTTGATAGGTATTACGTCGAAAGTTTCAAAATATATTCCCAAGCCAAAAATCTAAAAACATCAGCAAATATCTAGATATTGTTGTAGTTACTTTCCAGGTACATATGACAATCCGTACAACTTGAATAATCTGATTTTAAGACTAGAACTCAGGTTATTGTTGTGTCACACAGTACATATATCTACATATCGCTCCTTGCGTGCAAGAACCGCATAACTCAAAAAAACTAAAGTGGAGAAAAGTGCCACTAAAGTTTTCAATAAATTGCTTTTTATATGAAAATTCAAAAAAAGTATGTTCACATAAACTCTTCTCACAAGCCAAGTTCATTAGATACCTTTCTGACTTTTTCACACAAATTTAAACATGAAATATATCTGCATAGTTAGCTCGAACATTTTTTTTTTAGATGTGCCAATCTAGCACGCAATGAGCGATATGTACATTTTCTTTTCTAGTTATTTATGTCAGTATTGCCATCGATATAATTTTATAAACCACTAGCAGGATAAAGCCAATTATCACAATCCCTTAAATCACCTTATTTAGAATCTTGATATATATTTAATCCTATCTCAGCGTTTCAACGGAATATTCATTATATTTATGTTGCTAATGATTGGGCATAGCAAAATCGTTGGCCATATTATGAATATGAAGGTTGCTTCTGCTTCAAGCGCAATTGATCCAACAACTTCTTAAGGTGCTAAGTGAAGTGACTAAAGTTACACTTACTTTAATCTTCGAATGCTATGTAAACAAAGCTCAGGTGATTTTTCATCGGATATCCATATGTAGTTCATTCTCATCAAATATTTTAGCGGTCTTTTCATAGGACTCTATTATATATCATTATTTTTTTCCTCTCAATCCTTAATGCATTAAGACTTTGAAGTATATGGGTGAAAATTAAAAGAAAACTGTAAAAATTACTATAAGCGGAACAACCGTTTTATATAATTGAGCGATATAAGCTGTAAATACTTGAATATATCAGGTAAGAAGTACCAAACCTGGATTTTGTTTTGTGTAAATCAAAGAAAATCGATTAATGTGTGTAAATTAAATAGAAAACTAATCAAATTTAGGAATTGACTTGCGCTTTTAACCTAGATAACGCAAAATACGTCACATAGGTCATATCTTATCACGTAACGCTTTTTACGGGAACTTTCTATTAGGCATTTCAAAAATAGTCATGGAAATAAACTCAAGCGAATACAAAACAAATCAGGCATCCGTTACCAAAATATTTTTAAAAAAAATTTCGAGCAACTTAACTTATAAACTATGAATACCTACGTTAAAATTTAACAATCGCTAAAATTATAACATATGGCATTTGCGCATCTTAGATATTCGCTAATCATAGTAAATAAAATAAAAGTTGTCACTTAAAATGCCTTAGTTTATTAACAATAAATATTTGAATTATTTAAACAAGTTTATTTTTTAATTAACATTTAAATTGTGTAAACTGTCAAACACACTTACTAATCGTGCATGGATTGCACAGCAAGTAATAACAAATCACCATCGCACTATTTACACTGTACAACACATTTAAAAAAAAATCTTATTAATTGAGATAAAATATATGTATCTAAATATGTATTCTGAGCTAATCAACTTTCCTAAAAATATCTCTGTTCATAAGTTCATCTTTTTTTCTGAAGCACTCAAAATTTCAAATTCTTCGTACAAAAATCTTTCTTTTTTCTGGCTGATTATTCTCAATAAGATCATAAAAAGTTTTAAATAAAAGGAAACATTTTGAAAAAATTAACATTTACTTTGAAATTTGAAACTGAACACCGATTTGTTACGTCTGTTTAAGATATCCGTGACAAAGGTATATACTGCCTAGGAAAGTTGGCCAACACAAAATTACCTTTGCAAAAATCTATATATTTTATAGACTTAGGTTAATTTTTTTTGCCCACTGTATTATAACCTTAAAATCTATTACATCCGCAAGCGAGCACTTAAGAACATGTGCAAGAATTATTGCACTAAACTATAAAGATTTACGACACTTCACGGGTTTTCTTAAAGACACATGCTAAACTCTTAACAGATGAATTATAGACCAGGCCTTTTTATTGAATTGTGGAAAAACTACAATTTTTCCACAATAAATGAACATTTTGTTTGTTTTAAATTAACAGAGGTTGAATAAATCTCAGCAGCTGCCAAGTACATATTCAAACCGAAACAAAATCGATATGATTTCTTACATAAATTAATTTACATGGTTTACAACAAATACCAGAAAACATTTGGCAAGTGTTAGGCTTTTTATTTTAAGTACTCGTACTATATCTACTAGTAAAATAATCCGTAGAACAAAGTTCATTTTTTGACGTCATCTTAATGTAAACATTTCGCTAATATCGGAAAGTTAAAACTTCCTAGAATAGTTTAATCCCTTTGCGCATTAAATTAATTGTTTTTCAAGATAGTAGATGTTGCTCGCGGATTATTTGGGTTGAATAGTCGTAAAGTATTGGAAAGCAACGAACAATATCGTAAAACATATCGAAAATGTAAAATGTATTGAGAATAATATCCGAATTTCGAAAAATATCCAAAATTATCAAAAAAGGCGTAGTAGTTGAAAACATATCGAAAAGTATCGGATTACATTGAAAAATTCGTTAGATGCATTAAAGTAGTCGAAGCGTATCGAATGAAGTATATCGCGAAATGTCGAAAATTATTGCACAACATCGAAGTCGACGATAATAGTCGAATGATAAAAAGCAGATAAAACTCGAATAGTTTTGCATGGTATCGAGCAACATCGAAAAGTATAAAATAGTATCGGAAAAAGTTCCATAAAAGTCGTATAATATCGAAAAATGATATAATGATAAAAGTCGAAAAATAATGGAAATGTATCGGAGGAGTCCATAACATGCAAAGTATAAAGATACAATCAGTTGAACTGGCGACTGTTGCTTTTATACGTTGGAACAAAATTTGGTTCGTTTAGTTGGAAAATCATTAAGTTGTGATGTATATATTATATTTGCGTCTACGAGAGGCACTACGCCCATTCGCCTAATTGTATCCACTTATTGCTAAGCTCATGTAACAATCAGCCACTGTTTAATAGTTTTTGCACAAGTATGAATTGCTATATTTTCGGATATTCTCTACTTCCTAAAGTTTCAAATTACAAAAGACCATTTCTGAAATGAATCCTTTATTATGTCAAGATCCTGTTTGTTCAAGAAAAACCGAAATTTGGGAGTTCTTTGATGTAGATTAACATCTCAGGATGCCGGGATATATATTCCAAATTTTATATTTTATGATGAACGGATAGTCTGGCAATGCATGTCAACCTTAGTTAGTACTAAAAATATCTACCCGTAATCAAAAAAAAAAAATGGAATCAAAAACTGCCTAAGGGACTTAATGAGAGATGCGCTAAAAACTACAAAAAAAATTAAATGAAGTAAGCAACAAATCCACAGAAATACTAAAAACAACGATACAAGAGGCATCACAACCTAATACGTTTAACCCATTCCTAGCCACTGTACCTGATTCAATACAGAACATTTAAATAGATTGAATCAGAAAAAAAATTTAGCAAAATATATTTCGCAATTTCATCATGCGCATTGTGTTTAAAAAATCCACGTAAAAAATAAGTGATAACGACTAACCTTTTTTTAATATTTAGCTTTGTTTTGATATTTATCGTCAATTTTGCGTATTTTGAGGAGATCAGTGTTCATTAGGCTGCGTCGGAAGCGTTTTGAGTAAAAATTAATAAAGACCTCTTGATTTGCAAAGCATAACAGTTCTGTTTTCCTAGTTGTAACGTTTTGAATCAAAAAAATTACAAATAATTTAAAGAATGCTCCATATTCTGCCGTTGTGCCCGTTCTGGTACTGGCTCAAAAACCAACTGATTGAACATTTTATTTGTTTTTTTCGTAAGTATTTTATGTTATTTTCATAAAAACGAAACACACGAAGTCGATGGTTTTTGATTTTAAAAGGTCTTGGCTCTTAGTGAGTTACTAAAGAGATGAAAATAAGTCATCAGATCACTGCAGCGTCATAGCAAGGCGCTTAGTGACCACTCTCGAATAACTATAGTTCATCCATTATGTAACTTTATTAAGAACCCATGCTTTTGGGTGAACTATCCACGGTACTTTGTAGGTCAATATAAATATCAGCATGCAGTAATTCTATTCCCAATAAGTATTTTTAGCTTTATAGTTTCCAGAAAAAAACCTGCGATCATACGGATTATATCTACGGATCGATTTTGCTTTTACAATTCCGCATATTGGGCTTAATTTTTTAACGAAAATTTCAAACTTTGCTTGGAAAGACTCGATGGCAAATTCTATGGAAAAATATTTGAAGAAAACAGTGCCACATATGTTGGAGCCACGGTGTAAATTCTGTAGGGATTATTTAGGACCGGCTTTATTTTAAACATATTATTAAGAGCTACATTTCTACACACATTACCATTTATGAGCAGCAATAAGCTGATTATTTAAGTATGCATCAGTTTTGTATATGCACTGAAATCGCTTATAGAATACTATGGCATAGAAGACATAAAAACCTGCACAAATGCAAACAAAATTTACATAAAATTCCGCCATAAACTCGAAAATCACCTGTTCACACTTACTCACATTTATAAATTTATATAGCATGAAATTTCAAAGTGCTAAGTTTGCTCTATTCTCGAATTTTCCCATTACAAATAAATTTATAGATTTACGTCATTAATAATAAATTCTTCAAGGAAAAAGTTTATTTTTGGTTTTTTTTTTCACTTTGTATTTACCTGCATAAATTGAAAAAAATAACAAACAGAATGTTTCAATTCAAAAAAAAAACACACATTTCTCTATATAACCCACATAAAAATACCTTGCTTCTCAGTGATAATGACTCAACAAATTAGTACATCGCACCGTCAGAACAACAGGGCCACATCTCAAAATTTTAAGTTTCGAGAAAATTGAGATTGAAGTTTTCTTAAATTTTAGACTGAATTTGAAGACAGTCTTAAACTAATACGCTACAAATTGCAATCACAAACATTTATAGAGTAACATTGACAAATTTTGGAATATGACAGTGCAATTACTTTGATTGAAAATATTTTTGGTTTTTAAGAACTATACTGCCTTGTTTCGTTTTACTACAGTAAAATCTTAAAAGGAAAAAATTTAAAAATGCATTTTTCGAATTAAGGCTTTTTTCATATTAATACTTTTTTCTTTATAACATAGAAATATAATAGCAAAATATTGTTAAGTGTTTTCAAATGAGGCGGTGTTGTTCTGTTTAGAAAAAATTCATAGCAAAATATCCTTTTTCCAAAAATTAATTTAAGAAGCTATGAATTGAGCTGGAAGTATGGTGACAGGATTAAAATTTCCAGTAAGAGTACTTAATGAGCTATGTAGTGGTACACATAACTCGAAAACTCAATATTTTGATTTGTGGCCCTATTGTTTTGACGGTGCGATATATTTCTGTACTGGTTTTTTTCGTTTGTAGGCTTAAGGTGCGCATTTCCATCGTAATTAATAATGGAGTAATGCAACCACAGCAATGATTTCTTTAAGCAACTCATTGACGATTTTATATGCTAACTAAACTTTGTGATTAAATTATTAGGTATCACGCTGTGAGTTGCTCAGAATATCAATGAATTGTCGATGATTGCGTGAATGTTTTTACAAATAGGAAACAAAGTGTTGTTCATTGAGATCGAAATTAAAGCAACGACGGTAGCACCAGTTACTCAAGCTGTCATTTGATTGCAGCTGACAGTATTCTATTGGCATTTGATATTCTATGCCATGTCTTGAAATTATTTTCTTATCGAAGAGCGTGAGGAAGACGCATAAGTTAAAAATGGGACAAACTATAACTCTTTTTAACAGGCAATACTTATATGTGTGTGGATTAATAAATAATTTCGAATTCCAGTTTCTCGGAATAGAATTTAATTGAAATTTTAATCTTGAAATGAGATCGGCAAATAAATCAATTTATTTTGCCGTGAAATTAAAAAAGCTGCCTCGAGTTTCAATTCCTATAAATTGGAATAAGAATTTTTGATTTCCAAAGCCAGCTCTGTGATTTTTACGACCATTCATAAGGAAATGTATAATAATGTTAGCTACTCTAAACTTTTACTAAATCGATAGTATGTGGGATAATATGTCTGTAAAATGTACGATTTCTCTATATGATTTATATGGGAAAGAGTGCTTTATTAAACACTTAGATGAGCATATTTTTGGAAGCACGAGCCACTTACAATAAAAGCAACAATTACAATCACATTACAAAACCCCATTCTGCCATTAACCAAAAGCCAATTCCAAGAATCAAACAAGAACAACAAAAGTGTAGAAATAAAAGTACACTGATCAAACGAAACGAGAGAAGCTGTTCTCAATGTGCGCATTGTTGTTTGCTTGTTCGCTTGCTTCTTTTTTTTCTGATCGTTGCAAACACAACGTAAAATTAATGTGAATGGCGCATATGAGGAAACAAACAAAAAATTTACGTAGCAGGGTAGGGTGCTTTTGTATGTTGCTTTGGTTATTTTTCCTAAAAAAAAATGACGTGTTTGTTGTAAAGAGCCATAATTGGCTCATTTTTAGTATTTTGCCCATCGCTGCATTATTAGACAGTTTCGTTTATACCTCGTGAAAGAAAAATTCTTGACAAACGGGACCAAGCCCATTGGAAAGAGCATAGAATTTTTCGTATCGGGAATTTCAATTTGAAAATAAATACATATTTAGGATTGTTTGAAGAGTAACATATGTACATATAAAATATCAAAAATAAATACATCTTATATCGAAGATGTTTTGAGAAACATTTTTATAAATAAAATATTAAAATTTAAAATTATTTTTTTTTTAATTTTTACTAATTTTTTATAAAACTAAAGCATTTTTAAACAAAAAAAGGCTATATTTTTTTTTTCGTCATAGTTTCTGAGATATTTCGATTTAAAAATTTTTAAAAAAAGTCGGACAAAAAACAAAGTGCTCAATTATTTATAGAATGATACCAGATCATTGAACGGTCTTTACTAATGACTATAAGTTCAATTAATACAATGTATAATTGTTATTAATAATCAGTGTAATTAATGGATGATACATTTTTTTTTCTTTGTCGGGTTTGGCTAAATGCACAGGAGTTTGGTCTTTGCCAAAGACTCTATGTTCAAGTAAAATGATAAATAATTGTAATTAATAACACAGGCCGACAAAATTTGATCAAAATACATACCCAGAAACCGGACTATATATTTCCGTAGGTTTTCGATGCGCTGATTCCGAATCTGGTCGCAGAATTGCTCCATCACGTCAGGTTTTTGAGATATCATAACCTAAAAGTGCCAAAAATGACGATTTTTCTCAATTTTGAGGTTAAATAGCTGTAAGGATTTTATTTTTCTTGGAAAACTATGAACGGCATCTTAAATAACTAGTCTTCCTCTTTCAAATGCCGTTGAGTTTGTTTGAATATCTTTTTTTTTCTCTGAGATATGGCATTTTGACAAAGATTGACAAAGACACAGACACAGAAACAGTGACAGACATACACAGAGAGACACTGACGCAGATAAAAAATGCCATATCTCAGAGAAAAAAAAAAATATTCAAACAAACTCAACGGCATTTGAAAGAGGAAGACTAGTATTTTAAGATGCCGTTCATAGTTTTCCTACAAAAATTAAATCCTTAGAGCTATTTAACCTCAAAATTGAGAAAAATCGTCATTTTTGGCACTTTTAGGTTAGGATATCTCAAAAACCTGACGTGATGGAGCAATTCTGCGACCAGATGCGGAATCAGCGCATAGAAAACCTACGGAAATATATAATCTGGTTTCTGGGTATAATTTTTGTCGGTCTGTGTAATCAGACAATGAGAAATAAATAAAAACTGCAGAACAAAATGCTTAAAAAATGTCAAACTTAATTTAAACTTGAACTTTATTATGAGATTTTAGCCAAAATTCCGAACAACGGACGGTCTCCTAGTACTGTATAATTTTAAAAACTTTATTTTGATTCTTTTTGCTGTTTTCTCATATGACTTTCATTACTTAATATTTATCAAAATCAACAAAATGTACTCACGTTGTTGGTTCATCCAAATACAGCACCGGAGGATTGCTTATCAGTTCTAAGGCAATTGCTAGACGTTTCTTTTGGCCACCCGACAATTTTGCGGTGAATACATTGAAACGATGATCCATACCAAGCACCGATAAGATGTGTTGAATCTGTAAGTAGATATAGCATTAACAAATTATTTTTTAAGAACCGAAATATATGTTGTCTATATTCTAGAGTTGTTTGTTTTTTCTCTTTTGTTATCAAAGTTTGTTTAATAAATAAAGCAGTGTATCAACTTGCAAAATTTTACTTGAATGTTGATCGCTGCTAAATGGCTGAAGTTCAATTACCACTTAATTATGAACAAATTATAATTTTAATTTTTAATTAAAAAAATTAATAAAACACTGTCTTACCAGAGTCATTTTGTGTTCCTTGGCCACTTTGAAGCCCAATTTTAAATGTGCGGCAAGCATCATAGTTTCACCAACAGTCAATTGAGGTCGCAAGAGATCATCTTGATGTATATAACAGGAGAGTTCACGGAATTTCGCAGAACTTGTGGACGCTGGTTTGCCATTTACTTGTATGGAGCCAGTGACGCCTGTTGATCTATGAGTATTGAAAAATTATGATGAATTTTAAGAAAGCTGATATTAAATTCTTTTAAAATCCTAAGCAGGTAATCTATCAATTAAATATTTCATTAATATAACTTTCAAGTTCAAAGTTAACTGACCGTTGAAATTGTTTGCCCTCTAATTTACTGATTAAATTGTTTGCTTTTTTTGGAAATAATTTTTATCATGAAAGCTTAAAGTTCTCACAATTTAAAAAGTGGTTTCTTTGCTATCAGCGTAATAAAGCGTTCAAGTCTGTACTACTTAACACGAGTTATCAATTATTCGAAAATGGCGCGACAGGTCAAGAACATTGTAAGTAAATATCCAGATTAATTAAATTTACAATTTATTTAAATACACAGAATCCTTACTTAAGCACATGAATAGTGTCTTTCAATTAAGAACAGGTTAATGCTATTAAATTTGTTAACATTTTTAAATAAGACGTTTAATAGTCACAGAAATATATTGTTACTTATCTTAGATACTCGTTTTGAGATAACGAAATGAAGTCGCTTTTTACAAATGCAAAAAATTACAAATTCACATTTGAAAAAGAATGCATTTACATTGAAAGTTTATATAGTGAAATATATCAAGGTTTTTTTACTATGTTCTCAATCTTCAACTGCACTTGTAGAAATGAAAACTTCCTTTTGCATCATGAAATTTACTTAGCAAAGACCTTAGAACTGACCTAGTTCCCTGACATTTATTTTAAAACGTCAGCTGCAAATAATCGTCAGTTTTTTTTTTGAAAATTTGTATATTTTATTAAAACGAATATATTTGAAATTGATTAGACTTTCAATACAAAATTTTGTATTTAATCAGAACGGTTCAATCACAAACTTTAGACGCAAGTCGATCGAAGGTATCGAAATTCAGCATTGAATAATTTTTTTTGATTTGTCTTTTTAAACAATGGATAATCACGCTATAGAACGAACAGTGATTTTTTGCTATATATTTTTTTGAGATATTCATTTCCTGAGAAAGAACCTGATGTTCATAAAGTTTTTCGAGCAACACACATAATTTTTAGATATTAATATTATTCAGCTGCAACCAAGTTGTTCCCATTTTGGGGATGTTATGATTCATAACTTATGAACATTATTTTTAATGCGTTTCTCGTGTTAGACGAGTAGTAGGTATTTAGAGATATTTAACCCTTGAGTGCCGAAAATTGTATGTTTGTTTGTGATCACTAAACTTTTATCTCTTCGACAGTAAATAAATAATAAAAATGACATTCTTGAAAATGCCATGGTTCAGATTTGAACTTAGCATTAAGGAATCTATAAGAAATACGAGTATCAATGCATTGAATAAACTGATTTCAAGACAAATTATGGATTTTGAGAATGAGTTTTATTGTGCTCTGTCATAAAATATATTGGTTGCACTGTAATGGGATACATTCTAGAAGTTTCGTTTCATGATGGGCAACATGTTCAAAGTGTTCTACAATTGAGGCGTCCAGTTGCAAAGCTGGCCAAGTCCTTTTTGAATACTTTTTGAAAAACAACGAAAAATGTTTATCTTCATCTAAGTTCATTAAAAAATTAAAACGTATTTCCTACATAATAGCTTAAAAAATTTCTTTCTCAACGCACGTCAGACTTTTGGAGGTTCATCTGCGTATGTTTTTCAGAAAAGAGTTTTGGACTTGGCGGGTTATGATCCATTGAACATGGACTTGTTTGGTTTTGGCATAGTAATCAACAAGTTTTGTTTGAAAAAAGTGGACTTATATCTATGCATCAAAACTTAATTTAAAAAATATAATTTTTCTGTTAGAAAAACTTTTTTTATATCTGAAAACATAGTAGAAAGACAAAGCATGGTCTAGATATTGATATGTAAGAATATTTCAAAATTGGATCTTTAAGGGCTTTTCCGGTTTTGCAATTGGACGCCTCAATTGATAGATCAAATAATCCGCATACAATTGATTGATAAGAATAAGAAAATGGCACATATGGAAAAATATAGTAACACAGCTTATTGACCTACATCTTTTTATAAACAAACAGCACTTTCTCGATGGATTGTATATTCTTTCATCTATCCTTCACAATACTAAAGCACTTTAACTCACACTGATAATTTAGAGAGTGGACGTTACATATCATTGGGAGACAAAACTGTTTTCTTTCAGTTACAAAGTTCATAACTTAATATAGAATGGCTCTATCTACCATTTTTGTTACCTTACAGCAGAACGAAAAAACTTAATGTTTTGTAGTATTGAAGTGAGTTATGGCTTGTTTTTATTTGCTTGAAAATGCTTTATTTTCAATCTTAGACTATAAAATTTTTTATCAATGGTGTACTAGTGGGTGGCCTATCGAAATTTACAAAAAAACGCGATTTGAAAAAAAAATTAGTTAGGATCTTTCTTTATTAAGGTAACGATATAAAACAAGAAAATTCATATCTATGGATCAGAGCTTTTACAGCTCAAATTTCCATGGACTAAGAAGACAAAGTCAAAATTCTAAATATATCAGAGACCTCTCAAGCCAAAATGCGATTTTTTTTTTGAGAATTCAATTTCGTTATTTTTCGAAAGCTTTTTGATTATTTGAGACTGTAGTTTATATTGATGCGAATATTAATATTACCATGGCAATATTTTTATGCCAATTTGAAATACTATTCGTTGCAGATTAAATTCATAAGCATATACACGAGCGTTCATTGGTGTTTTATTTGTTTTTAATTTAAAAAAAAAAGAAAACAACTTTAGCTTATCAACATTGGAAATGCGAATCAGCGTTGAATTAATCATTAAAGTAAAATCGTATGCACTGCTTATTAAGTTTTCTGAACGGAATCTAATTATAAGTTTCCAATGCTAAAAATTTCCTCTGATTAAAAGCGGAATGTTGGCAAAAACAAAGGGCGTCTTTTTCTGATTTAATCGGATTTTGATGAAAAACACTGCTACAGCGCAACTCTCACGATTGTCAGCTTAAATGTGGGACGTGCTTGGAACAAATGAAATGATTCATGGTATTTTGAGTCATCAATAAGCACAGCAATGGAAAAAATATAAACATTCTCAAAAATATACTAAGTATTCTGAAAACAAATTTTGCAATAACAATAAAATTATCTGTTATTTTCTTTATTACGGAAATCACAGATTTTGAATTTGATAGCGAAGGTATAAAATTTGCATGTCTGCTTCAAAGTTCGCATTTAAAAATAAATAAATAAAAATCTGCGCACGTCTTAACCATTAACATTTAAATTGAAATATTTATACTTGGCATATGGTTACTTGATATTCGGTATAAAGGGTGTTGAACCTAAAACCAAAAAAACTGCTGATCGAGCACAAAAATCGTTTGGGAACCGCTATTACATATAGTTTTTCGCATTGTGATTACAGTTGACAAATAATTAAAAACAATTACGCTTTAAAAAAGTAATGTTATATCCAAATGAAATTGTTGGCAATTAAAATGTTTCGCTGAATTCACATAAAAGAAACCGCCATTTATTGCTTACAAAATAGTACCAAAAAAAAAAAAATATGTTTATAATTTTAACTAAAAAGTAATGAAAATATAAAACAAAAAAATTTGTTTTTACTATATATATATAATTAACTTTGTGTACTTAAACGATTTATTCAAGTGATAATAATTAAAAAAAACTTCTAGCGCTAATGAGCGGATCTTTGTAAGCATCATCAGTCACTTGAAAGTTAGTTCAAGATATTAACGCCATTCCCTAACTTAATTTTGTTTGTAAATACTTTTGTTTCAAACTAAATATCAATTCACACTTACAGTGCAAATATGTTTTGCGAAAATTTACATAATTAAGTTTGCACTTACCTAAATCCTGTCATCACATTTAAAAGTGTACTTTTGCCTGAACCGGAAGGTCCCATTATGGCAGTCAGCTCACCGGAACGAAATGCACCATTAATGCCATGTAATATTTCTTTTGTAACTGAAATGGAAAAAACATTATGAATTTTATTATTTGTTGTCATTTGTTATTTAAAATAAGTTAAGTGGGAATATACGAAATTGAATATGTCGTTTATATGTATTTATTCTTATAAAGTTTCTGACTTAACTTAACTTCTTGTTTCTAAAAATTAATGAAAGTTGTTATGATCGCAATAGAATTAAATTTATAAAATTTACAATAAGTTGAATAAGTGAAATGAGTTAAGAGTTATATACGTTATGCTTAAAAAAACTGATGTGGCCAAAAAAATTAGCTCAGTTTCTCAACACTTAGACCGCGATTTCTTTCGCGTTTAAAAATGATAATCTTAAGAGCGTAGATCGAGGTTATTAATATCAAAGGATGCGACCAAAGTTGACATATTTTAATATTTTTGAGAAAACTAACTCTACTTTAGAAAAAATATGTCCAAACTAAAATTTAGGAATTTTTGTCTTCTTTACGTTTGCCATATGCATTTTTGTCACAGGACCAATAATCGCTAAAAAACAGTATGACCAAAGAGCCTAAATGCACACCTGGTAAAAAAAATTTCACATCAGCTCTTATATAAATCTTATCAAAATAAAATTTTCAGTTTCGACAGAAGCTAAAAATATTCACAAATATGTAAATTATAGCAACAATTAAGAATTGTTGCTTTTTTAAGTTTTGTCTTCGTCATCAAGCTGACATTTTACTAATAAATGCGGTAAAAATTAACAACAATACAGCAGCAAGTGATCCACGATTGGCATCTGTTTTCTACGTAGGACAACTCTGACCGCATATGTTGAATAATTGTGCCTACATGTGGACACTATGTAGTAGGGTGGATCGATATTTTTTTTTTCAATGGGCTTCATTTTAGTATCTTAGATATTATCTCTCTGAACATCACTGTGTAGCTAAGATATTTTTTTAAGCGATCATAGCGGGAGCGTGAGTGCCCCAAAAATTGCTACTTTTTTCATATAATCGATGCTGGCTGGTACGAATAGATCTGACTGATGTTCTTATTTTGGATGCCCATGTATATACCATTTAGATAGACCATATGAAGGTCAACTTTTTACTCTTTAACTGAGTGATATAATTAATTTAAAACTATCTAACATCAAATCTACCTAAGTATTCGGCTAACCGCTTGCATACAAACCTATTATTTTGCGCTGTTGTTTTTATGTTAATGTAATTTTGAATATAATTTCTCTCTTTATTCTTGATATTTAGTTTCAGAAATGAAACATTGAGAAAACACTAAATCAAACACAGTGCAAGTATGTGCTCTTTTAATCAGTTCCAATGGTCATGTCGGCGCTAGAGGGAAGCAAAGTTGTTTTATTCTTACAACTGCTGGCCAATGACTGATTTTTCTCAAATTTTGCATAGATTCGTTAAGTTAAAGAGGGAGTATTCCAGTTTTGTCTTAAAAGAACTCAAGTTGTTGAGTTATCGTCACAAGAAAAGGTAAAATGGGAATGTTTTAAGGAACAAGCTAAAATTCACACAATTATCGTCACCATTTTAAAATTTTCAAATTCCAAGCAATAAATGAGGTTTCAAAGCCTTAAGCAAAAAAATGGCAACATACTTTTTTCTAAAAATTTCGATCTACTAATTGCTCGAACTTTTATTTTCCATAGAATATAAATAGCTTTTTTTATTTGTGTTTTTGGAACAAATCAAAATTTAATATTATGTTTTTTATTGAGCTTTTTTGTTCAGTACTTTTAGCTTTTTATACCAGTTTCAACCACAGCTACGTGGTATCATCAGTAAGCTTTTAGTTAGCCGATGTGTAATACCAAAAGAGTTACAAAAGCAATTGCATATAAAGGGTGAAAAAATGTAGAGTTTTGGTACACTATTTTTATATATTTTGCTATGATTCTTAACTGGTCAATGTAAAAAGTAAAATATAGTACGAGAATGCTTGCGGATTCTTAAACTTTGCCCAACAAAGCTTACTGATGATACTATGTAGAGGTGATTGAAACTGGTATAAATAGCTGGTAGCCCATTTTTTCTTCCTTTAATGCAATAAAAGTACTGAACAGAAAAGCTCAGTAAAAAAACATGATAATAAATAAAATTTCTTGAAAACTTTCTTCTGCATTGAGCATTTCATAAAGTTTCATAGAGTTTTTCATATTATTTTTATTAGCTATAAAATATTCTTACAATCTATGAAAATCCAAAAGAAATGTTTCGTATTTAGCACAAAAATTAAAAACCTCCATGCATTTTATAAGGGGAAAAATAAGGTCACTAAGAGACTTCTGAGAACCAAAATTAAAAGCTAAAATTGGTACCGACAATTTTTGAGTGGCATCAGCGATTTTGCCAGTAAAAGAAAAAATGCATTATGCTACTTTCCTTAACTTTTTCGTATTTTCGGGTATATTTTGTTAATGTTTCAAAAAAATAAATAAATAAATTTAATGGTTTTCACTTACCGAATTTTCTTTCAGCAAATGAGAATTTGCTCACTGCGTAGCGTACATTTTCAAATTCAATGTCGACCTCCTGGCAACGTGGGAAATTCGTGTCAACACCTTTGTAGGCATCTTTGTGGCTTATAAAATTATTATTCACTTTTGAGCTGGACGATTCATCAATGGAGATTTCTGAACTAGTGGTGCTGGAACAGCAGTTAATACCAACGGCACCGGTACCGAGTGCACCACCACAACTCTCCGAATGTTTGATTTCATGTAGAATAGTCATTGTAACGACGATGCACGTTTTGAATACAGGGCGCGGAGATCTTTATTTCAAAACAGATCAATTAAATTAAAATCCAATTATTTATTGTTACGTGAACAGTGGACAGACAGACAGCTGCAAATAGAAAATTAAAGTAATAAGTCGATTTGCATAACATTTAATTTGCAATCCAATGTGCTACAAGTGCTTAGGTTAAGTGTTCAGTTTTATTTAATTGCTAATCGAGATTTATCTAAGTGACTCAATTATATTCAAAAGGTAAACGACCTAAAATTGCAGCTACGATCAGAGTTTTTATTAAGCGTATGTTCATAAAAGCAATTAACTATCATAACCTTTGCAGTTTTTCTATAACATTAAGTATAATTCTTATTATTAAATATATATATATTTGTCGTATGATACAGTTCTATTAAGTAGGCTGTTAGGAACACCATTCTTAAGTAACCATAAAACATTCTTTGGAGCAAGGCATTCGGTTTGAGAAATCAAATATTGTAATCAAAGCGCTTCGAGCATTCTCGTTAAAACAAATTTTCTGTTTAAGGCAGTGGTGGGCATGGAAGTTTAGCAAAGGAGCGCAATAACAGCATCAAGCAACACTTAATTTTAAAGTTTTTTTTCCTTTCATTTCCAAATTTGCCAACAGCACGAAAGAAACCAATTCGCACTAGAAGCTAAAAAAACTGCTTCATCCATCGATGCACACTGCGGCGTAGTCACTAATGCCTATGTGTGTTGTTTTTGTATTCGTTTGAACTCAAGTCAACGCTGTGTCCCGATAACGTTTATATTCTGCGAATTATTTTTTGGTTGCTTCTGCGTCGAATAACAGTTCGGGCCATGAGTGCGGAAAGTGCCTGTGCTTGCCCATCGTTGGCTTAAGACATTACAGTTTCTGAAGTTTGGAGAGAACACAAGTCGGCTTAAGGGATATTATGTTAAACCCTCGAGTAGCAACAACCAGTTTTCGCAACGTCTAAGTAGCTGACCAATACTAACATATTGAAGGTCATTCAGATTATCAAACAAGAATAAATCAACCATGCAGTTGCTTATTACAGTCGCTATCTTTTAAAAGTACTTTCCTACTATTAAAGCTAATAAATTATCAATAAAAATTAAATGTTTGGATTAACACAATAATAAAACATGTGATCAGATATAAAATTAATGATGTTCATAAACGACTTTAGTTTTTAACCTAAACAACTCAATGTCCATCTTTATTATGAAAAAATTACACATGTACTTAGCAAATTTATTACCCTTTTTACAGCAAAACATTTTTGTGGCAAAACATTCATGTAAGTGCAAGTATAAAACTACTAACCTAGCTAGAGTACTAGCTAGTATAAATAATAAAATACTTAGGGCTAAGCCTATTTGTAAAAAAAAATGCGCAGAATTGAATAGTACGAAGTATTTAGTATGCCAGTAATGCAGTCCTAAGGACATAGAGCTGGTAAAACAGAGTCTGTATTAGAATTATGTCATCATGGTAAGATTTTTTTATACTTT
This sequence comes from Meiosimyza decipiens, assembly GCA_963680825.1. Taxonomy (NCBI): domain Eukaryota; kingdom Metazoa; phylum Arthropoda; class Insecta; order Diptera; family Lauxaniidae; genus Meiosimyza; species Meiosimyza decipiens. The sequence goes on from OY804260.1 coordinate 50,987,871, forward strand.
ACCCTAAAGTGTCAAAAGTCTTTAGCACTTCGAAAATCTAAGCAAAAAATTAACATTTCTTATGGATATCCCGGGATCTGAATCCAAATCGAGCTGTAAAGTTTTACGAACGTCAGAATTAGGAAATATCCTTTCACAAGATTTCCAGAAAAAAAAAAATCAACATCTTGCATTTATGTTATTTAGGTAACCGAAAAGCTGTAGGGTAATGCGAGTTTTACTTTCAATGTTAATAAAAATATTTATGTTAATGCAAATGTTCAGAGGAACTCCTGCTAATATCTATGGAATTAACTATTCCATTTTAGTAAACTTTTGTAGTTCTTTGCTTTTCGCTGATATTCAATCATTGCCACTATCATCGACTATTCGATAATTTCTTATGCTACTTATTCCATATTTTTCGACTTTTATCGACGTTTTGTGATACTTCATTTGACCACTTTCGTCGTCGTTACCATGCGATATATTTCGACTGGTATCATTTTTTGATAAAAGTTTTTCAATACTAATCGATACATCACATGTTTTCTCGACTTTTTCGAGGTTTTCCATACTTTTTTAACTTTTAGCGACGTTTTTCAATGCAAGCCGATAATTTTAATTTTTTCGATACCAATCTACTTTTTTCGAAATTTTTGATGATTTTCGTTATCTATTTCGAATTATTCGATTCTCTTCAAATCCATGTTATTCGACACTGTTCGACTTTTTCGATGTTTTCCATACTTTTCGAATTTTATCGGAGTTTTTCGATACATCTCAATGCTTTTTACATGCTTTGAATATTCTCGACTCCAAGTGTTCGAGTTTTTTGGTACTATTCGACCTTTATTGATACTATTCGATACTTTTTAATTTTCGTTCGTTCGTTACTTTTCGACTTTTATTTTATATTAGCACGAAAATTAACATCAAAACGATTGCTTTATAAATTTTGGAAAATTACGCACATATGTATGTACCTACATTGTATATGATGATGTGATATGTTTAAAAAAAAACAATGGCTTACATAAGTTTAATTTTCTCCCCACAAGTTATAATTTTCTTATAATTTCAGCAGCGTTCAGGCCAAAAGCACCAAACATAAGATTATGAAACTTGATGTAGAAGCTTATAAAGCGTAAAAATAATTAAATATGGCATGTTGTGATGTAATTGTTATATAATTACTGAAGATAATGAAGAATATATAAAAAAGTTTTCTGGTATTTTAATTCAAATCAGCGTTGTATGAGAGTACTTATACGACACAAAAGCACTAATTCAAGTACCAATAAATAAGCTGATGCAATGACGTCCAGAAGTTTTCTTTTAATTATCAGTCTAAATTCGTATTCTGTAATTTGATTTATTTATGAAAAAATTTTAATTGCAAAGTAAACCGGATGTACACACATATTAGAGATCTGCATGAGTGCACTCGAAACAATCATCATATAAATTTTCGAATGCAAAAAACTTCGAGTGCTTGAACTTGTAGAACATTTTATTTGCGATTTATTTGCAAGTGCAGCACTCACCACTCCTGCTTGGTGTTTCCATTTGTTTTGGTTATGATTTGTGGTTTTCGTTCACAAATACCCGAGGTACTCGCTAAGTGGCGCGTGGTTTGGTTTTTGTTTCGAGTGTACTCAAGCAGACCTCTAATAATTATACTATTTGTCAATATATCTAGAATTCGTTGACATTTATTACTAAACTTTATTATTTATTTATGTCCTACGCATTCTATTCATCAGTAAAATATCTTCTTGAGAATACATTCTACTACACTTAAAGTTTTTTTATGTTGTATTTACATGTTTTTCTGAATTTCTAGAGGTACAATTCCATCAAATTTGGATTAATACTAAAAAATGCATGAAAAATTATAACTTTTGTTTAGGTTGTGGACAGATTAATCTTCTCAGATCACGGATAATATTGCAATTCTCACGATTAAGTGTTAAATATCTTAAATTTCAGAGCCAAACCGAGGAAACAACTTATATTTTCGCATTCATTGTTCTCGTAAACCTCCAAATCAGTTCTTATTTCATTTTTGACTAGACATCGCTTACTTTGTAAAGCTGTGTTATAACTACGTATAGGGAAATACCACTTTTGATAAATGCAGACGTCGACATTTATTACGCAATAAAATGCCATCAATATTGTAAAAACAAAAAGAAATAAACATTTCGCACAAGAATCAAATATGCAAATATCTGAATCGTATCTTCTTACCAATATTAATTTACCAGTAAATAAAATAACAAAAAATATCGCGTGCAAAATTTATACATATATACGACAGCTTGTGCGAATTTTTTATTTTTAGAAAACCACAGATCTTATCCCATTAATTTTGTTTATTACAGTAGACTCGTGATAGCGTGAACTAATTAATTCAATGGATAGGTCTCTTCTTCATCGTCGCTTTTTCGGCTTCGATTGACCTCCTCACTCGTTCTAAAATGGGTTGCCAACATTTATGTATTACGTCAGCCTGCAAGGAGTTCCAGTTTTACTGTTAAAGTTTTTTAATACATGGTAAGGTCTCCCTTTCAAACAACTGAACTAAAAAGGTCTTTTAGCAATTCAGGCTTCTAAGCAACCTATTTTAAATTAACTTACGACGATTAAGAATCGAAGTTCAACATTACGCAAAATTTACCTGAGGATCAAAGCATGTATAAAAGATTAGGATGTAGTGGTGGCACCACATAGACACTATGGTCCATAGTGATACCACATCTCTCAAGAATTAATCAGTTAATATTAGGTGTTTGGCCTATGGTAAAAGTATTCTGCCTGGTGAAATCGTAAATATTGTGGAGTTTTAGTTTTGCAACGTCGTGCAATGGGTACAGAACACTATGTCGAAGTGTTCTGAGCCTTGTCCGAGCGAGTGCAGTACAGTAGTAGAGTAAATGCTCCAGCGTCTTTTCTTTATTTGATTGCTCGCAGTGCCTGCTTGTGCCATTTTCAAGTATTATCATTTTAAGTACATGATGACCTATAAGGCATGGTGCAATTGTTACATCTGTCAGGCGGCAGGTACAAAAACAGTTTTTGAAATATTTGTTGTCATCTAGGCAGGTTTTGAACTTCGATAATCCACTGGAGTAGCAAACGCCTTGAAGGAGCGCGGCTTTTTCACAAGTTCTATTACTTTCATTTTACAACGACCAGTGGCATTCGTTCATACCAAAAATGTTATTCTCGATTTTTGTGTTTTTCTATCAGGAGCTGTTTTTTAGTTAACATCTTACAAAAGAGTCCCGACTCACCTACGTTATAAATTTGATGTCTTCACAGTTGATACTCATTCTTTTTGTTTCAACGGATCAACTGCTGTGTAGTCAAGTAGCAGGTTCTTCCTGCATATTTTTAAGTGCCGAATGTCGTATCGCTATCTAAATCCTATCAGTTATCCACAATCAACGTTAAAGCCACCATATTTTTCTTCAAAATCAGAATGAACCACCTTTGCGGACCGCAACAACTTTAAATATTTTCTTCTTCTTTTTTTCATTCCAAAAATCATTGATTTGGCAACAACAAAATTTTTACCCAAATAAGAGTTACCAGCATCCATTCCAATAATTTCAATTATCTCACATTTTTAATTTAGAGATAAAAATTTCAGCTTTTTTAAAGCCATTTTCGCGACAACACTTTAATGAAAACAAACCCGTTCTTTTTGAGCTTGAACGTGATAGAAAATTGATTGATCCTCGACAACCTCTTGTTGCTTTTTCATGTTTTCTTTCTCTTCCAACGGATATTTTACTGAGTTATTTTGTTCGCGTTACACGTTACGTAGAGTTATCAATATCATACAAAAGGCTTGTACCCGAACGGGGGGTGTTCATGGCATCAGGGGCAGTGATGGCATTTTCGGTACATTTGTACTTTTTTTGGTACATTTGTACTTTTTTCGGTACATTTGTACTTTTTTCGGTACATTTGCGTCCTGAAAAATCGTTGTCAGTGCATTCGAATAGTTTTCAGTACATTTGGTAGCCGCATTTTGGTACATTTTGCGAATTTCAAGCACGTCTTCAGTACATTTTCGGTGCACTTGGACAATTTATAATAATGTCATAATGTGCTGATTTATAATAATCAGTGAAAAAACTTAAATATTCGCTATGCTTAGATTTTGTAATTTAATGTGAAATATATCTCATTTTGCTAAGGTTTCTGAAATGGGAAAACTGAGGACCTTTTTTTTTGTTAGTATGAAATTTGTTTGGAAAAATTTCGCACGTTTTAGTAAAATTTGGTATTCAGGACAAAAAAGTACATTCGGCTTCCAAATAGTACATTTCAAGTCTCGATTCACACAACCCAAATGCCATCACTGATCAGGGGATCACCCGACCTCGAGTCTGCTGTATTTGGACATTTAAAACGTGCTGTTTTTATTAGAAATTTTACTCATCAATAATAAATTTTTTTTGCTTAAAACGCCTTGCGGAATCAAGCAAAAATTATGCGTTCGGATTAAAAAAAAGTATTTAATTCCTAATTAGCAAATTTTTTTTTTTTAAAACCATAAATTAATCACATATTAAATACTATTCGTATTTTTTTTCCAGACATATCTTAAATACGTTGTCATATGAACTTTCTTTTAACTTTGGTTTTATTTTAACTCGTGTGCTAGCAGGTTTTTTAATTTTATTTCACCCACTTTATCACAAGCTCGTGTAGTTAAAAAACATTTTTTTAATTGTCACCTCGATCCTCATAAAATTAAATAAAATTTCTACATTTCCGCTTAAGAATAGAAGGAGATTTTTTTTATTTTTTTATTTTGGTTGATTTGGGTTCCAGATAAAGTTGGTAAAACTTACAGCTTTTGAAAAATAGTTTTTTGAAATTAGGATATTTTTTTTTCATATTAGTAATTTTTTAATATCATATGTACCGGAACAGAACACATTTTCATTAAATGACTTCTGTGAAGATGTAGAGGAATACTTTACATTTTCTCTGTTCCCCAAATTTGCTAGAAATCGCCACAAAACACTTGGTTTGTTTTTATTTGATGACCTGGATGTCCTTAGAGACATGTTAGTATAGGTCAGCTACTGAGTTTTATTACCAAATCTGGTTGGTTCAACGAAAGGGTATAATAAAGACATCCTGTGGTAACACAATGGATCAGATTTGGTCTAAGTGAGTCGGTTTCGTAACTGATTGCCACTCTTACCTAATCTCACCTCACCTTCATTAAACAAAAAAATATTTCACGTTAGTTCGATATTTAAAATGAGGCTAGAAAATAATGTGTTTTCCTTTAACAAATATACAGTTGTTAAGAATATTTATTGATAATAAACGAATTTGGTAAATATTAGGATACCATGAATTGAAGTGCTGTTTGTTTGGATTAAATAAAGTCATGTCTTTCAATGAAATTCATGTATACTGTAGCTTATATTATTGTGACCAAAAGTTCATGAGGTCACTAGTCTGAGTTATCAATGGTTTAAGTATGCAAAATCGAATATATGGCTAATTTTATAAGTTTTTTGTGGACCAAGACCCTGACAGTTTTTTGCTTTAGAACTTTATTAGAATGTCATATGCCATAGTTGTGGCACATTTCAGAACCCTGTAGTTAAGTCAAATGTGCACGATCCTTTCCTGAAACAAGCCATTTTAAGTTAAAAAATACTATTTTTCAAATATTTTGGATATCTTTCGATATGGCAAACGTGTGAAAAACACATTGCAAAAAAAAATATTTTAGTTACAATTTTCTGTGAAACTACTTGACAAATAGTAATGACTGAAAGTTACTTAAATTTCAAACGCTCTATAATGGTAATGTACAATGTGAATACGCACATATGTACATACATTGTTATCGTACTTAAGTAATTTAATGCGGGATATGACGAAGCTTTCAATTAACTAATTAATAGAAAAATATATGATATTAACTAAATTATGATGGTATGATATTATTGAATATGCAATAATAGAATTGTGGCGATATCTTTTTTTGGTCTTATAAAGTCAAAGCAGAATTTGATATTAATTTAGGGATTGCACGCATATTGTAAAAAGTTGGGCAATAAAAGCTGTCAGGGAAATAGTACGCACTAAAAAACTTAATAAACTTAATAAGTTTCTTTTCCAACCCAAATTTTCAATATGAAAAGCCTCAAGTATTCGAGCACACCATCTAGCTAGTGCATTGCACACTTGAGAGCATTATCTAATGCAAAATTTCTCACCACAATCAAATTCTGCTTTGACTTTTTATTACAATTCGCCTGCTGTGGGAGTAATCAACGAAAAGATGCATCTGATTTATTTTTGCACTGAAGTGAGTTACTTCCTTTAACTCAGAAACTAAGCTCATAAATAGCTGTACAAAATATAAACATAACTATGTATAATGTAGGCCAACATCTGTTTCCTGTTGTCTTAGTTTACATTACGTTAATTTTTTCTTTCTCTGAAAGAAAATTTTCTTTCTCTGAAAGAAAAAGTTGCCTCACAAAATGAACCCTCCATTTTTGCGTAAATACTTGAGTGAAAATGTTTGCCCTTTTTTGACTGACGTATTTAATAGTTACCAACAACTGAATAACAAGTTGATAGCAATCTTTGCGTCACGTAATTTTACCGTCACAGTCATTTAAGAGAAAAGAAAAAGATATTAAAATGCAAAACGATAACATAAACAATACGAATAAATAATTCCGTCGAAATAAATGGCAAAATATATTTAAATATTACGAAAACTATGCAAAAACACAATAACAAATTTATTTGTCTATAAATAAATTGATTAAAAATTTAACAAAAAAAAAAAAGGAATAAACAAAATAACAAACAAAAGTTAATAAAAAATTCTAGAAAGAAATTAACTCCAAAAAAATTAATAAAAACAAATTAGCAAATATTTTTGCATAAAAACCAAAAACAAATTTAGCTGTAAAGAACTTTAATGTTGACCTTCGTTTGCCATCCAACGATGATAACAGCACACTGATAACTGATAAATAAATAGAACAAATCGTAATAAAATTTTACAACAAAAATTTATCGATTTTAAATGAGTAATGGGAACTGTCATAACAATGACAAATGCACCTTCTTCAAGTGAAATTATTCTTTTCATCAGGTCTCTGAATTCTATACACAATAAATGTACGTGATTTCTTTGTTGTGTATCGGAACAGAATATAATTTATAATTTTTTTTTTTCTGAGCTAACTGTTAAGTAAAGTTAACACCCTATATCTCCGTTACCAGTTTAATTTTTGGCACTTTTTTCGACTTTCGCTAATATAAAATTTTTTTTGAACAATTCCGGTAAATTACATACAAAACGGTTCGAACAAACTTTCTCTGGTACATTCGAAAAAGGTTTCCCTGTAAACAAAATTTGCTTAACCACTATTCCCCAGTATTTTCATACTCCGCCCCGCTACATGTTTTTGATTCTCTATAACCAAAAAAATTATTTTGCAGCTGATCACAGCATTTTTCAGGCTTAGCACCAAAATTCAATCGCATTAGGGTGGAATTTGATAGAATGCAGTTGTTGCCACTTGACACCATGCAGGCACAAGCAATATAAATAAATAAATAAAAAATATGTATGTAGAATGAAATACTTAGATTTGTCATGAATGTAAATTAAATAAGTTATTAGGTGCTGGTATAGAGTGACTGTGTAATATCACTACAGCCATTTTGAAATTTCCCATAAAAACAGAATGTTCTATCAAAACATCCACAATATCAAGCTTGTGAACCTTTTTGGGCAAGTTCTGAAAAAAAAGGTTCACGAATTCTCTGTATACCAAAACAACAAATTAAATTGTTCTGAGGAAAATGGAAAAAAAATTTTCTCGAGCTGTCAAATCTTTCTACGGCACTGGTTCGAAAGGGTCTCATGTGAGCATGATATATATATAAGAGTCTTAGTTTAACCCTTCTGTGCGTGACAAAAAAACATCTTTCTCCAGGAGATCGGATACCTGGGTACCCCTACACAAATTGTATGAAAATTTTAACTCTCGAACTGATCAGGCAATGAAAATGAAATATAACGTGAGGAGTTCGGTAAAGTTTAGGAATTGCAGTGCATGTCAAAACGTAGAAATTTTGTTTTGATAATGGAATGGGTACCCGGGTACCCCGTCACACACGGAAGGATAAAATGATTGTATGATATAGTATACAGTTATAAATTATGACTTATAATTCTCTGACGAAAGAAATTGTGAATGTCTTTACCCAAAAAAAAAAGTTTTCTTAGATTTATTTTGACGCTATCGCTTTAGTTTGTTCCGGTTATTACGTTGATATAACAGAAACTGTTTTTAATTTTTCATTTCAGATTTTAATTAAAAAATCAAAGATAAAAACAAAAAAGCACCTGATGGAGATAAGGAGAAATATGATTAGGCAAGATCTAAACTTAAATAAAAATGGTGTAGGTCAGTGTCGAGTCGTACAAGATAATGAGTGAAATGTATAACACAAGCAATAAATGCAAAATCTTAATTCAAAATACGGGAAACTAACAATTATTTAGTTATGTACAAAACTCAATGTTGAGATTATAAAATTGGTAAACAAAATCTTCAATTTGAAACTATATATATTTGTCATTATTGAAACAAGAAGTTCTTTAAAAATAAATATTTAAATGATGATCGAAAATCCATTACTGCAATGAAAAATGGTTCTCTAATATATAAATGAGTTTTTAATTGACCCCATCAACATCAACTCTGTGATTTAACAAATGTTTTGGTATTTCAACAACACGACAAATCATAAAAAAGTGGCACCTTATGATTGCGATTCAGCTAGGGTCAGGGTCATCTGAAAAAAAAATACAAACTAAAAGAACAAAAACGCAATTGCAACTCAATTAGTCGTCGTTTTCTACGCATAATTAGTGCTGCGATCTATAGGTATAAAACAAGCCATGCCTTTAGCATTGTTTGAGTATATTATCGATTAGATATACCAATATAACCTTGCAAAATAATTATCAACAGTAGAGACACGCCGATTAGAACACAAAAAATTATAATAAAAATTTTTTTAAAATTCCATGCAGTTGTAAAGGCTGTCGTAAATGGCTGCTCGAAACTTTGAAGTGTATTTTAATAGGAGGTTAATAATTAGAAAACTACTTAAAGTATGCTTTATACCCCTTATGAGAGTTCTAAAAAAAGTTCTCACCTACCCACGGTTATGTTTAAAATTTTTGATTTGAGATATAGACGGCTGAGTTCCTAAACGTCAGTTGCATTGCAGTCATTTAAAGTCACGCGCTCTTAAACGCAACGCTTTATAATGCTTCAATGTCATGTGTATCTAAACGTCAATCGATTTTTTATGTTGCGCAGAAAAACGCAAACTGCGCATCAATAATTTGATGATGCTTTTGTGATGCACAGCTAATACGCTAATTTCACATATTTGAAAGTAGACAGATAAATTTTATTTTCTGTGTTTTAATGATATTTTATCAATACTTTTGTAAATAACAAGCTTAGTAAGTGCATACATCTATAATCTATTTTGCTACTGCGTTCGCCATTGCTTATAGCTGCGGTGGGCATGGAAATGTAGCAAAAGGGCACAACAACAAAATCAATCAACAAAAAACGAAATTTGAAAGCGTTTTTGTTTTCATTTCCAAATTCGCCAACAGCACAAAAAACAACAAATTGCACTACAAACAAAAACAATTGCTACATTCGTCGAGACACAATGCGCCCCCGTCGCTAATGTCTTTGTGTGTTGTTTTTGTTTTCATTTGAACTCAAGTCAACGCTGTGTGTCGATAGCATTGAAATTCTGCGAATTTTTTTTTTTTGTTGTTTGTGCGTCGAATAACTGTTCGGGCCATGAGGTTGGAAAGTGCCCATCGCTGGTTTATAGTGATGCCATGCAAAGATATGTTCCTAATCACCAATAATACGACAATGCAACTTGATTGCAGGGTTGCTTTGTTTTGAAACAGTGTGGTAACCGTAACGTTGCTTTGTTTGTTGACGTTAAGAAAGTCTGATTACCTTTTTTGACAGTAGTGGCTTGCCTGAAAAAAATAATTTGCAGGTAACAGTTGAGATACATATTGGTGGGATTTAAAATAAATTTTTCATTGCGCAACGCTCTAATAGGGGTCAAAAATACGATTTTCTTTCATTTTGACTTATATTTATACAACTTATGAGAGCGCTTTCTTGACAATAATGCAATTAAAAAATATTTTTCAAAAGAGATATTTATATGCTACTAATGTCAAAATGATATTTTTGCTACCGACACATAGCTCATCAACTATCGACTATTCAATATTTTTCGTGTTTTTTTATTCCGGGCAAATAGAACATGTCATTCAAAAAAATTCTGTAACAGAACTTAGGAAATTTTTCCTTAAGAAATACTACATTCCCTTACTTCCACACAGGATTCATAGAGATTCTTTGAATATATCAACGCTGTACAATACAATGTTATTAGCATTAAGAAAAAACAAAGCATAAAATTTAAACTTTTCGGTGCTGAATTCTTTATTAATAAACCGTGATCTACATGTTTTCAGATTAAAGATCATGATATATTCAAATTATTTTATTAATCATATACAGACGTTGTTCTTATGTAAATGAACTGATGATACCATGGATGTAATGTACTTTTTATTTTCTGTATTTTTTATCTCAATATATTTTTCATTCTATTCGAAATTTTATTTTGCTATGGAATAGCCCTTTTACGAAAAAATATATCAATTTTGTTAATTTATTCCAAGTTTTTGTTTACTTTTTTGCAATGGATTAGCATATTCTCTCTCCTACCATTTATTTTTGTAAACTTTGGTTTTTTTGTTTTCTAGTAATCTGTGTCATACATTTCACGTCACATCATGTTGTAAGCATTTATTTGTAATGTATGTAGATATGTTTAAGTAAGATTTCTTTGACGTTTTTCAGAGTTAAAGATTAAATTTTTTATAGCCAATTCATTTGATTATTTTTGTAAGGTCATGACAAACGAAACTCTGGTGTAAGCTTTTCAAATTAAATGTAATGTTTAAACTTTTATATTGTTAATTTAATAATAATTTTTGCAAAACGTTGCTATTAAAAAAAAAATAAAAACTAAACAACAACTGGTCGAATATGATTTTAGCGGCGCAGACGTTAGGTCGGCGATAATGACTGTTTTATTTAATAATTTCGAAAACATGTTTTGTTTGCCTTTTTGACATTTTTTTGTTTGTCTTCACAGCACAGGACAAAAGTCTATCTACATCTATATCTGGCTGTACTAACAACTTGACCCTATTTTACTTGTTTTTGAGTAGCTTCATTTCGATATTTTGAAATATGTACAAATATCAGCGAATCGATTTCAAATTTTGAAGAACTAATCTGATTGGATAATAGATCATAAAAATTATCCCAAAAAACAAAAAAAAAACTTAATCTAATTTTTGCAAAATGTCCTAACAATTTAGTTGTATAAATTAAAATTTGGTAACAGAAATATACGATATTAATTTCCAAATCAGTGGTGAAATCGTCACAATATGACATGACGTGACTCTCGCAATGAGTTCAAATGGTAGTGGTTTTTGTAAGCTTAGTTTTGTTCTCTGTCAAAATTCGAGGAATGTGTTTGAAACTTTGACTTTTTTTATGACTTTTATTGGTACAACACATTCAAAGATGGCCGTGAAGTGCTTCATTCCAGACATTCTTCGACACCAAATAGCAAAGAAAAAGACAAAAAGTTTGAGGAAATTGTGCTCTCAAGCCATAGTTTTGGCATCACGGAGACCGCTGACACCATTGGCATCTCTCATGGATTGAAATGCGTCGCAAAACGGTTCACCCAAGTTTCGACCAGATACAACCAAATTTATCGATATGACTTCGATTTTTTCCTTTTTTCCAAACTCAGATTACCGCATCGGGGTGACTAAACGTTTTCAGTCGATGGAAGAAGTAAAGAAGAATTGGGTGAATGAACTGAAAGTATTACCGGAAAATGTTTCAATAAAAATAGTGATTCGGATATATTTGCAATGTTCTGAAATGAATTAAGTTACGTTGTACGACATTTTTGTTAATTTTTTAGTGTTTTTACAATAAGTTTTTATTTTTGCTACATGCAAGCACTTTTATGGTGAAACGTCGTATGTTGAATGGTGGTTGTAACAATAACACAATAATTTAAAATTCTATGTATGACAATTAAATATTTCTTTATATTTTGAAATAATCTTTAAATTTTAAGCAGAAATTACGTTCTTGATTTACTTAAGAATACGAAATAAATTAAAATAATGTTCTAATAATGAGATGACAAGGTTAATAATGAGCCCTACAACCTCTACTCCAATTTCTTATACTGACCCTTTTAGGGTCCGCACGCACCCTACGCATTTTTCACCCCGTCTAGAAGAGCAAAAAGCTATTTTTTTTAAATAGTTTATTAAGAATACATATATTCTAAACTAATTTATGAAAAGAAAAAATGAATACGACATAAATGCACAGCCGTTACAAAAATAAATATTGTACGCACTCGTAAGCGTGTTGTCACTATTAAATGCTCTAAAAAAATTAATTAAAAATGATCTTAGAGTCAAAATTCTTTAATATATAGTGGTAGTTTCAGCTCAGAAATACCCTTTTGTAAAGGGTGTTTTTTTTAGAGGTATAGAGCTTCGAATTGAAATAAAACACAAGAAAATCGTTTTAATGTCCATCAATTTGGCTTTATTGCAAGGATAATTTTATGCCATTAATGTTTAAATATGATTTCGGGCATGTGGCCGCCGCGGCTGGCTCGAATAAAGCCAATTCTACAGGTCCAATTTTGAACCACTTTTTCGAGCATATGGGGCCGTATGTCGGCAATAAAGCCACGAATGTTGGCTTCCAAGTCCCCTAACGTTTCTGGTTTGTTGGCGTAGACGAGTGACTTCACATATCCCCAAAGAAAATAATCCAATGGTGTCAAATCACACGATCTTGGTGGCCAATTGACAGGTCCATTCCGCGAAATTATGCGCTCATCGAATGTTTCCTTCAATAAATCGATTGTGACGTGCGCTGTGTGGCATGTAGCGCCGTCTTGTTGGAACCACAACTCATCCACATTCATGCCATCCAATTCGGGAACAAAATAGTCGGTTATCATGGCTCTATACCGGTCTTCATTAACGGTAACTGACTCTCCAGCATTATTTCGAAAGAAGTATGGCCCAATGACTCCACCAGCCCATAGAGCACACCAAACAGTCAGTTTTTGTGGATGTAATGGCGTCTCAAGGGTCTCATGTGGATTTTCTTCACTCCAAATGCGGCAATTTTGCTTGTTGACGTAGCCATTCAACCAAAAATGAGCCTCATCACTGAACAAAATTTTGCGATGAAAATCAGCATCGAGATCAATCTCATTTTCGGCCCATACACCAAAATCACGACGCATTGCATGGTCTCGCGGCTTTAATTCTTGCACAAGCTGGATCTTGTAAGGTCGCAAGCCAAGATCTTTGCGCAAAATCTTCCATAAAGTTGATGGACAGAGCTCCAATTGCTGTGCACGGTGGCGAAACGATTCATTCGGGTCCTCTTCAACATTTTGCTCTACAGCGGCAATTGTTTCTTCGGTGCGCACTGTGCGACGTCTCTGCGGATGCGTATTATCACATAGAGTAAACGTAGTGCGAAAACGATCCATGGTTAACCGAATTAATTGCTCTGATGGACGATTATGTCGACCATAAAATGGACGGAGCTTGCGGTAAACTTCGCGAACTGAACCAATATTTTCGAAATAAATTTGCACGATTTGCAAGCGTTGTTCTTTTGTCAACCTGTTCATGATGAAATGGCAAACCAAACTGAACATAAATGACATTAGAGTTGCCAGATTTAACCATAAAATGCCAGTTTTATCTCTATTCGAAAAACAAACCTCTAAAAAAAACACCCTTTATAATATAAAATGGTTCTAAAAATGCTAACCCACTCAATTTGAACGCGTATCTTTAAAAATTAAGTAAGACTTTAAAACCAAAATGGACCAAAAAAAGGGCTGATTTATAAGACGTGCTTTATTGAATGCATAATATTATTAGTAGGTATTACATATCAATATCAGTTAAATAATTATTAAAACAAAAACGCCTCAATTGCTTGAAAAAGAAATCCAAAATTTGACAAATCAAATGCGATTTATTACAGCTGTTCATAGTGGATATATGCTGGAAATTATTTTAAAATAAAAGTCTCATGTCATAATCTTCAAATAAAATAAAAATTGCATTCAACTTAATTTAGGTATTTTACTTCCATTTAAAGTTCAACTACACAAAAAAATCACCCTTTACAACGGTCTCGTTTTATATAAAAAAAAAGTCTGCATTTGAACGAGTTTCACTCATACGATGTTGTTGAGCAAAAGACAAACGTTATTGTTATTCAACTCAAGAATTCCCTGAATATTTAATTAAATGCGTTTTAACTTTCTTTACAAAACTGTCAACATTTTACGTAGGTTTTTGAAAAAAAATAAATATGTAAAAAAATAAAAAGATATTAAAACTCTTAACATATGGCGATGGATCGAGATTAATCCAAAAATAAAAAATCAACAATATTAACTAAATGGATCAGAAGTGGTGACAGGCTCTGCTTCTGGCAAATGCGTTTAGAATCTAAACAGAAACGATTTGATAAGTTTTTTAATCAATAAAATAAATAATCCTTAAGTAGATAGCTATTGTCAAAGGCGGAGGAAAAGCGCTGGCGATCTTAAAAATAGTGGGAGCTCAATACAATATTCCTTGGGAATAATAAAATTGCCTGAAAGCTTCTTTCGTACTCTCTTTCAGGCTAAAAAGAAACACCCTAGTCCATTACAGTCTGGTCAGGATATAGGCTGACACTATGGTTAATTTAAAAACAATGGCTTGCAAATAGGTATCAGAGGAGCAAAACAGATGGCTTAATGCAGCTTCCCCATTAAGAATAATTATCAAAAGTTTTAGGAAATTTAAATATAAAACAGATATCGCATCTACTTATGTATGTTGCGAAAATTACCGCTGACATTTAAAAAGGTCAGACACGGTTCTGAGTCTGAACATTTTAAAATTATGCTCAGGAAAGTTATCCTAATGGAAGCTTATCAAAGTACAGGATACTAAATTTATTCGAAACACACCCAATTCTGTTTTACACGGTAGATACGTTCCATACAAAACCATGTAAAAAAACCCGTGTTAAAAAGAGATATCTTTCAAATACTGGGAAATTCCGTAACTAAATTTATAAAAGATTACGGCCAGTAAAAATATTTTTCATTAAACTTTTAATCAAATAGTTTGTTTTAATCATGCTAAATCGATGGAAATTGTGTAAGAACGGAATCAATTTTTTTTTTTTTGACCGTGTTAAATCAAAAACCGTGTAAGAAAAGACCGTGTAAAATCAGAAATGGGTGTACATACATTCAAAGTTTGGATACAAATTAAAGAAATCCAAAAAATATCTGTTAATGGTCTTAAAAGTAATACACAGATTTTGAAAGCTCTAAATCTGATACGCACCTTTAGAAATTTCGCACTGCCTGCTTCTTCAATTTCTGGGTCAAAATCAGACTTCGAAGACGCGTCTCGAAAATTTTACGCAAAAAACTGTAGTTTGATAAGCAGCGGCACAGCACACAATTCATGAATGACAGCAAACCAAGTGTCAAGTGCCAACAACAAAATTTAAACAAAATAAAAACGAACAGCTGTGGATGGAATTGATAATGCGTTGTTCCGACACAAAAATAACACAGATGTGATCTGTTTCTTTCGCGAAATTCTCTTGCACTTGGTTTGGCCCAACAAATTAAAAACAAATGTGAAATAAAAACAAAAACACAACTTAAAAACGAAGATTCCGAAAATGAATAGGAGCCAAAAATACAAAAATTTCTTTTCACCAAAGCTCAAATGCGCTTCTTTCGCTCCCCTTTTTTTAAATTATTTGCTTTACTTATTTCTTTTATTTATCTATTTTCTTTTTGCCATTGTATGTGGTGCGCCTTAATTGACCCGTTTTTTTTTTGTTTTAAATTGTTGTTTTCTTATTTTCCTTTTCTCAAATATGTACTTAGTTGTTCATTTATTTCATTTGCGATTTCTTCAATTTATTTACAATTCTTTCGTTGACATGCGATGAATTGAAATTCACGCGACAAACAAATTGAATTTCAACGTAAATTAAGCACGAAATCGTTATTTCTTTTGTTTTAGGTTTTATATCCGCTTCCGTTTTTAATATCAAATTACGTTTTTTTATTAATTTCTTTAGGTATAAAATTTTTTTTTTTGTTATGAAATTTCTTAACACACAAATTGGTACTTTCACACACAAAAATAATTCTTTAATTTTTTATTGGAGCACACGATACGTTTTATTGTGTTAACGCGGCGTCTGCTGTTTTAAAACTGAAGTAATGATCTCAAAATTCTCTTATAGATACTCGTGCTCCATCGTGGCGCGCCATAGCAATGAGCTCCATTGAATGTGAGTTTTTTTTTATATTGCTCTCTCAGCATGTAACGCTTTAGTGCATTGAGTATTTTCGAAGTTAACAAGCGAATACAAAAAAAATTATTATGAAGCAGTGTTCCCAGTAAGCAATTGAGCATAGCCTCTCTCAGAGGTGAGAGCGCTACTGCCAAGCAACGTCAATATAAAATTTATGTTATAAATGCCAAGTTGCCGTCGCGTAAGCATTTACAGACAAGCATATGACGACGTATTTCATGTCAAATGTCGTAAGCAAAAAATCGAATATAACCAATTGACCACAAACTTGGTCAAAGTGTTGTCCTATTGGGTGGACTGTAAAAAAAGTAATCCAATTGCTTTCGATTGATTTTTGAATGAAATTTTAAATGGTCTAACTTATTATTCGAAAATTTTAAAATTTGACCTTAATAAATAAATAAATGAGAATAAAATTTAATATTTGGTCAAAGATTTTCAATGTTTTGCTTCAATAAATATTCACTCTAAAGCCTTAACCATAATAAACGTGACGAGACAGTAGCAACTAAACGAAAGTTTGCAGTCGTTACGTCTGTTTTGTCACTAAACCCAAAATGTTACGCTAGCCAACGAATCGAAGCGGCTGTTATGACGAGTATTAACGGTTTCAAGTTTGGTTCTTACGGAACAACACGTCTCGTCAAAATGTTTTGTTCACTTTCGATCAGTTCCGTTTGTTTATTTTGGATATTAACATTGGTTTACATATACTCGAACTTACTCGTTACGTCTCGTCACGTCTATTTTGGTTTAGGCTTAAGTAACAGTGCCAGTATTATGTACTTAAAAAAAAATATTTAATTTTAATAGTTTTTGAACCAAAACTGAAATCTTTTTTTTCATTTATTTTTTTAAGCGATATTTAAGTAGTGGCATTGACAATTTCAAATTATGTATAACATGTTGAGGTGAATGTGTATTCTGAAATAAGCAAAGAATTTGAAACAAAAGGTCTACTTGAGTAGAGATCATGAAGTTTCTCCTTATTGTATATAGTCTGAAGAAATTATAGTTAAATTCGATACTTCCTTATGTGTACAACAGGAAAATCGAAAAAAAGTTTTAAAATATAATTTTAAATAAGAAAAAATGCAATATTCATAACTTTTTGATTAAAGCCAAACTCGGGAATGAGTAAACTTTCGAATTTTAAGAATTCCTGAAGAATGTACTTACAGTTGTGTTCACAAAAACAACAGTGCACTTTTGATTTTGAAGGTCATTACAATACTCATCAGCTTATGCTTTCTGTCTGCACAAAAAAATAGTGTTTTTGCATTTTACTGTGAACGAGCTGACCGTTAAATCATTTAGTTAGACCAAAATTAACCTACTGTCAGATCTAGAGAATTCAGAAACGACCCAAACTTATCTGTTAGTACAGTTACAAACTTAAGACTTCCACTGAAAACCAGAAGTCCGCGCAAAGTTCCATCGTTGACCAAACAATATGTGGCAAAAAGTTTGGCATTTGCCAAGTATCACGTCAATTTCTCCACAGAAAAAAAGAGGAACATTTTATGGAGCGATTAAAGTTAAATCGTTATTTTTGGGTCCAAAGGTCCCAAAGGAGACACAGTATATAATTAAGACGGTCAAGCAGTATGGGGCCTAAGATATGGTTTAGGCTTGCTTTTCATATCATGTGGATGGGTCCATATATTCTATACCCGGTATCATGAATCAGTATAAATATGTTAAAATACTCTACGAAATAATGTTACCGCATGCTGAATTCGAAATGCCTCTCAGGTGAATGTTCCAAAAGAATAATGACCCAAAGCATACCAGCAAAATAGCAAAAGGTTTCAACGTACACGTTTTGAAGTGGCCACCACAATACGGTCGATAAATGAAGCAAAGCCGAAAAATTACACAGAATTGTAGCAAGTGATCCGCAAAGCATGAGATATTATACCAGTGAAGAGATTTCAAGTTCGATTCCAAGCAACACAGATGTGCATCAATACTAAAAAATAATGGACATAGTACCAAATACTAACCACTGATAATTTAAAATTTAAGGTTTTCATAAGTTTTCATACTTTTTAATCAAAAATTTTAAAACAATGGTCAGCAGTGCTTCTTTTGTGAGCAGCCTTAAATTTGGTTTTTCTTTTTTAAAAATTTGAAAACAAATCGTTTCGTTGTAATTCATTTTAATTAACTACATACTTACTACACGTGAAATACTAAATTTGAGTTAAATAAATTTGCCAAAAAGTTAAGTATTTGAAGTACAATACGAACTCAATTGAATATTTTTCAAGCTCTGATATTTTTGTGAACACAACTGTATGTATGTACATTAGGCAAATGCACAAAAATCATAAATATCGACCCACTGACACGCCTTCCCATGGTCCGATTCGAGTGAAATTTTGGCACAAGTGCTACATTGGCCTAAGGTATATTTTTATTCCTGAGCACCAAAAATTGGAACATGTTTGCAATTTGAACCAACCTAATGTACATACGAAGTACGAAGAAGCTTCAGCCCATTGCGTTGCCACTGCTCAAAAGAAAGGAAGTTTTGCTTCAAAAGATTACCCCAAAAAGGTTGTATGGTCATACGCAAAATAAATAATTGATGACCATGCAATTATTGCATTTACTAGTTGTTGGCTAACGTAAGCAGTTTTTGTAAATTTTATCTAATGGTTAACTTTTGCCCGTAGCCATAAAAGCTTCTACAGAAATAAATCATTGACGGTTTATTCAGTTTTTAGTGATACTTTTCTGGTTGTAATAATGTAAACGCGTTTGTTTGTTTGTTTTATTGCAAAAATATTTAATGTTGGTTCATATGTTTACTCAATAAACTTAAGCATAGATTTGCGGTCAAGTGCGGATATTATTTGCAACATACGAGTAATTCATTAATTCATGCAATTAATTATTCAATTTTCTTAAATAATTCCATCAAAAAACATGCTAAAGAGGAAGGTTTCTTACGTGACAATTTAGCACAGTCAATGCAATTTTTCGAATAAACCCAAGCTTATCCTCATGTAGCACAATAAGATTTTGAAAAATAACCCTTATGATCACTAAATTATATAGAGTAGAGTCATTTCAACACTCGGTGACATTTATGAAGTTTAAAATTGAAAATTGGCTGTTATGAAACTGTTTTTCAACGTAGGGTCGTAAAATACTCAATCTGCCAGATTGTTACAAAATTGAAGTAGTGTCGCCAAGAGTTAAATCAATATTATTAATAATAAGGTAATTATTATTTTAATTTGCATAAAATACATTTTAGATGCATCTTCAATTCGAGACACACATACGAGTATTAATATTGCATCATTTTTTAAATTACAAATTTTGAGCAAAGATTTTTTTTTGTTTTTCAATCATTTTCAATTTTTTGATTTGTCTTTATTTTCGTCATATAAAGCGTAATCCAATAAGAGCGTCCTACTTTGATTTCTAAATAATATACATAAAAATCAATGTATTGATGCAAATCTTTATTTGGAATTATAGTTCGGTTCCTACAACTCAACGTTTAAAAATTATTTCATTCTTAAAAGGTCCATTCTGTGGGTCCAATATTCGACAACTCTTTCGAGCATATCGACTGGTGTTCCTTGAATAACACGAGTTATTTTGGTTTCCAAAGCGTTAATAGCTTCGGGTTTGTGGACATAAGCAAGTGAGTTAACATATGGGTCATTCCATCTATAATGGGCCTATCATTACCCTCATGTTTTTTAAATAGGTTGAAACTTTTTTGAGTGATTGGTCTATCATGTAGAAGATATAAAAAAATTCGATAAAATTTTTCATATTCTTGTTAAAAAAAAAGTTTTTAATTGTGTTCAAAAAAGCTCGTAAGTAAAACAAAAAATTCATTGATGAATATAAAGAAACCAACACAATTCAAATTAGCTTTCATATTATTTTTAGGTAGTTGTTTACTAGTAGAGTACAAAAAACTGCCAATCTGAATAAATGACGTTTTCTATGTGCTAATAGATAAAAAAATTGACATTTCAAGAAAACATCAATTTCCCAAATACTTCATCACCGATTTCAGCTTTTTTAGGCTCAAAATTTTCAGAACTGCGTTGTATTTCGAATATTTTTAATTTGGGGCGATAATGAGTTCCAAAGTTTGAAAACCCTAACAAAAAACAAACGAGAAATCCCTAAATAATAAAATTTAGGTACTATGATACTTGTGAACGAATGTTAAATTACGAATACAATAAAATTGGGTAACATCACAGCTGAGAATTGGTACCTAATAATTGGAGATGTGGTCATATTTTATTTATAAAAAAACATATCTTACAGCCGTGTTTAAGGCCAGCTGCAGTATATGTTTCGATGCTGTATCTAGTGTCCCTTGAAACAGTTCACTATATGAAAGGAGCGGTATTAAAAACGCCTTAACGAGCTTAAGTTTCATTTCCTGACTGCGAAAATCTATTGAGAACCACAACTTCCTGATAATCATGCAGTTTCTTAACGATATGGTTAATATGATCCTTGCAGCATTGGTTGAAATTGATTTTGAACCCTAAATAGTTTACACTTCTTTCATATTTTATTGCTAAGCCGTCTACGATTATGGAGGCAGCGACTCACGATCTTAGTTATTGTGTAATATATGTAAGTAAAGCTTGCGCCTTAGATGCATTTAATTTGCATCTTAATGTATCCTACTTAGATCTTTATTAACCTCACATATCAAATCTTCACAGAGTCATATAGGCCTCAAAGGATAGACTTGTGAGTAATCTGCATAGAGATGTACCGATACATGCTCACAGCAGCGGACAACAAAATCACACCCAAAGTTGACTCCTGATAAAACTTTTCGTAGACCCAAGAAGCTACTTTCATTACGCACTCGTTGAAATCTATCTGTTAAATAAATTTTTATCAATTGCAAAGCATGAATGCGGAAACCAAAATATTTATCCAACTTATCGACAATATATCATAATTAAGTGTATCAAATGCTAACAATACTAGGATAGTCTGGTCTCCTCGATCATACCTTGGGGGTATTTCTTCCATAATATTAGGCATAGCTGTAGCACAGCTGTTACCTGATTTTCAGTGAGTATGAGGTTAAGATGAATATGAATTTGTTATTAGCAAAATAATAATGGAGCGAAAACTCTCGTGTGTTATGGCTGGATTCTTTTTTGCTACTAGGGTTACGTTCGCTATTTTCCATGTTTCAGGAAACACTCTAACGATTAAGGAAAAATCTATAATGTGGGTCAACGGTTCAATCATGGAAGGTAAGATAAATTTGATAATTTTGAGACGAATTTCATCTCTTCCAATAGAGAATTTGTTTTCAGAATTAGCTTTGAAAAACTTGGGAAATTTATGATGGAAAGACTTAGCACAAAACAAAGAACCAAAACTGTTCAATTGTGTTTTGAAAGTCGTCATTCAATTATTCATACACAAAGATCATATCGAAATTTCTTCATGTTCGGAAAGCGCCCAATGCTCCAACAATTTACTAATTGGTCCAGCGATTCCAGCAACAAGGGGCTGTCTGTGATCTTCCTCGTACTGGCAGATCTCGTTCAGTTCGAAATGATGTGAACATTGCTTAGGGGCAAGTAAGTGTTGAAACTTCCACCACACGACGTTCTAAGCAGTTAGTGATGTCTAGGCGGTCTTTGCAAAGATTTTTACGACAGTTACACCTTTTTCCATATAAGATTCCATTGGTTCAAGAGTTGAAAACAAATGATTCACAAGTACGTACGCATTCAGTGTGCTCGGCATTTTCAAGTAATGTTTCGAGAATTCAACGAGTTTGTTCACAAACTTGTAATGAACGATGAGGCGCATTATCTTCTCAACGGTAACGTGAATAAACAAAATGGCAGAATATGGGGCTGCACATTATGATGTGGTATATCCTCAGAATGGATCATTGGACCATATTTTTTAGAAAAAGATGAAGAAGTCGCAGTTAATGTGAATGGTTTCAATACAGGGCATGGCTTGAACATTTTGTGAGGCCAGAGGTACATAATAATTCAGAATTGTGGTTTCAACAAGATGAAGCTAGCACCGCTTATCCTACTATGGCTCTCCTGAGGGAAATTTTTGATGATCGGATAATATCGCGGTTTTCTGATTTTAACTGGCTACCGTGTTCGCCCAATTTAACGGCTCTATATTTTTTCTTTGAGGCTACCTAAAGAGTAAGGTGTATGCCAATTAGCCAAGAACTATGCAACAGCTTAAAGTCAATATCCGAGAAGAAGTGAGGGCGTTGGGACCTGAGATTCTAAGAAAAGAAATCGAAAATGCTCTGGAAAGAGCATGTCAGGTTGAAGCAAATAATGTGGACCATTTGAGAGATACTATTTTTAAAACATAATGTGAACATTATGTATAGAATAGTGGTGGATTTTTCGATTTTGATAGGCTGGGACCTTTTATTTTGTGAGGTTTGACAAAAGAATGCGTGAGGCAAAAAATTAAGTTTAAAAATTTGGAGATTTTTGCACAAATCAACCCACAACTGCTCTATAGAGCGGTAGGTTGTGTGACAGACCCGCGATAATTTTTCATGCCCAACACTTTTTTTCAAACAAACTTACTCACTCCCTCCACCCCTTTGGGTGGATTCCATGCAAAAGTGAGGTTTTTATGAAATGTACTCCCAACGTTCCCAGTGTTACCAGGATAGCCAAAAAAGGTACAAGTTTATACCCAACCTCTATTAATTTATTCTTCAGAGCATACTAACCCCCTATGATTTACATTTATTTGTCTAGGAGACCTTTAAGGGGGGACCAAAAAGGGGGTAAATTGACAGAAAATTTATAGGTGTGAAAAATTAATGGGGATTGGTAATAACATCCAATCATTTAGTAGCGCCTTGGAGGGTTGAAAAGAGCCAAATTCCGTAAGAAAATCTGTTTTGTATGGGGAACCTATTAAGGGTGGAGGGGGGTTAGTATGCTCTGAAGAAATGTTGGGAACAATAAACTAATAAGGGTTGGGTATAAACTTGAATCTTCTTGGAACACCCTGGTAGCATTGGGAGCAAATTTCATAAAAACATCACTTTTGTGTGGTGGAGAGATCAATTATTGAGGATCCGTCATACAATCTACCGCTCTATAGGCTACTCCTGAGCAGCTGTGGGCTGATTTGCATAAAAATCTTCAAATTTTTAATCTTGGACCTTGATGAGACGCCACTTACCCCCCTTCCCACTCCCTTAATTTTTTGGCGCACGCATTTTTTTATCAAACCTCACAAAATAAAAGATCCCAGCGTGTCGAAATACACATATTAATAATCTCTATAGTACATGTGTCACTATTCCATATCTATATATTTCCAAACCATAATCTAAATATTAATAAATGCCAAGGTTAAATAAAATCAGAAATATAAATTTTATTCATCAAATAAATCATAACGATACTTCTGCAACACCCTGTATATGCGATTGCTCCAAAATTATTTGAGTTTTTTATTTGAAAACTTTTTTATATTTCTATGTACATAACCTAACTTACATAAACCTCCTTAGGTTCCTAAGCAATTTACATTTCGATTTAGTGCTACCATGGGTTATTACTAGACAACAAATAATAGGTTGCAATATTTTTTAATCTCTGAACCTATTGAAAATTGCATGCTAAGAAAAAACCCCGAGACAAGTAGTTTCCATACATTAGTTTTAATTAAACATTTTCAAGCTAATTGGTGTATGGCTCTTGGGACGAACAACATATTTATAAATTCAAATATCATTAATTGTTGCAGCAAAATTGCTGCAAAAAGAAAACTTTGTATGGCGGTAAAAAACCGATTTATGCTAACAACTTTTTCTATCTAACTTTTCAACGGAATGGGATTTTAAAGAGTTTCGTTCAATATGTAATTGCTCAGTTTCAATCAATAATTAGTTCACTTGCACTCATTGCCACTTGGCACGACTTAGTAGTATGAATGACTTAATTGGCGTACAAGTTACTAAATAGAAAGCTCAAGCACAAGTGGTCAATATAAATAAATAATTTGATATTATAATTTAGACATTTAAGAGTATCATACTCGTATAATGAAAGGAATGGGTAGTAGTTTAAGGCGTGACCTTAGATTTTATTTTCAGAGTTGACATTTTTGTGTGAAAGTTGACTTTTAGTGTAAGTACAAGTTCATGGGCGAACGCACTTTCTATTCGAATTGCATTTTTAAAATTTGTAGCTGACATCAACCAACGGCTGTGTAATTTTTTTGGTGTTGACACCTGTAGCGTACTTAGAAGGCCGCCATAGGGGGTGGCAAAATGGTCCTCGTAATATGAATTTTAAATTTTATTTTAGTATAATTTTGTAAATGTTGTATGAACCTTTTTTTTGGAAATGAAAAAAATTTGAGTGGGAGGGAAATTGGAATGTGTAGGTGGAGAGATTTTGTATTGTAATTTAATCTAAAATATCTTTCATTTTGCTAGGGTTTCGGTGAACCCAAAAGTGAGGACCTTGTTTATTTTTGCTTAGTAAATAAAGTTCCTATTTATTCTTTGGTAGGGCGATGGCAAATGATCTCTTTGCCCGGGCACCTAATGTGCACCGTAATACACAGGTTGACACACAGGCCGAAAAGAACCAATTTTAGTTTCAGATTTTTAGAAAGTCCAATTGGCAACAACAAACCAAAAATAAAAAATACGTGTGCACGCTTATTTTGTTTGGAGAATAATGTTTAATACGTCAGTTTGAAGTTTCTACAAAAACTAAAGCACCACACGATTTGATATAAATTCCGTCTAACACAAGATGGACCCAAGTGTCAACTTGCAATATAACAAGCCAAATCTGGCCGAAATTGGATGCTAAGTGCTCTCTAGAACTAATATCCCGCACTAGACATAGTATCTCGTCAGTTGTTCCAGTCATAATCGGCAGGCATGTGAAGAGATTAGATATTCAGTTTCTTAACTTCTAAAGAAGCTGTAGGCATGTGGAGGAAGAGGAAAACATTACACAGTTTATTTTCTCTTGTCCCGCACTTGCTAAAAAAGGACACAAAACTTTGATGACCTGGATTAACTTAAAAATGTTAGTATAGGGCAGCTACTTAGATTAATAACGAAAGCTGATTGGCTCAATGAGAAAGTATAATTAAATACCATTTTGTCTGAGTCGCCATTAGTTCACACATCGCGTCAAAACTTTTTGCTCATTTTTTAATTTTAATCTCATTTACTTCTATGTTTCACTAAACGTCGCTATGTAGAGATTGATTGATTCGATTACTCGTGAGTGAGTGAGTAATAACTGCGGTCGGGGCAATTTCCCCCTCCGTCCCCTAGTTACGCCACTGATATCATACTATAATTATTTTTCTAACGCCAAAGTGAGTGAGTTACTACTCACTCATATCAGTGGCGTAACTAGGGGACGGAGGGGGAAATTGCCCCGACCGCAGAGGCTCGGAAAGTATCAAAATGTTCCTCGGTGTTTATTTAGATTTGGAAATAATATTAAATATTTGTATGGAATGTGGTACACCACTTATATAGAGAAATAGTATATCGTCGCCTGAATTTTCTTTTGGTCCAAAAAAGCACCATCGAAATTTGAATTAAACAGTATGTTGATGAATTGGGTAGCTCTGTACTAAATTTCAAAAATTGGACCAAAGTACTTTTGGAGATATATGATATTTTATCAGATAAGTCATGTGTGCAGTTTGCTCCTTACAATACAAATCAATGACAAACTTATTTTACCCATGTGATAGATGGAGCAAATCTACATTTAGGAACTATTGCAATGGAGCAAATAATAAGTGCTTAGTTTTTAACTAAATGTCTTACAAAAAAGATTTTTTCACATAAAACTTATTCCATAAACCAAAATTTGGAATATGCAGCAAATAATAAACAAAACAATGAAAGAATGCGTCTTATGGAGCAAAGTGGACGCTGCATATCTCAGAAACTAAAATAGATAGATGTATTGCGACAACAGCATCAGAAAGATAATGTTTCAAAACCTATAGATTAAGCCTTAAGTCAAAATGTCAAAAAGTGGCGTATGAAGCAAAAGAGAACTCGAGCGACGATATAGCAGAACTCTGAACATATATATATCTCATGGTTAAGCCGAATAAAAATGCATTCCAAAGTGTTAGAAACTAGCCTCAACGCAGACCCATGTAATAATTATTGCATGCCAATTTTGAGGGGGCAGGAAAGCAGGTGCAGCATCACCTCTTGAGTCGTTAGTGCCAAGTCCGTCTGTCTGGAAGCCACGATTACGGAAAAACCAATCAAGATAATATAGTGAAATTTGTTGGGCGAATTCGATAATTAGGCAAGCATACCCTAAACCTAATAATTTAAGAACTTCCCTTAGTGGTTATATTGATCGCTTTTGAAAAAACGATTGTACATACATATCGTCACCTAACATCTAAAAAGCCGCAACCACAAAAAATTCAAAATAAATTTTTTGATTGATTATGATGCATTTGACTATACTACATATCCCTACAAAATTTTTAAGTCATATGTTCAATAATAAAGATTTTACTAACGAAATCCAAAAGGTCGTAACAACAAATTTTTGAGTTTTTATTATGAATAAATACGAAAATAATATAAATAATACAATATTTGAATTCTTTATAAAACAAAGTAATCCTTGACTGTTTTCAATCTTTTATATGTATAAAAAATATATAACAATATATTTTTCCAGCATACGTTTCTTGTTTCTCCTATATAAAACTAAAACGTGTGGTGACAGCTTTTTGGATGTTAGGTGACGATATGTATATGACAGTCAGCTGATTCAAAACGAAATGCCTCTAAAATTTTGTTTTGATTTCACGGCTGTAAAAGCCGCATCGCATATAACAGTGAAAATCGCATTCTACAATTCAAGGTTAAAGTTGTTTATTTCCTATTTTTGTGTATTTCAACAAATGTTTTCATTTTCATGAAAGGAACCTGTGACAACTATTGCTATGGGAGAGGGTTATCTCAAAAAAAGGGCAGATGAGATAACCTCTTCGATTATTGTTGTCTGGGTTTTCAGTTTAATTATCGAAGGAACATACATATATATATATATGTATATATATATATATATATATATATATATATATATATATATATGTACGTATTACTGGTATGAAACTAGAATATTGAAAATTAAATTGTTCACGATTCATAATGTTATCAAGTTTAGTCCTCATGAAATTCATAGTGACATAAAAATATTATGGTACTTCAAACAATTAGGTCGATTTAAATTACGAAATACTCGTACATATATAGATACTCGTATACAAAAGTGTTCAGACAGATTTTTGTCAAAACAGGATTTAACTTTGTTTTTTATTTTGAGTTTACATTTTCTTGTACAAAATTGATCTTTGATCCTACCATTCGTTATCAAAGTTTGTATATTTTTAAATATTGTGCATCTTCCCTATGGCTTATCAACACTCGTGAGTTCTTACAAATATTCCAAGTAAAACGTGTAAAACATTAATTTTTAAATCAAGGTTATTTCGGACTTGGTGTAAGTGTGTAATAATGAAATACTCGTACATGTGTACATACTAATAGTACGGGAGCCAGAGACATTTTAGATTGAGGTAAAAAGATTTAAAAACTTAGATGATTCTTGATCAGCTCTATCATCTGAGTTGATTTATTCATGATATAAGAGAACCATCAGAAGTTTGCTTAGAAGGTGTTATTTCTTAAACTCTTGTTAAAGCAAAAATAAGTCAATCTGTTGGTAGTCAGTTCAACGATATACTATTTTAAATTTATGCACGTTCTGTAAAAATAGTGATGATGTTAATCTAAGATCCGTAGAATCTCCACATTCTATATAGCAAGTAATTCACTTTATCATACTCTTCAAATTTCGACGCCAGCTAACACAATACAAATTTTTCAGGAATAGTATATGAGTCCACCGAGTATTTTGAAAAATTACTGATCGAATATTAATCTTTCGAAGAAGGAGGTCAATATCATAATCAAAAATTTACGAAAATTCAATATTTATAGGTATTAAATAAACTGAACTTAAATATCATAACTGAGCTATAAATATCATAAACTTACTCATAAAATTTTCTGATTTTTTTCGAAATTATTTTAAACTTAAATAGTGTTGTGCTGAAGTTTGATTCAATGTTTCAATATGTTATTACATCAAAATATCAATATGATTTCTTGAGATGCTAAATTTTATGAAAATAGAATCGAAGCTCTAGAGGCACTAAATCATGTAATAAAAATAAGTTTCTCGTCGTAGATAATATTGAAGGTCAACAAAAGTGCATATACAGTACGACCTCGGTGAACGCAATCCTCGATAAATGCAAGGTTCAAAATATCTGGTGATTTTCTTAAAGTCGATCCAGAGATGTGGGTTGAAAATTCCAGTTATCAACATGGGTTGAGTCTTGCCAAGCACTTGAAGAGCGTGAATGCCGTTGCTGATAGAGGGGTGCATTTTTATTCACTCAATACAATAATCAAATCACAAAAAAAAGGAAAGGTCAAAAACAGTTCTTACTTTTAGTTATTGACGAATACCGTAAAAACTTTAAGAATTCAAGCAAAGAAACACTTATAGGAATATTTTAAATCGAATAATGATTTTATATAATTATTTTTGTATATAATTGGGATAGAAAAGAAAATTACTAACAAATAGCATATTAAATTAAAAGAAATTAATTGGGCTTTCTAGATATGTTAATAAAATTACAGATTTATAACAAAAATAGTGGATATTTATAAAAAAAAAATTGTGAACATTTTTAAAAAACTTCCATATCTCAAAACACATGGAACTGATTTCAAATTTTTATTTACCAATCTTATAAACTGTAAAATTAGCTTCCATATGACATCAATACAAACATATGCTGTACATTGACTATTCAGTAAATTCCAATTAATAATGATTTTTAGAAATGCCATATCCGCAACTTCCCATGACTACATATGTATGTATATCTCGAAAACTAAAATTCTTGACTCCATCATTGAAACTAAGCGGATATTGCAACAGTCATAGTTTTAATTGGTTGAGTTGACCGAGGCCACACTGAACCTTGGCTTTATAGTACTACGACTTCTCGTATAGAATTAAATATTGATCAACTTTTTACTATCTTTCTGGTTGCAAGAAAATATTATTAACTCGTTTGTACCTTCATAATGATAAGTACTTATCTTGTTTGAAATCTCTTTTAAGATTATTTTTTAATATATGTACGTCTGAAATATTAATGGCATTAAGGCTCATGATATTCACGTCGTCGTTTCTAACAATATGTATCTCATTTCAAGGGTCGTTTGGTACTTTAGCGAAAATAGTAAATAGTTCCCATGAAACGCAATAGGTCGAAACTCGGAGTTTCTTTAAATACATACTTAGTTATATTCTCTTAAAATTGTTAGATAAATTGAAGTCACCCTC
Organism: Meiosimyza decipiens; assembly: GCA_963680825.1. NCBI lineage: Eukaryota > Metazoa > Arthropoda > Insecta > Diptera > Lauxaniidae > Meiosimyza > Meiosimyza decipiens. Next base: position 51,017,959 of record OY804260.1, read on the forward strand.
CCGTCAGAGGATAAAGGGCACACTTAGATGAAGAAGAAATTATGTACAGGCTAAATAGCCTGCAGTCGAGAGCGGTAAGTTTTATAAAAATGTTGTTTAAAATATAGTAAAAATATTCTGGAACAAATTTTGAGTGCAACAATATCAAACTAATTTTCGCTGATCCGAGTCACACAAGGTGAAAAAATCGATTTGCGCAGAGATTAGAGAGCCCGTGTGGAATAATTCTTGATAAACCAACTCGCATCTGCTCCCGACCCTGACCTCAACAAAAAAAAGGCGGATATCTCTTCGAGCCTACATATGTATGTTTGAGCTTTAATTTCTTCTAATGGGGCGTGAACTCATTTCAAAACTCTTATTGTATATTAACTTTCTAATATTAATAAACTTTTTTTACACGAAATTTCTCTCGGTAGTTCTGACGAAAAAAAAATTATTTTTATATATAAAATATTACAATAAACAAATTGTTTCCAATGAGAATTTTATTATTCCATAAAAGCTCAGGAGAAGATTACGTGAGATTTAAAAAGTTCACTGAGTTCATTTAATTTATGTCACACTAAATATTTTTGATTGTAAATTTTTATATCCCTCTAAATATTAAATATGAAATATTACCCTGTAACTAAAAGAATAAATTATTTGTGAGCAGAAAACAACTTCAATTACGAGTAATGCAATTAAGTTCTTGAGCAATTAAAAAAGTTATAGTTATTAAATGCTAATAATATCAAATAGGTAGCCAATTTAGGGGAGCGCAAGAGAAGGTTTTATTTATTTTATTCAGATTAAAAATGAGAAACTATTTTTATTAATTACTTGGTATAAAATTATACAATTACTTAGGTACAAGGGGCACTGTGTACAACAATTACGTAAGATGCTGATTTTAAATCCTCTACACTCTAGGAATGAAATCAATAGATTTTTTATAGCCCCGATATTTGCTATAAATTCTCATGGTTTGGTGCTTTCTGTAACCTGAAACAGTGAAAAATATGCAGCTGAAAAAATGAGCATAAATTCTTATACGTACACCAGTTTAAAGGTCGTCTTTTGGATTATTTAACTGACCGATAGCCTACTCGTATGTTTTAATATTATAACTATATACAACATAAGGGCAGTTATTTTATTTTAATTTTATCTAAAAAACAACAACATTCTAGCCAAGGAACTATTCTAGAAATGAAGCAAGTTCAAATCTCAGTTGTGTTATTCAAATCATTTTATAAATCAAACTTGCAGGTAAAATTAAATTAAAAGAAGTATCTGTTACAGGATTTGAAACCGTGTATGCGTCCCAGACAAATGTGCTAACAACCGACATCAATATACATTCTTTTCGGTACCGTTAGTAAAAACTCTTACGATAAAATAGATTAATAGGTCAACCTAAAAAGTTATTCTTTACATTTCAGTATAAAAAAAAATATTATTTAATCGTTGGTGCGTCCGTTTATGATCGCGTAACTTCTGAACGACAAGACCGATTGAGGTCATGTTTTTTTAAAATGTTTCATTTGTTCCTGGGATGGTTTCCCCCATGCAAAATCACTGTGAAACTCATCATATCTCATCGACTCTTTGACGCAGATGAATGACACTTGGTACATACACCACCTACCATATGAAGAAATCGAAACTATTTATATCTCAGTAACTTAAGACTGTCCCAGAAAAATCTTGTAATACGTTTTCATTTTTCAAGACTTTTCTCTACCTGATAATCTTGTAGGTCTTAAAGACACAATATTTGTTCTAAATATATAAACTGACGTTTTATATGATGTTTAACACTTGAAGATAGCACTTCTAACGACAAAGATGTCTAGCAAGCAACAAAAAACCCGTGATTTTGACAACATACCCGCAAAATCCGGAATTAAAATATTCGGGTATGGCAAAGATAGTTGGTGCATCAGAAAGAACTGTTTTACGGTTATTTCTAATTATAAGAAGGGTCTACCAGTTTTACGATAAAAAGGTTCAGGCAGAAAATCAAAATTTTCTAGTTCAAAGGTGGCGGCGAAGTTGAAGCGCTTTGTTAAGCAGAATCACAACACCTCAGTGAGAGATATGGCGGCTGGGGCAGGTACATCAAAATCTACTATACAAAGGATAAAGGAGAAAAGTAAGCTGAAGACTTAAAGAGTTCAAAAAGTAGCAGACCATTCTGATGAAAAGCATGGCGCAGATGCGAGCGCGAAAATTGATTGCTGTGTTATGAACGACGAAACTTACGTTAGAGCAGCTTTAAAGCAGCTACCTTGGCACGAATATTAAACATCACCGAAGGAGGGGCATGTAAATTCACAGAAAAAAAATTTCAGAATTTCCGAAGCAATATTTGGCAGGCCTATGCACCTATGGTGTCAGAAGCAACATCTTTGTTACGCAAAGCACAATAAATTCCAAATTTTATATATGGTACATACATATGCTTCTTATGGTCTGTATACTGATCTAAACATAGTTTGGTTTGGAAAAAATGGGTAATGCCACGCCCATTCATATAAGAGAAAAATTTAATTCATTATATCTGATCAACTGTTTGGCGCAATTGAATGAAACTTGGTACATTTATAAAAAAGCACAAGCAAGTTTCAAATAAAAAAAAATGGGCGGTGCCACATCCGAAATCCGAAAACCGTTTGTGTATTGTATATAAGCTCGCGAACTACTCAATGGATTTTCAATATTTTTTTTAAATGGTTCATAGCAAAGTTTGGTTTAGAAAAATGAGCGATGACACGCCTCCAAAAATCAAATTCTTCATCATACCTTAGCAACTATTTGTTTTGGATGAACATATATAAAAGGTATGAGAAAAAGTGAATTTCAATGAAAAAATCCCCGGTACCACTCCTACGCATTAAATCTTCTGAACTACTTAACGGAGTTTCATAATTTTTTTCAAAATCTTTCTTATGGTCTATGGAAAGTTCATAGTTTCGTTTGGAAAATTTGGTTATACCACGCCCCACTGCATAGGAAGAAATATTAAATTCATCATATTCCAACAACTACTTAACGCAGATGAATGAGACTTGGTAAATCTGCGTACATATAAATTCGCTGGCGTTCCTATTAGTAGCCGTGTAACTTCTATGCCACGCCTTCCATACAAAAATAAAATTTAATTCATCATATCTCATCAACTATTTGACTCAGATGAATATAGATAAATACTTAGTACACATATAAAAGGTACGGGTAAGGATAATTTTCTATGAAAAAATAGGCGGTGCCACGACTCCTATAAGAGAAAAAGTTAAATTCGTTAAATTTCGGCAACTATTCTTTGTAGACGGAAAAGGTTTGGTACATATGCTAAAGGTCAGGAGTAAAAGCAAGTTTCGGTTGAAAATTTTGTCGTTTTGATTTTACATTCCATCGCATGAGTTTATATAACAATGATCGTTTTATATATAGTCGCTGATGCGTCCGTTAGGGGTATGCACGACTTAATCGATTGAGGGCATACTCCAACAACATATTTGTTTTATCAAGATGGCTAGATTATATCAAAAAATTAAATAGTGTAAATAGCTCAAGTTTTCGGAGTTATCGTGATTTTAGCTGAGATTTCAACGCGAATTCCGAAAATAATTGCGAAATGAACAAACATTATATCAGAGAATAAAAATATTTACTCGTACATAAAAAATTATTTATTTTTTGTCGTTTATTTCATATGTGTTATACAATTTTTATACGTTTATATTCAGGGATGCTGCTTTCAAACTTGGGATCATTACATGGGCACGAGGACTTTACGATTAAATATAGGTACATAGTGCGACTATTTTGGAAAGCATCCACATTGCATGGATGGCCAGAGTTTAATCATTGAAGCAAAGTACGAAACGAAAATTGAGTTCCAAATTTATTCCAGCTCAACTGCAGCTGAGTATCCCGTTCTTAATTTCATCTCTGATGCTTATTAAAGTTGATTTTTATTCACCTTTTTGCAACTTCTCTGACTTTTTTATTTTTTCTTCTTTCGGTGCATTCTTCAAATTCTTTAGTTGGTCTCCCACCAGAAAGTTTTTCGGTGAAGTCCACAAAAATAAATATATCTCAATTTACCTCCGAGGCAATCTTTATTTGATGAAATAAATCGCCCACCGGTGAATTTTCATGTTCCTTAACTTTAATAAAGTCAACAGTACTTTGCGATCCACCAGCAACATTTCCAGATAAAAACCAAATCATGCTCTCTAATCGTTTATTTACTGCAGTATCAAGCTATGACTCAAATATGTGGTAGCGAGAAATTGCAGAGGTCATCTTTAAAATTGAAAATAGCTTAATTGTACTCATAATCAGAACTCTAAAACTAAACAATTTTTTTTTTATTGGCTACAAAAGTTTTTATACCCTACACAGAGGGAATATTCACTTTGTCATTCCGTTTGTAACGCATAGAAGGAGGCGTGGCAGGTATGGAAAAGTATATATATTCTTGATCAGCGTCACCACCTGAGTCGATATAGCTGTGTCCGTCTGTCTGGCTGTCTATCTGTGTGTCTGTCTGTTGAAATGAGGTTTACGCAAACACTAAGCAGGCTAATTGAATGAAATTTCGCACACAGGTCAAACCTTCTTCCTTCTGGAAAATACCGTTGAAGGGCGTGGCACAGCCTACAATATTTATAAACGTTATAAAAAGAGAACTAACAACGCAATCGTTATGAAATTTAATATGGCAGATATAATCGCTGAAAGGTGTCTTCTTGCAAATTTTGGCACAATAGTGCAAGTGGGTGTGGTATCTCCCATATAAGCAAAATACGTTTAATGCTATAGATAGTGTGCTATGAGAGTAATCTTCATAAAATTTTGTGTGGACGTGTCGGTTACTATAAGCTTTGAAATCAAATGAAACATGACAAGATTGCATCAGTGGGCGTTGCACCTCCCTCATTAACATAAAGTTGTAAGTGCTATTTTAAGTGAACTGTTGGAGCAATTGATCTGAAATTTGATGTAAGTGGTTTACTGGGCTTAAGGTACATATAAATCAAAAGCTTTTGAAATAGCAACAGTGGGCGTGGCACCTCTCATACAATTAAAATACCTTAAGTGGCATAACTATCGAAATATATGAGCAATCATACTGAAATTTGGTGTAAGAGGTTTGTTTATGGAAGGCTATTTTTGGATCAAAATCTTACTGGATTGTACCAGTGGGTGTGTCACCGCCCTAAATTTTAAGAATAATTACGGCGCATATCGCAAATGATATAAGCTATTGTGCTAAAATTTGGTTTGAGCATGTCAATCACGAATATCATTTATTCAAACAAAAGTGGGTGGAATTGGAGAAGTAGGCGTGACATATTTCATGTTTTTCATTTCTATCCTTTGTATTCAACATTTCCCATATTCTTTTGACATTTCCAACCTTTTACCTTTTCCCATTCAATTTCATTCGACAACGAAAATTCGACAATGAAATTAATTTTTCAGCATTTTTCATATTTTTCAACTTATTCAATTTCTTTCAACTTTCTTCAATGGTTTTTATATATTTTCAGCATTTTCAGTATTTTCCAACACTTTTCAACATTTTTGAACCTATTTACATTATTTTCGACTTATTCAACCTCTTCAACATTTTCTTAACATTTATTTAAAAAGTACTTTCAATGCAGTGTAGGGTATGTGAGTTTCGGCCTGGCCGAAGGTAACACCTTTACTAGTTTTTTTATACTCACTGTTAAAATAGGATTTTTCAGAGCAAAATTTTATATGATTTCAATCAAGAATCCTTTGAAGTTAATTTCTTTTTTAAAATGAATTTTTCGCGCTATTCTTTGAAGTTTTCTTAAGACTTATTTTCAAAGCACCGATATTTCAAGTACTGCCTATAGTCCAAAAAACGTTGCACTTTTTACATAATTTGGGAATTTTTAATATATTTGCATTTAATTTCTATCAAAAAATCAACTTTTTATTTGAGTTTAGAACTGCTAGATTGGCAAAATAATACACTGTGCAGTGTGCTGGTGAATTTGTCACATGCAATTAGTGCTACATCATCCGCGTAGGCGATATTTCTATAGCCATGTTTCTGCAGTGACATAAGCAACTTATTTGTAGCCAAATTCCATAGTAGAGGTGATAACACTCCACCCTTCGGTGTTTCTCTGCAAACCAACCTACTTGTCTTGGAGTTACCAAGATACGAATTTTTGGTTCTATTTGTCAGTAGCTTTTCAAACAATTCATCATAATCATATGACTATATATATGGCATGAAATATATGTACCTATATTACTGCGTGAATTCTCCCAGAAAAAATTTGCGTTTTGTATTTCAGTTATAAAAAAATACCCAGTAATTAAAAATAAAATATAAACTTTGGAATTGATTGTGCCTTCCGTAACAAAGAAGCTGCCACAGGTGCATATGGTCTACCAAACCATATATTGCATGGGAAATTTCGAAATTTTTTTCTCTTTAAATTTACTAGACACATGCCCCTTCTTTGGCGATGTATAATATTCGTGCACAGGTAGCTGCTTAAAATCTGCTTTAGAATAAGTTTCGTCCTCCATAACACAGCAATAAAATTTAGTCAGGTACCTTTCAAGCAATTTTCGGGCTCGCATCTGAGCCATCAACTGCTTTTCATCAGAACGGTCTGGTACTTTTTGAACTCTATATGTCCTTAGCATACTTTTCTCCTTTATCTTTTGTACAGTAAACTTTGATATACCTGCTCTAGCCGCTATATCTCGCACTTTCGCCGCTACCTTTGGATTGAAAATTCTGGTTTTCTGCCTGAACCTCTTTTCAGGAAACAGGTAGACCCTTCTCATGTTTAGAAATATCCGTAAAGACAGTCCTTTCTGATGCACCAACTAATTTTGCTATAGCTGAAAATTTGAATTCTGGAGTTTGCGGGTATTTTTGCGGACTTTTTGTTGCTTGCTAGACATCTTTGTCGTTAGAAGTGCTATCTTATACAGAACAAATATTGTGTCTTTTTAGACCTATAAAATTATCAGGTAGAGTATAATAAAACAAAATAAAAAACGTAAGTGTTTTCTGGGTCCTTAGATGAACTTGTAAAGTTTTCAAAGGGCGGCTTATTTAGGCCTACACTTCAAAATAGTGCAAATTCGGCCCTGCGAACAATATTTCCAGCCAGTGAATAAAATTAGAGAACGGTTCTTATTGACAGTCTCCACATAGATATTTATTATATAAGTAGCTATGAGTATGAAGAATTTCAAATTAAAAAAAAATTCGCCAGGTGCATAATAATGAACTGATTAAAAAGCAACAAACGGTTCAGCCGCCTGTCAATATAACGAGTTTGACAAAATGACGCATCCTCAATATTTTAATCAATGAAACATCTGATGTGTACGCGACCAAAGTCATGTACCATTTTATTTTCGATTTATTTTTTTTTGACGTCTGGTTTTTGTGATTCTGATTCTGAAACTACACACCATTCATTGACGTAGATTGGAAGGTGTAAAAGATTCAATTCATTTTCGTTACTTTATTTTTTCTGCATTGTTTTTTAACTAATAGGTGCTTAATGACTAACCATAAGCAGTTAGTTTTGTAATAACTGATGAATATATTTATTAATAGTTCATCAACTTAATAAGCATCTTTAGTAAAGTCAAAAAGGGTAATTAAAATCGTGTAGGTTGCCAAATTGAAACTTCATATTCTTTTATATCATTATTTTATTCAACAGATAGATGGATGCACTGCTAACATTGAAAAGTAACAAATAAAGATATTACAACCTTTCAGCTTAGAACTGCGTTTTCAAGATTTTTTTTTCATTTTAAATGAATTAAAAACTTGTCTACTACATGAAATTGAACGCAACACGTACTTATGTACATATGTTTGTATGTATTTCCGTTTGTTCTTAAATCGTTTTTGGAAACTTTATCGAATCTTACATCCATGGAGCTTCAAATGACTTTGGAAATATTGGAATGACACTTTCAAAGTAAAAAAAAGTCAAGTAATTTAAGGAGACTCCGGATGATATGAGGCGTCCAGTTGCAAAATCGGCCAAGTCACATTACATCACACTTTAAGTAAAAGTACAAAGATTCCTTGTGACGCAGGCGGGTGCAATGTATGCGAAGTACATTATGTTGGTACTACAAAAAATAAATTAAGGACAAAATCCTCAGGATATAGATCGGACCAAAAAACATCAATGGAAAAGCCCCTAAGACTGCACTTTCAGCCCACTGTGCTGAGCTTGGTCACTTCCCTAATTTTGACGCTGTGGAGGTCTTACAACAAGAAAGTAATCACGAAAAGAGATTCATATTAGAGATGCTCCACATTAGGTCTGTATCATCCGAAAAAAATAGGTAAATATTTATAAATATTTATAAAGTTTTACCAGAAAAAGTGTATCATCCGGAAAAAAGTGGTGGTTGAGAGAGAAAAAATAAGAGTTAAAAAAACAGCTGATCACTTCCCCTCCAGAAAAAAGTTTAATTTTTCACCCAGACAAATTTCTTGTGGGTAAAACTTGAAGACTGTCAAAGTCGTAGGCAACGAGACTAGAGACTCACTTTTGACAAACGAGGGAAAGAAAATTACCTGTCTCAATTGTATTTGCCCAATACTTGCCTCATAAAATATTTTTCAGCACTTGATTTTTTTTTTCACTTGTTGAAAGGTTGTGTTAAGAAGCAGCAACATAACAAAAAGCTGGAAGTAAAATAATTTTTTGGTAAATGCTCATTTATTCTATTAAAGGGATGATGATTTTTGATTGAAAAGGAATCATAAAGTTTAATATCTCCTAAATGATCAACCAGATAATGCTTTTTGAAATATTGTTTTTCGATTCGCACAGTTTTAAAATAAGAAATTGGAGATGATAATTTTGGTAAATTTAAATCCTACGACAAATTTCATATTTTAATCCACGCAATAGTCTTAAAATGCACTTTATTCACTTAAATAAAATCTGCAAACAAATATTGTGGCTCAAATTTACTTTCGGATATATTGTCATCGGAAATTACAAAAATAGTTTTTCAAAATACACTACACATTTTAATTTTTTAAGGAAAAGAACTAGAAATTTTAATAAAATGTTGGTAATTATTCAAAAATGCTACACTTTAAATAAACTTTCGTAGAACATCTTAATTTTGAAAACCAATCCGGGGACTTGCAACGTATAACGATTTTTTGAACAGCTTTATCGCCGACTTCCAATGTCTATATCTCAAAAAGGTTTCACTTAGCTTGCATTCAGAAAGTATTAACCCAACGGTCATGCAACTACGACACAGGTTCTAACTCCTGAACCCTGCCATTATTTGTTAACTTTTCATTTTTTACCCATTTTTGTGTATCATCCGATAATTGTGGTGATTCGACTAGTCAGAGAAATTTCAGCTTTTACTCTCTTGAAAATCTTGATTTGACACTTTTAATTTTTTACCACAAAATCCGGATGATACAGACCTATTATTAACACCCCCACCGACAAGGGAATACATTTGAAGAGTGACACAGAAAAATGTGCTCACATATAAAGACATTTAGTTGATAGTTTGTTAGTTTAATTTTAGCTTTCCTATAATTGTAACGTAAGTTTTGTCACCCCTAAAGATGAGGAAGGATCTTCCTTGAAATATTGGGAAAATTTAAAATAAATATTGATCTAAAGCTAGAAAAGTGTTTTTATTTTGTAATAAAAACGTCGAACAAAATTCTTAAAATGTACAACGAAAAATGTTTATCTTCATCTATGTTCATTGAAAAATTAAATCATAATAACGCTTCAAGTTTCGAGTTTCAGTAAAATTGCGATTTCAAGACAAAAAAGTACATTCGGCCTCTAAAAAGTACATTTCAAGTCTCGATTCAGAACATTTTCACAAAACCCAAATGCCATCACTGGGCCAAACTAGTTGATTTGTATGCCTGAAATTATGCAATTTAGTCCAAATGCAAAAGCTCTGTGGATAGCGAAGCTGGTATTGTACGTATTATAGACTTAACTCCGCTCAGCCGGTGTTGGACACATTCGAGGATGTAAGTCTTGAGCCGCAGTCGAAGGCCGCCCACTTACCCGCCCTTAACACTTTCCAAGCAATGAAAATTATAAGCTGTTTTGTCTTACTTTGCTAATGCCTTAGTCGTCACTAGGCACAGTGCTTTTGTACTGCATATCTTTAGGCTTAATGATAACTAGTTTGGCCTGAGACTAGTTTGGCCGGTAACATATAAATACTCGAATAAAAATAAATTTTCGAATTTGAAGTGTTTCCAAAGAATTCTAAAACATGCGTTTTTTTTAACATGTCAAATGTGTGTACATGTACGTCAGTTTTTTAAAAAATCAGTGATAATTTTAAAAGTGATAACAGCAAAACTATGAGTTGGTTATTTAATCAGAAAGATATTGCGCCAATATTGTAGCTTATACAGTTGCCTTTCATATGACTCCCATATCTTATAAATCAATACACGGTTTTCTGACTCATAGCGATTTTTAGAAAAGATATGTCGAGAACTTACGATGGCTATATCTTCGAATCCAGATCCGAACGACATTTGTTTTCTTCATAATTTTTATTTAATTAAATAGCACTATTTTTCTCTAAAAATAAAGAAATTGAGAAATTTGAGCTAAATGATCCAATTCAGCTGTAATTTTGCTGTACTTTATAATTACAGCGAGTTACTAATATATAAAAGAAGTATTTTCTCACAAAATAAAAAGGTTTCACTATGTCGCAATTAAAAGCAATTCAATATAAAAATTTCTTTTTTGTAAACACAGAATGACAGCTGAATTTGCCGTCGTACGTCGCAATTCTGTTTACTCGAACGGATTTTACCACAGTTGAACCGTTGGGCGATTTTTACGCTGGCGGCATTTCCGTCCACCGTCCGAACTCTGTTCCATTGCATTCAGTCAAGTGTGTTGTCATTTAGTGGATTAGCTATTATGCGTTAAACAGAATACCAACGGGGTTCTGAAATCAGCAACGATTAACCGCTGTCAAAAAAAGCCCCGTCGGAAAGTCGTTCGAGTAAACACAATAGCGTCAGGCAGCGATCGAAGGATTGTTTTCATTGACATTTCGAACGGAAACAAAAATTGACACAAGCTGATTCGAAATGCACGACTGATCGTTGCACGATAAATCCAAATCGACGGGTATCCGTCGGCAGGTTACCAGTAGTACGCCGCAATTCTGTTCCATTTCATGCGATCAAGTGTGTTATAACAGCGGGAAATCGTTGCTAATTTCCCGTAGCCCGTCCGTATTCTGTTTGGCTTATAAATGTAAGTCCAGCGTCAGCGTTAGCGATTTTTCCGTCGTCCGCCGCAATTATGTTCCATTTTGACAACGGCTAACCACTGGCGGTATTTTCGTCAACCATCGGTATTGTGAGTTAGCCATTACGTTTCAAAACAATGCTTCTGCAATGAAATGTCTTTCATTCAAAAACACCAAAGAACGAATAACAGGGGAATGGTAGAAAATTGGTAAACAAAAATAAAAATAGATATCAATGGGGTGCATAGTTCACTTTTCTTTTGTTAAAAATCGAAAAAAAAATATTTTCGATTTATTGCATTAGAATGATATGAATAAACTTTTTGTTTCTGATTGTTTTCTTTCAATCCACTTTGAACAGTGAATATAGCAACGACAGTAAACATATTACTCGGGGTACATGCGCTGAAGGATTTGAAGCACATGGGCAATTTGTTTTTCATATTTAAATAAATTTTTAATAACAATAAAATAAAACTTACATTGGTTATCTTGAAGTTTTTCCAATTATTTTTCACGACGCAAATTACCAACAACAATCAATAGCAACCACGGCAAAAATACAACTGAGACGCATTCAGCAAATGGTTACTTTTGCTGGGTACGTCTATTGCGGTTAGGGGTGCATTGTCTGCAAATTTGGGGTTGAAGTCACTGCAGCACTGCAATTCGATTAATTTTTTTTTATTTTCAACGATGAAAATATTTTATTGCGCACGAACGAGTTTTCGTGACATTTTAGCAACATCTTGTTGTCGAATTTTTGAAAGGTTTATGACAAAGCTAAGAAATTCTAACGAATATTTTGGTGTTTGTGTCTTAGATATATCAAAGAATTATATTTAAAAGAACAAATTGGAACGAACCGTAGCGTAGCGCAAAGTAAAACCAACGGTCTTAGAATCAGGAGAAATGTGATTTTGGCTTTGTTGCGCATTGGGTTTTTAACAATGACGTCAAATTCCCTCTGCTCTGCCATTTTGTACTTTATTAGGATTTTCTATTTTATTTATTTAAATTTATATGAAGTTTTTTGAATATAACAGGATGAAAATGAATGCTAAATCAATTGAAAATTAAAAAAAAGAGGAAGCCTTTGGGCTTATTAACTGCAATTTGAAAAAAGAGGAAAACCCTGATGAGAATCATTCAGTAATAGAATTCCTTCCGCCTTTTTTTATTTGTACTTTAAAATAATAAATTATTTATTTTACATTAAAGTCGCATTTGAGAAAATTCATTTTTATTGCTACCAAGCAACCAGCTAATCCAGAAGCAGAATTTTTAATTTAACTTCTCTAAAACAGCAAATTTGCAAACGATCCCGTTGTTGCTTTTTTTCTTTAAAAAATTCAGTTGAAAAAATTCTAAAATACGTGAATTTGTTGTTGTTTTTTGTAGTTCACAACCGATCACGATATTTGTATTGTTGTTGCTTTTTTTCGGACGAAAAATTCAGATGAAAAATGGCAAATATTATATTCCTTTTGTTTGCTTGAATGTGTTTCACATAAATTGCTATGTGTCGCAACCAGAATTATTTCTAAGGGGGCTTTTAATCTAACGAAATTATGAACTTTTATTTTGATATTTTCTTGTTTTACTTGAAACAAATCATAATAAGTTAATACCTAAATATATTAAATATGAATAGTTTATATTCATGTTGTTTGATTTGCTGAGCGCCTGCTTCAAACAAAAACTCTTCTGTCTTGCAGTTTGAATTGAAATTATTTTAAATAATCACAAATATTCTTCAATTTCTATATTTTTCAACATGATCATAAAAATAACAATAAAGATTATACATATTAATTTGTTCTATTAAAATATGACCTTTTTGTTTTTGTCAGCAAATATTAAATAATTTCTACAATGTAGTACACAAAATGCAAGACCCTTTTTATTTTTTGCTTGTATAAAAACAATTTTACCTCCAATTAACGGATTTTACCTCCAATTAACTAACGTCTTCGGACTCCAATGAACGGCCTACGCGGCCTATGGCTTTGGCATGCAATTAACGGCCTGGCCACGTAAAATGCAGCCACTTGGCAAGCCTACTCACACACAACTTGTTTTATGCAATTTTAAATTTTCATCCACATGTTTCTATTGAAAAACCCCATACTCGATAAGTATAAGAAAATCTCGTATTTATGTTTCATAAAATGCAACATGTCATTGCGACACTACAAACTTATCATGGTTCAATTGTTTTGTTCCCGCTCAACCAACCAAAGGAAAATTTGACTGTTGTTGTACTTAAGACTTCCTACATATATTTTTGTGGTGTTTAATATTTTCATTTAGTTTTTATGGTTTGTTAATTCAAATAAATTAAATAAAAATCAATCTAATTGCATGATTTATTAAGTTTTTCGATTGACTTTTTATGATCCTAGGTATACTCTTTGTTGAGATATATGTATTACGTACTTCTTTTGTACTGCTTTTGAGTTCAGGATTTTGAACGTTTTTGCTCGGAAATAGATGGAATATATTTATCCGAATGATTACATCAGTGGTGAAGATAATAATTTTGGAAAAACATTTTTGTGCAGTGAGAGCTAGTTGTGTTTCTTCAAACTTGTAACAGCAATTTTTTAAAAACTTTTTAAAAGATTTCGTACAAACTTTGTGAAACCCTTTGAGGCACATTAGTGTTACTCTTCATCAGATTGCTTTTTAATATTTGAACGGTTAGTATAGTTTCTGAAAAACTTTTGAACCAACTTCGTTTTAATTTTGCAGACTACTTCTAAACTACTTCTAAAACAAACTTATAGCCATAGCTGACATTTGGGTTTTAAATGCAAATTCAGAAAATCAAGTACATATACAACATAAGTGTATTATAATTTAATGTACTAAAAAAATTTTGTTTTTCATTTCAAAAAGTTTAAAATGATAGACATCAAAAGCAGCTTTGCCGCTTTCTTCAGTCACAAGGTTTTGTGAGCTGGTCTTTGCTTTCTTTATCCACCTCACGTTCAGATTTTATGGTCCCTATGGTCGTATTCCAACTAAAGATTTATTTAATAACCAGATATTTTTAAAAACAGAAAGGAAAAGATATACTGATTACCATGGAAATGATGATACTATTGAAAATTGATCTGAATCGTTTTTTTGGCAATAAGTCAAGTTTTTCTAAACTGCATTTTTTTTTCACGAATATAGTTTTTTGAGCTTTTGGCCTTTATTTCTTACTGGCGATCCCGTACATTTAATATAGATATAAAGAAAAGATTTTACATGTTTTATCTAAAATTCCTGGTCCATAAAGAGTAAACAATAACATAAGCTTCTGTTACGTAAATAGTATATTTCCAATATTTTCACATATTTTTGCAATCTCTTCGTGGGTAGCATTCTCTGCGGCTAAAATTGCATTGCCCAAAGCAATAGTTTCTCGCGTTGTTTTGCCTTTAACCCAAATTCGTCCATTCAGTCCCACCGCAATTTCAAAAGGCATTTCCTTTTTAAGTCCACGAAAAAGAGGACAATCCTCGCGTAACATCATACGCGCCAAATTGAGGCTACAATTAAAGACAAAGCCCCCTAAAAGAACGCCTAGTTTTCCCTTTTTTCCCAATGAGTTAACGCAAACCAGTTCTGGTTCCAAGTCTGGACTAGCAACAATCAAACGAGCATATAATAATTCTCCAGGATTAACATCAGGTCTATTTTTCTTAGTCGCAGACTCGAAGGCCAAGTATGAGAGGGAGGCCTGTTCATGAGCGCCAATGTCCACTCGGAATATGTCTCCAGTCTTTGCGGTAACTACACCAATCACAGCTTCACCACGTACAGGTACATAACGTTTCTGGTAGCTGTCCACGTAGAATGTGTTTGGTTCCTTCTGAATAAGTGCGCCGGCCTTGCAGGCCACTACCTGGTCATCAGCACGACGTAGGCCCGGACCAAGAATTACCTTTTTTATTTTGGCTAGTTCTTCGGCAGCCAGAATTCGATCTCCAGGCATTACTATTTGCGTCATTTTCTAAATGAAAATGAAATTATTAATATCGAAAGGCACACAAAATCGTTTCAAACAAAAATAAAACGCTTCACGCGACAAATCACTCAAGAGAATGTCAAAACATTGGAAGTGTTTAAAAAGCTTTGATCATCTCATTCACAATATAATATATTTCTAATAGGACCTATGTACAAATGCTATTCACACACAACAATTTTGAGCGCCGGCGTATGACTGGAGAAGATTTTTGTTTTGTGAATGCGAAATACGTCGGCGTTCGGTAGCTCCATTGTGCAATTAACATGGTAGCAGCGACTCTAAATGACAGTTCTTCTTTTATATATTAAGTTAATATTATATTTAGGCTACATTTTCTGTAAAGATCAGCTAAGATAATGCATCAGTATTTCTAAATTACATCTTCAGAGCTAAGGCTCGGTTCACACGAGCGTTTCTTCAACACGCGTTAGCTAGCGCGCGTTTCAGCATTATACAGAAATCATCGTCATGCAGTAAGGACAAATGAGGCGATGCGACATTCAAATTTTTATTTAAATTAAATTTTGGTAGTTAAAATTTTGTAGAAAATTAAATTCAATCGTTGTGGTAAATTGCATAAATTCTATTAATACAAGAACGAAGAACAAAATCCAATAGACTTAAGAAAACGTCAAACAGCCAAATGTGACTAATTGAGTGAAGATACATAAGACAGCATGCGTTTGAAATGTTTTTGACAGTTCGTCTATTTCCCACACATATATATATACATATATATATATATTTTGATTCACAG
This sequence comes from Meiosimyza decipiens, assembly GCA_963680825.1. Lineage (NCBI taxonomy): Eukaryota > Metazoa > Arthropoda > Insecta > Diptera > Lauxaniidae > Meiosimyza > Meiosimyza decipiens. Next base: position 51,034,056 of record OY804260.1, read on the forward strand.
CAGGTTTTGGGATCATTGATTTCATAGGTACATTATTCTTAGATGGAGAAAACATGCAGAATGGGGTCAGTGAAGGTGTTATGCATAAACAAAGTATCAAAATTTCAATGATGAATAACATAGCGTGGAACAGATATCTGTTAAAGAGCAGATAGCATGGTCAAATGGTTAGAGTTATTAGCTCTTAATGCATAGTACATGAGTTCAATACTCGGACAGTCAGTTTTTTATTCTTTTCATATCGATGAAAAGTTTGTATACACTACTCTCCTGACATCGCCATGGTAAAAATCTGCTGGGTTTTTACTAGAAAAATACTTGAACACACCTGAGTCTGCTGTCATATTTGTATGGACCAAAACAACAAGTGTCCCTGGCATTTTCTTCGAACGCGTTCAGAATACTCATCTTTGTTTTTTTCTTACTTTGTTTCAATTTGACAATTCACAAAAGTCATTTATTTTTTTGTGTTCCAATTTGTTTAAAGTAAAGTGGAAAATTATTAAAAAAATTAGCCGGGATAAACAGCGTCGCCATTCTAATTAATATTGTGGAAAAATTTTGGTCTTAAACCCATCGCGAATAAGTGAAATTGTAAAATGAAAAAAGTGTTAAATGTAAACAAACTCGGACGGACAAATTCCACATTTTGGAACAAACTGATTTTCATTTACGTTACGTAGTTTTAATTAGAATTTTCTGGGAAAAAATTGCAAAAAAATCCTGCAAAATTTTCAGTCCAATTGGATGTTTTTTTCATGAGTTTTGCACACAGCAACGCAAATTTGAATTAATTTGAAATATCCAAATTTGGAATGAAACAAAAAATTTTAATTTCGTCACGTCGTCTACATGACGACGAGCAATTTTGACGTTTTCAACGATACTCGTCTCGCTCTCGTCCCGTTGGCTCGTCATCATTGTAATTGGGGCTTTATTTATTTCGTACTTCTTATCATTAGTCTATGCTTCTTATCGTGTAGCATTATTAATATCTCTATTAAAATTTAAATAGATGTAAAAGAAACAGAACTAAATTGGCTAAATAAGGAGTTCAAAAATCAAAGTTCAAATTTATAACATGAGTCTACTGGAACTGTTTGCCATTGCACTTATTCTCTATTGGCTGGTGTATGTTCTTTTATGGGCGCTGCTAGATTCAAATGTCGAACTGCGATTTAAAGAGCACTTTGGCCGACCCGTATCAGCGCTGCGTGGGAAGGTCATTTGGATAACCGGTGCATCAAGTGGCATTGGACGTGCTCTAGCTGTCAACCTAGCGCGCAATGGTGTGCGATTAGCTTTGTCTGCACGTCGTGAACCAGAACTGCAAGATGTACGCAAAGAGTGTTTGGAACAGTCAGCTGGTCTTCTATCTCCGAATGACGTTCTTGTATTGCCCATGGACATGCTGGAATTAACCATACATCAGAAGCGTTTCGATCAAGCTCTTCAGCACTTTGGCAACCTAGACGTGTTAGTCAACAATGCTGGCCGCTCTCAGCGCGCTAGCTGGGAAGACATAGCGGTGCAAGTTGACCGGGATCTCTTTGAATTAGATGTTTTCTCAGTGATGCATTTATCTCGTATTGTAGTGCGCCACTTTGTGAAACTTGCTGGCGGTCGGGGACACTTAGCGGTTACGTCAAGTATGGCTGGTATGGGGCCAGTGCCATATTCGGCTACCTACTGCGCAGCTAAACACGCTTTGAATGCTTATATGTTAGCGCTGAAATTAGAGCATCCTTCATTAGATGTCAGCATCTTCGCGCCAGGTCCAGTAGCGACGAATTTCCTGCGCGAAGCTTTTACCGCTGAACCTGATTCAAAGTTTGGAAAGGGTACGGAAAATGATATGAAACGTATGAGCGCGGAGCGCTGTGGTCATTTATTTGCTGTGATGCTTGCAAATAAAAGTCTGATGGCTTGGTGTGGAAATTTCCCATTGGTGCTGCTGGGGTATATAATGCAATATCGATCGTTGGGAAAAATAGTTATGAAAACGTTAGGCAAGAGTGCAATGGCTAAGATACGAGAAGGAAAGTGACGAAATTAATGCATTTATTTTTAAAGTCGGGTGTAACAATAAAGCTAAAATGTAAAACTTCATAGATATATAAAATTGAAAAAAAGTGAAATATTTACTTGAACTAATATTTTTTCAATAAACAGTTTGAAAAGTAAAATATTAAAATTTAGAAACTTAATAAAGCATTAGCGACTAGGGATTTTCGCTTACATGTAGAATACGAATGCGCAGTATCATCAGCAAATTCATTGATTTGGTCTTTAAGGAGTTGTATAATAAATGCGTTGACATATACCTGAAACAGTATGGGCCTCAAAACAATCTTGTTATCTTCTTGATAAAAATTGACGGGATCTAGAATAGCTACAGGAAGCCTATGGTAGTTAATCAGTGCATTACTTGAAAAAATTTAAAAATAGCAAATCTTTCCACGCTTTTGGCTAACCGATTTCGAAGCTGATAGTTTTAGTGGACTTTGCTAGATGAGTACTTCAATATATCATTTACTGCTGTAGCTATTCTATATGCCGTTAGCTTTTATCATTTTAATAAAAATTTTCATCTCATATCGTAGTTTATTTTTTAAAGGTTTCACTTCTACCACGTACATAGGTACTGCAAACATGATTTTTTTTTTGTTCTATTGAATTTCGTTCATTTGTCTTTGTTTTGTTGCACAAAACCAAAATTTAAAGCTGTTTAAACGCACGAAGTATGTCCACTCTTGCACGATTTCCGATCGGTATTCGGTAAAACGAACTAAGCTGCCGCATAAACGTAGTTACATAAAGCAAGCAAAGTTATTCTCCACGCTATGGCTTTACCAAAGCATTGCTGACATAATTAAAAAAAATTGAAAATCTTCCCACGCTTATATCTCAGTATTTGGTTAACCAATTTCGAAGCTGATAGATGAGTACTTCAATTCTATATATAATTTATTGCTGTAGCTATTCTAGATCCCGATTTAAAAATCTGGTATCAAAGTTTTTGTGTTTCGTTATAAACATTATTTTTTTTTAAATCACCCCTCGCTAAAGAAGTTTCACTTCAAAAAATTTTATGCTTGAGTATGGTTTTGGCTGACCGTATTATCAATTTGACCCAGTAGGCAAGGCTTGCAGGCCTTCCTTGGTAAGATTAAGGCCTTATCACCTCCTTTCAAACTTACTTTCTTTGTTATATGAAACGTCCCGATAAAACAGGCCTTCTTTAGCAGGCCTGATAGAAATACTCTTCAAGCAGGTCTTCCTACTTCGCTTGCGTCAAGAGCCCTTCTAAGAGCACTTACCGTAGAAGGGGTCACAGGAGTACTTTGAAAAAATTAAATCTTAATACGTCGTGAGACTCTTAGTTAAATGTTTTTTTTTTACCTGCGTCAACCCCCATTTTTAATGTTTTTTTTTTTTGTGACGTTTTATTAATTTATAATTTGACATTGAATACACAACACTCTACCACTTTAACATAACAGGAAACAGAAGACCGGCCTAGCAACATGCACACCGTTCCTTATTTCTAACCATTTATCTACTTTTGATGTCGTATAAGTACAATGCAATGACAAAAAAGTAATGTCGAATCATAAAACATTGCAATGCATGAAATAAAAAAATTCATGATGTCGTTCTTCTTTGCCTTCTAATGTCAGGCCTTATAGCACTGCTGCTGTGGGAAGGCCTTATAGCACTGCTGCTATGGGAAAGCCTTATAGCACTACTGCTGTGGGAAGGCATAATCGCACGCCTGCTATGGTAAGGCATAGTAGCATTTCATGAGTATACACTCAATGCAGTGTAACTATTCTGCTACTTATAAAATTTACTTATTGTTAATATTGACAGATTGTAAATAAAAACAAAAATCATAATAAAAAAAAAATTTTTTTTTTTTTTTGCATGAAAATTTAGTTTTGAGAAGGCCTCTTACAATCGGAGCAGTGCTAGCAGGCCTTCTCCGGGGAAGGCCTTGCTCAATTGCCTGCTGGGGATATGCATAGTTATTTAGCGATTCCTGATACAGCTACTCACACTCAAAGTGGGACCCGCACTCAAACTCTCTATTTATGAGTTAAATGCTTAAAATTAAAGTTTTAGTTAGTGTTTAAAATTATTTCATTTTTATGAATAAAATTGAAAACAACAACATAGCAAACTTTAGTTTTTATTCAATTATAATAAGAAAAAATTCGGTTTTTTAATTGAACTTCCGTTTATCATATTCACACTGAAAGTGGGACAGCCATTGTTTTGGTATTGTTTTCCAATGTGGTAATCAAGGCTGGAAGACGTGGTGGCATGCTATCAACCAGTGTTTTGGAGAATGTAGGATCAATATTTGGCCATTCTTCGATAGCTGCTTCTTTTAAAGCCGTTATGCTCCTGACTTATCTTTTGTCTACCAATTTTTTTAAATCCGCCCACAAATGCTTAATAACGTTCAGGTTCAGTGACTGCGGAGGTGAGTCAAGCACCTTAACACACTTGTAGAGCAAGCCGCTCCTTGTATTCGGGGGCTTGTGCCATTGGATCGTTGTCCTGGTGAAATGCAAATTTGTCTATTTTGCAGCACTGTCGTCACGAAAATCACTGACGAGCACATTCAGAATGAATGTTTTCTCAATGAATTTCCAAAGTCTTTGTGGCTTGTGCTCTATTTTGTAATAGAAGATAAGTTCCTCAGAAAACCGTGTTTCGTCAAAAAATGCATAATATCTAGATAGTTATAAAAGCAATGTAGAGGGGGAAAGAATGCAGTTTTTGCGAACTGTGATATTTTTTGCTATAATTCTTAACTGGCCAATGCAAGAAATAAAATATGGTATGCTTGTAGACTCTAAAGCGTCGGCTAACAAAGCTTACTGAAGATGTCACGTAGCGGTGATTAAAACTATTATAAGCAGCTAGTTGCTCATTTTTTGCTCCTTTACAATTGTTGGAGTTATTCTCTAACAATTAATACATTTTGCGATTGTAATATTTTTTGTTGTTTTTGCATTAAAATGTACTGAACAATAAGCTCAGTAAAATACATATTTAACTCAAATTTGAAAATCCGGGTTAAGCGAAAACAACCTCAAATGTACTAATTCAGTAATTTTTGACTAAATTTGGGTATGGTAAATCTAAAAGTACGGAGGTACGATTTTAAGCGGAAGTTCCGCACTTGCTGATTTGGATGCGAAGCTCCGTTACAACCCTAGTTTACACCAATAAATATGAAATTATAAGTGTTTTAAAACGGTTAGATTTAAAAAATATAATGATATGTACTGATCTGTTGTATGAAATTGACTATATGTACGATTCACATGAACAGATACACATGTCATGTTAGTATTTATATAGCATGGGAAATCCCCTTTAATTATTTAAAACAAGTGTTCAGATGAATTATTTTTTTGTGTAGAAAGAAATGTTTTTTAACCAGTGTTGACAAAGAAATAGATTAAAATTGACAAGAAAAAAGTATGTACTATGAAGTCAAAATGTATATTTTGACCAATTTTTTTTAGTAGATTTTTTGATTTTAAAACCGTGTAAGATCGAAAACGTGTAAAAAAAGTAGCGTGCAAAACGGGTGATAGGTGTATTTATATTTCTTGTAAATAAATAAAAAAACTTGTTGAAGGTAAAAATTTTAGTCGAATTGCATGAACCATGCTATAAATATATCGTCACCTAACATCCAAAAAGCCGTAAACACACTTTTTCGTTTTATACAGGAGAAGCAAAAAACATTATATACTGGAAAACTATATTGTTATGAATTTCTTATGTAAGAGATTGAAAAGAGTCAAAGCTTACTTAGCTATCTAAAACATTCAAACATGTGTTTCATTTTATTTCATACGAGTGTGTTACGTTTGCTATATGAAATTCAGGCACTTTTGTCGTTACGACCTTTTGAATTTCGTTAATAAAATCCATATTATTGGATATATGATTTAAAAATTCTGTAGGGACATGTAGTTTAGTCTAATGCATCATAAATAATCAAAAGCGAGATTTTTTCAAGATTTATGAATTTGATTTTTTTAGTGTTAAGACTTAGGAAACAACAAATTTTAAATCCTGTATAAAAAACAAAAATTTTTGCTACATAGTCACTAGGAGCTAAAAATTTGAAATGTTGGTTGCTAAATTTGAAGAAAAAGTAATTAAATTTAGCTACCAAGTAGCTAAGCTGGTAATTCGGATAGAATTATGAGTAAAAAATCTTTTTCAAATCAATAAAGTCAATCTTTAGCTTGTGCTGCATACCAGTCGCAGTTGCACATTTGCCGAAATGCATAATTGGATAAACAAAGATCAGTTCATAAATACAAAAAAGGTGACGTCTTCACATGCTCATTCAATAGATGAATATTCTTTATATATTTGCTGCTCAAGTGTTATTCGCCTCCCCTTAAATCACATGCATATGTACATTTTTTGAGTTGGGTGATGTTTCCGCTGAATCACCAATTTCATTGAGGCCAGTTTTGCAAATTTATATTCTCTGATCTAAGTTAAAACTTACATATATCTTTTAGCAAAGTAAATGAAAACAAACCCGATTTTACTTAACAAATAGTTTTGTAGAGCTTGGTTACCCGAGCGCAACAATGTGCCGTAGATTGACAAAAAAGGCTGGAGGCAACTCAATCGAGTGTAATAGATTGAGTTGCCTCCAGCCTTTTTTTACTGGCAACACTGATTTTTCTATTTCGCATTTAGTCATTGATGCAGTTAAATTCTGATTAAGCTTATATTAAGAAAAACACAATGAACATTAGAAGTTAACTACCCTCATTCTGTGAAACCGATTTTGAATGAGTTGATAGTTTAATGCGCTTTCGCTTCGCCTTCATGGGTGTGGTAATTTGTACACTAACTCTTTTTGTATCAGGACACTGCTGTATCTTTTTTTTTTTACTCTTCTTGCACGAAAGAGGATTAGGATTCTTTGGCCTTTTATGTTTTCTTTTTTCTGCTATATTCTCATTTTTTGTTGTTTGTATTCCTTCTTTTTTCTTCATGAAATCGATACGATGTTCTAAAATCTCTGGTAACAAATTTTTGGACTTTTTGTTGACATATTTTTTTGAAGCTTCTGATGGTGCCTCTAACACAGGTGTTGCCTTGTGCAAATACAGTAAACAACGGCCAGGAACTCTTCGCAGACACGCTTGTAATGCACGATCTTGAGAGGCGACGATGTAGCGGCTTACTTTTGTCTATTATTAAAAATAGTAAAAGTTTTAGATTTAGACAATTCAGCACGTTACACAAATATTTAACGGAAAAAAGTTGTCACCTATGTATGCGACAATATATGTACAAAAACAGTTTCTTTTCCTGTACTTCTCACCATTGATTTAATACATTCCGCTGCCGACACCGGTTTTCCCTCATGACCACATTTATGCACGTAGAATCTCTTTACAATCGTTGTGGCGCCAGTAAGTGGCGGACCAAGTGACTCTGCCTCCAGTATGATGCATTGTGTCGTCAATAACTTCGGGACAGATTGGAAATATTTCTTTATCTGCTCATCAATAATAACTTTGTGCTAAAAGTTTTTAATGAATTTACTAAAATCTCTGTATTGAATCAGTCACCTACCTGTAACGCTGCCTGACAAAATGTGGCATCTATAAGGACTTGATATGGCTCGCGATAGGAGAAATTATTGGCAAAAAACGAAAGTGTTCTGTGCGATTTTTTAAAACGTGCAATCTTCATTTTACTGTGTACGCGATATTAAATAAAAATATTAAAATTGCAAAGGTAGCAATATCTTGTCAAACTTGAGGTAAAGTGAAACATTTGAGTAGTTCCATCACTGTCAAGAATAAACATAACAACCGGATTTTGACAGATATGGTAGTCCTGAAAAAAAAGAAAAATTTGAGCGCCGATGATAAAACTTCCGAATGAAATAAACTTCTAGTGCTTCAAACCTCTCTTGCTTGGTGTCTCGATTTGTGGATTTTGTGCACAAAGTCTCGATGGACTCGTAACGTTGTGAGTGGGTTGATAGTTGTTTCGAGTGCACTCATGCAGACCTCTAGTTCACAACCGATGCCATTATTTCCATTCAGTTGAAAAATGGTAAATTAAATTCATGTTCTTTGGTTGCATGTGCTTCACATTATGCTATTTGTTGCAACCAGAATTTTTTCTTTGGGGGATATTAATATAAAGAAAGTATGTTATATGGCTACACTATTAAGTCATAAGTGACATGCGGTCTTTATTTCATGTTCTAGAAAGATTTCTGACACGAAACTTCGCTGCAAAGTCAAAGTATCTTATTAATTACGATATAAAGCTATTTTAAAGGCATCACTGTTTTGTAAGCTGGATTGTTACCTTCATAGCTTCTCCTGATTCTACTAGGGTAACGACACCTTCATTTTTGATATCAATCTAGATCTCAAGTTATATTGATTTCTACAAAAGCTTTATCCGCAACTTCTTATGGCTATGTTGTCAAAATTAGATACAACAAACACATTTGTTTTTGCTTAAAGCACCTATTCTGCCCTCAGAAGCGAAAAGGGCGTATCTCAGAGAATGCGTTTCGAGATAATTGATGTTTTGCCTATGTTAGTTTGATCAATACATGTAAAATTGAGATAGAGTAAATTTTCTAAGAATAATTTTTTTAGATTTGATCTTAGATATCGGCATTTGGCCTCATTAGATGCGTAATATCTTATGAATATGAGTTTTTTATATACGCCCTTTCCGCTTCTGAAAACAGTATTAACAATGAAAAAAATGTCAGCAGTTAAAGCTATATTAAGCTTTATCCTTTATTTCTTCGCAATCAAATCCGCTTTTATTTCGTTCTTTACTGTGCAAAATCTATGCGCAGAAAGTCAAATGAAAAGTCGGATGAAAAAGTCGTGGCATATGAGGCGAACGTACGACTCAGTCGTACTGACGGTAGTAGAAAGCTATGGTAGAAAGTCTGAGGCAACTACAAAGACGATTACTTAACAAAAAACCAATGAAAAGAAGCACTTATGTCATATATGTTTAAAGAAATCTTAAGCATGACATTCAAACAATAATTATTAAGTAAGTACACACTATTGTAGAATGTCATTGTTTTTCTATTATTCATGTTGCACGAGCTAACTTACACTTGGAAATTCGATCAAACGGTTAAGAAGCTAAACACAACTGGGACGTGCGATTTAGCTTCTGTGTCAAATCGCAAAATAGAATTTGTTCAATTTCTCTGCGATAAATTTTGTTGTGTCAATTTTGTACTCACTATTAACGTATAGGAAAATCTGGACGATATCGCACGTCCTAGTTGTGTTCAACATCTAAATAAAATACTTGCCTGTTCTCTTTTGTGAATTTGTTTTGCGTTTACACACGAATGCAAAAATTTTGCTCGTAAATATTAACCCCTTAACAAATTCTAGTTTGTCAGCTTTTACACGAGGAAACTCTTGGAAGAAAGTTTTCCTGTTTGTTGGCAAGAAGGGAAAAACGAAAGGGTGGTGTACAGAATTTGTCGTACACGCGAAATCCCTTTCATTCTATTCGTTAGCTGATATTATGCTTTGACCTATAAAATGTTTGGGTCGCGTCGAATCGCTTATTTAATGTGAATTGATTAACTATTATGGAAAGAGGAGAAAAACAAAACAATAAGGAAAAGTTATGGAGTAAAAAGTGGTACTTAAAAAGGGTAGATATACTGACAGAAAACTTTTAATTAATCGTTTTCAATTGCTATAGTACCGTAACAAATAATTGACCATTCATGCGCGAACAATAAACGACGACTAACCATATGCTATTGCATCAACTTCGCTACAAGTCTTGCAACTCGCTGTACAGCCGCTAGCTCCGCCCACAAAAAACCACATCATTTTGATTTTCATACAACTGTTGGACCAACACAAAACTTGATTGTACAACGATGCAAAATTCTATACAATGCGTTGTACAACAGATTTGATCTTCTGTACCTTAAACTATGCATGACAGACAGTTAACTAATTATCATCTCTTTCACTCCTCAATTCACATTTATATGTGACTTCTCCCACAATTCCACATTAATTTTTAACGCCGGCTGTCACCTTGACGGAAGGTCACCAGCTTCCAACAAAAACAACAACTAAATACATACAGCAAACAACGCCGGTCCCCCTAAGTAACACAAACAATTTCGCTTCTAAAAATTGCGCATGTCCCACTAACACCACCACAACAAAAATTATCGACTAGAAATCTTTGCAAAACTTACTTATTCCAAACTAACACCAATGCAAACGACGATGTTGGCTACGAAGACTATTGCCGCTATATTTCTGCACACAGTTGTTCGTCATCCGTCGTCTTCAACATTTGGTGGAAATAAATTTGCAGCACAGCCTTTGAATTTGAAACGCTTAATGTAAGTAAAAAAAGGAGCATTAATGAGCAAAATCAAAAATTATGCTTAAATTTTAAAAGAAACGAAAATTTTGTTTACAACCAAAATAACAAAAAAAATTGGAGAAAAAAAATTTACTCTGTAAAAAGTTAAAAGTGAGGCGAAGTGCAGTTAGATAACAAATTAAAAATTTCTGCTAAAACTGATGCAATTTTAGATAACAAAGAAAATTGTTTAATTTTGTGGGTATTTATTTACATGTTGTATTTTAAATAAGTGGCTTTATGTTGCATTTTAAATAATTTGTTAATAATTTGTTGCATTTTGATTGGATCTCGAATTTGAGACATATATTAGTATGACCTTAGTGATGTTCGTAGAGGTCATTGCGTTTTACATGAATACTGGGTGTGATGCACTTTATTGCATATTTTGAGTGCGTGCTTTTTCTTTTTGCAAATCTCGCATCAATTTTGTATGCCAAATTTCTATGATTTTACGTTAAAAACGGTATCAAATATTAAAATTTGTAATGTTTTAACTCTCTTTTTAGTCAGATATAAATCTCAAACCAAATGTTGAAAAAAATTTCAGCGTTAACATCGCACATCAATTACCATAGTGAAATTAAAGAAAAAGTAATTTAAGTTAAAGGCGTTGAAAATATGAAGAAAAGTCAAACTTTCTAAATACAACAAATTCTTGTATTGTTTATTTCAGATGCATATGTATTTGAAGATATGGGCGGTTAATGAATATGTATATTTTTTAGATATCCACCTTAAAAGTATTTGGATTCAGAAAAAAACTATCAAGGGTATACTATAACCTTTGGCCTCGCTGAAAATTAAATAACCGCAATGCCAGTAGAATCTATTAAAAAAGATTTTGAAGTTTTTGCTTACATGGGAAGTGATACCATTTTCACGTAGTGTCTCAGGATCGATTTCTTATCGATCTACGGGTGAAATTTACCTACAAAGTGCGCTTCCAATCGAGGCTCTCAATAGGATGGGTGACCTAGAGAACACAAAATTATTTTTCCATTAGACTTGGGTATATAATTTAACATACTGTCAAGTTTCTCCTTTAAATTACAGTTTTTGATTTACTATATTTATTTTTGATTTCTTGGCATTTTGTATAAACTTCCGAATTAGCTGACGATTGTTTTTTTCCTCACTGTTCGCTTACCCAGACGTTGTATGTGTATCCATTTTCTGCCATATCCTATACCTTTCTTTTTAAAATTTTTTTATATGAAGTAATGAAACTCCCGAAAAGCCACGATTCATCTGTGGCCGATACTACGAATAAAATTGCACTCATCTCTCTTACTTCTTGCCGCCTAGCCAACACACAGTTTTAATTTTTTTTTTTTTTCAATTCAGCCATAGTGTCTTGTAGATTTTGAGATTTTTTTTTAATAATTATACATGATTTTGGTAATAAAACATGATTAATAAAAAATCTGTTAATATTTATTTAAAATTAAAAATACTTAATTTTTAAGGCAAAACACATACTTCAATTATATTTTCTTTTTTATAGCTCTAGTAAAATGCCTATCAAATCAATTTTTGCCCGCCAAATTTTTGATTCACGTGGTAACCCCACCGTTGAAGTCGACCTCTGCACTGAGTTGGGTCTCTTCCGTGCCGCAGTACCTTCTGGCGCCTCTACTGGTGTACATGAAGCTCTGGAATTGCGCGATGAGGAGAAGAACAACTATCATGGCAAAGGTGTAAGGAAAGCCGTAGAGCACATTAACAAAAGTCTTGCTCCTGAAGTTTTAAAGGCTGGTATAGAAGTCACCGATCAGGAAGGCATCGATAATTTCATGATTAAGCTCGATGGTACCGAAAATAAGTCAAAGTTTGGCGCTAATGCCATTCTAGGCATTTCTTTGGCCGTATGCAAGGCTGGTGCTGCCAAGAAGGGCATACCATTGTACAAGCATATCGCTGACTTGGCTTGTAATAAAGATATCATATTGCCAGTTCCTGCTTTTAATGTTATCAACGGTGGTAGTCATGCTGGTAATAAATTGGCAATGCAAGAATTCATGATTCTTCCAACTGGTGCTAGCAGCTTCACTGAAGCAATGAAAATTGGCTCAGAGGTATACCACCATTTGAAGAAGGTCATTAAGGACAAATTCGGTTTAGATGCTACCGCTGTCGGTGACGAAGGTGGCTTTGCACCAAACATTCAATCAAACAAAGAGGCTTTGTGCTTGATTCAAGATGCCATCGCTAAGGGAGGTTTCACTGGCAAGGTACAATTTTCTCGATAACATGCTTTTGCATTTTCATACTTATCTTATTTTCGTTTAAAAAGGTTGAAATCGGAATGGATGTTGCTGCTTCTGAATTCCACAAGGATGGTCTCTATGACTTAGACTTCAAGAACTCAGCTAGCGATAAATCACAGTGGTTATCACCAGAAAAACTTACTAACTTGTATCAGGATTTCATTAAAGACTTTCCAATTGTTTCGATTGAGGATCCTTTCGATCAAGATCATTGGGACGCCTGGAGCAACATGACTGCCGCTACAAAAATTCAAATTGTAGGTGATGATTTGACTGTGACAAATCCTATACGTATTGCCACCGCTGTAGAGAAGAAGGCTTGCAACTGCCTCCTGTTGAAGGTCAACCAGATTGGCACTGTGACAGAATCCATTAAGGCTCATTTGTTGGCCAAGAGCAATGGTTGGGGTACCATGGTTTCACATCGTTCCGGTGAAACAGAGGACACTTTCATTGCTGATTTGGTTGTGGGTCTATCAACTGGCCAAATCAAGACTGGCGCTCCATGCCGCTCTGAGCGTTTGGCCAAGTACAATCAAATTCTTCGCATCGAAGAGGAGTTGGGTGCTGGTGCAAAATATGCTGGCAAATCATTCAGAAAACCACAATAAATACAAAATTACATATAAACATTCAAGCAACTAAATTTTTTTGTTTAAATGTTGTAGTTTTGTTTGCTTGTTGTTTTTGTTTTTTTAATTTTTATGCGGATAGCAACTAAAAATGCAAAAACAACAACAAGCAAACAAAACTAAAATACTCAAACAACTAATTATCTACATCCACCAAAGTTATCCGATAAAGCTGCTAAACATTTCTGTATTCAAATGTATGGTTTTAGAGAAAAGAATCTTTTATTCAATTCTCATAATGACTAACATCTTTCTTCAATTTTCAACAATTTTTGAGGCCAGCAGAAGGAAGGTAAAAAATTTTTTCTTTCATGTTAAATTGGAACATTTTGGAATTATTGTAAAATTCTAGTAGTTGTACTATTCAGGCAAGATCGTTAATTTTTAGTGTATAAGTGTTTGCGGCATAAATGCGAGCACTGTTAAAAGAATTTCAAGTTTATCCATGATAAATGAATTCGATTGAAATAAAAATCTTTAAAAAAAACACATACCTGTACATTTAATAATTTCTATTTTGAGAAGTTGATAACAAAAAATCGCTTTGTGCATTGTCAAGGTTATATGGGTTGTCAATTTCCAACAAAATACCCAACAAACTTATGTATGTTTGTTTATACATATATATATATATATGTATATGTAAATTAAATCAAATGAATGTGTGGGTGTTTAAACAATTTAATTAAATGTTTTTTAGACAACACAATATATGATATTTTTATTACAATGCTAGTCGCTAGTTCTTTTAAAAAATGTTTGCTTATATTGAGTTTCTGAAATGAAATCCTCGTCAAACACAAGCAATTGAATTTCTATTTCGCGAAGGGGGCAATTCCCACACTTAGATAACAATGCATTACAAAAAAATACATATATAGTACATATCCATACTCTTAATGGGCGTTAAATATTATTTCTTTATAGAAAATTCAAGTGGTTACTCTATGTATATATCATTCTTTGCCAAGTGTAACGCCCTATCAGTACATCGCAGTTTTTCAGATAAAAAGGTCTTACCAGCCTTAAAACTTTCATTGAATCAATTACTTGACAATGCCGTGTGGCGTCTTTGCAAATTTTAAAATGGCGACTCCAAATGGCGTTCACAATGGAAAAATTTTCGTCAAAATTTCACCAAAATTGATCAGGACAACGTCCCCTTTCAACGTTCCCCTTTATAACGTGGTCGCCTGGTATGAAAACACTCTTACACAGTGTCATTGGAGTTAAGTAAAGGGTTGTGCTCTATAGTATGCACATTTTTTCCAAAGTATAGCTGTGGACAAGAAAATAGCAGTAGCTTCATCTATATTTTATAATGCCACATAATTTATTTTCGCAGAAGATCTAAATAACAATTTGTACACTAATTATTTATTAGGGGTTCTTGGTTTATGGCGGAGGTAAAATTTGGCAACACAATATCGCAACTTTGTAAATAACGATTTCTAAAAATGTAACCACATTTATTCATGAAACATTAAAATAGCAGTGTGATTGTCTTTTTTAATTGTACTCAAGGAAGTGTATTTTTTTCGGGAAATTTAAAGAAACTAAGTTGAATACTCTTCATTTGTAATCTTTTTATAAATTACACTGAAAATTAACGCATTTATTGTGTCTTTTGTTGACTAACAGTTGATCAGCGGAAATCATTCTTCAGTTGAGGAAAGTGGGAAATGATATAAAAATATTATATCGTGCCCAACAAAAATTATGTTCTAGACGCCGTCAAATCTAGAAAATTTGGAGAAAACAAAAAACTTCGCCGCAAGACGATGGCAAAATTGTGGCGCCAAAAAAGATCTAACAGACAAAAATCCCGGTAGGGTTACCTCAAATAACCGTACTGGGATGTTCCCAAAATTGATAAAAATGTGGCAAACACGAACGTGGTTCAAATTTCTTGAGAACCACTACAGCACTAGTAATCACTTTCAAAAGGGAAAATATTTCTATTGAAATTTTACACAAAAGCTATATACTTTCCTTTTTGAGAAGTAGATGTCAGAGCCCACAAACATTGAATTAAGAAAAATCTGATCATCGAAATGCATAAATCTTGATGCACTGAACAAAATAATTGAGATAAAATGTTTGGTTCTTCTATGTTTTTATAAATATAATATATATTCAGCCTTATCCTGAGGTCCACACGAACGTTTCACCTTAAGTTTTCTTTTTCACCCGAAATTTAATTAGCTATCAGTTTCGCCCGAATGAAATTTAATTTCGAATCAACTGTGGTAATACGAACTTTTGTTCGCTTTCAAAAAAACAATGAAAAGCGAACAATTTCATCCGAAACTCAGGATAGGTGATATGTGAGAAGCTAACAGTTTCGGGTGAAAAGTTGTTCACAATGGCTCACTAAACTATACCGATATGTTACAATTTATTCATAGAATATGGAAGATATCAATAAACAAAAGAAAAAAATTTGTATAACTCAGTTTTGCAGATATATTACCTTACACACAGGGTATATTCACTTGGTCATTCGTTCGTAACGCATAAAGAGGTGTGGCAGGTATACCAAAGTGAACATATTCTCAATCTGGAAGAATACTGATTTCTCTTCCTCTCCCTAAAAACATGCTCCTACTCCTTTATTCTGCACAGTCAGGACAAAAATGGATGGAATTGGACACGCGAGAGCAGCATTTCACATTGAATTCACAGTACGAACGAGGTAGATGCGTTTGAACAAGTGGTGTGCCTAAACAAAAGTAAAACTCTTAAATTATCATATCAACCAACGAAAGTTGTCAAGTGAATGTAATAAAATTGGAGCAACTGTTCGCGACTTGAATAACAGTTTAAGTTTTATATTTTTACATACATCTCCATGATCAATGATTTGTTTGCCTTTAAGCTCGAACGATGTTTTCCGTCGTACTATTGAAATTTATGGAAGTATGTGTATGTTATTCAGAAACGTGCAATTTGAAAAAAGTTACACTTTTTTATATGATCTACCTCCGCTGAATTAATTGATTTGGTTTTAATTGAATTCGTACAAAATTTTGAATTTATTTAACTTGTTCAACATAAATTACATACATGTTTCTAATGAATTTACAATATCTACTAAAGCACAAACGTGTACAATTTAGTAATGACAAACTTTGTAATGAATTTTTAAAGTATATAATAGAGGAATGA
Source organism: Meiosimyza decipiens (assembly GCA_963680825.1). NCBI lineage: Eukaryota > Metazoa > Arthropoda > Insecta > Diptera > Lauxaniidae > Meiosimyza > Meiosimyza decipiens. The sequence continues at coordinate 51,050,587 of OY804260.1, forward strand.
TTATCAAATGTAATCAATATTTTTAAACTTAATATATAGTTTATGATTTCAGCTTTTCTTCTTTAACAAAAAATAATAATTTAAAAAATCTATTTCATTTTCCGATGACTAAGGCACAGAGTTCGTCGCAATTGCAATAGGCCATGTTGTCGGACCTTTTAGCACAATATCCTCCAGTTGTTGTTTAATTTTAATAAAACGTCGCTTAAACTCTAAACCACAACCCTTCGACAAACGAAAATCAATTAGTATTTTACCATCCATCTCGATAATGTGTGCCTTAAAAACCAAACGCAACTTTCGCCGATCGATAGTCGAGATAGTAACAAGGCCATCGTCACTGATCTTGCAGGTGTAGCCCAAACGATCGCAGGTGGCAGAGAGTCTTTTAATTGTGTCATCCCAGTGTGTGGATACAAAAAAACGTGTCATACGACGCACCAAACGTTGGAAGACATTTTGAGAGGCAGTCGATTGAGTTTGATTCATTTGTGTACAAAGCAGCAGATCATCCAGTAGTGCTGGTTGTGAAAAGGAGAAATTTAAGCGAGCCTCTTGTGCTGCAGGATGATGGTCAGCATTGCAATGCATATTGGGTGCTTCCAAGTCAGGCTTGATTGTGGGCATCGGCTGAGAGCAGTAATTTCGTGAAATGGAATCATCCAAATTGTGGCTGAGATTCAAGTTCGTGTGCTGACGCTGTCGTTTAGCTTTAGGGGAACGTATGTCGAGAGCAGCAGCTGAGTCAACAAGGTCACGAGAGCGGTCTGTAAAGACAAGTAAATTTGTAATTTTCATTGTTATGTATTATATATTTATGATAAAAATTAAAAACAATAGTATGTAACAAGATATATGTATGTGACAGTTTGCATGAAAAGAGTCCATATGTTGGCTTACTGTTTTTATTTGTTTGAGGTTTTATAAATAACGAGTGGCTTTCCCGTGACTCCGTATGCTTTCACAGATTTTAGTATGGAAATATACATCCGCATACCGAATTTCACAACTATAAGTACTAAAATATAGCGTGCTCCAATCCTATCCCAATTTTGCAAGGTACTTGATATAGACATTGATTTTAACTACAGTTGACTCAAGCGAATTTTGTTGTGTAGCATGTGTTACGCTCGTTGTTCAATCCCGCTCATATTCGGCAGGGTGCACATTTGTGCCAAGATATAGCACATAAATTATTTTTGTTGCATGATAGTTGAAAAGCCCAGTTTATTTACGGCGCACAGTAGATGCGTAATGGCCAAAAACTAAAAATGTGTTCGTCCTCAAAACCCAACAAAATGGGTATCGTTGTAAGGGAAAAACTTCAAGGAAAGTAAATCCAAAATATTAGTTCAAACCCTTTAAATCAGTACTTTTCGGCAATGATACTGTCGTAGATTTTTTTGTTTTTGAGCGTCTAGGAAAAAATATTTATAGTAGCACAATTTTGAAAATATCAAATCAATTTAATTTTTGGTTTTTATAAAAAATATAAAAGAAAAAACGGTTTTCATTATTTGAAAAAAAAAACCGGCGGGTTGCACTCTTGGAGTGCCGACAGAATATATGTATATAAACATATATACCATATATGTATATATAAATACATATATATATATATATAGAAAAGAGAGAGGGAGCCTTAGCCGCGAACGCATATATGTACTATATATATTATATATATTTAGTAATGCATAAGGTGCAATTGCCCAAATGCAAAATAAACAATTGTTTTTATTTAATAGTGCAATTTTTAATTTCAATATATTTTTTAGAATATCTTTTCTTTTTAAAATTTTTATATAATTTTGTTGAACAATTTTTGAGAACTAACAAAAAGTTATAAATCAAAAATTCAAAAGCAACAAAGTATTTTATTTTTGGTATAGTATTTCGTAAGTGTTTTGTAGTGAATGTGTACGTGTAACAATGCAGACACTACATATATGTATATAGTCGGTGGCGGTGACGGTCGGTGTCGCGAGTTTATAATTTTTTCCTCAGCTGCGAACGCATATATGTACTATAAATAGTATAAGGTTTTATTATGACTAGTGATAACCCCCGAGAATTATGTGTGTGTTCTGTACACACTAAACAGATCTTAATTTTAGAATCGACTTTTGGCGTACCCTTACTGGCCTTTACGATCCCGGTGGCATTTTCTACAAACACAAAAAACTTAATGCAAGTCCCGTTTACATCGCGTTTTGTGTCACTTGGGACATGCCACGCTAAAGGCATTTTAACCATAAGTATCCATCCTTAAGAACCCTCAGATGGAAAAAAAGCAGCCAAATTTTTTAAAAATGGGGTGGAATGCTCAAGAGTAGATATGAGAATATTGGTTTCAAAGGAGAAGTCAAATTTAGTTCAAAGTAATGCCCGCACACAAAAAGCGAGTTTTTTACAAACACCCATGTGCGCTCGATATCAATTATTTAGTTTTAACAATAAAATGGAGAGCCTTTCAAAAAATATTCATTACATCTATTGAAAAAAATGCATCACATCTTCCAAAAATATGAATCCAAAATAAAGTTTCTATACAACAATAACATAACACGAAGCTGCTGTTCCTTGGTCTTTCTTTTCAAATATCAAGCTCCACTTACATTTCGTACACACACACTTATTCATTGCTATTGTCCAGCAGGCAATTGAGCAAGGCCTTCCCCGGAGGCCTGCTAGCACTACTGCGATGGTAAGAGGCCTTCTCAAAACTCATTTTTTTTTTTTATACCCTACACAGAGGGTATATTCACTTTGTCATTCCGTTTGTAACGCATAGAAGGGGGCGTGGCAGGTATGGAAAAGTATATATATTATTGATCAGCGTCACCACCTGAGTTGATATAGCTGTGTCCGTCTGTCGGTCTGTCTGTCTGTTGAAATCAAGTTTACGAGAAAACTAAGCAAGCTAATTAAATGAAATTTGGCACAAAGGTCACACCTTCTTACAAGCTGCTAGCATATAAAAATGGGCGAAATCGGTTAACGGCCACGCCTTCCGTCCGTACTCTATGTAAATATACCCAAGTCCATTTTGAAAAAATGTTGCTGCGATTTTGATGAAAATTGGTGATTTGGTGGAGATGAGAACAAAATTAAGATTAGGCTAGGTACTAAGTTTGCAAAGGCTCTTAAAGGGGCGTGGCACAAACCTAAATTTTAACTTTTATAACGCCATAGCTCGTAAACCGTGCAAGATATTGTGATGAAATTTGGTACACGAGTACAGATCTTATGAATCTTGAATTGCACATAAAGTGGGCGGAATTGTAAAAGTAGGCGTGTCACTTCTTAACAATTAAAAATTTGGATTTCGTATAACTCCAAAATGGCAAACACGATTTGCATTAAAATTTTAGGGATGATACCACTGAAAATAGTCAACAATACAAGCTACGTCAATATACTGAAACATTTTTTTAAGGGCGTGGCACATCCTACAATATTTATAAACGTTATATAAAGAGAACTTACAACGCAATCGTTATGAAATTTAATAAGGTGGATATACTTGCTAAAAGGTGTCTTCTTGCAAAATTTTGGCACAACTGTGTCGGTGGGTGTCGCACCTCCCATATAAGCGAAATACGTTTAATGCTATAGATAGTGTGCTATAAGAGTAATCTTCATAAAATTTTGTGTAGAGGTGTCGGTTACTTTAAGCTTCGGAATTAAATGAAACTTGACAAGATTGCATCAGTGGGCGTGGCACCCCCCTCATTAACATAAAGTTGTAAGTGCTTTTTTAAATGAACTATTGGAGCAATTGATCTGAAATTTGATGTAAGTGGTTTACTGGGTATTAGGTACATATCAATCAAAAGCTGGCGAAATAGCAAAAGTGGGCGTGGCACCTCCCAACTATCGAAATATATGAGCAATCATACTGAAATTTGGTGTAAGAGGTTTGTTTATAAAAAGCTATTTCTGGATCAAAATCGGACTGGATTGCATCAGTCCGTCAATTATCTTATGAATAACTAACTAACTTTCCAACAATTTTGAACCTTTTTACATTATTTTCGACTTATTCAACCTCCTCAACATTTTTTAACATTTATTTAGAAATAACTTTCAATGCAGTGTAGGGTATGTGAGTTTCGGTCTGGCCGAAGATAACACCTTTACTAGTTTTTTATTATTTTTGTTTTTATTTACAATCTGTTAATATTAACAATAAGTAAATTTTATAAGTAGTGAAATTTTAATTAGCAGAATAGTTGCGCTTCATTGAGTGTATACTCATGAAATTCTACTATGCCTTATCACAGCAGGCGTGCTATTATACCTTCCCACAGCAGTAGTGCTATAAGGCCTTCCCACAGCAGCAGTGCTATAAGGCCTTCCCACAGCAGCACTGCTATAAGGCCTGATATTAGAAGGCAAAGAAGAAGGACTTCATGTATTTTTTTATTTCATGCATTGCAATGTTTTATGATTCGACATTACTTTTTGTCATTGGATTGTACTTATACGACATCAAAAGTTGATACATGGTTAGAAGTAAGGAACGGTGTGCATGTTGCTAGCCAAGTCTTCTGTTTCATGTTATGTTAAAGTGGTAGAGTGTTGTGTATTCAATGGCAAATTATAAATTAAGAAAACGTCACAAAAAATAAATATTAAAAATATCAACGCAAGCGAGGTTGACGCAGATAAAAAAAAAACAGTTAACTAAACCGACGTAGTAAGATTTAATTTTTTCAAAGTACTTCTGTGATGTAGGAAGACGCTATGGCGAGGCTTTTGCAGTTAATCAGTACATTGCTGAAAGAGTTGAAAAAAAAGGGAATCCTTCCACGCTTATACCTCCGTTTCTGGTCAACGGATTTTGGATCCAATAATTTTCCGCAACTCTGCTGAATGAGCACTTCAATTTGTTCTGTAGCTGTTTTAGATCACGTCAACTAAGCCTTACCTTCGAGGAATAAATATATAGATTATTATGCGGTGCCGGTCAGTTCGCGAGTTTATGCTTTTTTCTTCAGCCGCGAATGTTTTCTTATGGAGGTGCACAACGTGCCATAAGAAGTTTTCACTTCAAAAAAACAATTAAATCGGATTTTCGCTTGGTTTTGAAAATGGTCAAAAATTTCCAATTAAAGAAGTCAAACAAAAAAGTTCCCACCGAGTTCCGCATTCATGCTAACAAATATCGTAAGAGCGTTTTATTGTCTTGCAGTATCTGTTAAATAATTCACTGAATTGTTCCGAGTATTTGTGAAATCTCATTTTGAAAACTTATCTTCGAAAAGAAACATAAATATAAAATAAGTTTAATGAGGAGGACCCTTATTTAAAATACTATATTAAAAGTGAAAATAATAAAGAGACATAAAAAATGTATTATCATTTGAAATATTTATTATAATAAATAAATCTTTGTAAAAAGATATCAAACAAACGCTGAACAAACTTATTAATTTTTAAATTACAAATTCATGTTAGAAATTAATATAGGTCCAAGGGAGGTACCTTGGGTGCAAACGATTTCAACTATATTCTATAAACATCTATAACTCTATTTTTTTTTGCATTCTGACCGAGTTTCGTTAAGATCGGTCAACTTTTGTGTGTACCTCCCATACAAAAGCATGTAAGAAATTAATATATTTCCAAGAGATGTACCCTGACTGGAGTGACTGAACGATTTCAACTATTTTTGAAATTTTTCTTAATTGCTTAGTTTAAATTAAATCAAATTTCATTATCATAGGACCGACCATTCCTTCTATTTTTGTCGCCATTTTATATGGGCTCAGTCTACTGTGCGCCATCCACATTTTTCTGATTTTGCGATAATATTTTAGGTAAGATTTCGCTCTACCAAAATATAAATATGTAAACATGTATTAGAGCGGTTCAAAAAATTTTTTTTGAAGTGTCAGCGGATTATAATAGCATTATTATATGTCTAGGCGAAGCCCCTAAAAAGGATTTTCATTAATATTGAAAACTGGATTGGCGTCCCCTGTTCGAAGTTTTAAAAATGGTGCGAATTAAAAAGGTTATCAATTTTTCCAAAAAAGTGGGTGTGGTTTTCAGGCTATTATCGACCAAGGAATTCGAATCCGTGATTAGTTTTTCTTCTTTTTTTCTTAAATTGGAAAATGGCCGAAAAAAATAACGATTTTCTACCGCATATCATTAAGATAATTTAAATATTATACGATTTTCAAAAATTTCAAATTATGCCAAGCCTGTTAATTTTGAAAAATACAGATATCTTGGCTTTGAAATAAGATAATGAATGATATGTGGTTTACGGCATTCATTTATTCAAATAAAAACACATCAAAAATTATGCTTCGCGGGATCACTGGTAAAATAATATGGGGCGATTTTGCAACTTTAAAGTAGAAAATCGGTATTTTTTCATGTTTTACGGTCGATTTTCAATTTTTATGAAGAAAAATTAGATGAAGAATAACTTATCAGGGTTTTGAATTCTTCAATTGATAATAGCCGGAAACCACCCCTACTTTGTTGGAAAATTTGATAACCTCTTTAAGTTGCGCCTTTTTTAAAATAAATATTTTTTGAAACTACAAACAGGGGGCGCCAATCCAGTTTTCAATATTAATGAAAATCCTTTTGAGGGGCTTTGTCTAGTAAGTCCATTGAAATCCCCAGGCACATCGCGAAAAAAACAAAACGTTTTTTTTTTGTGAACCGCTGTAATGTATATGTACGTAACATATACATCTGAGTTTAACAACCTATGTAAAACATACATAAATCTATTCTCGACATTCCCACATTTCTGAATCCCTTTTTATAGGCACTGCCACATATGCATATAAAATAATGAAACACAAGCACTAAAAAAAATAAATCAAAAGAAAGCCAAAATCATTTGGTTTTTGGTAATAAAGCTCTATGGAAGTCACAATTAAAACCATACAGCTAAAATCACCAAAGAACAAATAATAATGCAAAATTAAAGAGTAACCATTAAATAATAAAGCAAAACATAATTTCTTAAGCTACAAAATTAATTCCTTTTTAAACGATTATATGTATTTTACACCTCTCCAAGTGAATGAATTTTTTGGTTTCTAAAAATATTTCTCAAAATATCTTCAATTATACTCGCATGTTATTTTTCAATCAACCCTGAGAATATATCTGCATTCAGATCAAAATTCCCGCTATATCTTATTCAAGATCATATATTTTATTTTGAAAACTATGAAGTTTTTTCCCCTTTTTTATCACAAAAATCGCTTAAAATTCTGCAGTTTTCTGGTGATTTTTCTTGCAATTTTTCACCAAACTCCGGCAATTTCAGGTTGAAGTCGAAAAAGTGTTACAAGGGTATGTCTAAATTGACAATATTTGACCAACAGAATTTATAGAATGTAATGGACATTTCGCTTGGTTTAACGGTACATTTTTTTGAATGTTTCTAGCGATACATTTTATATATGCTACCAGTTTTTAGAATAAACTTGTTTATACCAGGCCAAAATAGTTCATCCGAAGCGTGTTAGGATAAACCAGTTTAGCCTAGGAAAATGTTAGTATGTTAGGGTAAGTTGGAGGCCTTCGGCCCCGACTAAGGGCTTACATCCTCTAATAAGTCTAACACCCATTTAAGAAAATTGGGCCAGAAAAACCAGGTGGAAACCTATGTTTGGGACAGGATTCAACAATGCAACTTTATGTATTCTATGTTATTTAGGTTCTTCGAGTGCTATCATTTGACATAAATTTCAGAGGTAGCCGCCTGGTTGGTTAGTTTCACCAAAATGCATCTCTATCTTTCCCATACATCGCATCCTGTTGTCTTATATACTCGACTGTTCTACAGCAGCCTCTTGGGCTATTAAGAATAATGTCTTCGGATGTGTGCTTTAAAATTAAAACTTTAAGCACAAAAAAAACTTTTTCCTTTTTATACATAGTATATAATACATAACATATCTAAAACAAGTAGTTGACTTGTAGGTAAAATCTTTAATTCTTAGTAATGGCGACAACAACTGCCAAATTTTAAAAACAAGCTACTTTCATATTAGTCTTTGTAAAAACCATTCGTCACAAGGAAAGTCTTCCCTTAATGTACATACATAGGTCATCATACTGACCAACCATGACAATGAACATAATATGTAGTTTAAAAGGGCTGTCGGGGCTAGTTTTTTATTATATTGGGCATTATGTACATATATTCTAAGGAGTAGTTAAATCACCCATAAAATATGATGGAATGAATAAAACAACAATGTACATAATTTTTTGCAATTAAGTTCATAGGAGGTATATCTGGGTACCGTTGAATATTAAGTAAATAAAAAAATGAGCGCTCTAAAAATTGGAACATCTATAACACATTATAAAAAAAACGCATTTGCTTTTAGAAGTTGGCGCCAAATCCTCAATGCTTTGGTAATCTAGCTTTATGAAGTAATCAAGTCTATCATACAGCTAAAGCGCCAAAGCGATGAAAATGAGCAAAACATCAGTTAACTAGCTGGCCGCGAACTAAACTCATTACAATTATATATGTAGGTAAACACTATGTATTTTTATATATGTATGTATATACCATATATTGAACACATTAAAACTCTACGCACCATCAAATGAATAGAATGCAGCCATCGATATGAAAATTAAAGTTGCAATTGAAAAAGTTTTCGTTTAGGTACAGAATGTCTCTCAAAGTATTCAAAGTAGCCAATTGAGAGTCACTAAGTACCTGAACGAATAGTTTTCAGTTTTCATTTCTGACAAGGATGCATGTACAAATAACTTGAAATAAAAATTCCATTCTTCGTTTTAAGCATCGCCTTTTTACTTACCATAATCAGTAAATTGCATGTTGCACCATTTGTGATCCAGAGTTTTATCCAAAGCCATTCGATATGTCGGATTTGTGGCCAGCACTTTTCGAAGTAGCGATATTGCTAATGTGTCCAATTTACTCCATGGTGTTATCGTTGTCCAATTGTCGTTTTCCTTCCAATTAATAAATTCTTGACAATTTGTTGATGGTTGATCCCAAGGCAATTCTGTAAAAGTGAATAGAAATAACGTTAATTCGTATAAAACGTACTCATACTAGAATATTACTTATTTTCATATTGCTTGAATGCAGTAAAATAAATATCGAACAGAACCAATATTAATACTATCCCCCTTCTCGAATGCGTATGCTTTTATTATTGTCTAGTGCTTGTATATATTTGTTTTCTTTGGTCTATATTACTAGTTTGTTTCTATCAAACATGACCAGAAAAGCTGAGTAAGGGAGCTGGAAATCGCTAATCACTTGATTAAAAGAGACAATTCGTAAATTTCAGAGCCAAAATCGCACAAATCGAAAAAACACAAAAAACAATATGCGAGCCGCGGCGCTAGTTCGTAAGTTTCCGTATTGTTATTATTGCTTTATATTTTGCAGAATTGAAAATTACAAAATCAATGGATCTGATAATGAGCAACTGAATAGTGACAAGAAATGTTGACAAAAAAAAAGTACCACCGAAATTCAATTTTTATTGTAGATTGTGTTTAGTATTTTTTACCTTTTGTGGAATCTGAAAATTACGTTTAATATCAAATTTATATGAGAGCTCATCATATTTATAAGGAGCCCGACCAAGTAACTTTTGTTCGACTAGGCCTACTTTGCTTCTATTGTTCTGCCCGTTTTGTACAAAACAAGTAAGAAGTATAAATGTTATGTTCGAAACAAGACTATTGCAACCGAAGCGAATCTAACTGTGTACTAACTAACCGAGGATATCAAGTACTACATTGTGTGGTATTCGAGAATTGCAGTACTGAGGAAAATATCAGAATAACTAGAGTACAACACAACTGGGATTAGATCCGACATTTTTTTTTTGCTGCAATAGTTTTGCTTTGAGAACGTATAATTCTCATTTGTTTTGCCATCAGTTTTCTATATTCTGATAAGGCGAGTGCAAAAATGGCTGAATTGTTGGAATTCACGTAGATCTCTATCATTTAGTAAAAAAAGTAACTTCTTACAATAGACCAGTTTCCGTAATTATCTCAATAATATTTTAAGAAAATATTTATCCGAAAATTAAAGAACACATTTAAAGTAAAAAAGTCGAATACATTTAAAGTAAAAAAAAAGTCAAAATTAAACGGATTTTTATTTTAAATAGGCTTAACTTATAGCTCTTAATAAGCTCTATATAATTGGTGCTAAGGTTGATTTTGGGTAATTTTTCGTTTTTGAGATGATTGCAAAAAAAACAAGGCGTTCGCACGGGACAAAAACAGAAGTAGTTTTCGCGGCCAACAATGGTGTACCTCTTTGCAAAATTTCCTCAAAATGTTTTCAATGTTAAGCAGTGAAAAGGTAAAGACAGACAGAAAAACACACTTTCGCATTTATAATATTGATTAGGATGGTCAAATGGAAACTTTGACTCATTTGTATATTTTATATTGTCATCATATTTATTCATAATTATCTAAAATTTTTATCGTCTGAAAATTTCGTTGGAATAAATTTGTAATTCGTTGGGAATCACCCAAATAAATCAATTAAGTAAACACCTAAATGAGTTCGTATGTTCAGGAAAGACAAATTCTCGCTTAGTCCAGGATCGGGACTTCGCATTTTCTGTGAAATTTAAATCCCGAAATTTCGAGATAAAGTAGATTCTATTTTCTGTTCACGGGATGGAAAGATTTTTATAAAACAGTTACTGAATTAAAACAAAAAATCACGTTTAACGAAAAAGTACTTATATATAAAATAACACAGGCATATAAGAAATAGCTTTTGGCCAAGAGATCAGACTTGGTAAATTCAAAAGATCATTTATGTGCTGAACAAAACCGAATTTTCCTTGACGAATGTCAGAAATGGAAGACGTAAAATTGTGAAACAAACATTTTGAGGCATATTGGAAGACATCTAACACTTACAAAAAGCTGTTTCCGAAATTTTTAACAGCATGCCCCCCTCTTCTTTCCGGGAACATAACTGCATATTTGTAAATTCAGATCATCTTAACTGTAATGTTCTATTTCTCAAAAAGGTATAAGACTATTAAAAAGCATAAGTTAAAAATAGGAGTGCTATGACGTCCGAATTTCATAAAAAATTTGAGTCAGTAATTCGTACTTTTATGCAATGATATCTCAAAATCCTGACAGATAGAATAAAACTAAAAATGAGGTTTCGTTTAATATACAAAAATCTTTCGGACAATATAGTCTGATTTCTTGGTCGAAAAAAAATTAGATTTCTGTAATTCATTGTAAACAAAACACAAATTGAATTCTAGTCTATTTGTAGAATAAAGTACATATGTATACTCACTAAAAACAACTACAAAATACGCGACATATTTAATTCGAATTATTTGAATTTTTGTACTGAATTCTTTATCTGCAGCTCGAATCTAAGCTGAAAAATTGAGTTGAGTGTCATCTGTATTACCCATCATAGATGTGGCCATATTTAATCTTTTTTTATATTTTTTAAATAAAATGTGGGAAGCATAAATTAATTTCGAAAACATAATAAGTTCTTTCCCTATAAATAAAATGGAGTTAGTATGGCTTCATTGTATGCACTACATAATAAAATAATACAAAATACGAGTATAATTTAAACACAACATAAACAAAATTATGAAAAGAACGAAACAAAGTAAAAACAAACATCAAATCAAATGTAAATGAAAATAAAATTAGATACAATGTGCAGCAAGCAATTTAAGCTGGAGCTTTGGTATAAAAGCTTTAGATGATTGCATATATTTAATCTACAGCTAGAATACCAAAGAGTCAGCAAAAATGTGGATGAAGATGTTAATTACTAAAATTGTTATTGTGTGATTTTTGATATTCTGACTGAATAAAAACAGAAAAAAGTTTATTAACAATCAGTCCTAAAACTTTAAAACAAATTAAAATTGATTGGAAAGCCCGTGCAATGATGTTGCAAGCAGATAAATATCAGTGAGGTTTTGGTGCATCAATAAAAAATAACTTATTTATACAAAACAATACTTAACTAAATATTTTACACATATTTTAAGATGCATTTTGTATTAGTCTAAACTATTATACTGTTCTGATTATAACTTAATACGTTCGCGGACGTGAATGCTATAGCATTCAGGTTGTGCATTAATAAAATTTTTACTGTCCGCCAACGTGTTAAGGAGTGTTTTCCTCTGTACACTTTATATAATGAGTATGAATGAATAACATTAACGCTGTAAGAAAAGTAGCAAGACTCACCACCGGCTAACATGGTTACCAAAATTACACCACATGACCAAATATCGGCAGGTTGAGCATGATATGGTTTAATGAGAACTTCAGGTGCAACATAGGGTAATGTACCACAACGTTTGTCTAGTAATCGTTCTTTGCCTTTGCATCTAAATAAAAAAGAAGGATTGTTAATGAAACATTTGAAATTTATTTAAAAAAAAAAAGATAATTAGGGTGTTTTTTTTTTAAATTTCGTAGATGGATTTTATATTTTTTGGGTCTATATTTTAGCTTGAGGTATAAAAATAACCGTCCCGAAATTTGAGCTTCTTAGTTAAAACTGTTAACGACGCGGACAGAGTTTCTTTCCGATTTCGTCGAAGCTTTATGAAAAAACCGACTTAGTAAATCGTAGAAAAAGTCTACTTTAGATACCAAGATATAGCGTTTTAGGTATTTTCGGGGAGAAACTAGCCCCTGTTGGCAAATCACGCTGTGTGGCTGAAAATGCGGACAAAATACACCCGAAGGGGGTTTTTTTTTTTTAAATATGCGGTCTAATAATCATAGATCATACATACTATATGCTTTTTAACTTATTGTAATATTGAAGGCAATATATTTAAAAGCAGCGTGTTTAGCAAAGGAGAGAGATCATCAGATGAACTATAAAAAATGGAATTATATAATTGAATCAGTCACTTTGAGAAGGAGTCATCTTCAAGTTTTGTGATAGTTTAACCCTCTCATTCAAGGCTTGGGTCTAACTTCAAAACGCGTTGTTTCTCGTTTGCAATGAAACTTCACTGCTAATAATAAATGAGTTTATCTACTTTTTTTTGGTGACTTTATCGTTATTATCAATTATCAGTTGGCGTCGATTGTTTTGAAAGAACTTAGCATGAAAAGAGAGCATAGAGCTTTCATTACAATAAATGATTTCTTTTAGTGAATTAAAAAAAAAAAGAAAGAAACAGAGACCAAATTCATGGAACAGATTTCTTTTACACAAATGGAAATAGTCGTATTTTTCGTATGTCATAAAATTTTGGCATTAATTTTCATATGAAAATATAATAATATAATACAACTGCAACCCTAGGCTTTTTGCAAAGCTAATTAAAAATTTTGTAAACAACAAATATTTGCCAAGAGAGTCGTATCGATGATAGGACAGTAATAGGGTGTTTCTTTTATTTTCAAAATAGAATCTACGACATAAGACTTTATGACACTTTGTGAATTCTATAAGTTTTGAGTGAAGATTTAAAATATATGTTGAAGATAAGTTTCAAGCAAGCAAGTTTCTCTTTATTTTATAGTTAAAATATTAGAAAATTGGATTGCCAAAAAGTATAATTTTCTGTAAAGAAAATAACACTTTTTTGTTAATAAATAAAATTACGTCACATTGAATTATTTATTGAGCAAAAAATTTACACACCGAATCAGCGACTTATTAATGTAAGTTACACATTTATGTGTCTAAATATGTGTATAAGGGGTGTTAATTGTTATGCCGCTGGAACATAATTTACTTAATAATTTATATAAAATTGCTAAAGATTCATTGTGCTGAAAGAGATCCTCCGCATAAACATATATTTTTTCTAAAGTGTTTCTAAATGTAAGTAGTATTGTGCTTGTTTTGTACCTAATACCTAAACATAGTCGCCATTCCAAAATCCGATATTTTTATGTTGTCATGTTCATCCAACAGCAAATTTTCTGGTTTTAAGTCTCGATGAGCAATGCCGCGCTGATGCAAATACTTCACACCAGATAGTAGTTGGTTAAAATACCTTTGTGCTTCATGTTGTGGCATGCCGACGTCAGGTTCTGAAAAGAAAATAAAAATATTGCATGAGTGTTAAATTTTTTGTTGTGTGTTTTCAGGCGTTTATCCTTCCTAGTATGGCAAAGTATAAATTATTAGGTAACTGTTTAAACCTGCGACGAATGCGCCAAACGTCACGCGTTGCGTGGTTACAAATTCCAGATTGCATCCTTGGCGTAGTAGGCGCCACAACTAAATCATACTTTATGTTTTCAACACCAGAGTGCTATTAATTTAATTCCGCTGTTTGGTTGTACTCATCATCACTCTTTATGTCATTAAAATAACTGAAGTCAGTCGGCTGTTGTCGAAGACACAAAATACATACAATTAATTATTTTTGAAATAGAAGCATGCTCCACCAAATCTATCCAAATTCACAATTTAATTATGCATTGATTAAAACTAAGCATCTCTTTTGACATTTACGTACGGAATAGACTAATACATACTTAGCGCCTGGTTGAATTTTGTGTGTGTATTCTAACTACTGTAGCTAAGAGCGTTCAGGGGTTAAAAATGTGCTTTCTGGATCGGCGGCAATATCTTTGGAGATGAAGAAGGAAGATGCTTTGCAGTGAATGGTGAGCGCTACCGCGCAATGATAACTACGGCCTATTTTCGAAGACATGGAATTGAACAATTGGTTTCAACAGGATGATGCGCCGTGTCCCACAAGCCATATAGCAATCGAACTTTTGCGTGAGAAGTTTGAAAATCACGTTATTAGCTGTTTTGGTGATGTGCATTGGCCATCGCGCAGTTCGATTTGAATACGTTAAACTATCAGTTGTGGGGAGCCGTTAAAGATAAGTGTTACGCTAACCATCTAGATATGATTGATGCTTTTAAGAACGGTACAGCCATCGATCAAATAGAGCTTATGAGATGAGATATGATGTATATAGTTTTGGGAGCGTGATATCGCTCAATTTTCTGAACCAAAATTTGCCAAGAATCTTCCACAGGCTATATAAAGCATTTAAAAAAGAGTTATGAAAGTACGTTGAATTGAATCTATTGGGATTTATGCGCCAAAAACTTAAAATTTTTATAAAACTTCAATTTTGTGAGTTGAAAACTACAAGCTCTCATTGACATTAGTTGATGCTACCCAAATATAAATTAACTTTTAAGCAAAAGAACTGCACGAAAAATGCAAAAAGAAATTGAATACTATTTTCTATAAAAAGTAGCCCAATGGAAAATCTGTGAATGCAGTTTTGAACACCTCTTTTGCATTATGCAATTTTAAATGAATATATTCTTGGGCGTAAGTCATTGTTGGACAACAATACTACAATTATCTTAAAACTCTCTTTAAGAGCATGCAACTTCAATATAGGTTCATTAACTATTTCGACCCTTGGCTACTTGTTTAATGCTGTGCCAGTTTGCTTCGATTTTTGACATATCATTTTCAAGCATTCTCCGCCAAGAATTTATTGGACTTCCTTTGCATCTGGAAGGTGAATCTTGGGGGTCGAACCACCAAAATATCAGTTGAGATAGAAGTATGGTTTGAGATCCTCCGGGGGTACCAAATTCTCAATATTCGCTTCAAACAGGAGTTTACAGCTAAATCAAACCCTATTTTACAATATAGGCAAAAAAAAAAAGATTTCTCTGTAAAACTTAAATAAAATTTCAAATCACACCCGAAGTAAACCTGTAGCTTTTAGCTCCTTTAGGTAAGAACTGAATAAATAAATCGTCGTACTTCCTCATATGACAAGGTTAACCTACGGGCCTTTTTAACAGAATGTATGACACTTTAAGTTAAGGAAAACTAATGCGACAGCCATATAAAAAGTTGGAAAATCAAAAGCACGCTCACAATTCAACACTCAAGTGTAGTTAATTCACTTTATGGAACACTCTTACATAAATTCAAAGGAAAATGCCAATTTAAACGTCAGAGCAAATATGAATAGCTGTTACGACAGGATAAAGTGGGCGACAAAATGAAAAGAGAAACAAAAAAAGAGAAAGCATAAACTAAATTTCATAGGATTAAAAGTTTAGAGCACAAAAAAATTGGTAGGAAACACCGTCGATATTTCAGTATATGTATGTATAGAAAGGTAAGGATAAATATGTATGTACAAATCCTTACAAAAAGGGTGCATGCTGTATTAAGTAAAGGAAGTCCTAATCTACAGTAAGGATCTAAGATAAAATGGACAGACAGGTGTATAAATAATTGAAAAAAAAAATCAGATAGATTGAAAAGTGTGCAAATATTGTTGTCTACTTTTAATATCTTTTACTTTGAAGGACTTTGAAGGACATGTTGGTCTACCTGTTCCTTAATGTTATAAGTATATTATGCACAATGATAGTTAGGTAAAAACTTTATATAGGAATTTTTGAATTGCAAATGAATTTAAAATGAGTCAGCAACAACCACATAATCGTTGGTTACAGAATACAGATATACAAATTCTTGGAATTTCTTGTGTCTGGTAAAAATAAATGTTATAACAAAATATAAATATGTATGTGACAAACTGTTCGGTATTACGTGCATTTCTAAACCTGGAAACTGGGTATTTTGAAGCGAAAACAGCGATGAAGTGACGATAGATTAAAAGTTTAATATATTTTTTTAGAATCCAAACACATTTTCTCCTATGCGCCTGAGTTTCTTCTCCGTGGCTCTTCAAAAAGAAGCATTCGTACATTTACTTAACTCACAATAACATTATTCCATTATTTTTCTTTTATTTAATTACAGAAGTACGTCGAGAAAACGATTAAGCAAATAAATATTTATGTGTCAAACACGTATTATTTGAAACAAATTAGAGCAAAACTTGGGTGAAATATCATTTGTTTGACACAAAAATTTATGTGAATTGTTTATTTTAAAAGTTTTACAAAGGAAAATCTTTTAAAGAAAATTTTTTACAGGATAAGGTAATTTTTATTTTAGGTAACTACGACCATATAAACGGTTTATTCATGACTTTCGATGATATTGACGAGCAAGTCCTCATATTTAACTCCATATCCACCAAAACACTAATGTACAGCTGCGGTCAAAGTAATAGCACCAAGAGCGTGGTAAACAGCTTGGACGAGAAATCTCGGAAGCTTCGGGGACTAATCAACATTTTTTTTTAAATAAGGAAGATGTAATATGCCAGATGCTTACTATCTAAAGAAATTACTAAAATAAATATGTTTTCCTAATTTTATGACACGATAATGCTCATAAATGCCAATATTTGACAGTCAGAAAAATAGCACAGAGCAGAAATCACAAAATATAAAAAATTTTATTGAAAAGATGTGAGTAATTCATTAATTATTTATTACTTAAGACAAAGTTTTACATTAAATATACATTATATTAATACTTTATATTGCATGATTTTTATTGGCAATGACTGAGTTCTTCATCAATCTCTATAAGGGTGACCTTATTATTCGCCAGTTAAAACTTTAAATTAAAATATTTTTATCTATCTTCATATATACGCAGTGTGACAGAAAAGTTCCAGAGATGTGCTCCTAAAACTAGTAGCAAACATAAACCGATAATAATATTGTATATTGACGCAGTTTTTGAACTTTTCAGTCCCACTATGTAATTGCATAGGTAGACAACATTGACTACAGATACAAAAAGTTACATACATATGTGCATAGATATGTATTTATATGTCACTGATGGCATTTGGGTTTTGTGGAAATGTACTGAATCTAGACTTGAAATGTATGTACTTTTTAGAGGGCGAATGTACTTTTTCTTTCTTAAACACCAAAATTTACTAAAAAAATGTCATTTGATTTTTTCATACATATTTCAGAAACGTTTACGAAACAAAAAAAATAAAAAAAGGAAAGGTCTTTCGATTTTTTATGTATATTTCATCAAAATTTAAAAATTCTTTAAAATTTACTGAAAAACACAAAAAATAATGTATCAATTTTAATAGTAATATATGAATTAGCAATATGCAAAAATATTAATGATGTACACATTAGGGTTTGTCAAAAAAAATCAAATATTTTTTTTTTTGGATCCGACATACGAAAACTAGTTCCTAGGTACCTCTAGAAAGTACTTACAAAATCTGAGCTCTTAATATTAACGGGAAGATTATGCTCAACATAGTTTTCCATTTTTAGTTTAGTCTCATATAAAAATGGTCATATCTTATCACCAGTAGATTGTTAAACCAGTTGCATTGTCAATATTTATACGAAATTAAACGCTCTACAAAAATTATCTCAGACACTTTTTTCATTTATCTTACCATTTGAAAGATATTCAAGGTCAAAGATTGAAGTATTTTAAGGAAAATTAATTTTTGTTTTGAATTTTGTAACTTACTAAAAAATAATTATTGTCAAATAAGCTTCAATTATTTCTATAGGAAATTGAACGCTCTACAAAAAAGGTCTCAAGTGGTTAATCAATTACTCTAACCAATTAGAAGATATTTGCAGTAGAATCCCAATGGTTATTGATTTTAATATTTATTGAAAAACGTTCCTTAAAATACTTTAATCTTTGACCTTGAATATTTTTCAAATGGTAACTTTAATGAAAAAAAGTGTTTGAGATCATTTTTGTAGAGCGTTTAATTTCCTATAAATATTGACAATGCAACTGGTTTAACAATCTATTGGTGATAAGATATGACCATTTTTATATGAGACTAAATTAAAAATGGAAAACTATGATGAGCATAATCTTCCCGTTAATATTAAGAGCTCAGATTTTGTAAGTACTTTCTAGAGGTACCTAGGAACTAGTTTTTGTGTGTCGGATTCAAAAAAAAAATATTTGATTTTTTTGACCCACCCTAGTACACATGTATGTACGTAAAAGCGCAATTCAGAATTTTGTACAAGCCACATAAAATAAAATATAAGTAAATAAGAGTATATATAGCTGAATTTGCAGCACGTGTTCTGCACACAATTTAACTAAAAATGCAATTAAGTTAATGGACTTTTGGAAACAAGCATCACGTTCATTAGAAAATCACGACTTTGTGGTTTCTCTTGTAGAATATGGTTTTAGAATTCAAGTAGTTCAAAATTTGGGAAGTAATTTCGAGTCAATATATGTCAAAAAATCCCCAGAGCGTTTTTTTTTAATTGCAAATTTATTGGCCCGTAGTTATAAACTAATTCAGAGCAGGTTTTAACGACTTTAAAATTAGCACTATGTTAAGTCTATTATAGTCGACTTAAACCCGTTTTTACTCTAAAAGTGCGTTTTAAATTTGAAAGCAGGAAAAGGAAAGCAAGTTTTAAAGTAACATTTTATGTAAAAATATATTGATATATAATTTTTTGATACATAAAATGTCACAGAGCAAGTTAAAAAAGTTCAAACATTTATTTTCATTTTTATTACAAGTAAAAATTTATTTTCATTGATATAGACGAAAAAACCTTTGGCCTTACGAATATGGAATCCATGCACTGTGAGTTATGAGCTGACAGTCCTAACCATTTGACTACACTGTCGTCGTTTGGGTATTTATTACTCTTATTATGTCAATTTACACAGGGTAATCCATTTCTGTATAACTATTATAATTAAAATCTGGTTTTATGCGACTATAATTGCCAAATAAATGAAATGTGCTTTAATTTAAAACTAGTTTTTAACTAGAGCGCTTTTCATTTTGCGTGTTTTACAAAGATCCATTGTTTTTTAATGATGTTAGATACATATAGCATGCACATGCAATTTAAAAAAAAAATCCTATTTTGCTCAAATTTTGATTCACACGCAAAGAACCGTCAAAGATAACGTCACATTCCGAATTTTAGGACGAAGTTCAAATTTTTTTTGGAAAACGGCGGAATACGATGTGTTATATATTCGGGCCTGGATAACCATTTTTACTGCGTAATAACTCATTTTAAAGGGTATAAAAAGACAAGATGAAGTCATTATTCTAGTATGTACAGAAAATAAGTTTTGCAAAAAGTTTTTAAAAATTAACTAGCATTTTGATATAGGATTCGTATATTTTTTTTTCAAATTGGAAGTTTAATTTTAAATGAAAACTTAAAAACTTGTAAAGTGAAAAATGTATGAAGAAGTTTGAATGTTTAAAAAGCTAATAGTCGAAGTTGTAATCCGCGATAATTCTTTTAAAAAGTTTTTTTTTTTTGTTTGTAGGATGAACAGTTTAGAATATTCACAATTCTCTTGGTATTCCACAAGGTAGACATTGTGGACCATTATTGTTTTTGATATTTAATAATAGCTGCGTTTTATTTGCCATCCGCTGCTACTTACCTGTAGCTAGTTTTATTAGAAAGCAAAAGCAAAATAGGAAACTTAGCGCGTAAAATTATAATTGCTATGTATACATAGCAAGTTGCTTAAGTGCCTGGTCTTCCCAACAGATTTGTATTTTGTCTATTAGCCCAAGAACTCGCTGTAGAAAACTCAAGTGTATAAGATTAACGGAAATGATAGTAATGCATTTTGGTGAAACTAACCAATCAGGGTTGCCTTGCCCGAATTTTAGCCAATTTTGTTGTTTTAATTAAAACTGTATAATATTGCAGCTAAAAAAGTATGCCAAATGATAGAACTCGAATAGCCCTAGGTTGTATTGTTGAATCATGTCCCAAACATGGGTTTCCACCGGTTTTTCGGGTCATCTTTTATTAATGAAGATATAAGCTTGAAATGTGTTTCAAATTATAGAGCTCAAAGAGCCTAAACAGAAGCAACCTCATATATTATGATTAGGCTTCTCCGAGTTCTATCGTTTGGCATACATTTTGAGATGTAATATTATACAGTTTTAGTTAAAACAACAAAAGTGACTCAAATTCGGGCATTTTCGATCATCGGTCCGTTAAATTCACCAAAATGCAATACTATATTTTCCGTATATCTTATCCTGTAATCTTTTACACTCGACTTTTCTACAGCGGGCTTTCCGCCTATATAGTGCATGTTGAAATGCAAAGGAAAGCTATTTCGCGGAAAAACAATTTTTTAAAACGTCAGGCAGTAAAAAGAATCAATTTGAAATTAATAAAATTGAAAGAACAATAAACGAGTAGTGGCTTGGACGTTTTTTCGCAAATAAATAGCGACTTCTCGAATAAAGCATAGCTAATATTTGTGTGTGTATACGCGAATCGAAAGAGCAAAAGGAAACAGAAAAATTTTCAAACAAACAATTCGGTTATAAATTGAGAATTAACATGTTGGAAGTACACGCTACCGCCTACAGATCGTAATTAGCTGTATGCTCCTACACAAAAACGTCTCCACTTATTTGAGATATGTACATATTTCAGAAAAATTTTTAGTGCTTCATTTTAAACACCCTCCCATAACGATTCATTGATAAAAATAACTTACCAATTCTATCAAACAATTCACCACCGGCCGCATATTCCAAGAAAATGTACTCGACGTCTCCCTGTGAACGTTTGCCAAAATAACGCAATATATGTTGATCCTGTAGTATTTTTTGTATGCACACTTCCTTGCGTACGGATAGCACAGCATCCGGGTGCTTCTTCAAATCGACCATTTTCATTGCAACGGCTTCACCGGTTTGTCGATTTATCAACAATTTTACTCTGAAACAACAAAATAAAAAGAAAGAAAATTGCAGGGTGAGACATAGTCGCTTATGTTTAAAAAACAAATTGAAAAAGAAAAACCAAAAAATATTTAAAAACGAGATGTTAAAAAATTCACAGAAAAGAACGCAGAGGGCGAAGAGCCAAATGCGACAAAACGTGTTTGCGAAATTACATTAAATTGTATACGGCAAATAGTAGAGAGAGAACAAATAGATTTAGAAGAGACATGCGCAGAGAAATGTCTGCAAACATCAGCAACAGCAGAAAGCCGGAAGGAAATATTTCTAATGATTCCGGTTTGGTGTTATACATAAGATGCAATTTACTAATAAGAATATATAATTTATGCTGAAGTTATATTTATTATGCGCATAATGTTAAAGTTTGTGATAAAATATTAACTTACTCTCCAAAGGCTCCTTCGCCTAAGGTTTGCGCTAGTGTCCAACCTTCTACAAATTCTCGATTATTAGATGCCATCGTTGTTGCAATATTTTGTATTCCAATTGGTGAATGTAAGGCCGGCAGGGACATTTTGGTATTGATTTGCCCTTAACCAATCTTAAGTTCACCAAAAATTTTTTAGTTTATGAATCGCATTTACTCTGATTACATTCAACTTAAATTCATTCTTAATGCGCTGTGACGCTGCTGAGACAGTGAGCGCGTATTCCTGTTGTTGCACAGTTTCTACTGCTCTCGTTTCTTTCGTTTTGATAGCAAGTCACTCAATAATCGAACGAAGAGAAGAGAATCACCAAACAATGTTTTGTATTACAATGATAGTTGAGTTTGTAATTTTGTGAAACTGCTGAAAAAAAGAAAACATTAATTAACTCATTTTCAACTTTAAACAATTGCAATTAAGGCTTTTGCACAAGTAAAATGATTCATCATGTAAGCAATTAATAAAAACAAATGCATGTAATTGCACTAAAGTGAACATAAAATTATTCTTTTCTAATATAAAATACGAGTTTTTATGCAGGGAAAGTCTTGTAAATATCTTTAGTGATGTTTAAATAAAATCATTAAAAGTAATGTTATTTGAAAGAAATACCAATATCCACTACTGTATTTGCATTAAAAAAATTGGTTAATATTCCAGTAATTGTAGAGGCTTGAAGAATATGAAAATGATTAAGTTGCGGCAATTTTGAATTCTTTTTATAGGGTAAAAAGAATTCGATATCGCATTTCGGACATCGGAGGGACCGGTCGATTTGTATGAAGCAAAATAAAGTTAGTCAGACATCGACTCAAAAGTTAGAAAAACCCATTTAAAAACGATATTTGCATCATATTTTTTATCGTTCCGAGAAAAACCAATGGAGCACTTTTGATTCTCCTGAAGGTTCCTTTTGGCTAAAAAAACGTCTTTTTTGTTCCTAACTTTTATATACTGTATCATTTGAAAAAGATGATCTTTTCAATAAGACCAAATTGATACATCATACATAATAATTTTGGGACTGAATATGTCTATAATAGAAAAAAATTAAAAATTTTTAAGCATCAAATTTTTCGCAAGAACACAATCTTTATTTTTTGAGCAAATTTGGGTATCCATTCTGTGAAGAAATAAAAGTTATGAGCAAAAGGAGAATCAAAAGTGCTCCATTAGTTTTTCTCGGAACGAAAAAAATAATGCAGACATCGTTTTTAAAGGTATTTTTACATTTTTAGTCGGTGTCGGGATGAATCTATATTTCGACCCAGTCTATTAGACACTCTCCATTTTTGGAACCTGTGGCGAATTTGGTCGAAAAAAACTAAGGAAGAGTTTTTTCTCAACTTTTACGCTATTAGAAAGATGCGTGCGTATAATGCGCTAGTTGTAGCATTGTTAGTAACTGTCACAAAAATGCGGTGGTTCAACAATTTGATCAAAATAGATTATAGAAGCAGAAGAAGAAACCTCGAGTTTTTAGATACCGATTGTTTTGATGTGATGAACTGATAAACAATTTTGGTTCATTGCTCCAAGACAATTTTTAAAAATTTCGATGAAACAATAATATTTTGAGACAAACAGTATCATCACAATTGCGTATTAGTTTCCCTCATTGGCTTAACTGTAAAAACAATTGCTTAGGCAAGCAATAGACAAATACTGGACGACTTTAAACAATTGGTAGTGCTAACAGTTTCCAAGATATTTGAGAGATCTTATAATTAAGGTATTCAAAAATTTAATTTTTGGCAGATCTTGAAGAGACGAAGGTCACAACATAGCAAACTTGTGAAATTGACAAAAAATTATCATTACAGGTTTTAAAATTTAAAATTACAATTACATTTTCAATATCAATTTCATCGCATTGAAAAGAACAGTCAATGCCACTATGGTTGAAAACAAGTTCGACTACCTTAATTTAATTACTTCTTAAGTTTACTAGATAGACAAGGGAATTAGCGTATTTCTATATCCACCACTCCCTCTTCACTGCGTTACAAAAAATCGAGTAGTTAGCAACTGCGGCTTTTATACAAATTCAGAAAACGTAAGTAAAGTTTGAAAATTTTAAAAAGGTAAAGTAAATTGAAAATAGAAATCGAAAAATGAGTACATTACAACAACATGGTGCGAGTATAGCAGAATCACTCCCATTTTATATTTTGCGTACATTAAACTTAACGACTTTTTGCATCATCAGACTTTTCGGTCATTAGTTGGTTCATCGTTCCATTATTTGCTGATGTTGTAGAGACCTTTTCATGAAAATTGATTTTAAAACTGCGCATGTTAAGAATAAGTAACCTTTTGCTTCTCTTTTTGCGAGTATTGCGATTAACAACTGGAAATTGAGAGCATAACAACGATATATGTACGAGTATGTACTGCCTAAATCCACAGATTTAAAAAAGCTAGAGGTTAATTTCGTAACAAGATGCATGTTGTGTTGCTGCTGCCACTTCTCTTATGCGCTTGTGTGTCTCAGTTGTTGTTGTTTCCCTTTTTACCTTTTCTTTTGGTTCTGACAGCGAGAGCGTTGTATTTGCGAGTTCAACAGGCCACTATTAGAACTTTTTATTGTATATTCAACAGCAAGTTGGCGTTGTTGGGATGGAATAAAGTAGAGTAGACTACAGCGCTGTGGTTTGGTGTGTTAATGACAGTGAAGGCGCCTAAAGTAGTCAACACTAGTTCCAAATTTAGCAACAAATGATGAGTATGTTACTGAATCAGCCGGTTAAGGTAAAAATTACGCCAAATTCAATAGTACAAAATATTATTTAAACGGATTACTCGCGCTGATATTTAATGGATATGGAATTTGATAATGTTGAATTTTTTCCGATTAAATAAATAAGCCCGGATTTGGAACGAAAAATTATACATGTTTTTAATCCTGTTAAATGCAGAAGTCCTGTTGTTTGCGACATTGTAAAAAAAAAAAACGACAGTTTTTTGAATAGTGCATTTCTCTTCAACTTTGACAAGGGATAGAACCACAGTAAGAAGTTTTAGTAAATGACCTGTAGAGTTTATTGTTGTGTGAATGGTGCTGTGAATTCATACATTTTTAGCTAAAATGTGATCTGCAACTTCAAAATACTTTCGAACAAGTACATACCTGCTCAAAATAATAGTTACACACTAGAGTTCAAAATTCAATTCAACGGAAAAGCTTTTTATTCAAAATCTTTAAGAAAACACAAATGCAGGAAAAAAGTAGATCTTCATTAAGAATCACCATGAGGTACGAACGGTGAGGTTAATGAATTTTTTTGCTCAATATTTGCTTGGTCAAAAAAAAAACAAATATACTGGAAAGATATGAAGAAAAACAAAAGAAAACGCTAGATATATGAACTTTTTTAATTACACTTTCATTGCTTCCACCTTTATTTTGGTTAACTTTCGTAACCCTTCTTGATATACTTTTGATTAGACCAGGGGTAGCCAACCCAAATGATCTTGCGGGTCACTTAGGAAGTGCATCATAACTTCGCGGGTCACACATAAAATTATATATGTATCTCATATTAGATTTAGGTATACTATAGGCATTTTATGAAGTGATAAATTGAAAACAATTAGTTAATATTATTTCGTTTACTATTATTCTGTAATAATGAAACAAAGCGTACATTGGAAAGAAATATATAACACTAAAAATTAAATATAAAAAATACATAAATATACGAGTACATACATAAATGAAATAAAAAAAATTAAATCAATCAATGCAAATCGATGTCAATTTGAGTATTTGCACATCGTAATTAGTGTTGCAGGTTAGGTTCTAGTCCCGGAGGTAGCGTTACATTTTTCGAAGCAATTTCATACCACTTAATTTTTTTTTGCAAATGATAGTTTAAGTTTAGCTGATACGCTAAACAAGAGTCAGTGGCCGCTTTCATCTCTGAAAAATACTCAAACGACAAGATTTGACCCACTTTTCATTGTTTCAAAGTTTCCAATAAATGCTGTAATTTTGAGCAAAAATAGTTATTTTGAGCGAAAAATGTGGTTCAGATTTGAACGAATAATGTTAATTTAAGACTTTCAATAAAAACCGTATTTTTTGCGAAAATGCCGATGGTTATTAATAATTTTAAGACTATGAAAAATGGGTAAAATATTGCCGTTTGGGGATGTGTTTGGTAAATTTCATTTCGAAAAAAAAAAAACGATTCGCAGGTGTAAGTTGAACCCAAAGCGCTTAAAACTTTTTGTGCCGTCAGTGTTGTAAAAATCTTTAAATCGTTGTGATGTTTCAAAAATGTGTTTAATTCAATATTGCACAATAATTCAACCAGTTCCACTTGGAGATATTCTGACCTTGACTCGATTTCAACATGAAAGGCAGATGAATATATTTCAAAAACTTTGTTGTATTTGTCTAACACTAAATTACTGAATCGGATTTTGAATGCAGCTGTAAGTTTTCTCATTTCTTTTGCATATTTGATTTAGTGCTACATTTCGATTTCTTAGATTCTGTTAACAATGGAAAGTGGTGAGCGTTATTACTTTTCAATTGCGATTCAAATAACAACAATTTAATCCGGGATGCTTTGATGTGATTAAATGTATCGATTATAACGTTATCGTTTCCTTGCAATGACATATTTTATTGATAAAGTTCTTCGAAAATGTCTACTAAAAAGCATAAATCCAATAACCACTCATCATTTCTTAATTCTGGTACAGGTTTTTGCTTGTCATTCATAAACAAGTCAATTTCTTCTCGTAACTCATAAAACCGCTTTAAACATCGGGCTCTAACTTGACTGTCACCATATTCAGAATCTAATTTTTTCTGGAATTCCTTAAATTTTCGAAGCGGAAGTGCATGTATTCCAATATAAATCAGTGTATTTATTACTACTTGCATAACGCGATTCATCGATAATACATGGGCACACAAATTTTGTTGATGAATCAAAAAATCGATTATAATTGCATCCTCTCTTTAATGGCTTCAACCCAAAAATCAAAATTAATTTTTTTTTCATAATTTTGACAGTTAATTTTTGAATATTTTGTTTTTAATATGTTGGTTTTCACTTCTTTGGCTTTTATAAAATAAATATAATTTGTAAAATTGTGATGAATCTCACGGGGCAGAATAATGTTTAAGGCGGGCCCGTGAGCCGCGGGTTGGCTACCCCTGGCCGATTTCGTTGGGCATCTCAAACAAAATTTTATGGACACTTTCTCACAATCACTCCTTATTCGAGAGTCTTTGTGCCGCGAGCCGCGGATTGTCTACCCCTGGATTAGAGCCTGGCAGGTTTCTTTGGGCATCTCAAAATGAAGGCACTCTCACAACCACTTCTTTATTGTCACATTTAAAGTCCCTCACAGGTTTTCTATCTGATTTCAATCCGGTGACTGACTGGGTCAGCTAAACGCTTTGACTTTATTGCCCTCAAAAAATTTTTTCACAAGCTAAGAGGTGTATTTTGGGTTGTTATTTTGCAGATAGATCCAAAGCAAGGGCATGTTTCCTACATGCTAACAGCTCCACAGATTAAAACAATTTATTGCATTTTCCAAAAATGTGCCCAATGGAAAAAAAAAAAACTGTGAATGCAACCCATGTATGATCATGTACTTTGAGTTCTCGAAAAATTTAAATGCTTCGTAAGGCCAAAGAAAGAAGAAACGGCTTTGTCCGACTGTTCCTCATCTCTCCATCAGATCGTGTCGATCAACATAGAATAAAAAAAAAGTTTCGAAAATTCACTCCCCATTTGAAAGCTTACTTTGAGAGTATCTAGGAAACAAAAAATTATTATTTTGGACCCCCTTAAACCAGCTAAAATGGTATTGATGCCATAACTTCTGCAGGTGATGTCCGATGTTTAAAAAAGATATATAGTTGTATAGTGGTAGTACATTTTATCGTTGTCCTTTTTGATGTTCGAAGTCATATTCGACTAGTAAGACCCAGTTTCTCAGGTTCGTACCACCCTAAATGCATTTTTGTTTTCTTTACAAAATTTAAGTACTTAAAAACACTTTAGCTGTGCAAACAAAGAAGTAATAGCAGTTTAAAATTTTTAGTGCAATGCTTGCATGATAAGATTTTTTAAAATGAAAACTTGTTGAAATAGTTTTGTAGAAATAATAGTGAAAAAAATTGTTATTTTATCATAAAAAATGTTCGAAGTCTCGTAAAATAACATTGTGGTTTACCAAATAGTCTTAATAAATACAATGAAATATAAAAAAAAAATAATAAACAAAATTTTGTCGTGATTCAAGGAAACTGTAACGTTCCCGGTTTTTTAGTTAAGCAAAAATATGACCCGACCGCTCCTCATCCGCGCACTCGAGAACTTAATTATTCAAGATCACTTATTTGACAAGTTTTTATCCGACAAGTTTCGCATACCCGATATCGTTTAGGTTTGTAAGTGCTGGAGTGTAGTTCGGACTAGTAAAGTTGTAAAAACATTTTTTTATGATAACATAAGTTTTCTTGTAAAAAAAAAAATTTAAGCAGCAATCTTGCTGATTGTAGTAGATTACACATACATCTACTGCCTGGTAGTTACTAGGGGATCCCCGAACGCTGAAAGGTTTGTTTTGGTACCATTTGTCACCAATGGCTGGTAAAATGTTGAAAATGAATTTTAGAAAATCATCAGATGGCGAACCCTTGAATGTCTGATCCATTTTTCGAAAAAATAAATTTATTACAACACTCTTTGGGAGAAGGTAGAAAATGGTTTCTAAAATACAGTCGCGGTATTGTTTATTAATTTTTATTTTTAGCTGATTTAGTTTTAGCCCAGGAAAATTAACCATAGTAATTGTACGTTTAGAATAATATCTCAAAAATCCCCGTTTACATCGTGTGAGTAAAATTTTCTAGTGTGCCGAAAAGATCACATAGGTACATATATATCCGTTATTTGCAATTTTCTTGAAAACTATTGACGTGTGATAATGAAGTGTGGCTATATTTTTTCGTAGAATTAATATGAAGACTTTTTTCCATCTTTTTGGTTTTCGAGACAAATAAGAATAAACATGTCAAAAACACTGATTTTAAATCATTTCCATGCACTTTTACTACGGACAACTGATTCATTTGCAGTATTTTTAACCAGTTTAAAATAAGATACTTGAGTTTTTATCCATTTCGAATTTTCGCGAACGGTGTTCTGTTATGTAATGATGATTTTAAAACTGCATGAGCACTGTCAAAATTGTCGATTTGGGCGAATTGACATCAATTTATTAAATTTAGTTTTCATTTTTCATGAATTTTTTTTTTTATCTCTGCATCCGAATATTTTATTTGTTTTCTCAAACAAGACCTGATTTTGATATAAATCGGATTATACGAGCCGATAAAAACAATATTGTAGTTGGTATTCGCATCTTTTTAGAGACACGTCAATGAACTCAATTTACTTTCAAAATGAAAAGATTTACTAGTTTCATATTGAAATTTTTATAAGATCAGTAATTGGATTGAAAAAGACTAGGAAAACTAGCTACATTCTCAAACATAGGTCGTGGTATTCAATTGGCTTACAAATATCACATTTTAAACGCTATACAGACAGTTATTTAAGGAAATGCAACATATTTTACACAAACACTGCAAATTATTTCGACAAGCTTTAGACAAATTGGACGAAATTCAGCAAGATTGTGTGGCACCTCTCATGCAAGCAAATACTTCAAGACGCTATCCTAAAAGAGTTGTTTGATGTAATGCAACAAATTACACACAAATACAAAATATCTAATATCAAAATCTTTAAGATATTTTAGTGAGGGGGTTAATTAAGTTAATGCAACCAAATATTACATCTGAAAACAACTGCGATATAAAAAGATGTAACATTTTAACACGAACTTTTAGTATTAATACAGAGTAGGGCTTAGTACTAAATATGTAAATTAATTATTCAAGTTTAATTTAACTATTGGCAAAGCCGAAGACAACACACTACGATAGGTTTTTTTTATACAGCGATATATGTAATTGTTATAAAGAATATTGTAAATTATAATCTTTTGAATTAAATTTGGGTGACCGATAATTTAGTCAGTTGTTTAAGAAATAATGCTTTATTCCTTGATAGTGAAATACTATCCCCTGGGGTTACCACAATAAGTAAGTCCATTTCAAAGATAAAAATGTCGGTTCGGACCTTAGTGAACTATGTACATAAACAAGTTTGCTTTTTAACGTATGTATACCTACTACATTTGATATAGAAACAATACATTAACACTTCAAAAAACCCCCAAAAAGAAATGCACGTCAATTATTAAAAACAAATAATGATTTTTAACTCTAATATTTAACGCAGAACAAAAAAAAACAGAGTTTTATGTTTGTAACGATGTTGCGTACATTCCAGCAAGCTACACCATTAGTCAAGTGTTACACCCATTTCACGGGTAAGAAGCTATGAGTTGAGTTGCGTTTCAGGTTGGCTGGCTGGCTGACTAAATCGTCACAGCAAAACAAAAAAAAAACCAATAAAAAACTGAAGAGTACAATATCGCAAAACTGCACCGGCAAGAGCAAGGATGCTGAGGCGATGGCTTTAAGTTGATAGCACAAGAATCTCGTTTTTCGATGCCTGCACAGCAACAGCGCGTACGTAGCACCGGTTCCAAAATACCAAGCAGTACAACTTTCAGCTACGATAACAATTTCAATTTTTAACGTTTTCTTTCCTTTTCAATGGCAATAGCAGCAGCGACGACAACCAAGGTAGACAGCGCGCAGTGCAACATCATGAATGTACCAGTAGTTATTCCAGCATTTCAAGTTTTTTTTCGCAAAGAACTCTAAAAATAAAATATTAATGCAGCAAAGAAAAATATTGATAGGGTAACTATACCTTATACCATTATGCGTGTGCTTACAACAAAGCTTGTTTAACCCTGAGTAATACTGAGTAATATTTAACATTACGAGGCTTGGTTGGCTTGACACAAGAGAGTTTCAAATTATTTATAAGATATTTTAACATGAAATACTTCCGGAATAAAAATTCTTAGTTTTAAAATGCAAAAAAAAAACTAAGCTTCAGTCTATTCTTAGAGACCTGGTTAACGTTGCTTTTTTAAGCTGCAATTCTCTTTTCAAGTTGCTACGCAATTTGTAATACACTCACAAGCCGATTTTCCTTCTTAGCACCTCCGCTTGCAGCTTTCTGACATTTAATCGTTATTTTGTATCTTGTGTTACTTTACAAATTGATTATTTTAAGTTTACACTTTTTTATTTAATCTTTCAGTTTTAAAAATACGATTGGCAAATTACTTGTAAGAATTAAGTAAACAGACAAAAATGTGGAACAAAGAGAAACTGTCAAAAAAACACAGAAACTTCTCTGATCGTTCGTGTTCTTATCACTCTCACTAACAAACTCTTAGTTCTTTCAACTCAGTTGCAAGTAAAATTGTCAAAATTGAATTTAATCCTTTAAAGTAACTGAATTTTACTTGATGTCAACGTGTCATGAAGATGATACATTGATCATTTCGTTTAGTTTTAGTTAAGTATTTTAGAATCCCTAACATAAAATCCAGTTAGACAAAAATTAACACACACTACTGAAATGGTGTCAATTAATTTTACTTAAAAAATGTCTAGTGATTAGAGGTTTATGAAAACGAATTTGTTAAAATTCAAATTAAAGGACAATATAGCCCAGGAGTCCGCTGCAGAAAAGTCGAGTGTATAAGATGTACAGGAAAAGTAGTGAGGTATTTTGGTCAAACTAACCAACCAGGGTTGCCCGAAAGATCGTTCCGATGCCCGAATTTCGGCCAGTTTCGTTTTATAAATTAAAAGACTATATTATTAAAGATCAAAATGTATGCCAAATGATAGAAGCCGAAGAGACCTAAGTATAATATATAGGGTTGCATTGTTAAAAACATGGGTTGCCACCGGTTTTTTGTGTTAATGTTCATTAATGTAGATAACAGCTTGTGTGCCAAATGATAGAGCTCG
Source organism: Meiosimyza decipiens (assembly GCA_963680825.1). Classification (NCBI taxonomy): domain Eukaryota; kingdom Metazoa; phylum Arthropoda; class Insecta; order Diptera; family Lauxaniidae; genus Meiosimyza; species Meiosimyza decipiens. The sequence continues at coordinate 51,082,696 of OY804260.1, forward strand.
AAGAGCCCAGATAGAGTTTATAGGATTGCATTGTCGAATCCTGACTTAAACATGAGTTGCCACCCAATTTTAGGGTAAATTTTTCTTAGATGGGTGGTAACCCATATTTGGGAAAGGATTCAACAAGACAACCCTTTATATTCTATTTAGAATCTTTGATCTCTATCATTTGGTACACATTTCATTAATGTAAATGTGTCTGCAACACTATATATTAATAATTTTCGTAAGCTCGCACTTTTGTTAGAACACAAACTTCTCCACTTGCTGTTAAGAAGCTACTAAATGTCATATAATATAAAAAGTAAGTTTTGAAAATTGGAAATTATACAAGTACGAGGGATATCAGTTCAAATTCATATTTTTTTCAAAAGTTATTCATGTTGGATTGAAGATTCAACTTGTAAAAAAAATTTTAAAGGTGACAGTTCACAAAAAAAAAAAAGAAAAAAATCACAACAAATAGTAATAATTCTCTACTAGATTTCATCACTCATCCGACACTTTAGTTTGAAATTGACAAAAAACGGTATGCCGACGAACTAACACTGTTACAAACCAGGATAATTATTTATAAGACATTTTTAAACAAAAAAAAAAACGTTCGGTAAACTTGAAAATGAAAAGCAAAACAAAAGTTTATTTCGCTTGAAAGGTGACAGAATAAGGCATAGTTACCCTATGCAAGATGTACATAAGCATCCAGTCAAAATGCGACCAGCCAGCCAGTCAGCTTGTACCGGTTAAGGGGTAGTTCAGTGAAAAATTTTAATATTGGTTGAAACTTTTGGGTACAAATTTTGCAGAAGCTGGGAAATATCTACAATAATTTTCAGTTATGTATGATATATGTATAGAATTTTTATATTTTCTCGAAATAAGTACAATATACAAATAGATGCACATACGTTGGTATGCTTACTTTTTTATTTCTTCTCAATTTGATATTCCATATTTTGGCAAACTTATGTTTTTTATCACTCAAAAACATTTTGTTCAATAATGTTTTTCACTTTTTCACAATAATTTTTATAAAAAGCCGACAAAAAAAAACGGCTAAGGCATTTTCAACCACCATCCAAGTCAAAGTCAGTGACTGAGACTGTATCTACACCGCAATTATAGAGACAGTAAAAAACAACAACGATAAAAAAAATCCAAGATGGAAAAACGGCGAATATAATTCCTTTCGTCGTGAGCAAGTGCCAAAGTTAAACTGCAAAACCACGAAGCTAACTAGGAGCACAGACCTCCATAGCGGTGCTCATGTAATGGCCTTTGTCGACTCAGACCAACTCACATCACTTCACTTTACTCAGACAACCACTCTCGGGCGCAGTTTCGGCAGCGAGCTCTAAACTTCAACTTCAACTCCAACTCAGATTATTCACTGGCATCAGCTTGCTCACCCGTTGTCGTTTGAGGTCGTTATTCGTCGTTTATGCTCGTTAGTGCACCGGCATTCGTGTACGTTTTCTTGTTCCTTCCTCCTTTATACAAGACCAAATGACGATATCCGCGAATATTTGTTTCTTGGTGGCGGTGTTTTTTTTTTTTATTTTGTCGCTTGAGTTGCGCGGCACGTTGCACACACAAGTCGTCAACTGCGGCATTTATTCGTCGACCGACCTGTCTGCCTTTTTGCTGTAACGTCAGACTGATTCGTACTTTGCTCGTCCAGGCATTTACTCATAGCCTAAACTTTGCATCCACTACACACCCAACGGGAAGTAAAATAGAAGCTGCTACCAAGAGAATTAGATTAGAAGCAGAGAAATATGAATCTACCAACAAAGTCGAAGACTTATTTCATGCAAAACGTACATTTTATTAAAATTTTCATCAAATCTTTAAAGCCGCATGCAATGTGCTTCCTTCCTAAGGTGTAATGGATCCTAACGTCTTTCTGGAAACGTCGCGAAATTCGAGACGTCGATGGGTCTGCATATCACAAATATTTTTTAGTGGTATTTCTAATTTAATTATAATTTGCGCAATTAAATGAAATGTTTTTTGCACTTAAATTTGATATTGCATACAAAGAAGGCTGTTAGTTGCGAAAAACCACGTGAGATGGGTAACACTTGGAATACGTTGAAAAGGTAATTAAAAAGGCTATAAACATTCAAATGGGTTTCTTAGTTCTTAAGCATAGCGAATATTCTTGTGCTTTAGAATTTTCTATTTTAAAGCATAATATCTTTAGAAACAATGTATTGATAACACAAATTTTTATCTACATACTAAACACGACTTAAGAATTATATGCCGTATAAAAATATTTCAATGGAAATAATTTTGACATTTATTAATGTCAGAAATTCGCGGCTTTTACAATCAATTAACAACTTACGGTGTTGCCTTAAGTAAAAAGTTGGTGGAAAGACCAATGTATTGGCGGATGGACAGCGTTTACACGAGGAAACTCTTGAAAGAAAGTTTTCCTGTTTGTAGGCAAGAAGGGAAAAACGAAAGGGTGGTTTACAGAATTTGTCGTACACGCGAAATCCCTTTCGTTCTATTCTTTAGCTGATATTATGCTTTGAATTTACGTTTGTTGTGGCGGGTTGACGCAGTAATTGCTTTGAAATTTTCTTGCACAAACAAATTCTAGTTTCCGTATGTAAACGCAAAAGAAATTCACAAAAGAGAATAGACAAGAATTTCTCAGACCGAATTTGCTCGTGTAAACGTTGACTTAATAAGGTCAGCCAAGTCCAAAATAGCAATTAAAAAAAAGCACTCTTGATCACAAGCAAACATAAATTAAAGCAGACAAGTAAGCTTCTATCCGCGGTTGTTCGTTACTTTACTCTCTGAGTCTGGTTACGGAGAAAACAATTTTCTCAATTTGTACCCCAGTATAGTCGTTTTTATGAAAAATGTTTACTGATATTGAAAAAGTATTTAAATAAATTTTTTGCCATGTTCGAAAAATTATTATATTACGCTTTATTGTTTTTTAAAAAAATATGATTCTAAATAATTGGATCGTAATCCTTGGTTTAATTGCATATCAAATCAAATGAGTTTAGAGTTAAAAATTAAAAGTTTAAGTGAAATTATCAAAAATTTAAAATCAAATTTTGAAATTCATTTTACCAAATGATCGAGAGATATCAAAATAGATTTTGGATATTTCTTGAGGCACCATTTCAGAATTTCGGAAAATGTTTTATTGCAACTGTCAAAATTTGACTTTTATAGATTCCAGAAGCACAGTCGAGGGTGTTTGGTGATTAAAAAAATTATTACCTCACAAATAAATAAGTAATAGTTGTTTTTATATATAAGTTCTCATGTACTTATATTAGATAAGTTAATGAATGTTAATTATGAAATTACCTCCAACAGCTGTACTACGTATATACGTATATTGTCTTACTGTACAAAATTTTATGATAATAAGTTGAAAATAAAAAAGAAGCACCATTAATGCAACTGGAAAACCCTAATCCGATTATTACAGAAATCGTTTATGAGAAAATAAAGCCGGAATGCCTCATCACAACATTTATTAAGTTTCCCAGCAACATCCAAAGGTTCTTTCAAGAATATGTCTCACCACAATGCCATGCTGTGTTAAAAAAGAAGTATTTTTGAAGTGCTTCTATTTCCGTTTGGGTAGTATGCCTTTAAGGAAATTCATGTATTTTAATCAGTTTAAGAGGAACTATCTATCATCTACAAAAAAAAATTGGGTACCCAAAAACAGTTTTCTCTCCTCTCCAATTCTAACTTTGGAAACGTGCTTGACAAAAGAGAGTGTAAAATAGCAGCAAGCAGCTTGGTACTCACTGACGAAATTGTTCTTCTTGTTTTCCTTCCTTAAGTTGGAATTTTGTTGCATATTGAATTTTTTATTTCTTGCGTCAAAGCTTTTGAAAAAAGGGTTTAATTATTACATTTAGGTATTGAAAAGGTCAGAATATGTGATACAGTTAATACTCGGCTAAAGAAAAGGTTTAAGCATTAAGTTTTTTTCAGCTTATTCTGTTTACAAATACGTATATTAGGTTAGAACAAAAGTCCAGTAAATATAAAACGCATTTATTTGAATATATAGAGAATATAGAAAATTGTTTGTAAAATTTGATGTTGTTCCAAATATACGTTTTGGACATGATTCCTAAAATAACTGATCTTGCTGGAAATTAAATACTTTACAACACATTCACAACAAAAGTTGGCGTAATTATAAAATATTTATAAAAAGGGGGTTAATTTCACCACGCTACGAACGAACGTTGAATTTGATATTTACTTGAAAATCTCTAACTAAAGCGGTCTGTTAGGCTCCGAACCTACATGTGTGAAATTTTGATTGAATTATTTTAAGTAGCTCTCAGTATAACGTTTTCAAAGTTATATTTGTACAGGAGGCAGCCGTGTACGGAAACCTGTTTCGCCTATTTTTAATTCATCGAGCTATCTTGCAAGATTTAGTTTGTGTAACAAATTTTTTAAAATTGTGTGGCTTGTTTTTTCCGTATTCGTGATTTTTACAAGAAGACAGCCAGTCAGACCGACAGATAAACATGGCTAAATCGACTCAGGTGACGACTATAATCAAGTATATTAACACATTTCTATCCCTCCTATGCGCTACAAACGGAACAAAATATGATAACTGGTTTCACTGAAGTTTTCATATAACTAATCCACTTCACTGCTCAAAAATATTTTAAGTTTCCATTTTGCTTCGTTTCAACCCATCTGATTATTATCTAAAATCCGATAAATCCAGCTGATTTTTAACAAGATATAAACTTTGAAAAAACTATTAAAATCTTAATTTTTCACTGAGGTATAACCAAAAACGTTTACAAAAGTTTTATTTTATGAAATATACCAGCGAAAAATGTGTTAATTTACTAAAAAGTAGTACTTATATGTATATCAGTGGCGTCAATTCAGTAGGGCATTTCCCCCCCCCCCCCCAAGGATCTGATACTAGATATTTTTTAATAATATTAATATTTAATATTTTTTAATAATATTAATATTTTTTAATACATTAATTCAATAGACCCAACTAATAGTGGTAGAATTATAATTCTTGCCGCCCCCCCCCCAAGATTCGGTGGAGTGACGCCACTGATACATATTTAAAAAAATAGCATCAAAGTGAAAAATATTAGGGTCCTTATAGTCCTGCGACTCAAATTAATTTTACATCAATTTGTTAAAGTTGCAACACTTACAAAATACTCAAAAAATATTTAAAATTAAAACACAAAAAAAAATGTTTTTCTTCACTTTCATGTACTGCACTTCTAGAAATATAGAAATGTGAAAGTTTAACTGAGATAAAAAATACATCAAGGAGAGCGGAATAGAACAGGGATTTGAGAAGCAATATATTGCACAAAAACTAAAAGGGAATATGGCAAATATAAGCAACAAATGTCGCATCGTCGCAATCGCAACTTGATATACCTACACGAGATAAAATTGAGAAAAAATAAAGAAGGCTTTACAGCAGCCGCAGATAGAGAGACAAAAAAAAACCGAAAAATCATGGTGATGATGAATATATTGGAGAAATATCGAGCTTACATATTTTAACTACCGGCCAGAAATCTACATGCATATGTGTATATTTGTGTAGAGACTAAATCACACTAAGCAATTGCATGCGAAAAATGCTAATTTCAAATTTAAAGTAAAAAGTGGCATTTAAATGGAATTAATTTAAAAGTTTCCCAGCAAAAGTTCTATTTTATTTCTTACTTATTTTTCATATTTGATTTTAAAGAGAGCCAAAGCACAGAACTCGCACTTTGTTTTGTTTCACTAAAATGAAATCGATGGAGTAGCAGCCAGAATCAGCGACTAGTATTGCTACCACCGCACCGAGCTCATACAATACTGCAGAATATACGTACAGAAAATAAGTCGATGCTGCGCATGCAATGGAAATTCATGTAGTGTTTGCACTTCATAGATTCAGAATTTAAAGCATTAGGATGGGTATAGATATGTTGAGGACTTCATTGCTCGCTTAAGATTACAATAAATATAATATTGCACAAATGCGTTAAGTATTATATGGATGTTCACTAAAATTTGTTCATTTCCTTATTTTCAATTTCAAAGCTAAACCATATTTTTTCTCTTGGATGAATTGAGAATTATAAGCAAACGTATATTGAATAGCTAAAATATTGAAGAAAAACTTTTGTATGTTTGTTTAATAATGAAGATATTGGAATGGTATAAGAAAATCAATCGAAATCAATGTTATGAGAGTTTTCAAAATGAAATAAAAGTAAAGTTTAGAAATACTAAAATTGCAATCCTGCGTTGCAGTCTATCACATCAAATCTGCAATTATAGGCATTCTAACATGCCAAGAAAAAACCAATATCAAAATCGAATTTCGATACTATCAAATAAATTGATCAATATCAAGATCAATAAGTCCGTGCCTTTTTGAATGAAACACAGTCTTTTGAACAAAAAAAGTTTTTATTTTTCAATATCCTTTAGATAAACTCAATACATTTAGTCCAAAGTTCCTCCATTATTTTTTATTCCTTCAAAAAAATAGGATTTTTCGAGGTCCTCGAAATAGGCATTTGTTTGAACAATAATTTCATCGTTGGAGCTAAACCTCTTTCCACCGAGCCATTTCTTTAGGTTTGGAAAAAGAAAATAGTCACTGGGGACTAAGTCCGGAGAATATGATAGATGTGGTACCAATTCGTAGCCCAATTTATGGAATTTTGCCATTGACTATGCACAAGTCTCCTGAATGAGTTTATGGTCAATTAAGAGCAAACCCAACTTACATACAAAATCGAAACCACAGTGCCATATGAAATGCATATGGCATCAACAATATCTCGCATCGTGAACTTTTTCGACACTAGTTCTTGTTCGACCACAATGAAACTTTTTTACAATTAAAGTTGATGGTGTAGAGCAGTGGTCGCCAAAGTTTTTCAACGAAGGGCCAAATAGAGTTTTAAAAAATCTGAACTGGGCCAAAAATAAATAGCACTAATAGAAGAAAAAAGTTTTCGTATGGTCAAGATTTTGTAAATAAATTTATAACACTAATAATTTATATTTTTTTATTTTTATTGAAAAAGTAATAAAAAAAAGGCATTAATGAGAATTATGAAACTGGGATTTAGTTGCATTTACAATATTATTAATGTTTATATTTTCTTGAGAAACTGATATCTTCTCACGAAATTGATTTTTAATATATTTCATACGAGAAAATCTTTGTTCGCAAATATAAGTGCTTCCAAATATTGATATGGAAGGAAGTATAAAAATTTTTAATACTAGAAAATTTAATAATAATATTAGAAAAAATTAAATTTGGATTTAGTAATGCATTAACATTTTTTTTAAATATTTGTATTACTTTTGCATTTTAACTCGGGGCCGGATGGATTCCTATAACGGGCCGGATTTGGCCCGCGGGCCGTACTTTGGCGACCTCTGGTGTAGAGTCCCCATAGTATGTACTTATCAAGCTTTTCCTTTGTTTGAATGACAGTTTTCAAATGTCTGTGTCTCTCTACGGAAATCACGATTTTGAGAAAACCATGATATTTGGTACACAGACCTTACACAGACCACAGGTAGATCGTTAAGAGTAAAGAGCAATGGATTTCCCTTTTCAATGCGAATAAAAAAAAGACAAATGCAAGTCCCACAGTATTTTCATATATATTGTTTTATGTATCGAACTTTTGTTTTAATACTTAAATGCATATACTTGATGTTATCAGTACTAGAACAACCAGTACTTACATAAATATTTGTACCCAAGCCTTACGTTGGTACTTAAGTAACATCTAGTACTCAGGTACAGTTGTGAAGCCAGGTTTAATAGCGCTTGGGGCTAATCGACACATTTGACGTCTTCTTCCTGGTTGTCTACTTTTGTGTAAGTTCACTACCTCAGTAATGATACTCGCTGTAGCGTATGGATCAGTTCGGCAGTTTACTTGAAATTTTACAGCTTTGGTTTGAACTGATATTTAGTTTGAACAAATAAAATGAGATTGTTGCTTAAAATGTTGTAAAAAAAAATACATATGAGGGGACTAATAAAAGTTCGTTTAGTTGGTTGGAAAAAACAACCAAAAAAAATACGATTATTTACTGTTTTTTTAATTTTAACTTTCATCCTTTTTTATCTTCTGTACATAATCACCACTAATTTCCATACAATTTTTAGCCTGTAGATTCACTTGTCAAAACAGTCCTGAAAATTGTGCTTTTGTAGCTTCTCAAATTATCTCCGCATTGCTACTAAAGGCTTTCCCCCTTAATTTTTTTTTAATTTTTGGATCCACCAGCTCCGGAGAATATGGTACTGGGCGAATTTCTTCGATGCCAGAGACCGCAATAAAGCTACTTGTTATTTCAGCAGTGTGAGCTGGAGCATTATTGTGATGTAAAAAGTAGCGACGCACGTAGAGTGGCAGTCCTCTTTTTTTTGGTTTTACAACAAATTTTTGGAAACTATTGGTATGGAGCCTTCGGTAACATATACCATTTTGTATAGCAGCTGTAATTTTTGCTCTAGTGAAGTAAATAGACATCATCAGAATTTGTTGCTGGCTTTTTTTTTTGCTTTAATAGGAGGATTCGCTCCTTCAAGTTTCATCACCTGTTAAAATTTTATTAAAGTTGTTTCATCGTCAGTTCAAGAATTTAAGGATTCTGAGATATTTGACTGACAGGCATCCACCTACCAAAAATACAATTTTTAAATCTTTTTCTACTGGGAACATTAAGTTGAAAAGCTCAGAAGATTTGGTATAAAAAAGTCGCTTAGATGATATCAATAACGTAGGAAACAAAAACTATTTATATTCAAAACCTCAAAAAGTAGGTTCTTGCAAAATATCCCCAGATATACACCTATCACACCCCATTCATGATTATAAAAATTATAAGAAGGCTGAAACAGTAGCAATTCCTTCAAATTAAGGATTTCAGGACACTTCTTTTTGCGCAAATGCAGTTTCGGTAACTGTTTAGTTCAATGTTTCAAACCAGATAAGACAAAAAATTGTAAATGCACGGTACGCATCTAATTTTTAAATGAATACAATTTTTTTTCTCGTTTATCCAAACAAAATATCGTTAACAACTTTACCAGAACTATCTAATATTTCGCAAAAAAAAAGTCCTTCGTTTACCTGTAGACATCATAAAATTGAACAATTTTGAAATTAAAAGTAAATTTAAAATTTAGCTCCCGCTATCTACCTAACTTTTTTGTTTTTCATCATGTTTGTTTGGCCAACGCTAAAGTGACACTTAAAGCAGAGAACGTGCAAAATACATTTTAATATTGTATTAAAGGAAATAACAGAGAAGAGAAACAAGTCGTGTGGTGGAGGGAGAAATGAACCTCTCTTCAATGGTTAAATTTTTGGGCATTACATTTTTGTATGCATGTGTGTATAATCAAACAAAAAAACAAAGAATAAGAAAAAATTAAATTAAAAAAATTGAAAGAAGTTTAACGTGATATTGAACATGGTCGCAGATGCCATTGACACCAAGAGTTGAATATTTACGTAGCATGTGTGAATGGTGGTTTTGTTTTCTATATGTAGGCATGCTCTTTACTCCCCATGAATTGAACTCGATTACCCCCCCCCCCCCCCTGTACATATTTGCAGAAATTTTTTTGTAAATATTAACATTTCTTAGCTACATAGTGCATTTAAATTATTTGTTAAAATTTATAGTTTTAAAGCTTTTTTTATAAGTACATATATTATGGTAAGTTGTTACTTACTTTTGTTTATAATAAAAACACTCATGTTGCGTTTCCTTGCTTAGACAATTTATGCAATTTTCCGGTGAATCGAACTCAATTTGTCAAGTATAGAAATTCAGCAATAAGCCACGAGCGAAACGCCCGTAAAATAAAACAATTTTACTAGTTTTCAATACCAATACGCTTTCTCAAAATAGCAGTAATTAAATAAATATATAATTAATGCCCGGTTTCACCAATCAATTTTAAAATTTACCAGGCTTTTAAAACTGAAAAAAACCAATTTTTGTTTCACCAAACACTTCTACCGCAAACAGCCTGTTAAACAACTTGATAAACTAACAAGCCATTTTGCTGATGTTGGTGAAATAGAAATAATTTTAACAGACTTATAAATTCTAAAAGCCGGTTAGTTAAAAGTGATTTTAATTGATTTTGGTGAAACTGGGCATAAGTATTTTAAAAACTGACAATTTATTTGGTATATTGGACAAGTGTTTAAAGAAGAAAAAAGTTTTAACGGATTGAAATTGCTCTAAAATAACCCTCAGTGGTATCGAGGTTTGGATCATGATTGGTATCAAAGTACCCAAACAAGAATTAACTCTTTTCCAAACACACCACTGCGCTGAAAGGAAAATTTCAGGAATAAAAGACAGACTTTAAAACTCAAAATTGTCTTAATTTGACCATTGAAATTTATAGAATTCAATATCTCAAATTTCGAGACGCCGAAAAATTTCCATCAACAACAAGACAACATTACAGATCTGTTATACTGAACAAATGCTACTTATTGTTAGTAAAGTTTTCTAATTTCATCCTAAGTGGATTGGGTCAAAAAAAGGATTTTTTTTTCAGTACTGGATTCTTAACTTAAGGAATAGTCCTGCAGTGCAAAGCACAACTGTGTTCATTAACGTCATAAAATAAATTAAAAAATTAACTTTAATTCAATACAGAAATGTGTGCATTACACAATTTTCAAAAAAAAAACGCGAATAAATTTCTTATACGGTGAAAGTCGCCTACAACGACTCCACTATAGCGACAACCGTTTGTACTGAAAACTGCTTATTACGACCGATTCATAATCGTTTTGGTTGGTTTCTTCATTATCCTTGTGAGTACTTCATCGGTTACAACAATCGTCGGTTACAACTATCGTCGGTTATAACAATCGTCGGATATAGAAGCGAATCGGAAACAAAAACAGCTTTGTGCCAAATATTGTTTTTTTTTTGTGTGAATGTATATTTTTTTCAATTTGTTTGTTAACTTTTGTATTTGCGGATACTTTAGAAACCTCAAAAGCGCTTGCTTATATGTATACTATATTACAGTAGACGTCCAATATAGCGTATAACGATATAACGAATTTCCATTTCAACGAACAAATTTTCGAATTGGAATTTTTCCATTGATGTCTCTAAATTTCGAACACTAAACGTGATCACTATTGCAAGTAACGAACGCTGTTTAATTTAACAATAAGTGTTGAACGGGAATAAATTTATTTTTACCAATAAAGCTGATAGCAAGTATATATAGCATTCCAAAATCTAACTTAACTTTTATAACTAGATATGTATGTGTGTATATGAGTAAATAAAAGTCAGTTTCTTCAATAAAAAACTCTTCGATATTACGACTGACCCGTGTATTAATTAGTACGTTATATTGAACCTCTACTGTATTATGTTTTTTTGCGATTGTAACTATGGATTCTAATAAAAGGAAGATTTGTCTATCCCATTTAAAGATTAATAATGTTCAAAATTTACCTTTAGACAAGCACTAATAGGGACAATATCCAGCATATTTTGGAAGCCATCAAGATATCTTGATTTAATTTGTAAGCAAATACCGATTATAAATACGACCAAAAGCGGACAGAAATAGAAAAGTAGATGTGGTATTCTTCAACAATTAAAAAATTGATTCATAGTCGCTCGAAAACGTCACCTAACATCTATATATTTATTCCTCGAAGGTAAGGCTTAGTTGACGCGATCTAAAACAACTACAGCAACAAATGCTATATCAAATTGAAGTGCTCATTCAGCAGAGTTGCGGAAAATTATTGGATCCAAAATCCGTTGACCAGAAGCGGAGGTATAAGCGTCTAATGGTTATTGTTTTCCAATTAAGTGTTGTTGTTACTAAAATATGAAAAGCAACAATAGCAATGATTAAGTGTGTGTGTGCGTAATGTAAGTCGATCTTGATATTTGATGAGAAAGAGCAAGGGAAAAACCACTTCGTGTTACAAATGTTATGAGGAGGGGGAGAGGAGGGAGGGGGTGTCGAACGACGAGTTCCTTAACATTGTTCTTGAAGTGAAACTTCTTTAGAGAGAGTGATTCTAAATTAGGTGTGTATAATGAAACGCTTGCTTTATATGTTTATTGAATAACAATGAAAATGTGTTATTAAAATGATAAAAGTTTACGGAATCTATATTAGCTACAGCAATACATAATACCATAAAATGATAAGCCTCGAGATCGGCTAACCAAAAGCTGAGATATATAAGCGCGGAAAGATTTTCTATTTTTATCAATTTTTTTAAGCAATGCACTGGTTAACTACCAAAGCCTTGCAATAGCGAATAGGAAAACACTCGCTGTTAGGTAACTTGGGTGATGCGTAACGTCCAAGGAGGGGGCGGGAGGTACAGAAAAACGTTACATGGAGGAGGGGGGGTTAAAAATCTTCAAAAATTGCGTTACGTAATACCTGAACGCCCCCTAAATCATTGAAATCGAGTATACATGGGTGATTGTGAAAAAACTCTCGCTTTTTGCTTTCGGGGTATTACTTTAAAGCTTAAACTAAATTTAGCCTTACCCTTGAAACCAATCTTCTTATATCTACTCTTAAACATTCGGATGGATGTTTATGGGTAAAATGCCTTTAACGTGGCATGTCCCAAGTGACACAATTCAAAGAAAATTCCAAATAAAATTTTCAGAAGGAATATAAAGGGTGTTTTTTTTAGAGGTTTGTTTTTCGAATAGAGATAAAACTGGCATTTTATGGTCAAATCTGGCAACTCTAATGTCATTTATGTTCAGTTTGGTTTGCCATTTCATCATGAACAGGTTGACAAAAGAACAACGCTTGCAAATCGTGCAAATTTATTTCGAAAATAATGGTTCAGTTCGCGAAGTTTACCGCAAGCTCCGTCCATTTTATGGTCGACATAATCGTCCATCAGAGCAATTAATTCGGTTAACCATGGATCGTTTTCGCACTACGTTTACTCTATGTGATAATACGCATCCGCAGAGACGTCGAACAGTGCGCACCGAAGAAACAATTGCCGCTGTAGAGCAAAATGTTGAAGAGGACCCGAATAAATCGATTGGCCACCGTGCACAGCAATTGGAGCTTTGACCATCAACTTTATGGAAGATTTTGCGCAAAGATCTTGGCTTGCGACCTTACAAGATCCAGCTTGTGCAAGAATTAAAGCCGCGAGACCATGCAATGCGTCGTGATTTTGGTGTATGGGCCGAAAATGAGATTGATCTCGATCCTGATTTTCATCGCAAAATTTTGTTCAGTGATGAGGCTCATTTTTGGTTGAATGGCTACGTCAACAAGCAAAATTGCCGCATTTGGAGTGAAGAGAATCCACATGAGACCCTTGAGACGCCATTACATCCACAAAAACTGACTGTTTGGTGTGCTCTATGGGCTGGTGGAGTCATTGGGCCATACTTCTTCCGAAATAATGCTGGAGAGTCAGTTACCGTTAATGGAGACCGGTATAGAGCCATGATAACCGACTATTTTGTTCCCGAATTGGATGGCATGAATGTGGATGAGTTGTGGTTCCAACAAGACGGCGCTACATGCCACACAGCGCACGTCACAATCGATTTATTGAAGCCAACATTCGTGGCGTTATTGCCGACATACGGCCCCATATGCTCGAAAAAGTGGTTCAAAATTGGACCTGTAGAATTGGCTTTATTCGAGCCAGCCGCGGCGGCCACATGCCCGAAATCATATTTAAACATTAATGGCATAAAATTATCCTTCCAATAAAGCCAAATTGATGGACATTAAAACGATTTTCTTGTGTTTTATTTCAATTCGAAGCTCTATACCTCTAAAAAAAACACCCTTTATTATACAAATATTTTTGGGACTCTTAAAAGCTTAGTATAAAACTATAAATTTTTAAAACAACAACAAGATTAAAATTTTCCCATGGACTTATGTAAAAATTGATGTTTCCTAGACTGTGTTTGAAAGAGAAAAGCTTTGTGAAATATTTATCTTAATTCGGTAAAAAACAACCTAGCACCAGGAAAAAATTATTTATTTTTGTTAAACGCATATTCTAATCATTTAGAACCGAGAAAAATAAAGGGGCAGATCAGTTAGCCTTTGCCGTGATATATGACGGGCTTAGAACCCATAGAGTACGTCATCTTTTTTTCGAAATTGAGGTAAACTAACGTGACTCGTTTCTCTGCAAAAATATTTGATATTTACTAAAAAAAAAAAAGAAGTCCTTGATTTTTTAAAATCACTTATGCATTATTTCCAAAATTAAAATTTCTTATTTCCAATGAAAGCGCGATGTATTTATTAATTCTTTTGTGTTTGTAGAAAAATGCCACCGGGACCGGGAAGGCCAGTAAGGGTTCGTCAAAAGCCAATTCTAAAATTCAGATCTGGTTAGTGTGTACAGAACACTCACGCGATTTTCGGGGGTTATCACTAGTTTTAATAGTTTTTGAAGATGATACCCTTACAAATAATCATGCATGTACCAAAGCCCGGTCTAAATCCTGGCTAAGCTCGTTGAAAAGCATGGCACGACCTAAAAATCTTTAACGCCATGCAATTAGGGAACTGATTTAGTTATCGTTATGAATTTTATGTGTGTATAAAAGTTCACTTCATAAGGCTATAAAGAACATGCATACATATATCTAAACCAAATGTGGGCGTAACAGTACAAGTGCTCGTAGCATCTCTCATAGAAGCAAAAAAGTGCTATATTTAGTGTACTACAAAAACAATTTAATGAAATTTAGTACGACGATGTCAGTTGCTATAAGGCAGTCCGCGTGCTCCTCTCATATACACAAAAAATTGTAACCATATTTTAAACCATCATTAAAAAACTACAATATCTTAAAAACTGTACCATAAAAAAAAATTTCATTTCCGAATTCAGCGGGAAAAACAACATAACAAAAGTAACCACTTATCAAAGAAACAAAAACAAATAATTTTTTTGTAACGATTAGACTCAACAAATTGTCGAAAAAATTAATATTTTCAGAAATGTGGAATTACTCATTCAATCGCTCCTAACGTTGTCATTTTACAGTCGATTCTCTTCTGGTACATCTTAATTTTTGCGTAAAAGTATCAGCTCTACGTGTATGAAGTAAAATTATTTTTTTTATATTAACTATTTCTAATTTTCGTGGCCAAAGAATCATATATAAAATTTGATTTTTTTAAAGTGTGTTCTGATTTCATCGATATCTTTTGAACCGCTTATCCTATGAAATATCCAATTGTACATTTTGTTCGGCATTTTAATATATTTAATTTGGACGATGAAATTAAACATTTCTAGCTCAAGATATGAATTTTAAGTGAAAGTAGGTTGAACAATGAAAAAACCACAATATTTCAACAACTGGTACCATTGTAAAAATTTTAATTTTCATTTCGGAACTCAACAGGAAAAGGTACATAAGAGAAGAGAGGTTATCTCATCAAAGGAACAGGAACAAGAAAAAATCATTTTGTAAAATAGTGAAATTCACTGAACCAAAAGTAAGTATGTCATACATATAGGCGTGACAGCTTACATAATTTTTAATTTGAGTTCCAATCTTAATCAGAAGATTATAATGGAACATCTAAAATTAGTCGGTTTCTTGGTATTTATTCTAAAACAACTAAACACTACAACACTGGTTCAAATGTTATTACTTTTTTATTTTTATGAATGCTACCCACTCCTACAAATCGAAGCATTACCAAATTTGAGATCCAAGAACATTTAATACAAGAGTAATCGGATGTGTCTTGAATTTCTTGTCATGTATGTTAAAAAAAAAAACATTAACCGATTAAAATTAACATGAATTTCAATTTTTGCTAATGACATAAAATAATTAATGTAAACAGGAAGAGTAATAGGGAAAAATTAAAACTTTTCCAACAAATATTTCCATGTGTAGATTAGGATTGAGCAGCAGACTTTGTTTTTAAGCTATCTCCAAAGTTAACCAAATAGCGTAGCTCGGATCTAGTTTCGCAGATATAGCCATCGAAAGTTACAAATATAGTTTTTATAAAAACCTATATACATTGAAACTCCTGGACAGATTTCCAAAATATGGGGATCATAGGTATGGAGAAGTAATTAAATAATGTCTGATATCGAACTATAAATATTTTAAATTTATTGTATAGTTTTCGAGAAAACACAATTTTTGTAATATTTAGACTATTTTATTTTTCGGAGAATGTGTTATTAACGTATAATTTATTTTTCCTTTAAAATGATGTCACTAACACATTTTTTGGGAAAAAAAGGTATTTTTAAAAAAGAATTGGTCAAAATTTCAGAAAAATCGTCGTATTTCTAAAACTATAGGTTTCCAAACTTTACTCACCATTATTGAAGGCCATTAAATTATCTTTCTTATGACACCCAAATTTTTGATATCCATGCAGGGGTTCCCAACTTATAATTTTTACAAAAGCTATATCCGGAACTTCCGATGGCCATATCAACGAAACTGGATCCGAGCGACACTTTTTTTTCATATTTCTTGTTTATTTTATACCCCCTTTTAACCCTAAAAAATAAATAAAATTGGAGAATGTCAGCTCAAATTAACTTACGCCAAATTTTTAAATACTACCCCATTTTGTTGCCGGAAAACAAAAAAAAAATTAAATTCATAACATTGTTTTTGGAAAGGCGAGTGACAAACCTCTACCACAAGGGGATGAGACTTCTCAAGCCCTGTGGTAAACCTGCCGAACTACAGGGCAATTAGAATTAATGTTTAACATTTTTACATGGATACAATACACCAAAAATCGGTTCACTTCTGAAAAAATATATGTTTCAAGAGGTTCTTTCAACCGTAGTTAAAACGAAGGTTGGAAGCGTTTTGAAAATAAGTTTAATAAGAGGGTTACGAACGAGCAACTAATCGATTAAATATTGGTATACAGACTCGTATTCAAATGGTTAATTGATATGGACATTTTCAACATTTGCTTCAGAAAACTTAGGAAACCTTTTTTTCTCCTCTTATATTCTTCAATTGAATGTATATTTCGAAATAGCTAGGGAAATCACAAGAATAGAATAACCCAGAATATAGTAATGGGTTAAAGAGAAACCAATTTTTGCTTACAAATCTAGAGAGCGAAGTTCCACTAGTTTACAGAAAAATTTAGGAATTTTATGTAGATCTCTTTTACACGCGTACGCTAACCGAAAAGCAAACCATTTCAACCAAAAATGTGTATCCCTTTCATATCAGTAAAACACAAATGCAACAATTGCGCCAAAAACTCGTAAAAAATGTATGCAAGTACATAAAAGTAACAATGTGTAAAATGAAAGATGTACAAAATAAAGGTAGTAAAATTATGTGATGAAATTATTTAAATTATTCACAATACATAAGACACTCACCACGATTTTCGCAAATAATTCAATTTCTGGACCAAATACACTAAATCACAGCGACACTTTTTACACACGTATATTAATTAGAGAAATAAACTACTCTCACATACGGTTCAGAGAAAACTAATTCTTCTGCACCCAGCCTTGAATGTCGATAATTTTTGGGATTTCCTTCCTGCGTGTGAGAATTTTTTATCAGCGGAGCTGTTGCTTTTCCACTGTTTGGTTAAAAAACCGGCTGTTATTCCAATCTATATATTGATATTACGTGTTAAAAAGAGACAACTAAGTAAATAATTATCTGATTACTTATTCGCTTTCGCAATTTTGTAAGAGATTTTGATTATAAGACTACCTCTGTTGCACACACACTAATTTGGTAATTTATACTCTTGTTGTTTCATTCGATTAATGTAGGTACACAATGGCCTCGTTCAGCCACGCTAAGTCAACGTTTACACGAGCAAATTCAGTCTGAGAAATTCTTGTCTATTCTCTTTTGTGAATTTCTTTTGCGTTTACATACGGAAACTAGAATTTGTTTGTGCAAGAAAATTTCAAAGCAATTACTGCGTCAACCCGCCACAACAAACGTAAATTCAAAGCATAATATCAGCTAAAGAATAGAACGAAAGGGATTTCGCGTGTACGACAAATTCTGTACACCACCCTTTCGTTTCTCCCTTCTTACCTACAGACAAGGAAACTTTCTTTGAAGAATTTCCTTGTGTAAACGCTGTCTAAGCGCCTTGGGCTGAACGATTCCCATAGCGGATTATGCAGAGTGATGGCAATTTCTTTAACAAAACCGGTTAGAACAAACAAAAAATCTTTTATTAAAAACTAAGTTAAAAAACTTCTCCAAAAACACGATAAAATAATCTTTGCATAGAAGTGATATAAATTATGTTATGGGAGCAATGCTAGTCAAACAGCATATCGCAAAGATTGGAAAATTATACAACAAATTGCAACGTCACTAGGGAATTTCACCTCCGCCAACTTTGTATACATGGTCAAGCTCACACGAGCGTTTTTTCAACGCACGTTTCAGCATATGAAGGCAATGAGCCACACATGATATTGAATCATTGTTGTGTTTTAGCTAACGCGCGTTTAAAATACACTCGTGTGGATTGAGCCTAATAAAACCAACGTGCTCACGTGGGGCACATTGCATATAATTTTGTCATGTTAGAAAACACACCAAAGACACATTAGCCGTGTTTTGTTCGCTTTGGTTAAACCTAAGAGTGTATAAAATTAACTTTTTATAATTCTGCCACTGACCACTTAAAGGCGTGACAGTGTTTGACAAATCTTGCATTTTAAAATCAAAGCCGGCCTTGTGGCCGACAAACTCGTATGGTTGAACGGGGCCTAGTGCGGTAAGGGGCCTCATGCGTCAGTACAGAACCTTGTTTTTTTCGAAAAACTGCCATCAAACGCTTTTAATTGTTTTTATTGCGTCGTAGACCGTACCAATGATTTTTCTTTCGTTTTCCAAGCATAAAATAAAAATCGACCATAGAACGTGAAGAACAAAACTATTTGACGCTGTATTAAGAAGGAAAACTGAAATTTTCATCAAATGAGTAGTGATTTCCTGTTCCTTTACTCAACTCTCTGAACACTCTTGGTCTAGATAGGACCGCGGTCCGTGGCAGGTGGTGGGGTAGAGGGATTTTGAATGATTTCATTCTGATGGATAAATGATGGATGGCGGTGACGTCGAGTCACAGGGAATGGAGGCCAAAATATTCAATTTATTTTTATTTTGGTGCTGGGTTCGTAAATTGGAAGTCATCCTTACTGTCTTGCAAAATATTTTATGCATGCAAAATCTTATTTTTCATAGATATTTTGACTTTTAATCAGCACCGCCTTCGCTTCTACCTCCACCTCCCACTTTTTAATGTTGGCCGAGATCATCACCAATTATGTCACTAACATAATTTTGGAATCAACGTGTTTTTTTTTTGGGTTAATGTCAACGCTGGACCTATTGATATTTTTAATTATTCTTCATAAATCTCTAGTCGTAGTTGTTTCCCAGTAGGAAGGGCAGGAGCAAGCAGCGCTTCTAGAAGACCTCCTTTGGCAGAAACAGGCCTTCCCCAGAAGCTCCTTTCAAACATTCTTTATTTTTTATATGAAAAGATCCACCAAAACAGGCCTTTTACGATCGCTTGCCGTATCAGGGCTCACTGAAGTATTTATTTGAAAAAACTTATTTCGTCGTATGACACAAAATTAATTGTATTTTCTTTTTTTTTATCTGCGTCATCACTTTGATATTTTAATTTGACATTGAATCCACAACACTCTACCACCTTAGCATTACATTATATTATTACAAATATAAGGCCACCCTAGCAACATGCACACCGTTCTTTATTTCCAACCATTTATCTACTTTCGATGTCGTATGATGACAAAAAAGTAATGTCGAATCATAAAACATTGCAATACATGAAATAAAAATTATCTAAAATGCGTTAATATAACTGGGGTCCTTCTTCTTTACCTTCTTATATCAGGCCTCATAGCACGTCTGCTAAGGGAAGGCATAGGGGGAGAACGGGTACATTGATACATGGGGCACATAGATACGCTTGCCGTTATTTAAAACAAGACGCAGTCAGATATTTATATAAAGGCACATAAGGAGGCGTCGACAGAACGTGTAACATGTTTGAATTACCACTGAGTTCAGGTACCGCTTCGCGCTCGATAAGCATAAACCTGTTTTACACGCTCGTAAGTGAAATAGTTCCGACCTGTTTGGGTGTGAATTTATTTGGTAAGTTTTGTGTTGACAGCTGCATATTGCAGCACACGGTAAGAACATGTCCCTGATAATTTTTACGTAGCTGTAGTTTTTATAATTGTTTAGCACTTAAGGTAGAGCTAATTATTTAAAAAAAAGTCACTTGAGATCCATTGATACAACCATCCAAGGGGCACATCAATATGTGTCAATCTGCCCCACGTTTTCTTCCTTAACAAAAAGGAATATGATGAGAACGTAAAAACGAGAAACTGATAGAGGTAATATCGATGATAGCGCTGTGGCTTCTGCTATCTCTGATGTACTGGAATGCAAGGTATCAATAAGAAATGCAGCCGATAAGTGCAATTCGAAGATAACCTTGTCAAAAGACGTAAAAGAAGGCGACTGCAGCATAGTACAGCTAATGAACTTGGACAAAAAGCAACTTGCTACGCATTTTACTGGGAAGGAAATATTTCGATATGAAGAAGATCAAAAGAGTGACTTCCAGATCTCTTTTTTGAAACGAAAACCATGTGAAACTATTTTATTTCTTGATAAAAAAGATGGAGCTTCTGTTCATAATATTATGTTGAAGCTGCCAAGTCCGATAGCCAAGAAGGGTACAAATAGAACAGCTTTCTTTTGATATTTTAAGACTAGTCGTCCGAAAGAGTCCGCAAAAATTCTGTAATTTAAACATCCTCCCCCTGGTTTTTCCATTTTCGTCCGATTTTGCTACCTACCCCCAAAGGACGTCTACAAAAGATTATGCTACCCCCTTTTCTATTTTAAGTAACAAGAAGATTTGCAATTCGCTTCAAATAAGCTAGTAAGATGAAAACTGAAAACATTCAGATACTATTTTTAATTATTTTTGTCAATATGCCTCCTTTTTTATCGTTTGTAAAGAAATCGTACCAATGTGCCCCAACTCCCCCTAATAGCCTTCCATGAATATATTTTTATTTGCATGAAAATCTAGTTTTGAGAAGGCCCTTTAAAAGCGCATACAAATGCAGCCATTCTCGCAAATACATAAATTTTGCATGCTGTCACAGTAGTGCTAGTAGGCCTTCTCCAAAGCAGGATATGGGTCCTACTATGGCTATCAATAAAACCAGCTCAGCTTGACACAAGTAATGCGCGAATAACCACTAGCAGTATTTCGCAGTGCTCAACGAATATGTTGAAGGTTTTGGATTTACTGCAGATCCCTAGCCAGATACTTGGTTAAAGGTTGAGGGGCTTGGGACATAGTTTAAATCAGTTGGATAGGAAAGGGCGGGAAATTATGCGGGTTTTTCACAATTTCGGCTGGCTTCGACCTTGTTCCACTATACACATATAGAAGTAGGTGAGCGTAAGCATTCGCGGCGTTATGTGTGAACCTTATGATGTATCATTATGTTGGTTGAAAAAGTTTCAAGATTTCGAAAAAGTTGAAAAGAGGTTGAAAAATTGAATAAGGTTCAAAACGGCTAAGAAGTGGAAAAATGTTGAAACGAGTTCATGAAGTCGAAAAAAGATGGAAAAGTTGAATAAGTCCAAAAAAAATTTAAAAATATTGAATAAATAAATAAAGGTTTAATAAGTAGAAAAAGGTTGACAAATTCAAAAAAGTTGAACTCTAAGGAAGTGATTGAAAAATTTATAAAATAGAATAAGTTGAAAAAGTTTGATAAAAATGTTGAAAAATTCGAAAAATCAATGCCTTGTAATGCTTACATTTTGTAAATTGGAAGCTGAAATGTATGGAGATTTTTTTTTAATCCAATTCTATTATATAAACCTATGGGACCGCAAAAAAAAACCATCTTCGGATTGTATATTATTCGCATTTTCAGTCGCACGAAAAATGTGGGCGTGATTTGGCAACAGGGGATGACACCTCCCATACAACTAAAATACCTCAAACGCTATATCTTGGCAACTAAGACAGATTTTTTCAACACTTTGGTAAGTCGTTTTTTTCGTAAAATTTCAAAGAAATCTGACACAAACTCTGTCCGCGTCATTTATAGGTTTGAGCTACGAAGCTCAAATTTTGTGACAAATCAAGAATATCAAAGTCAAATTCATTAAAAAGCTTTTTTTTAAGGATTTTGGCACATTTGTATACCACTTGGCCCCCTATGAGGGTGTTTCACGACATTCATTTGTTTGAAGTAAAAAGGTAGGCAGTGGAAACAGGCTATTAAATTGTTAGGTTAATTATAGTGGAAAGCATGAATTTTTTGTATCATTTTGAAATTTAAAGCATGGGAATACTATGAATGAAATGTAATGGAATGTGTGTATGTATGTTACTTAATTGCATTAATAAATGTGTTGTTTTTTATATTCTATGCAACAATAGTTTACAATATCGATTTCAAATCAAAATAAATGTCGTTTATTCTTTGATTACTATTGAAACATAAAATTCTCCAACTATCAGCGTACAAGTTACACACAGAATGTAACACCACTGTCAGCGCCGTTCATCAAGGAATGAAACCAGCGTGCATTGAACTACTTATTAGCTCACAATTCTACTAAGGACATAAGTCAAATGATTTATTTCTACTCTCTTCTTTGCGTTCGAACTTGGTTCTTCATTCAGATGCATCTCTTACTACCAACTGTGCACGTTGTATGTTTTCTCTCCACTGACTACACTCCAAAAACTATGCTACGAAGTTAAGACGCTCGTGCACTTGTCGCCATTCATGCAACGGTGTACAGTAAAGAATTTCACTTATTTCACCGGACAGATAATTTTTAAGTCAAACTTTCTATAAAATGAATTAAATGTAATAAGCGCTGTGTAAAAACCTAATTCACAAGCTTAGTGGGTCGGAAGGCAGGACATTTTAAATATGTGTGTATATGAACTTCATTGCGTTTGGTTTATCTAGTAACGCTGTCGCAAAACTTTTTAATTTTATAAATTCTACGGAAAAAGTGGAGCTGAAATTTAAACATGATCATATGCACCCATATTCAATAAGGGGTGCTATGGACCATCTTTTATACAGCATTTCATAATAATTTATAAGACCTATAATGACTCCAAATGTGAATACTTGAAAATTAAATATCAGTAACTTAATTTCAGTTATTGTCAGCTGAAAAAAAAACTTCTTACGAAAATATTCATATTTTTGTCGACTTGGTTCGAAATTACCTCCTTCACAACATGCATATTGATCACTTACTTCAAGACTGGCATAGCTAAAAAAAACGCGTTTTTGAGCTAATGATGCGGAATATCCGTGATTTCTTGTCTCATTTCGTGTGAAAAAATCAGAGAGGTATCTTATAAACTTAAGGACTGTCCCAGAAAAAAATTACGTTTTGCTTTTTAATTATAAAAAAATACCCAGTAATTTTTTTGATCTTTTTTCGTTTTTTATTAATAATGGCTAGTGTTCAGAATATAAATAACTAAAAACTAAGCAACATTTTTTTTTTATAAAAATTTCTTACTTTTTTCGTAAGGCCCTTTATTAAATTTTGCACAGTTGTTTCATCGACAGTACAGTACGATCTTTTCCACTTATGTCTGAATTCTTGTAAATTTTTTGCAGTCTTACCACTCTTTCGAAGATCTCTTTTCATAAGAGCCCAATATCTTTCAATTGGGCGAAGCTCTGGGCAGATAGGGAGGATTTGCAATTTTGGGAACAAAATTAATATTTTTGCTTGTATCCATCGTAGTTTTAGAGTGATGAGAGGTTGCTAAATCTGGCCAGAACATCACGATACCCTAATGTGCACGAATAAATGGTAGAAGACGTTTTTCAAGGCACTCGTCTATATAAACTTTGGAATTGATTGTGCCTTGCGTAACAAAAAGTTTGCTTACGAGGCCACAGGTGCATATGGCCTGCTAAACCATATATTGTTTCGGAAATTTCGAAATTTTTTTTCTCTCAATATACTAAACACCTTCCCCTTTCCTGACGATCTATAATATTTGTGCACTGAGGTGTTGGGATTCTGCTTAAAAAAGCGCTGCTACCTTTGGGTTAGAAAACTCTGGTTTTCTGCCTGAACCCTTTTTTCGTGAAACAGGTAGACTCTTCTTATAGACAGTTATTTCTGATGCACCAACTATTTTTGCAATAGCTGAATATTTTTACTCTGGATTTTGCAGGCATGTGGACAAAACCATTTAGCGGACTTTTTGGTTTTTGCAATACATCTTTGTCGTTAGAAGTGCTATCTTTAAGTGTTATACATCATATTAAACGTCACTTTATATAGAAGAAATATTGTGTCTTTTTAGACCTAGGAGATTATCAGGTAGAGCATAATATAAAAAATAAAAAACGTAAGTTTTTTCTGGGACAGTCCTTACCTTGTGAGAAGAGTTTATGTAGGCATACTTTTCACATAAAAAGTAACTTATTCAAAGCTTTCAATGCGTTTTTCTCCCACTTTATGTTTTTTGAGTTATGCCATCAGCTTCTCATCTTTACTTCATCCATTGATCACTTTCTATTGATAATTGTATGTTTTTCCTTACACTTTGAAGCAGAGCTGGAATGATCCCTCCTATCCGTATTAGAAATCGAGATTTTTAATTGCATGGCAAAAGTAATTGATTCATTTATCGAGGGAGTTGAGCTTTTTTTTCAGGAAAATGGAAGTCACAGTTTGTTACAAATCGGTGAGCAATAAGAAAGTTCATTACTTTTGAATATTTAAGTCCTTCAGCCGCCAATTTGTTTTTACCTTTTGGCTGAGGCCCAACAGCACTTTGACAACATTTAAAAAACTCTTGATGTCCACGATTTTTACTATTCAAAAGACGCAATAAGCTATGAAACAATGCAATTTCTCCTCTTGTAATTTACTAATTATAACTTTGTACAGCTCACACGTGATTGCATATGAACGGAATTATTCCGATTCATTTTATTTAATAAGACTACTGCTTTCCCACGAAAACGATAGTTTTGTAGTGGCACTGATTGTGTCGTTTGCGAAGATAATGCAAATGGTTCCAGTGACAGAACAGAAACTTGGGTGTACAGAAGTGCACACCCGAAACATTTCAGCACTGGAGCCAAAGAATTATGTCAAAAAGTCTAATAAATTCCTACTTTGAATACAGTTGAGGACAGCACACGGAAAATTATCAGAACAAAAGGAATATATCGTATTTTGTTCCGCAATAAAACTTAAGAGACGATGATTTGTAATGGATATTGATGAGAGTAGTCACAGTATTCGTGGAGCCTTGTTTTAAATCATTACCAGACAAGAAGCAACCACTGCTTACCTCAGTAGAATTCTGTTGAAGCACGGGAGAAATTATTATTGCACTCCGAAGAGCAGGAAGGTGACGGGGCTAACTCTAACTAATCCTCCTGAGGTGAGACGAACAATTCCATGATCCACGATTTCGTCATCTAGCATCTCAAAGGTAGCCAGCATGAAAATGCAAATGCACTCAGCCGTCTTCACGTAAGGTTTGCTCGCGACTAGAAAATAAAGAGGAAGTTATTATTTACGCCTTCGGAGTGTTCTGCCCGAAGAAAAATGGACAACGAAGAAACCCAGAGGAAATGCAGTGCAGTGGTGTCAATTTGGCAAAAATAATTGAGTCAAAAGGAACTAGATATAGAGCCAAACCTGTTAGGTATACTGGGTACAATGGCAATGTTGCTTTTCTAAATTTGGGAGATTAAGGATGGTAACGTTCACTCTGAATAACTGATTCATCCCAAAACAAAGGACAGAAAAGTGAATAAAGACAACCAAAATTGTTCAAATGGTGATCACATGGGTAAAGTCAAAACCGTAGAAAATGTTAAGAAACGGTTCTGTTAGGCTATATGCTAATAATCATTTGCTGACTGGATTCACTGATGTGAACAATGTGTTATCACATCACAACTAAGGATCAAACTCAACAAAATATATATAAATAAGTATAACGAGTGTGTAATACTGATAATTATTATATTCTGGTGTAATCGGAACTAGGTATATCCTATTTCCAATCAAAGCTTTTATTAAGAACTGAATTTATCGTACGTACGAATTTAAAAATGAGAAATAATATGAAAAAATAATAATAAATAACAAAATTTAATACTTTGTTGGGCCACCACCAGCATCGATGACCTTTTGCAACCGTCTGGGCATTGAAGCTACTAATAAAGGGTGTTTTTTTTAGAGGTATAGAGCTTCGAATTGAAATAAAGCACAAGAAAATCGTTTTAATGTCCATCAATTTGGCTTTATTGGAAGGATAATTTTATGCCATTAATGTTTAAATATGATTTCGGGCATGTGGCCGCCGCGGCTGGCTCGAATAAAGCCAATTCTACAGGTCCAATTTTGAACCACTTTTTCGAGCATATGGGGCCGTATGTCGGCAATAACGCCACGAATGTTGGCTTCCAAGTCCCCTAACGTTTCTGGTTTGTTGGCGTAGACGAGCGACTTCACATATCCCCAAAGAAAATAATCCAATGGTGTCAAATCACACGATCTTGGTGGCCAATTGACAGGTCCATTCCGCGAAATTATGCGCTCATCGAATGTTTCCTTCAATAAATCGATTGTGACGTGCGCTGTGTGGCATGAAGCGCCGTCTTGTTGGAACCACAACTCATCCACATTCATGCCATCCAATTCGGGAACAAAATAGTCGGTTATCATGGCTCTATACCGATCTCCATTAACGGTAACTGACTCTCCAGCATTATTTCGGAAGAAGTATGGCCCAATGACTCCACCAGCCCATAGAGCACACCAAACAGTCAGTTTTTGTGGATGTAATGGCGTCTCAAGGGTCT
This sequence comes from Meiosimyza decipiens, assembly GCA_963680825.1. Classification (NCBI taxonomy): domain Eukaryota; kingdom Metazoa; phylum Arthropoda; class Insecta; order Diptera; family Lauxaniidae; genus Meiosimyza; species Meiosimyza decipiens. The sequence continues at coordinate 51,109,725 of OY804260.1, forward strand.
CATGTGGATTCTCTTCACTCCAAATGCGGCAATTTTGCTTGTTGACGTAGCCATTCAACCAAAAATGAGCCTCATCACTGAACAAAATTTTGCGATGAAAATCAGCATCGAGATCAATCTCATTTTCGGCCCATACACCAAAATCACGACGCATTGCATGGTCTCGCGGCTTTAATTCTTGCACACGCTGGATCTTGTAAGGTCGCAAGCCAAGATCTTTGCGCAAAATCTTCCATAAAGTTGATGGACAAAGCTCCAATTGCTGTGCACTTTGGCGAATCGATTCATTCGGGTCCTCTTCAACATTTTGCTCTACAGCGGCAATTGTTTCTTCGGTGCGCACTGTTCGACGTCTCTGCGGATGCGTATTATCACATAGAGTAAACGTAGTGCGAAAACGATCCATGGTTAACCGAATTAATTGCTCTGATGGACGATTATGTCGACCATAAAATGGACGGAGCTTGCGGTAACTTCGCGAACTGAACCATTATTTTCGAAATAAATTTGCACGATTTGCAAGCGTTGTTCTTTTGTCAACCTGTCTATGATGAAATGGCAAACCAAACTGAACATAAATGACATTAGAATTGCCAGATTTGACCATAAAATGCCAGTTTTATCTCTATTCGAAAAACAAACCTCTAAAAAAAACACCCTGTACAATAATAAGATTCAAAACAAACCTGCATCATTACTTTTCTTTCTAATTCTACAGAGCTTGTTAAATTTAAGAAAATGGTGTCGTCCGCCACTGTATAAAAGACGTACCACGGCATTCAGTTAGTTGGCGTGGTTGAGTATTGAAACAGCATTATAGAAGAGCATTAGAAAAACGTTGTCAACAAAGGAGAAAAATTTTGAAATGAGCAGCTGCTAACGTATCTTATGATCTTATTAAATCTGTTTGAATCACTCTTGTGGTTCCTGTAAAGGCATAAATTTACTTCTGGAATTAAAGATCCAGATTTTTAACTCATAAAAACCACCGAAAACGATAATTTGAGGACCAAGTTCCGTAGTAATAAAATGTAAATATTTTGCAAAACTACCAAGCATAAAATTTCGGACAATCTGGCAAAAGACAACACTGTGCTGTGCATGCAAAAACGAATCCTTGAAATTGGCGCTCGTTTGCTCGCTGGTCTGTACTCATAGAATTTTCACAAATCGGTTCAGTTGTAATTTTTCAGCTCAACAAAACGGTCGAATTTAAAAAGATATCGGGAGATGATATTGGTATTCAAAAAAAGCTCTATACTTATTTGGTAACAGTGAAAATGAAAATATAAATACTGTTGTTTGATCACAGGCATAAAACAAAAAGAGTGAAAGTGAAAAGCCAACAAAAGACAAAATTTTATCACATCAACAACGATACCATTATCTTGTCCTGCTTTAAGTGGGTGTCAATAAAAAATCAACTGCACCTGCAACCACCTCGTGGACGGTTGCTCAGTTATAATTCATTCATCAGTATAGCAGCCGCGCTGCCATTAGTTAACAATTGTGTGGCATAAATTCCATTATAGGTCAAACACCCTATGCATAACAACCACACGTAAAAAAGAGCACCTAATCCCCCATTTAACTTTTTTGGAGTTTGAGCTACTTACGTGCTGAGTGTTGCACTTAAGTGCTTCCGGTGGTGGTGCAGCTAAAAACGGAAGGGTGGTCGTATGTGAAACTCAAAAAAATAAAAAATAAAATATTTATTAATCATTTTTTTTAAATTCTTCGCTGCGTGCCTGCTACATTAGCATATTTCGCAATCAGAATTTAATTAACGACTGCTCATTAATAAATAAAAATTTTTTGGCAATAAAAGTGTAAACATTCAGTAAATCGTTTGATATATTTCCCAAAAATATTGCAAATTTCTGTTTGAATTTTGTGAATTTTGTGCATCAAATACAAATCACATTTTGAGTTTTTTGTTGTTGTGTTGCTGAACTGGAGGTTCTACGGCAGCAGTCTCGTTCAATTGCAGCGCTCAAGAGAAAATCTCAACTCAAGGTAGGACTTTGGTTTTAACAATTTTTTAAAAATATATATCATAAAATCGATTATGATAAGAATTAAGTAACGTAGTGTACTCAGTAACAAATCCACAAACTTTCACTCGAATGAAATTGTAAAAGCTTCTTCTCTTCAACATATGTCATACAAATTTATCGAAGAATGAATTTCCCAAAAAAAAGGTGTCTCATGGTAACTTAGCAATTACTAAGTTACCAACTCAATTGTTGTTTGACAGCTGTTTTCCATAAGACAAACTTAGCGCCTTTCTTATAATAGGCATAAAATAGAATACCAAATTATTTAAGCAGAAACTATTAGGGTAGTTCAACAAACATGGGAATTTTGGACGACATGGCTTATTTGGTATATTACTGTAGAAAAGTAATGCTTATCCAAATGAAAATGATGTGCCTTAATTGTGTCCTGCATGACCTCGGTTCGTTGTATATTTTTTACAAAAAATATGACTTAAAACGTAGTCTTCTAGTGTGTTCTTTCTTGAAAATTAAAGCTCTTTGACTAAATAGTTAATATTTCAAAGTGTGTTAATGCAGTGATAATTCCTTATAACATCGCCTTATCATAAAACCACTCTGTATTTCATTTAAGATATATGGATTCTATTGAATTTGCTCCTACATATGTATATATTATTGTTCACCTGCCAAATTAAAACACATTTATGCAATAACACATTTCCTAGTAAAATTACAATGTGATAAAATTACAATGTGTCAAATAATACAACTGTGAGCAAGCTTTTTTTGACGTCTTAATTTTGATTTGCAAAGAAACAAATAGAAAAAAAAATAAATCTGAAAAGATAAGATATTGTGTGGATTCTGTCTACAAGGATCTGTGGATATATTGCTCCACAAGTTCAGTATAAGCATTTGTGCCTAAAAGGAAGGGCTGGGGAAAATCAATAAAAAAAACATCGATGTTTTTATGTCAAAATCGAAAGTCATCAATGTCATCAACTCCCCCCTCCATTATTAATTCATTTATAGCCTATAGCTTAGGTTTATTTTAGCTGACATTCTCCAATTTTATTTTTTTAGAGGCAATACGAGATTCAAAGAAAACAAAAACATATGAAAAAAAGTATATAGCGAATATAGCTTTAGCAAAAATGATTAAAAGTTGGGTACCCCTAAATGGATATAAAAAATTAGAATCTAATAAGCAAGATAATTTGATAGCTTACAACATTGGTTAGCGAAGTTTAGAAATTTAACCCATAATTTTGGAAATATGACAATTTTTCTGAAATGTTGATCAAATTTTTTTTAAATCCCAGTATTTAATTCAGAAAGCTATAAAAAGAATCAAACTTACTTGAACGGACTGTCAACTTTTTTAACCATTTTCATTGTCATTTTCGGTGTCAGAGCTTTCCACTACAATTTTTCCTGCGACAACACCTTACTCGATTGGATAGTACCTTTTAAGGTGATCTCTCGAATTGGCTGTATTCCCATTACTAGCAACATTTCCTTAACAACCTGTGATTTGATAAATTGCACGCCGTTTGTTTTGGGTTTGCTTGAAATATTTCGAAACGATCGATCGTTTCGCCCGAGCTCGAAATCTGTTATAAAGTTCATAGATATTTTATTTCGTGAATAAAACAGTTGATATATTATTCATTAATGTATTTTACTTACGATCCTGGCGAAGAAATCTCGCCTGATGCACGACCACGACTTTCCATAGCAAGTAGCAGCAGCAGAAAACAAAACACAGTATGATCGTAAGCGCTCAAAACTATCGATAGTAAACGATGTTAAAAAGCATCGATGATAGTAGTCGATACTCCACCAACCCTACTATAGTCCAAGAAAACATGGATAAGGGCATGTCAAATTTATCGACTTGCGATAATTTGCATTTATATGGGAAACAATAACAACAAAAGTCAGCACTTCGTTACAAGATTGTAATTTTACCAGCCTAAGTTACAATGAAGTGTGAATTGCATAATTGAAGATGTTGGGAAATTATGGTCTGATGAAGTTATTGCTCGTCACAGTAATTAATTAAAGGACAATCAATATAATATTGCAGGTTAACATTGCAAGCGAGATCGTGTTTTGTCCAGTCTACGCATCAGTAGACTTTGTAGAAAATATTTCTATTACAGGGTACATAGCATTTTAGTTCTCTGCGTCGTGAATATTTTTTTATTTTTTATTTTATATATGACTATTTATTATTTCATTCATTCATTCAGTTCAGTACATTTACTTATAACATTTACTTTTTCAGTTTTTATATGTAATACTAATGATGAAAAATCTACATCCTGTATTTCCATGAACAAGAGACGAATCGTAGATACATATGTACAACATATAATTAGATCACATAGAACTGCTTAATTTTTCAGAAGACGTTATTTTGGTATTTTTTAGAGAAATATTGAAAATATTATCAGTCTCCTGAGAATTTCTGGACAGGCCATAATTAACCCAAATTTCTCCCATTGTGCGTAGAACTACTCATTAGCAAAATTAGTATTTTGAAAAAAAAAAATTAATAAAGACAAAAAATTTATTTTTCATGAGCTTGTTGGCGTACCCTTTACTGAAATTTGATATGCAAAACGCATTTCTAAATTCTGCGAAAAATAAAATTAATTTCTACTCATACCTTCCGTCATTCAAACATATACTACATATATGTAAATAAAGTGTGCGCTAAGCAAAGTAAATTAAATAATATTAATACATAAAACACAGCGCATAATTTTTTGTTTATTAAACATACATACTATATATTATATTATATTATTGTATAAATTAAAAATCTGAACTTGAGAAACATACATCTGGGCCAAATCAGGAAAGTACATTTTATTTAGAGAAAGCTGATGGCAAGATATCGCATAAACGTATGTATATGGGCATACAGTATTAAGTTGTGGGGCAACTGCTTCTAGTGAGGTTCTATATTTTTTAGCGCTTCCAGTCGAAAACTATGAGAGTCATAGCAAATGCTCCCTAGTGCGTCACCCACATCCAACTGCATAAAGAAGTAAAAATAGCAACGCACCCAAATGAACTGGATTCCAAACTTAGGTCAACATTGAAACCGATACCACAAGGCTTAAACGAAAAAACAACACTCGATCTATTGTATTAACATCGAGGCATAAGCATCCGTATGCATGGCCTACAGAGATGCACACAAAAATTTGTTTTAGGAGCTGGTTACAACAACATTAGTTTGGGTAAAAAAAGCTTAAAAATATTTTGCGAATAAAAGCTACGAGCAGAGTTGGCGAAAATTTACTAACTAACCGCGGCAAGCTAATTTCATGCAAGCAAATAAGAAAAAAAGCTATAGCTGTAGGAACGAATGGCTTGAAATCAAAAATCACACTAGCAAAAAGCTTTCGGAAAGTGCAGAACGAGCTGGTGCGCTTTGAAGCCAAAATTACACAAACAAAAAGCATGCGGCGATAGCGAAACTGGCTAACTTAAGTAACGATAGGCTGTTAAATTGGTATGATTTATGTTTTTTGATATTGTTGAAAGAGCTTGAGAAGCTAAACGAGCTTTACCCAATATAAAGTGGTAAAGTTTGTTTATATGTAGTGGGTTATCTCTGGAAGTACTGAACCGATTCTAAATATTCTTCTACTAATAGAAAGCAACACTTTCACCGAATAACATAGACTATATTTTATTTTAGTAAATATAAGCGGCGTGGTGCCTTCCATACAACGATACACTAAAATTTCTATTCTTGGCACTTTTAGCAAGTTGTGAAATTTGGCACATAGCCCCAATTATCTGCAATAAGGACTGCATAAAATGTAGGCGAGGTTGCACAACGGAGAGTTCACGAGCAGAGCCGCTGGTACTAGTATATAAATAAGTTCGAATTCCATACATGGAGCAAAATTATTTCATATCAGCTTGTTGACGAACCCTTTAATGTAATTTGATCTGGATACGCACTCCAAATTCCATGAAAGCAAAAATTAATTTATACTTTCCTTTATTCATACATACATATGTAAATAAATGTGCGATAAGCAAAGTAAATTAAATAATATTATTACATAATAAACTACGCATAGTCTTGTGTTTATTATATGTATGTATGTACATCATGCTAAAAATATTGACTTGACAGCTTACTTACAGGCGAAATCAAATATGTGCATTAAATTTTGGAACTTCACATACAGCTGTGAACATGAAAATAGCAGTCAGTACCTAAATCTAAATTTTATAAAGTCCCATAACTTTTTTTGTCACATAAGAGCTTAATAACAATTTAAACACTAATTTATTAATAGTGGTTCTGGGTAAATGGAGGACTTAAAAACTCACAGTTCAAAATTACATTTCTATAGATATCAAATATATAAGGCAAAAAAATAAGGACTTGAATCTGCTCTAGCATAGGGAAAAATTACATTCTGCATTATGTCGATACGTATTAATGATTTGAGCCATAATACCATCAACTTTATAAATGGGCCAACGCCATAGTAAAAAATCAGCCCCACACCACTATTTTTAGTTATCCGTGTTTAACCGTTTTTAAAGGCTTATACTCGGTTCTGGGTGGACGGCGAACATACTGTGGTGAGCCACTGCCACCTTACAAAACGGTTTTAAACACGTCGGTTCATAGAATATTGTTCCATTTGCCGATAGTCCAGTCAATATGTTCCTTGCAAGCTGCAGACGTTTTTCTTTGATGATTTTTTGTAAGGACTGGCTTATTTCTCGGACTACGAGTTATATTTCAATGAAATTGTGGGATATGAATTGAAAATGATAATACCCAAATGAAATAATGTTAATTCTTATTTCATTATGACATAGTTCCCAATGGAATAACACCCTGCAATAATGAAAATAACAATGTAAGCCATGTGCCACGGTTGAAGGTCGCCCACTTGTCTTAACTTTTATCTATAAAGAATTACTGTGGCTAGTGAAGTTGGTGTTGGATATGCTATACTCTGAACTAGGGTTGTAAAGAAGGTCATCTACGCGGAGGCGGATGCAGAGTTTCAAAACTTGATCTCCGCGGTTGTGGAATTTTAACGGAAGCGGAGGCGGAGGTGGAAAAATAATTTGATAATATATAAAATTCCAGATTTTACTAAAATTTTAGCTAAAAATAAGCATTTCTTACGAAACTCACCAAACAAAAAATAGCCACACTAACTAAGTTTCTAGCAAATCTGATTTTATCCACATACCAGCATTAACAAAACAACAAAATGTAACTTAACCTAAACAAACAACCTATCGTTTCTCTTAGGCCTTACAGCATGTACTTTTTACATTTTATAGATTTTTTATAGTCTGTATTCATTATTAATAAAAACATTTACAGTTGCATAAGGTTTTTCTTATTGCTTAAAATCAAAACAAGGTTTTCTTGGTTAGTCCTTAGTACTTAGTTGAAACTAATAAGTGGCAAATTATATTTAATAAATAATAGTTTTGCTGCTTTATTTGCTTCTAATCGATTCCTTAGTGGATTGCAAAAATTCAAATTTGCATTTGAATTCACAAGTATATAACCAGCCTTCTCTACTTTTCCACATATAAAAAACATTCGTAATTGCGTTACTGTTTAAAAAATTTAATAGTGAGTTCCCTAAAAAGAAGATCATCGAGTTGAAAAATTAAGGAGATTGCAAAAATTTGTTTTCAATAATCTTAAATCCAAACCCCCCCCCCCCCCCCCCGAAATAAAATCTAGGATACGCCCTTGCTTACATACCACAATTAAAATACTAATAAAATAACCGCGTAAACAAAAAAACACCTGTAGCTTTATGAGCTGTTGAGATACAGATGGCAAACTTTGTGAAAGCATTTTGTATTAGTGATGAGTAAGTTTTCCATAATAAATAGAGATATCCGATGGCTGCTTCATGCCAAAAACATCATTGCCGAATGTACCCCAAAACCAAAGCTACCCCGGTCTCCCCTAATTGTGTGTCTCGCCAGCGTGGTTGGCATAGACACGAGCAGTAGTTGCATCGCAATAGCTCTGGAAATGAGCTTTCAGGCTGTTGATTGTTTCCTTCGGACTTGCTTGGGTTCTTTTTTGGTTAATTTGTCTTCATGGGATAGATAACATATTTTTTTTGGATGAGCCGTTTGACCATACCTCTTGTGAATTTAAATGTGACCAAATATATCTCAACAATTCTGTCCAATGGCCAAACAGACCGATTTGTCGACTCGTCTCTTAGTGTTTGGCTTCTCAACGGAAATTAGATTTTATCATTTTCTGCAAGCTGATACAAAGTTTCGAACACGATAAATGGCGCAGATGACGCTCCGTTAGATACACTATTGAGCACATCTTTCTTATTAATTGATATTTAAGGATTCTTCCTCCAAAGTGTTCGTTGCATGTCCCTATCCTTGGGATGTACACATACTTATTTGCCGGTAAACTTTTTTCACGTCAGCCGTGAAAACCACTGCGAACATTCGCTAACGCATTATAGTAGAAATATGTCTTTTTGCAGAGTTAGACCTTCGATGATGATGCTAATGAGGATTGACCTGGACAGTGGAATTCTTTGTTGACGAGTATTTTGTGTTGGAAGGGTTAGATGGTGCTTCTTCCATATGGCCTAGTCTTGAATAATCTTCCATTAACTGGATGTATTTCTGACCAAATCCTTGGTCGCGTGACAAAAAACCTTGACGTTGCTGCTCGTCTAGATTTGCCCAATGCCGCACGGGGTTGGTGTAGGAGGAATCTAACCATATGTATATCGTCCTTCGTTGTATCTTGCATGGGTGAGTCTAAAATGTTTCTCGCACTGCTACTCTTCAGCCGTCTGTATATTTTCTGTTGGCACATCTTCTAAGAGCCAAAATTGTCTTACTGAGTGCACCTGAATAGGGAGTGGCTCTCGCTGCTAATTGTACATCTTCCTCCAGAAATTGCAGTCAATTACTTGTTGTTCGTGTTGTAGCCTTGGCCTGAGTTTCGTCTTTTTTCGTAAATATTCTCCAGACTACGAAATCTGACTTGGAATCCATTTAATCCTGGATGTCCAGCTCTGGAAGTTCTGTATACCGTGGAGGATTTCGTTGGTGTTGTTACTCAATGTAAGATGCATTGATTGCCCTTATAGGTTACAGATTCAGTAACCTTTCTATAATATCGTTGACAAGTGATACATTATTTCTAAACCTCTTTATTAGTAGGTGGATTGAAATTTTATAGTTAACTAAAGTTGACGGAAGATGATTTAGCAGGCGTGCCCATGCAGGTTGGCCTTCAAGTACTGCATTTTCTCGATGTTGCTTAGCTGTTTATTTTGGTAAAAAATGTGGTCCACTCTACGTACATTCCATTGAAAATAGGGATATTGACAGCTGGAAGCCTGATTGGTGTCATTGTATATGAAACTACTGTTTTGCTGCGTTCATCACGAACTTCTTGAATTGCCATCTCGATTCAATTCTCCAACCTTTGAAAGTCGTTGATGGTTGAGCTCTTGTTCACTGTGTGTGGACAAAACTTCTTAGTTCAGTTTTGTGTTGCTTGATAAGCTGTCCTTGAGTTGATCAGCCTTGAAAAGTAGAAAGATATCACTCCTGTTGGTGTCAATATTTTTCGTAAGGTGAATAAAGTGGCGCACAAAACTGGCATTCGCTTGCCGATTACAATTATTAAGGCTTATTCTGATACCGATTTAATTCGGAAGTGGAATCGTAGTCCGAAATGGAATGTCTAAATCTAACAGTCGGAGTGTGTTTTTGTTTTTTTTTTTTTGAAGCTCAAACTTGAGCTGTTCCGATAATTTCACGGATTTCCATTTCTTGTATGATCCTGCAATAAACTTGGAATTTCAATTCCGTTTCTGAAGCAAATCCGAAACGGAATCAGAACAGGCCTGATTACTTATATGCCATAAGTTGCTAAATCAGCAGTAAGTGTTGCCTGCACTGTCTGCTTGGCAAAATACTGTGTAGTAAAATACACTACGCAACCAAATATTAACATATAAAACATATGTTTAATAAAATTCAATTTATTAAAATATTTTGAATCATCAACAGTCTAGTCCCGTCCAGTCAAAATTACTCAGGTAAAAAATTGAAACTGTTGCTGAACAAATTCAATAGAACGTACATGACATTCATATTGCGGACCCTGAAGTATTGGAACGTATTCTAAAATTGAACGCACTGGAGATGTATATTAATCTGAAAACTTATATGACCATCGATTTATAAAGCAAAAACGCTGTGTGTTTTCTTAACATTTTTCGAAGTATGAAGAAAAAGCAAAGTTTCCTAGTTTCCAGAGTTAGCCCTGGGCTAACTGATAGTGTTAGTGGAGTCGTTCGTGTTGATTTTATAGCTTTACCCCTATTTAACATAAAGTTACAGCAATTGATGTAACACTAAGAAAAATAAATATTTAAATAAGTTTGTTGGATATATGAAGATATATTACTGTGCTCGATATCTAAAGGCAAATACATAATTTATAAATACTGTAAATATTATGGGCCAATATGATCTTGTAGGACTGCGTAAGTAACATAATACTAATTTGAAACAGTAACAGGAATTTTCGATAATTGGCTGGATTTTGTCAAAACTACTGATACCCAGTGGTACTGATCCGATCAATGTCGGATGCTTTATAACGTTAGCTTTCGAAATTGTGAGCAAATAAAAAATAATAACAAATTAAATGTTTAAACAGTTCTAACTTGCTGGTCGCCCAACTATAATTAATTGCAAAAAATAAAATTTTATTCCTTATAAAAAAGGAGTCTTTATTAGATCGAAACTTACTAAATATTTTCGAGCGCAAGCCTTGCAGCGCAGAAGGAACCTATGCGTACATCGTGTGACGAGTCAAAACAAAGGAATGAGTCTCTGACACTCGTTAGCTTTGATTTGTGACCAGATAGATACCCTAGCTCTACGTTTTCTTTTTCCATAGAGAGATCGAAGCTATCTCGTAGAACACTTTTAAGTATAAGTGCGGCATTATTGGGACTTCACGCTGCTGCATATTCAAGTGAAATAAAATATCAGCTTACGATAATTCATTCAATAGGGCATAGTTCATTTTCCTTAGTTGGAAGAGTTATTTAAATGACATTCTTGAATTACGTATTTCTCAGCTTGAGAGAAAAAATTACTTTGTACGAGTGGTGATATGGAGAACAGAGTGAATTTAATGAAGCTTTCTATGTATGATTTTTGGTTGATACTATTCACAATTGACCTTACAGGCCTCCAAATAAAAAAAATTTAAGATCACCTAATCTTCTCACAAGAATGCACTATATGACAGCGACTTTTTCAAGTAGCAAAATACCTAAATTGTCTTAAATATGAAGTTTCTCAAATTAGGCGCGTTTTGAACACCTACAAAAATCAATGCAAAAAAACGCGACATTGCCGAGAGCTATAAATGTCGCGCATATGTCCGTAGCTTCCCTTCATACAACACACGTAGCACATGCAGCAAAAAAGGCTTAACTTAGACGCTTTTGTTAGAAAATATATAATACATAGTCTGCTTGAAAGTGGTGAGGGAGAGCGAGGTTAAGGGTCACAGCTAGTCTGCTTTACTTATACTTTCGTGATACTCAATGAAACAAAAAAAAACTACATACATATGCACACATAGCATAGCGTTGATGTCCTTGCGATTATTATGAGGGCAGTGCACCCGTGACTGCAAGTGCCCTGCCCGGCCTTTCACCCGTTATCACTGCTGCAAGTCTCGTTGGAACGTGGGAAACATGCGATTCTGACTACGGACTAATAAGTGCACTAACATGTCGCTATGTGGCCCTAAAAGAAATAGGCAGAACCACCACAAACGCAAACTTCCATACATACACACACATATGTATGCACAAATGTATTGCCAGCATATATGCATGTGAATGCAATTGCTTAGAATTGCTACAACAAGTTAGCACTCACACTAACACATATGTATGTACTTCCAAAAGTAGGTTAAAATGTTAACAAAAGACAAAGAAAATTCAACGAAGATCTTTATTTTTTAAGAAACATAAGTTTTTTTTCTCTTAAATACTATTCCTGAAAATACATAAATCAAGTGTTTGAGCTAAAAAAAAATAATTTGCATAAAAATAAAATTTTTAACAAATATTTCATCCGTTCGACAGTTCCAGCACTCGAGTATTGTCACATCAGTTGCATGAAAACAATATCTAACGATTAGTAGTCTGGGAGGTAGCATTGCATTTTTCAAGGTCATTTCCTGCCGCTTGATTTTTTTGCAATTGATACTTTAATTAAGGCTACTTATGGAAATAAATCGCCCGAATCGTGGTAGATTTGGTTGTGAGAGGCCGCCGAAAAAAGTTTCGCTCAACAACTCGCAAAGTAAGCCACAAATAGAAAATTGTGTCAAGACCAATGTTGTAGACCAGATGAAAACACATCGATTTCATATCCTAAAAGATTCCAAACGATAAGATTTGACCCACCTTTCACCGTTTTAAAGTTTCCAATAAATACTATAATTTTGTGCAAAAATTGCTATGTTGCGCGAAAAATATGGTTTTCAGATTTGAACGTGTAATGTTAATTTAAAACTTTCAGTAAAAAACCTTTATAAAAGCTATGAAAAGTAGGTCAAACTTTGATATACTGAAATTTTTCGGTCATGAAATCGATGTGTTTCCATCTGCTCTACAACATCTTAACATAATTTTCTTCTTGTGGGTTACTTTCCGATTTATTAAGCGATTGTTTTTTTGTCACCCTCTTACAACCAGATCCACCAAAATTCTGTCGAATGACGCTTATTTCCATTCTCAACCCTAGTTAGACTATCAGTTGCAAAAAATATTAAGCGGGACGATATAAAATTTAATACTATACATCGCATTAACAAGGAAAGTCCTCGTAAGTCTTAAATTTTTATAAAGGAGTATTTTTTCCTTCACACCAAGTGCTCGCTTGTTTTCAGAAAACGTTCCCATATTGAGTTTGAAAGCATTTATTTAGTAAAACGATTTTTAGTTTGTGTTGTATGGGAGTTGCAACTCCAATGTCAAAATCTGATAACTTTTTATCTAGTGCTTGTCGGAACAATTTCATGTAGTACCTCAAATAATTGTCTCAGTGTAGCGTTTTAATGTTTTTGCTGGTGTGGGAAATTCACGCAATTTGTTTCCATAGTTTGTCTGAATCATTTTTAATTAATATTTGTGTGAATTCTCTCAGCAAAGCTTTTTGAAGGTTTGATTTTTGTATTGGCAATAGGCGTGTATGAGAGCAGGTATTCCCAATATTCCATCTAACTCACTGTACTTAATTTCATTATTTGTTCTCGTTTGTTGTCCTCAACTCAGAATGTAACGCTGATCAAGAATATATGTGTGTAATTGTCTATAGGGGAACGCGGGGCTGGTTTTAACAGGGGTAAGTTTTAACACTCAAATTCTGAGAATACTAAATAAGTTAGGCATAATATTTTGGCTTCCACGCTTTCTCTCCCCACTGGGCATTAGCTGAGAAAGAAAGTTATGACCAAGTTTCCGAAAATTGAGCCAAATCACAAATTTTTTGCGCATATAAGCTTTGATTATTGTGTAAAATTTAAGTATTTCTTAACTTTGTTTGATGTTTTTTATAGAACTATTTTATTCACTAAAAACGGTGATATGGTAGGTTATAATGAAGCATAGGGTAAGTATTACCATAGACAAACACTGATTAAATTTACCCCCAAACTGTTACAACTTGCCCCCATTTCATTGCCGCATGCAAAATGTTTAGATATGATCTCACATTAGTGAATAGTACAAAAAATAGGTAATTGAATTCTTGTTAGAAACATGTACTTACAATTTGCAGTGGTATTGAAAAGTGTGCGTCATGTTAAAACTTACTCCTTTAAATATTTAGAGAGACAAGTCCGTAAAAATATCGAGTGTTCTTTAGACCACAAACCTAAAGGAAAACTTATTTAGCTCCATCTATATATATATGTAAATAAATATATAAACATTAGGGTATGCCATTTTTGAGCCATTTTATTTTTTCAACTAACAGGCTTAAAACTTTCAGAAAGGTGAAAATAGAAGCCTGTGAAAATTTGAGCTCTTAATATTAACATTTAGAGGTGCCTGTTTCCAACTTTCCATTTTCCATATAAATTAAATTAAATTCTTTTTTTTGTAGAGCGTTGAATTTCCTACTAAAATAATCTTTCAGTTCATTTTTACAATGCTCTCATGTCAAGCTACAAAAATAAGAAAAAAAATAATTTTTTCTCCATGTAATTTATATGGAAAATGAAAAGTTAGAAACAGGCACCTCTAAATGTTAATATTAAGAGCTCAAATTTTTACAGGCTTCTATTTTCACCTTTCTGAAAGTTTTAAGCCTGTTTTTTAGTTGAAAAAATAAAGTTGCTCAAAAGTGGCACACCCTAATGTTTATATATTTATATACATATACGTATATTAGCTTTCTACAAATATTTAAATTTATTATCGGTTTTCATTGATAAATTAATATTTTTGAATAGATTTTTTTTATTTTTATTCATTATTTTTATTATTTTTTTATTTTTGTAATTATTTGAATTTATTCTTTGTACTTCATTTTTGCTTATAATCTTGTTCAGCTGACAGATAAGCTGATGTAAAATATGCGAAATTACAGGTAAGCTAATGTCATATATGCAAAATCACAATTACATTACTGGCTGCATGAAAGTCTGCCTGAGAAAGTTCTTAGCTTAATTTTACTTTTTAAAAAGCACTGACTAAACTATGACTGGCTACTGGCTACAAGATGGCGCTTGTTTCCCTCTCAACTTCCGTTTACAATTTCTGCAACATATTTTTCAGCTTACTCTCCGTAAAGAAGTTTTACTTCAATAATTGGCTTACAAGCTAGAAAAAGTTTTAAGGCCAGCCCCATTCTCTCCTATCCCTCCTTTATATATATTACAAACGGAATGAAGAAATGAATATGCCAGTGTGTAGGGTACACAAAATAGAATAGATAAGACTTAAAAAAATAAAAAACTAAAAAAAAAATAAGATTATGCGGAGAGATATCAAATTTTTAAGTTTTTTCTCTTGTTTAAGCCTTAGGTAGAGCTACCAGATGACTTGCCTACAAAAGTAGTACATACACAAATTATTTTTTGCTTTTAATTTCCTCAATTTTGAACCCTAGGAAAATAAAATAAGATTCACTTAAAATTTGAAAAGCTGCATACTGTCCACACTTGTCTCATAGCGCATCAACTCTATTCTGTTGACTCTAATTGGCCATTGTAGTCGAAGTGTGAAAGTTCAAAAGTAGTAAATTTCACACAAAATGAGAAAAGTAGTGCAACAGTGCAAAAGTATTACATACTACCCTTAGGTTCCACATTTAGTCTTGGTCTTGTTATCGTAGCAGTGTTCTTGAAAAATGTGGACTGAAGACTGCAAAGACAATATAAATTTTACTCATCACTAAAGCAGATCTTCTTGTCCACCGAGGATTTTATCTAGAAGCATTGCAAATGCAATCATATTTGATATAATTTTTACATCCAAGTGTTTGACAAACTTGAAATTGGTCATCTACAAGCCCATACATTCTGCACGATATATTATTTAGCTCAAGAATATTAATAAATAATACTTCGAATCATGGAGTTGAAAGGGATTGGGGGGGCGTTCATTAATTACGTGAGTCCAAATAGGGGGGATGGGGTCCGGCAAAATCTCACCAAGGAGAATATAAATTATTATAACACATAACCTTTTGTATAACAAAATATCTCGTTGCTGGCACATTTGCTTCGCCTTGCTGGCATGCCGCGTATTTATTAGAGGTCTGCGCAAAACAACTTGCTGTGACGTCAGACTGTTGGAGTTACTGTCAATTATAAATCAAGTGTGACATTCTGCAACTCGTCAGTACCAGTAACACAAAAGAGAACGATACAAAGAGAATAAATTAATTAAAACAATTATGTTTTGTTTGTATGTAAATACATGTGTATATCCATACGTACATATGTGAAAATATAAATGTACCTGTGCTATTACAAGTAAAAACAATGCATAAAGAAGAAAAAAAGTTGAGAAATCTTTTCTTTAAAGAGCAGTATGGTAATGGCAATATAGTAGGAACACAATTTTAATCTTAAATATTTACAACATAAACAACATCAACAACTTGAACACCCTCGGTTTCAATTAGTACACGTTTTCCAATGTGCATTGTACACATGTTTGCTTCTCAACAGACAAAATGCGAAATCAGAGTGAAAGAAAGCATCAAAACGTAGGAACTTTTACTTGCTTTGTTGTTTGTTTCTGATTTGCGGGTGCAGCGCTCACCTCACTTGCTTTATTTTCTGTTTTGTTTTGATTTGATTTCTGAATTGCGTACACCAAAGCTTGGTAGACTTAGCAATGTGGCAAGTGACTTGATGGCCGTTCCAAGTGTACTAACGCAGAACTCTAATATATATTGTAAAAGCTGCTGTTCTGTGCGCCGTGTACGATAGGCTGTACGAGGAGGATGTAGATACAAACATCTATACTACCAAAAGACATGGAATCATGTGTGCAATCATTACATAGAGGAAGCACATGAATGCCCATGAAGTGAGTGAAGATTTAGGGAAGGTGGTGTTGCAGTCTATTTCATACTTTCTAAATTTAATTAAATTTGTTATAGTGTAGCTTAACCTTAGTATCATTTCTCTACTCTTATTTTAGACAAAAAATGTAGTACGCACTCACTGGACATGTAACGTTTCGGAAACCTTTCACAAATCTTTCACCTGCAATCTTAAAAATTTCAGTTACGTTTCAGAAATTTTTCATTTTCATTTCAGAAAGCTTCTTGGGTTTTTGATTTCATTTCAAATGTTACAGAAATCTTGTAAGATCAAGGGGAAAAAACAAACATTTTATTTTATATAGCATCACAATTTTAGTACTTCATTGGGGCTCTGAAATATTGTTTCATTTTACCCGCTTCATTATTTGCGTTGTTAGTTAATATGCTGTTACTTTTTGTGCCGTTTCCTAGATTTTAAATGACAATGATTACATAAAACTATACTTAAGATATCATCACACAGAGAAGCATAAGACATTATTTAGATTTCTCTAGAAAAATTCAGAAAGCATCAAATCTGTAACATTTCAGAAACACTTCAGAAAAATTGCATGTGGAACATTACATTTAAAATATGTTAGAAAGATTTTCTGTGTTCCTGTTACATGTGCAATATTTCAAATAAAACATTTCTGCTACGTTACGTACTGTTTCCGAAACTTTCTGAAACGTTACATGTTGAGTGGGTAGAATAAATCGGTATTAGTGTTATGAGGCAAAATATATAAGCATTTCAAATAAATTTAATTTATTGAAAATCATAGCGTAAGTCTCACGTGAGAGAAGAGTGAGGGCGAGGGATCTCATCATATTTCACCATGGGGGGCATCCTAATTCACAAAAAACACCTCACGTAATTAGTGGATGTCCTCTTAGCGGAAAAGACCACTTTAAACTACGTGGGGAAGAAAGAAGTTAAAAGATGTCAACGTTAAGCCACGTGGCTTATGAACAACCCCTTATGAACTATTGCCACAGAGTGATACATAATATTTTGATATTGTGTAGCTTTTTCATTTAAAAAATCATTCTGAAGCCAACATGAATCCTTTACGTTAACTTTATTTCATACTTTTTTTCGTATTTAGTGCGCGTACTTGGAACATCATGGCCACCTTGATCTAATTTGTTTGTTGGTAAATGCAGTTCATCCGGTGTGCCATGAGCAGTACAAGGGCAAATGTGGATACACTTTGCACGACGACGGTGAATGTTTCTTGACAGATTGGCACAGCAGGAACATTCGAAGCCGAACAAAAATTGCGAGCCCATTGATGCCAGAACTTGGTCTTAAAAACCAAACAAACACTCATTAAATTTCATGAAATTGCCAACAAATTTTATCGGAAATAAATAAATTTTCAAACATTATTAATTAAAATATGTATATATTTTTAGGGCTACATAGATAAGAGTTGGTGTTTTGTGAACCATGACAAAATAACAGTCTCCACAGTATATAAAGCTTACTGCACCAAAGGATGGGGAAAAGTCGAAAATTTATTTTGATCATAATCAGTCGCAGTTTGAGGTCGTTTAATGCTCATATATTCAAATAACTTTTTGATGTGTAAACATTTTTACTGGCGGATATAGAAGAAAAGCCATGCTGGAATGAATTGCCGCAGATGTCATGGCAGTAGCGCTGGTGTTAGATTTTTATCGACCGATTCGGCATTTTTCGACTTTTCAATTTTTTTCAATTTGATAAAAAAGTTTTGTCTGTTTTTAACATTTTTGACATTTTCCATGTCTTTGAACATATTTTTACTTGTTCACATATGTATACGTTAGCGCGTTTTGCCTCTTGTAAAAATTTTCCGATTTCAACATTTTTTATAAATATAATTCGACTTATTGAACATTTCTCGTCTTTTTTAGTTTTTCAAAATATATCTATATATTGCGAAAGGCGATAACCGATTTCCGTTCTAATTTATACTCGTAGCTGGGCAAAAAAGCGGAGAAGCAAGACTAGTCGTACAAATCTTTAAACACAACTACACATGCATTGAAGAGAAACTACGGGTGTGGTAGTGCCAGCTCTGCTTATACCAGCCCCTATTAATTTTTGTTTTGTTTATTCTCTTAACAAAAAATTTAAAAATCGCAAGCTATAAAAAATTACATATTCTACAACTTTGATTTAAAAACTCTTTTTCTTTGACCGCACTTACTATAGGTAAAATAAATAAATAAAGAAATAGGTAAAAAATAGAACTCAAAAGCTTTCAGGAAAATTTTCTGTTGGACTTATAGCTCGGATTTTCCACATGCTGCGAAAAACATTATGATCACAATGTTCCTAACACATTTTTTATCTGTAATCTTAGGAAATAACTTATTAAATAACCACTTTGCATAATCAGAATAATTAATAAAAAAAAGGTATAACTTTTTTGCTCAAAGATGATCGACTAATTACGGTAGGAGTCTGTACTATTCAAATCAAATATCAGGGAATCGAAACTGGGAATTTTTTTTTTTTTAGTTCCATAGAAAAGGAATTGATTCTTTTGTTGATTACATTCCATCATAGCTTGAAATCCAGTAACTTAGTTTTATTCAAATTAATTGGAATATGCTTTCAATTTTTTTTAATTACTTGGAAAAGGAACTGATGAAAAACAGTAATTCCATTCCAAAGAATGGGCTCATTCAATTCCATAGCAAAAGGAACTGATTCATTTATCGATTCGATTTGAGGTAGCAATTTAGAATCAGTTCTTTCAATGCCATGGCATGAGGAATTAATTTTTTCGATTCCATTAAAGGAATTGAAATATAGGATTCGAAAATGAATTTCATACAGTCTTTTATCGTTAAAAAATGTTACATTCTTCGGTAGATATACGTAGGCTTTGGACACACTACACTATTTTTCTTTTTTGTGAATTTATGAATTTTAGCGAAATGTTAATTTTTAAGATCTTCAGGTATCCTCGGAACTAGAACTGTTAACGTAAAATTGGTATATTTCTTTCTTCTATTTTGTAAGGTGTGCCCATACAAAACTTGGAACAAATTGGAAATTGTTGTATTTCGAAAGTCAGTGGATAATTTCCAAACGTTATTTTACGTTGTTTATTAATTACGAATAAACTTTTTTTTTTCATTGCTTACAATATTTACCATATCATTATATACTTATACTCACAGTTGAATTTCTTTCTAATTTTTGAGCAAAGTCACCAATTCTTTAGCAAAACTTTGCAGTCTGGCATCAAGGCACAGCATCTGTAACCTATTTGTTGTTGTTGCTGATGCCGTTTTCATCAGAGTGTCATTGTCGTTGTTGTAGCTGGTACACCATGAAGGACATTTCTTATGTCTCTATTGCTCTTGCTATTATTGTTGTAGTTATAGTTGGAGTGAAGAATTAATTGTTGGTTGAGAGCAACATTGAAGCTCACTGACCGACATTATATATTAAGGTGGTGTACTTAAAAACTAACAATTGTCTACATATAGCATATATTAAAAAATGTTATACCTTACCATGCATATATATGTACCTTTACAACCAATGCTGGCCACATGGCATGTACCATGTGACCATGTGAAGAGGCCTGGGATGAATGAATTTTTTTTTTTAATTTTGGCAACAACTTTTTGTGACAACCTGGAGGATTCGCTCAACCCACGAATTGACCCTGCCATCAATCCGACCCATAATTTCTTATTCCGCAAATATTGTTCAGAGAACATCTGCCAAGCTCAAGTACCATTGGTATCTTTGGAAGTGAAAATATATGTGATATTCTATGCCCATGGAATCAAAGCGACGACAGTTTTTTTCGTTCATCAAAGTTAACAACACACATGACAATCCGATACACCCAAAAGCATCTTTTGAGGGCTCATCTTAGCCCTGGGCAATCATCCTTTTTGCTACGATAGCACCATTTGGCATCCACAGCTAGCCAAATAATTGGTTTTTCGGTACCGTAGACACCATGATGCATCGGCTTCCACAACGATTGATACCGGAGACAATTTACCTGCCGGTGCCATTAATTACTATCGATATTATCAAATATCACACAGTGATACCATCACATTATAATTCGTAATGCCATGGAATACAATCTGCAAGTGCGTACTACTAATAAGAATCCGAAATACTTTATTAAATGGAATTCAAAATTGCGTAATGTTGCGGAGTGTTTCTAGCTATAGACATTTATCCGAAACTTGCATAGCCGTGATGACCCATTTACTCCGTCTTTTTTACTACAGAAGTCTGTCCGAGTTTCAAAGCGTCCACTTATGAAGTCAGAATAACAGATCGGTTCCACTAAAGGACCAAATTGCCCATGGGACTGGACACATTTTCTCGTAGCACTCGACTAAGGTTCTACTTCAATTCTTAGAAAATTTGTTATCGAATTTCACAACTGTAGCTGCCATAGGAGTATGGTGTATGCGCGCTCAATGCCCTAGCGATTACGAGAAGGTCTGGTCGATAACCATTCTGGCGATAGTAATATTTTGTGAACACCCTAAAACATTTGTATGCATACAAAAACATATATGCACACACATATACATAATACACATACACACACATTTTTTTGTCCAAAAGAACCTTCAGCAAAGGTGATGTTGCCATGGCAGCAGCCATTGATTTTAATATTTTATGTGAGTTTTCTCGTACAAAATTAAAAACACTACAGACAAAATCGTCCCAGCATTCTTGTCTGATGCACAAACAACGCCCATCCCCCGCCACTATTTAATTTCTGAAGGTTGCGTGAAAAGCAGGCTTACCTAAATTGTGTACGTGTATAAAGTGTTTGAAGGTCCTTCGGATATGCCACAATCATGCTTCCAAATTGTACGAAACAATAGTAGGGATGAGGAAATCCGATGCGGCCGTATGCTGTAAACGCCCAAACTTCTCAAAAAAATGCGAACGAGGTATAACGCATTATGATTGTTAGTGCATTTCAAAAGGAGAGGGGAAGGAAGAGCAAAATAGTAGAACAATGAAATTGATGGTTGCAGAAATAAAGTTGTCCGTTGTTTTAAACAGGACATAACGGATTTTGAATATATTTCTCTTTTTGCATTTTTATCTGTCTTTTGAAAACACTTAAGATTTTGAATACAATTACTAATTCTCTAAATTGTGTTTTTCTTTTGTATTTTCAGTTGTCTAAATGGGGCGAAGTCAAAACCAACGAAGAAGGCGGTAAGTAACGGGTGATTTTTTAAACGTTTGGTTTTTGAAAATTAAAAAAAGAAAAGACAATTTACAATAGTGAATGAAATATTTATTTGGAGCAGAACATCAATTCCTTCCA
This sequence comes from Meiosimyza decipiens, assembly GCA_963680825.1. NCBI lineage: Eukaryota > Metazoa > Arthropoda > Insecta > Diptera > Lauxaniidae > Meiosimyza > Meiosimyza decipiens. The sequence goes on from OY804260.1 coordinate 51,131,707, forward strand.
TCTACTTTTTAAAGATTATTTCATGTAAGGTTCATGCGTAAGCTCCAATTTTCGCATACTATTTTCAGCATTTCGGCCGGTATCTCATCAATGGTAGCTGCAATGTTGTCTTCCAGGGCTGCAATTTTAGCTGGCTTGTCCCTGTACATGACAGATTTCACGTAGACCCACAAAAAAAATAAAATCTAGTGCGAAAAATGTCAAAAAATTTACACTGAAAAAACAAGTAGCAAAAAAATCACCCTTTATAATAACTTCAATGATAAGTAGAACAGCACCGCCAAGAGCAACTTTCTGGCCGGAGGGAAGGGGAAGATTGCGATGTCATGTTGTATAAGAAACCTGTAAGCTGAAGCATAAAAAAGTTACGTCATTACATGCCAATTCACCTGATGAGAAATAAAATAAGATCATGGATTATTGGTCTTAGTTTCGGAGTTATACGTGGACATCTGAATAATAGGATTAGAGCTTTCATAAATACCCCAATTGGTAAATAAGATTATTTAACTAGCGCTAATGTTTCAGCTTATAATCTTAACTTTACCTATATAGACTTTTCGACATTTCGATACTATTCGGTATATGTACCGAGTGTGTATGTGTGCATAATGTGTTCGGTGCTATTAGGAATTTTTCTGTAATTTTCGAATTTTAATCACAATTAACTCGATTACTGGCTTTAATGAAGATAAAAGTCAGGTCTGCTCGCACTGTACAATAAGATACAATAAAGGAAAAATATCCTACAAACGATCAATAATGCATTGAGACAATGGTTTTCATGCATTATTAATAGGACTTGTACTATGGTTGAGCCAATATTACGTCTATATGATTCGATATCTTTATCGTATTTAGGTATTCCACTAGTAATTTCATAGTCAACGAATTATTATTATTGTCTTCATCAATTTCCCGATTTCATTTAACTGTTCAATTTTGTCTACTAAAATATCGACATTCTGTAGCCGAGCTAGCTAAGGAATGGGGTCGCATTAAAATTTTTCTAGTAACGAAGCAGGTTCAAGCCTCAGTCGAATCAAGTTCAAATCATTTTATAAATAAAAATTGTAAGTAAAATTAAATTCAAAAGAAGTATCGGTTCCAGGATTTGAACCCGTGAGTGCTGCGTCCCCGGCAAACGTTCTAGCATCCAAAATAAATATGCCTTTCTTTCATTATCGTCAAAACTAAAAACATATATGTACATATATAAATTCTCTGACAATAATGTGGTGTCATTTTATTTCAATTTCGGTCGATTTTTTTTTTTTTAAAGAGGGTATTTTTAAAAATGTGGTGGCTCGAAATTGATTTAAGACCCATAGTTTCTTTGGCAAAGTTGCTCAGAACTGTCCGTAGAATATTTTCTTGCCACACCCTTTGAAGACTTTTCCCGCCCGAACAAATCGACAAATCGAAATAATCACCTTATTAAAATTAATGGGATAAATCACACTGAACAAAAACAATACTAAAATAATATTAATTCAATACCAATTGAATTCCAATTGATTTCATGGTATTTTTCTTTGAGTATAGGTATATTGCCGAAAATAAATCAAAGTAACTCTCCATATCGGAATAACTTGCCCTAACTAGAAGCTGAGACTTCTAAAAAATATTGGGGAGTACAACTTTCAAAAGTTTTTCAAGTTACATGTCATGTGGGGAGGGGGGAGGGGGTGAGTGTAGAGTCATAATCATCAAAAAGTATGAAAATGTAAAAGTATATGATGAAAACACTTGAATAGTATACAATTCACAATTGAAATCATAATTTATTGTTCAAAATATTAAAAAGTTTTGGCTATGACAATTCAAATGCCTTGCATCTAATTTCGCTCCGCTTTAGGGCTCACACGAGGTCCACGGGGTCCTCGGGGAGAAAAAATGACTAAATCCAGCTTGGCGTTACAGGTCTGACAACTTCAGTTTGAACCAGCATGGAACACAAGGCTGTTTGCCGAGCCACCTCACATACACGCTCACGTATGCGTGGGGTGGCTTGGTAGCCTATATAGTGCTATATGATAGTTTCAGTTTCTATCTTGATTCCCAGGCTGATCCGAAGTCAAATTGTCTACCTTGTAAAGCCAGGCTGTTCCAGCGTAACAGACAGGCTAACCCAACGTTGAAAACGCAGCATTCAGTCTAAACGGAGCTTAATTTGAGGTTGACTCAAGTTATTTTTTCTCCCCGTGCAATTGTTTTATTAATGCTGGGTGTTCAAATATGGATCTTTGCGCTGCAAAATATTGGGGAGCAAAGCCCCTCCAAATATTTTTTGGGTGGCAAAAAGTGCCTTGTCCCCCATAGTCACCGCCTCTGGCCCTAAGCTCAAACCTAAGTGACAAAATCACACAATTTAAATCCAACATACTCGTATAGTATATCTCAGAACCATGGTCTGGCAACTGTGGTAATGTTCACAGATCGTGCCGTTCTGTGTTTTACAACAACCCAGAATAGGCAAATGGTAGAGCAGTTGTCATAGTGCATGGAATGGCATTGTAATACTGTAAGTTTAATTAAAAATAGTTTCCAATTGTAATTAATTATCAGACGATAAAAAACAAATAAAGTTTAATTTATAAATTATAATATGTAACATGAACCTTATAGACCCAAAAGATATATTATATATGTTAGTTATTAATAAAATAAATAAGTTAAAATATCAACGTTACTATTTAGCTTCACAGACAATTTATTAACTAACCAAATTAATGCATTTCTAAATTAAAGGGTGGAAAATTTAACTTAAATTCATACGTACATATAAGTAAAATATGAAAATGTAAAGCCCTCAAACCTCACTTCAATGAACTACTGGCACAGCAAATATTTTTTAGGTCAACTTATACCATTTTATTGAATTGAGAATTTTGTCTGTTTTACACCCTATAAAGAATTATTCAGACAAACACAACGATGATCGAAACCAAAGTCTCATGTAAACCAAATCTATTGTTCTAGATATAGGCACACACATACATACATACATACATACATTTGTAGATAAGATATTTTAACTTTTTTAATACAACAACACTTTTGATTATGCAAGAATTATTTTCGAAAAAAAAACAATAAATTTTCAAAATCATTTTAGCAATGATTCCCAGATAAAAATTTGATCCTTTTAATTTTGTTATGCCAAATTATGTGACAAATCGTAGATACATTTAATCTTTTTTTTGCTTCCAAATAATTTTCCAGGCAATATATAAAAATTTTGCTCCTTCATTACGATTGAAGTACTCGATATGAAAAACTGTTAGAGCTATTTCCTGTACAGGTGTTCCTCGTATAACACGGTACTTGTAAAACACGGTACAAGAATTGATATTAATATAACACGGTTTCGATATTACACGGTAATATAACACGATTTTGAAAAATATGCATTGGAAATTTGAATTTTTTTTCCGCTCAATAAGGGGAATACCCCAAATTGATTGCTACAAAAAAAATTTCTCATTCCGTTTTGAGAAGTGAAAGTACATATGCGTTTTGTCCTTTGTAAATGAAGTTGATAAAATTTTAGCTTGCTTTGTTTTTAACATTTTAGAAAGTAAAGTAATTGCAAGTTTATAAGTGCATAATAATTTTAATTTGAGGTATGTAAAAAATCAAGCTGTAACGTTTATTGTAAATCTTATTTTGGACCCTAAATTTAGATAATGTCTGACAAGATCAAGAAGCAAAAATTTAAACGAAAATTTATTTCACTCAAAGAAAAAATTGGAATTTTAGATCGTATAAAAAGCGGAGAAAAGCCTACATCGATTGCAAAATCATTAAATTTAAACGAAAAATGAAAGCGAAATTAGAAAAAATTTTGCCTTTGGTTGCTTGCAAGGTGCAAAACGTGTGTCCCGCAAAAGAGATATAAATATCGTAAAAATGGAACATGCTCTTATAATATGGATAGAAGATTGTTTAGATAAAAAAATCCCTTTGAGTACAAATACTATTAAACAAAAAGCCCTCAGAGTTTACACACATTTAAGGAAAGATGAACTTTTTCATTTATGTAGTATTTGGAACGAAATTTCAGCTATCATAAAATTTTACACCTTAAGATTTGGTTTCGATATAACACGATACACATTGCCTTTATTTATATTATTTCAAGGTTTCGTATAACACGGTTTCGATATAACACAAGACAAGGTCTCGATACTACACGGTATACCTTGTTGCGTATAACACGGTTTCGATATAGCACGGTACGAATTAACCGTGTTATACGAGGGACAGCTGTACTTACCCATTATTATGATAAAAGAGAATAGTCATTGGAAATCCTCATATTCAATGCATATTTAAATTACACACATAGGGTACTTTCAAGTTCGGTGCAAACCCTGCACTAAGTATGTCTGAATTTAATATCGATTGCTTGTGTTAAAGTAGGCAAATATGTGAAGGACTTTGGCTCATAAGTAAATAGGTTCAATGCACTTACTGCATCACTACTCACAGTTCATCACTGTTGTTTTCAAATCATTTCATTAATTTTGTTTATATATTAAGTAACAAAAGTACACGAGTTTTATTTCTTCCAAAAGTAGTTTTTTAAAAAAGTTTTTAAAAGATAAATTGCAGCAATTTAACAGGCCTGATTTTTTTTTTGCCTTATCTGGGCGCCAATAGCAATGCTATCTTAAATTCTTTTGCTGCTTCTTTTTACAAAAAAAAAAAATAATGATGGCATTCTGTACTCGCTCGCAATAAAAGGGAGAAAACAGGTTTGTTGCGCCCGCTTAAAAATGAAATGGAGAACTTAGACCTATTTTGCTGACTTCCGAGAAAAAGTAAAACAAATAATCTGATTTTATTGTAACTTGAAATTCCTACGTACCTAAAGGGTGATCCAATAGGAGCATCCTACTGTGTTTTCTAAATAAAATACATAAAAATCAATGTGTTGATGCAAATCTTTATTTGAAATGATAGTTTGATTCCTACAACTCAATCTTTAAAAATTATTTCGTTCAAATGTTGCCCACGACTAGTTCTTAAATGGTTTATTCTGTGGGTTCAATATTCGACAACTCTTTCGAGCGTATCGACGGTATTCTTTGAACAATACGAGTTATGTTGGTTTCCAAAGCGTAAATAGTTTCGGGTTTGTCGACATAAACAAGTGGTTTAACATATCCTCAAAGACAGTAATCAAATGGCATCAAATCACATGACCTTGGTGGTCAATTAACAGGACCGTTTCTTGAAATGATGTTTTCATCGAACGTTTTCCTCAATAAAGCGATTGCTGCTCCAGCTGTATGGCATGTTACGCCATCTTGTTGAAACCAGAGGTCTGCTACACCAATATCCTAAATTATTGGTAACAAAAATTCATTGATCATTGTTCTGTAGCGAGCACCATTGACCGTAACACGGACTTCATCCGCATTTTCGAAGAAATACGATCCAATGATGCCTCCTGCCCATAAACCACACAAACAGTTAATTTACTGGAATACATTGGATACATTAGTCTTTTCAAGAATTTTTATAAAACGTAAGTTAAGTAGAACCTTTAAGATTTTTTTTCACAAAAAGTTCTATAATCTGATATTGCCATTTTTTTCGAAGGTGTTATTTTATAAAAATAAATAAAAAATCTAAAAAAATTAAGTTGACGAAGAAAACTCAGAATATGGAATTGTTGGTGAGACTCCTTCGAAATACATATGGCCCATAGCCAAAAGTAAACTACTATTTCGATACGATATCTCCTACAAAACGGTTACAACAAAAACAAAAAAAAACACTACTTCGCTTGTTCGCATTGACAAATGCTAACTATTCTTTGAATAACGAATTTTCTTAATCGAAAAATTTAACAGCTGCCAAGAAGCAAAAAATTTTTGTAAGTCGTACTTTTGCATGAAAATATATTTCACCTGGTTCTGGAATGCAGAGCGCGGTACGAATTACAGTGGAGCAGATAAATGGGTAGCATGCCTCGTTGTGTTTAACCTTCACTGACTTCTTACCAGGAAACCGATGTAACTTATCTGAAAGCAACAAGCAGGTTTTCTCCCGTACATTGAATACGGCCGCATTGCACCTCAGAAGAATGAATATACGAGGCGCAGCACCAAAGATCATTAATCAGGGCTCAATAAAGAAGCTTCAAGTGTAGAGTTCATGCTATTTAGTTCGTTAATTCAGTCTATGAAACTATTCATACCGACTTACAGACTAAGACAGAAGATAAATAATTGACTAAAATATGAACACTACAATAAACTATAACTAGAGTTCGCCCATTGGTTGAAATTCAACCAACTTTTTGGTATTTATTATTAAAAAACTGATATAAGAAACAGCTACTTTTTTTCAGCGCTTCCAAAAATAAAGAATCATGGTATCATGTTGCCCTATCCCTATATTTTCTTTTGCGTTCAGATTTTATCAAATTAGTGGATAAGTTTAGCTAAGAAAACATATTTTCCTGTTAGTGGCGTAGCCTTTAACTCCATAGCATTTCATCAAAATCGGTCCGTCAGTTTAGCAGAGAAAACATATTATTTATTGGGGTCATGGCAGCGTACACTTTGAAACAAATACTTTTTTCTAGGGTTCAACCTATATCTGTACCAAATTTCATCAAAATCGGCCCAGTAACTAAGCAGTGAAAACGTTTTTCCTTGTAGGAGCGTGGCACCGCCCACTTAACACAAATATATTTACATAGGATTTGATCTCTCTCCATACTAAATTTCATCAAAATCCGTGTAGCGGAAAGCACACAGAGCTTTTAAAACCCTTCTTTGGAATTCAATCTAAATCTCTTTCAAATATCATCGAAATCGGTTCATAAGTTTTGTCCTGGAAACGTATTTTCCTATTGAAGTCGTGGCACCGCTCACTATTGTTAAAAAAATTACATTCTGCACTGCTTCTCCTCACAAACTCTTCACCTTTCCTCGGGATTCAACCTATCTTCATACCAAATTTCATCAAAATCGGTTCATAAGCTTAGCTGTGAAAACATATTTTCTTACTAGAGGCGTGGCACCGTCCACTTTAAACCTTCCTCAGCATTCAATCTATTGCTGTACTAAATTTCATCAAAATCGACTTAAAAGTTTAGCGAAACGCTTTAAAGTTTAAGTGAAAACGCTTTTTCCTGTAAGAGGCACTGCCACGCCCACTAACATAAATTTGAGTTTTTAAAAATCTTTTGTAGGGCTCAACCTATATACTTACAAAATTTCATTAAAATCGGTTAGTGAATTTATCAATATCGACTTATTTTCCTGTAAGAGCCGTGGCACCACCCACTAAAAAAATTATTTTTCAACTCAACAATCACTCTGTCTCCATACCAAATTTCATCAAAATAGATGAAGCGGCTCAGCCGAGGCAGCGTTTTTGCACACCCGAAGCAGTGACACGCCCCCTTAAAGAAATCAAAGTTTTGTATTGCCTTTCTTAGGGTTCAATCTATTTCCAAACCAAATTTTATTAAAATTGGTGGCTTACTATTAAAAAAAAGTATATATGCCCCCCTCTCTTCACAACCTTTTCAACAAAAAAAAATAAGAGATTATGTTGTGTTATGCCTGAGAAAAAGCGTTGTAACCGTTTGCCAACTGTGTATTTATGTGTAGATAGATAATATTCCTCATTCTCCCACAAAACAAACATGTGCATGTCTCAACTCTATGCATTCGATTATGTGAAAGATCGGCTAGGCTCAAATCAAAAAGGTATTTTCTAATGAAGCGCGAATAAAAGTAACGAAAAATTCTTTTTAGTATTAAAACTGAACCGGAAATAGCAATTTTTTTTCATCGCTCCAAAAATTAAAATCATGTTGCTATATCATTACCATTATCTTTTTCTCTTCCTTAGAGTGCAATCTATTCCATACCAAATTTCATCAAAATCGGTCCATTAGCTTAGCTCTGAAAACATATTTTCCTACTGGAGGCGTGTCACCTTCCACTTTGAAACAAATAGTCTTCCTCAGGATTCAGTCTATCTTTGTACCGAATTCCATCAAAATTGATCCGTTAATTTAGCAGCATTTTCCTGTTAGAGGTGCTGTCAAGCCTACTAAAAAAAAATTGAAATCTAGAAAATTTGAAACTTAGAAATCTTTTTTAGGGTTCAATCTATATCGTAAAAAAATTTCATCATAATCGGTTTGTTAGTTAAGGAGTAACGACGTATATATATATATACATATTGGAACTAGGAAGAAATTGCAATGACGCAAAATTCTTAAAGCGAGTGGCGCTACGATAGTGTCTCCCAAGAATATATTTGCGTCTCAGTGCAATGGAGAGGTATCTCACCAATACTATCAATTTAATATGTGTGCAGTACGAGGGTTTTAACTGCAGTTATGACGTATTGTCACCGACACTTCTCCCCAAGTCAGGCGTCCAGCAGGGCTGATTGTTCTCTCCAATTCTCTTGTCGTTCTTGATGTCTTCCTAGACAAAGCCCTGGGTAATATCGAAAGTGGAATTCGTTAGAATTTTAACGGACAATTAGAGGACCTCGATTACGCAGATGACATCTGCCTATTGGCATCAAGGCATTCAGACATGCAAAATAAATAAACAACTTGGTTTTGGAAAGTTCTAAAACGGCTGGCTTAAAAATTAATGGACCCAAAACGAAAAGCATGAAATTGAAATGACATCACATTTAAAGTTGTCAACAATGACATCGAAAATCCCGACAGCTTTACGGACTTACTTGGCAAGTAAAATTTATTCGGACGGTGGGGCGAGTAAAGATATTTTGTTTTAAGTAATCGAATGCCTGCATTTTTGACTCCAATGTGAAATCAGTTTTGCTATATGAATGCAAGACATGGCTTGAACCGAAAACATTTTTTTTAAAGAAAATTACAAATAAAATTTTCAAGTTTGCAATACCACAGATAAATTTCTCTACCGAATCACTTAACAGACCAATTTTCTCGAAGACTATCGGATCGAATATAGAAGTAGTGGTTAAAGAATTAGATTCGATTGTTGGAAAAATTCGTTGACTATGCTTTTACGAATATTTTTGATAATTAACTAAGTGCTTTGTAGAGATATTTTTATAATATGCCGGTGAAATAAACACAGATTCTTAGATTTTCATTAAAAAACTATATATATATTTCTCACCATCTAATATTACCGACCATAATTTGTGTTTTTTCTTATATTTTCGCAGAAGAAGGAAAAAAATTGCACTTTGTCAGTCCGGCACGACGGAAATCTGTATTGGCTCCAATTCTAAATAAAATAAAAAATGTTAACGATGATGGCGAGAAGAAATCAAATCTCGATAGTAACGGACATGTGACAGTGCATATAGAACCGGCTAAAAAGGTCAAGGTAAGTTGAACTCGCATCATCCTAGAACCTTTTCTTTGAGATATATCAGTTGGAAATACATTTCAATTGACTTTCTTTAACAGAGACATAGCATACACGGCATGATGGAGGAGGAGAACATTATCAGGCCACATCAGGAAATACGACAGCTTACGCTGGAAGAAAAAAAATTCCTTTTAGCAGTTGAGCGTGGCGATATGGCTGGCACAAGAAGGTAAACTTTATACTACCGTTGCAAATATTTAGTAAAGAAAGTTGTCTGTTCTGGGCATGGGGTTGTTGTATGCCTATATGAAAATGACGTTTTAACAAATCGGCTCTAAAATTTAATTTACTTGACAATTAATTGCCGAAACATCAAATCTTTACCCTTTCTATGATTCGAATGAAAATAATTATTTTATATGAACTTTATAATGCTGAATTCAAATCTGGTCATATAACTCTTCTGGCAGACCAGTTACATGTACATTAGGGTGGGTCGAAAAAATCTAATATTTTTTTTTGGATCCGACACATGAAAACTAGTTCCTAGGTACCTCTAGAAAGTATTTACAAAATCTGAGCTCTTAATATTAACGGGAAGATTATGCTCATCATAGTTTTCTATTTTTAATTTTGTCTCATATAAAAATGGTCATATCTTATCACCAATAGATTGTTAAACCAGCTGCATTGTCAATACTTATAGGAAATTAAACGCTCTACAAAAATGATCTCAAACACTTTTTTCATTAATCTCATCATTTGAAAGATATTCAAGGTAAAAGATTGAAGTATTTTAAGGAAAATTATTTTTTGTTTTGAATTTTGTAACTTACTAAAAAATAATTATTGTCAAATGAGCTTCAATTATTTCTATAGGAAATTGAACGCTCTACAAAAAAGGTCTCAAATGGTTAATCAATTACTCCAACCATTTAGAAGATATTTGCAGTAGAATCCCAATGATTATTGATTTTAATAGTTTTTCAATAAATATTAAAATCAATAGGCATTGGGATTGAGTGTATGTGATAATTTTTGTAGAGCGCTTAATTTGCTATAAATATTGACAATGTAACTGGTTTAAAAATCTATTGGTGATAAGATATGACCATTTTTATATGAGACTAAATTAAAAATGGAAAACTATGATGAGCATAATCTTTCCGTTAATATTAAGAGGTCAGATTTGGTAAGTACTTTCTAGAGGTACCTAGGAACTAGCTTTCGTGTGTTGGATCCAAAAAAAAAAATATTTGATTTTTTTGACCCACCCTAATTTACATGTATAAGATATATTACGAATTAAGAGTCTCGATTACTAACCCGTTCGCCTCCGTCCAATAGCCAGCGTTTTTTCTTAATTTCCAGGCTATATACTTATGTATATAAGTCATTTGGAAGTTCTTTGCTTTCTAGAATAATCCGGTCGCTAGATAACAAAAGTTGCTTATGAACAACTTTGGGCAGCTTAGCAAGTATTTTAGGAGTAGAAAAAAATTAAAAGATATGTAAACAAGCGAGTAGTTTTTGTATATATTTTTTATCCAAAAATAATTTTTTGTGGACAAAAATTATATTTTATGTGTAATGTAATAAAAAACAATTTGAATGACACCATAGATGAATACCACATTTAAAGCATTTTGATAAGGGTGTTCCAGTCCAGGCGGCACTGAATGCATGTCCAGGTTTTCTGAAACATTTCCACTAGAAGGGAGTCCATCCTTTTGATCCAGAGAAGGATGATGTAGCATTTAGCAATTTATTTGCTCTTTCTGAAATCTTTTGAGTGGAATGTGCTTCACGTTTGTCTCAACACTTTTGAGGTATCTACAATACAGAAGCCAAGAATTGGTCATGGCCGTTCCCAAAACAGTAATTTTTACATATTGCACTGAAATTACTGTACATGTCACTCACTTGACTTTACTTTAAAAAATGCGTCGTAATATTGTTGTTCTAAACATAACGGTTGCTTTTTTGTTGTTTTTTATATACAGAGGAAATATTTACTTTGTCATTCCGTTTGTAATGCATAGAAAAGGGTGTGGGAGGTATAGAAAAGTACATATATAGATATAGCTATGTCCGCCTGTCTGTCTGTGTGTCTGTCTGTTGAAATCATGTTTCCGGGAAAACTAAGCAAGTTAGTTCAATGAAATTTGGCACATATGTAGGTCACACCTTCTTACAAACTGCTAGCATGCAATGGGCAAAATCGGTCCACGGCCACGCCTACCGCCCATACTCCATGTAAATATACCTCTGCACATTTTAAAAAAAATGGCTGCGATTTTGATGAATCTTAGTGATTTGGTGAACATGTAAACAAAATTGAGATTGGACTAGGTTTCAAATTTGCAAAGGCTCTTAAAAGGGCGTGACACAGCCCTAAACTTTAACTTTAATAACGCCATAACTCGTTAGCTGTGCAAGATATTGTGATGAAATCAAGTACACGGCCACAGATCATAAATATTTTGAATTGTTCTTAAACTGGGTGGAATTCGAAAGTGGGCGTGACACTTTTCAACAATTGAAAATTTGGATTTCGTGTAACTCACAATTGGCACATACGATTTTTATGAAAATTTTAGGTAATTAATTTTCAATGTATTTTTGACATTTTTTTAGAAAGTACTTTCAATGCAGTGTAGGGTATGTGAGTTTTGGCCTGGCCGTAGATAACACCTTTACTATTTTATTATAAGAACTCAATCTATCAATAAGGTGTGCATTTTACAGAATTTATTGCGATGGTGTTTTGAACGAAACTAAATATTGAAGTTACTTATAAGCAAATCTGGGGGCGAAAGGGTTAAGCAAATCTGCTAATATCAAAATATTGGATTTGGATTGAGCACGTCAAAATAAATATGAATACACCTGGGTTCTGTTTGATTTGACGTAATTTTCCTCAGGCTATCAATACTTATGTTAATATTCGATAGTGCAAGGCATTTCTTACTGCAACAGTATAAATCTTCTCCTTCGAAACGTGTTGGGTAATTTAAACGACCTCTTTTGATATCAGGGTGCTCGTTAGTTAGCTTATATAGAAAATGGGAATGCGGTTCTTGGCCTAAGCATATCGGAAGCCTTGGTACTTCTCTATCTGCTGAGTTTATTATAAAATCGTCAATTGTGGCAACTGGCACATTGCTTCAAGACCAGCATGTCCTGTGGATCTTAATATCCCTGTTAGCCGCAAGCAATCTTGTTTTTACAACTTGTTCAGTGTGGTGATATCTCAAGCTTAGATAATGTCAATTTGCGCACTGGATATCTGTCTGGTCCAGAGTCCTTTCAGCGTATGCACAACCTGGAAAGTATGTGTTCGTCAGATATTCTAGGGATTCCTGGCATTATTTCCTTCAAATGTTAATGCAAATACCCCAGTAAGCAACCATGCCATCAAAACTTTGAGGCTGACTTGTGACTTAGTTCTTATGAGACGAAAAGACATTCAGGACAATAAGCTTCAAGATTTCCGAGCCTATTCATAAATTTTGAAGAAAAACAGTTGAATAACTATGTATGTACACCAGTAACAGGGTTATACATTATATTTTCATGATTTTAGAATGCTACAAAAAGCTCAAGATACTGAGTACATCAATGTCAATTGCGTAGATCCATTAGGACGCACTGCACTGTTGATGGCAATTGATAATGAGAACCTTGAAATGGTAGAACTACTTATTAACCACAACGTAGACACCAAAGACGCACTTTTGCATTCCATTTCGGAGGAGTTTGTTGAAGCTGTAGAGGTGTTATTGGATCATGAGGATGTGAACTTTCAAAATGAGGGAAGTCATGTAAGCATAATGAATTATAAGAAATCAACCTAATCTACTTACTTAAAATCTTTATTACAGAGTTGGGAATCTGTGCCCGAAGACACATCAACATTTACTCCGGACATAACACCATTAATACTGGCAGCACATCGTGATAATTATGAGATCATTAAAATATTACTCGATCGCGGTTCAGTGCTACCAATGCCGCATGATGTAAGGTAATATCAATCCCAAACACCAAGTGACTGGTTTTATGCTAACGAATTGCATCAATATGATGTGACCTAAACAAAATTTTGGTTTTTTTCAAACTTTAGATGTGGCTGCGATGAATGTGTACAGTCACGTATGGAGGATTCATTACGTCACTCGCGTTCTCGCATTAATGCATATCGTGCATTAGCCAGTCCAAGCCTTATTGCCTTGTCCTCGAAGGACCCAATTTTAACTGCATTTGAATTGTCGTGGGAATTGCGACGCTTAAGTTTTTTGGAACACGAATTTAAAGTGAGTTAGAAAGTCCTCCGGACATCACACATTGCATTGCAACTTGGATAAATGTCTTTTTCGCTTTGTATCATAGAACGAATATCAGGAATTGCGTAAACAATGTCAAGATTTTGCTACTGCTTTATTAGATCACACCCGCACATCACATGAACTAGAGATTCTATTGAATCATGACCCTACTGGACCTGTTTATGAGCATGGCGAACGAATGCATTTAAATCGTTTGAAGTTGGCGATTAAATTGCGACAGAAGAAGGTTGGTTTGTGATTTATTACTGTTAAAAAATATAAAAAGTTTTTACAAAATTCTTAAGAACTCTTTGATTCTCTACATCTATTCGTTCGCTGTTTTCAGCCAAAACTTACATCTTGCAGAAGATTTTTTTCCAGCTTTATGTGTTTCAAACTTCAACTTTTTCCGATGTTATGGTTGGCCACGTGAAACAACAATTCAATTCAATTATCTTCAGAAGCTCAATTTGAAGCTAAGATTAGATAAATATTTGTCGATGAGTTTGCAAAAATTGTTTTCATGTACATATATCTATATATTTTCAAAAGGATTTCCGTTTAAAAGCAAAACTAAATGGACCCTCATATCAAAACTATTAAAATAGCATACGGTGTCAGTCACCTCTCCTCTCCTCTCCTCTCCTCTCCTCTCCTCTCCTCTCCTCTCCTCTCCTCTCCTCTCCTCTCCTCTCCTCTCCTCTCCTCTCCTCTCCTCTCCTCTCCTCTCCTCTCCTCTCCTCTCCTCTCCTCTCCTCTCCTCTCCTCTCCTCTCCTCTCCTCTCCTCTCCTCTCCTCTCCTCTCCTCTCCTCTCCTCTCCTCTCCTCTCCTCTCCTCTCCTCTCCTCTCCTCTCCTCTCCTCTCCTCTCCTCTCCTCTCCTCTCCTCTCCTCTCCTCTCCTCTCCTCTCCTCTCCTCTCCTCTCCTCTCCTCTCCTCTCCTCTCCTCTCCTCTCCTCTCCTCTCCTCTCCTCTCCTCTCCTCTCCTCTCCTCTCCTCTCCTCTCCTCTCCTCTCCTCTCCTCTCCTCTCCTCTCCTCTCCTCTCCTCTCCTCTCCTCTCCTCTCCTCTCCTCTCCTCTCTCTCCTCTTCTTTCCTCTCCTTACATATATATATATATTATAACTTTCAAAGTAATAAAGAACTAGAGCAATAAAATGAGTGCATCATAATAATACCTACAAAGTCATCATACAAAGTTTTGACTAAACTAAAATATTTATTTTTAATGAATTTCAGTTTGTTGCTCACTCAAATGTACAACAGCTTTTGGCCAGCATATGGTATGAGGGCTTACCTGGATTCCGGAGAAAGAATATGGCACTACAAGCAGTAGATATTATACGCATAGGTAAGCAAAACAAATGCGTTCATAAACTTTTCTCAAAACACTTTTTTTGTTTCAGGAATCATGTTTCCGTTCTTATCACTGGCATACATATTAGCACCCTACTCTAGTGCTGGACAAACTATGCGTAAACCATTCATTAAGTTCATATGCCACAGTGCATCGTATTTCACATTTTTATGTAGGTCGAAATATTAGTTGTATTTATTTCAAATGATTCATGTGATTATTCTTAAACTCTTTTAAACCAGTTCTGCTGATGCTGGCCTCACAACGTATTGAAACTTTTATTGGCGGTTGGTTTTGGACCGATTCGAGTACCGTACTCTCGGAAGTTGAAGAGTTACCCACCAAGCGTGGTGCTAAGCCCACTTTTATTGAGTGGCTGATATTGGCTTGGGTTAGTGGTAAGTATTTTACACCAATTGACGGTTTGATCAATAATATTACAAGCGCTTTTCGACCACAGGGCTCATTTGGAGTGAAGTGAAACAACTTTGGGACGTCGGTTTGCAGGAGTATCTAAACGATATGTGGAATGTCATTGATTTTGTTACAAATTCCTTGTATGTTGCAACTGTCGCTTTGCGCGTGGTGTCATTTTTTCAGGTTTAAACAGAAAAAAATTACAATTTCCAACGTCCACTAATATGGCAACTTTTTTTTCACTTTCAATTTGCAGGTGCAAAAAGAAATGATGGTCAATACAAATGCTGCTGATTTACCGCGTGAGCGTTGGGACACTTGGGATCCAATGCTCATTTCGGAAGGCCTCTTTAGTGCGGCAAACATTTTCAGTAGCCTCAAATTGGTTTACATCTTTTCGGTGAATCCACATTTGGGGCCACTGCAAGTGTCGCTGTCGCGCATGGTTATGGACATAATGAAATTTTTCTTTTTGTATGTCTTGGTACTGTTTGCATTTGGCAGCGGTCTAAATCAATTGCTGTGGTAAGTATTAAATACTGAGAGTGGTACATAGGTCAAAAATTATTTGATGGGTTAATTAATATGGATTTCGTAGGCCTATAGATAAAATAATTATTGCGAGATGCGGGAAAATAATGAAATCGAGCCTTGTCCTTGAAATATCATTGGGCAAAAAATATTACCAACATAAGAAACATATTGAATTATTCTTTAAAAAAATAGCTGCAACATGAATTAATTTTTATAAAATAAACCATTTAAGGTACTATGCTGATTTAGAAAAGAAACGTTGCCCGGAGGTATCTCCAAACAATGCCTATCATACAATAAATGGCACCGCCGATCCAAATGCCTGTATAGTTTGGCGACGTTTTTCGAAGTAAGTTCTTATACCGAAATAAGGTGCTCGTACTCTTTGCAAAATTTTAACTTTATAAAGCATAGCTTCTAATGATATTTTCTTAATCTTTTGAATAATTTTAGTCTTTTTGAAACAACACAAACTCTGTTTTGGGCAGTTTTCGGTCTGATTGACTTAGACAGTTTTGAATTGGATGGCATTAAAATTTTCACACGCTTCTGGGGCATGTTAATGTTCGGCACCTACTCTGTGATCAATATTGTTGTGCTGCTCAATTTGCTGATAGCCATGATGAATCATTCGTATCAGTTGATTTCGGTAAATGAAAATTTTTATGTTTTAAAATAAGTGTTTTATATAATGATGTTTAATACTTTGTCCTTTTAATGCACATAGGAGCGCGCAGATGTGGAATGGAAATTCGCGCGCTCAAAATTATGGATAAGCTACTTTGAAGAAGGTGGAACTTGTCCACCGCCATTTAATATAATACCCACACCAAAATCAATTTGGTATGCATTTAAATGGACGAGACGTATCTTTTGTAGTGGATCTTCAGCCGCTAGACGTGAACACCTAAAGACAATCCGTGTAAGTTTGAAGAAGTTTACGTTTATATAAATCTAACATACCATACCGACAGCAAAACTTGCCCTTCATATCAAAAGTATACAAACTCTTAAGAGAATAAATTCACGCTAATTGGATTGACATTAGGCAAACGCCGATTAGACCTTGAGCGATTTTGCTCACATCCAGCTGTTGCATTTAAGATCCAATATTCGAGAGTAATATCTGAAAAGTTCAGAATCAGGATAGAAACAGGCATCATAACTATCCTTTTTGTGTTTCAAATAGAATACTATGCAGAAGGCATAGTGATCATGATCGGCCCTGTATACTAAAATTGGTTTTTTTTTTTGTTTTTTCCATTATGACCATGCTACAACAGCGTAAGGCGCAACAGGCCAACGATCGTGACTTCAAGTATCAAGTAGGAGAAATATTATTCCATACTTTTCATTCATATATATTGACCTTTCCTTATCTTTCAAATCGTATAGCAAATTATGCGAAATCTTGTACGCCGTTACGTTACGGTGGAACAACGTAAGGCTGAATCGCAAGGTGTCACTGAGGATGACGTTAATGAGATAAAGCAAGATATATCAGCCTTCCGATGTGAATTAGTAGAAATTTTGAAAAATAGTGGAATGGACACTAATGTAACTGCTGGACAAGGTGGAGGTATGTATGCTTTTGATTTCTGAAATTCCTTGCATTAAATTTTTCATTGAAAAGGTGGTGGAAAAAAGAATCGACAAAAGGAACGTCGTCTTATGAAGGGATTTAATATTGCTCCACCCGGTTCTACGGGTTCACTTGCTCCTGTAGCGGAATTCTCGACCTCTTTGGATCAATATGATAATCAAAATGAGATTTTAACCTCAACACTGTCCAGTCTCTTTAATCCAACCTTTATGCATAAGAAAAACAACTGTTGCCCAAATGGTGGCTGCAATATGCAAGGGAATGACAAGGAATTGCCACCGCCGACTACTGCCGTACAAACGACCAACAAATACAATAAATCAACTTTGAAACCTTACAATAAACGAATTGCTGGGCATAAAAAACGTTGGGGTGAGTCAATTAAATATCGTTCAATGGATATAGTGAGCTTTACTTTGGGCTAGATGTGTTAAGAAAAGCATTTGCTGGATTTTAAAAAAAAAATTGCTCGCTACTTACGAAAAACCAATTTTGTTGGGCCAATTCACCAGTGCAAATAATTAGCAATTCCTTTGAAAATCTAAGGAAAAGCAATTGTTATCCCCATATTCATCATACTCATGTTTTATTTTTAGTCTTGCTCGTAATATCTATATATGACTCCCATTTCATATCCAATGTCCTAAGACAAAAATCGAACAAAACTGAGTGACCTCAAACTTGCTCAAAGTGTTGTCCTTTTGAGTGGACTGTAAAAATCTTGGTCTGATTGCTTTCTATAGATTTTTAAGGGTCTTTGGAATGGTTGTAATTATTTTTCGAAAATTTTAAAATTTGACCATAATTTTTCAAAATCAAAAATAAGTTAAACTTTTTTTGAAGATCGATGCATTTAATTTTTTTTTATATTCAAGAAAGAAAGCTGAGGCTTTTTCACTTTGAAAACATACGTTAAATTCCCGAGACCGTTTTTATACTCTTCGAGAAACTACACTTTTGCCGGTGCAAAAAAAATTATTTAGGGTGCATACTTAGGGTTGTCCTCACTCAAAAGTATGTTTCAAGTAGATTTTTCATGAAGATTTCATAATTCTTTTTAAATGCTTGTTATGGTCTATGGATGGTAAAAAAATGGGATGTTTCGCTTTTACATTCCATCGCATGAGTTCATACAACATCACACCACCTATCGCAGAGGGCAAGACAACGTCTGCTAGGACAGCTAGTTCTATATAGATTACTTCCCATCAAAAATTTTTTATTGCGGAAGAGTCACATTTCAATTGAAGAGGCGATGGCGATAGTTTGATCTTTTATCTGCATTTCTTGGGCTGATATATAATAGCTTTTTTTTGTCACGTTTCATAATTTATGATTGAAAACGATTTAACCAAAACATGACATCTTCCAAATGTTTGCTGGGTTGTGCGCTTTTCACTGCCCGTCACTTTATAAATTTTCAAATAGCGTATTTATGTATGGTAGTGCTCCCGTTGTATTCGAAGCTTATAATTGATGGTCTAAGATTTTGATTTCCAGCTGTTGGGATATCATTTTAGAAAAGACTTACCGCTACGCAAATACGCCCTTATGTCAGTACATTCGACAAACTTTTGGTACATTTGATACAATGAACAAATTTTCAGTACATTTGGCGCATTTTCAGTACATTTTCGGCGCATTTGGACTATTCCTAATAATATCCTTTTCTTTTTGTTTTTTTTTTTAATTTTAGAAATTTTTGTAAATTTTCATTTTATTTTCGCTCTATAACGTAAATTCCAAGTCTCGACTCAGTACACTTCCACAAAACCCAAATGTCATCACTGAGCGATTTTCGGGGATACCGAAAAAAGTATTATTGCCAAACACGATTACAAAAAATAAAAAACATTTAGTGAAAGTAAACATTATATTAAAAAACTTTTTAAAACACAAGTGTTTTCGGGCTTTTAATACGTTGCAAAGTCTGTTTTTAAATTGCCGACAACTTTACTGTTCATATACTAAGAATCAATAAATCGCATTTTTCACTTAACCATAACAAAGCCATGTTTTTAATTTTTACCCAAAGGTACTCTCATTGAAGCAGCTAAAGTTGGCAATGTTTCAAAAATGCTTGGTCGCTCTAAATCAGAAGATTCTGTTTGCAATTCATCCAATAATTCTTCACCAGTTCACGGTCAAGTGCGTGTTACCTATTCACAAAACTGCGGGCAACATTATCAGGAATCGACATCATCTAATGAGCAAAACGTTAATATCAATGCAAAGGATCATCATCATCATCTTGGCGGTGGCTCACATTTCTTCCACACAACAACGGGTAACCACAACTCTCTAATACGCATTGTGGTGCAAAAAATGCGCTGTAAGTTTGCGGCAAATTCGCAGCAAATTTTTCAGAGCTATGGGCATTCATTCGCTTTTGCTTAAAATTTATGTAAAGGCGAACGTTTGAAACATTTACTCCTGAGCTGCATATTGGTTACAAAAAATTTTCCGTTGCAAATGACTGCAATTAATTTTCAAAACGTGAATTCGCATATTTTGCATACCACTGCTCATTGATTAGGGTTTTTACAATACCTATAAAAAAAAAAAATTCTCTCATTAATGTATATTGTGCAATATTGTAGGTTTGACTGCTATTGCTGCTTTAAAAAAGAAACGTAAGAAGTTTTCATCAAGCAAAAATATTTGTCCTGTTTCCGAATCGATATCAGCTGTAAATGCATCAGAGGCTTTAAGCGACAAGGTTTTGTATATAAATAGATAATATTGGCGTCAACTACTAAAGCACCACTACCCGCACTTGAAATCTAAATGTTATATGCACCCAGTTAAGTGAGCATGATCTGTACGCATAGTAGGTCCTTTTAAAAGTATCTTCCTACAACAAACGTCAGAAGTTTCTAAGTAAGCAACAATTAGGTATAATGAAGATGAAGCAACATTTAGATAAATGTTATTATTGTTTGCTTGTATTATTTATAGATAGTAAAATATTGCTTTTTCTGTTACTCACTTTAGGTCATTAACCAAACCAATCACGATGAAAGTATTTGAAAGCGATTGTAAAATCCTGCATTGGTTTTGTCCTACCTCATCACAATTTTTTATGGTCTCAAATATTTTCCAGTTCTTTTTCACATTTCATTAAAAAATGTATACATATATCTTTCTTTTTATTTTTATAACTCTTAAGCATCTAAGAATTTGGCTTTGAGCTCTTCAGCAAAATTGTATGACTTTTAAAACTAATGACTGTCAAGTAATTTTTTTGGTCTTTTTTCGTTTTTTTTAATAATGGCTAGTGCTCAGAATATAAATAACTAAAAACTAAGTAACAATTTCTTTTTTCTATAAAAATTTCTTACTTTTTTCTTTAGGCCCTTCATTAAATTTTGCGCAGTTGTTTCATTGACAGTACGGTGCGATCTTTTCCACTTATGTCTGAATTCTTGTAAATTTTTTGCAGACTTACCACTCTTTCGAAGATCTCTTTTCATAAGAGCCCAATATCTTTCAATTGGGCGAAGCTCTGAGCAGCTGGGCGGATTTGCAATTTTTGGAACAAAATTGATCTTTTTACTTGCATACTATTCCATCGTAGCTTTAGAGTAATGAGAGGTTAGAAATTTTATTTGTTATTAATCGACTGTTATTATTAATTAATTGAACAATATTTTTGATCGAATTGTACAGTCTTAGCAGAAACCGATATTTTGTGTGAAATTTCACAAATCGGTCAATGCTTTTTTAACAAACATGACAGAGATAACAAATGGAACAATTTAACCCGGTAATTGGTGACATATGTTTCGACTATTAACACGTATATACATATTCACATACATGTATACATAGCCTCATCAGACCAGTTTTGGTTAATTTGTACACGGATTTGAACCCCGACCATTCCATGAATTATGTTTGGACAGCCGCTCTTTACACTTGAGCCATGAAGGGAGTTCTCCAAGACGTGTACAAAGTGCAGCTTTGCATTTAAGCACACATTGTGTGCACACAAGGGAGAACTACCTTCATGGCTCAAGTGTTAAGAGCGGCTGTCCAAACATAATTCATGGAATGGTCGGGGTTCAAATCCGTGTACAAATTAACCAAAACTGGTCTGATGAGGCTATGTATACATGTATGTGAATATGTATATACGTGTTAATAGTCGAAACATATGTCACCAATTACCGAGTTAAATTGTTCCATTTGTTATCTCTGTCATGTTTGTTAAAAAAGCATTGACCGATTTGTGAAATTTCACACAAAATATCGGTTTCTGCTAAGACTGTACAATTCGATCAAAAATATTGTTCAATTAAGTAATGAGAGGTTGCTAAATCTGGCCAGAACATCACGGCACCCTAATGTGCACGAATAAATGGTATTCCGAGATACTCATCCATATAAACTTTGGAATGAATTGTGCCATACGTAACAAAGAAGCTGCTTCTGAGACCACAGGTACATATGGCCTGCCAAACCATATATTGGTTCGGAAATTTCGAAATTGTTTTTTCCTTTACATATACTAGGCACATGCCCCTTTTTCGGTGATGTATAATATTCGTGCCCAGGTAGATGCTTAAAATCTGCTTTAGCGTAAGTTTCGTCGTCCATAACACAGTAATCAAATTTAGTCATGTACCTTTCTTACAATTTTCGGACTCTCATCTGAGCCATCAACTGCTTTTCATCAGAACGGTCTGGTACTTTTTGAACTCACTACGTCTTTAGCTTACTTTTCTCCTTTATCCTTTGTACAGTAGATTTTGATGTACCTGCTCTAGCCGCCATATCTCGCACTGAGGTGTTGGGATTTTGCTTAAAAAGTCGCTTCACCTTCGTCGCTACTTTTGGGTTAGAAAATTCTGGTTTTCTGCCTGAACCTTTTTTTCGTGAAACAGGTAGACCCTTCTTATAATTTTAAATTACCGTAAAGACAGTTTTTTCTAATGCACCAACTATTTTTGCTATAACTGAATATTTTAACTCTGGATGTTGAAGGTATGTGGACAAAATCTGTTCGCGGACTGACGACACCTTTGTCGTTAAAAGTGCAATCTTCAAGTGTTATGCATCATACTAAACGTCACTTTATATAGAACAAATATTGTGTCTTTTTAGACCTACAAGATTATCAGGTAGAGCATAATACAAAAAATAAAAAGCGTAAGTTTTTGCTGGGACAGTCCTTATGTCATCTTTACTTTTATACATTTCTAGCAAAACCCGGCAAGCGTTGCTACGCCTCAACAAATCTAATATAAGGTGTTTTTATTTTAGTTGGATTAAATAAGTAAAAATTATTTTTATTGATATTTTATTTTAATGCAAGTGGATAAACTATGTGTTTGGGTTTTCCATTTGATGCATAAAAAAACAATTTATTTGGTGGGACTCTTTGGAATTCGTGTAATAACTAACTTTTAAGTCACATTTGTCTGCGCCAAATAGTTGCAGAGACATAAAAGAAGCTGTTTTTTATTTTTGAGGCGTGGCACCACCCATTTTTTTATTGAATCTTACTTTTGCCTCTTTTTTATATATAAACACACCAAGTTTCATTTATCTGCTTCACATAGTTTATGAGATATGGTGAATTTAATTCTTATCCTATATGGAGGTCGTGGCATTGCCCACCTTTTCCAAACCAAACTATTGTTTTTCATATGGAGGCGTGGCACCGCTCATTTTTTCATTAAATCTCACTTATGTTTCTACTTTTAATGTATGTACCAAGTTTCATTTATCTGCATCAAATAGTTGATAAGATATGATGAATTTTATTTTTCTTTTATAGGGGGGCATGGCGTTCCCCATTTTATCCAAAACCAAGTTATGCTGCGAACTTTTCCCAGGCCATTAGAAACATATGTCCCAAATCTTTCGGCGAACGGTTGAATGGCTTAGGAGTCTATAAGCCACATACATACATACATACACACATACATACACAGATTGAGCTTTATATACAATGTCTCCTTATCTCATTAAAAAGTTATTCTTCTTTAACAAATCCAATTAATTCTAAATAAGTCTGAAATTTTTTTGGATGCCTGAAAAATTTCGGCCATCTCGTCTATTTTAAAAAGTAGTAATATGAATGATATAAAAAATGACAGACCCATATCTAAGTTATCTACCATTCCCAAACTTTTTGAAAAAATCGTCAAAGAAAAGTTAGCGTTTTCTATAAAAAGTATAATTTCGTCACATCAACACAAATTTGTGTCCGGATTGTGCAAATGCGTTTAATAATGGACTTCAAGTTGAAACCATTTCTCCTGATTTTTCAAAGGCATTCGATAAGGTCCCTCACGAGTTATTAATTGACAAACTAAGAAATTTAGGATTTCATTCTAGTTTTTTGGCTTGGTTGGAATCTTATTTTAGGGATAGATGCTGTTTTGTTTCTTCTGAAGGTATAACTTAATATTCATTTTGTGGCTCGTCAGGTGTTGCTCAGGGTAGTATTCTTGGGCCAATCCTTTTTATTTTATTTATTAATGAAATTAGTGAATGTTTTACAATAACTGACATTTCAGACTATTTTTATTTACAATCTGATATAAATAATCTTCAAAGATAGTGTTTGAATAATTACTTATTGTTAAACCTGAGCAAATGTTTTCATATCTCGCATTCAAAACAAAGAAATGCTCAGCATATTTCTTTTACTATCGATGATTCTCCACTTATTACTACGACTGCATTTAAATATCTTGGGGTTATATTTGATTCAAATTAAGATTTATTCAACACCTGGATTACATCCTTCAAAAAGCTTATTCTTTGTTAGCTTTCATCCACCGTAATACTAAGGAGTTTTCGAAGCCCTGCACACTCAAACTAGCTTAGATATATTAAGACTAGAATATGCCTGTTTTATTTGGAATCCATTCTATGCATCTCATACTAACAGACTTGAAAGGACTCAAAGAAAGTTTTTACGATTTTCACTACATTCCCTTTACTTTTCAAAGCCGGTTCTTACTTATAGTGCGTCTCCATTAGAAAGTTGCGAAATATTCCGATATTTCATGAGGGTCTATACAGGATGCATTTCTCTTCAAATTCTCCTTTAAATCGATACCATGAAGATTTTAATCTCTTAGATATGTTATTGATTTCTCTTGTACATTGCTACATATGAAGACTTTATTATTTACCATGTTTTAATATAATTTCTATGTAAGTTTTTTATTATATTTTTATAATTAATATTATTGTCAGTAAGGATTTAAGATTCCATAGACTGAATTAATAATATATAAATATATTATGCATATATATTTTAAAATTTTTTTTACCGAATTTTATTCAATTGCTTAGAAATTAAAATTGAAAATAGTAAAATACGATGTACAGAGTCTCCTTCAGAGTATTCCTCAGATTATCTCATCGCCGCAGGCACCAAATTTCCACTTTACGCCACTAGCCCTGTAGCACAATAATATGAAAACTGCAACTTTTCGGTAACTTCAGATAGCCCTGAAAACAGCTTCAGGAAATACCTTTTGAAAAAGTTAATGTCATTTAATGAAACCCAGGCTCCGATTAGGTGGCATTAATAAAAATACCGATTGCAAAGCTTGGACTCTGTTCAGCTATATACGCTAATGAAAGACTGCATTTTTTCTGTGCAGAAAACCAGATACTAATATTTGGAGACCTAATGAAACATTTACTTAAATTTTGTAACCATGAAGATATAAACCAACAACAAAACGTTTGCTTTCAACTTAAGAGTCTTATGCAGGTATTTTATTTTGAATATGTATTATAAATACAGCCAGTTCTGCATGTTTAATACCTATTAATAGGAATTCTTCAGAAACATATTTTCGGATAAGCAATTTTGGCTCATTGACTTTTCGAATCAATTTTATTTTTACGATTTTTCACTTGCCTCGATTAGACAGTTCATTCAATTTAAATTTTTCGTAAATAAATTAGTAATAAATAATTAGTAATAAATAAATAAAATAAATTAGCTTAGTGAAATCCAAACCTATAAATGCATTTAAATAGGACATATACATACATACATAAGTAAGATAGTTTCTATTTTGTATGGTGCTTATACTATATATATATGTATATGGAGCTTGCAGTAAATCAGTTTAACCTGAGGACAAGCACATAACAACACCTTTGGGAGATCATGGCGGCTACAGAAGAAAATTTGTTGAAGCATTTTATAAATTTAATATCTCTCTTAAAAATTGCATCCCCTTATACTCGCCACTTTTCTACAGCCCTTTGAAAACATTTTCGCAAACCGTATAAAATTCTCACAAAAATTCCGTTTTTGCATTGAAAATAGTCTTCAGATTTTAGTGTGTTCCGAAAACTCAAAGTAGATTTTTCAAAAGAACCTAACAAATGTGTATGTGTATATATATTAATGTAACAAGTATCTCTTAGAAATATACTAATCAACGATATAATTTAATCCTATGCATAAATATTTGTTCAAACGCTTACATACAACACTCATTTGCACATTTCTTTATGTAAACACATATAATATACATACCTATGTATGAAAAGTACATACGAGTTACACACAAATATTTTACAAAACCTTCATTTTCCTTTCTCATAGTCTCTGAAACGTGTCTCCAGTTATCCAGCCGCAACAACTGATGGTAGCGCACAAAACAAAGATGTGATTAACCCAGCAAAACCACGTCGACACGAGCAAACACAAAGTCAACATGACTCAGTAGAGACATCACATGAGTTTACGCTTTCCAGCGAGATACAACATTTGGATCCATCCAATACATCCGTCAATTCGCGTGAACCTTTATTAAATAGTAACTATGCCTCAAACGGAGTAATTGCTTAGTACTATGGTTTTTAAAAATTAAATTTTTTAAAATTGACATGAGTATGACAAAATTGTAAACTGCACTTAATCCGACCACTAAAGTGCTTTCAGTTTACACTTTTATAAGAAACCTAAAGCGAAAATTAAAATAAATAACCTTACAATAATTAAATCAAAGATAAATTTAAAGTGTCAACAACAAATTAATCCATAAATTATTTTTTTGGTCGAATAAAAGTGCAGTATTAAGTAACATCTCAGTCATCAAGTAATTAAATCAAAAACGATGAAAATGTTTAAAGAACCCATTTTTAGAAAAGATTTTAGATCGGGTTTTATAGTGTGTAGTTCGAAAATTATCAGAGATGTTTGCATAAAAAACAACACCATTTTTTAATGATACATTTAACCCTAGAACGACACAATAGGCCGTGGGACGTCATGCAAAAATTTCAGTTATCGGCCATCCGATTGAGTTTACAAACTTTTTTATAAAAAACTGAGATCATAAGCAAAAGATGGACGTATCGTTTAAGACATGGTAAGCTTAGCTATTAAATTATAAAAGCTTGCATTTTGCGTGGGACGTCCTAGTCCTAGTATTTTTTGAATGACAAGTAAATTTTTTCTAAGTGCATTTTATTACATATATAATTTCATCACATTAAAAACTTTTTTTTGTTAATTTTTTTTTTTTTTGTTAAGATATATGTTGGTTGATACGCTGAAAGCAAACAAAGTGATATCTCAGATAATTGGTAACATTTCCTTGAAAGTTCCTTTTTTTAATCTAATTACTTTTTTTTGTTTAAATCAGCACTTAGCTACTGTTTACAGTCACTACTTAATAATGCTGGCGAGACCTCTAATAGTCTTCATATAACCGTTTCGTCATTGTATTTACTTAATAGGCTTACAATAGGTTCAATAGATAATCGCCATACTAACAACGTTTATTCTAAATTGAACCAAAGGACCCCACCATACAAAAATGTCTTAAGTTTATAAATTTTCTAAAACAATGTTCTTTGTTATCCTCAGACTCAAATAATCAAATTGAAACCTGCGTCTGACCCCGCTTTATATAAGGCGAAACATGTGTGACTGATTTTCGTCTGTCTATATCTTGAAAGTGTAAACCTGAAGATTAAAGTCGGAGCAAATTGTTAATTAAAAATTTCAAACGGCTGTTGTGAATACGTCACTATCAGTCACCCACTCACTTCGCTTTACATAATACTGTGGTGAATTTATGGAATCAAAACAAAATTGCATAAAAGATATTTTTTCACACAATTTTTATGGCTTCAATTTTAAACGTCTCTATATTGGAAACTTTTGAAAGTGAGAACAAATATGTTCCTTAGAACTTACAAAAATTAATTACTGAGAAATAATATATACTCTCTAACAAAATATTCAGCACAAGAATTGAATTGAGATTGCTTCCCCTAGGTGTCGAAAAAAAAGTCTGCCGTCCATGGGTTAATATATGTTTCCAGTTGACGACTTAACCTTGGAAGCGCTGAACTAAAATTTATTGGGAATTGTAAATTTTAATTTGCACTTCAAAACAGTAACATACAGCAGAGAAACAAAAGCAAAATTTAATCCATCTTATATATAAAACTATGCGATGGATCTTAATGAAACTTGGTAGAAAAATATTTTATAAGGAAATAGTCTGGAAGAAAAATGGATGGAATTATATAAATTGGCATGAAACCTTCCATAGAAGTAGAAATTACTATAGTGAGTTAGAGGAAATCCTCAAAGCGAATGAAGCAAAACTTAATATACAGACACCTTGTGATAGAAGGACTAGTCGAGCAAAAATTTTGCAAGTTCACACAAGTGGACACGACATCTCATATATGTATGAACATAGATATAAACTTGGTATATGAACCGGTGGCGTCATTTCTACAAAACCTTGGGAGGGGACAGAATTATAATTCCACCACTATTGGATAGTTTTGTTGAATTAATGTATTGAATAACTAGTATCAGATCCTTGGGAGGGGGACAATGCGCTCCCCAGCCCTACCAAATTGACGCCACTAATATGAGCCTTATGTAATATGAGCTTAGCATTTGGGAAGCACGTAAAAAAAGATTTCTAAATCCAAGACGACAATAAATTCAACGTGGAAACACTTTCTAGACAAAAAGCATAGAAACTTTGTAAGGCCAAAGTATAAACTATTGTAAAGAAGAAATTCTGAGGTCTCACAAATGAGTATTGCATTGGCTGGAGCATTTTAAGTTTGTAACTAAGCTCTTCATGCCATACTTTATCAAACGCTTGGGCAACATAGTGCCAAGCATCGTGGAGTTTTGATTCCTAAAACCAATTGATGGCCCGGAATAAGATTTTTAACTTCCATTCAAATAACTTAGGCATAATCGGTAACAATGAAATTGGCCAATATGATGTTGCTTCGTGAGTTTGCGTTCCAGGCTTAGGGGTCATAATGATTTCAGTCACATTCCACAGATATTTCAGGAGAAAATATGCATTGAGTAGATTGGTAAGTCCTACCAACGCTTCCTTAGGGAATCCTTTTAGAATTTGTCCAGTAATTAAATCAACTCCAGGAGCTCTCTTGGGATTTATATTTATTTTTATTTCTTTTCTAACTTCAGCAAGGATAGTAAGAAATTCCTATGCTTTCTTGCCCTGTAACATCAAAAAGTAACTCATTATCTTCAGTTGTATTCCGCTGAAATATATTTTCCATTTCCTAGGCAAATCTCGACGCCTTTTGTCATTTCGGCCCAGCTATCATTTAACTGTTTAATAGGAGGTGTTTGCGTAATTGGTATTTTTAGGTTTTTGGTTGTTTTCCAGAGCGAATATTCAGTTGAAGAATCATTGGTACGTTCTCTTAAAAACCCATATTATATTGCTATTCTCAAGCTCTTTAATTTGATCCTAGGGGAGATGGGTAGAAATTTGGTTATGTGAATTTTTTGGAGTAGGTGGAGAGCGTGTTAGAATCATTTTCTGTTTCTTAGTTTTGTCTTTAACCCTTATCCATTCAGTCTCCTTATAATCTGCCTGTCTTAGGAACAACTTTGGAGTTATTGTTTGACTGTGTATCATGCTATTTGCCTTTGTAAATCGCTGATTTTTTTTTTAAGCTAATAATTTTCATTACTTCTGCTTGCTTGCTTTCCAAGCATGTGAGGAAAACTCACCAAGTTGCGAGCTAGTAGTATTATACAATTATGTTAAAATTAGTATTCAGCCTAATTTGTCTAAATTATTACAAGTCGTCATATCAATGGGATATAGCCTATAAACCACCCGAAATTAAAGTCATCCCACCGCCAATGAATCATCATTGTATGGTGAATTTTCGTATTTGATATCCAAGCAAAGGTTTCTACCAAGTTTCAAATTCCAGCAAAATTCAAGAGGGTGCGGTTTTTAATTTGCATTACTTTGAAATGACTCAAATCCAATCTTTGAAGCAAAAACTGCTAGAAAGCAGTGTGTACTTTAATCACTTTATTTTTATTATTCCCAATGATGTTTCGAACATACTGAATATGACTGTCGTTTTTTGTTTTATTTTATTTATGTATCATTCATGTGAATTTAGCCTTCTAATCGCCAAAGGCAATTTCATTTAACACCATTTTTTAGTTGCTATAGAATGCAATTGGAATTATGATTATGATCGCATTTAAGTCAGACTTAAAGTGCGAAGTTTTAAAAAAAAGCCAATCACAAATTTTGTATTCAGTTAACTAAAAACTGTAAAGCCGGGCTAAAAAGAAAATAATTACTTCAAATATTTAGTATCATATAGCACTGCCAGCTGAATTTTGTTTCAATAACTAACTTAAAAATATTATAAAATAACTACCTTTGCAACATTAATTCAAATTTTATGCATGAGAACATGAATGAATTCATCGCTGCAAGAATTAGAACGATTTGAAATGTTTAAAGCTTGGTAATAAATAGATTAATTGATAGGAACTTTATATGCGCACAACTATTTTTGTATTTACCGATGCGCATATTTGGCATAAAGTGATACTGTCATAAATGATTTAATTTCATTATTCAATTTGACCAAGCCCCTATGAAATTACTTTTTAGGCAAAAATACTTTTATTAAGGTAAATCATCATATCACCATGCATTTTCAAACACCTTCCCTAAAATTAACACCAAATTCAAGAATACCCAACAACTACTCATATCGACGTAAAAGTTGCCTTATAAAATTGTATATTACAAAATGAATTTTGAGAATTTGTATTGACGACGAATTGCAAACTGTAAATTAGGGAATGAATGATGAATTTCTACAGTATCAAACGAATAAATGTTGTTATAATTTTATACACCGATTTTATGCAAAAAAAGGCAAAAATAAACTCCCTTTTTGAATGAAAAAAAAGAACAACTATATATTTAATACAAATTATTCGACGTAATTTTTAGAGAAATTTTTTCAAACTATAAAAGTTACAACGTTTGTAGCAAATAACTAGAGAAAAAAGTTAATTGTAGTATTCGAAGCTTAGTTTGTATTTCAATGTTAACAACTGCAGCACAATAATTTATTTAGAGTTTAGTCAAACTGTTAATTGAAATTAATTGATAAAAAAATGCATTCTATACGTTTTCGACATTGGCACAAACTGAACGTCAAAGGATGAGGTCCTTATGGCGGGTTTTTTGCTTTGAAAAGTAACAGACTTTCTTATTGATATGTTTATATTATGTGTTGTTAAGTACATAACAATTTCACACAAATACATGGTAATTTCGATAAGACGGCGTGGCACTTTCGCACAAGCATATCCTCAAAACGCTATGCTGAGTGAACTATTTACGGTTTTTGAACCAAATTTCCCACATATACAAGAAATAGATCCGCCTAGCACGAGACAAAATTTGAACGCACTTTGACAACAGCGTGTGGCAATTCCCATACAAGAAAAAACTTCCAAACGTTATACCGAGAGATTCATTTAAGGTAATGCAACGAAATTTTACAGAAATGAATGAAATGATTTGAACTAACATCAGACAAAAAGAGCGCAGATTGTGAAAAGAGCACAAGTGAAAAATTAAGTTCACCATAGTAAAATCTATTGAAGTAATTCTATATGGGAACGTTTGGTCAAACCATTCAGCACGTGACGTGGTGAGAAAAACATACAGTAGACGTCCAATATAGCGTGTAACGATATAACGAATTTCGATTTTAACGAACAGATTTTCTAAATAGAGTTTTCCCAATGATGTCTCTGAATTTCGAGTACTAAAAGTGTTCACTATTCCGTATAACGAACGCTGTTTAGTTCAACTATAATTGTTGAACTCGAATAATTTTTTTAACCAAATATAGGAATCCAAAATCTAACTTAACTTTTATGACTAGATATGTATGTGTGTATATGAGTAAATAAAAGCCACTTTCTTCAATAAAAAACTCTTCGATATAACGAATTTTACGATATTAAGACTGACCCGTGCATTAATTAGTACGTTATATTGGACGTCTACTGTACTATAAAAATTGAAGATTGCTGTTGATGTGGTACAGAATATTTAATTTTTGGCGAGACTGTAAGAAAGTTTAATTTTTTAGAATACATAGCTCACTTTATGGACTCTCATGCTTTAAATGATTATATTTTAAAGTTTAAAAACTTTAAGCAGCTATAACTTTTAAACTAAGCAATACAAGAATAACTATCATCCATTATTGCTCTTAATAAAACGAATAAGCCAACGATTTCGTAACAGTATAATAACAGTAAGAGACTATAAGCAGAAAGCTTTTATATAAAAATCAAAATCACATCATATAGAAACCAATGCAAAATTATTATTTAATTTTAATTTAGCACAAGTGCTAAATTTGCTGACAAAGTTTTGAATATGATATGAAAATATATATACATACAACATAAGATAATGACAGTTGTTTGCACAAGTATAAAATATACATATAAAATAAATATAACAATAAAAGTTTAAAGATTAACATAAAAAATAAGACATTGTTTTATTATTCAATGAAAAGTTTTTATTTTGCATCACTATTTTTTTCACAATTGCAAAACTGGAAATTCTTATTGATTACATTAGTATTTCATTTATAAATTGTATGAATGAACAATAAAATTGTGTGAATTTAAGTAGCACATTTTGTTATCTTTTTATAATAAAAAATATTTACGATAATTTATTTTTTTTTTTTGTTTTTCAAAGTATCTATAAATCCTTAATAGTATCAATGTTAGAACAAAAACTAAAACTTTCAGTAACTAAAACTTATCAAAGAAAGTAAAAATGAATTTCCAACTCAGTAACCTATTCTAGAGCGTGTGGATTTAGCAATGCCATATTGACGATCATCTCGTGTACTTCGCTCTCTGTCAAATTTTTCATGAGATCTTTCACGGACATCTCGAACATGTGGCGATTTATCCTGCAAAAAAATAATGAAAGAAATCCAATTACTTTATGTGTGGGCAATAATAAATAAACAAATTTCAGAAACTTACACGCATATGATATTTATCTCTTTCTCTTATGTCGTCGTCACCATTTTGTACTAGAATGAAATTTAAAATAGATATTCATATATATATTTTTTATGAAAAACAAGAGAACAAAGCATCAAGATCCAAGGAATATATTGAATTCTGCCAGACTAGAAGAATACATCTGTGGCAACAAGGAATAACAGCTAAACTCGATCTATGATGACAGTATAATTTACATTCTCATACACAGAAGTTATGTTGCATGTCTTGTGATCACAGATCGACTTTAGCTGTTATTCCTTGTGGTCACAACACAAATGTTGCTTTGTACGTAACAATGAAGTTTTTCTAAGGTAGTCCCCGATACAAAGGCACAAAAGAGTGTATGCTCCCACGGTACAAAAATAATGTGTACAAAGGTGTAAAAACAAAAACATTAAAAAAATTTAGACCCGAGTTACACGACACGATGGTCGGTAAAACCCATAAACTCATAAAAATCACCTGGACCTGACCAATTACTTTCAGTGATGCATTAAATGGATGGTGTTTTTCATCATGCTTAAAAATGTGCAATTCTATTTTAAGCGCATCGTAAACTAAAAATGGTACCTAAGTTATGATATCAAAAATTAAAAATCCCTTCACGATGAAGCTAAGCTGACAGTTATAAGCTTTTGAAAAAAATTAGTGCCCGGATTTCAGTCGCCTACAACAACAAAAAAAATCATTTCACATTTTAATTTCTAGCACATACCACTATCTAAATAACTAAATATTATTAAAAAATTAGCATTTTGGGTTTAGAAGTGGCCCATTTGGGAAACTCTTACCCAATAATACCTTTGGGTATCCCTAACCATGCCATAAGCTTTTCAAGGGAAAAATAGGATTGATTACAGGACACCTTTTTTTATTTTCTTTTTCAAGCAGAATAGATAGTAATTGTTGTGTATGAATAAATATGTTTGCACTTAAATGTATCCTTCGTCTGATTTTCCGCAGCATGTTTGGTTTTTTTATCCCATTGTAAAAATCAATGCACGACATCTTATAAATTGATCTTAACGGTCAGAATGGCTTTCAAAGTATCTACTTGTAATTGATATTTTTCATTTGTCCACGTATTGTTTATGGAAGCGAATACTAGTTCTACAGAGGCGGTCATGCCGGGTAAACAAAGAACATACAGTAATTCCGCGAAGTGCGCGGTTTCTGACTGCGCGGTTTTAGAGTTGCGGGATTTTGTTTTTACCACTGAAGTTTCACATTACGCGCTAAAAAATTAGGAACAGCGCGTTCATATTTCTCTCTTTATATTTTTCCGCACTATTTTTCGTGCAATATAAAACCTTTGGCGGAAATATCAAATTTATTAGAAGACAACAGTGAAAATCAAATGATGTAAAGAGTTTTTGTTTTACATACAGATGTATTTTTATAAATGAATTCATAATTTTTATTTATTTTTTGTTTATGCATAACTTTTATTTATATGTAATATAACTAGTCATTGAATAAAGACTTTATTTGAACTATGTACATACTTTAAATTAAGTTTTTCTATGAGAAATTTAGATTTTGGAACGCATTCCCCAAATTTAATACAAACGTGGGTTCACAGTGCGCGGTTTCGGATCGCGCGCTGTTTTTCAGAACGGAACTACCACGCATAGCGAGAGATTATTGTGTTCCACTATTGCTTCCATATCTTTGTAACCGTAATTCTCAGTCTCCAAATGAGTAAAAATTTCAACCCATCGTTTTGCAACAAACACAAAATTCTCAAAATTTGGAAAATAATTGATATGCACGGTGGGCTTGAAATACGTTATTATCGAATCACAAATTAATCCAAATTTTTTAATTGGAACTTATTCTGCAGTGTATAAGGAAACATTTCCCGTAAAAATTAAATTCGGGGACCTACCCCTTTTGGAGAAATCCGATTTTTACCTTTTTTTCATATTTTTCAGCATTTTATGATTTTAGCCCTTTAACTGACGTTCACTGCAAGTTTTTCCGACCTTGATTACCATTTTTAGTTTATTCTGTAATGTATAAATATTGTGGTCCCGTCCAAATATTTCAGTTTGGGCACTCCTAAAGGTCATGAAGTATTCTTCTATATACAATAAAACAAAGTCATTTAGCTATCCGCTTTGTAACTTAAGAACGGCTGGACCGATTTCATTGATCTCTGATTATTTGGATTTATGTTCGCCTTTAGGAGTGCCCAAACTGAAATATTTGCACGGTACCACAATATTTATACATTACAGAATAAACTAAAAATGGTAATCAAGGTCGGAAAAACTTGCAGTGAACGTCAGTTAAAGGGCTAAAATCATAAAAAGCTGAAAAATATCAAAAAAAGGTAACAATCGGTTTTCTCCAAAAGGGGCAGGTCCCCGATTTTAATTTTTGTGGGAAATGTTTCCTTATACACTGTAGAATAAGTTCCAATTAAAAAATTTGGATTAATTTGTGATTCGATAATAACGTACATATTTCAAGCTCACCGTGTATGGTAATGCCTTATTTGACAACTTTATTTTACGAGCACAAACTAACAAGAATTGCAAAGTTTAAAATCAATGCAAATAAAACAGGATAGGATTTTTCACTAAAACACAGGAGTAATTTTTTGTACAGGATATTCGCTGAAAATACAGAAGTATCCTGTAAAATATAGGATAAAAGGCATAGTTAGGTATTCCTCATATATATTCCGCTGAATTATATCATGGTAATATTCCTTCGAATTTATTCCGGCAACATGAAACTCCATCATTATTATTTCACGTCTATTTGGTCCGCGTAAATATTAATAGTTTTCCTTGTAGAAGCTCACGTCTACACGTTGTAGAGGATTTCTATTGTTCAGGGTATTTATACAGTAATATTTTTGGGTTTCCCAATTTTTTAATCGTTTCAGCTTATGGAAAGTTTTAACTACGCTATTAAAGTGGGACGAAGTATTATATGATACATCAAACTAATGCATCATATAAAAATTCAGCTTGTTGGGAATTTTTAAGAAATGTAGATAGTTTCTTTATTTCGAATTAAGTATTCGAAAAAGTATGAAAGAAAAAATTATATTTTTTATGAAAAGCTGTAACAAACTCATGTCGCACATTGTCAACAATTTAATAAAAAAAAATTTTTTTTCGGTGCCGCATGTGATGTCTTTCTATTCAGTTAAATTTGTAACTAAAAATCTTTACAACAACTACTGTTACCAATAAGGCTAGTCATATGTCGCACCTCTTTCAATATTGATCGGAGTGTTTTTATTTTTAAGAAACTTACGATCGCGTCTTCGTTTGTGGTCTGTGTTTGAATTGTCTTCCAAGCGTTCACGCTTTCGACCCAACTTGCGTTCTTTACGCGCATCTTTCTCTTCCTCGGTCAGTTTTTCTTTACGCTCTTTTGCCTTGGAGCTGCGTTCTTTCTTTATATTTTCAGCAGGTTCTTCAATCATTATTTTCTGTAAGTGTAGAGACTAAATGGAAACATTAATATAATTAGTAAAAAGGCAAGAAATTAATTTGATTTTTACTGCCTTAAGCAATATTAAATTCATGGCTAACTTTTCTTTAACTTTACTTATTATGTAATCAAATTCTTAAATGTGCTTCAATTTTCTCCATTAGGAGACCTGCCATCTAACTTTCCAAATTTTATTTCCTACTCCTTTTAGATTATGTTCCATTTTATTTTCTAGGCACAAACTTACCAGTTACCGTTTTCACACTTGTCCAAAGACTAACAACAGCAGAGAAAGAGATGGTTGTGGATTTACTGACTAAAAGGCTTTTGATATTTGTTTAATTACTTAGCGGAAATTTGGAAATTGGATATTCTCTTCATCAAAGTAATTGTCCTTAATTGTCCCTGTGTTGAGATCTAAACCAAGAGTTGTCAGCAACTAATTAAACAAAAGCACGATCACTTCACATATATAAGAGATGTTTGCTCCAAATTACTGTCAAAATTACTTTTCAATCTTGCAATTATCTTGATGTTGTTAAGTTAACAGTTGAAAAAACGATGTAAGAAAGTTGACTTGTAGTTGTAGATGCCCATGTGATGATAAAAGTTTTTCCATATCAAAAAATTCCTGGAATTTCGTTCAATATTTGCTCACTGAGTTTAAATAGTTAGAACACTTTGATACCGCATGAGATATTGATAAAAATAAAGATGATCTGCTGACATCTGATCTCTTCCAATTAAGATTAGCTGTCCTTTAAGTATCGATTGCATGATGAAAAATAAATTAAATTTTTATCTGCCATATGACTTTGAGGTGTCGATCAGTCTGTTAAATTAACTTTTGCTGCGTTCCATTGCAAATTGTTGTATGTAGCTCCTATGGTTTTGATTTGCTTTAAATAAACTGCTTTACAATGTGATAGCATTATTTTCTGTTCTCTATTTGGAGCGTCACTTTGGTGAAATGGTTGTATGAATGTTGCATTAGTTATCAGCACGGTCTCATGAGAGGTACACAAAGTATCAGCTAAATTTTGATCTGCACGACATAGACTGTAAAACCTTAAGATGATTTTGATCTGATAAATCTGGAATTGATTGTTGCTTTTCTTTTTGATGTGCCACCACCGTTCAGTTTATCTCGACTTTAGCGGCAGTGACAAGGCCGAAAGGTTGACCAGTTGTTGCCTTCTGTTGATTTTTCGCTTTACCCAGAGCCGTCTTCCAATAAAAAGATTTCTAGTTTTCTTAATAAATGAAAGCACTTTCATTCCTTAGAGGACGACGAGTTGCTCGATAGTTTGTTGATTCTCAGTTCTACTCCACTGGTTTGTCTCTTATTGATGATTTTGTTAACTCTTTGATGTTTTTCGTTTTCGAAAATTCTTATGAATATGAATGCTGCTCCACGCTTTGTCGAATATGAGCTACATTAATTGATTTAGAAGTAATTATCGATGCAATTGCATGTGATAAACCGCCACACTGAAAACTTCAGAATTGGTGCTCTCTATTTTTCTTAAAGATGAATATTTTTTCGTCTGTTGATTTTTTCCTTCTGTTGATTTTTCGCTTCACCCAGAGCCGTCTTCCAATAAAAAGATTTCTAGTTTTCTTAATAAATGAAAGCACTTTCATTCCTTAGAGGACGACGAGTTGCTCGATAGTTTGTTGATTCTCAGTTCTACTCCACTGGTTTGTCTCTTATTGATGATTTTGTCAACACTTTCATGTTTTTCGTTTCCGAAAATTCTTATGAATATGAATGCTGCTCCACCTTTGTCGAATATGAGCTACATTAATTGATTTAGAAGTAATTATCGATGCAATTGCATGTGATAAACCGCCACACTGAAAACTTCAGAATTGGTGCTCTCTATTTTTCTTAAAGATGAATATTTTTTCGTCGAGCCAAACAGAAGAAAATACATCAGAAGTATGCCACAGCTGTCAACACTATTATTGCTTCCTGTCTATACTGAACCCGAGTTAGATAGTTAGCTCATGGAAATATCACTGATGTCGCTCGTATCCATTTGATGTTACTAAATTCATTCACACTTTTATTTTAATGTCTTAAACTATTTGAATTTTATATTACTATATATATATATATATATATAAATATATATATATCTTTCTTATAATTTTAGCCATGCTTTTTATCACAATAATTAAATGTCTTCTTTTTCACATAATTTCTTCAGCACAAGAACGGTAAAGTTTCTTAACTTAATCATTTTTTACTGTATCACTTCAATACGAATTTAAACAAAAAAATCTTCAGCAAAGAAGGCGAACTTTGTGAATCTTCAACTTATACACTATTCAAACAAAAAAAAAAAATCTTTAGCGAGTACGCAAAATACATTATTGGAGACATTACAGACTAAGCTAGAAGGTAGGTTTTAAAATTGAACAAGTATTTTCAGTGAAGCTTTTAAAACACAGTTTGTTTTGGTGGCCACATCACATTTATCATCGTTTGTTGCGTTTCATTAATACGAGTTGTTGAGTGATGTATAAAGAATGCCCTTAAGTATATGTCATTGAAATCACTATTGACAATATTCTTTTGTCTGTCTAAATTTAGATCCATCTTTAACTTCATATCGGAAGAAGGCTACTGCTGTTGTTGTAGTGTGTTTAAACTTTTAACTCGAATCTGCTTTAGCGGCTGATAACTGTTGACTTTCACTAAGCAATTATGATTGCACCAAAATACTAACCTTTGAATTAGAGGCTGAGTCCATTTTACGTCGCTTTGAGTCTAAAATAAAAATGTATTAAGAATTAAGACTTTGAATGCAAACATTTTTATTGTATCTTATTTTAATAGAGGTAACAAAAACCTAAATTTTCTGAAAAGTTTTTTGATGAAAAATGTTGATGCTTCTAGCAAATTTTTTTCTCCAACTTTTTATTGTAGTAAGGAATTTAAAAAGGAAAAAGCAATGTTAGCGTTATTTTTGAATTTTGTTTAATAAAATTATTTTTTTAATATATTAAAAATATCTAAGAACACAAATAAAAAGGACTTGCACTAAAAGAAGGTTTAAAAAGGAAGACAAAATTGCATAGTTTTTAGCACAGTTTCTATGCACTTATTTTTTATTTTTTTTTTTTTTGTTTAATTCTCTTTATTTGCAATCTGTTAATGTCAACAATAAGCAAATTTAATAATGCACTTATTTGAATTTATCTTTTGCACCTCATTTTATTATATAAATAGTGAGACTGCATTTTTCAGCACAGATTATATTTGAATATCACCCGACCTCCTAGAGAGCTGAAATTCGGACTGTGGCGCTATCAGAGTACTTTGACGTGTCGAAATTTGAACAAAATCGGATGTTTTTTAAGTTTCATACGTATGTTACACATATGTTCATTAGAAAACTGCACATATGGAATTAAAAAAAAGCTCTAAGAATTTCTTATCGACTCTAAGTAACATCCCAAATAATCCCCAATTAAAGTTTTTGTAGTAACTCACACTTTTATTAAAAGTTGGTTGGTTGGTTGGTGTATGATTTTAAGTCTTTTGTTTTGTCTGTAAATAAGAGCGCAGTCGTCATTGTATGCTTTATACCCACTAGGCAAGGGCAGGAGCTTGAAGGCCTTCCTTGGTAAGATTAAGGCCTTGCCACCTCCTTTCAAACTTACTTTCTTTTTTATATGAAACGTCCCGATAAAACAGGCCTTCTTTAGCAGGCCTGATAGAAATACTCTTCAAGCAGGCCTTCCTACATCGCTTGCGTCAAGAGCCCTTTTAAGAGCGCTTACCATAGAAGGGGTCACAGAAGTACTTTGAAAAAATTAAATCTGAATACGTCGTGAGACTCTTAGTTAAATGTTTTTTTTATCTGCGTCAACCTCCCTTGCGTTGATATTTTTAATGTTTATTTTTTGTGACGTTTTTCTTAATTTATAATTTCACATTGAATACCAAACACTTTACCACCTTAAGATAACAAGAATCAGAAGACTTGGCTAGCAACATGCACACCGTTCCTTACTTCTAACCATGTATCAATTTTTGATGTCGTATAAGTACAATCCAATGACAAAAAAGTAATGTCGAATCATAAAACATTGCAATACATGAAATAAAAAAACACATGAAGTCCTTCTTTTTTGCCTTCTATTGTGAGGCCTTATAGCACTGCTGCTGTGGGAAGGCCTTATAGCACTGCTGCTATGGGAAGGCCTTATAACAGTACTGCTGTGGGAAGGCATAATAGCACGCCTGCCGTGGTAAGGCATAATAGCATTTCATGAGTATACACTCAATGGAGTGTAACTATTCTGCTAATTAAAATTTCACTACTTATAAAATTTACTTATTGTTAATATTGACAGATTGTAAATAAAAACAAAAATCATAGTAAAAAAAAAAAAATTTTTTTGTTATTTACATGAAAATTTAGTTTTGAGAAGGCCTCTTACAATCGGAGCAGTGCTAGCAGGCCTTCTCCGGGGAAGGCCTTGTTCAATTGCCTGCTGGGTAGTTGTGCTGTTGTTGATTGTGTTATTTCCGAATGAATCTAAGCTCGTAATTCGTTTCAATCTATATGTTAGATCCGATATCTGAGCACGAAATTTGATACATAGATTCGATTTTTAATTTTTTCAATCTTACATTTTGCTATCGAAAATTTGTTGAAATGCTTAAATTTTTTAAGTTTTTACGTTATTTATATTTGTTGCTCTTTGTAATATGAATATATTTTTATAATTTCTAAGGATGGCTTCCAGTGGAAGTCGAAAGATCAGTGAACTCTATATAAATAAAATGATAGTCGTTTTGGATGTTCACGCGTCACGCAAAATCTATCTAAATCTAAATCAAATTTATTTAGTTATATTCCTAAGACGCTTGGTCTCAATCTCCAAACAAAATTATCACGATATTCCCATTAAACATTAAAATAATAAAGTTTTCAAATTGCTTAAAAAATGAATTACACACAAAGAAACAAGCATGCAAGCATAAAAAATCCTTCAATGGGAAGTTAAAGTGTGAATATGTTTTGTGTTTGTTTTTCCCATTGCAATGCAATGAAATATTTATCGGAATGAAACAAGGGAAGCAACGATTATTTACTTCAAAGCCTATCAAAACTTCCGAAAACTCATACTTTGCTGTAGTATTTATAAAAATATAAATTTTTAAGATTATGATTTTAAATTTCTCAAGGGTTGCTTGTTTAAATCGTAAAATATTAAGTGAGTGCCAAGTCTCAAGAGTAACTTTTAGTAAAAAAATGTGCCTCACCTTTATCGTATTCAATTATATCCTGACCTCGACGCTGCAAAGATCCATTACTTTCAATCGACACTGAACTCAAATCTCTATCACGTTCGCGCCCACCACGTTCTCGTTCATAACTACGTTCATATTCATGCTCATGCTTTTCCACAACTTCCACGGTCTCAACGGCAGGTGACTCAATCCGATATCTGTCCTCTCTCCTTTTGTCTCGTTTTGTACGAATTGATGATGATAACCCTCCTAATCCTCCTCCACTTTCATTTAAGTCATCATTTGCACTTCGATGGTCACGCTCACGGTCTCTCTGCTCCGATCGTTCACTACGATCACGTGACTTTTCTTCCTTCTTAGTTTCTCGCAAAGAACGGCTGCTGCTCTGACGTTCATGATCATTCCGGTCACTCCGTTCACTGCGTTCATTATTTGTGCTCGTCAAGGAAATCATAGGTTCATCTTTTATTTCAATAATAGCACCTCCTCGGTTTCTCGGTGATCCAGTGGATACGACTGAAGAGGATCCTTCACGATGATCCTTTTCACTGATAGTCAATTTGATTATTTTAACTTTTTCATTCCGCTCTTTTTCTCGTTTTTCTTAAAGTAAACAAAGGATTTTAATGACGTAAGAAGAAAAAATTAAGACAATCAGTTAAACAAAATATATAGATATTTTGAAAATAAAAAAATTTATTTTTCCCTTATTTCTTAACTTTTATCCCACGCCAGATTACATCAAATATAAAATACTTACCAACTTTCACATCTCCATTTGTAACTTGTTTCGGCACTATCGTTTCCATTGAAAGTGAAGGTGTTACTTCTGTAACGTTGGATATATTTAGAGTAGCTGATACAATTTCGGCAGGGTGTTCCACTTTTATTGGACGTTCAGTAACTTGGTGGAAATCGCTCTCCTTGATCATTTGTGATGCTTTATTCTTTAGTTGACCGATGTAGCTGGAAGCTATGACAAACAGATCGGGACGTTTGTTCTTTTCTTCTTCACGCACTTTTTCTACTTTACGTTCAATAATTTGTGCTAATTTTGCCAACACAGGATAATGTGGCAATATTCGCATTAATATGATCAATGCATTACGTATTTGCATGTAATCTTTAGAGTCTAGACAAAACACAATTGCTTTTGTAATTTTGTAATGCCATTTATGACAAACATGACGATAGTTTTCATAGCCAACATGATCATTTGCCTCTGAAAATTGATTACTAACACGGAATTTCGTTACAAAGCCAGGATAATTTGTGCATTCTTTATTAAATGTAGCTTGATCAGAATGCCAACGCATTACTGTTTCTAACATAGCACAAAGAAAACGTCCGTAACGAGTAGCTTCATTTTCGGTGCATGAAGTGACAGAATATGTGATATCACAGAATATCTGAAAAAATATTGTTCAACTTAACATTTAAATATGCAATACTAATTTAAACAAATTGCACTTACCCGATCATAGCATAGTAAGGTGGAAAAATTCGCCGCTTTTAAGTTATGTATTGTATGAACAAATTTGGCGCAATACAGTGCATCGAGGGCAGTGAATGTACATCTACATATAACAAAGTTTTGTCAATATATGTAAATATTCTTATTATGACTGCGTTTATTATTTAAAATTAATAAAAATAAAAAAATTAAGTGATTTCAGAATAAAGAATTTTAAAGAAAACGGTATACGACAAACGTTGAAATTCTTTGATTAACCAATCCGTTAAGCTTTATATAAAAATTTGTTTTTTTCTGATCTCGTTTAAAAAAATGGTCATTATACCTTGGAAAGAGACAAAGTTGTAAAAACTGTGTTATTGTTTCATTCTTTGCAGACTTGGCCG
Organism: Meiosimyza decipiens; assembly: GCA_963680825.1. Classification (NCBI taxonomy): domain Eukaryota; kingdom Metazoa; phylum Arthropoda; class Insecta; order Diptera; family Lauxaniidae; genus Meiosimyza; species Meiosimyza decipiens. The sequence continues at coordinate 51,175,267 of OY804260.1, forward strand.
ATCGTGAGAGGAACCAGTTGTCTTTCTGTTGCTGCAATCGCTGCAAAATTTTATCTACATGTTCTTGTTGTTTTTTGCGTTCATCCTGCAATTTGTCCATCAGTGCGATATAGCGTTCTTGTTCTTTTTTGTTTTTAGATGCATTCTATAAATAATGTAAAATATCAATCACTACCATTGAAATACATTGCTCGCTATTAATGCAATTACCGAATCTTTTGATTCTGCAGCTTGCAGAGAAAGTTGCTTTAGTTTAGAAATCTCTTTCTGATAACTCTCTGCAGGCACTTGCAAATCATACATGCTTAATGACCAGAATGTCACCAAAAATTTTGGACTTATATCTTCCCAAACTTTGGGTCCATGTAGTGGACGCACTGACTCTACAATAGGATTCATAATCAAATTAGTAGCTTCCAAATATTTTTGCAGCTTTTGATGTGTCGTGAGTTTTTTTGCATTCGGATCAGCTTTACGTAATTGATCATATTTTTGCTGTACCAATTAAAAAAATAAAAAAATGTATTAATTAATTTTAATTAGAGTTTTAAAGTTTTTGTATTACATTGATTTGATGTGAAAACATGGGACGTGCCAAAAAGAATGCCACATCCGCATTTATATGATATTCCTGCAACATAGCAATAATTGATGGCAGTCGTTCAACATACTCATCCACAGAATAAGTGGAACCCAGGAATGTACCAAATTGCACCAGTGTGTCTTGGCACTGATCGTAAAGTTTACCAACCAATTTTAAATGACTCTGTGTTGTCTCCCGATATATAACGCAATGCTTTTGTTGTGCCATAAGTAGACAAATAGTTACAGCGAGGTCGTTGTTGGCCAATGCTTCTTTAAGACGCTGCGATGATTTTTTTGTATTGCGCACTTGACTAAAGTATCCAGCCTAAAAGACAAAGTAAAAAGATTATTTGACAAGATTTAAATGCAAAATATTTAATTAAAACTTACTTCGCCACGCAATAATTCTCCACCACACATTGCATTTAAATGTTCATTTGTCATTTCTTCAGCAGATTCAACACCAGCCATTTTTTGTACAATTTCTTTTAAGATGAGCAAATCCAAGCTTGAGTAAACAAAAATCAAATTACACAGCATTACAAGATTTAGTACTCAATTATGTTTTATTTAATCTTGCAGGTAAAAACCATAATAAAATTCAATTTAATTCTTTGAAGCATTTACCTCTTTTGCGATTTAAGCTGATTAGCCACATATTGTAGTAAACCGCTAAGTTCAATGTTATACTTTTTAAAAATAGCGCCACAAAAACTTGCCAAGCTTTGTAACCACATTGAAATTGAAGTACCATCATGTTTAAAACGGTCTCTGTCAGCAAGTGCCAATGACTCAATTAAGCAATAGCCCAAACAATCGAATGACAAAGAAGTTAAATACTTCAATGAGTCGACAACAGGTCCAATTAAGTTATCATAGATTTGAATTTGCAAAAGAATCTAAAAAAGGAAGTATTTAAAACATAATTTTTAATAATAAAAAAAGAAATCTCACGTATTCAAAAAGAAAACCAGGCGCACAATGACTTAATTTTCCAATTGAACGTCCAACAGGTTTTACATTCTCTTTGCTAACACGCTTCATTAAAGCCTTAATATTTTTCTGTGCATTACCGCGACGACGTATGAGCAGCGGGTGTAATTGATATGTATCATTCTTCCAACGAGCATATAAGCTGTAGCTGTGATTAATAGAAAATAATATTGACAAAAATCAAGATGTCTAAAACATTTTCATTTCAATTTACCGATAATGATAAGGATAAAATTTTAGCACTGTCCAAATTTCCTCAGCCATTGGACAGTTGCAGTCCAGATAAGATAAAGCAGGTAGTATGGCAGCATCCATAATTGTCATCACCTCGTAGTATAATGCCTCTGCCTCAGAATTAGGCGCTGGACAATTTTGACTATCAACACCCATATCCGTTATAATGGTACTCAAAATACGTATTATTTTGTACATCAAAACAGTATCAAAGTGCAACGATGGCCCCAAGGCTGTTATCATTGGAATGGCATAGTTTCGCAAGTGAGAAAATGCACGTGCTTGTATTTGCTGCACCAATGTGGTATCATCATTTAGTTTATTCTTACGCGTCAAAGACGCTTTGAAACATTTCCTTACATACAAGTAGTCAATGGAAACATGAATCAGCTCGGCAAGCGCAAGTGCAATCGCTTCGTGTACAACCACTGCTTGTTCTGGTAGCTTTTTTATAATTTTCAGAGCGTTTTCCCAGTCCCCAACTTTAAGTAAGCCCTCACAAAGCCCAAATTTTTGATTGGCGTAGTACTTCTCCTCGTCATACTCTTTTTCCGGCTCTGGCTCGGCAGGTTCTTTATCTTTATTTGTCATTATAACATTAAGTTTGCGCACAAATTCACGCGCCTCCGACAAATCTTTTTCCCATTCATTAATTATAGTTTTGTCACCCGGATTAAGCTATAGAATGGAAATAAAAAATTATTTACGTTTTTTTTTAACTAACTAGATATGCTTACCCAAACGTATACATCATTTAAATCGATAACTTTGTGCTTAAGCAGTAATGCACAAACATGGAACAACGATCTTGGTGTCTTGCCATCGGAAAAATATCGAAATTTGTAACCAAGCACTTCACAAATAATAGAACCATTTGGCATATAGGCACGAAGCAGTGGAATGAAGAGCTGCCAACGCTCTGGACGCGTTTCAAATGATTCAATTATAATGTCCAATACACGATTGGGATCCAAATTAAAACAACCTTTAATGAAAAAAGCGTAAACTTATAATTCAAGAAACTAAGGTTATAATTAAGCAAAGTGAAGTATTGATCAAAAAAATTAAAAAGTTTTTTAACGTTCGTTTACTTTTGATTTTCATTTAAGAAAGCATTTGTGAACTTTAATTAGTGTTGTTACCTGTTTACGAAGATTTCAAAATTGGTAAGTATTTTATAGGATTCGGATTATTAACTTTAAGAATCACGTCTTTTTATTATTTAAATTTTTAAATAATTTTGTTTAACCCCGATTTCGATTTTTTAAAAGGTATTGTATTGAAATGTATTAGAATATTTTTGACCTTATAGATCCCATGTTGTGATTTCTTTGTAAAATTATTAGGAATTCATAACGGTCAGTTTGGAGATTTTTAAATGGCTACGAGACTCAATTTTGCAGAAGAAAAAGGAAAACCTTAAGGTCTAAAAGCTAGTAGTTCTGTTGTTGTAATTAAAAAAAAAGCAATAAAACCACACTCATTTCCTAAAATTTTATCGTTTTTAAAATGTGCATAGGGAATTAAAAAGCTTTTCTTAAAAACTAGCTGATTCGCATTGCTTTATTGGATATGTGAACAGTAAACGAGTATGTGACAGAACCAGTTTTTTGTGGAAAATCTAGCCACCGATAATGTTAGGTTGTATTTTTTATATCAGAAATAAAAACGCATTGCTTCTTCATGCTCAATATAAGTAAATAAATGAAGAATCAGCGGGCCTTTTTTTAATACATTTTTTTTAAGAAATTACCAATGAGCGATTTAATAATATCCATAACAGTTGTTCCTGTGACATCATCTTCAAATTCTTGATTTAGCTCGGTTATTAGCTTGGCATATCCCTCGCTTTCCTCGCGAAATAAATTGAAGCGACGCTGTTTGTAGCTGAAAATTATAAATTAAATTCCAAATACATAAAGGTAATTAAAAAATCAGACTTACTAAAGTTTTGTTTTGATCTTTATGAATTTTGTGTAGAAAACTTTATTTTTTACAATCCCAACATCCTGCAAGGTGTCTATTTCTAACCGCTCTTTTATTAAAGATTCCGGTATAACTTTGTCTAGATCTTTGACAATTTGACAAAACATAAGACGTTCCTCCTGAATGCCATCAGTCATAAGTGATGTCTCAGCGTCAAGTATATTAACAATGTCCAAAATTACGGATGGAAAGTCAGCATGCAACGACTAGTTATAATGAAAAGAAAACTTTTATAAAAATTTGGGTACATTTTTGTAAAATATTTTATTTATTATCTTTGAGTAGTTACTTATGTAATAATTTTACGCGTTTTTTTTTCAAGATTGCACTTCAAAACTATCTTATACATATATTAAAAATGTATCAATTTTGTGCTTTTTGGTAAACAAAAATTCTATGTGACAGCCAATACCGAAGTAGTTTTTGAATAATGAAATCTTGCTCTGTCGGGTAAAAATTTCGTTTTAATTTTTACAACTTCATAAATACATAATATGTATAGACGTTTTTTGCAATTATTCTATCAGATAAACTTTAGCGTTAGGATGATTTTTTGAAATGGAACGAAAAATTCAATGATAATTTTTATTTGAAAGTCTGTCCAATACCATTAATGATATCAGGAAAACATATATATATATATATATATATAGATATATATCTCTATATATATATATATAGATATATATCTCTATATATATATATATAGATAACTACATGTTATATATTTTCAAATTGCTCCTCAGATCTGCATTCTACGGAAACATAAGTCACCCACTTAAATTTACACTCAAAAAATTTATGTCATTTGACGGAAGAGAACCGTGCTGCCCAGCAAATGAATTTCAAAGATTGAGTAGCATCTAAAATTTAGTTGTCTCTAAACCAGCTTCAGGTCAGCTTATTTAATAGTTAATGCAAGCAGCAAGTGCCCTATGTTTTTATATACAAAAGTATCTAGCGTTTTTTAGATAGATGCAGTAAAAAGGTCTTTAATGAAAATAAAATCAAAAAAACAGTAACATATTTTGTTTTTTTTAATCTTAGGAATAACATCCAGACTTCAATTTACCGCCAAAGTCGTGCGATTTGACAGCTTTGAACTTCTTTCTTAGAGGCTACCTTAAAAATTTGGATTTGACAATAATGCTGCCAGAGTTCTATAAATCTTTTGAGCCAACTTTAAAAATGTCAAAACGAAGCTTCGTACAAATTTATAGCTTGCTATATTTTATTCCGAGGTTGAACCCATATTTGACTAAGCATATTTTCAACTCGTGATAGTCGCTTATAAAAAACAATACCACTAAGAAAACAGATTATATACCTCGTGGAATCGCAAAATTAAATGAATCTGAGATAACTCCTCTGGAAAAACACGAGGCTTTAACAAAATTAGCTACAGTATGCTTCAGAATCTACTGTTGTATTATTACTCAGGAACGGAAAATAGCGACAGTATCACTGCTGTAATGTTGAATTTTTGCTTAGGGATTGTCCTGGTTTCTTCAAGGAAACAATCTCATTTTAAACAATCGATAAGTTATTATTTTAGATTACAAAAATGCAAATCCTCTGTCAACAAAAAATTATGATTCCACTATAATCTATCGATGTCAAAAAAAAACTTTCGATAGAATTGGCACACGAGTACGGCTTCATGAATGGAAAATAGGACAGAATTTTGAATTTTGCGTACTCCTCTCCAAACAGAGAACGAAGCCTCTGAATAATGTTATTCGACAAGAATCCCCTTCTACCGGTGGTTTTGTTTCAAACTGCATATAAAAACTTAGCATACATTTTTAATACATTGCATACACGTTATAGCATCTAAAAATAATGCGTGAGTGCACTTGAAACGGCCATAAAGTCACTCGTCACGATTGCGAGTCTAGCGGAGCTTTACGAACGCAAATCACGGATCAAATCAAAACAAAAGACCAAGCAAGCTAGGTAAGTGCTGCAATCGCAAATAAAATGTTGGGCAAGTTGTACGTTTTCATCATTCCATTCACTATTCGAATTTTTTCTGTTGAGAAGCAAACATCATGTGTACTGTGAAAATGACTAAATTTACTTCAGCTCTCAATTTTTATGAAACCAAAATTTTCTTATGTAAATTTAAAAATGAATATGTAACCGAAAAACGTCGGTCATATCTAGATTCGGAGATAGAACTGTCGAAAGTTACGGATATAGCTTTTGTAAAAATCATAAATTGGAAATTCTTAGATTTATATTCAAATTATGGGTGTCGTGAAAGATAATTTAATGAGCTACAGTATTGGTGAAAAAATTTTAAATTTGAACAATAGTTTTGGAGATGTGATGATTTTTCTTTATTTTTTTAAAAGTCTAAAAAGCCTAGTCCTTTTGTTTCAAAATGATGTATCGTTTGTTCTAAATTTTTGTGCACTTACCCTTTATTTTAACGGAAAACCAAAAACGCAATAAACCAAAAGCCATTCCAAGAATGTAGAAATAAAAGCACACTGATCAAACGAAACAAAAGAAGTTGTCGTCAATTTGCGCCTTTTTGTTTGCCTGTGCGCTTGCTTTTTTATTTTCTTAAGAAAAACGACGTGTTTGTTGTTAGACATGGGGGTAATGCATTACTTTCAATTTTCCATTAAACTTTAATGATAATTGAAAAGTTTCCATTACCATTAAATCATTTTAATGGTAATTGAAAATTAATTATTATGTTTGTATATTAGTTAAATTAATTTAATACTAATGGAAATTTTTCAATTTCCATTAAGCTTTAATGATATTTGAAATTTTCAATTACCATTATAATAATTTAATGGTAATGGAAATTTTTCAACTATCATTAAAGTTTAATGGTAATTGAAAATATCAATTAACAATTTGTTGTAAGTATTTCGTTCGAATAAGTCAGAGTCAAACGAAGCTATGTCATTTTGTTGTATCGTTGTTTTGTGCTACTGCAACAAAAAACCCATTTATTGGGAAACATGTTAACCATACAACCACGTGGATTTTTGTAAAAATAGATATATATGTGAATATATATTGCTCATATAACATTATTTTTCGCGAAAAAAACCGTCACTCAAACCAAGGAAATGATTGATAAGTACCATGGGGACTCTGTACCATCAACTTCAATGGTAGAAAAGTGGTTTACTGAGTTTCGTTGTGGTCGCACAAGCACTAGTGACGCTGAACGTTCTGGAAGGCCAAATTCAAGATATGGTATTGGCCGAACGGAGAGTGAAAGTGCGTGAGATTCTTGATGCCATAGGCATTTCATAGGGCACTGTGATTCCGATTTAAAGTGATCAGTTGGGTTTTAGAAGCTATCCGCAAGCTGGATGCCGCGTTTGCTCTCAATTGACCATAAACGCTAACGCTAACGTGCAAAGTCAATGGCAAAATTCCATGAATTGGGCCACGAATTGGTACTACATCCACCATATTCTTCAGATTCAGCCCCCAATGACCATTTCCAAGTCTAAAGAAACGGCACGGTGGAAAGAGCTTAAGCTTCAACGATGAAATTATTGCTCAAACATATTTGTAGGACCTCGGTTATCCTATTTTTTTGGAAGGAATAAAAAAAAATTGGAGAAACGCTGTGCTAAGTGTATTGAGCTAAAAGGAGACTATGTTGAAAAATAAAAACTTTTTTTTTCTAAACAAACTGTATCATTCAAAAAGGCACGGACTTATTGAACCACCCTCATATATCCACAATTCCGATGACTATATATCCGATTGACACATCATTTTACATTTTATTTTTTCTACGCCTAAATCGCTTTTGGTGCAGTTGGCCAAAAAGTGAACTTGTCTCGAATTATCTATTTATATGAATCTAAGACGCGTCTAAGCCCGAGTGAATTCACACACACGTCTACGAGGCAAACACACATCTATAAGGCAAAGTTTTAGACATACCACAGCATCTGCTAGTGCTGCCAATACGCTGTCCTTTTTAAGCGTGCAACGCAATCCATGCCACAGCAAATCATAAATGGCACTTGAAATGCTGGATTTAAAGTCATCTGATTTAGAGAATATTGGACTGTTGCTTTCCTTTACTTGATGTTTAAGAAATTTTAATCTAAAAACAAAATAAGTTGCTAGATTATGATTTCCAACCATATCGATATCTTCACTTACAGTTCACTTTTGCCCGTTTTATCGAAATTTTTCCAAATATCATTGCTTAGCGTTGATTCCATTGCACCCTTACGTTTACTTGAAGACGGAATTGTTACCGCACCTGCTGCTGCTTTCGTCAGCACTTCTGTTCCAGCTTTGGCATGCAACGTTTTAGCTTCTGCCGCTGCTGCTGCTCCTGTTCCAATCACCGTCGTCGATGGTTTACGAAGTCGCCTCATGCAAATTTAATTTATTTACGCAAGTTTCTTTTTATTTAAAGAAATTTTTATGCGCACGACTAATTTCTTGAATATAAAACTTAATCCTTTATTTTTTTTACCGCTAAATGGGCAAAAATATGTTTTTTAAGCAAATGACGACGGTCTAAAATTTTATTTATTCATTTACAAAAACTTGACACTTAATATGTGTGTTTCTTGAATTTATGTGATAAAAAATTAATTCCGTCAAATTTCGAGACTCGAGGCTGATAAAGATACACAGTTATGTCAGAGATGTTTTTTCTTGATATAACTTCAAAATTTGATTGATACATGAAACTATTAGCTGTTTCGGCTGTGATTTTCTCACTCACTCGCACCAAATATTTGGTTTTGGAAACGCTTTTATTGAAAATTCTCATGATTGATTCTGACCGGTTTACTTGACATTGCTCAAGAAACACAGCTAATATTGAATCGAAACAGAGCCGCCATCGTTGTCGATTTGTAATAGATTTAAAAAAGGAGATGTTTGGAAATAAATCAACTTTGCGATGTATTAATGGGTGCGTTTTATTCCCAAATTTCCCACCGGCAAAACTGTTGAGTTATCAAATCAATTTTTAGGTCCGTTCCATAAGGTCATAAGGACTCCTTTGAATGATGGTACATATTATAATGCATCTTGTTCAAAAATTGAACAGCAAATAATTTTTGTTGACTAAATTCTTTCAAATTTACAACAAGTAGGTTGTATTACTAATTGCCACGGACGATAACCTGACTTATGCCTAAACCAAAATAGACGTGACGAGACGCAACGAGTAAGTTCGAGTATATGTAAACCAATGTTAATAACCAAAATAAACAAACGTAATTGATCGAAAGTGAACGAAACATTTTGACGAGACGTGTTGTTCCGTAAGAACCGATCTTGAAATCGTCACTACTCGTCATAATAGCTGTTTCGATTCGTTGCCTAATGTAACATTTTGGATTAAATGTCAAAACAGACGTAACGAGTGTAAACGTTCGTTCAGCTGTTATCGTCTCGTTACGTCTATTTTGGTTAAGTCTTCAGTCTTAGCTGCTAATAGTAGAAATGTTGTTGTAAGAAGTGCAATCAATCCATGCTCTTTTTACTAGGTTCAAGTACTAAATTCATTAATTCCTATGGTCGATATTTAATTTTGTTTCCATAAGGTTTAGATGATGGTTTTTCAGGATTTTTGTGCAAAGGCCTTTAAAGTCAATTAATTCTGAAATGCTCAAAAATACTTGCATATAAAAGTCATACATAATAGATATCAACAAAAGATCCATTGAAGATATTGCAGATTAGTTTTTTTTTCGCTATGAGAAACAAAATATTTGCTTAATTAGAAGTGGAATTTTTTGATTTTTTAGGCCCAAACTATTTTTGCTACAAAAGCCGCCAAAAAGTAACATCTATGTAATTTTTAGCAGATATCTTGCGACAACGACCGGTGAGCACCAGTGTTGGCATGTCACAAATGACGTCTTTATCCAGCATTCTATCTTTCTCCATATCTAATTTCATCAAAATCGGTGTAACGCCTCAGCAGTGACAGCGTTTTTTCCATTAAGGGAACACAACAATGGTGTAGTGAAATATAAATATTTGCTACATTCTCGAGAAAAAAAATTCTATGCATAGGGTAGACAATAGAGGTCGGCATGAGTGTACTCGAAACGATCATCAAGCCACTCGAGTGATTTAATGCAGCTCTCTAATGGACATCATAAGAAAAAATATTAGCTCTTCAATGTTTCAAACGCTGTCCATGAAAAAATAATCGTTCAAAGAATTCGGTATTATAGTTATAGTAATTTAATTCAGAACTAGCAAACATTTTTAAAAGAACTAAAAATGCATTTTTATTATCAAAATAAGCATTTATTGTTTCATAGAATGAAGCAAGTCACTTAAAAGATAATTTTCCAGTGTATGATATTATTTTCCTGAAAGTTCATAAAAATCAAATAAATAGGCGGTAGGTCACTATTTTTGTAAGTCAAAACGTTTTCGAGAAAATAGCGTTTATAACTTCTATTTTTCTTCGTGTATAACATACCAAAATTATAAAAAAAAAATGGAAGGGGTTAGGGTATCAAGAACAAATTATTGCCGAAAATACCCCAGATACATAGTATGATACAAATTATTAAATGGACAATTCCTGACCCAGTACCGTAGTTAGGGAGCAGAAGGGGGTGGCCACCCCAACTGCAAAGAACTAGGGGCGGAAAAATGGTCCTCGTACTCAGTTGTGTCACTTCTCCAAAACCTTGGGGGGCGAGTATTATAATTCCACCACTATTAATTTGTTTAATTGAATTGATGTATTGAAAAACTACTAGTGTCAGATCCTTGAGGGGGCGCCAATGCCTTCCCAAGCCCTACCGAATTGACGCCACTGCTCGTACTATTAGATTAAAATTTGCTTCTGATCAATTACTTCCAAATTTAAAATTATATACAATGGATTTTATATTTATTAGTAAACCGTTTACTTTATCGGTACGATGCAGCGGTGGATTAATTCAGTGCTAAGGGGGCCAGACCCGTTTCTAGGGTCCGCGAGCCCATAGTCTGAACATGTTTGCCTGGGGCAAAGTTCCAAATTCCCGCTCCCCGCTCCCCTAATCCCTAATTTTTATTTACTTAAAGAAAGGTCATGGATTTTCGCATGTTTTTCACATTACGAAACCTCATGGGAGCCACTACAAAGTGCAATTGTTTTCATTTAATAAAACAAAAAGAAAAAATGGTCCACAAAATTAATTACATATGCTTAAAATCAAAGACCATTTTGCCCCTAGGTACGCTATCCTATCGGGAGGGGTTTTGGGTAAAAGATGCAACAACAGCCAAGGAAATCAAAAGAAGGTCACCAAAGATTTTCCCACACAAAAATTTAATTTTTACGATTATATACTATATACCAACTATAACCAAAACAAAAAATGTCATCCGTTTTGCGGTGTGGGTCTCACCTTTGTGGTGTGGACGCCTAGGCTACAGCCTATCTAGCCTACGTTAAGCCACATAAAAATAACCTATTGAAGGCCTCTTTCCATATATTGTGAGTTGCATTGGAAGAAGTTACAAACTTATTTTTGCTCATCAGCTAGTAATATTTTTATGGTTTTTCATATATTGGTAGCAGTGGCGTACCGCGCACATTTGGCACCCGGAGCGGACACGTAATTTACTTACTAAAATAGTTTTTTGTCACCAACAAATTACATTTAATAAAATAAAGTAAGTACTTTTCACATCAGAAAAAACCCTACCAAAATGGCACAATTTTCATCAAATTACAAAGGCCCTGCCTATTATATTGTTACTATGTATTTACAAAAAAGGTACACAAAATTTCTTAGTTATGTAAACTAAGCTTCAATTTCATATTACGATGACCATTTTCCGCCCCCAAGTCTTTGCGCCCGGGGACCATTTCTACTTTTTAGTCTCGGGCTCCGCAATGTATTAATCCGCCGCTGCTAATATGTATACTGAAACAACAAAAAAATTAGAGCACTGATTTTGCCGAATATGCAGATCCATGCAATTGCACAAATTATTTGAGCGTATAACCAGCCTCTCAAGTAAAAAAGTAGGTTAGTGAAGCAAACAAAGATGTATACATGTGTGTTATTCTCCATTCTGTTTGCGACAACGTAGAGACAACAAGCGCAAGTTTGTGACAGAGTGAACGAATGCGAGACTTAATTTAAACGTATGTAGTATATTTGTCGCATTTACCCACACGAGGCCATACGGTAGAAGCAAATTCATTTCAGTTTCAAATAAAACTACGTACACCGAACAAGCGAGTGGTAGTCGTGTTGTTGCTTTGAGAATACACATAATACCAATAACAACACAGTAATTTTCATAAAACTTCAGGCCGGATTGCTGCACGCTATTTGTTGGTGATTGCTGGGTGCCTGTTAAAAATCGTACATCGCGTGCTGTCCGTGTCTCATTTGTGTCAGCGGCCGACAACCACCGCCACCAACAAACAACACGAGGTTGGCGACGCGCACGACACGGACAGCAAATGCGGCAAAAATTCAGACTGTCCGTCGCAACCGCACACAAGACACACATGGGCCACACGCTATCGTGCACGGTCGTACGGAGTGGTAGGCTGGCAAGCAGGCAGGCAGGCAGACAAGCCAGTAGTATGCTGAACAGAGAGCTAAGACGACGAATAAATTGCCGGCAACACAACACCGTAGAACGGCTGTTGGGATGGCTGATTTTACCTCGAGAATTTATTTTCTGTTCGAGTTTCTTTAAAATTTCATGCAAATAAAATAGAAATTGTGTGGTGTTTATTTCAAACAAAATCTCAGACTATCTTGCTTATTAGGTCAGGATTTATTTTAATGAAAGAAAAGAGCAAATCTGTGTTTTATGTTTAAAATCAATTTCCCAACTTATTATAAATACCCACTGCCGAATTTACAAATCAAGGGACCCATGGGCACAAGAGTGGTGGGGGCCTTTCCGGACTGAAAAAACGAAACCGAAGTAACCGAATCGACCCAGCTGATACAATTAATTTGATCTATGAATATGCAATCCTAAGTAACCGAATCGATCCATTCAACATGTAAAATTGCTTATTCAAAGTTGAAAGATACGTTTCGCTACGAAAAAATGCACGAGCTTTTTTTTTGTATCCGAAAAGACCCGGGTCGTTACTTAGGTTTGCATATTTAATTATTTAAAAAATGCATGACCAAGGTCGATTAGGTTACTTGGGTTTGCAAATTCAATTATTTAAAATCACTTTGTCATTCCGTTTGTTACGCATATAAGGGGGCGTGGCAGGTATGGAAAAGTATATATATTCTTGATCAGCGTAACCACTTCAGTCCATATAGCTATGTCCGTCTGACTGTTTGTCTGTCTGTCTGTGTGTCTGTCTGTTGAAACCAGGTTTACGCGAAAACTAAGCAATCTAATTGAATGAAATTTGGCACACAGGTCAAACCTTTTTGCAAGCTGCTAGCATATAAAAATGGGCGAAATCGGTTTACGGCCACGTCTTCCGCCCATACTCTATGTAAATATACCCAAGTCCATTTTGAAAAAAAGATGCTGCGATTTTGATGAAACTTCATGATTTAGTGAAGATGAGAACAAAATTAAGATCAGGCTAGGTTTTAAGTTTGTAAGGGTTCTTAAAAGGGCGTGGCACAGCCGTAAATTTTAACTTTTATAACGCCATAGCTCGTAAATCGTGTAAGATATTGTGATGAAATTTGGTACACGAATGCAGAAACTATAAATCTTGAATTGCGCATTAAGGTGCCGGAATTGTAAAAGTGGGCGTGGCACTTTTTAGCAATTGAAAATTTGAATTTCGTTTATCTCCAAATTGGCACATACGATTTTCATAAAAATTTTAAGGATGATATCACTGAAAGTAGTCATCAATACAAGTTTCGTCAATATTCTGTAAAATTTCTTTAAAGGGCGTGGCACAGCCTACAATATTTATAAACGTTATAAAAAGAGAACTAACAACGTAATCGCTATGATATTTAATATGGCAGATATACTTGCTAAAAGATGTCTTCTTGCAAAATTTTGGCACAATAGTGCCAAAATTTTTACTATAAGCTTTGAAATCAAATGAAACATGACAAGATTGCATCAGTGGGTGGGGCACCTTCCTCATTAACATTAAGTTGTAAGTGCTATCTTAAGTGAACTATTGGAGTAATTGATCTGAAATTTGATGTAAGTGGTTTACTGGGTATTAGGTACATATGAATCAAAAGCTTTTGAAATAGCAACAGTGGGCGTGGCACCTCTCATACAATTAAAATACCTTAAGTGGCATGACTATCGAAATATATGAGCAATCATACTGAAATTTGGTATAAGAAGTTTTTTTATGAAAGGCTATTTTTGGATCAAAATCGGACTGGATTGTACCAGTGGGTGTGACACCGCTCTAAATTTTAAGAATAATTATGGCACATATCGCAAACTATACAAGCTATAGTGCTAAAATTTGGTTTGTGCATGTCAATCACTATTCTATTTTTTTCAACATTACCCATATTCTTTTGACATTTTCAATCTTTTACCTTTCTCCTTTAATTTCACTCGACATTTTCTTTATTCTTTCGACTTTTTCATCAATTTTTCAGCATTTTTCATATATTTTCTTACAATGGTTTTCATATTTTTTCAACATTTTCAGTTTTTTCCAACACTTTCCAACATTTTTGAACCTTTTTACATAATTTTCGAGTTATTCAACCTCTTCAACATTTTTTGAACATCTATTTAAAAAGTACTTTCAATGCAGTGTAGGGTATGTGAGTTTCTGCCTGGCCGAAGGTAACACCTTTACTAGTTTTTATATTGGTGGGGGCCCTTATTGGTGGTGACCCAGGGGCACGTGCCCGTGGTGCCCTTATGTAAGTCCGGCACTGTAAATACCTTTGTATCTAACAATAACTACAATACATGTTAAAATTTCCGTATTTTACCGGACATTTTCAATAGGCACCGGGAAAAAATTAAATACTTTTTCCTCCGTGAGAGTATGTAAATAGTAGTAGAATATGCATGGGACACTGTAACGTACCTAGGGGCAAGGGGGCGGTCCTCGTAATATGAAATTAAAATATTGTTTTTAGCATGAAAATCATTGTAGATAATAAATTGTAATGTGTAGACGGAGATTTTATAATTTAATGTGAGATATTTCTTATTTTGCTAGAGTTTCGGAGATGTCAAAAGTGAGGACTTTTGTTTTAAAAAATAATATTTTTCCATGTTGCAAAAAACACGCCCGATGTGCTCGGTACGCAACTGCGCGGACCTTCGGCGCACAGGGCTAAGTGGCAGTCTGGCGCCCCCCATACAAAATTTTCAGCGTGGAAAATATTTTTTTATTAAAACAAAAAAAAAATTCATCAGATTTCACATTGTCACCTAACATCCATAGCACATGGTGTTTTTTCGAAACAAAATCTCAGCCCATACTGCTTATCAGGTCAGGTTTGATTTAATGAAAGAAAACAAATAAAAATATTTATTTTAGTGTTTTAAAATCAATTCCCAGCGAAAAACTTAACCGATCTTAACTTATATTAGTAGGTGCAGACACAAGTACATGTTGAAATTTCCATATTTTGCCGAGTATTTTCAATAGGCATCGGGAAAAAATCACATCCGTGCGAATATGTAATAGTAGAATATGTATATATGGATGTGTATTTATGTCAAATTCACATCCTTCCAACGAAGGTACGCCACCAGGCGTTTTTGCTGAGGCATACCGTGGACACAGTAGCGTATGTAGGGGGGCCAGGAGACGGCGCAACGCTTGGAGGGCGGAACATTTTTTTTAAGGCTTTTTTAGAATGGAAATATTTGGAGATAGTAAATTGCAATGTGTAGGTGGGGAATGTTGTAATTAAATGCGAAATATCTTATTTTGCTTGTACGGTACGTCACTGCGTGGATATATGGCCCCGGGGCGAAGAGGGACTTTGCCGAAACCCTACAAAATTTTCAGTGTGGAACATTTTTCAACATAAAAAAAAAAAATGGCCACCAGCTTTCACATTACAAGAACTGTATCGAAATGACATATCTTCTAATATTTCAAGACGCCCCTGCACACTTAATTATTTTCATATACTAAAAAACAGGTGCACAAAATTTATTCAATATGCCAAAAACCTAAGGCCATTTTATCGTTCAACAAGCCGTTGCCACGTAGGTACGCTAATGGCTGCTTCATATTCAAGTTCAGTTTGAATCGCTACAATCTTTGCCAAATTGAAATATAAAAAAAATATTTTTATGTTTTTAGTCAAACTAAATGGCATACAGAAATATTGATAAAGCCTTTTATAAAGTTCGGATGGGGAATTCGACACCCGCAAAGTTTTTGGGTGTCGAATACTCTACATCGAGGACACGTCTTCCGCTGGGCCTGATTTGTACGGTAATATTTAGAGGCATAAACTGAACATTGTGAAAAAGGCTTACGAATTTTTCGAGTCCATTACCCTCAAATCACGTTGAGCTACGATTCGAGCAACACACTCCTTTTACGTGAATGCAATTCAATTCCACGAGGCATCTGTATAGTCCGTGCGAGTCCAAGCCATAAAATTACAATCGTTGTAAATTTTTAAGCAATTTACATTCTATAGCGTTTTCAAATGACACGCTCTGGAGTAGTAGCGTTCCTAAGGTGGAGCGAGGGAGCGGCCGCCCAGGGCGCAACTACTCGTATTATGAAATAATAATAAGTTTGTTTCAAGCATAACTAGGAAATTTTGGAAAATGTTGTGAACTTTTTTTATTTTTAATACATGAAAATAATTGGAGACACTCGTTGTAAATTCGAATATTGGAATGGGTAAGTAATTGTATTGTAATTCAATGGGCAATACATATATGTACATATGTATGTAAGTACATATGCCATTTGGGGAGGGTGTTCAATGCATTAAATTTTTGCATGTTTTAAAAATCACTATATTTTCTTTCGGTAGGGGGCAGTAAATTACCACTTTGGCGTGGGCGCCCAATACACACAGTACGCCACTTCTCTGGAACACTCATGGAGTCTCTCTGTCACTAAATTTTTATGTAATTAAAGGCAACAGAAACGTGCTGAGAGTGCTTCAGAGCGTTTCGCTATTAGCTTATCATGTCGAATCATGTATTAAAACTGCCCCCCACCTCTTCCTAGGCTACCGTCGTCTCTCGACATCTAAGTTTTATAGGATTGGACAATAAGTGCATATAAAAAATAATTATTTGATTCTTTCAATGAAATCCATTACTTTTTATCGCACCACAGTTGAATCTTATATACATACCACTTGAGTTTGGTGACCACGAGCAATATTTTTAAATGGTTGATAATAGGTTTAGATAATCTACAAAATATTCCTCATGTGAAACAGACAACAAAAACTACTTTGAATATTGAGTGTCTACAGTTTTTTTTCTTGTGATTGCATTAGTACTAGTTGGACCCGCATCTCTGCCCGCACCCTTCGCATTTAATGCAGACAATTGGGTAGATGTACCAAATTTCACAACTTGGTAGAAATGCTAACAACAGCAATTTCAGTGCTTTGATCCGTGGGAATAGCCTCGCTCCATTGTTCAATCCAGTTCACATTTGAGCTGCTTAGCATAGACATACTCGTACATCCTAGCATCAAATTTCAAAACTTCTGCTACCAAAGGTGCCAAGATATAACATTTAAAGTGTTGTTTTTGTATGGAGGGCACCACGCCCCGTTGTCCACAAATATTGCCTGTGAATATGAGCTCAATCGGCTCAGTAGTTTCCAGGTCTATAGATAACATAAAGACTCCCTAGAACCTCTTTTTTCCAAAATTTTGTAGATGGACTGTATTTTTTTCTTTTGCCTATACATATTAGCTTGAGATTTAAAAATAATTGCCCTGCAATTTGAGCTTTCTAGCTTAAACCTGTAAACAGCGCGGATAGAGCTTATGTCCGATTTCGTTGAAGTTTTGCGAAAAAGCTGACCTAATAAACTGCAGAAAAAATCGAATTTAGGTGCCAAGGTATACCGTTTTAAGTTTTTTTTTGTACGGGAGAGCCCCCGTAGAAACAAAATTAATACCTCTACTACTTACTTCCGATTCTGCTGCTGCTATCACTTCCACTGGATACTACTGCAGTTTTAATTGACGCTTTAACGTTCACTGGATGACGTTTTATTCAATTAAAAGTTTAGAACAAATCTTTATAGAGCGGGCCCCGTGGGCCCTGTAGGAATTGAAAAATTTCTAAAAAATCCGGGAATTTATTAATTATTGTTACATGTAATTAAACTTTTTTGTAGTGAGAAACAAAACTTAATAACATTGCCGACTAACAAGAAAACAAAAAAGTCCCCATTTTTTTTTTTTGCCACAAAAACTTTTACTTTTTATAGGGAAATTTTTCCCTTCCTCTTAAGGGCATTCCTCCTGTTCGAATTTTGGGATCCATGTTCAAAGTGATAACTGAAATATAAGGTTAATTTGTGTTTTCAATATTTGCTTTATCAGGGCCACATTACACATTACAGTACACTCAATGGCGTACCGGAGAGAAGAGATAAATAACAATCCCCCTCCCCACCCCAATGAAAACCTTTATATGTACGTTCATAAAGTTGAATCGAAACTTTCTACATTTCCAAGAAAAAAAATTTTGGAACCGGGATTTTTTGATACATTGATATCGGCGATGTTAATTTGCCGATGCATCGATACCTACAAAAAAAGTTTATCTCTATCTTGTGTCCCATAGTGTTAAAATCAATTAAAAACCCTTATCAGCAATACTATATTCACAATAAATATACTAAGTGGATATATGAACTTTCAAAAAATTACAAAAATAAAACAACAATCATTAAAACAAAACACAATTTTATAATCCAAAAAACGACATTGCAGAAGTAAAATAAATTGTTTTTATGAATATCGGTATCGGCGATAAATTTTTATGAATATCGGTATTATGTCGCCAAAAACACTTATCGCGGCAATCCTAATGTTAATCGGGTTTTTTATTTAGTGTCTCAAGATGGGTGGCACACAGAGGCGTAACTAAGGGGCAGTTGTCCTTGGTCTTAGCAAATGAAAATACAGTAGACCTCACTTAATTGATCGTTTAACGGCGCAAAAAATTTCAATCTATTGACCCGAGAATCAATAAAGCGGGCTTATTTGATCCAACGGATCAATTAAGTGAAGAAAACAGTAGCCTAAAAGCTCATAAATATGAACCAGAAAAATTTAATAATTATCTTTCCGTTTTGATTGAAAAGTTTAATTTTTTTATTAACTATACCACATAAGAAACTAAAATAACTCTATAAATAAAAGGAGCTTCAATTCAACTTAAGATAAAATAAATAAAACTAACAATAAATTCATTTTCACAAAAAATTCTCAAATCTGCTTAAAAATATGGTTATGGACGATTGCATTTCATTGTGCAGTCTATTGGTAAGGATTTCTCTCACCATATTTTCTAATTAATTGAAATATTTCTTGTGAGAAAGAAAATATGTATGTGCGAAGGGTTCGAATATTTTGAAGTAGCTCTCTAACATTTGGAACCCTATCAGTCCCTATCAGTTGCTTCTTCCTCTTTTTCGTCTGATCTCTTAAAAGGCGAATTCGCTATATATTTTTCACTTGGGAAATATTTTTTTTTGATTATTTAAGCGGGAATATCAATGAAGTGGAAATCATTTAACTGGGGACTTAGATGCATATTTCAAATGAGGAAAATTTTATTGGATTTTTTTTAGACCAGTTATCTAGGGAATTCAATTAACCGGGGATCTATTATGCGGAGTCCACTGTAGTAAATTGGAATGTACGGGGCTCCATGAGAGTTTTTTACGTGAGGAATATCTAATTTGGGCAGGGATTTTCGAATGAGAAAGCTAATGATTTTTTAGTGAAAAATTCGCCTCAGGCGCCGCATGTGCACGGTACGCCTTTGGTGACACAAAACAACTGAAGACCGTTTTTGTTGCTATTGGTTCATTGCAGCGTGAGCAGAGAATAAATTTTTAAACCTTTCATCGATAAGGGGCGATAGCCGAATTAACTCCCATTTTAACGAAGCCAACGTAGGCCAGAATGCTCTTCTTCTCCTTATTTTCCGTTATTTAAATATGTAAAATATAAAATGTTTTCATTGTTAAATTTGTGGTCGAGGGGAACTTATAATTTCAATTCCTCTTTTATTCTACTACGAATATTAGTGTTACACCCACTTTTCTAAAAACAATAACAAAGCTTATACAAATATTAAGTAAAATATACGCAATTGAATTAATTCAGCTGCTCGTTTCTCATCGTTTTTCACTTGGTGAAAGCCATCCCCCAATTTGAAAAAGAGAGCAAAAAGGAACGCCGTACCTAAGAGACAACACCCTGGTCCAAAGCCCAAGCCCATGAGCTGCAACTATAGTAGACCAACGATTTCAAGAACAAAAACAAAACCTACATATACACACGATATTCTCTGGCGGCGGGTGGGAATGACATTCAATCAGGGTTTGGCACACAAATTATCACTGCCACCGCTAAACGAAAGAACAGAAAACAACAATAAGAACAAAAACATTGTGCTGTAGCAGCAGCAGCAAACCAGCCAACCAAGCGAATGAAGAACCACGCAGACGGGGCGAACGTACAAAAACAAGAGCGATGGCAAACAGTAAGCGAGCGCACAACGAACGAGCGACAGCTAATGCTGAAGTCAAGCAACCCGGTGTGTGGCGACTGATCGACTTGGACTTGCCTTATCGAACCAGGAACACGAGACCCCGCCAAAAGAGTTTTGCTTCCCTCTTTTCTACGAGGCGCGCAAAATTTCACAGAAGGCGAACGCAGTAGCAACACAACAACGATGCAGGAACTAAGCCAACAAGTGACGCAAGTTTGTTGTTTTTGTTGTTATCATGTTACTGTATGATAGTTAAACGTGCGCTGTGACATGCAACAACAAACAAGCGAACGTGTGTCTCTAACCGACGAGTGAGGTGTAATTGCTCTCACCAATGTAGTGAGAATGAGACGGCAATAGTAGATTCTTATAATGAGGGGTTTGGCCGGCTGGTTTTTTGAAAATACGTATAGATTAAGCAGAGGTGTAGAAGTAAAAGGTAGATATAATGGCAAGGCCTTCGGAAAAGGGAGTGCAATCCTGATTTTAATAGTCGAAGTCGATTTAATGAATGAAGCGATCAACCAAATTTCGATTTTTGCGCCAATTAAAAACAGGGCAGGTTCGATAATCAAGGTTTTCACGATTATTGAGGTTTTATTTATACTGGAAAAGAGATAAATATTCAGATTTATTTTCATTTAATTAATGAGCATTCACATTTTACGAGTATATTAAAAAACATACGAACGAAAACAAACATCAATAGGAATAAAGGTTGTCAAGATTTTGAAATCAGTACGCAAATGTACTGATTTTTACCAATTGGTACTGATTAGTACTGATTTTTAGATTTTATTTGAATTACTAAATAATTTTGACACTTAATACGAAATTACTACCAGTAGCATACCTGGAGGCTGTAAAACAGGGGTTGGAAAAATTTAAAGTGAAAGTGTTTGGTGAGAGGAGAGAGGCTGCACCGAGAGAAATTTGTAACCAAATATTGATTTTAATGGAATGTTGCGGCAGAAAATGAAAAATAACAAAATTTAGGATCTCAAACATTTTTAGAAGTTCCGTTTATAAAGATTACATCCTATGGCTTGGCTTGTTGCGTTGATTATAGCGAAAGCCGATGGGCACTATGTTTGAAATCAGTCCAGATTGCACACATTTTACTGATTCAAGATTTGAAGCAGAAAGCATCTTACTAAAAATGCAACCTTACATTGCCAGGAGAAATTGATGCTGAAACAATCTACCAGTTAGATCCTCACGTAAGGTCTCATAAAAAATTTGTGTTTTCATACGAAGCTCTAGATGAGCCAATTCCGGATCAAAAAGAAAGTTTAAGAAAGAATTTTTGTCTATACAATGTTAGATGCAGCAATATTTTGTACAAATAAACGTTTTAAACTATTTAGGAATCATGAAATTCGTGTTTTTTTAAATGACACCGGGTCCCTAAGGCTGCAAAATGTTGACATATGCGAAGTTCTTACTGAAAATGATAGCCATAACGTTGACCCTTGCGAAATGCAACGCCGGCTCTGCTTGCAGTCTTTTTGTTCTGAGAGTGCTCCAGAACGCTTTGCCCGATATCGCTATTAGTATTTCGTGCTGAATCTTGTATTAAAACATCCCCCCTCCCCAACTTCCAAGACTTCCGTCGTCATTTGACACTCGAATTTGTTATGTTTTGCCGGCCCTCACAACAACTAAAGGATAACTATTTTACTTAAAGGAAACAGTTTCTCATATAGGAACTGTCATGCTGAATAAATTGAAATAAAGGGAGTGACTGCAGTCGCGTAGCGTGAATAATTTCCGCCCGGGCTGAAAAACCAGATATCCCAGCAAGTTTGAAAGTATAATTTGAAATATGTTGGGCTTAATAGCCATATAAATTATGAAGAAAATTATATTCAGATCTGTAGTCTTTGGGAAAATTTCAAAAATCCATGTTTTTTAAGAATTCATAATTAAAATCAAGGAATGTTTTGCCTCATTAGATAAATTGAATCATTAAATTTTTTGAAACTTTTCACCTAAGGTGCGTTTACGGTTTTTCAAGCAAAACTTACAAAAATTATTGAATTTTATATGAAACTGTCACTAGTTTTTTTTTTTAGTGAGGGTGACGTGCTTTGTTTGGTCTTGCCAAAATTTAAGCTACACTGTATTAACAGTAAAAGTACACGTAAAATTAAAAATGGTCCTCCGTTTTTTATTGTGATAGTGCGAACCGTCATTAGTGTTTGCGTAAAACTTTGCTGCATTGACTTAAAAATTTCTCTTGGAACGTCATTTTAAAGTAGTCGTTTGTATGGGAGGCTCTACGCCTTTTTTCAAAATCCACTTTCTTTACTTTCAATGACTTTTAGCGTTTTAAGGTTTTATCTTGCAAAAGAAGTCCCACGATCTTCTGCCAAAATTTGTCTAACTTTTGTCCAACGACTTGTGTGGAATTTGGGCCTCAGTATAGCGTTTCATAATAATTTTCTTGCACGGAAAGTGCCACGCGGTCTCCTCGCCTTAAATACCTCTGTCAAAAAAAAAAAACATTTGTAGTTTTTGCTGCAATAAGAGGTATCACTGTCGCTTAACCAAACTTATTTGTAAAACGTATTTGTGTGAAACTTTTATACCCTACACCGTAGGGGGCGTGGCAGGCAAGGAAAAGTGTATATATTCTTGATCAGCGTCACCACCTGAGTCGATATAGCTATGTCTGTCTGTCTGTGTGTCTGCCGGTCTGTCTGTGTGTCTGCCTATCTGTCTGCTGAAATAACGTTTACGTGAAAACAAAGCAAGCTAATTCAATGAAATTTGGCACACAGGTCTCACCTTCTTGCAAGCTGCTAGCATATAAAAATGGGTGAAATCGGTTCACGGTCACGCCTACCATACTATACCCATACTCTATGTAAATATAGCCAAGTCCATTTTGAAAAAGTTGCTGCGATTTTGATTAAAATTGGTGATTTAGTGAAGATGAGAACAAAAGCTAAGTTTTATATTTGCAAATGCTTTTAAAGGGGCGTGGCACAGACTTAATTTTAACTTTTATAACGCCATAGCTCGTAAACCGTGCAAGATATTGTGATGAAATTTGGTAAACGAATACAGATCTTTTATATCTTGAAATGTGCATAAAGTGGGCGGAATTGGAAAAGTGTCACTTTTTAACTATTGAAAATTTGGATTTCGTATAACTCTGAATTGGCACATACGATTTTCACAAAACTTTTAGGGATGATACCACTGAAAGCAGTCATCAATACAAGCTACGTCAATGTACTGGAAAACTTCGTTTAAGGGCGTGGCACAGCCGGCGTTATAAAAAGAGAACTAACAACGCAATCGTCATGAAATTTAGTATGGTAGATATACTCGCTAAAAGATGTCTTCTTGCAAAATGTTGGCACAATAGTGCCGGTGGATGTGGCACCTCCCACATAAGCAAAATACGTTTAATACTATAGATATTGTGCTATGAGAGTTATCTACACAAAATTTTGAAATTAAACGAAATTTGTCAGGATTGCATCAGGGGGCGTGGCACCTCACACATGAACATAAAGTTGTAAGTGCTATTTTAAGTGAATTATTGGAGCAATTGATTAGAAACTTGATGTAAGTGGTTATAAGGTACATATGGATATAAGGTACATATGAATCATAAGCTGGCGAAATAGCACCAGTGGGCGTAGCACCTCCCATATAATTTAAATACCTTAAGTGGCATACGATATCGATATATGAGCAATCATAATGAAATTTGGTTTAAGAGGTTTGTTTATGGAAAGCTATTTCTGGATCAAAATCGAACTGTATTGTACCAGTGGGTATGTCACCGCCTTAAATTTTAAAAATAATTCCGGCACACATCGCCAACTATACAAACGAATATTATTTAACAAATAAAAAGTGGGCGGAATTGGAGTAGTGGGTGTGGCACATGAAAACGTTTTTATTTATTTTTGATTTTTTCAACATTTCCTATATTCTTTTGAATTTTTTAATCTATAAACTTTTCCCAATATATTTCATATGTATTTTTTCCACTTTTTCAACCTCTTCCAACTTTTTTTAAGTTTTAACCATTTTCAACATTTTTAACATTTATTCGACTTTTTCAAATTCTTTTAACTTTCTGCAATGGTTTCCACATTTTTTAGACTTTTTCAGTTTTTTGCAACAGTTTCAACACGTTTCAACCTCTTTGAACCTTTTTGCGATATTTTCGACTTCTTCAACCTTTTCAACGTCTTTTAAGATTAAGTTCAAAATTAATTTCAGTGCAGTGTAGGGTATGTGAATTTCGGCCTGGCCGAAGATAACACATTTTCTAGCTTATATTGTGTTGGTTGTGCCACGTTTACTGGTCGATATGCATTGGGTTAGTCTTTAATATTGCAAAAGATCATATAAATTTTGTGAGAGATTCACCCGAGAGAACGGACGAATTTGCAGGTAAAATATTCGAACGTAAGTAATTAATTTTTTTTGAAAAACTCTTATATACAATATGTACATATATCTGGTTGGTATTTGATTTTTTCGTCATTGCAAACTCAAAAATAAACTAAACTACTCAATTTTAGTAAATTACAAGATATTAGTGATTTTTTTTTACATCATTCAGACCAAGACTTTTCTGAAAAAACGAAAGGGTTTCTCAAAGCTATGCATTTTTTAAAATATCTAAGTAAGGTTTTCTCACGTAAATGCTACCAGCACTGCCATTTCATTTGGTAAACTACTTCGAGCTAGAGAGATTTCGCAGTGACTAGGAAAGAAATTGATGCAGAAAGAGTTTCCATAGGCATTCAACTACATACCACAAGAAAAACGCAAAAGAAAAGTTCCAAAAAAGTTGGATGGTTCGAATAATAAGACTGAAGAATGATTCCAAAACCACGAAGAAAATTGAGAAGTCAATACCTTCTATGAAATTATTGACAATATAGTGAATTGTTTGAAAGTAAGGTCTGACACGAAACTTTTCACTTTTCTTAGACAGGCGGAAAATTCCCTTTTTGGAAATAACGCATTTCCAAAAGATGTATTCATTTTTTTTTTGGTTCAAACATTGACAAGGATCGACTATTTTTACAAAGAAATTTGCTCTTACACCAGTGGCGTCACTTCACCCAAAATCTTGGGGGAGCGAAAACTATAATTCCACCACTATTAGATGGATTTATTGAATTGATGTATTGAATAATAACTAGTATCAGATCCTTGAGGGGCCAATACCGACTTGACGTCACTGTCTTAGACATTTTGCGAGCTAAAAATTTATTGCAACAAATGAGCTCCAATAGCAAATCTTCGATAAATAATTTCAACGACTAAGTACGTTTTTTGAAAAGTGATAATCACGTTTTAGATTTGTTACCAGAATCAATGAAATTCGTCAAATGGATGCTAACGTTGCTTGTGACGACATGCACATTCGAAACATCGTTTTCGACCTTAAGAAGGTTGTTAACTTATTTAAGGAGTACCATGATCCAAACTCGGGATTACTCTTTAAGCATTTTGAATGTATATTCCGAAGATGCATTGAATGTAGATTTTAACAACATTGCGAAATAATTCATAGAACAGTGGGAAATTAGACGTAAAACATTTGCATTGTCATAACCAAAATTTTGTAATGCTTTGAACAATAAATTGTGATTTAAATTGTGAATTGTATAATGTCATGTGTTTCCATCATATTCTTTTACATTTTCATACTCTTTAATGATTATGACTCTACATCCCTCCCATGAAATGTCACTTGAAAAAGTTTTAAAAGTTGCACCCCCATATTTTTTAGAAGTCTCCACCTCTGTCACGCTTTGGTTGTACTACTTTCAGTAACTCTCACAGTACAGACTTTCAGGTTTTTAATTTTTATGTGTGAAAGGCGTGTCCGTGAATTGATTTTGCTTTTATTTCTTAATCATTCAATCTATAATTGAAGATATAGCCTGGGTGCCAAATTTCATCAAATTACATACAAAGCTTGGTTTTCCCATCATGGAGATATTCACAGGAAGATATGCCTAAGTCCACCTGCGTGGTAAGACTGATGTAGCGTATACGTACACTTTTCCATACCTGCCATCCCATCTGCTATGCGTTGCAAACGGAATTACAAAATTTATATATAGGGTGCAAAACTGGCAAATACCATCCAATGTATATGTACCTGAGTGGTCGCTTTTTGCTCCGTAAAGATTTTAGTAATGCCTGCACTCCCGGTTCCGGATTTTTCCTTGCGCCTTCTTACAATTAAATCAATTACAAAAAGATGAGTTTTTGTATAATTTTTACTTATAATTTTTGGCATTGCCATTTTTTTGAATTAAGAAAAAAAAACCGAAACGTTTGACCGCGGTCGAACCGGTTTCAAAAATTCTTATATGTACCTATGTTTTTTTGAAAATTTTTTCAAAAATTGCTTAAGGAGCATTTAAAAATATGAACTAAAAAAAACCATCCGATTGGTGTATTTTTCGCAAAGTAATGAGCTTTAGAAAAAATAAACCCCAAATTTGGAAAAAACTCATTTCTCTAAAATGGATAGCCAAAAATATTGAAAAAATTCATGAATGCGTTTCCGATCAGTCTCAAAAACATTTAAAACTTTTTTAAAAAAGGAGGGGCGACAGAAAAAAGTGGCCGATTTGGCATGAAATGCCCCATATGTATTCAGAAAAATTCAAATATCACTGGAATAGTTACGAATATGTTGAGTAAATCTTATAGAGGATATTCAAAAAACCAGTGGTTGGACCTGGCGTTTACTTGCTGAGTTCCGCAGCCCATCTACATTTGTCCCTATGCGAATCATTTTTTTTTACAAATATCTTGTACTCTTGAGGTCTAACAAAGATGAGCGTAAGAAAAAAATTCGTAAGACAGTTTATATGTACATTAGACCTGTCCAAAAATTTTCGAAATATGAATTTTTTAATGCGCTGAAAATTCTTCTTCAAGCTCTATGTATTTAAATAATATTTGCGAAAAAAAAATCTGGACTGTTCACCTGTTTTTTCCAAACCAAACTATGCTAAACATATGTATGTACCATATGGTATCCAGCTGTGTTACATTGTGGCTGATACAAATAAGTTAAATTTTTCTCATATGAGAGGCGTACGTACTTTCTATACGTGTGCCAAACCTCATTCATCTGCGTCTAATAGTGGATGAGATATGATGAATCGGATTTTTTGTGAAAATTTTATTTAAAAAATACTTTTGTATGAGGGCCACACTAAGTATGCACACTATATAATATTTTAGGGCCACCCTAAATATGCACTTAATCGAAATAAAAACTATCCTATCTTTTAACTTAGACAGTAATTACAGTTAGTCAAATTTCATAAAAATTGGTTGAATAGTTCCACAGTTTATCCCGAAAACACTGTGGCGAGATTTTTATATAAATAAACTAGCTGTTCCGGCAGACGTTGTTCTGCCTTTCCGCTAGTTGGCGCGATGTTGTTTGAATTCATGCGATGGAGTTTAAAAGCGAAACAGCCCATTTTTCCAGTGAAACTTATTTTTACCTGTACCTTTTATATCAAGTTCCATTCATCTGCGTCCAGTAGGCTATGATGACATATGATGAATTTGACTTTTGGAAGGAGTGTCATCGCCCATTTTTCTAAAAAATACTGTTATATAAGGGCCACCGCAAGAATGCACTCTAAATAAATTTTTTAAATTCCATGAGAATCGATTAAGCGGCTTACGAGAAAATGATATTTAAAAAAAAATATTTTTAAAATAGAATTAAATGACCAGTCTTCGTGGAAATGATATTTAAAAAATTTTTAAGCTATATCTAAAAAAATTGGTTCAATACTGTTGTTAATTAATATTTATGCACAGTGTAAAGAAAACGCGACTAGTTCGATTGCTATACAAAGCGGAAGTAAGGACATTGTATTTAACTGTAAATCTTATAATAAACAGAGTTGTATATATGGAACAGAGTTGTATATATGAAACAGAGTTGTATGACAAAACAGAGTTGTATAAGAAAAGCTATGAAGGGTCGTTCTACAATTTTAGTTTTCAACAAATACTAGCAGAGTTTATCCCGAGCAAACACTGGGACACGAGACTTCCACAGACATGTGTATGTGTATATATACATAGATATATACGGTATACATACCTGATGTATGTACATAGGATACGATATACGTAAAAACGGAAAAGTCTACTCCAGGAAAGTAAGTAAGCTACAATAAAAACAATAGAAAACAGTCTAAGGAGGATAGATAGGTTCCTAGAAACTCCCTAGGAGCGAGTTAAGGGGAAGGCCGCCCCGTGCGGCAAAAATATCCTCGAAATATGCATTCCAAATTTTGTTGTTGGCATATCTAACAAATTTTTTTAGTTTTGTAGACTTTTTTTGTCTCATTTTGCTAGATTTTTTTTTGTTTTGTTTTAGTTAATTAAATTTACCAATTACCTCTTAGTCTCAGGCGCCAAGTATCTAAGGTACGCTACTGGTTGTGTGAAACCTTGTTATACAAAGTGGAGGGATGCGTTCCGAAAACTTTTTAAGACAAAATCCGGGCTTTACGAAGATTTCCGAAACTTCATTGACGTGTAAGAGAGAAACTGTGTTGCATTATACCGAGGTCTAGGACGGTTACTGAAAAATTAAGAATACAAAGAGTGTATTCATATGAACTCAAAAAGACACAGTAACGTCACTTATTAATTTTTTTTAATTGACCAATGTGAACAGTCAAACTGTTGTTTTCTCAAGAGGGGGAAGAAAACGAAAAGACTTTCCTTAATACCAAATACTTTTTAATTTAAGGCGTATGGTACATACATAGATGTAAATACCTATGTACATATCAATGTACTTTCCGAGTAAATCAACACAAACTATCACAAGTCCGAAAAGCTGGTTACATTTCTTGTAAAGTCAGAGTACTTTATTACTTGAATACTTTTCGAGTAAATGTAGCCAGCTAGCTAATCGGGTTCAAGTTTTTGATTAAGTAAAACATAGCTTATGTTCATTACTAAAATCTGTGTTTCCGAACCCACTCAGCATGGTATGTGGAATACATAAAAGATTTTATCAACATTTACATATAATAAATATTTATAGCCTGTTCTGTACCATAACCGAAATTAAAATAAAATGAAAATCTAAAATATGGCGAGTAGTCATTTTGTTTGCTCACTTCACAGGCGTACAGAAAAATCACATCATCGAACAATCGACAGCAAACAAAGCCAACAGCAGGAATAGCAACAAAGAATAAAAAACGCCTGCAGCAACATTTTATTATTGCAATAGAAACCTAAATTTTTTTAAAAAAAAACTTGTTACTAGCAAACACATTGTTACTTAAATCTATTAAGTTTACAGATAAAACAACGGCTGTCAAATTTTCCTACAAAAATCACACTCGTGGAGCAGCGACATGCCACTACTGTTTCTAATAGTGGGGCTGGCGGGTTGCTCCACTAATAGTGCTCACAGAGAGAGAAATTGAGCCGCACACAGTCAGTCACTAACCAGGTTGGACGACATTTTGTTTTGTGCCCGTCATTTTGCTTATTTCATAAGTTGATGCTGGGCAACCAGAAATGCGTAGAACGTTTTTAAGTGTTACATACTTCAAAAGCCCCACTAATATAATGCCGCACACAGCATTAGATTTGTTTACCTTACACTTGATTTTGTTTCTAACGCTACTTGTATGTACGTAATCGTATACTTCTCGTTTATTTTTTCTTTGCGTAGGTGATTTGTTATGGGGTAATGAATGTACAGTGCCTGTTACAGTGTCGTCTTGTAAAGTATCGGTGTTTTGCAAGTTTTATATGTTTAATGTTTTAGATTAATTTATTAAACTAAAATTAAATTTTATAAATGTATTAATGTAATATTTTTTTAAATAAATAATAAGCCCATATAGTGCCTCTGCCCTGGCTTATTTTGTGTCGCCATTCTTTTGTGGCCAATTCGATTTTACGGAATGGCTGGGACCAACAGCTCAATGCCGGATCAGAATGTCGATAATTGAGAAAAGCTTTTAAGGAAAATTGCACTTTTTAAGCATTGCCGGTGAGTAGGGAGTTGAGAACCGCACATAAAAACATTCTTCGCTAGGCAGCTGTGTGACTCGAATCGCGGCTACTTGTCTAATAGGCGGACATGGTAACTATTAGGCTGCTGTGCTCTCTTGTGAAAACATATAGCATATTATTGAAATTTTGTTTTAGTCATGTTTGTTGTACCTTTCCACATCATATATTGTGTTTCTTGACGTGCTTCCCGAGTACATCCAAATAGTTCGGGTGGTAGCGCTGCATTTTTGAAGAAATTTACTCCCACTTAATTCGTTTTTCAAATGATAGCTTAAGTATAGCTGATATTCGAAATAAGTATCAGTTGCCAGAATCGTGGTGGGCCAGGCTGTGAGAGGTCGACAAAAAAAATATGCGTTTTAACTCGGAACGGAAGCCACAAGTAGAAAAATATGCTTTGATCAATGTTGTAGAGAAGATGAAATCATATCGATTTCATGCCTGAAAAATTTCCGTGAGACAAGATTTGACCCACTTTTCATATTTTTAAAATTACTAATGACGATGTCCATTTTCGAAAAATACTTTTTTTTTATCGAAAGTCTTGAATTAAAATTATTGGTTCAAATCTGAAAACCATATTTTTCGTCCAAAACAATTATTTTTGCTCAAAATTTCAATATTCATTGGAAACGATAAAAATTGGGTCCTGCTGCCCTGAATCCGATTTGAATCATGATTGAAGCGATCTATTTTACGTTGAGTTATTTCAAAATCATAAGACAGCATTTGTGCGGCAATGTTTTTTTTTTCATGTCCATCGTTAAACGTATATGTATGTTACCGCCCGCAGAAAAACTTTTCGGAAAAACTAGTTCATCAAAACTAGAATAAGTGGGTGGACTAAAATGTCTGATAAATCGGGAATGAGGCTGTTGGAGTAAATAGCTACCAGTTCATCTTAGGTTAACGCGCATTGGATAAACTAAAGAATTGGCCAGTATCAGAAGAGGCACTGAACGTCGAAAAAATGTGAAAAATAAGAAAAAGATATAAGAGATTGAAAAAAATCGAATAATATGGAATATGTTGAAAAAATTTAAAGATGTTGAAAAAGTTAAAAAGTCTACTATATAGTTGAAAGAGGTTGAAAAATGTTTTAACATGTGAAAGTGCTGAAAAAGTCAAAAAAGAAATGGAATCTGTTGAAAAAAGTTCAAAGACGTTGAAAAACTCGAAAAAATTTGAAAAGGGTTATAAAATGCTGAAAGAGTTGAGAAAGTTAATTAAACATGGAAACTGTTGTTAAAAATTTAATGAGGTTTGAAAATCTCGCAAAAAATTCAAACCGGTTGAAAAAGTTGTGGTGAAATGTTGAAAAGTCTTGGTAAATACAATTAAGATGAAATATGTTGAAAAGTCGAAAGAAAAAATGTTGAAATAGTCAAAAATTCCATTTAATATCAAAGCATATAGTAACCGACATCTCTATAACGAATTGAAAATGTTCTTCATATAATGAACTTAATTTTTCCACAACAGCACCTTAAAAAAAAAACAAAAAATAATATGTCAAGATTTATAAAAGTTAGAAAGTTTGAAGATGGCAAACTATAAATGATGATGAACCGAGGTACATTAATTCATATGTATGTAAATGCCATCAGAGCCCCATATTTAATCAAAATTTTTGCCACTTTTTTCAAAAATGTTTGGCCACATATACATGTCCAATAACGTATTCCGCCCATTCCGCATTTTTAATAAATTGCGACATAGAATTTTTACTAAAGCGCTCATCAATGTGAGCATATTTCATATTGTAATTTATGATTCCCGCTTTATAATTTATAAAAAGTAGCTATAGAAAAATTATTTTATAGAAAATAATTTTTACAAACTCTTATGTTATAAAGTATGATTGTATTAATTCATATACATGCATATTAATATTTTAAATCAAGATTAGTAGTTTTTATTATGTTTGTGTTTTGTTTGCTATGATTCTTAACTGGTCAATGCGAAAAATTAACTAAAGTGTGTTTGTAGACTCTTCAACATCGGCTAACAAAGCTTACTGAAGATGTAACGTAGCTGTCACTGAAAATAGTATAAGCAGCTGGTTGCCCATTTTTTGTTCCTTTACAATTGTTGGAGTTATTCTCCAACAATTAATGCATTTTGCACTTGTAATTTTTTTGTTGTTTTTGCACTAAAAGTACTGAACATAAAATTTCTATAAAGTATATATAAATTACATAGCTGATGTAATAAATTCTAAAAATCAGCTTCAGTTATTAATTATTTCATCGTACAAATTTTACAATGTACTTTTTAATAATATTACATCTCTTAACGAAAAAATAGTACAGTCCTTATAAAATTCAATAAATTATTTCAGTAATTTAGTACGTGAATTTAGTTATATTAATATCTACTTTTGAATTTATTATTATTTAAAAACAATAATAATTAGGACACTACCGCGCAGTCTTAATTAATCTTCTGCAATTTAAAAAAATTTCTTAACAACGTTAAGTCTTTAACCGCCTTAAATGACCGCGCTTTTTTATAAAAAATAAAACAAATTATTTAAATTTTAAATTTATATTTGGACGCATTTCGACTCTATTTGAGTCATCCTCAGCATAAAACAATTTAAAGACTATCTACTTTGTAAAAATTTAAAACATGCATTCGAAAAATTGATGAGAACGAAGATGCAATTTTTATATTATGCTTAGCAATTTTTGTTAGAAACTCGAAGCGTTTCTAGATTACTAAAAATTCTACTAATATTTCTGTAAATTTGATTAATATTTACAAGAATTTCGAGCTCTTGTTTTTTCCGTGTAGTGCACTACTCAACGGATTTTCATAATTTTTTTTAAATGCTGTTAATGGTCCGTGGAAAGCTCATAACAAAGTTTGGTTTAGAAAAGTGTGCGCCCCGCAAAATTTAATGCATCATATCTCATCAACCAAATGGCGCGGAAATTTAACTCATCGCCCCACCGTCCGGTAAGGATAGAACAACGTCTGCCAGGTCTGCTAGTTTATTTGCAGATTTTTTTAAAGTGCAGTGGCAAGAGTTCATAACTGTGGAAGTTAAATATTGCAATTACTTAGCACAGACCACTTAGGCAAAACAGAAAAAAGTAAATATAAATAAATTCTATTATTACTCCTATAGAACGTAATGAGTAAACTCAATCATAGAAATATATTTCAGTTAACTCCGATTGCAATTAAAATAAATTACCGACACATTTAATTTCACCAAAGAACAAGGTGAGAGTATAAAGTGCTAGAACTAAAATAAACCTTTTGCCAGCTAGTGCCCTTTTTTGTGCCGAGCTCAAATTTGTAAATTACTTCATAATCAGTATAAATGATAAGTTATAATTAAATATTAATATGTATTATATATATACATAAATATTCAATAAATAAAAAAATTTTTAACAAACTTTAATAACACAAATTTAGTATGAACCTTTTTCTTGCAATGGAAAATGTCAAGAGTTTATTTTTTAAATCCTTGCTACCATTGTCCCTTCACAATCCATTGCATTATGGCATTGCGTTATGTTGCGATTTTTAACAAGTAACCAACATGTCTTCTAACTACCACACACATAACGATCGATTAAAGCCAGAATTTATTGTGGGCGTTTAACATTTTCCTCCTTGCCTTGGAGCAGGCATCCAGAAGTCATTAAGAAGGGCATTTTAAAGTTACAACAGCAAGAAAGTCCCGAAAACGCAACAGCAACAAACATCTAAAGATATGTATGTATGTATTCGCGTATAAGTGTAAGCAACAAAAGTAAGATAAAATGCATTTCGTTAAAAAATTCAATTGCCAAGTCTAAAAAAATACAGATGCAACTTAAGCTAAGAATTTGTGCTATGTACCAAAAACAAAATTTCATTGGGATGTGCCGAAAAGTACATTTTTTCGAAATTAAATTTCTGGTAGCCATAGGCATTTGATCCACGTTACACATCCCTTGGCGAGAGCTAAGCCTTGAACTTTTCAACTGACATACTTACCATAGACCTGTAACAAAAACATGTTCAGTAATATGACAACCACTACGGTTCAAACACAAAAATTTGATATATTTCGGCCTCTCGGCTCTCTCGTTATGATGTTAATTTCTGAACAAAAATTGCTGTATTCAGAAATACATTTCAAATGCGGTATGTACATACATAACATTGAGGTTCGATTTTTAACCAAGCAGATCCTCCAAAAGGTAACCTGTTTTTAGAAAAAGTGTTGACTACAATGCGTGGTATCCAAAAAAAGGTTTTTTAAAATCAATTGATTCTTTAAAAATTGCTGCCGCTATTACAAATTGAAATAGGTGTTTTTCTGCCCGCCTGAACCGATTTTAAAGATAATTAAGTCCAACAATAAACTTTAAAATCATACTTCTTATATAACGGTAGTAATTAAGTAATAAGTAATTAAGTAAGATAATAATGGATAATCCTGTCCTATAGGACTGAAATCATTTGCTGCTTTTAAGGACTTTTTATTTTGCCACATTTATCGTTCAAAAACACGTACTTTTTATTATATGATACCACAAACACAAATTTTATTATCCAATTGCCAGATATTTACCTTATGACTTTGCATATATACTTAAGTATATAAACTGAGGTGCAATTTGAAATTTTGAGACCCCAAAGCCGAAAATCACAAGCTTCGCAAAGGTTTGATACTTTCTGAAATGATATAAATAGAATGGTTCACATCTGAAGTATAAGTTAAGAAATATTAAAAAGTCGGCTAATAAAACTGTAAAATTGACCAAATAAAATTGAAACTTTAAAGTATTTTTTCTCGCAAAATGAGTAATTTTAAAAAACATCGGTCGACAATATAAAAAATTTTTCAGATTCCGAAAACTATTGGAATGATCGCTAACTTATATTGTTGTTGTATCAGATTAGGGAATTGCAACATATTCTTATTTTTACAAGGTTCATGCGAGTCGTCGAAGTTCTTTTGCAAATAAAAGAAGAGTTTTAATAAAATGATTAAAGGTTTTTCGCTTTTTGGAAGTTTATTCTTGGGAATAATTATTAAGAATTGAGCTGATTGTAAAAAAGAAAAATTAAAGTGAAAAAATTTCTCGTATATGAACCAAAATGTTTTCTTTACATCCGATATGGTTTTTGGTCAAATTTCAAGAATCTTCAAAAGGGAACTAACATTTATATACGAATTTGGCAACAATGCTATATTGGCTTCGTTCCAAATGAATTTCAAGAGAGTTCTGA
Organism: Meiosimyza decipiens; assembly: GCA_963680825.1. Classification (NCBI taxonomy): domain Eukaryota; kingdom Metazoa; phylum Arthropoda; class Insecta; order Diptera; family Lauxaniidae; genus Meiosimyza; species Meiosimyza decipiens. Next base: position 51,211,031 of record OY804260.1, read on the forward strand.
ATTCCTAAGGAATCGAGACACAAAGTGACCAGTAAATTCTGCTTAAAAACTAAATCAGAAACAAGAGAAAACCAAAGTCATTGGTCCATGCGGAATTCGACAGACGCGTCGAAATTCTGCGCGTGTTGCTTTTGCTCGACGCCTGTTAGTAAAACTCAATTGTGGGCCTGACTGACCGCACGAATTATGGTGATCAAACAAAGCAAAAAAAGTGAGAAAAAACCGTATTAAACAGACGCACGCTGATTTTTTTTTTTTTTTTGTTTGTATCTGAGATTTGCTGTGTGGTCAATATTTTCTGTCTCATTATAAATTTAATTTACATTGCTTGACCACTTGGTTTTTATTCAGTTTTTTGAGATTACTTACCACATTTTCAACCGTTAACAAGTTATGTTAGGTCAGTTATAAAGCTTAATTTTAAATAAAATACTTAACAGAAAAAAATGTTGCCGGCCTTGTGAATAAGACGCCTTCAAATAAATGTTGATGACTCCACTGATATTGGCTCCAAAATTATGATAACAATAACTACGACGATTCTCCAACCGCTTAACCGCGAATATAACCTTAACCTTAGCTTCTAAAAAAGCTTAAACTACAACCTGTGCTATACGGCGCACAAGAAAAGCAGCTGGTTGATTATCGTTAGCGTGGCGCTGTGTAGCCATGCGAGGCCAATTGAAAAAAAAAATTATAAGTCCCCAAATAACGCCAAGTTTGTTAACCCCGAAAATTCGGTAAGAGCGCATGCATGTGTGTGTTCGTGCACGCGCTTGTTTCTACTCGCCTCTTGGTGAATGTACGAGTATTTTTTAATATGAGCGTATTTATTAACAAGTGCGTACAAATTTGGTCATCACGAGAGCATTTAATTGAACTCAATGCTCCCCATGTCGCATGTTGTTCTTTATTTAGTTTATCGGTTGTTTCTTGCTCTGCTAGAGTGGATTGATTGTAAAATTTAAATCACATAAAATTTTGGCATTTTTTAAATGAAAAATCAATTCCCTAACAACGGTTCAACTTTTATCATTTTATTCTTCTTTAAAAAAAAATCTGTGTCCCATGTATGTATGCAGAAAAATGGCCAAATAGTGCCTTACCCACTGTGCCTTAGATTAGGCCGAAAATATATATTTTAAGATATGGATATGTGAAAACTAAATAACAGTCTTGGAAATAAACATGGTTTGAATCAGTGGCGTCACTTCACCAAATCTTGGGGGGGACGAGCGTTATAATTCCACCACTATTAAATGGGTTTATTGAATTAATGTATTGAAAAATAACTAGTATCAGATCCTTGGGGGGGGGGGGGGCAATGCCCTCGCCAGCCCTACTGAACTGATGCCACTGGTTTGAACTAGAGCTTCACCGAGAAGCAATAAATATCGTTATCGTTCTCGTTATCGGGACCGAGAACGATAACGAAACGATATCAAAAAAATTATTTCTCGTACTACCGAGTACGATAGTGAAATGTTTATCGTACGATTGCCACTAAATCATCACCGAGAACGAAATTCAGCCAGAGCTTCCATAATACAAAAACCCTTAAGGCGCAATATCTTGGCACCTATGGTAGCAGGGGTTTTGAAATTCGACGCAAGGATGTACATACTCGTATATTGTCTATGTTAAGTACCTCACGAAATCTGAACGAGATAAGGCAAACGGGCTTGGCACCTTTATAAGACAAAATCACTTAAATCGCCATATCTCGGCATCTATCGCAGCTACAGTTGTGAAACCTGATACGTAAATGATAATTGTTTGTGTTAAGCAACTCACTAAATGTAAAAAGGGTTGGCTAATGGGTCATAGCTCCTCCCAATCAACAAAAACCCTTACGTTGCTTTTCTTGGAACTTATGCCAAGTTGTGAAATTTCGTACATGGACCCAATTGTCTGCAGTAAAGACTGCGTAAAATGAAGACGTGGTTGTACAAGGGACACTTCGTGGGAAAGCCGCTGGTTCAACTAGTTTTATGTACTATATAAAAATGTGAACGAGAATAACCGAGAATTATCAGCGATAACGCGACGAGAACGAAACGATAACGATACAGATTAAAAATTTCTTGCACGAGAACGAGGACCATACGATAATTTTTGGATTATCGTATCGTTCTCGTATTGGTGAAGCACTACTTTGAATACCGCACATTGCTGTCAAATTTCTTTCTGTCGTTTGTGGAATTAATTTCACTGCATTTATAGCAGCCCAGTTTGCCTTACGAATCCGTTTTCCGAATTCGAGATGGACTCGCCTCTTCGTATATTTATTCCAGAGCGGGTTTCCGATTCGGATACGACTCTAATTAGTTTTTGCATGATTTTCCTCTCAAAAATACGTATTCAAGACGTAATAATATGGTTCATACTGGATTTGTAAACAAAATATTTGCTTTTATTTAAATTAATTACCTGAGTGCCAAATGGATCCGTTTCGAGTTCGAGATTGACTCGCTTCTTCGTATATTTAATCCGAAACGGATTGAATTTCGAATCCGATTTCGGATTCGTTTTCGTATGAACTTGCTTTCGAAAACGCGAAACTCGAGCCTAATGCAGACCTCCAAGAGTGTTGTTCTTAAGCCATGGTGTTGTTCTTAAGCCACCGATTTTCTTAGTAAGATACATAAATTGGGTTCGATGCACGCGCACTGTTGAAACATCAACCCCTCTTATAGCATTATTTCTTTAGCTTTTTACTTTTAGACTACTTGGTGGGACTTTTTTGTTAAATCGATGTACTGCATATTTCTGGATGTGTACATTAGGGCGTTTCACGAATAAAATGTTCACCGGTCACCAATCAGTTTGAAAGCTTACCTCAGAGCATTTTCAATTTTTTTTTTGTTAAAATAGATGTTCTCATTTTGAGTTTTCTCAATAGCTCTGCCATTTGATGTCCGAATGTCAAGTACATGCAGCAGTATATATATAGTGAATCGCTGCTGAAAGCCGGCACGCAGCCGGCGTCCAATATATTGGAAGATGAAAGTGCTGAGCCGAAGACCGCCCACTGTGAACTTAATATATTTGTATGGGGATAATCAGCCCAATGAAAGACGTGTCCTCAGCGTAGAGTACTCTATACCTGAAAATTTTGAAGGCATCGAGTTCTCTGCCTGAACTTTGAAAAAGGCTTTAACAATATTTTTGTACCCTATTTAGTTTAAAATTTTGGTAAAAATTCATCGCTTTAGTTTGTTCAAAAATATTAAAATATATCTCTTCTATTTCGTAGCGATTAAAAATGAATATAAATTGAAATTGATCAAGCAGCGCAAGAACGCCAGTTGGTGCAACATCGACATCCTGGTAGCAAAAAAATGATTTATGCCTTCTTTTACTGGCCTTTTGAAAACTAGTAGAAAGGCAACATATTATATTGGATACGGGCTTATAAGAGATACAAAGCTATTTTAATGACGTCACTGTTTTGTAACTGGATTTTTGTCTGAATAACTTCCCCTTATGTTAGTAGGGTATGGCATATATTTTTGCAAGGGAGACAGTCTCGTACTCCTAATTTTTTCGGGTTTCAAGCCAGTCACTCTCAGATTACGTTGAGCTACGATCCGAGCAACACTAGTCTTTTGAGGTTTTCGTAAATCCAGCCACGCGAATTCAGTTCTACGAGCCATCTGTAACGTCCATGCGAATCCATGCCATCAAATTGCAATAGTTGTTAGATTTTTAATAATTTACTTTTTATAGCGTTTTCGAGTGACAGACTCTGGAGGACTCTTGGAGTTTCTTTGTCTCTACATTTGAAAGTAATAGAAGGTAACTGAAACGTTCTGACAGTGCTTCATAGAGTTTCACTCGAAACCAGTTTTTCATGCTGAATCCTATATTAAAACAGGCCCCCATTTTTAGACTACCGTCGTCCCGCATTCTATATGTTTTGCAGGCCCTGGGGGTAATACGTCCTAATATACATGCAAAGTATATTGGCTTGTTGGCGGTGCCTTAAACTACGCGCATTTTTAATTTAAAAATGATTTGCCTGTTAGTGTCTATCTACAATACTTACTTTATGAATAAGAAACAGTTTTCAAAAATGTTTTGCAAAACGTTGAAAATCAAAAATATTCAAACAGCTAGCCGGCGTTATATCGTTTTTATGCACACTGATACACATACATATGTATATTAGGTTTGTTCCAGAACTTTTTGGACTAAATCCTGTAAAACTGTTTCTATACACAAACAATAAATAAATGTCTAAAATTGAATGTTGTTAAAAAATAAATTGAATTCTGTAAACGTAAAGAATTAAATGGAAAATAAAACTAGTAAAGGTGTTATCTTCGGCCAGGCCTAAACTCACATACCCTACACTGCATTGAAAGTACTTTTTAATAAGTCGAAAATAATGTAAAAAGGTTGAAAAGCATTGAAACAGTTGAAAAAATATGAAAAAGTTTAAAAAATATGGAAACTATTGGAAAAAGTTGAAAAAAATGGAAAAAGTTGAAAATATGTGGAAAATGCTGAACAATTGATGAGAAAGTCGAAAAAATTAAGAAAATGTCGAATAAAGTTGAATGAGGTCAAAAAGTCAAAAGAATATGGGAAATGTTGAAAAAAATAGAATAGAAATGAAAAACATGAAATATGTCATGCCCACTTCTCCAATTGCGCGCACTTTTGGGTCAATAATTGATATTCGTGATTGACATGCACAAACCAAATTTTAGCACAATAGCTTGTATAGTTTGCGATATGTGCCGTAATTAGTCTTAAAATTTAGAGCGATGACACACCGACTAGTACAATCCAGTCCGATTTCTTTCCAGAAATAGGTTTCCGTAAGCAAACCTCTGACACCAAATTTCAGTATGACTGCTCACATGTTTCGATGGATATATCACTTAGTGAATTTAAATTGTATGGGAGCTGCCACACCCACTAGTGCTATTTCGGACGCTTTTGGTTCAGATGTGCCTTATAGCATGTAAACTACCCATAAGAGATTTCATACCAATTGCTGGAATAGTTCACTTTAAATAGCGCATACAGTTTTATTTTAATATGAGAGGTGCCATGCCTACTGATGCAATCTCGTCGAATTCCAATTAATTTTATGGCCTATAGGTACTGACATCTATATACTAAATTGTATGAAGATTACTCCCATGGCACACTATCTATAACATCAAACGTTTTTTGCTTACATGGGAGGTGCCACGCCCACCGGAACTGTTGTGCTAAAGCTTTGTTGTATGATACGTTTTAGCAAGTATATCTGCCATATTAAATTTCATAACGATTACGTTGTTAGTTCTTTAGGGGCTGTGCCACGCCTCTTTTATAGCCTTTGAAAATATGAAACCTAGCTCAATCTTAATTTTGTTCACACGTTCATCAACTCACCAAGTTTCATCAAAATCGCAGCAACTTTTTTCAAAATGGATTTGGGTATATTTACATAGATTATGGGCGGTAGGCGTGGTTGCTACCCGATTTCGCCCATTTTTATATGCTAGCAGCTTGTATGAAGGTGTGACCTGTGTGCCAAATTTCATTGAATTAGCTTGCTTTGTTTTCACGTATACGTTATTTCAGCAGACAGACAGACATACAGACAGATAGACAAAAATTGTTCGGATTAAGACCTCTAACTTCGTACGAAAATTGAACATAAATTACTCTCAATTCCGTTCTCACTTAGAGGTTTTTCGAGTACATGAACGCTAAGTCCTGTAAAAACCTGTGAATTCTATTATTGCATTATTGTACGGGAGCGCAGCTATTATGTAGTACCCATAATACACATACATATATATAACTCAAATATCCGGGCTGGTATCACAATAGCAATCAAACAACTCGCTTTAAAATATACAATTCTATATTTCAAGGTGATATCTAGCTTACTCATCATCACTTCAAATTGCGAGAACAAACAACATTTGTTTCTTATCGCCAAGTTCATATAACCTTCACTGACTACATTTTGCAACAATTTAACCCTGAAATGTTTGCTCGAACGTCCTTCAAATTGTGTTTTGTTTGCGAATTTTCGCAAACTTTAAAAATCCTTGAAACTCAAGGCGGCGTCCTTCACTTAGCCATGAACAAGGTCGTCATCACGGTCGTACGAATGACAGTCAAGGAGAGTCAAACACATCAAACACAACGACCAGGCGGTAATCTCGTTTTCATTTTTATCAGAACAAATGCCACTTTCTGTTTCTGACTTCATTCTGCTGTTGTTTAGGCAACTACTGTTTATGTTACCGCACACGTGCTGTTGTTGTGGGCAAGAGGCGAGGCAGAGCAGGTAACAACATTGTGGGTACTCTGTGAGAACAACACACATAGAATATTGCTCACGGCAATTTCAGTGGTGGGTAGCATTTTTTATTCCAATGTGTTTGCTCTTGCGGCACATAGATTCGATGAAAAATAATGGTTTTATAATTAAAAAAGCCATATCAGATATATTTGTATGCTGAACTTTATGTGGTGATTCTATCAACTTCAACAGTTGATGTTATCAGTTGATGAATCTCAACAACAGTAAAAACACAAAATTTCATAGATAGTTCATGTTATTAAAAATATTTTATAAAAATTATAACGAAATTCGTTAACAGCCTACGAGATATTGAATTAAAAATGGCTCCAAAAATTATTTCAAGACTGTGCTGGCCTTAGCTATCCCTTAACAAACAATTTCTCAACTATGAAGCGAAAATGTCAAATACTACATAACAGCATTTCTTACACTTTGAACAAGGAAATCTCAGCCTTTCTTGATAGAAAAAAAGACAGACTACAGTCTTGTATGTATAACATGTGTATATGTATGTAATAATATGATCTATGCCCAGCAGGCAATTGAGCAAGGCCTTCCCCAGAGAAGGCCTGCTAGCACTGCTCCGATTGTAAGAGGCCTTCTCAAAACTAAATTTTTATGTAAATAACAAAAATATATTTATTTTTTTTTAATATGATTTTTGTTTTTATTTACAATCTGTCAATATTAACAATATGTAAATTTTATAAGTAGTGAATTTTTAAATAGCAGAATAGTTACACTCCATTGAGTGTATACTCATTAAATCCTATTATGTACTGCTATAAGGCCTTCCCATAGCAGCAGTGCTATAAGGCCTTCCCACAGCAGCAGTGCTATAAGGCCTCATAATAGAAGGCAAAAAAGAAGGACTTCGTGTATTTTTTTATTTCATGTATTGCAATGTTTTATGATTCGACATTACTTTTTTGTCATTGGATTGTACTTATACGACATCAAAAGTTGATATATGGTTAGCAGTAAGGAACGGTGTGCATGTTGCTAGGTTGGTCTTCTGTTTCATGTTATGCTAAAGTGGTAGAGTGTTGTGTATTCAATGTGAAATTATAAATTAAGAAATTGTCACAAAAAATAAACATTAAAAATATGAACGTAAGGGAGGTTGACGCAGATAAAAAAAACATTTAACTAAGAGTCTCACGACGTATTAAGATTTAATTTTTTCAAAGTACTTCTAAGACCCCTTCTACGGTAAGCGTTTTTAGAAGGGCTCTTGACGCAAGCGATGTAGGAAGACCTGCTCGAACAGTTCTTCTATCAGGCCTGCTAAATGAGGCCTTACTTATCGGGACGTTTCATATAAAAAAGAAAGTAAGTTTGAAAGGAGGTGGTAAGGCCTTAATCTTACCAGGTAAGGCCTGCAAGCCCCTGCCCTTGCCTACTGGGTGGGTCCGAATAAAAAAAAATATTTTTGGTGTGTTTAATATAATCACTAAAAGTATGCTAAGTAACTTTTATTTATTTTTTATTTTTGGAAAAAAGAGCTGTGATGAATAAAGCCTTAGCTTATAATTATTATTTGACTTTATAAATATCGTAATGTAATTATAACGTTCTAACGTAAGAAAATACAATTTTTTTCGATATATACATAGGGTGATTCATTTTGTGGCACTACTTTCAAAACTAGAAATCACAAAATCCATTTTTAACGGGCAATCTTTATTATCATAGAAGAGTACCATTCTGTATATTTTTTTTTAAGGATGATTTTTTTATCAAATGTTGACCATAACTGCGGCTCATATGGTCCAGTATATACTCCACCTTAGCTCCTACTTTGATCTGGCGTTGAATACAATGTGGGAAATTTAAGTTTTGGTCTAGTATTTGTTCATTCCATAACTTTCAAAGTATACTTATCTATGTTTTTATTTATTGAGCTTTAATTTGCGTTATTTTTGAATTTTCAGATGTTTACGATGAAGTTCTTTGAATATAACAATGAGAAAAAATGTAAATCAATTCGACCAGGAAACATGCTTTGACACATTTGATTGAACATAACAAATAATGTAAGATCATGGTACATATCATGCTGGGTCTCGATCGCATAGTCTGCAAGATTACAAGTGCGCACCATAGGCACTACATACAATAGTACTAACATTTATTTTGATTTTTTCACGTTGTACAACACAGAAATATTTATTTACAGAGCGAGAGATGGAAATACAGCGATGTTGACGTTATTCAGTGTGGTTTGAAAATAAATCAAAGCAAAGGAAAAAAAATTACACACATTGTTTTACATTGCTTAGAGCAAGGGAATCAATTATTATTTGGGGCCTTTAGCCCCCTAAGACCGAAATCAGGAAAGAAAAGTCATATTCAAAATATAATAACCAAACTTTAAAAGCTCTTTACTATCAATTGCACTATTTTTTATGAACATTTTTCACCTGTGCTGGACCTTATCATATTCAATTTACAATATGTACTAATTTTCCGATGAAAAAATCGGATACCATACCTTTTGAAGGAAAAAAATATATATTGGTTAAGCTGGTATAAGTGTGCCATTAAAATCAAAGTGAGTACACAAGAACAAACTATGACTAAGAAAGCTTATGTCTTATGAGTAGAGCACTCCATGGAAAAAACTTTGAGTAACACGAACTACAAGTCTAACCTCAACTAATAATTTTCCATTTAAATATGCTTTCGGTGACTATCCACCTTCAATTTACAGTGACAGTTATGTATTTCAACGACCTTTTCACGAAATATTCTTAAGAATTATGGGACTCACAAATGTTCTGTTCTTTTGTTTCTGTCACGTATTAAATTTCAATCGTCTGAAAAATATACTTGATTTCGACCTACTCCCACAACAATTTTTTTGAATTGAAGATTATCAAAAAATAAGTAATTTTAAAATTTATTTTTCAGTTGAGCAGTGGTTGCTAATAAACATTAATAAGACTAAAAATAAGCCTGTTTTAAGCACTTGGACTCCAATTTTAGGAATATTCCTTACATACAGAGCTGGCACTATATTACATGGTGCCCAGACGAGCAGAAGTCTGCGCCTTTATAACAGGCCCTTTTTTAAGCATGTACAAGGGTCGGCAGATGCCTACCCAGTGCCCACAGCTTGGCCACAAAAATTTTTAACACTGGTTTGAATTTAAGTGTGAAAAAAGTGATCCCCCATATTGATCTATTTTGAACATAAATTTTTTATATTTTTGTCAAAAAGGTCTAACTTATATGGAATGACTTTTCCTAATATAAAAAATATATTAATTGTCTTAACGAAAAACAATTCAAATAAAGTTGAAGAAAGTCCTTTGGCTTCAAGGGCGAATAAAACTCTTACTTGGTAAGGTCAAAGATATATTTATATTGCAATATGTATTCCAAGACCCCAATAAACATATTAAAGTAGAATCATTTCATATTCGAAGTCAACATATAATAGAATTCCACCTTAGGGTGATATTGCGAAGACCTGCGTACTTTAATACGGTATCTCTTTTTGGCAATCTTTGCAGAAACATAACGAATCAGAAAAAAATGCTTACTAAAATGAAAGTTTTCGCGGAAAAACTTCTGAACGAAATTTCTCTCAGCGTATAAGCCAAAATCTAGTTCGTGATAACGCCTCTCGTTTTTGCGCAGGAATTCCGCTGCAGCTGGTCTAGGGTCATCATTAGCTGTGCTCATCCAATTTAGTGCAATAAACTTTCTTGCGCTTGTAGTCTCTTCTGGTAAATTGATTTTATCTGATTTTAATGGGAATCAATAACGAACACAGAAATATCTGATGTGACAAGAATCAGTCGTCGTAGCTTATAAGACATTTTATTGCCTTCATCGGTCCGCAATTTCTTGAATTTTTGGCCAGCAGTAACACACGTTGGATGAAAACTCAGCAATTTTTTAATCGAAAAAATCGTTTCAACTAAAGAACGACCTGCCTGAATCATTTTTTGAGTAGTTTTTGCTGTCAAGAGCTGAGAGAATTCCTGAAGCATGGCGGAGGGTTAACTTTTGATATGGCCACCCAGCCAAAAATCCTTAAAAAATGCCCTGCGTTACAACTCAATTCCCTTGAAACAGTTTTCGTTGCAGAATTTTTTTAATACTGTACATGGTCCAAAAATTAAAAACTTTAATCAATTTGCTTATATATATAAAAATGTTTCTTAACGTTTCTTCAACATAACAACTTTAAACAAATTTGCTTAAACATTTATTTCTTTTTATTTATAAAAATATTTATAGAAGTATCTGCGACCTTTATAACAATTTTTTTGATTTTTTATTTTATAATATATTCTTCAATCAATAATAAGTATGCATCTGCTTTCAAATCGAAATTCCCGACTTAACTGTAAAAAACGTCATACTCCTCATAAAGTTAGACTGGTGCGCGCCTTCTAATTTTTCAAAGTTTGGTCGGAAATATAGATTTGAAAACAGACACATTCCTAGGATTGATTGAAGAATATCTTATAAAACAATCAAAATAAACAAATTTTTTATGTGTCGAAGATATTTTGAGCAACAATTTTATAATTAAAAAAATTCGTGTGTATGTGCGCAAATTTAGTTATTAAGTTTTTTATAAAATTGAAGCGTTTTTGAAGAATAAAATAGCGGGTTTTTTATTCTATTCCCCATAGTTTTTCAGATATTTCATTTCAAAAAATGTCAAAAAATGTGCAGTTTATATAAAGAATGACTGACACACATTCACATATAAACATAGGAATCGCACAGAGGTGTTGCTACGCCACTGTGTCCAAACATTTCATCGCTGAAAGAATGCAATACAAGCAACAACTACATAAAACCATAAATTTGAAGGTTGTTATTGTTGTTGTTTGTTTGTCTGTTAGATTAATAAAGAAGCCGGAAAACAATATAGCGACTCTACTCTTGAGCAAATGTTTATTTATTTGTATATTTTTTTCTTTTTATGGATTCGTAAATGTTTCGCGCTTTTAAATAAACCAGAGAAGCAGCAGAAAATGAAGAGGAAGTCTTATGAAAACTGGAGGTAGAAGAAGACATCGCATGGGTGAACCGATGTCTCATTCTGTGAGCCTAATCGAAATGTTGCTGTTGTTTGGTTTTTTGTTGTTGATAGATGGCGTGGTGTTGTAGTTGCTTGGCTGTTTGCAATATGTTGTTGTGTTTATGAATTTGAATTTTGTTGTCAGCAGGTTTTCCCCTTTATTTTCTAAACAAATTCGTGTTGTTGCTCAACAGCAACAATTTACAAAGCCAAAACAAAAGCAACAAGAACTGCTTGGTTATTATGCACCGAAAATTAAAGGTCAGTTGTTGCTGCCGCTGGTATAATGACGACAAACTCTTTTTGTCGTCACGCGTCTTGTTTTGTTGTCAGTCTGTCGAGACTCGTCGTCGTCGTTTTTGTGTGTCGTAAAGGTGGGTCATTGTGAAATGACAGCGCCGAACTAACTAGGCAAACAGCGACGAAAGCAACAGAACCGCGCAAGGTTGTTGCCTCTGCTGGTGCTGTTGTTAAGGAAGTACAAAATTGAACGCGTTGAATAGAGAGTGTGGCTTTTTTAATGTTCACAGGAATTAAACCAAAAACCGGTACAATGAGAAGTACCAATGACTATGTTCGGATTGGTAAAACCTTTTCTTTTTAAACAGAGTCAAGAAAGTTCCATTGGTCTTAATAGCACGATAAAAGTATTTTAAACTCAAATAATAGCTATCGTAGGTGGGTGTTATGTTTAGCTTGGTCAAAATTGAAGTGATATAAAATTTTCATCGAAATTTTAGTATGGTCTGAAAGTGGCTCCAAAAAATCGGCAGCTCAGAGACTATGTAGTAATCCTAGCTTAATTGCTACGGTTAAGGCTTACAATTATCAATGGATCGATTGCGGGAATCTCCTTTGATTGCATTGTTTCTCAGCTATAAGCCAAATGGACGACACAAACTACACACGATACAAAAAATCTTACTTATATTATAAGTTCGTCAGATTCAAAATAAAATTATAAAAATGCTGACACCAAAACAAGATAGAAAATTTTCAATGGCTTAGGTAATTTATAGATGGTGTATTATTAATACATATCTCAAAAATCTAATTAATCTTAGAAGTTAATATGTGCTATAAGCATTTAACTAACACTTAAGACCAAATTTATTGACTTCTTGAAGGGGTTTAGAAACCCAGTCTAGATCTTACTTAAGCTTCTTCAGGATCACTGTCAAACTATTGAAAAAAGTCGAAATGTGCACTTACTATAAAGCATCTTTTCACAGATTGCATCACTATTACGTATTCAAGATATACAATTATTTATTTTAAAACCGGTTTCATTTCTAAAACTCACATCCCTATTGTTCTTTATAAAATTCGTCAGCTGCACTAACAACATGGAAGTCGCAAAAAGGTTGTCATCATGAAAGGAATAAATCGTCTTGGCTTCTTCTTCGCCAGCCACATGCGGGGAAAAAAGACAACGTTATGCATGTGTGTATACGCGTTACATTACCATTGATATTCTGAGCGCCTGTGCTTGTAACAGCATTTGAAAGAAACAGGTTGATTCTTCTTTTTCCAACCAAGTTGTTCGAGTTTTATCTCATGTTTAGTTGCTATGTGCATCATGTTTGCTGTTAGTCATCAAGACTTGCGTGCGTGGGAGGACCACAACTACTGGCACAACGTCAAGCAACAGGGTCAACTTCTGTTTTGGCTTATCGTTTTCTTACATTTATATATTTATTATAGTTTTCCTCTGCATATTAGGCTGTATGTACGAGTAGATACGAACATACATACATACATATTATGTTATATCAATCTTGTGTATGAAACTTCGTTGTACCGTGGAGGATGATGTGAGGCGTATTGCCGCAGATCCCGCACTTTGAATGGTGTCTCACGCATCAATTATTTATGGGTGTATCTATCAGTTGGATATTGAAAGCCAAGGACCTTTTTTACGTTTTGATTATCAATTTGTAAACGTTTGGAAAGAAATCTGATACTCGGCCCGCCTTGAATTCAATGCCAAAGCCGTAGGCGGTAAAAGCCGTTAATGACCGTTAATTGAAGTAAAAAAAAGTCACACATTTTGTCGTTAAAAATAATGTACTCCCTTGTACAAATTAGTTAATAAAAATTAAGTTATGAACATTTCCAAAAAATTTTTGGAATTTAGAAATTTTTTTAACTTTTTGGAAGTCCGTTAATTCGTCCTTTTCAACTGGGCAACCCAGCTCGTAGGTGAATATCAATAAAAAAAAATCCTTCAGTTACCCCCCGCCCAACTTGTGGCACGGCCCTGATAATAAGCGTAGTTTTACTGCCGCTTAATGTTTAAAAATTAGTCCAAACTGAAAGTTAGTAAAAAAAATTACACAATTTACTTTTAAATATGATTGAGTCAATTGAATGTTTCAATTTAAATATGAAATAAAATACATTAGATTTTGATAAGCAGCTGATATTTTTTCTTAGACATGATGTTGAAACATTGACATTTAACGTGGAAAAAATTTCGGCTATATAGCCGCCACCAGCAGCACTGCAGACTTCCGTCCTTTTGAGGAAATTTTCCATTTCTTTTCAGCATTTGTCCTGTGATAGTCCACAAATTACTCTGGGTTTATTAGCATACAACTCATTTACCAATTTATATTCAAAATTTTCAGAAACTAGTAATTACATGTGGCTAAATGTAACTGGAATTACAGTTTGATAACTTACTGTCAGGGTTGCCAAGCAGTATCGTACCCAGAGGGAGGAGTTGGCCGCTCCGGGTGCATCTGATTGAAGATGGTCCTCGTAATATGGTCCTCGTAATATGAAATTAAAATTTTATTATTAGCATGATGTGTAATTTTATGAGTGTTTTTTAGTATGTTAGGTAGGAGTTTGTTCGTCATAGGTCCGCAAAAATCTTCCAAAGTTAGAACTTGGTGGGTAAGGTCGAGCTTCGATCACAGGCAATACTAGTAAAACTAAATAGCTGACCTATACTAACATATCTAAGGTCATCCAGAACATCAAAAAAACGAACAAGTGTTTTGTGGTGTTTTCTAGCAAGTGCGGGGCACGCGGAAAGAAAAGTTTTTAAGTTTTTCTCCTCCACATCCCTATAACTTCTGCAGAAGTCAATAGTTTGAACACCTTATCTCTCTACATGTCAGCCGATGAGGCAGTGGCCAGTTATGACTGCAACAACTGACAAGACTAGTGCGGAAGATCAGTTCTAGAGAGCAATTGGCATTCCATTTCGGTCAGATATTCCTTATTATATTGCAAGTTGACCCTTGGGTCCATCCTGTGTTAGCCTTTTTTTAAAATGTATTCCTTAAGCAGTAACTTCCAAATATCAAGTACCTTTCTTGTGCTGATATATTTTTGTTGTAGTCCCCTAACTAGCAAGTTCATCAGCTTTAAAATTGCCATCAATGTTCCTATGCCCAGCCACCCAGATGAACTGAATTTTAAAGTACTGAGTCATCTCATTAAGTAACGAGCGGTATTTTTGGGCCACTAGTGAGTTTAAGAAGACTGATTCTTATTTGATAGCAGTATTGCTATCTGAATAAATGTTCATGTCCTTTTTGAAAACATCGTTTATACTCAGCCAGGATGCTACCTCTTCTATTGCCATAACCTCTGCCTAAAAATCGCTACAATAGTGTGGTAACCTCGCAGAAATTTTTATTTTCAGTTACTCAGAGTAAATATCATAACCCACTTGGTTATTTAGCTTGGAGCCATCCGTGTGGAAATTAATATGGTCCATTCTTCCCGGGAGTCCACCCTTCTACTCGTCCCTTGATTGAATCCCTCTTGAATAAATTTACTGGAACAGTATAGCCCAAGTTGGAGGGTACAGAACTCAAGCTACGAAGAATAGTTGAGTGTCCTGTTCTTCCCTCGAACTACCAAAGTCCTGTGACCTGGGTCTAATGGTGGCACATGCTAATTGGAAGTTTGTAACTCCCAGTAAAGAGAACTACTTCAGTTTTGTTCGGATTTGCACCTAAATCAGCCTAATCTACCCATGAGATCAGTTTGTTAAAAGCATCCTGAAATATTTCATACAGTGTTTGGGAATTTGCCTCATACATTTAGTGCATAGGCAATAACTCTACAGCCGTGCCTTCTAAGTGCATGAACATCTTATTTATTGCCATATCACACATTGTGTTTGTCAGTGGTTTTTTAATCAGCTCAATTATGGAACTGTTAATGCCCAGTTTATGCAATTGAGATAGAGAGAGAGAGAGAGAGAGAGAGAGAGTCCTTTTGTACCCCACTAATGGTTTCTTCAAATAAAATTCTTTCGATGTAACTTTGCCTCAAATAAAAAAAACATGATTTTAGCATTTTTAGGTCGCTCGAGTTCCAACAAAAGCAAACTTCAACTTATAAAACAATTTTTTCGTTTATTAGTTATGTGAAAGAAATCAAAATTGACATCTAGAACCCAGGCACAAAGTTCGTTCTGGCCGGTATTTTTTCTGCTAAGCGTTTCGACTTGTTTTCGTCATTGTTACAAACGTCTTTTTCGCCGAAACTTAGATGATAAGTAATGTGCAGGACATACTCCATGAAATGAGTGGAATGTATAGATAGCAAGAGCTAGGATAATACATATATGTACATACTTAGCTGGGAAGAGCATAAAAATCTTTCTGTTTAGTGCAACGCAAAGCATTGTAATTTTTCTTCCCAAATCTATTAATGGTGCAATGATTCTTCTGCACTGAACTTTTTTGGCTCATTTCGTGGAGTAGGAAACTCTTTTATTCTGAGGACGAATCTAGTGTTAGCTTTATTTTCTTCAGTTATTATTATTACCTTCAATTACACTAGTCTACAAATTTTTGCAAAGTATTATTGAGGCAAATAAAAACCACCGTTCCTATAGTGAAATTTCCCGCTGAATCCGAGAATCACAGTGGTTGTGCTGGATCACGCCATATAGGCTCAATTGAAAATGGTATTTTACATGATACTCATTCGAAATGATGGGATAGCTAACTTTTTGAGTTCCATGGATATTTTTCGAGTTACAAGGTGCCAAAGTTGAAAATTTTTTGGAAAATTCCAAAAAATTCCATTTTTGCTAAACTGTTTTTAGTCGTAGTGACCAAACAAGTGGTGCTATTGTGACATAAATTACTTAAAAATTTTTGTCGTGATCTCTTCTTTTAGAAAAAAAAAATGTATGAGGAATGAGTACCATATAAAATACCATTTTCAACAGAGCCTATATGGCGGTACCTCCCGGAACAGTGTGTGTTTTTGGTCCTTGCCTTTTATCTCAAAAACCAGACTTGATCCAGCAAAATCACTATGATTTTCAAATTCAGCGGAAAATTTTACTTATAGAGTAGTGTCATTTGAGACCGTAGCATTTTTATTTCTGCGTTGTATTTGTGGGTCCAAAGATCCAAAATGGTAAATGCTGTCAATCTCATGTAGTTTCCGCCTTCTAATCAAATTTCCACTATCTTTTAAGCTTTTTCGAGATATTTTTGCTAAAGATTGCATTACCTTCAACATTCCGGCAACTTTTAGCTTTCACCCAAAGTTTGGTAAAATATTTATGAAAGTCTCTTACCAGTGGCGTCACTTCACCAATCACCCAAAACCCTGGGGGGGAAGGAGGCGGGGTGTACGAATTGTAATTCTACCACTATTAGATGGTTTTATTGAATTGGTATATTGAATAATCTCCGGTATAAGATCCTTGGGGATCAGCCTTATCGAATTGACGTCACTGCCACTAACATAAATTTTTAAGCGTTTAATTTTGCTCCAAGATGTGAAAATTAAACTTGTCCTTAAAGCACTTACGAAGAGTTTCACATCCATTCGATATTTTTAAAAGCACTTCATACACTTCATTGTTTAAAATTTCCATGTTCTGTTATTGACAGAGTTAAACTGAATACTTTTAAAATCAGGATCTTTTATATCAATTCATTTTTCTGTACCTGACGGCCAAAACTCAAAGCCCAAAAGCTTACGCTACTTTTCCACCTATTTGTTTAGCTGATGTGCAATGTAAAAAACATGGGTTCACCATATTCATCTTAATTTAAAAACTGGGAAATTTTTTTTTTGAATAGCAAGTTGCGGATATTCTTTTGGGATGCCTCAGAAATTTTTTCTTGAAATAAGAAAATTATGTATGTGTTATGTATGTATATTATGCTTAATATATTGTATACCTTTAAAACAAAAAAAAACTAGTAAAGGTGTTATCTTCGGCCAGGCCGAAACTCACAAACCCTACACTGCATTGAAAGTACTTTTTAAATAAATGTTAAAAAAATGTTGAAGAGGTTGAATAAGTCGAAAATAATGTAAAAAGGTTCAAAAATGTTGAAAAGTGTTGGAAAAAACTGAAAATGTCAAAAGAGTATGGGAAATGTTAAAAAAATAGGATAGAAATGAAAAACACGAAATATGTCACGCCCACTTCTCCAATTCCGCCCACTTTTGTTTCAATAAATTACATTCGTGATTGACATGCAGAAACCAAATTTTAGCACAATAGCTTGTATAATTTGCGATATGTGCCCTAATTATTCTTAAAATTTCTCGTTCAATCCAGTCAGATTTTGGTCCACAAATAGCCTTCCAAAAACAAACCTCTTACACCAAATTTCAGTATGATTGCTCATTTATTTCGATAGTTATGCCACTAAAGGTATTTTAATTGTATGGGAGGTGCCACGCCCACTGTTGCTATTTCGCCAGCTTTTGATTCATATGTACCTAATACCCAGTAAACCACTTACATCAAATTTCAGATCAATTGCACCAATAGTTCACTTAAAATAGCACTAACAACTTTATGCTAATGAGGGAGGTGACACGCCCACTGCTGCAATCTTGTCAAGATTCATTGAATTTAAAAGCGTATAGTAACCGGCACCTCTACACAAAATTTTATGAAGATTACTCTCATAGCACACTATCTATAGCATTAAACGTATTTTGCTTATATGGGAGGTGCCACACCCACCGGCACCATTGTACCAAAATTTTGCATGAAGAAACCTTTCAGCGATTATATCTGCCATATTAAATTTCATAGCGATTGCTTTGTTAGTTCTCTTTTTATAACGTTTATAAATATTGCAGGCTGTGCCACGCCCTTCAACAAAACTTTCCAGAATATTGAATAAACTTGTATTGATGACTACTTTCAGTGGTATCATCCCTAAAATTTTAATGCAAATCGTGTTTGCCATTTTGGAGTTATACGAAATCCAAATTTTCAATTGCTAACAGGTGCCACCCCCACTTTTACAATTACGCCCACTTTATGCGCAATTCAAGATTTATAAGACCTGTATTCGTGTACCAAATTTCATCACAATATCTTACACGGTTTACGAGCTATGGCGTTATAAAAGTTAAAATTAAGGGCTGTGCCACGCCCCTTTAAGAGTCTTTACAAACTTCAAACCTAGCCTATTCTTAATTTTGTTCTCATCTTCACCAAATCATCAAGTTTTGTCAAAATCGCAGCAACTTTTTTCAAAATGGACTTGGGTATATTTACATAGAGTATGGGCGGAAGGCGTGGCCGTAAACCGATTTCGTCAATTTTTATATGCTAGCAGCTTGCAAGAAGGTTTGACCTGTGTGCCAAAGTAAGCTTGCTTAGTTTTCTCGTAAACCTGATTTCAACAGACAGACATACAGACAGACAGACAGACAGACAGACAGACACAGCTATATCGACTCAGGTGGTGACGCTGATCAAGAATATATATACTTTTCCATACCTGCCACGCCCCCTTCTATGCGTTACAAACGGAATGACAAAGTGAATATACCCTCTGTGTTGGGTATAAAAATACATACTATGTGAGAGATAACCTTGAATGAAAATCAAAGTATTACGAACAACAAACAAAACAAAATGAACTATTTATTAAAAAAATTTTATTCGGATTTTGTTTGAAATGTAAGAAGTGATGAACAATATAAGTGTTTGGTCTAATACTAATTTATTAAAAAAAATCCAATAAGTAAGCTATAATCAAGGACAGTTTTTCCGCTCCTAAGCCATTGCGTCCGGAGCAACGGCCCCATCCGCCCTACTCTAGCTACGCTACTGAATGGTGGACCTCCACTAAAACAAAAATTTTATGATTAGATAAATAATAGCTGATTCCGCTGCATCTTACAAAACATGGGAAAACACTCCGAAATAGGTTATTATTATGTGTATTAACGGTATAACAAAAAAAAAGAGTCATCCGGTTTTATTCCTCCCAAAAACACCACAAGCCTATCTTCAACCCCTAGCAATTAGCTTAATATTTTACTATTTTGTAGTCGCCTTGAGCTCGCGACCCGAAGGGCAAGCCTTAGTCACTCCCTCTTTTAAAAACCTGAAAAAATGTCGCCATATTTCAAAGCCCGAACGAAGGAGTCGATGTCCGTTGAAAAAAGTTAAGTTTGCTTAAAAATCTGAAAATATTTCTTTTATATTTCAATTTGTAAAAGATCATAGCAATTAAATCTGAATATAAATTGAATTTAAATATCAAGCAGCACATGAACGCCAAGTGGCGCCGCATCGATATACCATATATTTTTGGTGGCCAGTCCCGTGCTACTCAAATTTTCGGCTTTCGAGCTCATTACCGCCCTTTCAGCTATTTGCTCAGCCAGCAGCGCGAATTCAATTGTACGAGTTATCTGAAACGTCCGTGCAAATCCAAGCCACAAAACTGCAATCGTAAATTTTTTAATAATTTAAATTTCATAGCATTTTCGAGTGATACGCTATGGAGCACTTTTGAAGTCTCCTTGCCTCTAAATTTTTGTGCAATAAATGATAACACATTCGCTTTGAAAGTGATCAGAAGCATTTCACTCGAAACCGCTATTAGTTTTTAATAGCGGTTTCCCCCCCCCCCCCCTTCTCAGACTACCGATTCCCGAGTTTTATATGTAAACTGGCTTAGCAACAGTTTAAGCCTGTTTAAGCGTTAAAGTATACTTCAAACGTTAAACGACTTTGATTATCGAAAAGCATACTTTACTGACCTTAAAGCAGGGTTGCCAAATTGAAAACGGCCTTCAAAAAAAAAAAAAAAAAATTGATCATTTTTTGGTCAGCAATATTAAATAATTTGTGTAATGTAGACAATTTTATTTGTGGACGAAGTGTGTGACCTTTTTTTAGGTTAATTTTACTTCCAATCAACGCTCATTAACGGCTTTTACTTCCAATTAACGGCCTCATTCGCGGCATATGGCAATTAGCCATATATTTTATATTCTAACCATTCGACGGATTAAGTCTTATTATCAATATCGGTGTGTATGTATGTATAATATATGTTTTTTTTTACATTGTTTCATACAAAAAATAGTGTATTTCATGCTCTAATATAAACGTTTTGCTATTTTTTGCTGTTCATGTGTTTAATACTTAGTACAATTTTTTAATTTATGTACGGTTTGCTCATATTATTTATGGTCACCGTTTACGTGGTATTTAATTTTTGGCGTAGCCAAAGACAACACCCTCACTAGTTCGCTTTGGCACCGCCCTGCTATTCAATTAACACGAAATGTTGACGCAATGTGAAAGAGACAAAAGAGAGCGTGCCTTCGTAAAGCGATCGAATAAAAAATGAGCGGGAACATTTTTCTTCCATCACTTACAATAACCGTTTGATGAATACCTGTCTCAGGCTTCTGTTCGCCTATTACTTAGTGTCATATTTCGCACAGAATTCGGACTTTTTGGTTGCGCTGTGCTGTTGTCGTAGCGCGTCTCTCCAAAGATAAGATGCGATGTCGCTGATGCACAACACAACGAACGCGTTTGAATGTCGTACGATATACAAAAAGCAATGTTTGGACAGGCAGACCCGCTGAAATGGAACAATTTGTGAACGAACGAACGAGCTGTACGACTTTCTTGAAGCAACCAAGCGTTTCAGTTGTTGTTCCGATTATACAGATGTTCGTACATTCAGCCAGCCTGTTCATTTTCATTTACTTCTTTCTATCCACTATGTCTGCTTGTGAGCATAGTTGCACATCAGCAGCAGCGACCCAACCAACCAATCCGAGAAGCCAAAAACAGTATTTCAACCGTCGAGCACGTCTAATGTTCCACACTGCATCAGGCGATCAGCGTTGGTAATGCGTTGCTACAACATTTATTCATTTCGCGCGTTTCATTTGGTGGAATCACTTCGTAAGCGTTTCAATTTTTGAATTTCGTTTAGCTGCTTTGTTGCTCAGAGCGAGAAATTGATTGGTCAGATAGATGAAAGTTTTGTTGTTGGAGTTGCATTCTCTGAATTGTTTCAATTTCAATAGGTTTATGCCAACTGATTTATGACAGGTAAGAAATTAATTTAATTACGAGATTTTTTAAAGAGAGTTACGGACAACTGTAGCGATTTTTGTGGACCGGGGAAACTACAATGAAATGATTGTTAAATTGCTAATTAGTTTGGTAAGCACACTAAACACCTCATAAAAGGTAAGATTGTAAAAAAACCCAAGATTATCACGTTTGTATAACTGCAGTTTATTGAGCAAACATAAAAGTCATCAACCCACAGGAGTAAGATCGCCGGTGATGCTATTCTGGTCAAAAAAAGTAGTTTTTCGGCATCTAATCTAAGGATGCAGTTTTAAAGAGAAATGTTTCACTAAGTAGGCTTCATTAAGGCTTTTCATAAAAAGTGATTATTAACTTTTTCATACAACACAGTGGGGTATTTATGTAAAATATTTTAGTGACTATCATTTTTATGGTTTATATGTAGTATTTTGTAACTAAAGAAAAATTATCTGGATTACATAAATGGTTCTAAAGACATGGACTAATCAAAATGCCTCTTTAAAATATGTACAGCATTTTCAATATTGTAAATTAACCAAGTTCGTATCGTATCGACTTTGCCGGCCTGAAAGATAGAAGTGGATCACCACTAAAACAGAAATTTTATGATAACAATAGGGGATAATTTCTGTTTCTTACAAATGTATGAAAAATATAAAATTAAAATTAATATACGCACTGCTGATCAAGTAAAAAAAAAAAACAAAAAAACAGGTCCTGCTTTTCGAATTTCCCACAAGCACCACAAGACCCATGCCTTATCTTAAACCCGAAGCAAGTAATATTAATATTCCACTATTTAAAAGCCCCATTCAGCTAGAGGCAAAAGCGCCCTCTAATCCACCGCTGCCTCTGACTGTAAAATAAATAAAGGTGAGAGTCTACTCTATCAATCGAAATCAAAAGATTTTAAGCAGTGGCGTCACTTCACCAAAACCTTGGGGGGAGAACCAAAATTATAATTCCACCACTATTAGATGTTTTTATTGAATTCATGTATTGAATAATAACTAGTATCAGATCCTTGGGGGGCTGGAGAGGGGGCAATGCCCGCCTCTGCCCTACTGTATTGACGGCACTGATTTTAGGCATATTTTCGCTGAGCAAAGTTAAGAATTGGTGGAAAAGATCACGTGAATTTTAATGCGAGTTTGCAATGTACTACGGAAATGTGTTGTGATGTAAAAAGTGATAACCTTTCCGCGGTAGAAGTTCACGCTCTGTTGGAAAGTTGTCCCCATATTAATCATATTAAGTTTTCCGCATTAAATACGGATTAAATTTACCAAAAATAAATAAAATATTTAGAGATCTTTGCTTCCTGTATTATTATGAATGCTTCAAAGGATGATATTTGTTAAAGTGCAATTCCTTGTTTGTACCTCTTTCCGTACTCTTTCTCAGTGATCAGATACAAATCGATACCTTCAGGGCAACGGGTGTGACAGTTAAAAACTTATTGCAGTTTAATCTCTTGCAACAAGTACTATGGTACCTTCCGATATTAAATCGGATATATATTAAAAATATGATAATTTGACTACGCGTAATTATTTTAGAAATTTTTTTTTATTTTGAGTTTAAGTTCAAATTGCCTAAAATTTTGCAGGAGTAAGTGACATCGATATCATTTTAGAAATATTTCATATATTCCTTATGAGAACCATGAGTAACTTTTAACATAAGCTTTTAAATAATAGATACAAAGTAACTTCAAAAGTGTTACGGGTGTGACCTCCGGATGTAACTGGAAAATAAACTAAATAAACTTTTATTGAAAAAAAAAAAATAAAAAAAGGATATTCAATACCTGTGTGATGAACCTTTTTATCTATTACTATTTTTAAAGCTGCATAGCTACATGAAATGCAACTAAGTATTAATTTACAAAACTTTTCTTTATTACAGTGGGCAAACCGACTTCAAAATTGCACAAATGCAGTTTCTCTTTTTTTGTAATTTTAAAGAGTATTTTGTCTTAAATATTTAAATATATAACAGAGATGATACATGATGATAGTCATTCCGAATAATCTCTCTCCCAACATCAATAATCTTAAAAAAATGTAAAGACATCTAACTATTCTCTATTAACTGTAAATTTTTAATTTGCTTTAGCTCATGTTCTAATGTCCCGTCCGACATCAAAAAACATCATTTGTTCTCATTTCGTGGTTAAGAACAGCAGCAAATGTTTCAAAATATTTGTTTAAACAGAGTTTTATAAATACAATTTAAAAAAGAAACAACGAGTGCAAAAAAAAAAATTTAAAATTTTTAGAGCTGTTTGAAGTCTGTCCCGTCCGAAAAATTTTTGTAAAACTTTTGTAATTTGAAGTAAATATATAATATGTGTGTATTATATATTTATATAGTATGTATTTATGTGTGTATTAGATTTTTATATAGTATATATTTACTTTAAATTACAAAAGTTTTACAAAATATACATATATATATATATATATATATATACTTATACATATATATTAAGCCACAACAAGGAAGACGTTTGCTGTTTTTTAACGAAACTCATACAGCAGTTACAGTCAGTATGGAAATTTAAGAGAATTCCGGTGCAAATACATGGAATGGAACTACTTCGCAAGTTGACATGGAAAAGGCGAAGTTGATGGAGTAGGAGCAAATTTAAAAAGAAAAGTTTGGCAAATAACTAAATCAAAAAATGTCGTTTTACTTGATGCTTTTGATTTTTTCAAATGAGCGCAAAATAACATTAACGGTGTACAAGTTCATTACATCTCTTCAGAGCAAATTAAAGAGTTTTCACTACAATTAGTAGACAAATGGAAGGATGTGATAAGCATCCCTGGTATCCATAAACTACATAGCTCTTTTTGTGATGGTCACCAAAATAAAGCAGCTTGAACTGCATATTCTTTTAAGAAAAATATTTAATTACATACGTTTATTATTGTTTCCTATTTTCTTGTATAAAATTGATCTCAACCATTTAATTTGACTTTGAATAATATTAAATTTGATTTTTTAATTACAATATAAATCTTAAATATTGTTACGTACATAAATATCAAGAAATCTTATGAATACATGAAAAATTTACCAAGTAAACCATAATGGACGAATATGTCCCATTCGCAATGTCCCGTCACGACTCATATTATACTTTGTAAGAAAAAAAATAAAAAGATTTTTCAATTGAACGAAATTTAATAAAAAGTGCTATTATTCCATACATTTTAAAATTAGTTGCGTTAAAAAATGTTGGTAAGTTTCGCTGACTTATGCTTTTCTATAAATGGCCATGAAAAACACTTCCATTTTTTGTCCCATTCGAATGGATCTTTTATTGCCTTTATCTTGGAACCGGTAGTACGTCTGCCCTCAAATTTCCCACTAAATATAGTGATACCAAAGGGCTATTCCTTTGAGTAACAGAAGAAAAAAAAGTGTTTTACTTTGACTTTTATTTCACTTTAAAAGTGTACGACGGTCCCATTCGACAGTATAGAAAAGCCCATATATATGTACATATGTATAAGGAAAACTCGCAGGTTACTCAACGAATGAAAAAAATATAAAACAAAAAATTGAAATTTATATTAAGTTTAGTGACACAATGGGCTCAAAATTAAACTTTCTGCGTCAAAAATGTTCCATGAAACTTTCTATAAAAGCAATTTTTAGATAGTCCGCTCTGGTTAACTTCTTTGAAACAAAATGCAATCATGTAGCATATTGGGCGAAAGTACTTTGTTTCCACTTTATAAAAATCTATTTATTTTTTTTTAACGCCTTTGTTTTGTGCGGACTTCCCAAAAATTAGAATAAAAAATGGTAAAAGTGGAAAATATGCAAATTTTGACAGAGAATAAGAATATAAATGTCTCCGGATTTGAGAAATTCTTTTATATATAATAATGGTATTCATCTAAACGCGCAGGTTTGCACAATTGTGCAAATACTTTGCAACTTTGCGCGATGTGTTTAATGAATGCCCCTTCGAATATTTTGTGCAATTTGTGGCGTAATCATTTTTTGTGAGAGAATCGTAAGGGAAAAGAGAGTGGCAATTGCAATTAGCTGCGCAAGTTTTCGCGATAAAATTTTTATGCAAACTTGCGCTGCTTGTTCAAAAATCTTTCCATACGATTTTTGACAGGTCGTTTGCACAGTGTTCAAAAGTGCATAACTTGCACAGTTTGCGAGGGTTTTGAACGTTTAGATGAATACCACAAAAGCCACAGTTTATATGCTTTTTTCAACACTTTTTTTATCAGGTTTTTCCCTTACGAAATGCTCTTCTTATTTATTTCGATCGAAACTTGCTAAAAGTTCACAGATTCTACTTTTCAAAATATATCATATGTGAATTATGGAGTTTTTTTTCAAAATAAGGGCTTAAATAGTCATAGTTGAGAAATTTTGCATACAAAAAAATTACATGTATCCGGATTTCGGTAATTTTTTTATATATAATGTGAGAAAGTATGGTTAACCGAAATCCAAAGTTTCAGCTGTTTTTTTTCACAACTTTTTTTTCATGAATATTTTTCTACAGCAACATTTGAAGGAAAAAAGTTCCCTTAAGTAGAGGGGAACAGGTAAGGTCTATTTTTTCTCTTTTTATCCTCCTTGGGGAGGAATGCTTTTCAAAACCAGAACAGATAGGGTTGTGAAACTGTTTTTCTCCAATTATTTGTATACTTAAAAAGATATCGCAAAATTTGTATTCCCAAATTTATGAAAATTGATACTTATTGTGAAAAATTCTCTCAACCACATCCCATCTTTGTATGGGAGGTAGGTGTGTCCGTTGACCGATTTTTTCATGTTCACAAATTTTTGCTGTTTTCACCTTAAAAACATCTGTACTAAATTTCAAGAGTCTGGCGCAATTATTACTATATATGGCCGCCGTTTCATACAAACCCATCCACTGTGCGTGGCGAGATTTGGGCTGAATGTGCTATCTGGAATTTTTGGAGTCATGAAGAATGCGCTGTATGTGAAACGGACATTTTTATATGTGACTTCCGTACCTAATGAATATATGAGACAATATCTACATACAAACATACAGGGCCGTATCTAGGGGGATGCTAGGGGATAGAACCCCCGAAATATTTTGACGGACACTATACTAGGTGTACAAATATGAAACCGGTAATTTTTTAATCAAAAAAACACGTTCATTTTGCGAAAATAGTTCCAAATTTAATCTTCAAAGTAATTCCCCTCGCTAGCTACACATCTTTTCCATCTTTCAGGCAATTTATGGATTCCTCGCCAAAAAAATTCTTTGTTTTTTGAGGCTATCCATTCATCGAGCCATTTTTGCACTTCCTCGTAAGAATTGAAGTGCGAATCGTTGAGTGCGTGTCCCATCGATGAAAACAAATAGTAATCGGATGGCGCCAGGTCCGGTGAGTACGGCGGGTGGGGCAGGGGCTCCCAGTTGTACGATTCTACCAAGTTTTTATTGACCGCTGCTCGATGTGGCGATGCGTTGTCATCTTGGAATACAATTTTGTCATGGCGAAGTTGAAATTCGGGCCTCTTCTGACGTATAGCACGGTTCAAAGCGATCAATTGTTGATGGCAACGTGCACCAGTAACTGTTTCACCTGGTTCTAGTAGCTCATACCAAATAACACCACGCTGATCCCAGAAAATATACAAGTGGTTTTTCGGTTTTCTTGCTGCCTGTCGGTCAGTTCATGTGGCACCCATCTACCGACCTTTAAAATCTTTCCCATGGCCTTCAAACGCAAGGAAACGGTTTGTTGTGTCACATTAAGTTGTTCAGCGAGCTGTTGTTGCGTTTGACCATCATCTTCGTCCAATAATGTTTGCAATTCGGTGTCTTCAAACTTTTTCGGTGGCCGGCCGCGCTCCTCATTTATCACATCAAAATCACCACTTTTATATTTATTGAACTACTCATTGCACTGTGTACGACCAAGAGCATGCTCGCCGTAAGCTTCAACAAGCATTCGATGCGATTCAGAAGCGTTTTTCTTCAAATGGAAATAGAAAATCAATGCTTCCCGCAAATGAGAATTTTCAGGCACAAAATTCGACATCTTTACGAGCGGAAAAAATGCGTTGTTGTATGAAACTTGACAAATTTTGCAGAGAATATACAGTAGAAAAAATCTCAAATCCAAAACCCCCCCCGAAATAAAATCCTGGATACGGCCTTGCAAACATATATATATTTACTTTCGGGTCCATATTGCACTCAGTCCGTGTGCACTCTAGTTCTACCAGTGCCTCTCACCAAGCCTTTTCCTTTTCTGCTCTCTTGACGCTGATCAGAATATAGAATTACAGGGGTCATTTGCACGGTCAAGTTGTCGAATAATCAACTGTCAAGCATATTTCCCGATAGCTTTGACATTGGTAAATTCAAACCAATGTTCACAGACACTACACCATCTATTCTACATCCTTTTCAATTGACTAACACAATGTTTTGCAGGTTTTGCTATGTGTTACTTGAAATTGGTCCACCAACCTGCTCTGAAAGTAATTTGACATACAAAAGCTGATGTCCTCTAAACTACCTAAATACAAAGCAAAAATATTGTGAAAGTGCAAATTACGATATGTTTTTTTTTAATGTTACTAGGGTTCTTAGAGAATGTAAAGAAAAATTTATGTATGTAGATGGCAGAAAATATCCTCTTCGCCCCGGGCCGAATATGCCATATACATACTTGATTTAATATGGCGCGGTTACATTAGTACACCCCAAATTTTTTAAATTTTATTAAAAACTGTATTTTTTTTTCAAAAAATTCTTTCAACCATTACTTGGAATACCACTTCTTGTGATTTTGTCCGTTGTTCTGTCGCCTCCTCTCGAAGGGTTTAAGCAGATGTCTTATGATTTCTTTTGCCCATCAGACCGATCCGACTTCAAGCGCAGAATGTGTCCAATTTGTGGAATTTTTTTCACATCCCACAAGAGTGTGCTGATGCACAGTCGTTGCGTGCATGGCAAGGTTGCCCAAGACCGTCGTGAAAGTAAAGTACGGCCACAGTGACTTGCTGCCAGAAGGACAAATGATCTTCTCTGCATTGTGCGCCACTTTAAAACATTTTCTGAGGATGCCGACTGGCTTGACGAACACGAAGTTGATAAAAGTGGCTTAGCGATTCTGGCACCCTCTTCGTTTGCTCTTCGGATGCAAGTAATCAAAGAGTCTGAGTAGCTGGCAAACCCGTGGACAGAGTAGCAGTAATTCCAATTGAATTGATTTTTTTTTATTACTGGCTGATAAGAATACGATTTTATTTTGTTATTTCAGTTAAGTTTCCATTAAATAAATATGGTATTTTATTTTAGTTAGGTACTTTCCTTTTTTACTTTTGCAAGGTGTAGGTAAATATAGTCACTTTGGTGTTACGTAACGTCTACGGCGAGGCGGGGGGCGGGGGGTGGTACAGAAAAACGTTACGGCGCGTTACATGGGGTGTAAAAAATCTTCAAAAATTGGGCTACCCCCCCTACTGTTTCCTTCTTATTAAAAAAACACTAAGGTCCTTGCCCTATCTTAAGCCCCAAGACAACAGCTTGATATTCCGCTACTTGGGGCCCCCTTGAAATGGAGGCCGCTCTAGCCCTACCTTATTCCGCTGTTGACTTGAAAACATTGAATTCGTTTCTTCGAAACTTCAAATATTCCAAAGTAGTAAAACTACGAGTATCAAATACCTACTGTTTACCCCAGTCAACTTGTTGTTTGCTCTTAATAACATCACTAATAACTTCTATTAAAATGTTGCTATCTTTGCTCAGTAAAATTTGAATAGCACAAGAAATGGTTTGATTCTTTCTAAATTAAACATAGAATTATTGTGTTGTTTCAAGCTACATGTTATGGTTTCCCTTTCGCTTAGTTCATTACTTTCATTCTATGCTTGTTATCTAAGTGGAAGGAGACCGACCCACTAAATGCCAAATGAAGAGAACAAATAAATCGTCTAAGCCAATGCGCTTGTTCGCTCGTTATTTGTTGGCGTATTCTTGTTGCTGGAAATTTTCAAAGTTTGTTTTGTTTGCAAGCAACCAAAGAGTACCAAGGCATCATCGATGTCATCGTCGACGGCATCGTTTTTTTCTTCTCTCAGTTCTTTTAGATACGACAACAAACATTTTTACTAGGGTTGCATAACTTTTAGTTCAATGCGCTTGCATAGAAAACTGATGTGGTCTCGCTTAGATTTTCTAGGAAAATTCAATAGAAAAATTGTTAGAAATTTTTCAGTGAAGAGAAACACAAAGTTGCTTTTGCAAGAAAAAGTGAGATTTGTGGGAGCGTGCTAACACCGACAAAATACAAAATACACATTAATGAGCACAGAACGACCAGGCCGGCGCATTCAATGATGGGTTGGTTGCTATAGAGAAGCAGAAATAGATTTAATTTATAAGGAGCAAAGTGCTTTATATTAATGAAGTAATCATAGTAATTAAGTGCTGACGAATGCCACATTCATTTGTGTGTGTGTGTGTGTGTGTGTGTGTGTGTGTGTGTATAACAATGGGATGGGGTTATCGGATTCAAACAACCAGCTGTGTTTACCAATTACTATATTTCCCCGACGAGATTTCGCGCCTTTAATCCGAATGAAGAATTATTGAATTATGCGATGGATTCCTTCATTCTATCAATGTATATTTTAAAATATTGCTGTATTCAGTCGCATTTGCTTGAATTCGTTTGCCTTAAAATCGTTCACTTGTTTTGCAAATGCTGGTCGACAGCTTGACTGGCTGACTGAATGGAAGAAGGAATGAACAAAGAAAATTCGGTTTGTTTGGTGGTTGCTGGTTGGTTGGTTGCTTGGTTTTAGTTGGTCGACTTGAACGAAGACGATGACGAGCTGCTTAGTGGATGATTAAACTGAATTTAATCGTTTGAGAACAGGCGCACAGTAAGCAGTGAGATGTAATTTTTCACTTAAATTTTTAGACTTTGCTGCATTAATGCCGATAAGTGCATTCGAATAAATGAGTATGAGAGAGATAGCTACAGATGTTGAAACTGATGTTGCCTGGCCAAATTGAATTGAATGATGAAGTTCAATTTGCACACAATTAAGTTTAATGGAAAAGACATTGTCTTGCTATTAGTGGCATTTGTTTACAAGCATTTTTCTTACCAAACAATAAGCGACTGCGGGATTGTGGACACTCAGTTGCATATGCAGTAAGTGCATATAACACACAACACCTAGATCAGCTTATTTGGAAATCATTGTTTTATTTCCAAAAGTGTCTTTGCTAGACCCTTTTGAGTAAGACCCTCATACAACATCGCTGAACAAGAAGTTGGTCCCAAGGTGTATAGATGTTGTTCATAAAAATGTATATCTGAATCCAAATCGGCCTAGATTGTACCAGTGGTTGTGTCACGGTCCTAAATGTTAAGACTTATTATGGCACATCTCGCAAATTGTACCTATGGTGATACAAGTATATTATGCGGATGCTGATCACGAATATAATTCATTGAACCAAAAGTAGTTGGAAGTGGGTATGTGAGCGACTTCTTCGATTTTTTCATTCTTAACTTTTTTCACGATTTTTTCAACTCTCTAACAATTTTGGACTTTTTCAACATATTTCACTAATGTTTACTATTTCAACTCTATCTCTTTGACATTTTCAACCGATTTGAACTTAATCAAATTTACGAAGATTTTTTGACAATTTAATTCAACTTTTTCATTATCTTTAAAGTTTATTTCGCGACTGTCAACCTTTCGCAATTTTTTTTGAGTGACACAACCTTTTTAATTTTGTTTCCAACATTTTCCATATTTTTTATAGACTTTTCCAGCATTTTTCATCTGTTTCAACATTTTCAACCTTTTTTTTACAGCAATTCCCATTTTATTCAGTATTTTTAACCATATTTCAATGTTTTTCCAAACTTTGCGATGTTCTAACAAGTGTGAACTTTTTGAATAATTTCCATATTTATTCTACTGATTCAACCTCTTTCAGCTTTTTTCAACATTTTCAGTGTATTTCTGACATTTTCAACCTTTTTCAACTTTCTTCAATAGTTTCAATATCATTTTCGACTTTGTCAGTGATTCTCAACTGTTTCAAAATTTTTCAACCTCTATTAACTTAATATCACTTTTTTTTCGTGTTTTTCAACCCATTTCAACTTTATTCAACATTTGTCATATTTTACCGACTTATTCAATATCATTCAACTTTTTTCAACATTTTCCATACTTTTTTGACATTTTCAACCTTAAAACGAAAAATCGAACTTCTTTCGGTCTCCGGCTACATGCAACAAAATAAGAACAAACCTTAAAGGGATCGTGATATTTTAAAAAAACGATCTTCACATATGTTAAATTTGTCCATAAAAAATTTAAAGTTTTTTCCTATATCATTTCAAAAGTTTTTCAAAGCACTTTAGCCTTTCTCTTCCTACACTGAGAAAAAAATCAACTAAGACCTGGTTTATTCAACTAGGTGACATAATGTGTTGGCGCCAATGTGAAATCTAGTTAATTTAACCATAAATCTGATTGAAAATACCAATCTAGTTAATTCAATATGGCTAAGGCCAGTTGAGGCTTGTTAATAATATTAATCTATTTAAATTGACTAGGAAATTGCAAAAACTAAAAAAAAAAAAAAAAATTCAGTTACAAGCCCGAGGCCACTTCTTTTTTTGGCCGTTTCAATGACCATTCCTGGGACCCATTGATTTTGCCAGCACTTTCTACCAACTATAATTTTCCAAAATTCTCTTATCAGCCTGTACTTGTGCGCCACATAAAGGCGCAAGAGGGCTAGCCTGGCAACATTTTCTACTATGTATCTGCATTTGATGTCATATATATAAAATTCTGAAATTAAAAAAGTATTAACGAATCATAAATCATTATTTAGATTTCATTCATTACAATGATTCGTTATTACTTTTTTGTGTTCAGAATAGTATATACACGACATCAAATGCATTTCTATAAGAAAATGCAATATTAACCAGCGTTGTAGTTATTTCCTGTTACATTACAAATTTCCTTGTTAAAAATATTGAAACAGAAAGAAATCAACTACAAATAAACTAGCAAAGCCCTTCGGCTTAAAAAAATCATGTTTCTTTTCCTTCAGTGTACGCTCCTCGTGGAGTTTTAGGACATAATTAAGTAGCAGTCTCTTTAGTGCTGGATTTACACATCAAGGGGCCCATGGGCACAAGAGTGGTAGGGGCCTATCCGGACTGAAAAAACGAAACCGAAGTAACCGAATTGACCCATTCAACATGTAAAATTGGTTATTCAAAGTTGAAAGATATAGTACGCTTCGCTACGAAAAAATGCACGAGGTGAGTCGATTTGGTTACTTTGGCTTGCATATTTAATTATTTCAAAAATGCATGACCTGGGTCGATTAGGTTACTTGGGTTTGCATATTTAATTATTTAAAAAATTGTACTTGCTGGGTCGATTTGGTTATTTATAATTGATTCGGTAAGTCATTCCTTCAATAAATTATTTTTACTAGCGTCATACCTCGCTCGCTAACGCTCGCTCGTTATTTTTATATTGGTGGTGGCCCTTATTGGTGGGGGCCCAGGGGCACGTGCCCGTAGTGCCCTTATGTAAATCCGGCACTGAGTCTCTTTATAAAATAGATATATATATATATCTTTTTTGGCTTACATATGAAAAAAAATATTAATTCGGCTAGTCAATTGGGAAAACTCAAAAAAGTTCTCGAAACATGAACAGAGGTGTTACCCGAACCACGTTATGAGACCATTTTCGGAAAAACTCTTTAGTGTGCTACTACTTAGAATTAAGAATTTTAACATTGATTACTGGATGGCATTATTGACCAATTCGGAATATAAAGTAAATATATAGAATACTTTTTCCAGTTGAACATTCGGCATGGTGTTATTGTTCAATAGGAGAGATTGTTAAGAAAGTTGACAAAATCGGTAAAATTTAGGATGCTCTGAAAATATAATTTTTAATGACACAAATGTGCAAAAATATACGACTGATAAATTTATATATATAGTCTAATTTTTACCAACTTTGACATCATTCTCAGCCGCATATACAAATATTAACGTTTAATAGATTAAAGTCCTAATACATTATATGAAATAGCTTGTTTTCTTTGTCAACCGGATAAGAACTGACTAAAAGGTTTATAAATACATAATTAAATATATTCAACTTAATTGATAAAGTAAACTTTGAATTGAGAGCTTGGGATTGACAAAAACGCACATAATAATGCAAATTAAAATATTACCATTAAAATTTGAAGTGACCGAACCCATTTTAAATCATTCAGTCTGACTAACTTCAAATTGCGGAATTGGTTACAGATAAAATATGTTATTTTTTAGAAGACATAAGAGAACACATATTCCTGCGATTTGAATAAAAGACATTTCTTACCAAGTTAAGTATGTGCATTTCAATTTAAGGTGTCAAAATTTGAAAAACTGCTGAAATATTTTTCAAAAAAATGGCATTTTCATCCATTCATGAGGAAGAAATGATATGATTTCATGTGGTCCGAGAAACATTTGAGATCAGGAGAACAATGCCGTTAAAATGAAATTAAGAAGCAAAAGTCATTTCTGAGACCTTACAAGATTTTTAAGGCTCTCGCTGATAAGGCTGCAATATTGCTAAGCATTCCCTAACCTAATTCATAATTCCTTTAAAGGTTTTCACTTCTAAGATACTGATAAGATTTATAGATGGCTGCCCTTAATAAGATCCACCATATCTAACCAAATCCGGATCATACTTAATAGGAATTCCTACTCGGGAACTACTTAGTCATTATTAACACCTAGATTAACAAGGCTTGCTGGAATAAGTATCTCTAAACGGTTATAAATACAATGAGTTTACATGTATATGCTGAAATCATAATCGAACTTAAGTTGATATGATTTTGATTCTTACTATGTGCTGTCTGTTTTCTTAATAGTAAAGAAGCCAACTATAGATAGAATTTTGTAAAAAAAATACTATGTAGATAGAACCTTTTAAGCCAGCTAACCTCTAAAACAAACAACGTGACATACCCCAATTTTACTGACCGAGTGATATTAAAGTTTTTCAGATTAAAATCTTAATGCATCACATAAAATAGCTTGTTTTAGACTTAAATGGGCTTATCATTGTTTTTTGTCAAGCGAAGTAGTACTGCATAAAAGCTATAAATTAGTCAAATAATTTTGGCAAATTCCACCCTGGTTCTAACTCAATACAACATCTCACCAACTAATGGATGCTTCGTCATCATCTCAACTATTTGGGAGTTTTCTTCTAATCGTCCAATAATATATACATATATATGTACACACAAATGTTGATCTGTTAGGTTGAAATTTGTTGGATGAGTCTAAGCCAACCGTCAGCAAAATAGACTGGAGTTTCATGCAACCAAATTACACTATTGGTTGGGCGTGTTATTGCACTAAGCAGCAATTTAAAAATTAAAATTGTGATATTTCTATAAATGCACTGCTGCCACTTAAACCAGCTAAATCGTATGTATATATGTTCACATAAATATGTAAATATAGGGCCTGGCACATCTCTAAATCTAATTTTTTATAACTTCATGTCTTGTAAGCCATTCATCACATTTAGATGAAATTTGGTAAACGGATGCCTATATAAATAACATGGACATAATCAAAAGTAGGTGGAATTGGAAAGGTGGGTGTGTCACATGTCAACAATTGAAAAACTTTATTCAATATTACTCGAAAATCACAACTTCGTTTTTAATAAAATATTTGTAGATGGTACTCCTTACAACAGTCATCTATACAAGCCAAGTGACAAGATGTAAAGGGTGATCCAATACGAGGACCCTTTTCCAATTGGGTTGTTTTGACAGCTGTCATGTGTCAAATGACTTTTCCATATGACGTTTGTGTTCAGTATGCAATACGACTCAATCATAAATAGACTTACTCCTGAACAACGTTTATTAATTGTGGCAACTTACTACCAAAATCAGTCATCATTTTGGTCGTTATGAGCGTCCAACTGAGCGAACTATTCGTAGCACCGTCACCAAATTTCGAATCGATTTTACACTATTGGACATTCATCATGCAACCAGAGTGCAAACAGTCCGTAATTTTGAGAACATTTCGGCAGTAGCAGAGGCTTTTTGTGAAAACTGTGAACAATCAATTCGGCGCCGACCTCAGGTTTTGGGCATCTCTTATGGATAATTGTGCCGTATCTTGAGGCGTGATCTCGATCTGAAGGCCTATAAAATACAGCTCGTACAAGAATTGAAGCCGACTGATTTTGGTTTACGTTTTAATTTTGGTTTATGGGCCTTACAACAACAAGTACGAAGCTCTTATTAGATCACCCTTTGCTTGCAAAGTTTATTGAAAGACTTGGCACCGCTTCTAGTATTTATAAACGTTATAATAAGAGAGCTTATAATGTAATCGCTATGAAATTTAATGCAGCAGATCTATGGGCTGTAGGGAAATTTATAACCAAAAAGCGGCGCAACAGTACCTGTAGGCGTGGCATCTCCTATAATGAGAGTAATCTTAATAAAATTTGATGTGTAGATTTCGGTCACTGTAAAGTCAGTAACGTACCAGGGGGTACGTGTGTAGCGCGAAAAAAAGTTTCATTTACCTCACCAAAAAAAAACAAAAAATAAAGCTCATATTTTACTTTAACTTCGCAAGTTTCCACCAACACATTCAAAATTTACTACGAAGATTTATATTCAATCCCCCCAAGCCTTTCGCCCGAAGCAACCACACCCTCGCCTTCGTTCCGTCCCCCTAGGTACGCTACTGGGGGAGGGCGAGGGGGTGACAAGATGGTCGTGTGATATATCATTTTGCTAGGGTTTTTCGAAGCTAAAAGTAAGGACCCTTTTTTTTTTGGTAAAGTAAATAAATTTTTTGGAAAAAACACTAAACTTTTTTTCGTTAGGGGGCGGCACAGTACGCCACTGTATAAGCTTTTAAATTAAATGTAATGCGATGGGATTGCATCAGTAGACATGGCTCCTCAGACATATACACACTAACAGTTGTAAGCGTTATCTGAAGTGAACTATTGCAGCGAACGTTTTGAAATTAAAAAAACTTAAATGAAAAGCCGAAGAGACCTTAAAGTACCATTAGGGCTACAGCGAAAGCCAAGGAAAACCAAAAAAGTAGCGTCAGGTAAAGTATCGCTTTTTCCCATGTTTAAGATGTTATAAATTAAAAACTGCACATAACACAGATCTTACTGAAGTAGTGAAATCGACCGAATTCGAATGGGGCTAAGACAAATTCACATATTTTGACCTTAGCTTTTTCATACCATTGACAACAAACTTGTCTTTCCACTGCCTATTGATGAATGTTTCTATATATTTAAAATTTCGCTTATCATTTTTAGATCGCTAGGCATCACCGTTTTCAGATAATTCTGATTCGAAATACATACATACTCATGTTTTCCATTTGTTTTTTAATTATATTTTTTTTTAGTAAAGAATTACTCCGTTAAAAATCCACTTTTCCTTAAAATTACTCTACATAAAAATACTTGCCTTAAAATAACTATAACTAAATGTATTTCTAGATTGTAAAAGAAATGCTTTTCAATTTTTTATTTGTGTCTAAAAATATTATTATTCAAATTTAAGTTCAAATGAAAGCTCGAACAAATAAAATATTGTAAAAAATATAAACATCCTAAAAAATATAAATCAACAATATAAATAAAATAAGTAACCATGGATAAATCCATGCTCTTACCGTATTTCATCTCTACATCTGCACTGAAAATATTCGATGAAGCTTCTGTGATAAATTCTACCTAACACTGAACTGCTTGAGAATGACAGGGAAAATACAAAACTAAAAAAAAATATTTTTTTAAGTAAAAATAAATGGTACCACGCCATGTCGAAATTTAATAACGTACTGATGGAACCCAAAATACACAAACGTATTATGCTATGCAACTGAGTCCAGCCAATTCTAGTCTCTGCTCGTTGGATAGTGCCACATCGTCCGGTAAGTTTCTACAAAAATTACACGAAAAAATCATGATCGCAGATTTATTGATCATATAATTTCAACTGTATTTTTAATTATCACCTTTTGTTAATAACGGAGTTGTTTTCATTTCTTCGACAGCTATTCAATTACTGATTGCTGCCGCATGCCAAAAAAGCTTCATCTGAAAAGATGAAGGAAAAAATAAAGCGGTGCTGCTCAGGCTACTGGAGGAAGTCCACGGATTGCGAAAACAAAATAGGAGATCTGAAGAAGAAGGCTTTATCGCATAGCACAAAAACTATTTTGCCTCCCAAAACGTTTGAGAGTGTTAAGGATTTCCTACTTTTTGAGAAATCTGTAGAACACGATCCGGAAAAATTTTCCCTACAGGTAGGAACTGGACTATATCTCCGCCTCAAAGGCCGTCTTTCAAGCACATACATATGTGGTGATGTACCAACATATATAAACAACAGAACGCATGAAACACTATATACAAAAACAACTTATAATAATGTTTAAGTTTTTATTGTAAATTTTTGAAAATCAAAAAAAATTTTGTTTGATATGTAAAAAAAAATAAAATGAAATTTATTCATTATTCAAAATAAAACTTCAAACTATGTATACATAAAATTAAATATTATCATCATATCAATTCGGTAGGGCTGGGCAGGGCATTCCCCCCCCCCCCCCAAGGATCTGATATTAGTTATTATTCAACACATGAATTTAATAAAACCATCTAATGGTGGTGAAATTAGAATTCTCGCAATTTCCCCCCCCCCCCCCCCCCTCCAAGGTTTTGGAGTTACATATATTTGGAAAATAATAAATATTACGAAAAATGTCGTTGCGCCTCCTATAATGTTTGTTAAATTTTCTGTAATGAGGATTTGTTTTTTGTAAAGCCAACTGTTTGATTAGAAGTTTTCAGAAAAATTTGATAATCGGATCTATCAACGAGCAGAACATCGAGAAATATAAAATACCTCTGACGAACAGATCCACTTCACAGGGAAAATAAAAATTTTGTGTAATGAAAAATATGAAAAATCATAAGTAAATAATATACACATAAAGCGGAGAGCATAAAAATCAATTCAGCTCGATTTGAAAAGCGAACGAAGTAAGACTACCCAACAAACATTAAACTTGGTGAAAGGCTGGAGCTCAAGTGTTTCACCAGTCCTTTTCTCAAATCTCGAACGTTGGAGCTCCACTTCACATCCACTTGAGATCGCTGCCATTCTCCAAGAAAATGGACGTTAGTTCTCCAGTAGAGATAAAGCTGGATCTCGACTTGAATTCTGAGGCGATTCTCCAAGCGAACTCCAACCCAGTATTTTATTTAGATGTTTTCTCTCCACTGAAGATAACGCTGGATCTTCGCTTGACCTCTGAGGCAATTCTCCAACCGAACTCCAACACAGTATTTTTTTTGAAAAAGCTTTAGTGAAAAATTTTCCATTTATCAAAAAATAAGGTATGTTTTTATTGCACATATGCACGTGTTTGATTTTACTTCATGTACGTTGAGACTGACCAGATGAAAATCGACCGTTAACTGGTAAAGTTAGAAGTAATTCAATAAATTTTATCTAAATACCACATTTTCTGGATATATGTATGTAAGTATGAATGTACATATGTATTAATTTTTTCAACAATTTATTGAGTTGCAATACATTTTTATATTTCTTATTGTGGAAAAGAAACTAGGTGTCGAGCTGTCAAAGGAAAAATCCTTATAGCTCCGGGCGTGAGTGGAACATTTTATAGAAAACGTCAAATATCTTACGCACAACATTTAAGTATAGAAATGACACATGGTACTGCAACGATTTTCCTGCTTTGTTTGAGCAACTCGGAGAGCCTTACGATCCAAATGAGTGGCGCCTGTTCATTGAAGGTAGTAAGGAGAGTTTGAAAGCAGTACTGTTGTCATACGCCACAATGGCCACTTTGGTGAAATGTATTCAATATCAGAATCACAACTGGAATATATGTCACGATCTCAATGCGGGGGGATATACAAAATATTGCTGCATTCTTTGCCACTAGGATAGCCGTGCTCGTGAACAGCATTATAAAAATAGAAAAAGTAGCCAGAAGAGGACAACGTCACAGTGGACAAAGACAACATTAAATACGTGTCTCGTGTCAAGAAAGGAAGTATAATTCTACCAGCGTTGCACATTAAACTAGGCCTCATTAAAAATTTTGTGAAGGCCATGTACCTACATATGTATATACCTATGCACTAGCAAAAGTAGTGCCGAGGTGTTCAATGTGTAAATTCTCGAGAACACATTCGGGAATTTATTTAAAGTTAAAGGTCCTCAGGTTCAGGTTAAATTTACTTTTGATTTTGAAAAATCAAAATCAAAAAATTGTAACGACCATTCCATTTCAAAATTATCGAAAGCACAACACTAGGACAACACTTGACCAATAGGTTATGTTCAATTATTGTCTTAGGACATTTGACATGAAATGCGCCACATGTACATGGGCATATAAAAGGGGCCGTGCCCACTCCAGAATATTGGATTACCACCCCAGAATTTTGGAGCACTCAATACTAATATCCATCTTTCAGGGTCCAGGCCGACAATGGAAAATGACTCTGGAAACGCCCATGCATATGTATTCGTACATATAAAGCATTTAAACTTACATCCTTGATTTTTAGAATCTCACTCGTTATTGTAATATTATGGTCAGACTATATAAAAAGTAGATTCAAGAGGTCTTCGTTGATTCTAGAGCGGGATGTGACTTCTGAGCAAAATGTTCATCAAAATTTTTTAATTTCTTTGTTTCTTGCTTCATGTTCTTCTTCATTAAGCAGTCCTTTGGGATATAAAGTATGTTGTAAGTTTCTGGTCGGTCAGTTACAAACAAAATTACCTGAAATATGTGATGTAAATTAAAGAAAATTTGTTATTATTGTAAAAAATACACACCTTCTTATATATGCAAAATTCAAGACTTAGCTGA
Organism: Meiosimyza decipiens; assembly: GCA_963680825.1. Classification (NCBI taxonomy): domain Eukaryota; kingdom Metazoa; phylum Arthropoda; class Insecta; order Diptera; family Lauxaniidae; genus Meiosimyza; species Meiosimyza decipiens. Next base: position 51,251,785 of record OY804260.1, read on the forward strand.
CAAAAAATACATGAGCAGAACGACATAATAGCCAGAGATAATGCTGACTTAAAAAAGAAAATTTTAAATAAAAAATCACTGAAGTACAACAAAAGAAAGAGGGTAACGGAATTAAAAATAAATGTAATATGTAATTCTTAAGTGACCCCTTCAACAACAAAAAAAAATCAGAAGTTTCTCATTGCAGAGTCTTCATCAGGAATATCACATTACATTATCCGGCAGAGTGGATAGTAGACAACAACAATATACAAGATACATATGTATGTATACAGTGGCTATAGCGAATATTCGAACATAATTTTTTTTTGTTAAAAAATATATTTAAAAAATTACGAACTTCAAAAAAGTTGCTATGCCATTTAATTCATTTATTATCCTTTGTTCAAACAACCAATTAAAATTTATATTATAGTATACTATAAAATAAAAATCATTCAAAAAATTATTACTTTTCCCGAAGAAGTGGCGGCAATAAAGTGAGTGATTGCCGTAGGGGAAAAAGCCGTAATGCGGCCCTGGAGAAGGGCAGGAAAAAACTTAATGACAAAAAGAGCGCAGGATTATAAACGAAGTTAAAATATATCCGTTCAAATCTACGAGACAATTGCAAATATCTTTGGAAATAGGGAAAGGATGTGTGCTTGAAAAGGATATACGCTTGAACACTGAATTTAATTGATAGACCAATCACTGAAAACAGTTTCAGCCTATTTAAAAAACTTGAGGGTAATGATAGGCCCTTTATAGATGGAATGACCCAGCTTCAAATGCATCTGAATTCAGTGTACGTAAAATCTGCATATACTTAGTATATTATATCAAAATAAATCCAAATTTCATTATTGACGGAAACAACGAGGGCTAATATTTCCACAAACTGTTATTTTTGAAAATGTGATGTCTCTAAAATTTATAGATCTTGCGAAGACCAATAAGTAGTCAAAATGTCTATTCGCTCATAGAATTTTTCGCATGCTCTTATGGCTATTCAAGTTTTGATAGCTCAAATTTACCTTACAAGAACATACATACATACACATGTATGTATATTAAATGGGACCGGTCTTTCATTGAAAAAAATCGGATGAGTACGTGCACTCGCGGTGTTATACTAACACTAGCGGCACGTTACTTTTCTATCCAACTCTAGTATATCTTTTATTTCCGCTCATGAATATCCGCCTGTAAAGATATTCAATAAAACATAAAAAGCTTACGTTTGATTTCCAAAGAGCACATTCCAACTCTTATTTTAGTTTATTCGCGATATGTCAAAAATCTATCAACCAGAAATTTTTCTTTGACCATTCCACATCGATTAATGGAATACAGTTTTTATATAAATATAGTTAAGACACCACCTTCGATAGCTCACATCCATTGTCGAAGACGCCCTTGATCATGTTCAAAAATTTTATTCGACCTGTCTCTAATTTTTTGACTGTTTGCATCGATTTGTGGACTTTCCATAGTGGTCCGAGGTACCCCTGGCCTTGCCCAAAAACAATTTAATCCACTTTTCCCCATCGATAGGCGTATTAAAATTTATTTTGAAATGCATGAGGTACAAAAACCCCTATCGTGAGGACTGGAGTCCAGTGGCGTTAATTCGGTAGGGATTGGGAGGGCCCCCCCTAGATACGGCCCTGGCAGACCCAAATTCGGATTAACGATATATTCGGATTACTGAATAGGCTGTTTTTATGTACAATACATATATGAAATAACTCTATATTCGAAAATAAAACTCAAAGATTTCAAAACAAATTTAATTTAATTTTTAATTACCAATGAGCTAAAATTTTACAAATTACATAGTACGTATGTATTATATTTTTGTAATAAAATTTGTGATGTAGGTTTGCTGCTCTTTCACTGCACATGCTTCTAAAGCTTTATTTCGTAGTCCTTTGAGTATATTTATTGTCTTGCGCTGTTTTAAGAGTTTGCAGTCAGAACTCTCAGCAAATCTTATGAAAGAATAAATTTAATCTGTTTTTTAGAATACGTTTGGTACACAGATATTTTACCTTTTAATATTTTCAGCATTTTTTTTTATGTCACAAATAGTTGAAGCTCCTACACCAAATTTCTCCGCTAAATTTGTCCGCGATTTATTGCTTCAATTATTTTAAGCTTATCTGCTAATGATAGCGTTCTATGTGCACGTTTTTTGGCCATATTATACTAAATTCAAATTGAGGTTTTTGCTTACAATGCCAATCAAACGCAATAAGACAGAAATATTACATGTACTTCTCATCATATACAATATCAATCATAGTAGGCTCTGAATCTCAATGATGTCCCGTTTGTTTTTTATATTTCATTCTTGCTTTTGTCAATAAAGTTTTGCAAGCCTAGACACAGCAATAAAAAACAGAAGAATAAAAATAAAATAAAGATTCGGATTACATAGTTGCAATCAATGCGGAGTATAGAGTATGTAACGCGTCATAAATTCAATTCTGATTACTGGATAATTCGGATTACACACCTTCGGATTAACGAGCTTTCACTGTAGTTATTATTCAATACATCAATTCAGAAAAACCATCTAATAGCGGTGGAATTATAATTCTCTTAAGTTTTATTGGAACCAAACAGGGGTGGCGTAATCAAAATTCGTAAAAACAAATTCTGATTTACATGGGTATATATATTACGAACACGGACACCCTAAAGTTCATATGTACATCAATATCTTAGACGAAAATATCCATTTAATTATAGTTACTTCAATTCAAATAATATATACATCTGTAGGTTAGGTACAATTTATTTATCCACAATCATTTTATAAGCTTGCCGTATTTTTTCTATTTCTCAGATACTTGCTATAACTTGAGTGATCCTAATGAATATTTTGAGACCAACGCATTGGTGCTTTGCAAATAACAACATTTAAAGTAGCAAGTAGCAGCCAGATAAAACTGGCAGTGCCAACAAAATCTCTTTTCGATTAAAATACATACTGACTTATGTACATACATGTGTACATTTGTATGTATATAGCAATGCCACGTAATATTTGCGTTCTCTCATTTAGAACAGGAAACTGAAAAACGAACTGCAACAAGATTCTGGTTCTCTGTTACGCTTAGCACGTAGGAAATTCGATTTTTAAATTTCGATTTTACTAATGTCACTAACTATTTACATGTGTGTATGGGTGAGCACATACTCTACATTCATCAACTATGAAGAGGGTTGTTATCAATATAAAATGAGTAAGGGCGTTGTTATAGTTGATCAGTCCAAATTTGATATGGCCTTTGCTGCACTATGTGCAAGCAGAGCTGGATAGGAATGATTACATTATGATTACTATGCCATGGCAAATGAAAGTTGATTCCTTTATCGATTCCATTCTAGAAATCAATATTTAGTACCGAAAAAGTTCAATTACATCCAGAGAAATTGGAATTCGAATTTGGATCATTATAGGGGAAAAGAAAATAGTCGAAAGACCTCCGGCGAAATAATTTTTAGATCAAAACATAAATTGATATTGCTATATGTCTGCATCTGATTTCGGCCTGTAGTTGTTTTCAAAAATGGTAGTTTGTGCTAAGAAATGTCTTTTAAATGACATGGGCACGTATGTACATGTATGCATTGAGGGAATAAAGTTTAAATGCAACCCGCAAACTTCAGTTTCAAATAAAATATGTAAAGTATGAAGTTTATTAATACATAAGTAGTTTTATAACAAATAAAAACGAAAACCAAAAAGTTTTAGTTTATCGCATATATAACAGTAAATTCATCAAAACCGAAAAAATGTACTGGAAAAAAGTTTAAATACTATTCAAAAAATTATATGGAGATCGGTATCCTATTGGAATATCCGTTAACCTTAAGACCCGAGCTATCCACAAAAGGTTTCAAATCTTTTTGTAACATACTTTAAAGAAGGTTAGGTTAGGTTAGGTAGGAGTGGCAGTCAGTTACGAAAATCTGACTCACTTAGACCAAATGTGATCCATTGTGATACCACAGGGTGTTTCACTATTCCCTCTCGTTGAACCAACCAGATTTCATTATGAAACTAAATAGCTGACCTATACTGACATGTCTAAGGTCATCCAGATCATCAAATAAAAACGACCCAAGTGCTTTAAAGAAAGTGTCTGTCCATTATGTTCGTATCATCGATAATTAGTAAAAGTAGAGCTATATCTACGGCATTTAGGGAGGAAGCGCTTTTAAAATCTGACCACACTGACGGTGAGTTATGAAGAAAAAAAAAACAGCTTACAGAACAGTGACGTCTTTCAAATAGCTTTGTATCGTAATTAATAAGACACTTTCCCTTTTGTGGGGGAATTAGGCTTTATAATATCTTGCTGAAACAAGATATAAAATCCGAAAGAAATGACCTCGCAAGGTAGGGCACAATGTTGTCCATCTTTTGTCGCTTTACCAAAACAAATGTGAGAAAGACTATAAGAACGCAGGACTATGAGGACGCAGGACTATGAGTCGCTGAGACATGGGTTCGAGACTGACTTTGCAAATTTGTATTCGTAAATAAAAATCAAATTTGATAATGAAATGAAACTAAATATAATAAAGTTTATACAATTTGCATATAAAGTCAAAGTCTATAAACAAGACACGAAAATGTTTTTTTAGTGTTTTTAAGGTGTCTTTTAAACAGATCAGAAGGATACTTTACCGAGTCTCTTGAAAGTCAACAAAAAAAGGAAAGCCCCTACAAAAAATTTATAGATATAATATGTTATCTTTCTACTTGTCTTGAAAAAGTCTGTAAGAAAAGCTATAAAACCTTTCTTTTTCTTCTAGGGTTATATGACAAAACGAAACGAACTGGATTCTAACGTTTCCGTTTCATTTAAGGTTCTTAGAAAATATGAAAAAAATTTGAGATAATTTTGTGAACAACCGTAGTTGCGCAGGAAGCATTCGTTAGGGAATCAAATTGGTCAAACACCTCAATTTCCAGGAAAGTTAGAATCGACTTTGCCATTTCATTGGCAAATGAAATGGATCTATTTCTCATGACCACTCCACAAAATGGCATCTGAATAAGGAGTTAAGAAATTGAAAATATGAACTTAATTCAGACATCGCAAGAAGCTTTTGTGCAGCAATCACAAGAAAGGCTTAAAAGATAATTTTGAAAATCACCACAGGCGTCCAGGATACCGGTAAGATCTATTTGGGTTCCACTTTTCTTGCACCAATGGGAGTGGATTAACTTTATTTTCTCAATTTCTTCGGGATCGCTCAAAATTTGATAAGTTACTCATTTTCAGTATATCCTCAATAAAACACAAAGAAAAGACCTCTAGGGCTGCTACCCGCCTTGGTATTTAACGCTTTTCGTAGAAAAATTGATCAGCCTTTTTTTAATCTTTGGACGTAGACCATGTTGTCCATTTTGGGCATGCATTATTTTGAAAAAGTACTTTACTCTTGATTGACTAGTTCGACGACATGCAAAAAACTCAATATTTTCTTTCGGTAGGGGGCGGTAAATAACCTCCGGCCATGTGCACGGTACGCCAACGACAACAACGTCATATTCATTTCCAACTCCCTTTTTATAAGAAATTTGCGCGTAAATTGCAATATTAGAGGAACTTGTTTTAATTTTTGTTTTCGAGCCAAACACCAGAGTTAATAAATAGTTGCATGCATCCATTAATATTGGAGAAATCTTAAATACAAATTAACCTTAAAATTTTTCGACCACTTTTGAATTATTATTATTATACATTAAACGTAGACACATAGTAAAATACATAGCATGGTGCCAATCGGTGGGCCTTAGGAATAGTCATAGAAACGGTCTATAAAATGAGTGACCAACAAAAAGTGCTGTCCAAAAAAATGGAATGTGGCATACGAAAAAAGCGCTTATAAGTGTGGAAACTAACGCAATATTTTCAACATTCTGCGCAACTTTTCAACTATTTCGGACGAAAGATTCAGTTTTTGTTTGCATTTTTAACCGGCAAGGTTTTTAGTTAAAAATTTCAACTTTTTTGGTATGAAATTATACTTAAATTTTGAACCGTGCGGAGGGAAAAATAATCGTAGTCGTGTACTTAAAACTACTTCAGCAGATCGCCATTCCAGAAGGTAGATGCCTGATAGGACCAAATTTTGTACTAAGACAGGAAGACGCAGCAATTTACACGGGTGAAATAAAAAAATCAATGCTTCACAAGCAATAAACTAGATGTTTTAAAGTTGCCGCAGCAAAGTCCGGAGTTGTCTACCACTGAAAATGCATAGGCCCACCTAAAAATGAGCATTGCTCCGGATAAGCTTAAATATTGAAAGGTTTGAAGCAGTGCATCATTCGATATTGGAAAAGTTTATCGCTGGGCGATTGTTTGCAACTAGTGAACACGATGCCAAACAAATTTTGCAATTTTAATGCTCGAAACTATAGTCACTGATGTTTTTAAGTGCTTGACAACATATGTACTTTTGCAACACGATTTTGTGAAGTAGTAATACGTTCTTTCCAAAAATTGACTTTGAGTTACTGTTTATGACACAAAGAATTATTTAGTATCGTTTAATAAATATATAGTTCACCTAAATAACACAGAACAGCCACATTCTATGCGTCTTATTATTAAAATATTCCCTTTGACAACTAAATCTTTCCCCCTACCGTATTGCGAATGTCTCAATAGAAAAAAATGTCATATTTGAAAGTAAGTCAAGTTCTAGTTCAACTTCAAGGTGAATTTCTGTGCTCTAAACAAAAATTATTGGGTACAAATTTTTCTGGTTCGATAATCAACTTGTGCACAGCACACATGCAGTCAACGTCAGTCACTCTCGATGCCAACTTCCGACAGTGCCATTAATTGTGTCACGATGGAAAAGCGATAACAACACAGCGATAATACTCGTAAGCAAGTAGCCAGCAATACGTACTGACGTTACTAAAATTTTACACTGTCAGCCACACAAAACAAAACTTGGCGTTGCTCACATTTCTGGGCGCCTCGTCTTTATTATGTCAGATCTGTGCAAGTGACTATAAAAATAAAGAGCGTTCTGAAAATTTATTGACTCTTTTGTTGTGGGATGTGAGTTATAAAAAATAAAATAATAAAAAATGGCCGGCCGTTCGACCAAGTGAATACAACAACTAAGTTGTATTGTGTCTGCAGCATTGGCAGAGTGTTTGCTTTTATGCCACATGGAATGTTGTAAATAAATTTTGGACTGTTAAAGCTTTTTGGCGCCTTTTAATTTGTTGCGATTGTAGAGAGCGTGAAAAATGTGCGCAAGAGACGACCATCTCTAACGTTGCAATGTTGTTTCCGGCGCGGACACAGTGCAGCAATGTCGCAACAAATCCACCAAAGCTGTTTTGGCTGCTGTTGACCTGTTAAAAATATTAAGACAAATGTTGGTAACTTTTTCGTTTGCTGTTAAAATTAAATAGATGGCAACATTTATGGTAAAATGTTTTAAATTAAATTTGCTATAAATATGAAACTATTTTTATCAAAATAATCTACTAAAATTTGCATAGTCCAGCGAAGAATTTCGATACAAAGCATCGGTGGTTCAGTGGTAGAATGCTCGCCTGCCACGCGGGCGGCCCGGGTTCGATTCCCGGCCGATGCAAATCTTTTTGAATCACATTTTTTTGTTAAGTCTTAAAGTAAACATTTCCTTTGATTTTGCTGCTCTTATCAATTTTGACAGCGACTTCGCTCATTTTTGTTATTTCATTTTTGGTATTTACCATTTAATTGTTGTTTTTGACACAATTTGCGATATGAAATTTTCGCATGTGTCGCCGCTCACATTCTTTTTGAAATTCCAGTCATAATAAACGCGCTGTTTTGTAGTCTGTGAACCTGTTACGTTTGACATAGCATACAACCATTCTTAGCAAATTTTGAATTCTCCAAATTCCATGTTCCATTCATGATGACAGTTTTTTGAACGATGAACAGTGACTGCCAGTAAAATTCATATAAAATGACACATGTTTTTGTGCACGGCGCTATTATTGCGTAGTATAACTTCTAAACTCTTCAACGTAATGTTATCAAATTTCAACAGTAGCTTTCACAAGGTTTGAAGCTTCTTACAAATATTCTTAAACGCTGTGACAGATCAATGAATTTCAAGCTTATCTAGTACCAACAATATATATAAGACGTATTCCAACAGCTATTCCTGCAACCGATTCTTAAAGCTTTCAAACGCTGTTCGGGATTTTATTTCACAAAACCTAATCAGCAAAGAAGAAGCGGATGAGTGTTGTGTGAACTTAATGACGTTACGTTCATATAGAATATTTTGTAAAGTTTCGGAAAATTCCAACAACGCTGGACGAAGAATGTCAAAAAAGTCGAGAAATGTTGAAATGGTCAAAAATGTTAAAAAGCTTAGTACGAGCATATAGAATGATGTTGCAAATGTCCAAAAAAGTTGAAAAGTCGAAAAATTTGAAAATCTACGTAAGCAAGGTCTTCCACATGTTCGCTGAAAGTTCATAGAATGCCACGATTTGTGAAACTTAAGAGCTCTGCTAACAAATAAGATTGGGACACGGGCTCAACAGGATCAGAATGCTTACTCTACATTTGAATCATTCATCTTGAGCGTTGGTCTATCTATTGCACTAGTCTATAACAAAAGAGAGCTAGTTTCTCATAGACTTTTTTCTATGTATTTTAAAGTGTAGATAAGGCCAACCTTATCATTTTCAATGAATAGTTTTTGAGACAATCTCAAACATGTTTTTTTGCACTTTTTTCAGCTATTTGCCCATATCTCAAACCAATCGACATAAATTTTACATGGCTCGAAATGTAATTTTGTCCTCTTTCTAACATTATGCTATTTATGCAGATAAGATTTGATACAAGCGATAAAATAAAAAAAAACTGATTTCTTCGGCCTTTTTTGAAAAGCAACTAAATTTTAGTTGCTCCGTTTAGTTTCAATTTTTTTTATATTTTCAATATTTGTAGTGAAATATAATTTTTTTGAAGCATAAATTTACCCAAATCAGACAAAAAGTGTAGAAGTTATTGAAAAATAAAATATAAACGTAATATTTTCAAGCATTCCCGTATATATTACATAAACTGATAAAAGAGAATGCTCTATTCATATAAATGTATTTGGTTGTTAGATTTTTAAAGCATATACTAACTATAAACTATAGATATGACTATGCCCTTAGTTGGAAGTGAAAGGGTTGAACCAAGTATGGTATTTATTTGAGTCGATTAAATAGATTTAATTGGATCGAATATATATATGTCAGTGCTATTTTTATAGGATTTTGCTTCATATTAATATGAATACTATACAATTCTCAACATATTTAAGTAAAGTACGACACAATTACCTCTGCTTGGTACACAATTCAGATATTTATGATTGTATAGATCAGTGTTGGCACAGACGGTACTTTAGTATCAAAATTGATACTATCTTTCTAGCTAAAGTGCAACGTAAGGTTTTTCCAAAAATCAATCTTTTTTGGTTCTATATCTTACAAAAAATTTCGTTTGCTTTAAAATCTATGTGGAACGTAAGAGGAAAGACAACTTCAATATGAATTACCAATTCTTAAAATTTTATTTCCCAAGCAAGATTTTAATCCCGCAGAGCAAATTGACACAGATTTTCGAAATTTATCTTGCCACGATGATATAAGATATATGCAAAATTTATCAGTAACCTATTTTTGGTACAAAAGAGGAAGGTTGGTTAATAGTTTTCATGAGCATCTGTTTCCAAACGTTTCGAGGATTGCTCAGTGGCTTTTATTCATACCCCATTTTTCAGCGAGTGTCGATAGAGTAATTTTTTCACTTAATTTAAATCAAACAAGTTTTCGAAAAATTCTGAAGTTAGAAATAGTTTCGGAAATCTGGGAAACAATCGATTTATTAAAGGCAAGTAAATGTAGCTGCTTTAATTACAAATTGCCAAGAGAAATAAATTTAAGTAACATGTAAAATTATAATGGGTCAGACTCTTCTGATTCAGACTATATGTATATAAACAGTATTAGTTTTTAAGTTTATTTTTTATTCACAAGACTGAATTTAAAAAATAATGCGCCCATTTGTGTTATATATGTAACTTATTAACGTATACTTTCGTTTTTCTTCTATTTCCGATATTTGGTACAATTTTTATGGTTTTGGTACTTTTTCTGCCAGGCTTTGATACCTTTTCAAATAAACTCGAAACTCATGAGCTTTTCAATAAATTTCAGCACCGAACCAAGTTCGTTTCACTCGACTCAACTCAATTCGTTTAGTTTGATGTGCTCGGTCACATCTCAATATTTTGCTTCTGTTTGTGCCTGCGTACAAGGTCTTCGAAAAAAATAAATGAAAATATTGGTGCACTGTACAGTGAGAAAAGAGTCGAAACTCGAAGAATCGAGTAGGTCGAAATTGTAATCGTATGATACGGACAACGAATGACATGAACATGAGTTGAGTCAAACAAATCGAGTTGTTCGAGTTTTATTCGCTGCGTATGGCAAAAGTTCGAACATGTTCAATCAGCTCGTTGCACAGCCTTAGTAAATACCAACGGGATCCAATATAATATAGTGACGATAAGGGAAAATGTCGATTTATATCGATATTTCAAAATATCTTATCAATATTAATAAATGTTTACGTCAGCGACAAAACAATATTGCTTCCGCCAAATACATGAGTAAAACATGTGAATGTTTGCAGCATAAAAATTTGTTTCAAACAAGTTTTCATTTGGTAATTATTGCCAAATATATGATTGAATGTGTATAATTATTAAAATTCAATTAGGTAATTATTGCCATATGCATGATTAATCCAATAATATTATTCCATTCCGTGAAATTTTCAGCATGCTAACTTACATCAAATATTTATTTCGCCTATATCAAATCATTAATTGATTAATTATTACCAAATCTCGATACACACAAATAAATCGTTTGCTCTGAGTACAACATTGAAATAACATGGTTCTAACGACTCTAACGGAATCAAATTGTTTTACCATGATATTGTTAACGATGACGGCCAGAAGCGAGTACATACTGTTATTTGCCCGATGGGGGACAACTGCCACAACAGTTTTGCGTATTGTTTTCGTATGACGCAACGCTCTTACGCATTAATTTTAAATGTGTAAAAACTCGCCGGAAAAGTTTTGTTTTGATTGTGTTACGTACCTAACTATATGTAGTGCCTCATTTACTCTTCAACACATTTCATAAATTTCAAAGTTCCTTATTTTTTAATGATTTCAATTTTGAATTTTCAAAAACTTTCTTTGGACTAAAAAAATTGTTCAACTGAAAACTCTAAAAAATATGTTGATTAATGTTAAGAACAAATAAAATAATCGTCGTAATATTCCTACAATAATGTAGTGCCGCCATATATACTTCAGAAAAGTGGTTAAAAGCCAATAACCGAAGCCGTTCTAAGCAATACTTCGGACTTCGAGCATAATATGTGCTATACACGACTATATGAACTTAGCTGGGGTAAGAAAAGTATTCGTCGTTCGCGAAGCCAGTTGAGTGGGAAAAATTGATTGATCATCATATGACTGACTGCTACTTCTGCCTAACTAAAGTGCAAGGAGGAAAGAATAGAAAAGTAATTTCCCAACATAAGATCAGTTTCAAAGGCTAAGCCAAATTTTTCTCAGTGTCCAAAACTGGATCCTCGAAAAGTGGACATAATAAGTAGTCTAAAACAACAATCTGACTTGAACTTAGCTCCCTACAGCGATGCAGAGAGAGAACGTGCAAAATCAAAGCTCATGAGCTAGATCGCACTAAGCGATTTATGCCGTAATTTTAACTTGTCCATAGAGAAGTAAGTTCGCGCTTCACGTTTACAACAACGTGAATTTTTGAGACCACGGGATACAAGTCACTTGTGACCGAAGTTGTAATGAGAAGCTCGAACGGTTTTTTCTTTTTAAAACAAAGAACTTTTGCTACTGCAAAGATGTGAATGAATTGTTTGATGCATTTGGAGATAACCAAGATTCGGCAAATTGGTGTACATATTCTACGATTTGTGAACTATAACTGGTACAAATGGAATATTTGCTATGACGTAAAAGTCGTCGCTTTGCTCACTGGCAGGCTACACCAAACACAGCTGCTTCTTTTGCTTATGGAACAGCAGAGACGATAAAAATCATTTCACTCAGTGAAATTGGATATTGCGATTCCGGTGAATCAATGAAGTGGGCCCGCTTATTTGATCCCACGGATCAATTAAAAGAATCCCGGATAAGTGATCGAATTAGTCAATTAAGCGAAGCAAAAAGTAGATATGTATTTTACTGACCTTAACCTAAGAGGACAAAATACGAACCAGAAAAAATTGAATAAATATCTTTCAGTTTTAATTAAAAGGATTTATATTATGTTTTTAATCGTACGCACATAAAAAAAAACTTTTTAAGTAAAAGAATGAATTAAAGATAAAATAAATAAAATTAACAATAAATTCAGGAACATATGTGTAGTATTTCACAAAAGGATTTATCTCTCCATATTTTCTAATTCATTGAAATATTTATTGTGAGTAAGAAAATATGTGCGAAGGGTTTGATTATTTTGAAGTATCTCGCTAACAGTTGGACCCTATCAGTCGTTTCTTCCCCTTCTTCATCTGATCTCTTAAAGATGTATTTTTCACTTAGGAAATATTTTTTTCTGTTTATTTAGGCGGGAAATCAATTAAACGGGAATCATTTAACAGGGGACTTATAAGCAGATTTCAAATGATGAAAATTTCATTGAGTTTTTTAAGACCAGTTATCCGGGGAATTCAATTAACCGGCGATCTATTAAGCTGGGTCCACTGTATAAGTATAGCTAAAAAATACTTAAATTAATTTCATATGAAAAAAATTCATATGTTATCCTTTGCATTAAGTTTGAAATCCTATGAGGATAAATACCATGGGTGGCCAACAGTGGCGGTCCCAAGGGGGGGGGGGGGGCTATGGGAGCTGTAGCCCTCCCCTGGCATCCGCTGAAAAATATTTCGATTCAAGAACGTTTCAGAAAATCGAAATCGAAAAAATTGTGGTGGTGAAGTGTTGATATGATGTAGAAAATATATCAACGAACATTTTTTTTTTTGGTTTCTTTATACAGCACAACAACAAAAATCAAAATTCCAAGGTAAATTTTTGAGCATTTTACCCTTAGAATTCTTAATACGGCAAATCACTCGAATGTGTCAGTTGACAAGATCGTGGAGGCTGCTCTCACTTACGAAAGTGATTTAAATTGCAGTAAAATTGAGGTCAAATCCGAAATTCAATTGTGGCACCAGTGTTGTTGTAAGACCGATTTTAAAGATTCTTTGAATGCAATGGAAAAATTGTCCACTATCAAAAGCAAAAAAATGGAATCGTTATTCCCAAGCATCACAATTTTACTACAAATATTTTCCAGGATACCAGTGACTTCGGCAACACCAGAACGAAGTTTTTCTGTGTTAAAATGATTGAAATCGTATTTAAGATCTACAATGAAAGAAGACCGCTTGAATGGATTGGCTCTGGGAAATATTCATAAAGAAATCGATATCTGCTCAGATAAAATCGTAGAATTATTTTGCCAGAAGAAACCTCGCCGTCTTGAAACCCTTGACTGGATTACTGATTATTTTTTTATTATTATTATTTTCATTTTAGTTATATTTTTTGTTTGAAAAATTCAATCAATGTGCGTTTTCACTAAATAAAATGTCAGCCTCCCCCCCTGAAGAGAATCCTAGGTCCGCCACTGGTGGCCAAAGTTTTAACCAATGCGGCCGACCTGCATTTGAAATTTTTGGCGACGATCTACTAACCTTAAAATAGTAATTTTAAGTCAGAAATAAGTTCTAAATTAAAATAAACATACAGTGAAAGCTGGTTAATCCGAATTAATGATTGCAGACCCTTATTCGGATTAACTATATATTCGGATTACTGAATAGGCTGTTTTTATGTATAATACATATATGAAATAACTTTATATTCGAAAATAAAACTGCTGCTCTTTCACTGCACATGCTTCTAAAGCTTCATTTCGTAGTTCTTTGAGTATTAATATGTAATCTGTCGACATGCCTCGTTCCTTTGCCCAATCCATTGAAGTATTTAAAGCCTGCACAGCTTCACGATAATAACAGCCTCTGCTTCTATGTCTTCTGTGTCTGATTCTGAACTACCACACAAAGTATTGCCAGAGTCAATAATCCAGCCAAGAATTTCATCTTCAGAAAGTTGCACGTCATTATTGCTTCGAAATAAGTTTGCTATTGTGCGAAATTCTTCAGTTTCATCAAAACAGTTCTCAGCGTCATTCTTTGGCAATAATAATGCTAGTGGGATATTGTCCTCTGAAGCCCATCTCTGAGAATGAATATGCTTCCAACAAGACTTTATAGAAGAATTGGGCAACCTATCCCAAGATAGCTTAAGCGATTCACAAGCGTCTTTCAAACTGAATTGTTTCAAGAAAATGTCTGAATCATCCGCCGCCGAATTGACCAATTCACACAAGAGATCTTTTTTATAGAACAGTTTAGTCAGTCGTATCGCGTTCTGATCCATGGGTTCAGGGCCGTACCTAGGGGAGGGGATGCTAGGGGATAGAACCCCCCCCCCCCGAAATTTTTTGACAGACACTATATAGAAACGATTTTGCAAGGAATAGACACTACCTTAAATCGATTTCAAATCTAAAACCCCCCCCAAAATAAAATCCTGGATACGGCCTTGCATGGGTTGGATAATACTAGTACAATTAGAAGGTAAAAACATAGTTTTATCCTGTCCACATTCAGATACCAGCGGCTCGCCGTGACATTTTGCATTATCAAGTAGCAATAAAGCTTTTTTTGGCAAATTACTTTTTTACCTGTGGTATAAACGATTTAAAAAACCATTCAGTAAAAATATGTGTTGTCATCCATGCATTTTTCGATGAGTAATATTCAACAATATGTTGTTTTTTAAACGAACGTGGGTTTTTCGACATTCCCACCACAGCAATGTTAATTGTGACTTCCAAATTTATTAGCACAACACAAGAAAGTGATTCTCTCTTTGCTCATTTTGGCACCCGGAGCTGTTTTTTATTTACGATGCATTAAGTAAAAAAGTTTTGCAAACCTAGACACAGCAATAAAAAACAGAAGAATAAAAATAAAATAAAGATTTGGATTACAGAGTTGCAATCAATGCGGAGTATAGAGTATGTAACGCGTCATAAATTCAATTCGGATTACTGGATAATTCGGATTACACGCCTTCGGATTAACGAGCTTTCACTGTATATGATTACAATTCTTTAATAGGAGAAATTTTTTCAGACTTAATTTTAAAATTTCGAAACAGCAATTCTCCCGCCTTTATAAAACTCTTTCCATATTTTGCCGTCTTCAAAAGGATTCTTATGATATAATAAAATTTCTGCGGCCTTGAATGAAGTTATGGTAGCTACCTTAGACTTCGTACTCTTCGATCTCATAAGAAATTATAGTTTCTTGGATAATTGTGCCATTAATTCTCCGACTTTTCTTTTCCGCGTCTGATTTCTAAGTGGATAGTTATTTTCATATTGTTTTTGGACTATTATGAAATGTCTTTGAACACTTCTATGAACTGCTATATGTTAGCTTAGGTTAGGTTATGAAGCCATAAGTAGCTCTGATTATGCCGTTTTAACACCACATTACGTGACCCGGCGAATTGATGGATGTTAATATAGCTATATCCAGTGAGATTTATTAAGGTAGAAGAGCAAAGATTCGATTTCAACTTCAGCCAATTCACTGAGGTCATTGAAGAAAGGTTTGCCAAGACATCTTAGCCTGATTCTTGCTAAAGCTTGACAGCTGCAAAGAAAGTGCTCGAGTGATTCAATCTCGCTTGCGTTCAAGCAACTGCGGCAGGAAGAATTGAATGGGATTACCTAATCTTTCAGAGTGCTTGCCGATTGCCCAGTGCTCAGTGCAAGTCTCTAGACAATAAGTAGGTGGTTCTCAGTTTGTTGTAAGAGGGCCAGATTGATCTGACTTTTTTACAGGTATGTAGAGACTTCCAGTGGTTTTCGGCTTCAGATAGAAAATGCGAGTAAATCCTTTTCTTAACTAAAATGAGAGGAGTGAAAACACGTTCCGGTGTGGTTTCATTAAGAGAGGAACCACGCCTTGCTAGCTCATCAGCCCATTCATTTCCCTCAATGTTCCTGTGACCTAGGATCCATATGAGAGTAATGTCAAATCGGTGTCTTAGCCTGACATGTTCTTTTTTTGCATTGTTCTACTAGCTATACTTGAAAGACAAATTCAAACAAATTTATCATTCTTCATTTGAAAAAAAATTCTCTTCCCCTCAGTGGCGTCACCCCACCAAAACTTTGGGGGGAGGGGGTGGGGGGTGGTGTGGCAGAAAATTATAATTCCATCACTATAAGATGGTTTTATTAAATTGATGTATTCAATAATAACTAGTATTAGATCCTTGGGAGAAGCCAATATCGTCCCCTGTCTCGTCCAACTGACGCCACTGCTTCCCATTCATCATGATAGGGATGTATTTCCTGCATTTCGCAATTTGTGGTCGAATGGCTCATTGTGGGAAAAATTATTGAGCTAAAATAAATCAAATTTATCAATAAAAATTAAATCAAAGTAATTATAGCTGAAACTTAAACGACTTGATGAAAATTTATTTGATTTTTGGTAGAACAGCATAAATATTGAAAACCCGAACAAATTTTCATTTAGTATCAACTTAGCGATGCGCTGGTTGCCGATTTTCTGCGTATTGATTGTTTGGTGGCGGCATTCAAAAATCCTATGCTTTGTCAATATTTTGTAGTGTGCAATGGTGCTTTCGAATTTACATTTCAGGCACTCTCTTATGTTAAATGTGAAATAATTTACATGAAGGCGGAAAAAATGGAACACGAAAAAATTTTATTTTATGAAACGGAACAAATTAATTACTATATGTACATATGTATGCATACTTTTCTAAAAAGTACATTAAAAATATTTAATTGAAAGTTACATGTACATATATTAATTATAATTTTATTTTATAGAATTTAGGGATTTTCCGTTAAAAATTAAAAAAATAATTTAAGTATCGATTAATTGCTTACATATATTTTTGAGTCTTACATATGTTTAGTTATGGTTCATGCATCTTTTTGCTTACATGTTTTATAATTAAAATTACACTTTGGGTAATGAACTGGCCAAAGGAGTCCATAAAGCTCCGATTATCTCATCATCTCTAATCTCCAAACATGACATCTATAGTCTGATTAGTAGACAGAGGGAGTCGTGCAATAAAAGAAATTGGTCATCTTATGTTCCACTATTCATCTATAAATCCCGATTGCACTGAAGCGATTTAGCCAGCGGAAATGCAAATATGTTTCCTAAAGCCGTATGTCCGGCTTCGCCTCGGTCACACCATGCTAACACACGCGCATCTCATTCAGGGAAAAGCACAGAGCAATAACCCTCTCTGCGGCAATACAGTATCAATCACAATCAGATCACATTCTCCAAAGATGCCCAATCGTATAAGGTCAAAAAAGGTCAACATTCAAAAACGTAGATCCGTTAAGTCTCCTGCACAACATTTCAACACAAAATATTTCCGCTGTGTATCAGTTTCTAAAATTATTCATCTTATATAAATTTCTATCCTCAGTTTCTGTAAAACTGAAAATCATAATTAAATAAGTTATGTACAGGACAGCCAAAGGCCTCTGTAGCCAGTGCTGCGCATTTGATTATTTTTTTATAATTAATTTATAACTAAATAAATTTATAGTAATAATAATAATAAAATTACACTTCATTTTGATAGAAAGTAGGTCATAGTTAGCAAAAGTGTGAGTTTCCGAACAAGAGTTATATAGTTTACTTCTATCATATAAAAAGCCTGGCATGATTTTTTTGTATTACATCGACCCACACTGGATGGATTTGTATGGAACGGTGGCCATAGATAGTAGAAATTGTGTTAGATTCTTGGAATTCGGTACATATGGGTAACATTCCTTACTTTTCAGCAACATTTATATGCAAATATCGCTGAAAGACCGTGCATGCTCTTTGGATATTTCCTTTAAAAACATAATTGCAACTCCCTGGTCAAGGCTTTCAACTTGAATGGACGTTCGGGAAAGATTTCTCTAAGGTACTTAATAAACTTTTAAGTGGGTTAGTATATAAAGAATAAATTACTTATGTACTATTTATTTGTATTATTGTAGGAATTATTCGATAACACAAAATTTTGCTTCAAAAAGATGTGCCACGCCCACATTTCCAAATTTCGTCAGAGCAATGCATTATTTTCTTAGGGTTTCAATCAGCATACGAAGAATATATGGATGATGAGATCAAGCACAAAATAAATTTTGATGAATTCATAAATAATTTTGTTTCGAAAAGTTTTTATGAATTCAAAATTCAAGGTATGCCACATCCTGGATTTTCTAAGTTTTGCTTTGCCATACAAAAAATCAAAACTTGTAGTTATATAAACATGTAACTTGATGCAAAAGATCCTGCCGTAAGTAGGTGCCATTTAAGAGGTATCTTTTTTAGTTAAGTTTGACGTGATGTGCGTATTTATTGCGCATCGGATACACTAGTAATGCAATTTAGAACTCTTTACATTTTAGTTGATTTTTTGTGTAACTTTGGGAACTTATGACTTTGAATCACGTTTGCTGAGTTTTGGAACTCAGCCGAAATCTTAAGTATTTGATAATTTTTAATTTGTGTATTTAAAAACATAACAAATAACAAAGCTTATATTGAAGCTGTTCGTGGGATTCATTGTCTGTATGACAAGCGGTCACTGCAGTATATGCATGGAAGGTTTGCAAGCGTCTAAACGTCAGTTTTTCATACATGCGGTGATACCTTGGAACTCCCTTCCCACGGAACTTCAGCTGAGACTGGCAGTCCATAGGAATTTAAGGCAAACACATTTGTCCTTAGGCCCTTATAACAGTTACAGTTCGGCTACGGTTCCGTATCAACAAATCAGCGCGCGATCTGATTGACGGCTCGCGCGCCGATAGGTTGGTACCTATATCACCAGAATCGATTCTGTTCCGAATTTAGGGTCGCTATTAGTTACATTTTTTTTCTTTCTAGTTGTCATATAGGTTTCCGTCGTGGCAGTTTTGATTGCAAGCACTGAAACCGAAACGTCAAATTCAATCAGGGCAGCCATGACGATAACTGCAGCGCCAACTGGACATAAAATGTAACGACTATGGACCCCGAATTCGGAACAGAATCGACGCGGGTGAGTCATGGTTGTCGGTATTAACAGATTTAAAACTTTGTTCATACGATGTGTGGTACCTATCTCGTGCGAATGTAACTTGGGAGTCACTTTCCACAATATTCTACGTCTTCAATTGAGACGCTAAAATCTCTTGATGACAGTGCTTAGTCACGCACGAAATCCTGATTGCACTCAAAATTTTCCTAAAAATTATCTACATTTCGCTGAAGATTGTTGTATTGCAGTCAGGACAACCCTTCGAATGTTTGTTAGCTAATAATCAAAGTATCGAGCTACCAGTGGGCTTTGATTTGTGTGACATGCTTCAAGTAGCTTTTGCTGTATTTTTGCGCGATCATAAGCAAACCAATCAACATGGCTAGACAGGGCCGTCTTAAGACTGCGAGGCCCGGAGCAAAAAACTGGAAATTGGCCTCTTCCGTTAAAATCTTATGATCAAAATGATTAATTTGAGCAAAATTCCTTCTGTTCCCATGTTGACGCTAGTGACCAGAGCACTTTAGGCCCTTGCCTTAAGACGGCACTGTGGCTAGATCGACATATGAAGTTCGCGTCCCTGATCTTGAATACGTGCAATGGCATATCAAAAATGTATTCTATTTATTGACGAGGTCAAGCATGTTTGCGAAATATCAAGCGTAATTTCACGGTTTATTGAGGTCTTTAGTCCTCCCGCTGCTGCATCCACTCTTTAAATATCATATTCATGTGTTTTTCTATAACTCGCAACATATATACTATATTTATTGGAATAATATCCGAGAAAAATCTTTGAATCAAAGACGCCACTGGTTCACATCACGACATTGCCAGACAGTCTGTGACTGTGGTTGGTTGCCTTACTTGTACGATATTTTGTGATTCCCTCACTTCATGATGATTTTTTCGATTTATTTTTAATTTTATTTCATGTTCATGTTCATTTCATTTTCTTTTATTTTTTGGAATATGAATTTCTGTTTTGTGCCTTTCCTTTTGTGCATTTTTAATAATGGAAGTCGCAGATGTATTTTCTCGTATTATTTTTTTTAATTTTTATTTCTTTTTTTCGAGTTATTTTTGTACTTAAATATAAAAATAATGAAAACGACAAAAAACCCGCTGCTGCTGCATTCATCGAACGCATTTGCAAAGTGGCACGGAAGAGGCTGTAGAGGATCATATCGGGAATTTCGTTGCATCTCTTTTTTTTTTTGCTGTTGTGTTGTTATTGTTGTTGTTGGATTGTGATCGTTACTGTGACTTTTTAAATTTTTGCAATTCTGTTCGCTTGTTACAATGAGGATTTACAGAGGACAATAGTGCGTCTAAGTTTTGTTTTTGACACACGCCATCACTTTAGAGAAGAAAGACATCTTCGCCAGCACTACACCGTATTAGGAGCAGCCACTTGAGTTTAACACATAATTTTTGGTTATTATTGCAGTTGGCCGAAGGAAGATCTTTATTATGAGATGTACCCTTAAGAAGTTGCAACAGTTGCAACCTTGAATTTAAGGAGCCACAATGTGTTTGTTGTTGGCTGACGATGAATCGAATGTAACTCAGTGATGTACCAAGGGAAAATCTCCACAATGGAAAGATGCTCACTCGTACGTGTAAAGGCACAAAATCGCATGGTAAATGCATACATGCGTACAATATATAATTTAAGTTTATAACTAAAATCCTTAATGGATCAAAACGAGTTTGGTTGTTTCTGATGTTGACTTCTGTGAAGTTTTTTTTATTGGATTTTGCAAATGATCGCGTGTGTGAATATAGAAATACGGATAACGAAATGCGTGATATTTTTTATTTTTACACTGCCCTATAAATAGGAAGTTGCAGAGTTTTAAGTTCGCTTTTTTGAATGATTTTAGCCTATGTTATAAGGTTTCCATGTGAAAAAATTAGTTCAAGGAAGAAGCTTGCTATATCTGAAATGACGTGCCTAGTGATATATGTATTTTTTTTCAAAGTGTCTTTGTTGCATTTCTTTTTTTGTAAAGAAATATTAAATATTATTAGAGTTGCAGTTTTTATTATAAGAAAAAATATACAGATATGCGGGACATGCTTTTCAGTTGTTGCTGAAAAGATAAACGCCACATTGTAGGCATTTTGAAAATGGAATTTCAGTCTCACACAGCCTTCAACGCCTCTTCTCACCAAGTACAACCCAAGACCTACTTTGATCATAGCACATTGTACTTGAGGTTGTCGATGTAGCCTTGTACTTCTTACATCCAACATGGGAAAGACATTTTTGGAGTACTAGAGTCCGAAGTCAGGAATTGGCTCTCTGCTGTTGTTGAAGAATGGCCCTTTTTTTGGGTAATAGCCGAGAAATACGGCGAATATAGCAAAAGTGCACTAGTGCGATTTTAAGTTGAAATTCATTAAGAGGCATATGATTTTCTTTTTGCTCAAGCAATCCCAAATACTTCCGAAAAAGAAGCCAGACATTTAAAAAAGAAACGCGCACCATTCCTTTAAGCGGTGGCCAGCTTTGTACAGTTTTTATTTTAGGTCTGAACCATTGTAGGCCTGGAAATTTCTACATACTGTTTTTTTTTTGCGCTCCAACGCTAGCAAAACTCAACTAGTTGATCCATGTAAGAAGATATCAACTAAACTGATTTGTTGTAAAACCACTGTAAACATTCTAAGCAGTGATTCATTTCATATTTGCTATTGTAAAATCATTTTTCTATCTTTTTCAATGCAGAATCTGAAAGTCTCTCACAGTACCAGTTTCCAATATTCGTATTTCCTTTAAAAATATAAGAAGACTTACTGGTGTGAACCAATCGCCGAAGTGCTGTTAAAAATGGTGATATGTGGGAAGATTCTCAGCTATAAAAAGGTCTATGCCCGAAGATATACCCAGCCCATAAGATGGTGAAACTTCACAAATATACAGCATAAAATCGTACACCGTACCCATTTGTGGAGATATCCCAAGCTCCGTCTGGTATCTACAATATTCTGAATCGTAATTTAAGAGACTTTTGATCAATTCGATCGTAGTTGTTTTCAATAATATTTAGCAAAATGACTCTGAAAACAAATTTAGCAAATTACTTTCTCTTCTTTCTACAATACCTTGGAAACTACTCCAAAATATTCCTGACACATTTTCCACTTCCCTCATCTGCCGCAAGTGCACAATCGAACTCCAAAATTTGTTAAATTGCATCCTTCGATATAGCTTCTCCTGTGTCAAAATTTTTTGTTACCACTTTGGCCTAAGGTTGCCCATAAGCAACTTTCGTTGGATAATTTCTTTGTTAGGCTAGGACCACATGAGTGTTTTTTCAATTGGATACGGAGATACCTTTAAACAAAAATATCGAAATTGGATAATCGAAAAATAAAATCGAATTGCGATGTATCAAAATAAAAAATATCGCCGATAGTTATCGAAAAAAATATCACCTATATCGGTAATCGATACATTTTGCACAAGTTTAGGGGAAAATGTCTTTCTACTTCTAGGGAAGCAAAGAGTAGCAAAAGAGATGAAACTCTCGGCAGAATTCTAGTACTACGCAAAAATATTCAGTCGCGTCGCTGTTTTTAAAAACTCACCCACCCACCCATGGTGACTAATAAAAATCTAGACTTTACCACTTAGGGTATTTTTGTCGAAATTAGGGAATTTAAGAAATTATTTTTATTATATATTCGATAAAATCAATGTAGTTTAGACAAATTCTGAAAATTATTAAAATAAAATAATAAATAATTTAGTTTACGGGTGTTTGGACCTTTAAATAAGCAAAAATCACTTGCAGACTTTTTTTAGCTAAAAATTCTTACATATGGTGCCTGCTCATCTGACTCTGATACTTTTTGTAGGGAAGTTATGTGCTTACAAAAGTTTATAATGTGGCATATACCACTATTGATGGAGTAATAATTGTCTGTCTGAACTTTTTTTCATCATATATACGCGAAAATTCGTTCCAAAGGTGTCACCATATTTATACCCGTATACATACACTTTATATGTACATACTATATGTATGTATTTACTTATATAACAAGAGAACTAAGAATGTAATCGCTATGAAGTTTTATGTAGCAGATCCATGTGCTATAAGTTATATCCGAACCGAAATTAGGTGAAATAGTATCACCAGGCGAGGTGTATACAATCTATTCGACTTTTTGCCAATATCCAAGGCACCTCAAGTGCTCGAGCAGTGCCAGGGCTTTTGCCATTGCCTTCTAACGATTTGTATGTTCAGATACCAGGTTCAGGTAGAGGCAAATGGTCGTGAATAGTTTTCAAGGCGTCCACTTCTTCGACTTGCTGGCTCAAGCGAGCACGCAATTTCTTCATTTGTTGAAAATATGAATCAATTGACTCCACCAATTGTGGCCCCTCTTTCGGCGAATTCTCTCAACTTTTCGAATTTAGTTTCGTTATTTTGAAACTGATGCAACAATACGTGATGCAAAGTTTCACAGTTAGGTAATGGATTAGTCCGCAGGTAAAGCTAGAACCACTCCGATGCCTCAACTTTAACTAAACGATGTAATTCCCGAATAACATTATCACAATTATTTTGAGCTTGGAGGCGCTCCAGTCTAAAAATGAAATCCTCACATCCTACTGATGAGCTTTAATCGGAAACGGACCTCTATGGGCCATTCCATAAAAGTCAGAGTTCATTTCATTAACCTTTAAAAACATTCTGTCTCGGCTGATTTCTAAATCCGCTAATTGGAGTTTGTCTGATGTTTTGAGTATTTCGCTTGTAGACACTCCGCTGCAAATCATTATTATGGATTCGACGTCAGTTTGACCAGTCAGCCTTCTATGCTCTTCGACGCCTTGTTGTACCTGAACTTGAGGTGGAAATCGCTAATCTCTGAATGACTTCTAGATTCTCCATTTGCCCTGTCAAAAGTTGGATTGCGAGCTCATAATTAAATTCTGCATCTGTCCAAGAAAATTTTCTTGGAGTTCAATTCGGTTTCTAATTTGATCTCTCTTTTCCTGACTGGGGAATGCTTCAGCTATTAGTGATCAAATCATTTTATCCCCTACACGACTAAGCTGCTTTTCACTTCACTTGTATATCCAATATTGGTATATGCATCAGTGGTGTGGAACCCAAAATATAATATAAACATTGATATGCTCGAGTCGGTGCAGAAACAATTCCTATTGTTTTCACTTCGGGGGCTTCCTTGGAATTCACACTTAAATTTGCCTTCATATGAAAGCCGCCTTAAACTAACACGGTTACCAACTCTGGGCAGTCGAAGAATTATGCTAAATGTTACTTTCTTAAATAAACTGTTTTCCGGCTCAATGAACTCTGAGTTATTGCAAGGTATGATTAACATTAATAATCCAGGAAGGAACTTGAGACATTTTCGTTTCTTAAGACTTGATATATGTAATTCTATATGTAATGATTATAATACCCATTGTCATCTTATTACACCCGTGGACTCTTACAATGTTATGAAGCAAAAAATAATTATATATCTTAATTCTTGAAACTGCTTATTTTTTTTGTTTCTGCTGTACAGCCTTTGGGTTTAGTAGACATTTTATTTAATTTGTGATCGAATATTGTTCAACCCATCATTTCGTTTAAAGAATAGTGCAGTTCCGGTCACAGATCCGTATGATAGACGGATGTCCCTCACACGTACGGTTTCGCTGAACGCAGAGCAGTCCGGGCTGTTTGTAGTCGGTCACCGATCCGTACGACAGACGGATGCGCCTCTCGTGCGGTCAGGTGGGTAAGTGGGACCGTAGGGACTGATCGCGAAAAAAAAATAAAAAAAAAAATTGTTTTCACGCGTTACAATTGTTTTACCTAATGGAATTCTAGGTGAGAGGGACCATGGCTTGTGTTTTTCAGTTGATTTGGGCACACTGTTCACCGCTGTGTTGTGTGTGTTCATAAAGAAAAACGAGAATAGAAAAAAAGTCTTCTTAGGGCTGGACTGAAATCATTCGTATTTTTAATTACTACTTTAATGCATTGAATTTCTGACTAGAAAAGATTGACAGCATCAGTGACCGAATACTTAAGCCTCAAATAAACAAGAATAGTAATGTATGCGCAAGGGTAGATACTCATATGCCACTGGCCAGTTATATTGCCCACCCTGAACCAGCTCTGATGCAGCATAGATGGTATTTCTACCTCTATGGACACCCAAACTAAGCCATAAGGTGCCTCAACACGTCGGCACTAGCAAAACAACAAAAATTTTGAGAAAAAGTTATAAGGTTAATTTAAAAAAAAAATTCTAAATTGCTTATCAATTGGTATGTGCAACATTAATGGCCACTCAATAAACTCAATAAACTTAAAAACAACATCCGTATCACAAAAAAAAAAAATCAAAATTTTAAATTTCGTGTTTAATGTTCAGTTGAGCTGTTCCTGAGATAACCTTAGCCAAATGCAATTAGAGTAGACCAAATCGCTCTCTAAGCCACTTGACTGCAGCTACCACATGGAGACTCCACTAACTCTTCATTTAGTTTCTTTAGGCTAAATTTATTATGTCGCTACTTCCTTATATGAAAAAAAAATGAGCTGAACTTAAGAAAAAAATTGTTCTCCAAGTTTTGTTAAGTTGTCCCTGGCACAACTCCATGCAAATGCAGTTTGCCAATCGCTAGAGGTTGTCTCAAGGAGGCTCCACGCTATCCCTTTAATTATTTGGGCACCATATATAGTTATATTGACTATTCCCTGGCTAGGTCAAGATTTTTCATGATGGTCCCCAACGTAGCCAATCGGATCGAGTTCGGACAATAAAGAAGTTTCTGAAAAGAGAAACTTCAAAATAGTTCTCATTTCTAATAATTCTGAATTCCCAACAGAAATTTTCAAAAAAAGTCCCAAACTCCGGGATATATATCCCTTCCATACAACAATGAACACAACTCAATGATTTTATTCAATTTACCCTGCCATAAAACTAAACCATGATCTACTCTCGTCGTAAATATATCCTAGTACTCCATTTTAGCAAAAGAATCTTTGATTAGAATTTCTAATACATATTTACATATAATTCAATTCCAATGAAACCTCTTTTTTTTACATAAAAAATTGTTTTTTTTTTAAATCTTAAATGGCTAAACTATTAAAAAGGTAAGAAAATATATTTATGCATAGGTAAGTCTAAATATTTGGTAATTATAAGGTAAGTAATTATTTATCAATAGGTAAATTGGTAATCATAAGGTTAGTAATTAATTATCATTGACAGTGGTAATAATAAGGTAAGTAATAAATAATCATTAACACACACTTGATTGTTTTCCTTTTAGAGCATTTTTTTAAAACGAAATATGTCAAAAACTATAGGATGAAACATTATTTAATCATTTCTGTTTAGAAATAGTATAGCTTCATAAAAAAAACTAAAAAGATTTAACTAAATTTGTTGAAACATTAATTCTTTGTTTAAAAAAAAATTTTCTCGAAATATCTATAATATAACTCTTTTTTATACTATTTCTCACTCAATCCTAAGAATAGCAGTTATTAAAAGAATGCCCGATATACATATACATATGCATATTAGGGCGGTTCCGAAAAAAAAACATTTAGTTTTTTTTACGATGTGGCATCGGATTACAATAGCCTTATATGACTGTACAAATTTCCTCAAAAGGATTTTCATTACTATTTAAAACTGGATTGGCGACCCTTGATTTAAGTTGCCTACCGATTTTAAAAAATATTGATTTAAAAAATGGTGCAAAATAAAGATATTTATTGATATTATCAAATTCCAACAAAGTGGGTATGGTTTTCGGACTATTATCGATCGAGGAATTCGAATCCGTGATTAGTTTTTCTTCCTCTTTTTTTCTTATACAAGAATTTAAAATTGACAGAAAAAATTGAAAAAATACCGATTTTGCACTTTCTAGGGGCAAAATCGGACAATATTATTTTACCACCGATCCCGTGATAAAAAACTTTGAATGTATTTTTATTTGCTTAAAAGAATCCTGTACTGTAAACCGAATATCATTATCCTATTTCAAAACCAAGATATCTGCCTTTTTCTAAATTACTTTAAGCTTAATAAAAAGCATTTATTTTGCAACTTTTATTTGTAAAATTTTTAATTGTATGTAAATATGTGTATTAAACTTAATTTGGAATGCATATTGATTTCCACATGATTCTTGAAATACTCACATTATTTTATACATATTTATATTTTACCAATTGTGGTAAAGTTAAGATATCTTAAAATACTAACATATACGTAAATAATAGCGACTATTGCATATATAGGTTAAAATATGGTCTACAAAACATAAAAAATAATAGCTTTTAAAACGTTATTTACCTTTAAACAAGAACAAGAACAAAGGATTGTTGATAAATTTTTTTTTTTTGGACACTTTTGTAATTGTATTAGTAAGTAGTAAAGATGTGGTCGAAAAGCTACTGTTCTAATGAATAAAACATAAATTTGCTTCTAATTAAACATATAAGAAATGATAACTAAATTAACATAAAAATTATAATTTTTTTTTCATTTTTCTTGTTAGCAAAGTAGTACAATATTACCACTTTCGTTGCCAGCAAGAAATGTTCGATTTAAAGGTAATACCGCTAAAGATGTTAAAACACCACGAAACGTTTCGGGACGCAATTTCGTCACCGAGTATGAAGCGTGGGAACTGCTTAAGTCCGAATAGATTCCAATTCGATTTCCGGTTGTAGCAAATACTAACTCCGATTCAAAAGTTTGTAAGAAATGAGCTGGTTCCGGCGGTGGTCTAAAATAAATAAATAAAATTATATATATATATATATATAAGTATTATATTTCTTAGTATTAATGAACATAATTTTGAAAAGCAAAGAAATACTCACTTTAATTGATAATGCAAAATACCATCGTTTGCGTGCCATACCGCCAGACTATGATCTAAGGCAGAGCTTACCAATTGCTGATCATTACGTGCTGCCAACTGCAACAAATCACATTCCATTGGGCGCCAGCTATTCAACAATACACCTGTGCGTGTATCTAACATTACAATAGTTCCAGATGAAAGACCAACAGCAAGCCAATTACCAGAAGGCGCAACAGTCAAACAACGTACTGTTGAATTATTCAAACTTGCGGCGGTTAAACGCCACTCATTTACGTACTGCATACAACGCGAGTCTATGATGCGCACAGATGACTCTGCTGTGCCGGCAATTATAAGCGGGCTGGGCGAAGGTAAGCTTTTTACAACTGTCACTGGATTATGTTTCGGTGAGTCCAACATGCCAAGTGGACGTCCAATAAATGGATCCCATATATGTATTCCCGAATCACAAGAGACAACTAAACGCATTGCTTCTAAAAAGGTCAGTGAGTGCACAGCCTTTTTGTGAGCTGTATACGTAAATTGGCAGGATGAAATTTTTTTACCATCACCTTCATTGCGCAGTGACCATAACTTAACAGTTTTATCCTAGAAAAACAAATCTTTAAAATTTAACATTGCAATAAAATCAAGAGCTTACTTTGGAAGCGGACATAAAACTATTTTCATTATCCAGTGGTACAATAGCGCGTACTGAATTCACATGTCCTGCGAATGACTGCAATTTGATTTGTTTTAAATTTAACGAAAAGTCTTTTTCAGGTCGACTTATTTCATGACGCCAGTAAGCCAACCAGTTGCCCTTTAGATGACGCGCGGTGGGGATTTGTTCAAATTTATAAGTGACCAAATCTAAAACTTCCATTGGTCCTATTTCTTGTTTTGTACTCTTATTTAAGGAAGGACTGGCGACTTCAATACGATTTCCAATTACATTTGTACCAAAACTATTAGCAGCCAATACATCTTCATGTACATCCCGCTTAGCATCGTCTGAATCACGTACTGTGTCACTGCAACGCCTGTTGGTAGCTCTGTCAACAACTAAATAATTTGGCTCTTCAAATTCATGACAAAGTGTCAGAATAAATTCCAAGTTCAATATAGTTTTTTTCATTATAGAATCTCCTAAGAAACGTAAAAACGATAAATAGGCCATGTGCGCCAATGCAGGACTAAATACATCTCGTAGCTCTTCGATTTCTCTTGCATGAACTTGAAACTTAGACACATTTTCATTTTCTCCAAAAAAATAGACAGGCGGTGATACACAGATATCGTCATTCACTAAAAGTCTTGGGAAATTATCTGATATCCCATAAGCTTTGTCAAATATAAGAAAAAATTGACTTAATGCTGGGACACATATGTGTTCCTTTGACATATCAGGACCTATGCGTACACACAATGTATAAACGGCATCGAGTAGTTTTCTTGCCAGCACTGATCGGCCTAAGTAGCCGCTAGGCATAAGGTGACGTGTTGAACCAACAATACATATGATGGGTAAAACAATTGAATTCATAATGATGTCCTGAAATAAAAACATAGTCAATTAACTGTTATTATCTATTGAGTGCAGAAATTAATTACTTTTAGGCGCTCCATTATGGTAACATCAGTAAGGCAGGGGACAATATATTTAAGCAACTGAAGTGAGCTTATTACGACTCCTTCTAAGCTAACTGTAAGGCGCTTTTGACATAAGCCAATTAATTCGCTTATGTGAGGAAAATATTGCAAAAGTATTATTTCTTCGCCAAAAAGTGCTAAAATGGAGAAAGAAAAAATGTTTGTTTAGTTCAACTGAATTGAAATTAAGTGTAAAAGGCAACTAAATAAGTAAGAGATTAAAAAAGTACTGGAGAAGCAAATCGTTGTGTGAAAGCTAAGCTTTTCGAGCTGTAAAAAATCTACATGTGAGCGATCAAAAATACTAAATAATGAAACACTAGCATAACCGTGAAGATTAACATTACAATACGATTAGAATACATAAATTTAATAAAAAAACTACACTTTTCACTGCTCGAGTAATTTAATAAAAAAGGGTTCCTCCAATCGTTGTGTATAAGGCTATCTCCACTGCTGCTTTGTTTCAATTGCTTAACTTGGACGCTTCATTACTATAGGAAAGCGTGAAGTTTAGAGATACTTGTTTGAAATGACTGCAGCTTTTAGAAATTACAACAATTATCCAGTAATTATAATAAAATCTAGTAGTTGGAACATAAACTTTCAAAAGGCTTGAGATAAATTCAACTCAGTTAAGGATCAATTGACATAATTATCTTTTCAACATATATGTGAATCCAAGCAACATAAATTTAACTAATTAAGTCTTAAGACATTGACTTTATATTACCTGCAATGGACATGAGACATTCCAAAACTCTAGAAGCACTACGATCTCCCACTACCTTGGCATCAGCTATGGAAAAATAATTTAAGTTCCCATCTGCTTCATGTTCATATGCCTGTGGTAGTAGATTTTCTTGCCCAGCATAGCAGAGAGAAAGCATTTTCAACAAATTTCTTGTGACGTAACGTGAACTCAAAGCAGGGCCCAAACGATGTGATAGCCATATTAAACTTTCTGCGCTCATTTCAGAAATTCGATTGCTTTGCGCTGCTTTTGATTCAGACATTTTTGAAATAACCGACGCCTGCAAGGAATCACTTGCTTCTTCCGATTCGTGCCGTTTAGAAGAAGTATCGGCGCTTTGAGTTTGTTTTCGTTGTTGTTTCTGTTCTTCCTCCTCTACCGCTTGTGTTATAATTTCAAATGAATCAATACTTTTTCTACTACCGATGTCACAATCAATTGCATTCAGCTGATAAGTACGACGAAATGCATTTGCTGGAATTGCAATAGTGGGAGATTTAGGGCCAAGAATTGTTTTAGGAGAATCATTTATTGTTTGACTGTTGATTGAAATTTTATCGGCATCATCAAGCGAAGTACTTGAAATTTTTTGTCCATAGAATATTTCTGATATTGCAATTTTTTCTGGAGTTGTTTCAAGCGCAGCAGCATCATCCTCTTTAGCTTCTTCAGCTGGAGCGGGACGCATGTCAAACGAATCGATTGATTTATTTTCCGCCGTACCAGTATATGAGATCCGATCCGAACCAGCATCATCATCAAACGTAAAAACTTCCTCAATTTCTTGCTTCATGTGTGATGCTAAAAAAAATTAAGTATATTAATTATTTTTTGGTACATAGTATAAAAAAATTTATACAATACTTTAACAAAACTCTGAAGAATACTTCTACTTAGAATCATTCCTATAAACTTTAGGGACAGTAATGCAAGATTCCTAATATAGCTACTTATGTGAATGTCGTCAATTAGAACTATTCTCTCTCAGTTATTAAAGTAAAGTTTTAAGAAAAAAATTGCCAGTATTGCTTGCCAATCACATCATGAGGAAAGCATTTGAATAGCTACTCTTTAAAAATTTTAATTGAACGAACATTTTGAAAACATGTCTGTGCAAAGTTCTCATAAGACTTGTAAAATAATTAAGAAAATTAATTAACTAGTACCACTACTACTAAAAAAACTGTAATCTCATTTTATTGCAAAGTACTTTGGATGCACTTGTACCCTTCTGCTTTTAAGTACGTCAATTATTATGCATCAATTATGTTATCAATGATTTTGTATATGAACCAGCATTTTCAGTGCATTTGGTGTTTTGATGGAAGTAATCTTTCTGTTTTTGCTAGTTTTTGAAAAAGTTTTGAACTTAGTACACTCGACCCTAAAAAGCATATTTCGATCCTAAATCCGGCATACGCGCCGGACTTCTTGTCTTCATGTCACTGATATAAAGAAGAAATATATTGACGTCTGCACTACCAGGAGCATCCACACTTAAAGCATTCAAGTTATTGCTTTTAATTTCCTTTCAATGAAATGAGTAAAAAAATTCATACATTTTATAATATCTCAACTATAAAAGCGATACATCTCTATACAAATAACCACACATTACCATTTCCCACTGGGAGCTTTAACAATCGTTATTCTAAAAACATACCAGGTACGTCAAGTGAAAGCGTAGCATCCTCCAGTTCTGTCTCAATCGCATCAGATGACATTAAAGTAATAGAAGTTTCTGCTTCATCTAGTGCATAACTTAAGTTTTTACTTGTCCGCCGCGTGTTCTCATTCGATGATAAGCTATGGTAGTGCAGTCCAGTACCTTCTTCTGGCTCTTTATAGCCACCGACAGCTTCAATTAGCGGTGCTATAAAATTTTGCAAAAAACAACGTAATCCAAAACGCACAATTAAACGCAACAAAAAACTATGATGGTATAATTTAACAGATTTGCGAGACTTAAACGAACTACTTGTAGAGAAACGCAATTGACTGCCGCTTGTGCCCGACGAGTTCATGTGACTGCGTACTGAGATCATGTCACTGCAACGCTCGAAGCTTTCAATATCATAAAGTTTCATTATTGGTATGAGCAGGTACTTTTGTGTATTTGCTAGACCCAGTGCCTGTGCCACCGGATCAAAGAGATTCCAAGCAGTCAATATGGAAGTTTGGTCAGTAGTAAGTAACTCGACAATATGCGGCAATAGTAGTTCCACTGAAGAAAATTGCTCATACGCCACTGGTTCAAGTAGATGTTCAATGTGAGCACAACAAGACATCACTTTGCATTCGGCAATTTTTCGTTCAAATAACACACGCATTTTATCCATTTCACTATATTTTGCGCATTCTTTACCATTGCAATTAAAATGTGTATGCAACTCCAGTAGTCGTAAGTTTAAATCAAATGA
Source organism: Meiosimyza decipiens (assembly GCA_963680825.1). NCBI lineage: Eukaryota > Metazoa > Arthropoda > Insecta > Diptera > Lauxaniidae > Meiosimyza > Meiosimyza decipiens. The sequence goes on from OY804260.1 coordinate 51,284,822, forward strand.
CTGCAGTGAACGTATTAATGCATAAATGGTATAGTATGTATTTGGAAATGGTATTAGCGTGTTTGCGAAAATCGGCTCTAATATTTGTGCTGCATTTGGAATTGGAAGTCCCTTTTCAGTAATCGATTTATTTGTATTCAGTTGTAGCAAGACACTGACAATAGAACGCAAGCATTTGGGTATCTCCTGTTGGTACATTTCATATCCTATGCGACATGCCTGCAAACGCTGCTCAAAATTAGCATTACAACCGTTCATCAGCATTGGACGCAAACGTTGCATGATAAAAAGTTCAACCATAATGCAGCCCATTGCATGTAGCTCACGTTCACGCTTCTCTGTGAGCAGCTGCTGCAATGTACGTGTCTTCCTATAGTGAGCGCATGGTGCCAAGAGATGTTTTCCCTTATGTTGTTGCACATTTAGCAATGGTGTATTATCTTCAAAGAGATGATTTGTAAATGAATGTTCTTCGGAATTCTCTTCAAATAGTAAATCGTTTGTTGCCATTTTTTCTTCTGTATTATGTGCTGCCTTCTGCTTTGGAAATGTGCGCGAAAAAAAAGCTTGCATAGTCTCCAGACCCTGTAACAGTGCAATTGGATTATAATCCTTAGGTAGTTCTATAAAGTTTGTTGATAGATAAAAATTTGAATTGGTGGTTAGACTTTCATTATGCGCTATTGTTGCTTGTAAGCGGTGAGTTGTCTTTGGTGATGTGCCAGATCGGTTGGATGCATCACCGATGACGTTTGAGCTGTCATTTGAAGTAACATGTAAATTTTCTGTGCTTTTAGCTAGACGTATTCGTTCTCGCTCTACGTTCTTGTGCTTAAGTTTCGGTGAACTGCTGCTGACGATATTGTAAAGATACTGTAAACGTGGTGCTGTCTTCCCAAACCAAGGGGATGGAAAACGTTTCGGTGGATGCGGCTGGGTAAACAGTTGAACAATACCACGTTGAGAGAGATTTTTGTGTTGATCGACTACGGTTAGACAAACGTTTTTTGATTTGATTGCTGCTTTCCCGGTTAATTTGTATCTGTTAAAAAAGATTTGAAAAGGAAATAAAATTATAAGCTTATTACGAGATAAAATTTCTCAACAGGACCGGAAATTTCGAGTTCTTAACTGGAAGTTTACTGTTTTACTTTTCTAATGAATTTAAAAATATACCTACATTTTTTTTTATAAATTTTCTTTTAAAGTTAAAAACAATTAAATGTTTGGACGTTGTTTTATTTATTTACTTATATCTTTTGATTGAATTAAAAGAAATTAGTGACCAAAGTCTTTAGTGTCAATTGTATTTTAATAGACATGGTGTGTAGTACACTGCCTATGTCAGATGGCAACACTAATTTCTTCATCTGAAAATATCACGCCTTTAGATGGCGTCATCTAAATAGATTAAGTACTAAATATTCTTCGTATTATTCTCTTAATTTTGACCTAAGTTTTACCAAGGTGTTCTCTCGGCCACTTTGCTGAGAATATTCAAACTGTCCAGACTCTCGCGTTAATACTACGGTAAGATTACTATTTTGCACAATAAAACTTCTATTCCTTTATTATCCTAAACAATTTGTTTTATTTCCTAATATAAAATCTTAAACTTTTTCGAGCTTGAGATTTTATCCATATTTCAGCTGGTTTTTTTTTCCTACTTCAATACTACTACGGCTCTTCTAGCAACCAGATATTACCAACCCCAAGATTCCAGAAATTAATACACTAAATTTGTAGTAATAAATTTTCACTAACGCTAAATTTAGTGGTAGTGAAAGACAGAATGTTTTAAAAAAAGTTCCACTATGACTGAATTTGTTTCACCAGCTCTACTATTCAATTTACCACTATTACTATTTTTTACTTTAAAATTTACACAATGTTAGCAAAATCTTAATACTTAGACCACAAAGATAAATATAGGAATATTTTCTATTGAACAACTTAGCAGAGAGGGTTTTATATTCTTATTGAGATTGTGAAAGTGAGTAAGAAATTTTACTTACTTGAAATACTTTCACTTATGTTGAAGTACAACAAATACAAAGTTATATCTAAATCCATTTCTTTGCAAAAAGTTTTCGATCAAAGCATTTAGTGAATTTTCGTTGACTTAAATATATTTTCTACACACTACAAACTTATGGCTTAGGGTGTTTCTAACTTCAAATATTGGTCCGTAAGTCGTTTTAGGTATACAATTTTATCGTACTTGGTATTGAAATATACATAATGCGGTTTAGATTTATGTTAATTCGAAAAACTAGGAGCAAAGTAAACATAGCCCTGATTTAAAACTAAATAGTTTTGTAATTGCAAAAACAACTCTCCCAAATTATTTAATTGCGTCTGTTTCTGATATATTGTATAAGGGGATAGAACATATCTGTGGACATTTGACAAAACAACCTCTTTCGCACTGCGTTAATAATTCAATACAATACAGTTTGGAAACATTTGTGCTTGAAAACTCTGAATTCACAACATTTTTCCAGCAATATGAAATTCAAATTCCAACGCTATATATCTAAAAAACTAAGAGAGCTCTTGAACAACTCTTTTTTGTTGAGTATATCGAGATCCACAAGATCTAAATGCAAAATATGAATTTATTTTCATTATTGGCATTTGTCGAACGCCTGAGAGTTTATCATTTTGCTGGCCAGGATAAAAAATGTACCTTACAAAATATATACTAAAAAAAAGGTCTTGACATCCACCCATCGAAATCCAAGTGCAAAATATTTGAACAAAAAGTAAAACTCACCCAAAATTTAAATCAATCCAATGCTGTAAGCGTTCGCTTACATATTGCGATTCTAAAGCTTCACGATGCTTACATATGAAATCCTCTGGGCACGAAGCCCACACAGGTAATTCCAAATCCGGTAAGTCTTCATGAATACTTTTGAAGACCATTGGATTTGAATAAAATTCTGGTATACATTCATCTGGTGTCCACTCTCGTAAACGTTGTATTGATACTGGATACTCAGCTGGCACCCATATCGGTCGTACATGTTCGCACAGAATATGCTGTGGTGTGCGCCTTGCCATATAAACAAAGTAAGTAATTTCAGAAAGAGAGTCCGAAACATGATGTGGCACTTCCTGCGCTTCAGCGGCAGTATTTTGAGCATTAAGCTGTAATGCATGTGAAAACATCAAATCCAAATGTATATCGCCTTTATTAAGACGATATTTACTCTTAGTCAAATCCCGCCAATTAAGGCCATTACGTGCAATAAAATCAGTAACCCATGGCATAATATGATGATAAGCTGGATTCTTTATGCAACGACCTGCCGCATTGTTAAGAATAGTCAAATAATCAAAATTAGAGAGTTGACCAATGCACCACATCTCACAATATTCGCGTAATGAGAATTGTTCCAGATCAAAGGCAAATTTCAAATCAAATTTGGTACTAGCTGAGTATTCCCCACCTTCAAAATCATCTACTTCAGGCACGTTACCAACGGCATTTAAGTCAATCCCATCAGCGCCAGTGGCTGCATCACTGGGTGATGTTGCTGCCAAGTTGCCATCTTCAAAGCTCTGTTGTAACATATTGGCTTCTAAGCAGGGTATAACTTGTATCCATAGATTATCGCGCATTAGCAAGTCATGTAAACGTACGTCTCCAAGAAAAAGTCCATTTACTTGTAGTGCTTTTGACAATTGAAAAAGTTGATAAATAATGAAAAGAGGTTTATTGTAGGATTTGCTTAAAATTGCAGGACTATACGTGATGCAATCATTTAAATTGGTTATAACAGCAGGTGGGTAGAAAAAAATACTGATATGAGCCAAGGTTTCAATCGCCACAATGGCTGGCAGCACATTTGCATGACACTCGCAGTTCATTTGGAAAGCTGTGAAAAAAAAAATGAGAATTATTTTTGTGTAATAGTTAATAACTCTTAATGGACTATCTACTATTTTTGTGACTTTACTCGAGAACGATAAAACAAAATAAAAATTACTGTTTTGTAGTATTAAAGACAGTCTTGGCTTTTTTTATTTACTTATAAATGTTTTATTATGCAAACATATTTTTTTATCAATGGTGTCTTAGTGGGGTTACCTACCGAAATCTGCAAAAAACTCGATATTGGTAAAAATGTTAGTTAGGGCCTTTCTATATTAAGGTAACGATATATACCTTTGAACAGGTCTTCTCATAACCTACTTGTTGGATAACAAAAAAAAATCTCATTTTGAAAAACGCAACATGTCTGGAAACGCTAAATTTTGACAATAGGGCGAAGTATTTACCATGCCAACAAATACATAAAACCGTTAAACAGAAATAATATTTAAGTAAATATTCTCAAATTCTATAGCCAGACTGGCTGTGACGGAAAAAATAAAAAAAAAACATCTACAAAAAAAGTTATGAAATCATCACTCCTCTTTAAGAATGCATCAAAAATTCAGCTTAAAAAAAAATGTAATATACCAGCGGCAAATATGTTATGAACAGGTGGGTTGGTATCACTCTTAAAATGTAGTAATATTTACAACTCTAGTCACAGCTTTGGGATCGCTTGAAAGAAGACTGTATAGATTGACGAGTTGCATGCTTCTCCATATAAAAAGTACGCAGATAGTAGACAGACTGCCTACATGTCTATTTGAAAAGTATGCAAAATATTAGGCAAACAAACTTTCTAAAATTATTTGACCCTACCATTTTTAGTAAGCTCGGCCACAGTAAGTGTACTAACATCAAAGCAATAGTGAGTAGCCAAAACAAAAATGCAAGTGTAAAAATTTATGAAAGAAATCATGCACTTACATTTGTTAATAACATTTTTTTCGCCTTGGATTATAGCCAATGAAGACTAAGTTTTAAATCAACAAGAATAACAATCTAACTGGAGACAAGAGAGATTTTACAATTACCGCTTTTTCTGAAGCAGAACTCGCCACAAAGATTATTCTCGCCTTATGTAAGACTTAGACAATTATGTGATTGGAGGCTGATATTTCCATAAACTGGATAATTTGAAAGCCCAAATATTGTAGGTGACTCTATTTCTTAAAAAGGTCATATCAGCAGCGGTTCGAAACACCAACGCTTTTTGTAAGGATCCTCGAAAGAATCTAATTTCGGTATGTTCTTTTAACCCATTCATATAGTCATAGTTGCACATGAATATATGTAATTAACTTATTGCTGCGATGAAACTTCTTGACAATACCAAAATATCAAGAATTTAAAGAGTCCAGATCTAGTGCGATGCGGAAAACTAAGTATTGTACTAACGCCGATTGTCAAGAGTTTTCAAGAGAATTTATGATTTTGAGACTGTGTATCAACTAAATTGTAGCATCGAAGGGACTTACACTGGTTTCCAGGCGCATTTCTAGCATCTACATTATCATTCCGTAAGCGATCTAATTTGCTATGTATGATAGGACAATTAAATATTCTCTGTATCAATTCTTTCAGCACAACATCGTATGGCTGCAAATTGCATGAAGGAGATTTGGTTAAGTTTCCTGGCGCAGATTGTTTGCAGTATCTAACATGCGATGCACTGTATTTTTTATAGGCAACCTCCCAAAGGTTCTTAAAATTAACATTTGCAACATATGCTACTGACTGTGAGTAAGTCAAAGGCATATCGATATTCGAAAAAGTTCCACCATCACCACCAGCAAGTTCGTCAGCTACGGCTGATGTTGCTGCTATCGATATGCCCACCCCCATTCGGTCACTTCCAAGTAACGGCTGTCTTGGCAATGGAAAAACTTTTCGTTGCGGCTGTTTTCGAAAATTTTGCACCAATATGCGTGTCCATGGATGCTCCAGTGTGCCCGTTGGATGTGCACGACGGTCCAATTTTGCATATGTGGGGAAAACAGAGATTTTACGCTTTCGCTCAAGGGTCTGCAGCCATTGTTTATCGCAAATTAATTGGTAGCGATCCGGCACCGATGTCTCGCTAACGTGCTGTACACTAATGCCGATTTCCTGACAAATTGAGTCCATTTTCAAAAGGATTTATGAATATTACTCTTTTGTTTGGCTAATAAACATCTTTTTGTTTTTGCTTTTCGTGTTGTAATCGCGATCAGGAAATGCTTTGTCACATCTGACGCAGTTCCGCGAAGGTCGCTTTTTATGTTATTTTTTATCCATTTGGTTTTGGTCTTGTATATATTTATATATATACAAAATATAAATTAATTTTAATTGCTTTGTTTTTAGTATTTTATAAATGATTAAAATATTTTGATTGTAAATTTTCACTAAATCTGCAAAAAGAAAATTGGCACAGCGAACAGCTGTTTTTGTTTTGGACAGTTGTTTTCACTAAAAGTGCTGGCGCAATGCTTGATGAGATGTGTTTATTGGGCTTCAGCCATAAAGGCTTCTGTTCATAATATGTAGCCTTGCGTTAACGTTTTTGCGTTATTATTAAATTGTTTGCCGAACAATTTGACAGTTTAGCGTACTTCATAGTTCAATAATACAGGGTGCAGCGAAAAAACATGCTTTGAAATTTTAGTGACTTCAAAAAATGTTCTGGCTTAAGAGTTTCCATAATGAAATTGTCAAACAATACTGGATTAAAATAAGATGACAGCATGACACCAGTCACGCGTGATCTGTGAAAAAAAAAAAATTAAAAAAAATCTATAAATGAATCACCCTATACATACATTTATTGACCTTAAATAAAAATTTGAATAATAACTATAAAACTATATAAAATTTACTTTAACACATAACTTTCGTAACGGGCACTTTGGTGCAACATGGGCTCATTCACATTTTTTTTGGCATTTTGGCAATTTATTTTGTCATTAATTTTTTTCGAATTTTAGTGGGACCACTTCAGCATTATTTTCTTACAAGTAAGCTTGATACTAATTCGTATTTGGCCATTAATATTTGTGAAATCTTATATTCGAATAGATACCTACATATATTCTCACTTCTTCTCATACATACTGTAATTAAAAAATAATTTGATCAAAGAGTTTCAGAGCGAAATTCGCAAAACTAATAAACTGAAGCATTTCATGTGATGCTTCTAACGGAAAAAAATTAGTTTCTAAATTTTGTTCATATTCGGCCACAATGTACTTCTACAAGGTGTAAACACACGATATTTTTTTTTATGTGAGGCTTACGAGTAGTTGTCAAGTTATGGACTTCTAAAAATTGAAGTAATATGAAGAATGATTTTTTCGGAAGCAGTTTTTCGTATTAAACAAAATTATAATAAAATAATAGACATTGTGACTCTCATAGGAAATTGACTGTTCCTTTTAATTATGAAATCAGATTTCAAATTAAGATTTTTTTCTTTGTAGAAAACTGAAAGCAAATATTTCAAATCAGAATTTTAACAATTTCGGTCATATTTTTTTCAACCCATATTCATATTTTTTGTAACTCTAACCCGCACAGGCAATCCACGTGTTTTTCGCTGCTCAAAACAACAAAAACTATATTTTCAATATTTTTTAGATAGTTTTTATAAAATGGTTTATTCTAAACTAATTTCTGAAAAAAAATTAATGTGGCATAAATTATAGCCCAAGAGCCCGCTGTAGAAAAGTCGAGCGCATAAGATTGCAGGATAGTGAGGCATTTTGATGGAACTGAACAACCAGAGCTGCCCTGTCAACGCCCGTCTCGATGCCCGAAAGTTTCCGAATTGTAACCAATTTTGTTGTTTTAATTGAAAGTTGAACCCTGCTAAAAACATGGGTTGCCACCAATTTTTGGGTCAATATTTATTAATGATAACAGCTTGAATTTTGACCCAAAATGATACAGCTCAAAGAGCCTAGATAGAATATATAGGGTTGCCTTGTCGGTTCCTGCCTTAAACATCGGTTGCCACCCGTTTTTACGGGAGCCCATGTTTGGGGCAGGATACGACAAGGTAAACCTATATATTCTATCAAGGCTCTTCGAGTTCTATTATTTGGCACACATTTGAAGCTAATATCTTTAATAATAAAAATTGATCCAAAAATCTAGTGGCTTCCTATGCTTTGGGGTGGACTCAACAATGTAAATATCTCCATATATTATATAAATACTTCTTCTAGTTCTTTCATTTGGTATACGTTTTGAGTTGTGATATTTTAGACTTTCAATTAAATTAACGAAATTGGATAAAAATTGAGCATCGAGACGGGCATCGGGACGGGTTTCGCCAAGGTAGCCCTGTTTAGTTAGTTACACCAAAATGCATTGCTATCTTTTCCGTATATCTTATCCTGTAATCTTATACACTTGACTTTACTACAGCGGGCTCTCCGCCTACTACTAAAATAAATAGTGAATATAAAAAAATGATTTAATTTGAAAATGATTTCTGAGAATCAAGAGCATTAGTATACTCGTATAACGGGGAAGGAGATTACAGTTTGCTTATTTTTATGAAAATACATTTGTCAAATACATAATATTAAATTGCATAATGGTTTTTAAAAAAAATATTTTCTTAAATATGGAGGCCTCTCCTTGGGATCGATTCCTTCTTATTAATTTAAAGCTTCGCAAGTTTCAAATGAAAGAACCTTTTCTATCGTTATACGCAGTTGTCGATTTTTCATATACTAAATATAAATTAAAAATCCACAGGCTTTTTAAAAACTATAATTATTTACAGCACAAAGCTGGTAACCCCATGGTTATGAAAAAAGCATACGATTTATAAAAAAAAGTCATGTCCCAACTGCAATACTACGAGTGCTTTGTCGTCTAGAGGCGCGATCTAAGCTTCCGTCGTAGGGGTTCTAGGGTTAATGTAATTTTTAAAGTTCTTTTAAGACCAATATGTAATAACGAATCGGGTCTAAAGAGAATGCCCATCAACGTTGGCAGGACTTATGAATGAATAACAAAATTAAGATCTTATTCATCAAGTGGAAAATCCTTATAATTGGTGCCACCTAACTTTATTTTGGAAAATAATTTCTCATAACAAATTTTCCCCTTGAATTCTACTCAATAAATATTGCGTTAGTATTTATTAATTTTGAATATTCATTCAATGTTTAATATCTCACTTAGTTCATTAGATTTTTTTTTAATGGGTTGATGCTCGAAGACAGAACATTATTGATAAAATTAAGCGAGAGAGTTGAGGAAAGGAGAGAACTATGATAAACTCCAGCAATGATAAAGTGTCCATATGAAGTAAAAGCCGTTTCCTACAACGCGATAAAAAAAAACAAAAAAAAAGAAGCATCTTTAATGTCACTGAGGAGGTGAACACTTCGGTAGAGCAAGTCTTGTAGAATCAATATTGCGATCACTAAATAATTCGTTGTGTTTGAGATGTTTGCCAAGGTGGAAATTTAATAAGCATTCCATTACTTAAGCGTTGAAAATCCGATGTAATGAAACATGACAATTCTTGTTGGTGTTCGGGCGGGGAAAGTCCTTGGGTCTCTTCGGAGAGTAGCCTTGGAAATGATCGATTTTGGGTCACTGATATCCGTTTTCCTTCATCACTTAGCTCTTCAAAACTGTTGGTACGTTGTCTTTGATATTTAACACCATCGAAGGTGTACTGGATTTCAGATTCAGAGATCCAAGTTTAATAAAGAGCTTAAAACGTGTATCGAATAAAATTTTTTTTTTTGTAAAATGATTCTGTACAAAAATTAGACCTTTATTCTGAAATTACATCGACTGATATCAATTTACGGTAATGTAAGGTCGCTGACCTTGTATCTGGTTGTCTTGTTAGCTTTTCGAGATAACGAAAAATTAATCGGGAATTGACAGGGTAATAAGCGGTTTTTAGTATTTCAATTCTGAGAGGTTCGGTGTCTGAAGCAAAATTGTTCTCCATGAGAGGCACTACACCCTAATCCCCTTATGGAGTATTTTTTTTTATGAAATAAATTACTGTACTAAAAATCGGGTGTGATGAAATACTTATTGCAGTTCATGTTAGTGTTGACTGTCTTCACCCGTAGATATTTCTCGGGTCGCTTTTTCAACTGCCATAAAGATCCGTTTTCCATTCAAATCAACTGGCGAAAATGGAAATAAAAACATCAGAAATGACCAACTGAAGTTTGCCGACAAGCATTGTAGTGAATTCCTCAAGGAAACAGAAAACGTTGTCATCGCAAATTATTGAAAGAACAATCATTAGAACAGTTTGGAGAGAATTGCAGGTCGCTATTGATCGCGCACGTTCGAAGAGTTTTGAGGAGGACCTTTCCGTGAGCGAATATAAGTTTTGCATATTTATATGGTCAGATTTGTTTTTAATTATTGGTAAGTAGATAAAATAAGATAAAGGAAACTTTCAGATCCATACATGTCCATTCCATTAAGCGAAATCGACCTCAGATCTATTCTGGAAGTATGTACCGTAACGTTAATAAAACAGAAATGATGTTCATCCAGCCAAAAAGTACAAAAAAGTTTCATGATAGGTGAGTTCAGAATGGTCCAGTGCAGAGATGACATTTTCGGTACACTTTTAGTTTTTTCGGCACAATTGCGTATTGAAAAATCGTCGTAACTACATTCAACAAGTTTTTAGTACATTCGGTACACTTGGCGCATTTTCAGTACACTTGGAGAATTTATAACAATAAATATTTTTTAAATGGAAATAAGATAATTCGTGATATTAAATGCAATGTGTAGGTGGACGTTTTGTAATTTACAGTTTTTGAGATGCCTTTAGTAATTTTTAGAAAATTGGGTTCAAGCCAAGGTCTCTAAAAAGTACATTTCAACTCTCGACATTTTCACAAATCCCAAATGCCATCACTGGGTCGGAGGTGGATAAGTTCACTTATTTTGGCAGCGCTTTAATTTCTAACAGCGGGACACAATTCATGCTAGAATTAACAATGCCAAAGTCACCATTGCTCAGCATAATAACTGGGTCGAACCGTTCCAACTACAACAATTAAAGCAGATGATGTTGCTATCATCGCTGTCTTTCAGCGATCTTTTTGCGATCTCTTTCTTGCTGTTGAAGTAGATAGATAGTTATATTTCTTTTGATATACTTATGAAGTTTACCTATCTTGGAGTAAAAGTCAATTTCGCAAATGACATCTTGATGGAGATTTGCAGAAGCTGACCGTAGGAAACCGTTGTATTTCGGTTTTATTGAAACGGTTGGACTCGATCCTACTTCCTTGAAAGTTCAAAGTAATTCTTATAAGACATAAGCCCTGTATGGAGCCAAGAATCGAGGAGTTAGTAGGGTTCCCAAATAACCAACAAACAAGTCGAGATTGTTCAGAAAATTTCAAGTTTTTCATGTACCTGCAACCTGTTTTCTTTCCCAGAATTTTAAAATTGAAGAGCAACAAAATATTGGCAATTTTCAATATATAAATCAGCGGGCACTAACGTTACCACAAATCGCGGATGTTTAGAGGACACTCGCAATTAGCAGAGTAGCAGAACAGGTCCTAGTCTCTTACGAAGGAACAATTTGCGTTACATATTTGGTGAGGACTTTATATGAAGAAGGAGATTCAACCGAGGAGCTTATGAGCTCTACGGGCGTAGCTTAAATGGTTTAAGGCCGTCGACTGGTTTGGCTTCAACATGTTGAGTGAATAAATGACAGCTTTCTGGCAAAGATGGTCATCAATTCATAGCTGGCAGGTAGGAGAAGAAAATATATGATATTTCAGAGACCAGGTGATTGCCGATACGAGATCACGCGTGATAAAATTTGAAAAGAGCTAGCCTGGGATTGACCTAGATAGAAGGCTTCCTTAATTCAGACTATTACATTGCAAAAAACTGCTGCATAAAGTCAGTGAAGAAAGTCATTTTGTTCGCCAGTAAAACGAGGCTAACCAACAGACCCTTTTATACAATTTACTATATTTTTTTGTTGAATCAACATCTAGTGATCGTTGCAAAACCTAGTGATCGTTCTAAATCATCTTGGAAATAATTGTAGGAGCACAAAGTTCTTGAACAGCTCTAACATAAAGTTACTTATTGATGACTGTTGTAACGACCCTACCGATTAATTTTGCATTACAGATCACAGGGTCTCAGCCGTGTTTGCATTACTAGAATGAGTCTCTTACTGTTGGCATTGTCAGTCCTCCTCAGATACTTACTCTTTCGGGGTAATTACAACGTTGCCACTGCGAATCTATAGTTGTTGTATACTCGTGTCGGAATACTTGCGCACGGCTCTGACACCAGACGGTAAACGGACAATACACATCCGTCGTTTTGCTGAGGTACCAAACCTCAGAACTCATCACAGTTAACTTACTACGGTTAAATAGTTAGCTTTGTTTCCTACGCCCCCACGATTAAAGATCGGGGGGGCCTGCTTTAAATGGCGGAATGTCTTGACTGAGAGCAATTGTTTGTAGTCTTCTGGCCTTATTCCAATGTTCAATTTCTATGGATATATGTAGTTCAGACAAATTGTTCCACCATAACTTTCGAAAATTGTGACTTACGGGTAAAAATTCTTACACTTACACAGATACAAGTGCTATTGAGAGAAAAGTGCTTAGTCTTGCTAACTTGGTTCATAAAGCGTAAAATTAGAGGTATAACTAAAATAAATTCTAAATTCATCTTTATGTCTTCATACAGTGCACGATAAAAGATTTCTGTGGAGACCCTTTATTCCAACAGGACATAAAGGACACTGAAGTACATAAAAATTCAGCTCACAAATGAACGTTTAGATGTAAATCTAAAATCGAAATCTAAAGCTGTCTTGGAATAAAATAGTTCCAAATTGTAGCAGGTACTCTGATTATTTCCGAAATACTTTAATCAACTTTGTAATTAATGGATATCATGTACATTAAAAACTTAAATAGAATTTAGAGACAAATGTTTTGTGTTTAATATACAACAATGCTTACAATTTATGTTCACTGGGCTTACGTTAAGATTTAATATGATGTACCTGGAAATGGAAAAACTTCAGAAATTAAAAATAAAAAATTAATTTGTCAAGAAAAATGGATAGCATTATTTTTTATACAACATATTTTAAATTGTAGATGCATAAGTCAGTATCATTTCATTTGGAGGTGCAAGCAAATGGAAAAGTTACAGTACGTTTCCAAGAATAAGGCAAATCAAGAAAAGATTCAAGAAAGCAATGCATTCAATGCTGAAGAAGTGGAAACTGCTGAAGAGCAGCTAAAGGAAGGTACACAAGAGGAAGAAGACAAAAGCAAAACAGCAAATCAAACAGATCGTCGAGAAAGTTGCAACGAAAGTTCAGAATTGCAAGACATTTCCCAAGATAGCGCAACTCAAGAAGAGATTGAAGAAAAAACTGATGACATCATACCCTCAGAATTTTCTGAAGAAGTGGAAACTACTGAAGAGCAGCTTAAAGAAGAAGAAGAAAGTACACAGCCCAGAAGCACAGAAAAATTTAAAACAGAACGTCAGAAAAGATATTCGTACCTGGAAAGAGCTTTCAAAAAGCCACCTAAGAAAAAAGTTCAAATCGAAGAGCCAATCGAAAATCCTGATGAGACGACCGATAAAGTTATAAAAAGCGAAGAATACAAAATTGAAGATCACCATAATCTATCCGAAGATGCAAAAGAACATGTAGTGAACGTTGTTGCTGGATCTTTGTCAGGATTTTTATCCACAGGGCTATCTCATCCATTGGGTGAAATCACAAGACGTTCACAACTACAGGAATATACTAGCATTCGCCGTTGCATATGGCAAGAAATCAGAGTGCGTTACGCCGAAAAAGGATTACGAGTTTTTTGGAAAGGGCACACAAGAGCACAAATTACAGGCATCTTTCATAACATAACACTATTCTGGACCTATAATGAAGTGATGACGACCTTCGAAAAAATACCAAGTATCGATGAATATGAGCTGCTTCAAAACTTTACCGCCGGTTTTTGCTCTGGTGCGGCAACAACAATTGTTGTATTTCCTATAGATCACTTAATATCGCGTATTGCAGCAATTGTACGGATAAGAAGGAGATTTCGAAAGGTTGATCTTCGTCCGCTCTTAAAGGTTGATGCTACGCACATGTTCTATCGTGGTATATGGCCAACTTTTCTGTATAAAAGTTTAAATTATGGCTATAAATTTTGCTTCTACAACATGTTATGTCAACATGTTTTTGCAAAAACTAAGCATCAGGAAAGAGATGATATATCAAGTAAAGAGCTATTGCTGGCAGGAGCTGCTGCTGGTGTATTATCTCATACTCTGACATATCCCTTGGATCTAATAACACGAAGGATGCAAACACCTTCTTTGAAGAGACAAGGATTTTCATTCGATCGCAATTGTCGTACTCTATTGCAGTGTTTTTTATTGGTAATGCGGACAGATGGATTTTTGGGACTATACAGAGGATATTTACCGGTTGTGCTGAGAACAACAGTGAATACCAGTGTGATGTTTGCCGTTTTCGATAAAATGCACAAAGTAATGGAAGAAGAAATCTGAAATAAAAACTGGAGAAGATTGCTTGATTTTGGACCGCTGCCCTTGTAGGAGATCCAAACCAACCTCATTCTTCTAATGTGCGATGCTAAAGAAATATAAAATTTTGAAAGTCGCTTCCGGGAAGCTTGCGAAAAGCCATTCTAATTCTTAACATTAACATGGATTTTGAGGGAGAATGAGTAAAAAAAAGTTTGCGTACTCACACTCGTATAAAATGTATCTTATTTGAGAGGTATTCTTTAGCACAACTGTTGTTCAGACATCATTATCATAAATAGCACATGACAGGCTTCAGAGATTGAAATAAAAACACCGTAAGATAATTCCATGTATAATTTATTATGTCTCGACCCCTGGGAGCACATGCACATATGCATAGCTATAATTATAATGTTTGAACAAAATTTGCATTTCATTATACACTTTGTATTTAACAAAAATCTTTTTTTGAACTTTCTTGAAACCTATGTAAAAAGGAAATTCGTGTTCCTAATAGGGCAGCTTTAATCTAAAATCAAGTAATCTTTTTTGCAAAAACAAGGATATGTTGGACTTTTGACTTTTTTTGGGAAAGAAAATTTGTGAATTTTTGTGAGTGAAATCTGTGTTAGTTTATACAGTAAAAAGATCAAGTTTATTTGTCTCAGTTGAGCGAAAAAGTCACTCATCACATAATACCTATTTACTTATTTTTACATTTCCTCAAATCAGTAATCTATTTCAATAAACTGCGGACTTAAGCCTTAGTTATCTTCGGTAAAGCCGACACTTACATACCCTAAACTGCATTCTCACACAATTTAAACTTATAAGACTTACGAGGTTCTTCTACTTTTTTGTCTGGAGCTTACATGGACCATTCCCAGTGCTTAGTTCCCTTACCTTTGGTAATTTTGTCTGTATAGCGTTTTCGCTTGTATGGGAAGTGCCACGCTCTCTTGCTGAATTCTCTGAACTTTTTCTTCAGAGCTTTATGGCTTATATCTAGAATTTGTTTGAAATATGTTAATTTTCCGTCCGGTGACGCAACAAAATGGCAGCGCTAGTAACGCGGGTAAAAAAACAACTTAATAAAAAATTTTTGTTTTTTTTTTTCGCTTAACTTACAATGTTCTGTAGCGGTTTAAAAACGTTTCAAATGAAATCAATTGGCGGGATGAGATGGAAATAAAAGATTCTGAAGTGTTACTGATACTTTGTAAGATTTCATGTGAAAGATTTCTGAAAGGTTAACGAAACGTTGGATGCCGAATGGGTTGTTCTCGTTTATGATAAAATTGAAGGGAAGCATTTTTGTTGTGCTTGCATTAGTTTTTGCAGTGTGGATAAAGAGTCCAACAGTGGCTGCCTGATTGTTGAGTCGTGTGAGGATATTTCGCATAACAGATGATCTTGATGACAACTGGGCAATATCGTTGGTATAAGGCAGTACTTACATATTACCCTTAAAGTCGCTTTGCATCCCATGATTCCTAGTAAGAGTGTGGCTTAGCACATCTTCAGACCCAATTGGAAATTGAGCGGTGGCGGTTACATCAAGCAACATTCCTTAGTACCTGTATTTCTTCGTTGTGAGCAATGCGCTGTTTACAGTGTGTTCGAAATTTAGTGCATATGCTATCGAACGACGAAGTGAAGTTAATAAAACATATATGTATGATGGCTCATTGGTCATTCGCGTGTTTGCTTTAGGATAGGAAAATATCTCTATGAACACTACGTGAGCGGCTTGTACTAAATTCAGCTTGTTGTCTGCTTAATGATCTCTCAAGGTTGCTTTGAGTGTGATTAAGGATATTCAGATTAAGTTGAGTTCACATTCTGTAGGAACTTTAATAAGTCAGCCATGCAGGTAGTCTATCTTCTTTCCAAATCGCTTCGAATGGGAGATAGTTAAACTATTCATGTGGAATTAAGCCTTACATCGTCAATGAAGGATGCAGGCTAGAAGTAGGTGACATGATTCAGGGAGTAGTGCTGTGAAACTTTCTGTTGCCGAATTTCTGTTCTATTTTAATTTTTGTCTGGACATAGCATACTCGTATCATCTGGTTTCGATATATGTAGGTACGGTGCCATTCTTACTTTTGATTGGACGTGTGGCGCTAGTAAATTCTCATCCCAAATACCATCGTTTATAGTTTCAGTTTAGAAACAGAAAGAAAAAGGTTGAGAATCGGTCGAGTACGCTGCTTCGTCAAGTTTTGGTGACGCAAAGGTGATCAATTTACGTCTCTGTTGCAATGGGTGAACTTAATGCTAATTTATTTCTGGTTTTGGAAACGAAGAGAAAGCATCCTGTTATGAGTTTCTGAGTACTGCAGTACCAAAACATCACCAATATTGTGTAGTTGGCTAAGACCATGCTTATCCAAAATATATTTGTTGTTTTCTTTGTTGCCAATTTGGTCCATCATCATAATTGTGTCCTATCTCTTAATCGAGGCGAGAGTTGAGAGAAAATCTGTAAAGAGTTCGTGTTCTTTCTCGCAAGTGTTTTTATCATATAGGCGAAAGTACGGAAGAAAAGAAATCCAAACGATTCTCGCCTTAAAATTCTTTGTAAGCAGGTTTTTTAAGGATGCAGTATTTGACCTGACCTGTGTGACACTGAAAGACAGCTGCGAGGTGGCTTTCATAACTCTAAAAAAAAATCCATCTCAAAGGGACTTATGAGTTCAGGGTCTTACCAACTGGATATCCAAACTAAATCGCTCCCTCAGAACGATTGCTTCCCCGCAAGCAGCCACAATACCCCGTATTTTTGGTCAGGCTATCTTTACTTTGTGCGTTACGCTCTTCAGTATTCCGTTGTTTGCTCTAGCTTTTAGTATCCGCTCGTAAAAGCTGTTTTGTTTTTTTTTCTGGTTCTGTCATTCGCTTTCGTTTCAATATCGCACTAAGGAATTCATACGCTCTTCTCTGCCTATAAAAAGTCCCCTCGTCATGCGCCGGAGAAGTAGCGAACTCAAAAGGAGCTCAATGGAGCGTGCCTTTTTAGAAGTTTTTCAGTTAGCTAAACCGCATCTCGGGTTCCAAATACCATCAGATAGAAAATGATGTTAAATAGCAGTTCAAAGCTTTTGTTACGATGCTCTTTTTCTTTATGTCTCAAAATTTTTCGACCAACTATACAAGAAAATGGGTTAAGAATAAGCTTGAAATTTATAGATCGTAAGACTACGTTTCTACGTTCTACATATCTTTCGTAAACAATGATAAAAAGTTTAAAAAAATACTGTTTTATTTTCATATTTAAAAGTCAAATAAAAGAAAAGAGAAAATAATTTTCAGATGGATAAAAATAATTCCGAATCTTCTAAGCTTGAACTGAACCGTAATGATCATCTGAAAAGCATTATTGCCAGTAGCTCAGCTGCATCAGTTTCACGATTCTTTGGACAACCGTTTGATGTCTTGAAGGTTCGCTTCCAAATGCAAGAGACCCCACAGAGTTCGGGCTTACTTACAACAGAGACACACGTTCACTATCGCTCGATACCGCATGCCATTGGTGTCATATTCAGGGAGGAGGGCATTGTTGGATTTTGGCGAGGACACTGTGTGTCACAGTTGCAAGGCCTTTGCCAAGGTGTTGTTACATTTTGGGCCTTTGAGCAAATACGACATACACTCAAACAGACGCCGCTGGGAGGAGTGCCAGCATTATGTAATTTTGTATCCGGTTTCACATCAGGCGCTGCTGCCGTTATGACACTCTCTCCGATGGATATGGTCAAATCACGTTATATGGAAAGACGAAAAAGTCATCGAACCATTCCTGAAGTAACGCAAGAAATCTACAAATCCGGTGGCATATTCAGTTTCTATAAGGGTACCTTCACAGCCATAATTCATGTTGGTTCGCTGATAGGCGGCAAATTTATGTTTTACAACTTATTCTGTGACATTTCCAGTCACATGACTCAAGTCAATTCGCGAAGTGAGTTGTCGACAGCACTGCTTCTTGCATCAGGTGCAGCGGCGGGATTTTTCGCAAACTTTGTAACCTACCCCATGGATTTAATTAAGCGACGTCTGCAGAAACATTCTGTCGACATTCATTTGTACGATCGCCGAATAAGATGTGCGGCGATAATACAGTGCATTAGAGTGACACTGCAGCGCGAGGGAATATCAGGTCTATATAAGGGCGTAGTGCCATGTTTATTAAAGAGTGCAGTGAGCACATCGCTACAGTTTAGCGCTTACGACATGCTGAGATTATTGCTCGATAAATACATTTAGTATCGAGTTGGCTTAGTGACGTCAGACTATATTGTTCTTTGGTAAAGTGAAAAGTTTAATGAGAACATGAGAAACATGATATTTTATAGAGCCTCGGTGAGTTGTCAAACCGTCATTACTTTGTTAATACCTGATCGATTGCTGTTTCGGTCATCCTCTCGCCTTCTCTTACCTCTTAACGGATGAATCTACCTTGTAAGACAATTGTATATGAATTTTAATAACAGGTTATTCGAATGTTAAGTAACATATTACAAAATGTATTTGTTTTTGTTTCTGTTCTTGTTGTTTTTGGGAAGAGTATTTACGGCTCAAAGCTAACAAATGTTATTGAACTGATTATTTACAAATAAAATTTTATCTTTTTTAAATGCAAATTTTCGAGTGGAACTTCATTTCATAAGCATTTTTAAGTGTTCCTGAAGTGTTATACTTAAGTGTTTGCACATAAGGCTTTGGTAAAAATAATGCAAATCGCTGAAGTATGAGACAATAAAAATAGATTTATAGGTCAGGTTCAATGCCAACGAACAAGAGGCAAGTTTTGCTTTAGATATCATTGAAAACAAATTTTAAGATTTCAAAAGTATCAGTCAATTTTCTTTAGCAATGTGAGATATCAAATATTGAGGGTATTTTTATTGATCACGCGAAAGGAATGTCGCTCAGAGCTATTTCGAAAAGTTCAAGCTACTGAAAGCTGACAGCATGCATGCAAGCCTTTCGAGTTGATAAGTTGGTTCAGGATCATTTTCAATAGCGGCTTAAGGGGTAACAATCGGATAGACTAATAGATAGAATAAAAGCAACAGTAACTCTGGCCTACAAAAACATTGTGTCAAGTAGTCAATTATATGTAGCTGCAAAGAAGTTAAGTGAAATTATTTACAAAATGTGTGTCTGACAAGAATTATCGGGACATTATCTATATAAAAATAAGCAGTTGCACAACGGTTCCATGCCTTTTTAGATTCCATAACCTAAATCCCTAATAGCTCAAGTGCTAAGAGTGGCTGTCCAAAAATAATTCATGGAACGGTCGGTGTTCAAATCCCTGTACAAACTAATCAAAACTGGTCTGATAAGGCTATGTATATATGTGGTAATAGCTGAAACATATGTCACCTATTACCAGTTTAAACTGTTCCATTTGTTGTCTGTCATGTTTGTTAAAAAATCATTCACCGATTTGTGAAATTTCACATGAATATCGGTTTCTGCTAATGAATAATTCAATCAAATTATGTTCAACTAAATCCCTAATTTATTTTTTTTTTGCTGAAAAGGTTGTCAAGAAGTGCAGTGCACAGGTGCACGCCTCTAACAGGATAATATGTTTTCACGGCTAAGCTAATGTACTAATTTTGAGGAAATGTTTGCAGATAAATTAAACACTAAATACTGTTATTAAAAATCATGTGTTCTTTAGGAGAGCGTGGCACCGCCTTTAATGGGAAAAAACGATGTCACGACGCTACACCGAATTTGGTGTTCGTATGGAGATAGAATTTATGTTGAATAAAGATTTTTGCTTTGAGTGGGCTCTGTCACGCCTCTAACATGAAAAAACCCCATCACTGAGAGCGATTTTGATGAAATTTCCTTTAGATATGGATTGAGCTCTGAGGAAAGCTATTTGTTTTAAAGTGGATGGTGCCACGCCCCCAACACAAAAATATAATTTCACAGCGAAACTAATCGACTTATTTTGATGAAATTTGGTAAGCAGATTAATATATTTGAACTCTAAGGATGAGATAGAGATAGGGATAGAGTAACATAATACCCTGATTTTTATTTTTGGAAGCGATGACAAAAAATTTCTTTAATTCGGAGACAGCTGATTGCAAAATTTTAGATCTGATTTTATCATTTAGACCCTCCCACTTATAGTGATTATGTAGACATTATCTTATGTGTATGGATATACGTACTAATGGCAGTTGTAGCAGAGCTCGAGAGTTGAAATGGGCTCACTTTCCAACTAGGAACCCATGTTCGATAATAATATTCTGAAGTGGCATTAAGTGCACACCCCACGATTACTGTGTTTTTCAATTAAACCAAAATCTATATAGCCTATTTGTAGGTATACAAAATTCATTAAAATGTTGTTCTCAGTACAGGGGTTAGCCATTCAGAAATGGAACTGCGCTAAACCTATCGCCTGGATTTTCAATTTGAATATTTTCCATTAACAATAACAAATTGTAAGTTTTTAAGTATCAATACTTCCCAAACTATGCAATTAACATACGACTGCATGCATTTTCATGGATGACATTTGGATTTGCAGGATTATAAATCGAAAATAAACTAAAAATCGACTTTTAATGTTTTTCCTTTCATATATTTGTTTCAAATGTGTGGGATATGGAATAATAGATCTTGATTAACTTCTGATTTAGTTTAACTTCTGTATAGTTAATTTAGAACCGTATTAACTTAATTACTAAATGTTGCTTGCAACTAGTCATATTCTTATTATATTATTTACTTATATAACAATGTTGATAACGATTTTTGAACATTTGTTTATTCAAATACACATGCAAATATTTTTGGATTGTTTAAAACTGACATACATACATATGTACATACCAACCACCTACTCTTTTCAGTAGTGTTATAATAAAATGTTGGCCTTCAATAAAAGGCATACGGTATCTGGAACTGTAATTGACAATCTGCCAAAAAGCTGAGTTGGTTACTATCTCTGACAGCTGGTTAAATGTTCAAAAAATAAGGTGTTAATTATGATACCATTGTAAAAATAATGTTGATAACGTGCAGATGTTTGGATGTTATAGACCAGATCGTTCGCTCTGTTATTTGCTTTTTATTTTTACATATTCGCCGTTGACAGCCCAAACTGGTTAACTACAAGGGTAGCATTATAAAAATGAAAAATTAAAAACATTTATTATTTTTTTCATTTACTTTATGTCTAAAAAAATACCCAACTCATATTTTCGGACAAAATGTTTATAAAAAAATTCTTCTGGCTTCATAATTATCAATATAACAATAAAATTAAATTTGCTTTCATTCCCTTAAGGAAATCCCTCAGTAAAGAATTTTTAATGATTTTAATGGTTCACCCACTTTTAAGGGGCAGACTTAATAGTAGTTAGAGTTTTGAAGCATTTCAAAAGTATTCCCTGAAAGTTTCAAGCAAACCCGAATATTATTTATGGAGATAAATAGCTTTGAATGGCGTCGTCTCTAAGCAATGCACTGATTAACTCAAAACTTTAAACGGGTTTTTCTCAAAACCGTGTAACTTGAGAACGGTTTTAACGATCAGTTTGAAATTCTTCCCACTTATATTTTTTTGACTATTATTTTTTTTTTACAGCCGAAAGTGTGAGTGAAATTTTGGTTGAAAAAACAATTTTGAATTTCAACATCCGTCATTTTTCGAAAAATCAAAATATTTGAAATCCCTTCGTCCATTCGGAGCATTATGTCATAAAAAATCATCCCTTCATTTCAAATGATTCAGTGACGAGCTGCAGTGATCACTGTAAAAACTTTTTATACCCTACACAGGGGGTATATTCATTTTGTCATTCCGTTTGTAACGCATAAAAGGGGGCGTGGCAGGTATGGAAAAGTATATATATTCTTGATCAGCGTCACCACCTGAGCCGATATAGCTGTGTCCGTCTGTCTGTCTGTCTGTCTGTGTGTTTGTGTGTCTGTCTGTTGAAATCAGGTTTACGCAAAAACTAAGCAAGCTAATTCAATGAAATTTGGCACACAGCTCACATCTTCTTGCAAGCTGCTAGCATGTAAAAATGGGCGAAATCGGTTAACGGCCACGCCTTCTGCCCATACTCTATGTAAATATACCCAAGTCCATTTTGAAAAAAAGTTGCTGCGATTTTGATGAAACTTGGTGATTTGGTGAATATGAGAACAACATTAAGATTAGGCTAGGTCTTAAACTTGCAAAGGCTCTTAAAAGGGCGTGGCAAAGCCCTAAATTTTAACTTTTATGACGCCATTGCTCGTAAACTGTGCAAGATATTGTGATGAAATTTGGTACACGGCTACAGATCTTATAAATCTTGAACTGCGCATAAAATGGGCAGAATTGTAAAAGTGGGCGTGGCATTTATTAACAATTAAAAATTTGGATTTCGTATAACTCCAAATTGGCACATTCGATTTTCATCAAAATTTTAGGGATGATACCACTGAAAGTTGTCAACAATACAAGGCACGTCAATATACTGAAAAATTTATTTTAAGGGCGTGGAACAGCCTACAATATTTATAAACGTTATAAAAAGAAAACTAACAACGCAATCGTTATGAAATTTAATATGGCGGATACACTTGCTAAAAGGTGTCTTCTTGTAAAATTTTGGCACAACTGCGCCGGTGGGTGTGGCACTTCCCATATAATTAATGCTATAGATAGTGTGCTATTGGAGTAATCTTCATAAAATTTTGTGTAGAGGTGTCGGTTACTATAAGCTTCAGAATTAAATTAAACTTGACAAGATTGCATCAGTGGGCGTGGCACCTCCCTCATTTACATAAAGTTGTAAGTGCTATTTTAAGTGAACTATTGGAGCAATCGATCTGAAATTTGATGTAAGTGGTTTACTGGGTATTAGGTATATATGAATCAAAAGCTGGCGAAATAGCAATAGTCGAATTAGTATTGTGATAAAATTTGGTTCGTTTATTGAATCAAGAGTGGGCGGAATTGAAGAAGTGGGCGGGACATATTTCGTGTTTTTCATTTCTATTCTATTTTTTTCAAAATTTCCCATATTCTTTTGACATTTTCAATCTTTTACCTTTCCCCTTCAATTTCATTCGACAGTTTCTTTATTCTTTCGACTTTTTCATCAATTTTTCAGCATTTTTCCTATATTTCGACTTATTCAGTTTCATTCAACTTTCTTCAATGGTTTTGATAATTTTTCAACAGTTTCAGTTGTTTCCAACACTTTTCCGCATTTTTGAACGTTTTTACATTATTTTCGACTTATTCAACCTCCTCAACATTTTTTTAACATTTATTTAAAAAATTATTTCAATGCAGTGTAGGGTATGTGAGTTTCGGCCTGGCCGAAGATAACACCTTTACTAGTTTTTTTTTTGATTCCTCGCAAGTTTCAGTATCCTACGTATCCTCAATATTTAGTCATTGGAATACACATCTTTCATATGGAAAAGTATTTGTAATTAATTATTTTAACGTGTGGTCAAAAAAAAAATCCTAAGCAAGAGCTTTGTCCTCTCTACTAGTTCTGCCCCCCAAAGTTGTTGTCCTATAATTTAAAAATTTAGCTTTGGTTTTAACGCGATCGGGATTTTCACTCGAAGACGGCCACACAGATAGAAGGACATGACTTAATCGACTCAGTGGGTGAGAGGCTGATCGAGAATATATAAATATACGTATATTATATATTAAGGTGGCTTAACATTTTTTATTTTTTTATTTTTAAGATGCTGTTGCTGAAAAAAATAAGCTTATGATATGAAGAAAAATTTCATTGAAATTCAGCTCTGTACCTCAATTTTATAAAGTGGCGCCGAAGTCTGTTAGTTTTATATGTAAATTGTATGGAAAAACTATATTTTATTAATAGGTATGTGGATGAATAGGTGATAAAAATTGTTGGGCTACGAAGGGTCGTTTTCCTAAGAAATTTTTTGCGCTGATACTAAATCTGGCCTCAGAATTGGCCCATCACATCAAAATTCTGAAATATTTGAGGTTAAGTGCCTAAAACATGATGTTTTTTGTTTACTTTCGAGGCCATGTACAGAATTCAAAAAAAAGTTGCTTAGGTTATTTTAAACAAAAGCATGATTTAGTGTACCGGTCTTTCACCTCAAATAGTCATCTATGATTAAAGAAAGAAAAAAAAAATTTATCACCCTAATATATATATACATATATTTTCTTGCAGACCGGTACATATATCTATCACCAATGTTTCTAAGCGTTACAAACAGATTGATAACATGCGTGTAGGCTATCATGATGGGCATATCCTTCTGTCTTCATTGCATAATAGTACCGGAAACATCAGCCAACGACTATATACTTAAATGTCTTAAGTCCACTTTAAAAACATATGTGATTTGATGAGGCTAATCTTTCCCGCGAGTACCTTCAAGCAGAAAGTGTAATTGTATAGTCTCTATTATTTAGAAGTGTTATGACGCAAAAGTATCGAAAAAAATTGAAAAGTGGAGTTAATCACTTTGGTCGGTCAGGAAACAGCTCGTATGATCACAAATTGAAATTATAGAAATTTTAGCATTTCTCTTCATAAAACTGTGTGAGATTTCAAAATTTAAAGTCGTTCAGCCTGCGCTATATGTGACGCACTCTCGCTTAGGTTGTTACAAAGTTATTATCTATTCTGCTTTAGCTCAGTATACTTTTTATACAACATTGCGAAATTTCCCCTTTTTTTTGAAATATTCGTAATTGCAAATATATCAGCGAAAACTGAAAACTTCACTTACGTTGACGTTGCCATAATTTTGTTGTAATTATCGGGTAAGACTCACGTCATTTCATTGCAAACAAATTGAATGTATTTATTTTTCATATTATATATTCAGCATGATGGTAAATAAACAACGACAAATATTTTTAAGTATCTTTTGTGATCTGACGTTTCAGATTTGCCGCAAAAAGGTGCTAAATGAACTTGTCTACAAGAATGTGGGATAATATTTGTGAAGTTTTCAATTACGTAGCGATGTAAGAAATTAAAACAACAAATGTTATTACTTGCCAAGCTAACAACACTAGCTACCTGTTCTTAATATATATTCTTGACACCGCTAGATCTGCATATCAGAGCCTTGCCACAAAAAGTGCGCTCATACTTATTCATAAATAACAATATTCCGGGCTTGGAACGTATTGGATCGTCAAGCTTCCTGTGCCTAAAAGTGAAATCTACAGTCAAAAAAATTAATATATACGATATATCATTTCTGATGCGGTAAGTTTTATATCCTTCGGGATATTTGCTGTCGGATCACGAGTTGCAAAACTGTGGAAACAGAAGAATTTACGACATGCGTTTGGTACAATACAGTTTCTTGCTTGCTGATGACTATATAACACGGTTGAACTAAATATTTCCAAAGTGCTTTCAACACTTCCGTTTCAAGTCACGATCGAGCTTCTAACTCTGCTTTAGTTGTAGACTGCGTATTTTCTTGGTTGTGCTCAATATCAGTTAACTTCGCAGACACGCTTTCTGTATCGATAGGAAGGTACCAATAAACGCATTTTACGACACAATCTAATTGCATTATTTATTGTGATTTTTAGACGTCCACTCTGTCTATACTGCCCTCCGAGAATTTTGATTTAAAAAAGAGGTGAAATATCGGCGACTGAGCTTAAAGCTCTCGAATCATAAATATATGCTTTTTTAGAGATATGCCGTTAGAGATAGAAATGCATCAAAAATTGTGCTATATCTTGAGCATTATGACCTACTCTTCACCTCTAATGAACAAAACATATTTTAAGTAAAGGGTGACTTTTTAAACTCATATAATTTTAAATTGAAATAAAATATGCAGAAATTAAGTTTGAAATAGAGGTTTGCATGAGTGCACTCAAAACGATCATTATATAAACATCCGAATGCAATAAACTTCGAGTGCTTGAACTTGTTGAACATTTTGTTTGGGATATATTTGCAAGTGCAGAGCTCAACTCTCCTGATTTATATTCTTTTTTCGATTTGTTTTGATTTGATTTGTGGTTTTTGTGCATAAAAGCTGGATGGACTCGCAACGTAGCTAGTGGCTTGATGATCGTTTCGAGTGCACTCATGCAGACCTCTTGTTTGAACTCAATTTTTTTAATTATTTCAAATATTATTTGCATTTGTGCACAATTAGCGGTAATCAATCGCCTTCAATTATTCCAATTTTGCACTATGCCGGAAATTGTTTTTACATTTGCCAAAAATATTTGCAGAAAAGTGGAAACAAAACGAATCTGTAAATCATCTTCCGGTGGGTCTTAAATAACAGTTTTATAACCTAAGCTATGCCTCTTAATATAAACTAATGGCGTTAGCTCCATGTGAATCGATTAACTAGTATTTGTGAAAATGCTATTTTAAAGATATTTTTGTATGAGATCCATCCTACATATGCACCCTAAATAAAAGTTTTATAGCCTATAACCTATTCCGGGCGGTAAAGATATATCCAATTTCGGCGATCAGTCAGATGTATAAGTGAATGAATCCCATGTTTGGGACAAGATTCGACTAGGCAACCCTATACATTCTATGTAGGCTATTCAAGCTCTATCATTTGGAACATATTTCAAGCTGTTATCTTGAACAATGAAAACTGAACCAAAAAACCGGTGAAAACCCATTTTTGAGACAGGATTAAACAATGCAATCCTACATATTATATTTGGGCCACTTCGAGTTCTGTCACTTGGTATGCATTTCGAGCTGCAATGAACTACAATTTCAATTAAAATATCAAAACTGAGCGAAATTCGATCATTTTCGGGCATTGAAAAGGGCTTTGGCAAGTCAACCCTGGTTGGCAAGTTTTACCAAAACGCATTATATCTTATTCTGTATTATTTTTATACACTCGCCTTTTCTACAGCGGGCTCTCCGCCTATAAGAAATCGTTTAATGACAAGTTAATGTGTTGGCGTATATGCAATGGAATATTTATGGAACAGGAACATTGTAATATTAAAGTTTTGTGCTCTCATAGTCAATTTACATTGCAAGCAACAACAACACGGGACTAAAGAAAATTAATCAAAAATGATAGGAGCTCTAAAAGTAAAAAACTAGTCCATATAACGTATTGTCGTAATTCCATCTCCATAACAGGACACGTAATTTATAAACATACACTAAGAAAGCTGAAAATACCGATGTATTAAGTAAGCCGAAAGGAGCTAATATCGTTGCCGAATTTTCATACAATGGCACGCTGGCGTAAATATATGATGTAACATGTATGAATGTGAGAGAATGGAGAAAAAAAATTAAAATTTCTCTTGAAAAAATATTTAACGAATTAAATTGTGTTGATAGCACCATTCAGTTTCATAGTATAGAAAAGAAAAAATTCGGAATTTCTTGCAAAGTTATAAATCATTCTAATCTGTGCGATAACCTAACCAGATATTGTGAATGATTTTAGTGAAACGGGCGTGAATAGTTTGTCAAAATGTACTCAGCTAATTTTATAGCATTATGAGATTAAGAGATAAAATTTACTGACTAAAAGGAATGACATGCTGAAAATTAAAATGTTCTAACAATGTAGGTTTACTCAAGCTTATGAAAATTCTCGCAAAAACTTACCTTTTGATATTTTAAATTCATAAAGATGAATGTTATCAATCAATTTTAAATGATTTTTTTTACCATTATACGAGGCGTCCAGTTGCAAAATCGGCCAAGTTCCTTTTTCATACTTTTGGAAAAACAAAGAAAAACATTTATTTTCATCTGTGTTCATTAAAAAATTTAATTGTATTTCCTACACAAAATAACTCATAAAATTTCTTACTCAAAACTCGTCAGATCAGACTTTTTGAGTTTCATCTGCCTATGTTTTCGAGATATATGGGCTATGAACTATGATCCATTGGACTTGGCTGGTTTTGACATAGTAATCAACAAATTTTGTTTGAAAAAAAGTGAACCTGCCCGGATATGATAACAATCTACTGGACTTGGTTTTGAAAGCCAGTTCATGGGTTTGGACGGTTTTGAAATCTATGATTTTATTTGTTTTCTTGCATGCATACCATGGAATAAATTCTACACTTTAATACATTTCAATCTTTTTCTTTCTTATGGAAAATATAGTTTTGTTTAAAAAGAAAATTTTTTTTTTATTTTTAACATTTTCTTCTTGTTTTCTCTTTTCTGTAATCATAAAATGTAAGAAATACGCATATTACTAATGATTTAGGATCTTGGACGTTCCTTCTTTTCCTTGTAGAGGGCCAGGAGTGAAACGTTAGCAACTTTCACGACTTTGAAACGTACACCGGGAATATCACCGACGGCGTGACCGTGCATCACAACTAAATTTCAAAAATATAATATTTCTGTGAACATTTTTTTTTTCATCTAAAAACATAGTTGGAAAATAAAGCATGGTCTAGATTTTGACATATGAGAATATCTCAAAACTTAATTTTTTTGGACTTGCCCGGTTTTGCAACTGGACGCATCATATATTGAGTGATGGAAATTTGATTGGTAAAATTTCAGATCTATACATGTATACATATGCAATTAGCTTAATTTGGTAATTTTATGAATGTAAACCTCAATTTAAATTTACCATCATAAAAAAGTTCAATTACCACTATAACTTTAGGTGCTTCAGTATTGCAAAGGATAGGTGAAAGTAAGTCCAACAAAAGTTGTTGCACGGCTAACTGAAGGTTTAGTATGGTATGTCTTGAGACTAGGTGAACGAAGTCCATTATTCCATTTTCCAAAAGCTGTTTGTATCATAGACCCCCAACTAAGTACCTTCTACAAATCGTCGGTTCTTATCTAAGGTGGTTATTTCGATCGTAGCGGAGAATAATTTTACACATTCATTTGTTTATCCGATGATTTGTGAAATGTCTTTGCCTTGTTACTGTTATGCTTGCATTAGTAAGTGGCATCATTTCGCTCGCATTTGATAGGTGTGTTAATTTTAACAATGTGTCGACAAACCTTGTAAAAACCAGTGCCACAATTTTTCGCTAAATAACACTAATCTTCATCCCATCGATAATCTAAATAAAATTTATCAGTTTGAAGCACTCGATCTTAAAGACACCTGCTAAAAAAAAATTGGGAACAAAGTTAATAGTTCTTATGGTTCAAATATCTCAGAATAATATACCTTATTTCTTACATACTTTTATACATACTTGGAATGGTAGATCTTATGATTTCGTATATGAATCTAAGTCCAGCCAAAGAAATAATCTATCGCGTCAGAAATTTGGAATATTTTTACCATGTATGCAGATTTGGATTAAGTATTGAAAAATCTAGAAGAATTCCATTCAGATTGCCGAAGGGCTAGGGACTTACTAATCGAGAACATAAACGACATTTTTGACACTGGCGGGTCAAATATCTCAAACCTTCTTCAATCTTATGCCAGCAACACTTAAAGCATATTGTTCTCAAAAGATTCACTTAATGGGAACAGCGTGATTGCAGCTTAAATTTTTTTTTTCTTTCAATAGCAGATACTGCATGATATCCGAGTATATAATGTAAGAAAATAGTAACCCTAAACTTACAGTTATTGATATTATTTAAAGACCGATCTGATACTTGCAAACTTTCAGAACTTTGACGCACCTCAATTTGATTGTAGACCTTTAAATTTTCAATGTGATTCATTTATTTTATAGGATACGTAATAACTGAGTTTTTAATCTTAATGATTATTACTGTAATGGGTAAAAATACCGAAAATACAATTAAACATAAGTAACATGTAGATTAAAACTAAAGTACTAAAACGCATTCGAATTGCGATCAATACTGGAACAGGGTGAGCATACTAAAGTGTAATTTAAATCATAAAAGTTATATTATTCTGATAAATGAAAATACTTTGGCCGAATCAATAAAGAGGTATAATTTGTATTTTATTATAAACTCGATAAGATTGAAGGAAGTTTAAATACAAGAACTTTTTTTACCGACATTTCATGTTTTGCAATTTAGACATAAAATATCGGTATTTACTGATTTAATAAAGACATTCGAAAATACACATTTTCAATTGACAATTCGACCATATTCAATTAACACCAATAAATGAAAATTTCAATATAAATTAAAATGTTAAACATCTCCAGAGTTTGCTTTATTTTTTTTTTGGTGCAAAAATGAACAACAAAAATTGAAATTTAGAAGTTAAAAAAGATATAAAAGTTCTTGATTCGCATTTAATTAACATCAATTGATTGTTTTCATAAATTCCGTTGCGTATCATAACAGTTCAATTTTGGGAGAACGCATTTGCCTTCATAAAAAAATCGGAATGATTTGGTAAAAATATTCATAATTTTTGGGCTCGTCTTCAATTATTTTCAATTAGGTACTCTTACAACACTTTTTTAGCAGTTCAATTGATAACAGAATGGCAAAATATAAATTACAGAAAGTTCAAGTTTACCCATAGGTTTGGCGGAGTGGTGGCTGAGCGCTTAAGAAAATTGAACTTGTGCTCTGACACGATTGAGTATTAGAGAACGTCTATCTATTTATTTTCTATGAAATTTATTCGTCTCATTTAAGAAAGACTTACATAGATTCGATTGGGGAGTAGTATGGATTATGTAGTAGACGAATCATAGTTCTTGTAAAAACCGTACTTCTCATCAAGACAGGACTTGCATGGTGGCTAAACGACGATATTTTCATGTTGGCTTAATCTGAACTTCGATCGCAGGTCCTTCCACCCCAAAATGAGGATGAAAGTCCGCCGCTACTATAGTCTCGGCTTAACAAGTTTCTTTATGACCCGGTACCATTTATCCTGGCCACCTTCATACATGAGTAAGGAAGCTATTCAGTGCTATAATTCAACTGACACATTTTTAAAAGAATATTCTAGAATCGAGTCTAATATAATACTTATAGATGAATCAAGTAGAAATCGTCCTGATTAAACCCAACATGACCTTAATTTGTTTTTAGAATGTTTCAAACTTCATTCCTGCAAGATTTCATTACGGAAAGGTTGACAGCCTTTCAACTTCAAAGATCGCTTTGCGCATTTTATCGTCAACATAATGTTCAATTGAGGTGGGCTATATTGGGAATAATTTTAATACCCCATACACGCAATATGAATATCACTTATCCGCACAGGGGGCGAATAGTATGAACGTGAGAGAATATCGTTGTTGTTGATCGTAGTTTTAAGGAGACCCGAATAAGCTGTTTCGGCACCGTGAGCAGCATTTGGACTTATATTTTCTAGAAATTTTTTGCGAAATAAACTTTGCCTTTATCTTTTCTGAAGCTCAACTTGTGCAAGAATCGAAGCTAAATGACCATTATTAGCGTCGTTAACGTTTGCTGAATAAAACGAAACCAGCTGGCCGTTGACCAACTTTAACGCAAGGCTTACTTCAGCGATGAAGCTCACTTTTCATAGAATTCCTTCATTATCAAACAAAATATTAAAGTAGATCCACAGGAGACCCTTCATAAGTCATTAGAAGCAGATAATTTTACTGTTTAATGGAGATGTCATCGAGCCGTACTTTTTAAAAAATATCGCTCGTCAGCGTGTTACAGTCAATATCGGTTCCTCAAAATCTGTTCAAAGGTTAAGTCTCTAGACTGCGCTGTAATCGATCGTGGTCATGGTTCTCATATGCCCAGGATCATGTTCTACAACTAAATTTCATATAACATACACATAAATGAAGCCAAATCAAATGTCATTCGGACAGTTTTTCGTATATTGTTTCAATTCAAAGCTGCATTACTTAAAAAAAATACCGACAACATTTAATATAAAGGAAACAAATGAATAATAATGCCATCAACGAAGCACAGCGATCGTAAACGTACACGAGACAGGACAGCATCATCAGACGCCCAAAACCATAACGTCCAAATTCGGTTAAGGCATAACGCCCAACCATTTTCCATATAAATTGTTGTTGCGGAATTATTTGAGCATTGGGACAATTTTGATTTAAATTTTGGGCACTATGACATCTCTGGGTGTTACACCACCATGCCCAAATGAAACAATGTCATTGCGCCCAAAACATGGAAAAAGTTTCATAATACCCAGATAAGAGAGCATATCGTCCAAATCAAAAAATGTTTGGTAGGTATTTTGCAAGGATATAAGTGCTGAGCCCACTTACCCAAAATTTTATGTAGAATTATTGTGGCCAGCGAAACCGGTGTTAGACATATCATAGCTTGGAAGTCATAGCCCAAATTGAAAGTCGTAATGCCCAGATTTGCCAACAACAAACTTCTTCGTAAGAAATTTCGGCTTCGTGTCATAAATTTACTAAGATTCGGCTTTGTGGAATGCTTTGGGTGCTATGTCTTACCGGGATTTCGACGTTATGGTTTTGGGCGATATGATGAAACGCCGCAACATCATACTCAGCAAGACAGCGACATAGTCTGTATCTCACGCACCTTAACAAACTGCGGCTGAACTGGAATTACATGAGTTTGTAGAGCTTAGATAAAAATATAAAGTAGATTTTTCAGCTAAGATAATGAGATAATTTCAGAGCAAAGATAATGAAACAGCACCAAGAATTCCCTTTAAAAATTAGCAAGCAAATTTGCATTTCGTACTTTGTCACCAGCTCTATTGACTTTTGGTCATCTTCATTTGACTTATAATTGCCAAATTCATCAATGTTCATAACATTATTTATTTCTTCACTTGCTGGTAAATCGACCACATTTTCAAGCTGAATAAAATAAATTTTACACATGAAGTGATCACTAAAAATAAAACTCAGATTTACGCCAGACAGCAACAAGAGATCAAAATGCGAATATTCTCAGTCTGAGAGCGTTTCAATCTTAAACTGAATATTTTATGAAAGAAAATTACTTAGCAATCTAAATATAAGATCAGTAAATTTCATTTAATCTAATTTCAAAAGGAGGCGTACTTAAAATATGAATAAATATCTTAATATAATATAAGTATACGGCCACACTCGTTTATATAATACATGTCTCTTAGTGCAGAGCCACCAGCAGGCTGAAATGGATCCTTTCCGGAAAACAATAATCTGAATTCAGCAATTGAACAAATCAGTCATTCTTTAAATAGCTGCACGCTTTGTTTTTTGTTAAGAACAACAATTTTTTTGTTAAAAAATTTTTATATAAATAAAATAACTTACTTTAAATAAATTTGATAAGTATTAATTTTTATAATTATAAACTTAATATTTTTATTTACAAAAATATTTCTAAAAATATCTTCGACATAAAATGTTTTTGTTGATATTTTTATATTTGCTTCAAATTGAAATTCCCGATATAACTTTGGAAAATGTCATACAATTCATACAATTAGACTGGTGCACACCTTTAATAAAATATGCAAATCTTCCAAATATATGTCGAGAATTAAGGATTAATTGAAAAATATCATAAAAAATCCAAAAAAAAAAACAAAAATAAAAAACCATACATGGAGAGAGATTAAGTAAAAATTGTGAATTTTCTTAGAGAACTTCAAATTGGAAGTTCTTTATAACTGTACTGGAAACATTAAAAACGCTGTAATGGTGGCCACTGAAAAGCTGCAACTAACTGGTAAAGCGTTAACAATTTGATGAACTAAATTCAATGAAATCCAAGGCATATTAACCCTGCTGTTAGGTCTGGATCATTTTGGTCTAATTTTTTCATATTTTCTTTATAACCTTTGAACGGTACAACATATCGACTTGAATCGTCAGCTAATGTGGGTTTTTCATAAAATAAGTTTGCTATCAAAAAATCAAGCATCTAATATAAAATAGGTGAGAGAAATATAAAAAGTTTCGAAACTTACGTTAAGGGACAATTTTGGTCCGTTGTATGTTTTTCATCGATTGGAGATAAAATACAAAAAATTTCTATGGTATTTATATAGACTAAACTAGTTTTTAGTTATTTTGTTGAAATTACTCTTACTACAAGATCAAGAAAATAATTTTCGGTTTGGCTAGCAAATAAATTTGTCGCAGAAAACACACTTATTTTCGAATTTCGGTTCGCAACAGCAAACAGCAACAGCAAATTCCACCCTAAGTCTGTTGAAGTACTGCTTAGAAAGGCTAAGAAACTGACAATAGTACTCTAAATAATGTCTAAAATTACAAGCCTTTAGATAAATTGTAATAAGAAGTTTTTGGCTTTCTAAGGTACGGTTGTATCTTCCATACATAACCTGATTAGACAGTCGACAGACAACCAAAATTATTTGGCAGATTTCGAGGGCATATGTTGTCTGAATGAGAATTGCCCTCTGAAAACTGCCTGTTGTCCAGTAATCTTCGTGGCAGTTGTAAAACATTGGAAAGACGACTCCCCAACGAATTCAAAAATTACGAAAAGAAGTAAACTTATCGTTACTTCGGCTCGCCACATTATCGATGTACTTATATCCATACTTGATCGGAAAATATGAGACCATTAATTGTATCAAACAAACCATGCACGTTTGCGGACAGCTTATCTTGGCATTTGGATCATCAAAACGAGTTTGTCCTGGTTGTGTTGAGATAACGTTCTCACCAGCAGTACCTATGGGACAGAAGGTCTCATGGAGTTGTAACTCAACTTTTTATGTACTTTCGAGAGTTCCTTCTGCTTTGTTTAGTTATATCGATTCGGCTTCATTTTGATCATTTGCAAAGAACTGTTATCAATCTATATAATTTTAATCTTGTGCCTCGTCAGACCAAATTGTTAAAAATGTGAAAACACAATCGACAAACGTTTCAAAAATTCACGTTTCATAAACTTGTGTATAAAAAGTTTTTAGTGCGATTTTCTACAAGTGTAATTGAAGCTTAGTGTAATTAATTGCTTTATTGTTATGCTTCTTTTACAAACTCTTTCTTAGCATTGATCAAATAGCGAATATAAAGAAACTGAAGTTTAAATCAACTTAATTTAAGTTGTGCACAAGCGATTGGCTTGAGTTCATGGTGCTGAGTTGGTGTGATCGATAGCTAAATCTACGCTAGGGTGTTCCTTATATACAAAGCTTAAGGTTTTTGCGGTTCCGTTTCTTAGATCTAAGCGTTAAAATCACAAAATTCTGATCATGTTTTTGTTTCTTGAATGCATTTTGCACTTGTAATTTTTTTGTGGTTTTTGCACCAAAAGTACTGAGCCTAAAACTTCGGCAAGAAACATAATAAGAAAAAGTTTTGTTTGTTGGCTTGATGTATTTTTATCCGCTCTCAAAATATATATACATAAGAGAAGGAAAAAGTTGGTCTGGGTCACTATAAAATATAAAAGCGGATAGGCTGTATCGTACAAAAAAAGACATTAAGAATTTCAACGCCATGTTGGCATGGTCTAAATAATTCAAAAAAAAGTTTCAACCACATTATACTTACTATTGGGCCCCAATGATATGGAGTATCATGGCATAAATATTCAACTTTATAAAAGAGGTGCGCCCTAATGTACTCGTTTATGGTATATCTGTAATATATGAATGCCAGTAGATGCAATTTAAAAGTTTTCCACTACAAGATAACCAGCCAAACTGAAACAAACCGTATATGTCCATTTCATGCACAATGAAAATTTTCCATTCATGAATAATGCATCAGCCTCAGCTACATACATACAAATTACATATATCTTGAGGGTTTAGTGTTTCAGTATTGTAACGTTTAATCAGTTGGTAAGACAGACTTTTGAAGTTTCAGTTAAAGTTTTTCTGAAAATTCTTTAGCTGAACTAAATTTGTGCTTTCAAAATTACTGTTATTTAAAATAATGTTTCATGAAAATTGGGTTGACTTCTGACGAGACTAATGCTTGTCTTCAAACTAAACCGAAAAACAAGTATTTATCTTGAAACAAGAAATTGCAGCCATTTGGTTAGTGCAGAGTCTACGGTGTAGAAAATATGGACTGTGTGTGTAAACATAGGAGCATAGGAGTTCCGAGAAATGAATAAGATATTAAATATTGTGTAGTGGCATGTCTTCGACCTAGAATTATTCTATCGTAAATGACTTATTCTAGATCTATATATGTAAACTTTGACTAAACTTCGCTGTACTTCGGTCATAGCATGTGCCGAATTCAAACATTTTGGCGATTGCCATAAGCTCTCAACCTACAATTTCTTTTAATTTAATCATGTATTTCATGTCGTATAACCACGAGGAGCTGTAATAACTTTGCTATGAACAAAATAAGCCATTTCTAATCACTGCTGCTCTGTTCCTCATTTAGTAGTCATCTTAGCGAAGAGCTGATTTTTGTTGCTTTAAATTGAGCTCTTACCACTAGCTCCTTTCCAGTTCAAGTTATCTCAATTTCAAAATAAAAATAGAGGTCGTATGAAAAATCTGTCTGACTCTTCTAAATCTAATGGCGTGTAAAAGGTGGCCCAATAAGAGCGCACTTTTTTATTTAAAAATAATAATACGTATGTATGTTTTGAACGGTATGCGATATTGATATTGCATTGCAAAGTAGAAAAGTTCCGATTAAGTACGGACTAAAATATCTCGCAAATAGTCGCCGCAGCTCCGCTGACAGGCCATTTCTTCTTTTCATGAAGCTTTCAATGACTTTTTCCCAAAGAAGTAGCTGCGTCTCACCGATGACGCGTTGGATCTCGGCCTTGAGCTGAGAAATTGTTTCTGGTTTATTCATGTAAGCCCTAATTTTACAAAATCAGAAAGAAAGAAATTGTATGGCGTTAAATCGCATGATCTTGGTCAGGCCAGGCTTGGTGACATCAGAATTTCGTGAGATGGTTTGATCGGGAAATCGTTGCTGCGATAAATTGTTTGTTTCATGCGTGGTGCGGCAGGTGGCACCGTCCTGCTGGAACCACGTGTCGTCCAGATTCATGCCGTTGTTGGGGCTACCAGAACCCAATCACACCGCCACACCAGACATTTGCTCATTGTGGATGCGTTTGTTTCTCACGGATCGTGTGAGGATTTTCTGAGCCCCAAATTCAACAATTTTGTTTATTCACTAAACCAATCAGATGGAAATGCGCTGCACTTTGCTCCATTACCCATTGAACGAATTGCCAGTGCTGTGCATGGTCTGCAGGTTTGAGGTCTTGAGTAAGCTGATTCTTGTACTGGTGAAGGTGGAGGTCTTTTGCTAAAATTCGCTGCGTATTGCTTATTTGAAGTTGTTGAGATGCCGAATTGATGTTTTCGGGTTTTTGGGGACACTCTCGTTGACAGCAGCAATTTTTTTAAGAAACCGAATTAAATTTTCGATTTCCTTGTGGTAATAGGGATATGATGTCCTAATCATTCTATGGGATTCTTAATAACATATTGCGCTTTTAAGGATCAAGGTAGGACGGGTACAGATGCGCGTATCTCAAATTTCATCTACGAGATACCATTTACTAATCCGATATGTCGCAACTTCTATATTAATTTAGTTTCTTGACCATTTTTTTTCTATTTTGCTGGCTACTTTTATTTTTCACATGCACTGATGGTCAAGCCTAGTTCATTTCCGTTTAGTTTAGTTTAGCTTCCGTTATATTCAGGCATAGGGACTCTGAAATAAATTTTTTTTGTGAGTGGGTATTTTAGAAGGGTGTGCCAAGAATTCCCCTCAGCCGATTGTTTTGCTAGCCGAATATATAGACGGGTCCCGCACCGGCTTATCCCTAATAAGATAATGGTTGCATAAAATATTTATAATATTGCTTCATGCATAATGTACGTTGAATTTGAATTCAATCGACAATTAACCACGTTACCACAACATTACAAAACAACCCCCCACACATTTATTACAAAATGGCGCCGACGCGAAGGAGGCTTCGTGTCCATAATCCACCAAGTTTCTTCAAGTTTCTTAACTACTCTTTTAATTATTGACACATTAGGTGCACTTTCTTTCGCGAATTTTGCGAGCGGTCTCAGCGTAACTTTCCCATTTTTGTATTAAGTTTTCACAATGATAACTCATTGTTCTTTTGTGTAGCGCTCTATTTTTAATAATCGGCACAATCATTGGTTACAGCTGTCAAATTTCCAAATTGCCACTTGTACGAAAACAATATTATACAAAATTTAAAAAATGCACTCTTATTGGGACACCCCTTATTTCACCTGTAAGTCTTCGCGTTTAAAATTTATAGAATCGGTCACTTAAACTCAAATAATGTACAATACTTTGATATTCCTCAAATTTTTAATACCTATAACCATACCTAGAGTGACAAATTTGATGTTGTAGAGGTGAGAAACAATGAAGACATTTTTATTTTTATTTGGATTATTAAAATTTTAAAAGATTTAAGATTGAGAACATTTTTTCCAGTAAAATTTTTTGTTATTAGCGGTGCTGCCCAGACAGCGAGCTGGCGCTCAGAGGGAGTGAAAATAAGAATAAGGAGGCGCTTAAAAAGCGTTAAAGAGCGTTAAGAAGCGTGCACATATACTTAATTATCAACACACGTTTATCGTTGCATGTAGTAGTGGGCACTACTGCCCAGTAGGCATGGGAAGGAGCTTGCAGGCCTTCTAGCAGGCCTTCCTTGGTAAGATTAAGGCCTTGCCACCTCCTTTCAAACTTACTTTCTTTTTTATATGAAACGTCCCGACAAAATAGGCCTTCTTTAGCAGGCCTGATAGAAATACTCTTCAAGCAGGCCTTCCTACATCGCTTGCGTCAAGAGCCCTTTTAAGAGCGCTTACCATAGAAGGGGTCACAGAAGTACTTTGAAAAAATTAAATCTTAATACGTCGCGAGACTCTTAGTTAAATGTTTTTTTTCATCTGCGTCAACCCCCCCTTCCGTTGATATTATTAATGTTTATTTTTTGTGACGTTTTTCTTAATTTATAATTTCACATTGAATACCAAACACTTTACCACCTTAAGATAACAAGAATCAGAAGACTTGGCTAGCAACATGCACACCGTTCCTTACTTCTAACCATGTATCAATTTTTGATGTCGTATAAGTACAATCCAATGACAAAAAAGTAATGTCGAATCATAAAACATTGCAATACATGAAATAAAAAAACACATGAAGTCCTTCTTTTTTGCCTTCTATTGTGAGGCCTTATAGCACTGCTGCTGTGGGAAGGCCTTATAGCACTGCTGCTGTGGGAAGGCCTTATATCAGTACTGCTGTGGGAAGGCATAATAGCACGCCTGCTGTGGTAAAGCATAATAGCATTTCATGAGTATACACTTAATGGATTTTAACTATTCTGCTAAATAAAATTTCACTACTTAAAAAATTTACTTATTGTTAATATTGGCAGATTGTAAATAAAAACAAAAATCATAGTAAAAAAAAATTTTTTGTTATTTACATGAAAATTTAGTTTTGAGAAGGCCTCTTACAATCGGAGCAGTGCCAGCAGGCCTTCTCCGGGGAAGGCCTTGCTCACTTGCCTGCTGGGTGGTTATAAGTCAAGAACGTAGCTGGGTAAAACGTAGAGCACGCGTGACCGCGGCAGAACGAGAATAACTTATCATATACGTACATAAAGCGAGAGAGCGTAAACATCAATTCAGTTTGAATTGAATAGCGAAGGAAGCTAGTCTGGAATCGCACAAAACATAAAACACAACTACACATGCAATCATGGGAGACTACGGGTGTGGTACACGGAGAAAACACTAGCTCAAATTTTAACAAAAAGGAATAGATGAATACAAAGTTAAGAGCTGAGAAGAAATATTACTTTTACAGTAATAAATAAGAAATCATTATGAAAAATTCTATTCTAGTTTGTAATTTATTTAATTTTACATTTTTTATTAAGTGGATATTAAAAAATAATTTTCTTCATTTTATTTATCACCTAAAACTTAAAAATTATACAAAGACTTTATTAAATTTTAATAAATTGCGACATAGAATTTTTACTAAAGCGCTCATCAATGTGAGCATATTTCATATTGTAATTTATGATTCCCGCTTTAGAAAATAATTTTTACAAACTCTTATGTTATAAAGTATGATTGAATTAATTCATAAACATGCATATTAATATTTTAAATCAAGATAAGTAGTTTTTATTATGTTTGTGTTTTGTTTGCTATGATTCTTAACTGGTCAATGCGAAAAATTAAGTAAAGTGTGTTTGTAGACTCTTCAACATCGGCTAACAAAGCTTACTGAAGATGTGACGTAGCTGTCACTGAAAATAGTATAAGCAGCTGGTTGCCCATTTTTTGTTGTAATTTTTTTGTTGTTTTTGCACTAAAAGTACTGAACATAAAATTTCTATAAAGTATATAAAAATTACATAGCTGATGTAATAAATTCTAAAAATCAACTTCAGTTATTAATTATTTCATCATACAAATTTTACAATGTACTTTTTAATAATATTACATCTCTTAACGAAAAAATAGTACAGTCCTTTTAAAATTCAATAAATTATTTCAGTAATTTAGTACGTGAATTAAGTTATATTAATATCTACTTTGTAAAAATTTAAAACATGCATTCGAAAATTGATGAGAACGAAGATGCAATTTTTATATTATGCTTAGAAATTTTTGTTAGAAACTCGAACCGTTTCTAGATTACTAAAAATTCTACTAATATTTCTGTAATTTTGATTAATATTTACAAGAATTTCGGGCTCTTGTTTTTTCCGTGTAGTGCCCAGCTCTGGGCAAGAATGATAAAATACAGATTGCGTCATCACACACACAAAATTTGATGTGTTCTGCGCATGTACACCACTGACGTCATTTTAAACTTAATTCTGATTGACTGAAAATTGTGAGCTACAGAAATCATAAAACGTGTGGAGAGCGTAAAAGTGGGACAAATTGATTTATTTGTGTATATTATGCGGCAATACATGACAGTAATCTGACATTCAGATTTTGTTTTGTCTTTTATCGCCGTTCTTCAGTAAATATTTGCCCAGACATTACTTTCAAAATTCACGCTTGATGACGGAGCACTTTTATTGTGCTCATAGATTGGCTATAAATATTCAATAGTAATTCATTTTCAAGCCGCAGTGCCGTAATGGGTTCAAACTTTTACTTCTCACTTACTCACATTTGAAGACGAAGAGCGTTATTGCCGATGTTTATATATCCATCACGATATGTAATAATAATAGGATCTTCATCGTTGTAGAGTTGTTGCGTGAAACTTTCCTCTTCTAAAGGCTGTTTCACGCCTGGGACTGCATCGATATTTCAGCATGGGCACATTATTTTCAGTTAATCCTTTTTAACATAAGATAACGTCAACGTTAGACCTCTAGCTAATCAGCTGCTACTCATTCATTTCGAATTTTAAAACTTTTTTCAAAGTGTGCTTCTTTCGCAAAAGTCAATCCACCACTTCAATTGCTTACTTGTAAACTGGAAGTAACGTAATGTTTTTCCAGAACCTGTTTTGCCAATCAAAAATAAATATATTTATAGACATTTCGTTTTAACCACAAAACATATTCAAATGTATTCCACTGTACACTGCAATTGCTTTATTTTTCCTCTCTCAAAATGCTTAGTGCAGAGTTGCCACAACTGAAAATATTAATACATTTTCTTTAGAATGTGTTCAAATTCAAGAATTTTTTATCATTCTTAGTCCAAAGCGACACATAAAATATATATTATTTATAAATGACTTACACTATCTACGTAAAATATATAATAATGATAGCATACGAGTAGGTATATAGCAAATTCCATCATTCTTGGTTATAAGTATTAGTATGACAAGATAAATACAATTTTTTTGTGGTGATTTTATTTAATTAAGCAACATTTTATTTTGATAAAGTTAAAGCGCGTCACACCTTCCTTATAAGCGAACATTTTAAAAACCAATTGATTGAAGTCTTAGAGTCATAATAAACAAACTTTGCACGAAAGTGTTTGATGATACAAGCAAGTACTTTCTGAAAAGTAGGCGTGACAAGTTCTGCAAGTGGGCGTTAAATTTCCCATACCATCATACCAGTAAAAATTTTTAAGCTCTGTTAATGCAATGGCACTAAACTTGGCTTCGAACTTTTGCTGATGCAGAACAACATTGGATAAAAAGTTGACGTGACTTTTGTTAAAGAAACTTGGGAAGTAACGGACAGTATATGAAGCACAATTGATTTTGAATGCAATGTAAAAATACATAAAAATATTATGTTTTAAAAGATATTTCATTAATTTTTATAAATGTTGCTAATATTAAATAGAAAAAATAACTAATCAATACAAGAAAATTTAAAAAGTGTCACAGAAAATGATAAAAATGTTCGGCGAAAATTATTTCCGCTACTCATATCGCTCACTTCAAGACTGACATAACTCAAAAAACCTAAAGTGGGAGAAAAAAGTATTTAAAGTTTTCAAAGAGTTGATTTTTATATGATAATGATGAAAATTATGTCTAAATAAACTCTTCTCACAAAGCAAGTTTATAAGATACCTTTCTGATTTTTTCACACAGAAACATAAAATGGCGGATATTTCTGCATCATTAACTCAAAAAATCACTGTTTTTGAGTTATGTCAGTATTGAAGCAAGTGATATGTAAAAAAATATCGTAAAAATTTACTTATATGTTTTTTCGAATATCTAATATATATCAAAAAA
This sequence comes from Meiosimyza decipiens, assembly GCA_963680825.1. Lineage (NCBI taxonomy): Eukaryota > Metazoa > Arthropoda > Insecta > Diptera > Lauxaniidae > Meiosimyza > Meiosimyza decipiens. The sequence goes on from OY804260.1 coordinate 51,327,880, forward strand.
TTTTACGCATACGCCGTGTTATCTCGAAACGAACTGCAGTATTGCGCTTATATTTTACGAATCACAGTTACAATATCTTTGCAACATGTCATAACTGCACTGCGGTAAAAGTAAAATGAATTTAAAATCAGATGCTCGTTATTCGATATCTTGAATATTTAGTGCATTATAAACGAGAAAATCTTAAATCAAACCGGAAATTTTTAAATTAAATGGATCAAGAACTGTTAAATAAAAAAAAATCCACGAGCTCTACATAAATATATTTCAATAAGCATTCTAAAGTAATCCCCAGTATGAACGTAAATGTTTTTTCGTGTTTATTTTATTTTAAACAGAATTGATCCAGATCCAATGGAATTTCGATTTTGTTATTTTTAGTCCGATTGCACCAAAAGCAAATACGTTTCCTGTCTTCCAGCACGTTGCTGTTTTTTTCTCAGTGTGAGTTAGAACTATCAAAATGTTTCTATGATCCTTAGGTTCATGCGACAAAATGTTCAAAAAGGCTAGAAGCTTATTCGAAATTGCATATTTTTTGCTTCTGTGTGGAAAAAGTTTGGTATCCCATGAAGAAGAAATGACAGAGATAACTAAATTGAAGTAAAGCTAGTAACGGTGTTAACTTCATCCAGACTGAAACTCTCATAACCTACACTACATTGAAAGTACTTTCTAAATAAATGTTAAAAATACATTGAAAATTAATCACCTAAGGTTTTCATGAAAATCGTGTGTGCCAATTATGAGCTATAAGAAATCAAAATTTTCAATTGTTGAATTGTTGCCCACTTTTCCAATGCCGCCCACTTTAAGCTCAATTCAAGATATTTATGATCTGCATCCGTGTACTTCATTTCATCACAATATCTTGCATGTTTAACGAGTTATGGCGTTATTCAAGTTAAAATTTAGGACTGTGCTAGGCCCTTTTAAAAGCCTTTGCAAATTTGAAACCTAGCCCAATCTTAATTTTGTTCACCAAATCACCAAGCTTCATCAAAATCGCAGCAACTTTTTTCAAAATGTGCAGGGTTATATTTACATAGCGTATGGGCGGTGGGCGTGGCCGAGAACCGATAATGCCCATTTTTACATGCTAGCAGCTTGTAAGAAGGTGTGTCCTACGTGTCAAATTTCATTGAATTATCTTGCTTAGTTTTCCCATAAACGTGATTTCAACAGACAGAGACACTGACAGACAGACAGACAGACGGACATAGCTATATCGACTGAGGTGGTGACTTGCTACACCTGTCACGCCCCCTTCCATGCATTACAATCGGTATGACAAAGTGAATAATCCCTTTGTGTAGGGTATAAAAAGATAGAAAATTACTGTAATTGGCATAGAACAAAACTTCCGTACAAGTTCATCTCATCAAATGCTCTGGAATATTCCAATTTTTTGATTTCCTTTTTTGGCTCTGGTATTCGACACTATTACTTATACGAGTATTAACATGTAAAATTTGTTTGTTTGTACGAGGGTCGTTTGTATACGTCAGTGTCCTTTTGAACAAAAGGTTTTTCCGGCAAATAAGCATTTTATTTCTCAATCCAGTCTCTCAATTTATGGACTTTTACCATAGTGACTACACATGTGTGCACCCGTGTATAGTCTTGATGTAACAAAACTTATTTCTTCGCCAAATGCGGTCGTTTCTGCTTCAAATCAATATCGAATCTGTCCAAAAGCTCTAAATAATATTTGGCAGTGATTGTTTTACTTTTTTTCAAGATTATCCATATAAATGACACCGCGTGCATCCCAAAAAACTGTGGTCATGAACTTGTTAGCCGACAGACCCAGCTTGGCCCTTTTTGGTGCACGTTTACTCGAAGAATTCCACTGTCTAGATTGTTCCTTGGTCTCTGATGTGTTGCGGAGGGTTCATGTTTCATCCACGGTAACGCAAACACTCGTTCGGTTTGCGGCTGAACAATGCCAAACACTCCTTTGAAGTAGTCACACGGTTGTGCGTATAGTCGAGTGTGAGCAATCGTGGCTCCCATCGCGCTGCTAGCTGATTCATGTCCAAATATTCATGTAAAATGTGATATACCTGCTCAGTTGAGTGTTTACAGTCCAACATCATTCCATGGACTTATCGACGATTTCTGGGGTGACGATTTCTGGCAATCTGAATGTTCGGCATCACTTGTGCTGGTACGACCACAACGGAACTCAGTAAACTCACTCCTTAAACATTGAAATTGTTGGTACAGAGTCATCAAAGAAATAACGCTTAACCCTTCTGTGTGTTTTCTAAACAAATTTTTTTTTACGTTTGGGCATGCTCTACAACTCTGGCGGTATATAAACATTATTTTTTCATATGAGTGGTTTTAACTGATCAGTTCTGGAGATGTCGTTATTTTGTACAGTTCGAGCCAAGAAATTTGAAGTTTTAATAAAACTTGTAAAGGAGTACCCAGAAACCCTGTTAGGTGCTATTTTTTTGTCACGCACAAAAGGGTTAATCAGCACACGAAATTCACTTTTTTCCATTTATATTGAAATTCACGTGGCTGTCTGCTTTCAATGGCTGTCAAACACAAACTAAATGACACAGCCTGCTCTTAATTTGACAGAAGTCTATTTGTAGATGGCGGGAGAAGTTTTGCATTAAAAGCAAAGTAAGGCATTCTGCAGCAGAAGCTACGTGTATGTATGCTCTGAACCGATTTTAAAAATAATAGAAATATGCACTATCTCTAAGTAACATAGGTTAAATATTAGCAGCGTGGCACCTATGATGGCAGAAGTTTGAACATTCAGTGCTAGGAGGTATATTGTCTATGCTAAGCACCTTACGAATTATGGACAGGATTAGACAACGAGGCATGGCATCTCTTACACAAAACTATTCTGAAAATGGGACCGTGGGACCATTTGTCTGCAGTGAGAACTACGTAGTATACAGACGGGGTTGTACGACGAGAAGTGGGCGGACAGAGCCACGGGTACAGCTAGTGTTAGCTAGCTAGTAGAACGTTTTTACAGATAAAATGCTATTTGTGGGCATATTTCAATCTTTTCAATCTTCGTTTTATTGCTTTTTAGGCCCATATTTCGTTTGCTGCTTATATCTTTACGTAGAAGCTTGCTCTAAACTTTAGTTTAACTCGTTTCCTAATGTGTTTTTCCTTTTCAGCTGAGATAAATACTTTATGCCTATTTCGGTTAGATTCTTTATTATCTTATCCATAAAATATTTCATTCACTGAGTCTATTCGTATTGATTTATATAGTCCCATTTTACATAAGACAATAATTGCCTTGACAACGCTTATATTGTAAGCGAGAGAGTAGACCGGTTTAGAACTGGTGCATAGCCCTACTGAAAACATAATATCAATTGAAATAGAATAAAAATTATTTATAAAATATCTTCTTACTAGTGCAATAATTGTATGCATAATTTAAGATACCATGAAATACTTGGAAGCACATTCATTCCAACTGCAAGCTAAGTGTCTGCTGCAAAAAGCACATGCGGTTAGGAATGCAGAGCCATTTGGTTGGAAGCAGCTTAGTTTAGTTTAGCTTCAAGGGAACCTAACATAAGCAGTTTTAATTTGTAACATAGACCGATTTGGTTCGACAGTAAAGAAAATAATTAAAATACAAAACTGGCGCCCAACCACATAATTGATGAGTATAATGATTAAAAATTCAAATGATCTTCACAAAAAGTGTTACATAAAACAAAATAAATTCAGGCAAAACATTGTTACAACAAATATCCACAAGAATACTTGAAGAGAAGTGAAGAATTGAAGTCAACTTTATCTAACCGACAAAAGAACTCACTCGCTAGAAGATTCTGTAAGAATACAAGATACTACGCGGCATTGTTTTGTAACAGAAAATCTAAAGTAGAAAATTAAGACAATATCTCCCTATTATTCTTCTCCACAGATTACAGCTGACATTCACACACGGATATATTACAGAATAATCGAACTCGCACTATATCCCAATTTATTTCGGAGCAGCTAGAAATTTATGAAAATTACCTGTGTATATCTTAAGCACATCACTAATTTCACGCCAATATATGAGCAAATCGGTGGCAATATCGCGTTGGTGCCCGCTATATATAGACAAACCCAATGGAAAATCTGAAAGCAGCTTCCAAAGGCAACACGTCAGATGTGATTTTTCGAATGCATTTAATTTTAAATTCCTATTAAATTAAAAAATAAATTTACTTCGCATTCACAGAGGTTTGAACCTGGACATTCCGTGCTGTTACGTGCGCAGTTTTACGACATCAGCTAAGCCTCTTGTTATATTTTGGCTGGCTAAAGAAATTAAAGACTCGATATATTATTTTGACAGAAAACTAAGTTTTAATCTTAATGACATTAATAGGAAGTTGGTTAAGATCTGAACAACTCAAACAAAAAAAAAAAAAATTAGTTGAAATATTTTTTTCAGTATTTAACTTCATTGAATATATATAGCACATTTTCTATTTATGTACTTCCAAAAATGAGCTTCTCCTCAACATCCACGGAAGCGTATTTTTATGCTTCCAAAGATGTGCTACTACTTAGCATTCAAGGCTTTCAAAGATGTGCATTCCTGCAATGACATCCTATGTAAAAAAAGATAAGCAGTGAGAAGTGCATTGGAAGCAGCTCTCTGTTTCCCTTGAAGCACATCCGAAGCTCTTAGTATGCGCTTCCGTTTCTCGTTGAGAATTAAAATTATCACCATAATAAAAATACAAATAAATCACTTAATGCTTTTAAACAGCAATGAAATTTTGAGCCATAGAATCATAATACCAACTTTTGCCGCGTAGGAACAAAATATCTTTTGATAATAACAATACATAACCCATTATGTTGGCGAAGCAAAATTTTGTCAATATGCTTATGTTAAATTTGAAGGAAATTGAATGTATATGAGCGTAGGAAAAATTTCGGCACCCATTAATGATCTATTACTAGTGCTTCACCAAGAACCGACTACCGGCACCGATAGCGAGATGATATTAAAAAATTATTTCTTGTATGGCCGAGGACGAGAAGATCTGGCTGGCATCTCGTTCTGGGTACGATGTAGTAGGTACGATAAACACTATATTATCGCTGAGAACCAGACATCGGCCAGACCTTCTAGTTCTCGTTAGTACATTGGCACTTTGTGGTAAAATTTTTTTTTAAAATGATATATCCATGCAACAAAAACACTTTAAGCGCTTTATCTTGACATCTATGGCAGCTAAAGCTATGAAACTTGATACGTGATCTACGTTGGTTTTGCCAAGCTACTAAGCGAGATATAAACGGGATTTAGCAATGCAACAAAAACACTTAAATGGCTATTTTTGTTATTTACACCAAGTTGTGATATTTGGTACATGTACCCAATTGTCTGCAGTAAGGACAGCGTTAAGTTTGGAGGGGGTTGTAAACGGGGAGTCACGGGCAAAACCGTAGGACCAGTTTGTCTGTTTATTATATATACAATTTGAGATATACAGTACGACCTCGGTCAATGCAACCCTCGATAAGTGCAACTCCTCAATGTTCGCAACGAGTAAATTTCTTTCATTACAGACTAAGTACTTGAGTGCAACATTTCAAACAAATTTTACCTCGCTTATTGGAACGTATGCCATTCGAATATTCTCTGTAGCATTTTTCCTGGGAAAACGAATATTGTTGAAAGTGTGTGTGTTTTCCCCAAGATGGAAAAATGCTTATGCAAATGGTTTCTTAAGCAAATAAAAGATGATTTTCTTTTGATGAATTGACGTTACCTAAGATCTTTTGACTCCATGATTGCAACTTCCGCGGATATTGCAACAAGCTTGGTTTTTATTAGTAGCGTTAACCGAGGCCGCACTGTATACAATAGATAGCATACAAAAATGTATAACTTTCAATGGCAATATAACAAGAAATGATGAATATTATAAAGCTTCCCAAACTGATGAAACTCCCGAATTCCATGCGCCAAAGTGGCTACACGCCTAAGCGGAGTACAATTTAGATAATTATTTCTGTCCCTTATTTGTAGAAACTGCATATCCTATACAATGAAAACAATAAAACGATTCCAGGCAACCTTTGAATTTCATATATTTCATATATTTATTACAGCATGCTCATTACAACTTCATGTATTAAATTGGTCTCCAAAATCTCTAAAAGCAGCTCTCTAGGATGCAACCACAAGTGGCCTAACCAGGACCGGGTAACAATAACGAAACGAGTTGAAGGAATGATACGCAGAGACGCTCTTATTTAAGAAGAGGGAGAGCTAAGACACTGTAAGAAATATAATATATATTATCTATTACTACCACTGGCAGCACATTCATTCCAATAGAAATAGATAAACTGCAAGCTAAGTGTCTGATGCGTGCATCCGCTTAGGAACGCAGAGTTAGTTGGTTGGAAGCAGCTTAAGTTAGTTTAGCTTTAAGAGAACCTAATGAGAGCAGTTTCAATTTCTAACACAGACAGAGGTATTGCTATTGAAATAAGACTGGTTCAAATGACCATATTATTAAAATGCTAAGTTATGCCATACTTTTCAGAAACTTTGAGTCTTAAAACTTAAAAATATTTCCTTAGTGTAAGATTTAATAAAGTTTTGTTTGGATATAGCGCAATGAGCATGTACTCTTTTGGTTTCAAGTGCACTGTTATAATTAAAATTACAGTAAATTTAAGACTAAAAAATTACAAAAATTAAGCTTCATCACTTTTATAATTAAAAATTTATCCTATTCGACTTTTGCTGACAGCACTATAATCTTTAGACTTAATTAATTCACGATATACCTGCATTTTTCGGAGCGGTCAGTCTCCAGTTACTAAATACTCTGATGCAAAATAAATAAATTTTTATATCAACGTAATTTTATATAAAAGCGAGAAAAGTTTTATCTCGCGACCCAAAAAACTCTGCAAACAATTGAATTTGTTGAACTAAATCCTCACTTAAGGCAACTGGATCTTTTTTTTAGTTACCTTCACACACATCAAACTGAGATAATGGACACAATATGGGTTCCTCACCGTTTAATCTGGCAAATAACATTTTTGCATTGAAGTTTATTATTAATAAAGTGTTGCAGCTCTGCTTATCTTACATAATAATGACACATAAAATTTATATTTTATTTAAATTAAAAATAACGAAACCATTCTGTTTTAATCTTTATTAAAAAAACAAAAAAAAACGACTGACTTAGCAGACGGCATTGCAGTGTTCCCCAAAAACTTAACAAAACTGGTAATTATTGTTATGAAGAAAAGTTACAATAAAAAGTAATTGCATTATACGATATAAATACCGACTGTCAGTAATATCTATATATTGAATCTGAATAAATGAATGAAACAAGTTTGTTTTAATACTCATTAACTTTGCCAGAATTCGAAATTCGCCATCTGTTCTGATTAAAAATCGATCGAGTGGTGGATTGTATAATAATTTTGTCCAGAGTTTTACTTGCTGTCCATTGTTGCACAGGTTTTCAGATGTCGAGATTACAATACGTTGCGCACTAATTATATCCATACTTTGATCTAAAAGTTTAAAAAAGACCGATCGAACAGATAACCCTTGTAGCAAAAAAAGGTTTTATAGCTTCCTTTGCAGACTTTTTAAAGACAATTAGAAAGACAATACATAACATATTATATATAAATTCTTTAAAGGGGCTTATAAGAACCATTTTCCTCTCTTTATTATATTTCAAGAGAGTCCGTAAAGTCTCTTTCTGAGCTGCTGAAAAGACACCTTAAAATCATCTAAAAAGATTTCCGGATTTCCGGCCTTAGAGATTTTGTGAATTTATTTATTTTGCAAATTGTAGAACTTTATTATATGTATTTAATTTTATTTTAATATCAAATTTAATTTTTACTTACTTTACGCATATGCAAAGTCGGTCTCGAGCCCATGTCGTAGCGATTCATAGTTGTATGTGCTACCTACTAGACTATCTGTCCTATATAATATTATATGTCAAAGGCGAATTATGCCTTTTAAATATTTAGTTTGGTAATGCGACAAAAAGTGAACAATAATGAGCCCAATTTCATGTGTCTCTGAAACATTAGACGTCATGTCTTTCATGACTTTATAGCTTGTTATAGCAAGATTTTATAGCACTAAATTTTGCTACAAGGACAAAGTATCTTGTTAATTACGATAAAAGGCTCTTTAAAAGGCATCACTGTTTTGTAAGGTGAACTTTTGTCTTCATAACTTCCCCTGCTGCTACTAGGGAATCCAATTGATTTTTTGGTTTTTGGTAGGTTATGTTCATATAGAAGAGAGCAACTTAATAAGGATAGATTCCGCAACGAAAGGTTGCATTTAACTTCTAAATCATTTGACATAGCTTATGAAGCACTTACCCCCTATCCTGCCTTTTTTTATCCAACGTTCTAAGAAGCGGTAACTAAAAAAAACTCGTTTATTTGTCATAATATCATGTACTCATGATATTAAGTAAAAGATAAAAATATCCGTAGCAATACTTTCAAAGTGCAATAATTTATAAAATAAATGTTAAATTGTTTTTTATTTCACGGCATATTTTTAGTTATATATCTTTTTAACTGTTTTCAATTATTTTTATGGTAAGAGATGAAGTTTTACTTTCTTTTTTGCAGTATTTACGGATATACGCACAGGTGCACCTTGAGCCTGTTTCTTATCGTGTCATGTATCAAAGTGATGAAATACACATACATACATCTACACATGTATGTCGGCCTGATTTCTGTTTTCAAATATGTCAGCAGCACAATAAGTCTTATGTACTTGAAAACTGCAATAGATGGTGACCAAAAAGATAAACGTATTCGCACCCACAGTGTTAAAGCAGTTTCTTGTATTCTACTCCCCACAATGTTTCTTTCAAAAAAAAACTTTTTAGAAAATAATTTTTTTTGATTTTTAAATGCAGAAATATGCCCAAAATTCAGCTTTAGATAAGAATTAAACAATATATAAAATTGAAAGAAAATATCGGAGAAAGAAGTTAAAAGGTATGCAGTTGCTTGAAGAAGGACCGATATACATACAATAGGAATTTTATTTTAAATCACAAAAATTTCAGCTTCCTATATCAACTCTATGAAAGGCGTGAGCAGAGTTTTTGTTCCATTTTATTGAAATTTAACAAAAAATAAAACGAACTAATTGATATATAAAAAAATCTGCCTTAGGTGCCAAGATATAGCGAAATAGTTATTTCTATTGCATGAGATATGGCAAGCCCACATTTTTCATGTAACTGAAAATGTGATTAATATGCATCCGAAAGTGTGGAATTGTGGATCAGACCCTTAGCCGAATCCCAGTATAACGGATATTTGGCATAAGTCAATTTTCTCGTAACTTTTGTACTGTACATTTGGGATCCAATGAATAACTATTTAAGACTTATATTTTTCGTTTAAAATTTCTTCTAAATGAACAAGGTCTATATCCTATAGGTCTTTAGAAGATATTTCCATCGGCATACATATTTGTATATCCTTAGTAACGGATATATATCTTGTTTCTGGTAGGCTCCAAACACAATCTAAAATATATTTTATTTTAGTTGAAAAAATTAAATAATCTAAATTGATTTATTTTTTTGACAAGCCTGTGTATCCATAAGGACTTCCAATATCGATCAGTTTGTAGCTATAAGTGTACTTAAATACCTTTTTTAAGATGTACATATGTATTTGTGGTGACTTAATACCAACATAAATAAACAATAACACACAAGAAACACCATACACAAAATCCACTTATAAATATGTTTAAGTTCTTAATGTAAATTTTGAATAACTAAAAAACTTTGTTTTATATTGAAAGAAAAAAATTTAAATTCAATTTAAAATATCTTCTTAAGCAATTCAAAATTACCTTTATCACCTTTAAGAACCGTATATATACATACATACATACATACATACATACACATATAAATGGTGTAAGAATCATTTCCCTGACTGCATGTACTGGGTCTTTTCAGATCATATTTTGTCCTGTGGGGTTTCTGAAAGAAAATTATAGACTTATACCCTTGGGAAGAGCTGTAGTGCTAAATTAAACATTTCAAATTTAGTTTATTATTGTTTTATACACATATATGGGACACACTAGGTTAACCGGGACAGAGGTCTGCCCAAAAATGAGCGCTGCAGAAAAACGATTTTAAATGTTCAAAATGTTCGTATGCTCAAGAGCTTTCAGATCAGGACGATTGTTTTCGAATTTCAAAATAGCGGCTCCAATATGGCGACTGGAAGCCGGAGAATAATCGAGTGTCCAGCAAACAAAGCTTAAGAAATTCGCAACCGATCGAGTCATATCTTGGCTCAAATTGTAGATGATGAACGCCTCTCAATCTCTCATCTGGTTCGATAGCTTGACAAAATCCAAAATGGCGTAACCAATATGGCGGCCAAAAATCCAATATGGTGCCGGTTTTTTTAAATTCATCCGATTTGCACCAAATTTGGTATACACTGGTCTTGGCAGTTACTGATCACGAATCCGAGTTCAAATTTTCCAAACTCAAGATGCGAATCCAAGATGGCGGACGTATTTTTTAAAATTCAAAATATGTTCGACACACACTTTTTTTTTATTTTTCTTTAATGCTATTCTTCAATTAATGCTGAGAAAATATATACTTTCCAAACGATATTTTCAAAATAACTTTGGAAAATATCAAACAATATTCAAAGTTATGACAAGAGTTTCGTCATGAAATTGTGAACCAATCCTTAGGATTGATTGAAATATAACATATGAAAACATCAAGAAAAAAAAAACAGATGTTACTAAAAATGTTTTCAGAAACATTTTTATGAAAAAAACTATGTTTAAGTAACTAAAGGTTTTTTAATTTTTATCATAAGATATTCCATACCCTTTAGTTTTTGAGATATTTCGTTTCAAAATATGTTAATAAAATAAAAAAAAAAACAACACAGAGTGTGCAGTTACTTAAAGAATGACCGATATATACATATCATGGTACTCGTTAAAAAATTCCAATTTGCTTGTAAGAAAACATTGAAAGAAGTCTACAAAAAATTGTTTATCAGCGCAATATATCTTTTTCGTAAAAGTTCATAAAATAGGTTCAGATTAGTTTTTCCCTAAGGTGTATTTTTCGAGTTAATAAATGAAAAAAAAAAATATATATTACATACTCGTATATATAGCTAGCTAGGAAAACTTTAGCTTTTTGGTGGCTAAAAAAATGTAGTTTGGAATTAACATTTTTTCTTAGTGTAAGAAAATCATTAATATAAACTCTTTAGTTCAAAGAAGCTGGGAAATAACGGACATTTAATAAGCAATGTTTAATGTTAACAGGTAATAATGATGAATCTTGGAAAAGTTCATTTTTAGTTCTTGATCGCTATACTATACTTAGTTTATAAAAAAATGGGAAAAACCTATAGTTAGTAACAAATATTAAATACCTTAGCAAATTTGGTACTCATAAGGGGGGATTTTTACAATAATTTTCTATATGTCGTCTGAAGCTTTATTACTTTGCACTTGATAGTACGGAGGGAGCGTCACAAAGCATGTAGTTGAAACTTGGTATCCTAAAGATAGACTTTTGCTTCAATAAGCACTCGATCCATTAAAGCCGCATAATTGAAATTGAATAAAAAAACACACCGAAATTTTATAAAAGAAAAATGTATAAGATCAGAATGCCTTATAAAACTTTGTCTTTACGAATTCAATGTTTAAAGTAAATCGGAAAATTAAATAAAAAAGTCTTTGAGGTATCAAGCCTTAGCTAGTTATATTTAGTGTTAAGCTGGGAAATGAATTCTATCGATAGAACCCTAACTGTGTGACTCTGTCCCGCTTACTGAGTGACATTAACTTTTGTGACACTACCTCCCGAATTATGGTGGCAGTGTCTATTAAAATGCAATACAGATCTTTCATTCAATATGTAAATGGAAAAACTAGTGTTTTTAGCAGTATAATAAAAAAATATAAGCTTATTTGTACACCAGAATCATCGACTTGATTGCATATAGTATATATACACAAACACACATATATATATATGTATACATATGTATGTATGTATGATATATGGGAACCACACATTAATATGAATCAAATGTATTTTATTTGGAAAAAATTTTAGTTGAAATATGTTATATTTAAATCAAATAAATATTTAATTTGCTGTATTCAATCATATCGTTTTCGCAGTGTACAGACATATAAATATGTACATCAGAGCTGTAAGAAATTGCATTTAATTGAGAATTTTAGTCAACTGACTTCTTGGGCACATAACTACTGTATATCAGATTTCAGTCACAATCTTATTGGACCCACATTCCTTCTTCCAATAAGGTAATAATTATTATGTTTCTTTTCTGTGTCGTATCTCTTATGTATGAGTATGTGTGTAATAAAAGAATTGACATACAATATCCCAAAAAACAGAAACAAACAGAAACCAAAGTCAAAATTATCTTGCTGTAGAGGTGTTTGAAGTTTAATTAATAAGCAAAGTTGGAGAAAGATTTAAACTGCATGCATTTCATCCCAAAACAAAATTGGAATTCGGTCTGACATGAGAGCTTCCCCCTCTCTGAACTTCACGTCATAATTTCGTAACTCTTCACCCCCTAGTCTCATTAGGTAATAGGTGAATGACCCTCTTTACAAAGACTGGTGTAAAGGTGATATTATGATAACACTTCAGATTGGATTAATTGTAAAGAAAAGTCTGAAAACTAACTTGTGAAGCCATAGATATTCGATGTTAGTCTTTTGTTTCATAATAAAAGTTTTAGTTTTTAAATATGTAGCGAAAAATATTTATATATATAATAACCATTAGGGTAAAAAGAAAAAAAAACATACTTTTTTCGACCTGAAAGGCATCTTGTATACAATTTGATATCATAGGTTAGGTTAGGTTGAAAGGGTCGCTTGCATATGGCAAGTTTCGCTCTGAGGCAGTTAGCCCATTGTGGTACCCTACATATGTATATATATATAAATATAATCCCCTTCTTCTCCTCAAATTATCTTATTGAATGCAGGTGAGCCCCCCAGAAGCCTTGGTGAAGTTGAGGATGCCGATGAGCTTCAACTCGGCTACTTCCTCAAGCCCAACAAAGAATGCATTGCCAAAAAGTTTGGTTCGTTTCCTCATTAGTGCCTGACATTCGTATAGTAGGTGTCTAACCGTCTCATCCTCTTGTTCGTCTCCACAATTCATGCAGAAGTCTCTGAAAGGGGCACCATATTTGGCAGCCATAGGGCCTATAACACAGTACCACGTTAGCACTCGTACAATAGGCTTTAGCTCTCCTCTGCTGAGTTCTGAAAGAGTTTGTGTCCTTCTTAGATTCAGCTTAGGCCACATGTTTCGGGACGTTCTGTATCCGGCGGTAAGGTTCCACCTTCTCTTCGTTTGTTTCTTGGTTATGCCCTCTGTCTGGTTATGTTATTTCACCAGCAGTATCTTAAGGTCTACTACCACTTGTTGACTCTCTGGTTTTTCTGATCCTATTTTGGCACATTTGTCAGCTTTCTCATATCCGGGAATGTCCTTACGACCGGGCACCAAGCTGAGCTCTAAAATATGCTGTTGGATTGAAAGTAGTGATTTCCTGCAGTGTTCTACACACCCAGACTTCACGATTTTGGCTTTCAAGGCTTAGAACGCTGCCTGAATGTCTACTCCTATAGTTATGAAAGAGGGAGTAAGCTCTCTGTTCCGTATCACCTGTGCGGTTTGGTCTATACCACAGATTCCAGTTTGAAAAATGCTGCATTAATTGGGTAGTCTGAAAGACATCTACATACTCATATTATCCGAGTAAGCAACAGCTCCTGCGCCGAGTTCTATCTTGAATCAATCCGTGAAGGTGATTAGGTCCCTTCCTTCCAAAACGGTGCCAGAGTTCCACTCTTCTCTTGCTGGAAAGTTGATGTAGGCAGTGTCGATTTCAAGTATCGCTGTGATCTTAAACTTTAAACAAATATCAAATCACATTCCCTTGAGCTCAAAGTACTTTTGTTTTCATGAAAAATTCAACAGTTTATCTAAAAGTTAACTTCTTAAAATAGTTTCCCAGAAATTTGCGATGCACGAGCCATGTTTATTTCAAAAAGTCTTTTGGCAACCTCATATCTTTGACAAACATAAACTTTCTGTCACTACTTGCAAATTAAACATCATAAAAAGGTGCTTTTCAGTCCATCATAATAATGGTACTCGCACATATATACCCATCGACTAAATATGCTCCGATTGCAGTGCATAAAAGAAAACTGGTGCAAAATGGGAAAACACTTAACATACTGCCAGTGGCACACATGTCGCAAGACAGACAGTCCAAAAAGCTTTTTCCTTTTTTGCAGCGCAATCAGTCAGTGACGCGCGTTTATCAATGACAATCAATCTCAACAGTGGCAGTTACTGCAAAATATTGACTCCGATATGGATATTAAAGACCAAAGAAACAAAAACAAGTGCAAAAAACAAAAATCAAAAACCAAAAGCAGCAATCCACTTCAGGCGGTTTGGACGTCAATCATAAACGGAGTAGTTAAGCTGGGCTTAAAACAACGCCAATGTTTCATTCGCAGTCGAACACTGAGAGTGAGAAGACGACGCGTGCGCGTAGAGCCGCAGACAGAAGATTTTTCAACAGACAGAAGAAAGCGGTTGAAGGCAGTTTTAAGCGAAAATAGCAAAATAGCCATCTATATATATGGAAGACCGATCCAGCGACTTAATTTCGACAACAATTTTAAACCGAAAAAAGTGCTAGAGAAACACACAAAACTTCAGAGAACCAAATCTAATCGCACGCGCACAATTTTATTGTTTTTTTTTTTTAAATGTTTATGGTTAATTATTCGTTGTTCTACCGACATACAAACATATTCGTTACGAGTACATATGGTAACCATAATTGTTGTGCGATGGTGTTGCAAGTTTTATCTGAACTTGTCACATTTCTGTTGTTGTTGTTGGTGCTATATTAAAGCGATTTAAATTTTTTGTTTTTGTTTTTGTTTTTCCATTTCATTTAATTGTTTACTTATTATTTTTTCTTGTGCGAGAAAAACTTCGTCTTCCTCTCAGAACCGCTCAGTTTTGTAGCAGCTGATAGTTGTCACTTTGCTGTTGATCGTAAATACGATCCGATACGATTTTTTAGTTTTTGTTTTCAAGCTGAGCGAGTGTGGCGCCGCTGTAGCCAACAACGTTTAGTTCTTCGTTTGCAATTTTGATGTTGAGCCAATATTTCAGCAAGTGCCGATCTCACGTGCTTTTGGAGCTACGCTGACGCTGACGCATACGCTAGCGATCGTTTCAAACGCTTCGGTCAACCCATGCTACATTGTATGATGAAGTTAACAGCGCCGTTGGCTTCGCCGCGCTTTGACGCTGTCAATAACTGCAATAAAATCGTAAAATCGCGCTTATCTTCGTATATAAACTAAAGCCGCTCGAATTTGTTTTCTCATTTGGTTTCGTTGATCGTACGGGACGACGACAACGACAATATCCGGGCTTTTTCTTTTCGTGCTGCATTACGCGTCTCTCTCATCCTTACGTTGACGTATCGTACGGTGTAAACGGTTTGTGAAAAGTGAAAGCGCATTGCATTCTTTAAGGACCTGTTAGAGTCCAGTAGAGTCTTAAGAAATATCGTTAATTTTCGCTGTCTCTGCCGTAGCTTTGTGAGAACGCAAAGAAACTAAAACCCAAAAAATAAAAAAACAAAAAACCGAAATAGTTTCCAGTGTATTGCCGTATATTTTGAAAAATTTCCTTTTTCAATTTTATTCATTAACTCGGAAATTAAGTCATTAAGCGAATGTGTTAAGTGTACCATAAAATTTTGTATTCGCACTGCAATTTATAGATTTTAACGATCAACGTGTTACCAGTTTTGTTTTTAACACAACTCAACTAAATGGCAGAACAACCAGAATGGGGCATAAAAATGTCCAAATGTAAGTGGATAAATATTGTAAAAAAGGCGCTGCCTTAAAAGTTTTTGACGCAAATCCATTAATCAACCTTGTAAAAAATTTTGTTTGTTTTGATTTCTTTTTTTTTTTGTTTTCTTTCCGCATTGTAGTAAAATGCTACAGCATTTATTTGTTACTTAGGAGATCGTTATTTGCTTAGATGGCATCCGTACCGATCTGTTGTTTATTATGCATGACTACGGTTATGTTCTATAAACGTGACTTAGTAGCTTATTTTGATTTGTTGTAAATCCAAGTTATAGACCTGAAAAAAAAAATCGTGCAAACGAGTTAACAAATAAACGAACTGAAAATATGATATACTTAATATGCAACTAACGTCATTCCCACTGAGGGTGAGACAAAAGTTGCTAGAGTTCATTATCAAGGGCAGTGCAATTTTAGGCGTGTACGATATTAATCGGAGGAAATTATGAAATAGTTTGTAATAATTTTTGGTGTAGGAAAAGGCATGTCCGCCTTTGTTATCATAAAAGTTGAGTTATGTTAGAAATATTTTTTTTTTTATATGAAATCAAAGTCGTTTTGATAGAAGTGGTCTTACCTGGTTTCATAAAGCTTATGACTGAACAATAGAGCAATAAAGATGTCAACGCTATAAAAAGCGTACAGAATCAAAACAGAAGAGTGGCAAAACTACACAGTTAATCTGCTATAAATATTTCACATATCTTATGCATTTACTTGACAAATTCAAACTGAACATTTTTCGAATATTATCTATTAGTTTTGTTATGTAAATACATATTTCTATAGCTTTCTAAATTTTCGACACATTTCGACATTCATCGAGTTCTTCGATGACTTTTAAGTCAAAGGGAATTATTTCACTATTGCCAACTTTTTCGATATCTTCCGATCTACCTTCTTTCAAGAACGTATAGCTCTTTCCAAACGGATCGCCAAGTTTAACGCTTCTAAAAAAATGAAACTTTATGACTAATGATCAAAATATGATCTTCAGTTTTCGGCGGCTGTATTTTCACTTTGTCATTTCGCTTGTAACGCATATAAGGGGGCGTGATAGGTATAGAAAAATTGATCAGCGTCATCATCTGAGTTGATTTAGTCAGTAGTGTTTGTCTGGAAATCATTTTCACGTAAAAACCAAACAATGTAATTAAATGAAATTTAGTATACACATACACAGTATTGAAAATGTGCAAAATTGGTTCACAGACACGCCCACCACCCATACAAATTAAAATGATACATCGAGATAGTTAACCAAATCTCTCACATATACTAGAAACAACTCGTAAACCTCTTAACAAAAATTTGATGAATTTCTACTAGAGGGCGTGGCATCTCCTATACATAAGAAAAAATTCAGAATGCTATGCTGAGAGAATTATTTAAGGAATTGAAACCAAATTTCACTCAAATAAAGAGAATGATTTGGAGTAGCCCTCAACGAAAACTATTTTAATTTCTGCAAGTGGGCGTGGCACCACAAAAAAAAGTTTTAAAGCGCTGTGCTTATGTAATTTTTTTAATGTAATGCAATCAAATTTCATATAGATGTTAAGTATGGCTTCGGCCTCGCAGAAAAAAAAGAGGCCACAAGTTAAATAGAGGGCGTGGCACCAAGCATATGAGTAAAAACTTTTAAATGTTTTATTGCAGAAATTATTTAAAGAAAATTAACTTACACTAGAAATAGTTATTACAAGCTCAAGAAGAAAATTGCATAAATTTCAGCAAGATGGCGTGGCACCTCCCATGTAAGCAAACAAATAAAAACATTATACTAAAAAGTTATGAAATCAAATTGCACACAACTAACAAATATAGTTCGGTTAAGCATTACAAAATATGAGCAGGCTTTCACGAAAAGGCGTGGCAGCTCCTATACAAGCATAAACATCAAAGAGAGCTATTGGTGAAACCATCCAAAACCCTTTTTATTAAAACTTAAGACAACGCGCACTTTTGCTGTTACTGCGGTGTAGGGTATTTAATTTATGGCGAGACCTTTACTATTTCTACTTAGTTTTTACAAGGACACTGCATTGTTCTTTTGTTTAATGCTCCATATTTACTAATCACAACATTAACTGATATCAGACTGGAAACTTTTGGAACTGCCAACCCTATAGAAAAAAGTTATCGTGAATTTCAAAAACGGCTCTCTTACTGGGGCACCCTTATCATATGTTTTTTTTCTTCAAAGATCTCACCTGGGCATTAAACTAGATATACAGATAATAGATAATAGATTAAGGAGATGGAAGGAGCCTATAAAATAAAGTGTTCTAATGTCAATCGAGTTTTACCATTCTTCGGCTTTTGTTTATCTGAAAATCGCGTTTCCAAGTTGAGATGAAGGAATATTCGGCCTCCCTAAGATATAAGACTTTCCTCAAAATGGTGAAACTGATTTTTTATTTTTTGAAAAAAGTATATATATGAGCGAAAAAATTTATCTAACTATTTGTGTCCATAATCTCCTTCACTTTAAAATAAGAGAAAATTATTATATGGTTGAAACTTTGGAAATTAAAAAAAAACTAAAAAAAAATATATCCACCATTTCGTTGCAATAAAATTTGATAAACTTAAATATTTAGGTCATTTAAGAACATTTTAATTTGAAAACAAAAAATAATTAAACATCAGTAAGTAAACAAATTTTAAATGAAATCTCATTTTTATTCATATGAAATTGGGGTCATTCTCTTATCATAGGGCAACTCTTGAGATTCAATTCATTAGCTTTAATCTGTGTTGGGTGACATAATGTCAAGTTTATGTATAATTTCCAGATATTTAGGCCAATTGACTGATAAAAATCCTTTTTTTTGTATTTATTATATGACCAAATATGACCGTGAAATGAATCTCAAAATGTTTGTAAATGTATGCACCATTGTCGATGAAACTTCTGCTTCTAAGTTTAATTTCAGTACATTTTTGTACTTTAATCATTTTTCAATTATTAAGCCTTCGATTGGTACAAGAGGTCGAGATCGAGCCATTGCTGTCGAGCAAGTCATTACAGCCAAAAGCAAGAACTTAATGCGTTGTTGCTCAAACGCTGAGCAACTTTGATTTGCAAATTGTTGTACCATAAGCGCTTATGTACATTGACATATATGTATGTATATATATATATATTTTATTTAATTTTTGGACGTTTAATATTTTTACTTAAACTTAAATTGCTTTAAATACTAAAACTTGTGGTATGTAGACTATTTGTTTTTGAGGCTAACTATGTGGTTAGAAAAAGATTACAAATAAATTGTTGAACTGACAGGAATAGATTCCAGATATTTCATACATTTTTATTAAATATCACAAAGCAGCAAAAATTGTTAAATCATTTAAAATTGTGCGGGACAGAATGGAGGCTATTGTCTAGTCAGCTAAGGCAGCCATTTGAATGAATTATTTTTGGTCTAAATAGTCGGAACGTTTAACATTTTCAACAAACTTTAATAAGTAAAAAACCAAAGAAATATCAACTGACTTCTTACCCTTGCGATATCAAAAGCAATCAGTTTGGGTTAAAAATTTCCAATATTTTCGAGCATAGCTCAAGTGTTCGCATACCGATCAGATTAGATACTGTCCCGAAAGAGCTGCCTGTGTCAAAATATCATGTAGTTTAAGGAGGGACTGCCTGTGCTTTATTATTTAAAAACGCAATGATAGAACACTTTTGAACTCTACTTAAACTATCTAACGGCTTGGGGCAAATTGGGATTGAAATTTCCATATGTCTGACAGATTTTTATAAGAATTCACACATTTTTTTTTTACTTGGAACGATAGCCTATCATAGAGAAATACATAAAAAAAAGAGATGGAACTGTCATTGAGTTTCCTACTATGAGATAAATATTGGACAGTTCCCAGTCGTTATTGAAGATTGTATTTTAAGACCGGCTTAAGACATAAAAAGCAGTAGATTTATCCAAGTTACACAATACACTGGCCAAAGGGATTTCCCTATGGAAAGTCTTGAATGACAACGTTTTTATAGTCTTTGCTCGAAACCTTAGACGATATGGAACCTAAGACATTAATCGATTAAAGATTAAAAATAACGGTAAGTCAATTTCCACACACACACTTGAATAAGAGGTTTCACATACAGTTGGCCACACAAAAGAAAACAGTCTAAGGGTTCTTAACATCAGTCAAGACACAAATAGATTGTTAAACCGAAAAAAAATTTTTCTTTATAAAGGATACCAGATATTGAAAATTATGAATCTGAAGCATTTCGTTTGAGTTGCAATGAGATCACAGACCAACGTAAGCGGATCTTATAATATATATTGTATATATTATGCCGGCCAAACTAGTTTTTAGGATAAACTAGTTTTTCCTTGGTTAAACTAGTTCATCCGAAGAGTGTTAGGATGCACTATCCTAGGAAAAGCCAGGCTCTTTGTTTACTTTACCGGCATCCCTCCCGATTTTCTTGAAATTTCAGTATGTCAGGCTAAGTGGCCGGGCTACGACCGCGGCTTAGGGCTTACATTCTCACATATGTTCAATGCTGATTTCGCGGCGAGCTTTGGCCGCGGTACTATATTCAACACGAGCTTTGCTAACACACTAGCATTGGATAGACTGCAGTGAACCGCAACCATAGGCCACTGCAAAGCCGATGCTTGACATATTGGAGGATGCAAGTCTTGAGTTAAGGCCGAAAGCCTCCCACTTATCATAATAGACTAAAATTTTTCCTAGGTTAAACTGGTTCATCTTACCACGCTTCGTGTGAGCTAGTTTGGTCTAGGAAAAACTAGTTTATCCTAAAAACTAGCTTGGCCGATAACATATATACATATATGTTTTTGTATATACATTTTCTTGATTACCGCTCCCTCCTGACATGAATCTGTTTGTCGGTAAAACACTTTATCTTGTAAAATAAAATAAAACTTAAAATCTGGCAAATGATGAAGTTCCATTAATTAATTCCCCAGTACTTTGTAATCGTTTGAAGCGGAGTTTCTTTTTATCTCAATACTGTGCAAAAAAAAAACAACAACAATTTCAAAAATAAATGGCTCATTTAATAAAATCATTACAATGAAAAATGGTCAAAGTAAAGCAATATTCTTTAACATGTGCTTATGGGCTATCAAGTAACTCCAATTGGTAACATATGTCATATGCAGATGGAGCAGAACTTTTTATGTTTTCACAGCTACTGGTAGCCGATTTTTTAATAAATCAAAAAAGTTACATTAAAAAAGTATACAAAAATATTTTAAAATAAATTAATTTCTTAATAATAAACAATTGTACATCTGTCGGATAAGCGTACGTATGTTTGTGTGTAAAGACCCATGTTAAAATACGTATTCACTTAAATAAATGATGAACAAATAAAACCAGAAAAAAATGAGTGCGCACAGTGTTTCATTCTCAAATTAATATCTTTAATTTGATGTCAAATTAACACTTTTAAAATGCTTTAAATAAAAAAACAAAACAATACATATTCAATATCAAAAAAATGTAATTGCATGCAGTGGCGTCCGAGCAAAGTTTAAATACTCCGCCCACTCTTGTCTAGCAGTTTTATAGATATGGCAAATTTTTCAAATTTTGTACCTTTTTTATTTTCTTTGTTTACTCAGAAATGCTTGGTGTTGTTGCTCTTGGTATAAGTTTATGAAAATAATTAAAATCGGTTTATTGATATATTTGAAGCCATTTATTTGAAAGCGTTATAGAAGGAAATGTGTACCAGATGATGTGTCAAACAAATTCGTACTTTTAAAAAAAAAATTGTGTTTATTTTACTGATTTTCAATCTGTACGTTAGCCCTGGATTTTTCAAAAACATATAAGTTATTTTTTCTTTTATTGAAGTACTTCATTTGAACACCATATCCTCAGACACTAAAAGTTCAATATAACGAACTAATTAACGTATGGGTCAGTTGTAATATTGTAAAATTTGTCAATTTAGAAATGTTTTTTATTAAAGAAACTGGCGTTTATCTACGCATATTACTCGTTTTTTAAATAGTGTTTGGTATTTGGAAAAGTAAACATTTTCAGCGTTCGTAATTTAGAGACACAGAAAAACTGATCGTTAAAATGGAAATTCGTTATATCTTTATGCGTTAAAATGGACGTCTACTGTATATGTATTGTAAGAAATATGATATATATTTTTCAGATAGCTATGTCTTGGAAATGAATTCCAAGCGACACTTTTTGATTCAAAATTCATTCTTTGAATTAAGGAACATTTCAGAGTTTTAGAATTTAATAAAAAGAAATACAAGAAAATGTACTAATTTCGATAATTTTCCTTTATTGATGTTTGCGCATTTTACCACCTCTTTTTAGTGCCTTTCAACCTCCCATGGCTACGCTAATGATGGCATATTGACATCGTATATATATGTATATATGTTTGGTTAAACTAACTAAATTGACGTTTTTTTATTTTGTTTACAAACAAAATATTTATACATTTATTTTTTAAAAAATAATTTGATGTATATATAAAACACAACTTATTTAATTCACTATATTAAAATTCGGATTCTCTTGCTAAATCCAGATACTTTGTACATAGGAGTGCGCGATTATAAATAGAATGTCATATCTTGTGTGAGTAATTAATGGAAATCTTTTTAATAACAAAGTAAGAGAGGCAAAACAACACAAAAAAAAGAGCACTAACAACAATATAATATATGTAGTTTTAGCGGTCATTGGCTCCAGATACTACACGTGGATGAGTGCGCAATAAAAAAGGGACAGTTTGTGTTGCAAATATTTTACCTTTTTACGCATTATTTAACTTATAAATCAGAAGTTGGGAAAAATTTATACATTTGTTACGAATTGAATAACTTACGTAGGATGTTGTCAATTCTTAACCTCCTCTGATTAAATTTTAGCTTTATGTTTCTATAGAAAGAAGATTTACACAGGCAGAAAAAAAATATCATGAGTTTGGAATATGAGGTACTAGATACCATATTTCAAAAGGCTGACTAGAACGAGCAACTCTGACCCTGAATTCGTTTTTCGGGTATGGTACCTCATCTTCCAAACTCAAGACTTATTATTTTTTTTTGGGTCTGTGTCATTATACGTTGCCGCCCTTCTAAAAGATATTTCATGAACTTCAATGAAATACAAACCAAATCTATTGAAATATTTTTACATGTGAAGACGGCTTAAAGTTCCAAGAGAACGAATTACAACACTGTGTAAAAAGTTTTCGAAATTTTTAAATAATAACGAAACAATTTTATTAATTCATCAAAATATATGTTGTCAAATGCAAAGTAGGCTCCATTGTTGCAATACAGCTTGGCCAGCGCTCGATCCGGTACTCCATAAATTTTTCGTAGATTGATTGAGGAAAAGCCTTCAGCTCTGTAAGCGAATTTGCTTTAATGGATTAAACCGACTCAAAGCGCCAACATCGAAGTAATAATTTCAGCTTCAGTAATAGATAAAAGTTGAACGAGGCCATATCAGGTGAAAACGGTGCTTGGTCGATTGGTTGAATTTCTGATGGTGCATTGTCGTAGTGAAATGTTTATGAGTTAGCCTTTTTCGGCGGATATTCGGACGCAAACGATTCTTGACGCCTATATATATAACATTTCTTTTTTACCGCTTGTTCTTCTGGAAGGAATCCAGAGTACATCACAAAAAGCGGCAATCGAAGAAAACTCAATTTCGAATAGTTTTTACTCCTATGTTGGTTAAAAATGAGATTGTTTCTTTTGAACACCAAAACATTCTATAGGTTACTTTAAGTCAAAAGCCGCATGATATTTTAAAGAAAAATATTATTCTGAATAAAAAAAAAATTTCGCAATAAAAACAACTTTTTTTCATGCACTAACTAACCATTCCATGGCGTTGGCACTGAATCAAAAGAAAAAACAAAGACTTTATCGCATTTAGTAAAAGGTTATCAGTGTTTTTTTATTAAGTCTGCACAAAAAATATTAAAAATTTATTCTTCAGTTTATTTAATTAAATTGTGTATTGAACAGAAGTATTCTCTTGCTGTCAACGATAATCTTTGCATTATATTCAACCTTGTCCATTCATTTATTGTGCTCATTTCATGCCTTATATCTACGCTTGTATGAATATTTCACGACATACTTTCTGTTTACAGAAACAAAAGATTTTTAAGATTTATAATGGAATCAGCTGATGTTTTTTAATACAAAATATCATTGTTGCTAAGGTAGTAATGATATTGCTGATTTAGTGGGTGTTGAATTGGCGAAGCTCTGAGGAATCGTTGCTTAAATGACTTCTAGCATATTCTGAAAGATTGTCAGCTGCATAAATTGTTTCCCTTGAAAAAACAAAACTCAAACACAATGCAGTGTAGAGCAGCGATAGACAAACCATAAGAAATGTGCCACTTGTGGCACTTTACAAAAAACACGCAATTTTACATAAGTAAAATTACCAAAATAACAAACACAAGCACTCTACCACTGCTAATCACGTTTTTGCTGATGTATTTTTTTATACGCGCTACATTCAGAGGATTTGCACTATTGTTATTGTTGCATCATTCGGAAAAAATCAAAAAACAAAAAAAAGGACAAATTTATGGTGGAATTTTTTCTGTTGTTATAAATGTTGTTTTTGTTACGAGTAGCTCCTGCTTCCAATATTTAGCCCATCTACGAGGTATAGCAGCCATGGGCACGTAGTGGCCCTTTCCGCCCTCATGGACCGAACCGTTATTCGACGCACAAAGGAGCAAAATACAAATCGCCGAATTTCAAAGCTATCGACGCACAGCGTTGACTTGAATTCAAATCGAAACAAAAACAACACACATAGGCATTAGCGACGGCGCTGCATTGTGCCTCGACGAATGTAGCAACTGCTTTCTTTTGTTGTGCAATTTAGTTGTTTTTGTGCCGAAATTGGAAATAAAAGCAAAAAATTATTTTTTGTTGTTGCTTCATGTTGAATTGCGCCCTTTTAATAGATTTCCATGCCCACCACTGGTATAGAGTATAAGTCAAAAGATTTAAAAGGTAGATTTATGCAGTGTATTTTGTGCTCTGTTTAAAACCACATTCTCAGAATTTTTCTTCGCTGGTTTAGTTTACGCTTACTAATTAATTACATGCAAATACAAACAGTAACTTTTTTCTTGAACAAAACTATCTGTTCTTAATCAATTTTCGGTTGCTGTTTTTTTTTTCTCAATCAAAAAATAAGCAAAAATCAAAAAATTCCACAGACTCCATTGGAAAGTAGAGGAAATAAAAATATATTGATTATTTGCGACAATATTCACCAATTATTGTTTTTAAATTTTCTATTAAAAACGGCACTTCTCAAACAAAAAATGTTATTATGCGGATTTAATTGAACATTTTAAAGCTACGCAAATATATTTTTGGAACACCAAAGAAAACATATGGTTGTGAGGGAGATGTATGGTATAAACAAGAGAATGAGAGAGGAACAGAATGGTAACATTCTGCTCTACATACAAAAAACTTTCTTCGCTTTGTTGTGGTTTTGACTCGCGATTGCTATCCGAACCCGTATAAAATTTTGTGATCGTTTTGTCATAAGATTCGTACAAGGGTAAAAAACTTTCTTTTTTCAAACGAAAGATGCCTCGAAAAATAGTCTTGGATGTCACTAAGGGAGGCCCGGGACCCTAGAAAGAACCGATTTTGACCATGGTTCCCATTTTTGACTTCCAAAACATGGCATCACTAATACGAATCTAATTGCAAAAACGGTTACTAAATTTGATACGGCTTCGGGTATATCACAACAAAGCGAGTAAAGTTTCCTGAACTTAGGGCAGAATATTACCATTTTGTTACTCTCTTTTATTTCTGCTTGCTATAGTACGGGTTGGTGTTAGAATTAAAGAGCGAAACAAAGAACGTGAGAAGTAAAGTTTGCGTTGTGCGATTTGAACGTTACGATAAGGTGCGGTTTTTTCTCATTCCCTGGTATGAACACATTTAAAAGTAATTTTGAAATTAAAATTTACACTTAAATACAAATTGAATGATACATTGAAAACTGAATTCATGGTAGCGGATAGGTCTGTGTCCTTAGAACCAAAACTTTTTAATGAAAGATATATGTATACATTGTCTAAGGTCTTTAGTTGATATGTACACCAGAGATGATAAATTTTCAAAACTTTGTAGTCTTAAAAGTTTCTTCCACGGGAACAACAGATCCCGTTCCCTGCCGTCAAATCATAAAAGTCCAGTACGTATCACTAACAGCGTTGCATGATCATTAGTGCTATAGCAATTTTCCAAAACTTTACTCCACTATAGAACTTTTCCATATCCTTTTTCTATGGAAATTATAATTATCCTTAAATAAATACAATTTCAATGAGAATTACAGTTCATGCTAGAACTCATTTTAGCTTATCGTCATAATATTCGCATTTATTATTGGCGCGTGTTTAAAAAATAAATTATATTATAAAAACCGTTTTATAATAGGGCTCCGATAGGGCGGCAACTGTCAAATATCACTAAAAATATTATGGTCGTACATAGTTATATTGTTTTAATTGCCATTGTGCTAAATACTTGCACTTTTCATTTACAACTTAGCGTAAAGTTCTTGAAAAATGTCATGTAATAAAATTTATTTTATTGGCAACTCGTGCTTCTATGATCCGCGAGACTTGTTCTAAGCCATATATAGTAAGTAATTAGAAACTCACTTGGTGGCTATCAAAATATTTCACGGTTTCTAAAAGCAATTTTTTTATTGATATTATTGTCAATGGTTCACATTAGTTGTGGCCCATAACAAGGGGACTTAAGTGCAGAAACTTTAGTTTTGATTGAAAAAAAAAAAAAACTATGTGTCGACAGACATAATCTTAATTGTTAATTTTTCTCTTTGATAATGAAAGAGTGCCATCAAGCAAATGTCTTAATCGGATTTTGATAAGGTTTATATTGGGACTAAGATATGGTTTCATTATTGATTACGTAACGGAAAATTTTATATGCAATCATTTTTTACTAACTAACCGCTCGTAATTTTATTTAATTATACTGCTGAGTAATCTGTCAATTTTGGAATTGGAACGAGTGCACACCAGAGAACTGCAAAAATCACTTTTTTCTTGATTTCATCAGACATTAAAACTCATTCACCTTCCTGTCGAACGCATCGTTCAGTTCGATGTGAATCTGCTGATCGAACATGATCTAATAATTCAGAAAAATTCAACGTTGAATAAAATCAGGAAACGCTGAATAATCAATCAATGATTATAATCATTAAAAAAAAACTACGTTCCAACGCTTTAATGGATGTCAAGTCAAGACCAAGCTTTTTTTATACAACAAATTCGTTACAACAGAAGATAAAAAGTCCGCCATCGATATTTGTGTAGCATGGGTTAATGAGGATTGCCAACAACTTTCAGCCATCAATGTTACACGTAAACCTCGCAAAGTTTTTCATTAAGATTGGAGCAAAGTATGATGAAAATGTTGACATTGAAGACTTGCTTCTTGATGCAATTACGCTTTCCCGCACAAAGCAGAAGCTAGCAGATGAAAAGAAAAAACAAATCAAAGACGAAGTAGCTGACGTTGCGAACAGTGCAGCAGGAACATCTGCTACAATTGACTTGAATAGGAGGGGCTATGACCCATTATCCAACCCTGTTTACATTTGCCGAGGAAATGCTATGATATTTAATTTAGGTGGCTTATTTTCTATAAGGATATTAATATGCCCTTAATCGGAAGTTAAAGTGTTGTTGATAGTGCCAAACAAATATTTGTCGAAGTCGATATAAGAGATTTGGTTGGGCTTAATATATATTTTGTAATTCAAGTTTTATTTGTTTTCACTTGCCATTAATAAGAATACTACTAGTATATAATTCTCAACGTATTTAAAGCAAAACACAGTGAAGTATCTTCTGCTTGATGCGCAATTTAAGTATTGATGACAATTCCTTGTTCTGTAGTACATAATACCGATCCGATAATAAGAAGCAAATGGCATTATAAAAAAATAAATAATGCAATAAAATTGTTACAATTAGATAAAATTGTAGTAAATAATGTTAACTATAATTGTGAAGAAATTAAAAAAATAAAAATAAAAAAGTCAGTTAATTCTTAAAAAAAGGGTAATAAAAACTTTATTATGGCGTTTTTACGCCATTGAATTTTCATTAATCGTACACATAATGAAGTCCCGCAGCCCATAAGTGTCAAATAAATTAGTTAATTATGCTCAATAAAACAAATAAAAAATAAAAAAACAGAATAATAAACCTAATAAATAACAATCAATTGCTAATTTTGACATCTTGAATTTATGAAGACTTAACATTTTTCACAAATATAGAAACTTCGTTCTGCCATAATATTTTATTGTATTTTGACAGATTTCAAGAACAAATCGCTCAAAATTGTGATAGATAACGTTAAATTATGCGCACTTCCCATAATTTGCCATAATTAAGTCATACCACTGGTGTGTCTGTCTGTTTGTATGAATGTTGATATTTAGTTGATTTTTGGTAGAAAGCGTTTTATGTTTTTTATTTTTGCGCTTAAATGATTTCGGTTCCGCTTCCAATATCTTGTCACTCAAAACTTTTTGCATGTTGTTCGACACAAGTAATAACAATAAAACCCAACCATTTAGAGATTTTAAATTCAGCGCACACATGTTGACTTCCCCATTTGTAAAGAACGACGAGTATCTTTAGCAGAAAAAAACCACTTTCCTATGTCGATAACTGATAGCACTGCTATTTGATACAGTGGCAAATGCGTTCCTTGATAATTAAGTTTTTGTAAACAATCATGGGCTATTTAAGGGGCGACTATTTATTTGCTGGAGCGTTACTTGTTTACAGAGTAGGAAATGAACTTTTGTGATCAAAGATCAGTTGGGATCGGTAATTGTTTTCACATTTACACATAAATCATGGGTAGATAGACAATAAAAACGAAGGGGGTTTTGATCAATGACGGATGATAACATTTCAAAATACAACGTGAAAGTAAAGTTTCGAATAAAAGCTGCACAATATTGGTTGTGCCAGTGACTTAAAATTATTTTAACTAAATTCGTTCTATTTTCATAGTCGGCAATGAATGTTGAGAGAGACCTACAGATTGGTGTCAATACAGCAGCACTTAAGTGATAACTTACATCCTGATAACATTTAATTTATGTCTGAAATCAGAAAAATTAAAATGACTTTTAAAAATTGTGTTCCCACAACTAATTAAAACCTTGCTGGGGCCAGCAGTTTCATCATCGTTAACAGAATCAATACAGAGTCGGATTCAGGATACTGCCGAAAGACCCGCTTCTATAAAGGAAGATTTTTGTGGGCGGAAACTTTTGGATTGATTTGATTTTTCACTTTGTTTAGTTTGCTTCAGGCCCGTGCGCAGAAATCATCTAAGGGGGGGTTTAAATCGGATATTTAATTTCAGGTTATGAAGTTCGCAAAAAAAGCATTTTTGACTACAAAGCACATGAAAATACATATATACATATGTGCTTATGTGTGTATAGTATATACATAAATATTAAATACTTTTGATTTTCATAGAACCAAAATATACAGAAGATATTTTTCACTAGTTCTTAGGCCCAAAAGGGTTTTTTTTTTTAATTTTTCTATTACCAAATCATTTATATAATTTTTTTTTTTGATTGTCTGTATGGGCCTAGTAGTCAAAGATCTTTTAAAGCCCACTAAAGATATTTTGACTGGTTTGCAGGTCAACAAAAAATTTTTTCATTTTTTTCATTTTTTTTCCATGAAATATCACAAAAAATAAAAGTTTTTTCACCAAATTACTGCTTTTATGTTGTTCAGTGACTTAATATAAATACTTGAAAGACATAAGTCATCTAATTGGTATCCTGAAAAGTAACCTACATTTCGTTTGATTTTACCGTCATCAAGGGGCATTATTAAGAACATTTCAGAGTTCGTGACCTCTAATTCTTAATAGAATTGGCTACAATTTTACAGAAGCTTGCTTAACGGGTTATGGAAATTTTTCAGACTAGGAGACGTAAGCATTTCAAACAATCGATTTTTTCTTATCGCCCTAATATACATACTTACATATGTATGTTCTGAGTCAATAATTATTTATCATTATGAAAGAGGCTGATTCTGCGAGTTACTGTAAAAAACTCGTCCAAAACTATTTGTACATTTCGATATTGCGATGTATATTAATTGAGTCGAAATCGTTCAGCTGATCTTCAGACATTGTTGAGCTAAGATAGAGTTTCAGACGACGCCGCATAAAAAAGAGTTCACAGCATTTATTCACGAACAGATAAAAGCTTATAAAACTTTACCAACAAGGGAAAAACAGGTCATAGGAAGTATTTAGTTGGAAACATATTTGAAGCAAGATATCCTTAGCAACACTTCGAATTTATTATGCTTCTTCCAAAATAAAGTTTTTTTTTTAATGAAAAAACAGAATATTTAAACGACAATTTTCACTTGGATCTAGTTTGTGAAACATCTGATGTTGCGGATGAGTTTTCTAAAAATTACTACGAGTAGAAGCTGCGAACTTTTTAACTGATCTCAACAAAATGGGTATCATTTGTTATATACATACATAAGTAAACTTTTAAGTGTATCATTTATTATAAATTAATACCTATTTATATACATATGAATGTGAGTTTTTATTATTTTAAATTTTTCTTTTCATGAAAAGTGATTTTTTGATTTTTTTTCCGTAAGATGCGCAAGTCTTTTTTGTTTTTCATGTAAGTGAGAACGTATTGTTCGTAAATGTCTTTGAAAAAAAATTCCAATGGGGAGGGTAGAATCTCCCTGCGCACGGACCTGGTTTGCTTATTAAGTTTACCGTATATATGAAACATTTTTTCCCGTGAGGCGACACGTACTTTTTTTTTTGGTAATAGAGGACCTTCTGTTTTTCTAATAAGTCTTTGAAGCACTGACTTCAAAAAATGATTCGAGATATCTTTGCATAACTCCTTAAGATATACTCTCAATTGGCTTCTCTAGTCGCTTTTTGACAGAGCTTAGTATAAGGCATAAATGTATGTATGAATAGAGTTGTAACCTGAGCTGGGTAAGAACCACTCCGTTGGAAATCAAATTGCTCAAAAAATGCAATTCTAAGGAATTAGTAATAGAAATTGAATTTTTCGATTACATGACAGAACAAAAGACTTTTTTTTTTTGGTTCTATTACAAGAATCAATAGTTGAAATTGAAAAGTTATCATTTTATTCCAAGATATTGGAATTCAGAATCGACTTTTTGAACTTCACGACAACATCTCTATCTCTTTGAAGCGATCTCTATCGATTTTATTACAAGAATAAAAGTAAGGAATTGAAAAATTTTAATTCCATCCCAAGGAACCATTGTTAGAATAATTTATTTTTTAAGGAATGGAAAAAAAACCGAATAAATTCGTCAGTTTTTCGAAAGTAAATATATGCTGAAAATGCATCTCAGACATCAGACATTTTGGACTTTTCCACATCGCCGCAAGCATTATTTTAACAATGTCCAATTAAAATCGATTTTTAAATGCTTAAAATAACCAAATTCCGTATAAGAGTAACTAGGAATGGTATTAGAATTATCTATTCCAAGTTACTATACTAGTCCTGTAATGTAATTGACAGCAATTGCAAAGCTGATGAACTTGGTAGGCACTGCCTCATCGACAGACATGCGGAGAAGAAGTTGTGGAGATGTGGAGTAGGAAAATGTCTCAGCTCCACAAAACACTTGTATCGTTTTTATTTGATGACCTGAGACATGTTAGTATACGAAATCTGATTGGTTCAACAAGAGAGTATAGTCAGACACCCTGTGGACTTACAATAGATCACATTTGGTCTAAGTGAGTCGGTTCGTAACTGACTGTCACTCCTACCTAACCTAATGTAAAGCTCGTAATGCAATGCTTAAAATACATCCGTTTATCTAATAGTATTCTCAACCTTGAGAACATTTTTAAGTTTCAACATTTCAATAAAAAGATTCCGATAAACTCCATTTCTTATGTTCAACAAAAACAAGTTTTAATTATTCCCCCCCCCGATTCCTCTAATTTCATCTATTTGATTTTGAAAGTATTTTAACGTAGAACCTGTACGATTGGTAAGCAAATGAAGTGCAGGTTAAAATTGCGTCACATTATTGTTTCTCACTTTATATAATGAACTGATTCAATATTGAACCAATTGCGGTATTGTTTTGTGTTTGTTTTTGTAATCCAGAATAACTTGATATCATGACGTTAAATGTCAGAGGCAAAAATCTTAAGACAGATGAATTATAAATCGAATGACGTCAAATGAATGTGAAATTGTGAAGATCAAGTGAGAATTGTGAGCAAAATGAGATAGAGAAGCGAGATTTTTTAATTGGAAATAAAATTTTCCCACAAGCCATAAATTGATGACTTAAGTTTTCTTATACACTGCCTTTGGTTCTTTTAGAAAAAAATAATAACTTTCATAGGTCTTAAAAGTGTGGCCATAAGCGCTGCACTACCCATAAAAAACAAATTTTAAACTTGCGATTTGTTACAGTGATAATATGTACACCCAAAAAAAATCTAATATTTATTTTTTTTTGAGTTTCCTTTCTCATCAGAGCTTGAAAGCCTTGAAGGAAACTTAAGTAAACATATTCCAATAAACTGCATATGACTTTTTGTATAGCTTCTTTCTTCACGCAGAATAAAGGCTACACTGAGAAAAAAATCACTAACGCCTGGTTAATTCAACTAGGTGCTGTAATTTTTTGGTGCCAAGGTGAAGTCTTGTTAAATCTGATTGAAAATATCAAAACTGGGTCTAGGTAATTCAAAGCTATATATGGTTTCAACTTAATTGAGACTTGTTAATAATATTAACCAGGTATCCACTTAAATTGACGAGGAAGTTGTAAAAATTTCAAAAAATTAAACAAATTCAGGAACAAGTCTCTCATTTTATTGGACGTTTCTACGACTATGACTAGGACCCATCGATTGACAGCACTTTCGTCCAAATTGGACCAATATTAATTTCCCATACATATTTGGCCCAAATTTCCCTTATCAGCTGTGCTTGTGCGCCACACACAGACACCAGAGGGCCAGCTTGGCAACAATCACTTAAGAAATCTTTAGTAAATGGAATGTTTTTCTTGAAATTTTTTTTAAAGCTAATTTCTTATAATCGTGTGGCCTAGAAATTATGATGTGGACTTCAGAGTGAAAACTACAGTGGTTTTAAAGATCTTCTGATGGTAGTCCCTTATGTGTCTGTGTTTCAATTTTTTTAATGTGTTAGAAGTCAATAGCTTCAAACCAATGGGAATAAAGAGGTAGGATCAGTGGAATAAACAGCCTAACTTTCCGGGAGAGCTTATGGAGAGAGCTCATATACAAACTTGTATGTGTACATACGAGGTGATACACATCAACTGTACAATGAGAAAATGTTTCTCTCAGAATTGAACGTATAGTACATATTATATTTTTGTGTGACTAAAAGAAAGCTTACTCTTTTTCCTTTGAAATTACAGCAACATGACGAGACAATGAGGCGAGAACACTGAGTAAGCTTTCATACGTAATCTTTATCTATTTTGTATGGAAGATGTTGCGCCCATTTTTTGACCTATGCTTTCTTGCAACACCAAACGTTCCCGTGCTAAGTTACATTGGGCCTAATGCCTCACACAGTGGAGCGTTTTAACAATGACGGCTGTGTGGGAAATACCACGTCTTTACTTTATAAAAATAAAATATGGTCTCTAACATTGGCATCTTAATAAGTTTTCTAATGTTTCAAAAAAGTGCTCAGAGTTATATATGTGCATATTTGTATGTGTTAATTCAATGGCTCTCAAGATGAAGACTTTACACTGTAGAGGTTTTAAACATGAGCAAAGTGCTGCTTTGTATGATCACATGTTTAATGATTTTGACTAAAGTTAAACATTTAGTTTTTTGCTAGAAAATCTTATTCTTATTTGTAAGAAATTTCTGAAGATCTAATGCTAAAACTACAGCTATATACATACATCAAATTATAAAAAATTCAAAATTTGTCAGCTTATAATGAACCAATCTTTTCAATTTGAAAGATTTGTATGTATGTGATCTAAGTTTATATGAAAAAACACGTTATTTTGATAAACGCAGTTGAGTTTTGCAACAACTGTGGAAATGCATATGTAAGTCTTGTTTCCAAGAAAGATCGTATTTTTTTGAAACTTTAGTTATGACCTGTTGACACAGAGACCTAGTTCCCGTAGTCAAGATCACACATAATCCAAAATCCACAAATTAATGTAGAAAAGCATTAAAGACAAGTATGTACATAACTTATTGATATAAATTTTCTCAAAACAGCAATTGGAACCAACTTGGAACACTTCGGCATATTTTTTTTAAAAAATCCTTCGTCATATAGGTCGATTGAAAAATTTGATACTACCGCCTACAAGAAAATGTCAAGTTGATAGATGAGAAAAATTTTTAAAATTTTTAATTTGATCATCCATTTAAAAATTCATGAATAGGATTCACTTATTCTTATTTTCTTCAAAAACATCAACTCTATGAAAAATTAAAATCAAAAGAGTTCTCCTCAAATTGTTGTGAAAATTACATAATTTTGTTTACTCTGGGCCGTAACTACCACCGCGCTCCTTGAAATAACGGGCCCTTCAACAATTAACAAAAATATGTACCATAGAGGGAAAATCAAAGAGACTATTTCCTTGTTTTTTTGTCTCTGCACACCCACAGGCACGGGTCAATCGTAATATCAAAAAATTTGTTATTTCGAAGTGTTTTTTCCTAATAAAGTTACTGACTTTTATTTAACCATATACTAGTATGAACGTTAATTTAGATTTTGGAAGGTCATATTTATTTGCGATCACTGTTACTGGTATTCATTTCTTAAGTACCATCTTCAATTATTTTAACTTAATCACCTAACGTAAGCCGCTTGCGCTGAAGCGTCATGATTTCATCACAACGTAGTATTGACATAGTAAGCCAAAATGACGTCAAAAAAAAGTCGTAGGACTGACGTTAAAAACCAGTTATTCCTAGGAAAACAAAATCAAGAACCTTTGCTGAATTAAACAGGATTCGCCGTTTCGAATTCATCGTTATGTTGGACGTCTAATGTACACACAAAAAAGGCTGCTTTTCTGGATGAAGAACATTGATTTTCTTCAAAATCTAATTACGATAAAATAAAATTTATGTCTTGAAGTCTAAAGTTCTTGATTTATTATATGCAATTGGAAATAAATAGTTTTAGCGATAGGTATGACAATGGGTACTTTTTATACATTTTAATTTAGTCATTTACTTTTTGCGCGCGCTAGTAAATTATTTATATTAATGTGAAAAAAAACTGCCAGGGTAATAATTAGAAATTACTTAGAATTTTAGTTAAAATGTTTGGGTGCTAAGCGTAGCAAAAGTTCAAGACTTTAAAATTGAACAAAATGTGCATTATCTTTACAGTTTTAATTGCTTTATAATGGTAATTTCAATTAACACTATCAGCTTATAAAGTTGACATAGTAAAGTAAAAATTTTAATGACATTCATCATACAATAGACCGCATAGATAATTTCATACGTGTGACCATTCTCCGTAAAACGACATAGTTAAAAAAAAAATGTTGAATATATTTTTTTTTTTAGATAACATTGTAGACATAAACAATTTCATATGCGAAAAGTTTTCTCGTAGGACCATATGGTATTCAAGACATAAAGCTTAAAACGCCCCCAATGTCAGCCCAGTGTGGAACTATCATATTCAAACAATAAAAAGCGAGATACTTGAAAAAATTAAAATCCCATATTTTGACCTTTGACCTGAATATAATGAAAACAAATAGTTCTTATGTGTTATTACATTTTACACCTGTTTTATGCCACATTGATCATTGTTCGCTTTAAAAAAAAGCGTAATAAACGCATTCAATTGATTTCTAGCATGAGGATGGATTTGATCGACCAGAAAAAAACCAGCAAGCTGTGACTTGGAAGATCAATGAAATAAAAAAGTTAAAGGCTTGCTGATAAGAAAAAGTCACTCATTAAAAACTATAACCATTTTCGGTTAGTCGGCTCCACCAATTAGAGAAGGAACCTTTTACAAAAATTCTTCCAGGGCAGGGCTTTCTCGTATAAACAATGAAATTTTTGTAGCCGCCGCACGTACTAAAAGATGATCATAAAAAAAATTAAAACAAATCAAGGGGAAAACCAAATTCGCACATCTTCTAAAAAAATTATATATTACATACACATACATATATATATATATATATATATATATATATATATATATATATATATATATATATAAATATATGTATATAAATATATATAAATAACAAAAAGTG
The DNA here is from genome assembly GCA_963680825.1 of Meiosimyza decipiens. Taxonomy (NCBI): domain Eukaryota; kingdom Metazoa; phylum Arthropoda; class Insecta; order Diptera; family Lauxaniidae; genus Meiosimyza; species Meiosimyza decipiens. The sequence continues at coordinate 51,364,362 of OY804260.1, forward strand.
TGCGGCACGTGACTCTAAATTTAAATATCATTTAAATTTAATGCATTGTCTTGACTTTAAATTCAAACAAAACAAAAACAAATCATTATTTAATCTTGACAACACAATGTAATTACAACATACTGAGTAATGTTTAGGAAATTAATTACATTTTGCTTGACTGTGCGCTGTAAATATAACAGAAATATTATGTCGATATTCCATTTTCAGGTAAAAAACAAAATGTTGCCTTTTGTATTAATAAGAAACGATCGTGTTTTGCATTGGACGGGTCTTTACCCTTAATTTCATAACCACTTTTTTGTTGAACACCAACAAATGCTAAGAATGAATAGCAAATAACCGGATTCAACATTTCAAATTAACGCGAAATCGAATAAGTAATTAAATTAGATTCGCGAAAAACAATAAAACTAAAAGCAAAGTGGGTAAAAAAAACAAATTGAAAAACAAGAAATTTTAGTGATTTTTTATGTATATACATATATTATTAAAAAAATAATTTACATTTCTATAAATTATTTAGTTGGCATATTAATGAGCTATTGAATTCTGTACATAAGAATTGAATGAATTCTAAATAGTTTACTTATTAAGTTTTAAATTTTATTTTTTATTATTACGTAAAGTGCAGTGAAAACTTATTCGCACAAATTTGTAATGCCATACTTTAATGAAAATTAGCTGTATTACGAAAAAAAAAGAAACCGAGAAATTACTTCTTGATGAGCTCGCAGATATTTGCATATAGTACTTGCAACTTCGTTCGTATTGCCAGAAGAGCTTTCAACGGAGCGCTCGTCAAGAAATGTGTAATATCAAAAGAGTTGCAGGAGCAATTGCATGTGAAGGGAGAAAGAATGTAGAGTCTTGTCGCACAGTGTTTGTGTTTTTTGCTATGATTCTTAACTGGTCAATGCAGGAAATAAAATATAGTGTGCTTGCAGACTCGGCTAACAAAGCTCACTGATAATATGACGTAGTGGTCATTGAGACATAAGCATAAGCAGCTGGTTGCCCATTTTTTGTTCCTTATAGTTGTTGTAGTTATTTCTCCAACAATTAATGCATTTTGCGCTTGTAATTTTTTTCCGGTTTTTGCACCAAAAATACTGACTTAAAGCACAATAAAATACGTATAAAAATACTTGCGATTGGTTTGTCATTTTGAAAACTGACCGAATTAGAATCGTCTGAAAATCTTGCGAAAACCACTATTTTCGTATGGGAATTGGTTTTTGATCAAATTGACTGATACTTTAGTATGTTGTAGCTCAAGGATGCACAGTTCGAAGCTCGTTTAGGTCTTACAACAATAATACAAAAATCTTGAGATCTTGTCGTTATACGAGCTTAATCATTTTGGTTCGTTATCACTACTATACATGCTTTTTGTTTGTGTAACTTTAGTCTTCAACGCACTTACTTAACATAAACAGTTGCGGTTCGCTATGGCTGCATGCTTTTTATTTGTGTAATTTTTGTTAGTATGATTTTGTTTTCCAGCCACTTGCTTCTTCAGCACTTTGCTTTTGTTTCGTGTCTTTTTATCCAATTAGCTAATTAAAAAATGTTCATCATCCATTTTTTTTGCAGAATATTTGAGTTTTTTTAGCCAAACTGATGTTGTGGCAACCGGCTCCCGAAGCAAGAGTCTCAAAATCACAACAAACTTAAAAAAGTCTGTTTCATGCTTAATTTTTGGAATGTTGTGACTTGGTCAACTTTTAAATATTTTAGGTAAATCACATTAGCTTCAATAAAACGCGTACTTTTTGAGTAATTGGCCAAATTTCGAAAAAAGGCAACAAAGCTAAGATTACAGCAGCCATTGCAATCAAGTTGAATGACCACATTAATCTATACCACTGATATAAAATGACTTAGACGGAAATAGTTTGTAACGCTTTGGCATAAAATATACAGAACCGAATTTAATAATTTCTTCTTTTAAGCAATAAATTTGTGCTAAAGTAGGTTATTGCATACTTATTTTTCAAAATTTTTTTATTTAAATATCGTTTTTTTCTGATTAAATTTTGCATAACCTCACGCAAAAACTATCGTGTGATTTTTTATTGCTGATACTTATGCTGCTTCTTGAATTTTGTATTTTTTTTGTATTTGTATCGTTTGTATTTGGCTTCAAAGTTTAAAGAACAAACTCTCTTTCAACTGTTTTTTTTTTTTGCTACTTTTGAAAAGAGAATATAGAATGAGGCGTTAAGAGAGCAATCTCACAACGTTCGCGTGCGAAGCCACGGATATCACTTGTGGATGTATTTATAAAACGGAAGAATATTTAAATCAAATGAATCCATGAAATATTTTATTTAAAACTTAGGGTGTGTCAAATGTATAACACTATTTGTAAAAAACACAATTTTTTATCGATACACGCAAATATTGCTGACAAAATCTGTAAATGTCAGTAAGTGCAATATCCTCTTATTTAGAAAAATGTCCAGTTTGCAAAATATGATATGATATCTATTGAGAGTACGAGTACATAGTCAATGGTAGATAGTCAATGTACCTATGTATTTTTAGCCAGCTAAGTCTTAAATACGCCCTATAGTGCAACGTCAATTAGTAATCATTATCAATTTAGATCGAAAATTTGCGTATAATAAAAAACGTGCAATACATACTTTCCAGCGATATTGACGAAATGCCTAATTGACGATGTGTTAATTGCGAACAAATTGCGGAAGTGAGAAAAATCGTTTTATTGATTTAAACTATGAAGCAACTGCTGCTCATTAGAGTTGCTGCCATGTAGACGACACCTTACAGGCACTTACACATAATCTGATCATAATCTCAGCAATATTCATGTCACGAGCTCTTTCTCAAATTCAAAATCTTGTTGCCCATATCTCATAATCATTTTCTTTTCTTTTTATTTTCCCCAGATTTCATTGTGCCACAACGTGTCATCCTGTCCATCATGGGTTTCCTGGCCATTCTTAATGCGTATACGATGCGCGTCTGTTTATCCGTCGCAATCACACAACTGGTGGTGAAAAAGAACCATACAGATGATGGTGGTGATACGGCTGTATGCTATGCAGATGATCTGGATGACGATGCAGAAGTACGTCAAACATAAAATAAGAGCGTTTATTACATATACGGGAACTAAATATTTATACTTTCTCTTACAGTCTGGCGGTGGCGAATTTGAATGGTCTGAAGAGCTGCAGGGTTTAATTTTATCTTCCTTCTATATTGGTTACATTGTAACGCATATACCCGGTGGTATATTGGCGGAAAGATTTGGTGGTAAATGGACATTGGCTTTGGGCATACTTTCGACTGCCATCTTTACATTGCTTACACCACTTGCCATTCAACAAGGCGGTTCCACGTGGTTGATTGTTGCGCGTATTCTGATGGGCTTGGGCGAAGGTACTACATTCCCTGCCTTAAGTGTTTTGCTCTCAGCATGGGTGCCAATCAAAGAGCGCGGCAAATTGGGTGCGCTCGTCTTAGGTGGAGGACAAGTTGGTACTATACTGGGTACTTCGGTATCGGGTGTATTGTTGGATGAGTATGATTGGCCAGTTGTGTTCTATGTTTTCGGTGGCATTGGCGTTCTTTGGTTTATTGTTTTTGTAAGTTTTATCCTTAAAAGTTCTTGTCATTTTTGGTACTATAGAAATTTTTTTTCTTTTCTCTGATTGAAGGCTTTTCTTTGCTACAGTGATCCTACAACACATCCATTTATTAAGCAAACTGAGAAGGACTACTTAACGAGAGAAATGGGTTCAATAGGCCGTAAAACTGATTTACCACCAGCACCCTGGAAGTCAATTATGACCAGTGTGCCAATGTATGCACTCATTTCCGCACAAATTGGTCACGATTGGGGCTTTTATATAATGGTTACCGATTTGCCCAAGTATATGTCGGATGTTATGCAGTTTTCGATCAAGTCTAATGGTCTTTACTCATCACTGCCATATGTTATGATGTGGATTGTGTCGATTAGTTCAGGATTTGTTGGTGATTGGTTAATTACCAAAAAGATTTTGAGTATAACGAATACGCGTAAGATGATGACGGGTCTAGGTGAGTACAGTTACGAGTCCGTCAAAACGATGCATAGATCATTTACACTAAAGACAGTTTTCATGTTGTTATCAAAACTTTAATTTTATTTCAATGTATCAGGGATATGAAATAGAGTTCTATACTAATGTTCAATTTAATACTTATTATATTCAATACATATCTTATGTCATTAACCACGAGTCCGTTTCAAATCCGTATTACTTAAAAAAGGAGTTCGTCTCGAATCTTTATTATTTTAAAAATGAGTCTGTAACGGATTTGTATATGAAGTCCGTTCCGAGTTCGAGACGAATCCAAAAAAGTGATTCGCATTTTTGAGAGAAATTTTCTACGAAAACGAGTCAGTTTCGGATCCGTAACAGAATGCGTTTCGTATAAGATAGCCGAAGAAGCGAGTCCATAGCGTTCTTTGCAGCGGCATAATTTATTTTAAAGAAAGTTCTAAAACTAAGCAGATTTTGACATTTTCTTATATTCGAAAGAAAACCCAAAATGTTTTGCTATTTAATTAATTATTACAAATTGTAGTCTCGTCCTTAGCTTAAAGTTAAAGCAATTGAAGAGGTAGTACCTTTGGTTAGTAGAAATTTTGTGTCCAAAAGAGACATTAACATTTCATGTGGTAAAGCTTTTTTTTACCTCATTAATTGCTCTGAGAAGCAGCAAATTTCTTAACAAGATGTTAGTCGTAGTGGTATAGCTTACCAGATAAAGCCCTACTTCAAAAGTTTCTCAAAGTAGCAAAAGTGTAGGATAGTGTGGTTTACGCTTCTAAAAACTATTTCTCTCATTCTCGACGACTTGAATAACCTTAGATGCTTAAGAATGCTTTAGTTACTTAATTCCATAATGAAATTTGTTTGATTTTTAGAATGACTAGAGAAGTGTCTTTATAAAGCTTCTGTATGCTGCATTTGTTAAAATATAACTCCGATTTTACTGCTTTAATTAATATTCAAAATGTTTTAACAAAATTCTCGATTATTCTAATTATTTATAGCTGCCTTTGGCCCTGCGATATTTATGGTTGCTGCGTCCTATGCTGGCTGTGATCGTGTCGCAGTGGTTATACTTTTCACTATATGCATGGGTCTTATGGGCACCTTCTATGCTGGCATGAAACTGAGTCCGCTCGATATGAGTCCAAATTATGCAGGCACCCTGATGGCAATTACCAATGGTATAGGATCAATAACGGGTGTAGTTTCGCCATATCTTGTGGGCGTTATGACGCCAAATGTAAGTTGAACAAAATATTTATTTCCTCTCACAACGCTAATATTTCCTTATTCTCTCACTTTTGTCGCCCAGGCTACATTAATGGAATGGCGCACAGTGTTCTGGGTAGCATTCGGTGTGCTATGCAGTACTGCAGTTGTTTATGTCCTTTGGGCCTCAGGTGAAGTGCAGCCATATAATGATCCTCCACGTACAAAAGATTACGAAGCTGAGGAAAAACTGCAAAAGAATGACGAGAGGGAAAAGATACAAATGAAATAAGACTGTGACGTAAATACACGTTATCAGAGCCGAACTTAGACAATTCATTGTAAAGTATTCAACATGTATGTGCATACGAGTATTTAGTGTATATAAATATGTATATTTTTGTATATAAGTTAAGAAGAAACAGATTGATATGCAAAATCCTAAGATTTTATTTTAACGCAATAATTGATCAAAGCAATCGAATTATTTTCCGATTACGTTACGTTTATGTATTTATATCGTATAATAAGTATACTCAGAACGATGCATACGTACTTACATTCGTAAATACCTGCGAGTATGCAACCCACTGTACTTCTGTATGTTATTTCTGTACTTTTACAATTATTGCCAAAAAAGTCCCATCATCTAAGTATATTAAGTATAACGTTGAATTTAACGTGTCGAAATTGCTGCCAATTATTGCTAACGACTTTAGCAGTACACATACTACGTAATGAGTGTGAACGTCACGTCACGTGTTGTTTTAGTTATTGTATCTTTACCGATTTATTTTTTGCATGAGTTGGTAAAATTATTGCTGAAGCGAATTTATTACAAACTTTCAATCAAACGCTTTTATTTAATAAAAATGTGAATTGAATTTTCTTATAAATCCGATGTAAAACAGGTGCCTTTATAGATTTTATTGTTGTTACGTTATGTTCTTGTTATGTAAAATAAGTTAATAAATTTATATATGATAATAATAATAATAATAATAATAATAATAAGAATAATAATAGATAATTATAATATCTGATGTTTTTTTACTACGTACAGTGCCGGATTTAGTGAGGGTAGGGGAAGTTTCTCCGACCAACGCTTTAGAAAGGGTGGCATTTTGACAAGTCGCAGGTCTCTGTTGTATTCCTCTAACTCCTAAGGCGTAAAAATTAAATTAATACCTTTTTGTACTTAATATAGAAAAAAATCAAGCGATTGATATCAAAATTAATCAAATTTTATAACAATTTGGACAGTTTAAATAGAAATAAGAATCCTAACCATTTTCAAAAACATTTTGTTTTAAATTTGAATTTGCATGGAAATTTAAAGGTTCAAAAGTTTTGACGGTAGAGCAGCTTACAATTTGAGACCTATAAGTTAATTTTAGAGCCAAGTCATCAGCCCTTTGTTGCTTTGGTGTTTAGTTGCTTAGGAATCCAGCTTAGTCGCCAAGAATAAAAGTTATCTACATGCATTCAAAGCAGTGGTGAAATAAGACCTTTCTATGAAGTTTGTCTTGTTACTTTTTTTTTTGGTTTCGGTCTCTTCGACTTTGCAGTATATTTATAAAGACAGCAATGTTAAACCGAATTAATTTTAACTTTTACTAATTTTTAAATATGAACTTACGTTAAAGCGTTTGGATATTAATTTTTATAAGGTGCTTGATTTTGAAACATTTCCTTTTAAGAAACGTAGTAACATAATCCTGTAATTTTAATCAAACCACGGAGCATGTACTGGTTCGAAATCTCTCTGCATCAATTGATTAAGATATGACCATACAATGTTAGTGCAAATGAAAACTCTCCCATAACAACCATATATCCCAACAATATTATATCCTCCAAATACCTAAAATATTTGGAACCAAGTCACCATATGTATGTTCACTAAAGATGTTGAAAATTGATCCACGAAAGCGTGTGCTGGGAGTCTCTCTCCTGCAATTGATTATGATATGACGTTAGTGCAAATGAAAACAGTGATAGTACAGGGTGGCGCATAAGTAACGTTATTATCCTATTATCAAAAATTTTCCTCAAGAGAGCCATAGTTTGGCGACCTGTGTGAGCTGTGGCTCCATCTTTTTGGAACGACAATTCTGAATTGTTCTGTACCTTTGGCCTTAAGAAATTTTCAATCATGGCGCAGTATTGAAAGCCATCCACACTAACCGCAACTTGTTTGTCGTTTTCGAAAAAAGAGGGTACAATGATGATTTCTGAGGCTATTCCACACCATACTGTGCATCTAAATGGGTGAATTCGATATTCAATAATTATTTTTGGAAGTTGGATGTCCCATATTGTGCAATTTTGTTTATTAACGTTATCGTTGAGGGCCTAGTAGTCAAAGATCTTTTAAAGCCCACTAAAGATATTTTGACTGGTTTGCAGGTCAACAAAAAATTTTTTCCATTTTCTTTTCCATGAAATATTACAAAAAATAAAAGTTTTTTCACCAAATTACTGCTTTTATGTTGTTCAGTGACTTAATATAAATACTTGAAAGACATAAGTCATCTAATTGGTATCCTGAAAAGTAACCTACATTTCGTTTGATTTTACCATCATCAAGGGGCATTATTAAGAACATTTCAGAGTTCGTGACCTCTAATTCTTAATAGAATTGGCTACAATTTTACAGAAGCTTGCTTAACGGGTTATGGAAATTTTTCAGACTAGGAGACGTAAGCATTTCAAACAATCGATTTTTTCTTATCGCCCTAATATACATACTTACATATGTATGTTCTGAGTCAATAATTATTTATCATTATGAAAGAGGCTGATTCTGCGAGTTACTGTAAAAAACTCGTCCAAAACTATTTGTACATTTCGATATTGCGATGTATATTAATTGAGTCGAAATCGTTCAGCTGATCTTCAGACATTGTTGAGCTAAGATAGAGTTTCAGACGACGCCGCATAAAAAAGAGTTCACAGCATTTGTTCACGAACAGATAAAAGCTTATAAAACTTTACCAACAAGCTTCAGGAAGTATTTAGTTGGAAACATATTTGAAGCAAGATATCCTTAGCAACACTTCGAATTTATTATGCTTCTTCCAAAATAAAGTTTTTTTTTAATGAAAAAACAGAATATTTAAACGACAATTTTCACTTGGATCTAGTTTGTGAAACATCTGGAGTTGCGGATGAGTTTTCTAAAAATTACTACGAGTAGAAGCTGCGAACTTTTTAACTGATCTCAACAAAATGGGTATCATTTGTTATACATTTGTCATTTATTATACCTTAATACCAATTTCTATACATATGAATCTGAGTTTTTATTATTTTAAATTTTTCTTTTCATGAAAAGGGATTTTTTGATTTTTTTTCCGTAAGATGCGCAAGTCTTTTTGGTTTTTCATGTAAGTGAGAACATATTGTTCGTAAATGTCTTTGAAAAAAAATTCCAATGGGGAGGGTAGAACCCCCGAAACCCCCCTGCGCACGGACCTGGTTTGCTTATTAAGTTTACCGTATATATGAATCATTTTTTCCCGTGAGGCGACAACATTTTCGGGTGATCTTCCCTTTCATTTTCTTGGTCTTCAAATTTTCGTACATTTTTTTTTGGTAATAGAGGACCCTCTGTTTTTCTAATAAGTCTTTGAAGCACTGACCTCAAAAAATGATTCGAGATATCTTTGCATAATTCCTTAAGATATACTCTCAATTGGCTTCTCTAGTCGCTTTTTTGACAGAACTTAGTATAAGGCATAAATGTATGGTAACAAATGGCAATGCAAAAAAAAATCCAATGAATAGAGTTGTAACCTGAGCTGGGTAATCACCCGTTATTACGAACACATGTTAATAAATGTAGATAAAATCTTTGACCTCAGAAGCACATGGAAATATGGTGATGTAATAAAAATTAGTCCAATGTACTTCTTGAACTTTTATAAATCGCGATTGTGTTGAAAATATACAGTTGTTTAAAAAGGCCAACACTCAATAAATAAAAACAGATCAGGTAACTTAATGGACGGTGAATATGATTTGTTACATTTTTAAATTTCAGACTGTAGTTCGTTAAAATAGCGAACCTTATTGTACTATATATATGAATATATATAGTACAATATATAGTACAATAAGGTTCGCTATACTGTACTATACATATATATGAATATCTCTTTCCTCCCACTTTTTTCTATATCGACTAATTATAAGCCCAACGATTTTTTTAAAAAGGTGGTAGGTCAGTGTGCCCCATAATACATAGAACTGTGATCAAATGCAAACTAAAAATGTTAGATTTACTGGCACGAAATATATTTACATAAAGTTTTGCCTATTCCAGGAAATCCACTGTTAATCTCTTACTATTTGTGGAAATCTGTAAATAATTTAATTTAACGTTCGTTGCATATTTTTAGGATTTCATAAATCATACTCTAGAAATAAAATCTTTTGCATACTCTAAGGGATTCATAAAAATGTCAACCTTTAAAAAGCGTCACAAAACATATTTACGAGAAGCATCAACCAGAGATGCGCGACAACAGCGCGTTACTGGTTACAACAACATCAATTCTAATAAAAAAAACTCAAAAATATTTTGGGAAAAAATTCCGAGTGGTGATGAAAATTTTTAAATGCGGCAAGCTAATTGAAGAAAAAATTACGGGACATGCGATGATTGCGGTCCAAAATGGTTGAGCTCGAATGTCGGATAGAGCTCGAAGTGAGCTCAATATTGTTTGTTATTGTTGTAAGAGCTGAAAGAGCCAAATGAGCTATGGACTGCGCATCCCTGCAATAAACGATGCAACCAGTAGTTAAAAAAGTCGTGTTTCTACGGAACTCATTTGATGTGCTCGAGTTAACAAATAAAAAGGACTTCTGCTTTATATTTCTGGAGGTGAATAGTGAAATGTTTACCTGTTTTGATTTTTTCTATTTGCCTTTTCTATGAACATTGATATTGAGAATTATATGTATTGAAGAAAAATATTTTTAAGTTGCCTATAACGATTTTAATGATACTTGGGAAGGTAGCTTACGTACATTAAAAAACATTGCACAAATACAACATAGCGTAACTCAGGGAGCGTTCAACATAGACCTCCCATTTCAAATAACTTTTTACCCACAATGAAACAGGAAATCGACTGCTAGAGTAGTTGGCGCCCCCCTGGACTTATACTTAATGCAAATCTAAAGAGTTAAGCGGTGCTCTACAAAAATAAGCTCTCCCAATCAATTTTATTTTTTCTTCTAGATATTCCCGTTTTCCAAGTTTCATCAAAAACGATCCTGGCCAGTCTTTTAAAAAAAACAAAATTTTTCTGTATATAAAGTGTCCGAAATTTTGTTAAAAAATGTGGATCAGAATTATTTATTCATCAACATTTATTTTGTCGATTTCAAACAGTAGATAAAGAATATTTTTTAGGAAACGCTCGCGTGAGAATGTCTGCCGAAAACGTTCAACTTTGTGGTAGGACAACTAACGGCCAATTGCATAGAACCACCATTGTGCAGAAGTATTTTGCCAAAAATTAAACGAACGTTATCGAACAAGCACCGTATTCACCTGATATGGCCCCATCAGAATTTTTCGCATATTTCTCTTAAACGGTTAGAGCCATCGTAAAAGTTGGTTTGAAGAAGTTGTATCGATCATGCAATTGTCCACAAAAATGGCTAGTATTTTTTTTTCTCTACAAACTACCATTCTAGGGGTATATAGATTTCAAAAGTTGGAAAAGTCGTAATCTGTATGAAGTATCGTACTTGTAGCATTTTTAAAAAGTGGTTACCCTAGTAGGCCTTATTTCAAATAACTGCGCTGTTCATCCGATGTTCTTTAGAGAAAGACTCATTTTTTTGAGATAACTTTCGTTAATTATTAAAAAATGTCTCAAATTTGTTTCATTTGTAATAAATCATTGAGTGAAAGTGAAATTGTTGTTGTTGGTCGAGGAATACAGACTTTGATTGATTCAAGTGTTGAAAGAAATTATTGGTGTCTTGAATACTTAAAAAACAATGAATCTGTGACAATCCATGTGCATCACAAAGTTTAACCGCACATCCGAAATGTCGAGCTCATATTTTATTTTTACCAACAATAACTGGCTGCGATACCACATCAGCAATTTTCAAAAAGGGTGCAGTAGGAAGCAGTATTTAAATTATTCAAAAAACGTAATTAATTAATTGCGCAGAAGTATTCACAAAGATTCACTCTTCTCCACACGACATCTTCTCAAATGGAATTTGTTTCTTCTTGCTGTATATGGAGCTCAAAAAAAAATTGATTCTATAGACAAGTATGTGTACATAGAGTACATTTATCTTGCCTGCCTCTAACATACATCCAGAGGACGTGACACCTTAATTTACGAAAAAACATCATAAATATACTAAAAATGCCTTAGGTAAGCTCCGGACGACTTTTGTTAAGTAGGCGTGGCCACACCTATGCAAGCGAAAGATGTCGATTGTTGTACTGAGAGCGAATTTAAGACTGTGGCGCGAACGTTTTCCTGTTAACGCAGTGTATGGTGTTAAGCTTTTGGTAAAAAACTAAGATCACACCAATGAGATACAGCGATAAAATATATCTGCCCAAACAATGTTTAATCCTATCAGGTCAAATTTTTAAAAAATGAACGCATTTGGGACTCAGCACATCATTCGTTGTAAGTCAAATTTAGAGCATCGAAATCCTTTTGAAACACTGACTACCGAATTTGTTTAAAACTTCTGCTCTTCTTTTAAGCTTTGTACAATCCAATTTATGTACCTTAATCAGCTGTAGAAAATCTTGATTTTCTTAGATTTTTGTATGAAAATCCGAAACTTTAACTGCGTGATGGACATCAGCTTAGAAGCTGATCAGCTGTATCTATATATTTGGCATCTCTCAATTTAAATTCTTTTCAATTTGTTCTACAGTGTAATTAGACCGAATTGAATTTTTTTTAAGTTGGCAATAGCATTTTTGTTGTTATTGTCAAATAATTTGCTTTTCAATTTAGAAGTTTTTAAAAATTATCGTTTTCTGTTTTGGGTTTTTTTTTTGTACTTTTTTTTAACAATAAAATCTTAACGAACATTCTTTGAATGGTGCAGGCGAATTTGTTTAAAAATTTGCCAAAAAATTCTTCTTGTGAGATAGTAATAAATTGGCAGTAGCGTTTTTCATCAAAATTTGTTATTTATTTAAATACCAAATCAAAGTTCTGAGCAAATGACTGACCAATCAGCTGGGTGCCGGAGACTGTTCACATGTAAGTCAAAGAAAGTTCTAAGTTTCCTGTTGATAATGAATCAGCTTTTTTGTAGATATCAATGTACCACAGCGAGTGTTGCTCAGTTTTTTCGGTTTTCTGGCCATTGTCAATGCCTATACAATGCGCCTGTGCCTGAACAGTGTTATACCGCAGTTGATTTGTAGTCAGAATCATACGCATACGGATGGAACCTCTTGTGACTTAAAAACTTCAACAATTGTGACACCGCAGGGAGCAATTAATCTCAAGACAAAATTGCGCAGGAAAACACTCTTCGCAAGCACAACTCCAAAGCCTGTTCCATTTGAGATCATAGCTAGAGAATCATATGACTGGTCTGAGCCACTGCAGACCGTCATAATGGCATCATTTTATGTGGGTTATGTCGTCTCGCATGTACCTGGTGGTCTGCTAGCGGAGAAATATGGCGGTAAATGGGTACTCGGGTTGAGTATTTTAACGGCAGCCATATTCACATTGCTTACGCCCACAGCCATCAAAATGGGTGGCCCCATTGCGCTAATTGCGCTACGAATACTCATAGGATTTGCTGAGGGTCCTGCATTTCCGGCACTTAGCACGCTATTAGCGCACTGGGTGCCATCCAAAGAGCGTGGCAAACTGGGTGTACTTGTGCTAAGCGGTAGTCAGGTTGGCGTGTGCATAGCAAATTTATTTTCCAGTATAATCTTGCAAAGATTTGAATGGTGCTGGGTGTTCTACTTTTTTGGATCATGTGGAATAATTTGGTTTGGACTATTTGTAAGTGGAATTCTTTGATTTCGTAGATAACATGTATACATTTCGGACATTTTTTATAAATTAATATATTGTGTATTGTAGTAGTTATGCTGGTTTCGTATTTTAATATGTAAGTAGTACCAGGAGATCGACTATAGTTCGGTTTTTCGTTTTAAAGTTAAAAAGGCCGCAAAAATGTGCAAAATGTTGAATTACGTTGAAAAAGTCGAAAAAATATGGAAAAATATTTGGAAAGTTGAAAACTGTTGCAAAGTGTGAGAATGGCTGAAAAATAACAAAAAAACATGGAAAATGTTGAAAAACGTCGAAAGAGGTTAAGAAAGCCGAAAAATGCTGAAAATCGAAATAAATGGAAAAGGATGAAAAAAGTTGAAAGAGACTGAGAAAATTTCGAAACATTTAATAGTTTTTGAAAGAGTCGAAAAATGTTATAAAAAGTTGAATGCGATTGAAAAATTTGAATGGGGTTGAAGAATCGATAAAATATGGAAAATGTTGAAAAAAGTGGAATTAGGTTGAATAAGGTGAAAACATGGAAAATATTGAAAACGTTGAAAAATGTTGAAAAAGTCGAAATAAATGAAAAATGCTAAAAAATGTTGAAACAGGTTGACAAGTGTTGGAAAAAATGAAAAAATTCGAAAAAATATGGAAATCCCTAAAAAAGTTGAATGAGGCTGTTAAGTACAAAAACAATTGAAAGAAGTTAAAAAAAATTTAAAGACTTTGAAACTGTTGAGAAAGGCTATGACGTTGATAAAATATGGAAAATATTGAAAAAAATAATAGAAAAATTCGAAAAAATTTGAAACATTGAAAAATCTTGTTAAATTCAAAAAGGAAAAGGGAAAATGTTAAAAAAGTTGAAATCATCAAAAACATTAAAAAATTTGCAAAAGTATACAGAATTACTCTGGCACGTTATATATAAACTTGAATACTTTTTGCTTTTATGGGAGGTGTCACGCCCACTGATGCAATCTCGTTGAACTTCATTTAACTTCAAAGCTTACCATCACCTCTACACCAATTTTAAAAAAAAAGTCTCCCATAGTTCTCATATTATGACTTTTAAAAATATTGTGGGGTGCGCCACTCCCTTTAACGAGCTTGGCCAGTATAGAGACTTCGCTGATATGATGACTGTTTTCAGTGGTACTACCTTTGAAATTTATATGGAAGTCGTTAGGGGCATTTAATAGTAATATTGAATAAAATTTTTCAATTGTTGAAAGGGTCGAAAATTAAAAAACCGTGACGCATATTGCAAATAAACGACATTTCCATTCTAACTACATTAATTCATTTTGCTTTCTTGAAAATTAGGGGACTTATGGCGTTTTTTTATGGTAAAAAATAACATTGATTTTCTCAAAAGCCACACCTTTTTTTCGCTATATAGACTTGTTACAATACGAGGAAGAAATGATATAAGGTTCATGCGGTTCAAATGAAGTTTAGGTCAGGAGAATTTTTTTTTCTTCAAACCAAAATTTAAATTTTTTTACTTCAGCATTGCTAAGCAATCTGTGGTATGTGTATGGGATTGGTATTTTTCACGAGATACAGATGAAAACGCCTGGAAAGCTGAAAAGGTCGAGAAGCCACCAGTTAATGTTTAATTTATGAGTTCTTCTTGCACCTCTTTCAGTCACCCTAATATACATACGTACAATTTGAGCTAGTTTAATAACAGTAGATATGCGACATCGCACATTTCTATTGTACATTTTCGTGTACATTTCAATTCTGCAGAACAGGGCGGGTCTACAGTTAGTTACCAGGTCCGATTGGCAGTAGTTGAAGAAATACTTAAGCCGCATATATGAGGCAGGATTACCTTCTTTCAATTTATTCCGCCATATGTGCCAATTGCACTGAAAATTCATCGATTGTACTGTCGTATATTTTTCACAACGCAAATGCAGTGACAAATGTACCGAAAATGCTATCGCTGATAAGGAAACTATTCAATACTCCACTTCTTGCTAAATGCGCTTGCTAATGTCTCAACAGATTACACCGCTTCCATAGGTTAGGATAGATTATAGTGGTAGATTAAAAGCCCCACATAGACACTTTGATCCATAGTAATGCCACAATTCTCAAGATTTATTTAGTTAATATTAGTTGTTTGGTTTAAGATAAAAGTTAAGTAAAGGAGTTATGATTTTCCAACATCGTTAAATGAGCAAAGGAACGCATGTCCAAGTGTTCTAAGCCTTGTCTGAGCGAGTGCAGTGCATT
This sequence comes from Meiosimyza decipiens, assembly GCA_963680825.1. Lineage (NCBI taxonomy): Eukaryota > Metazoa > Arthropoda > Insecta > Diptera > Lauxaniidae > Meiosimyza > Meiosimyza decipiens. Next base: position 51,379,924 of record OY804260.1, read on the forward strand.
CACATAGTAAGTGCTCTAATGTTTCTTCTGTATTTGGTTCCTTGAAGTTCCTTTGAAGTTCCTGCATATATCAGTTTCAAGCAGTCTCATTTTAGTTGGATGATGCCCCATGAGGCAATGACCAGTTATTACCCCTGGCATTGTGTCCATCAGCGCTCCTTGTTACACACACCGCTTCCATACTCACTCAAAAATTTTCCTTAAACTCAAAATAAAATCAAAGTTAGTAAAACAGTACAGTAAATATCTGCTGAGGAATCTCACTCATATCGGTTCCAGGTCGTAGGAACATTTCTAAGCTTCTAGATTATATACATTTTAAAAATCTAAACTGGAAAAAAAAAGAATCGGTGACCATAAGCCGTAATACATGTAGGCTTTATATACATATATGGAACCCATATATCGTTTTTTCTTTGCGTAACTATTAAATTCTAAATTTCACTTTACTTTGTAGATTCTTCTATGCTACAGTGATCCCGAATCGCATCCACATATTGGAGAAAATGAAAAGCAGTATTTAAGACTAGAAATAAAGGAAACGAAATCAATAGAAAATTTACCACCTACACCTTGGAAGGCAATACTGACGAGTCCACCAATGTGGGCTCTTATATCAGCTACCGTACAATACGATTGGGGACAGTATGCTTTGGTGTCGGAAGTGCCAAAAATTCTCAAAAATATCAAGGAACTTCCGGAGCAACAGAGCATTGTTACAAATTTAAGTGCATCGGTGCCGTATATGCTGAAATGGCTTGTATCTTTGGCTTCTGGGTTTTTGAGTGATGCTCTTGTAACTCGTGATATTCTCTCCATATCGACTGTGCGCAAGATTATGACTTCTATAGGTAGAGTATAAAATGAGATATAATAAATGGATTGATTTCAATGGGATTTATTCTTATGCGCTCAAAGCTGCTTTTGGTCCACGCATCTTTACTGGCCTGACGAACTGTCTCTGTGAACACTCTGAGCTCCTGCCTCTAATCAATTGTGCAATAGGCGTTATGGGTACCTACTACGCCGGCATCAAACTGACTCCTCTCGACATGAGTCCAAATTATGCTGGCACTTTGATGGGTATCGCTAATGGGATTGGTTCCATTACTGGATTGGTCGTGCCATACTTGGAAGGCGTGTTGCCTTCTAGTGTAGGTTATACAACTATTACATAAGAATGATTTTACGACAAATTAAATATTTTCAGGGCTGGTTGAAAGAGTTTCGCGCTTTAGTCTGGGTTGCGGTTACCGCTCTTACAACGGGGGAAGTTCAGCCGTTTAATGATCCAACATCTGAACAATTTGATTTGCATAAGAATAAATAATGAGTATCTGTGACATAATTAATTTTTTAATAAAACTATATAGATACAAAAATATTGAAACCATTGTATTTTTAGTATCAAAATTGTCGAATATTATCGAAACTTTCGAATAGAAAAGTGTTAAATTGAAAGATACTCTAAAAAATCCCGAATAATATAGATTAGTTCCAAAAATATTGAAAATATGGTTAAAAGTAGAAATGTATCGAAAATAACGACAACAGCCGATAGGTATCGAAAGTTTCGAAAAAATTCATGTACATATGTCAAAAAATATCAAAAACTTTCAAAAGAAATTTGAAAAGTATCGAGCGCCATCGATAAAGTCGCATTGTATCGAAATAGCACAAAAAGTTCGAAAGTACCGAATAGCACCAAAATATTCAATAAAAGTCAAAACCGAGTGACCGAACATATTGAAAACGTTGACATAAATAAAAATATCATTGAACAATTCGAAATGTGTCGGAAAAGTCGAAATGGACCAAGCAATGTCGATAAGTATAGATATACCTGAAAAGTATAGAAAAATTCGGAATTGCCGAAACGGATAACTAGTCAAAGAGTATGGAAAATATCGAAAAGTATCGAAAAACATCATAAAGGTCGTAAAGTATAGAGCAATTTTAGAGAGTATCATATAAGTCGAAAAGTCTTCGAGAGTGCACTCGAAACGACCATCAAGCCATTCGGCATTATTGCAGAATGCAACGAGCTTCTACATTTTACAAACAAGCATACTGTTTCAATGAAATTCGGCACACAGATTACACTTTGAAAGAAGCTACTTGGGATTGATAATGCGAGAAATCGGTTCACGGACACGCCTACCACCTATAGTCAATGTATATTTGCCCAAACCTATTTCGAAAAAAGTTTCAGCAATTTTGATGAAACTTGAGGACTTAGTGCACATCTGAACAAAATCAGGATAAGGGTAGGTTTTAAGTTTTCAAAGGGTCTTAAAGGGGCATGCACAGCTCTAAATTTTAATTTTTATAACGCCATAACTCTTAAGCCATGCATGATATTGTGATGAAATCTGGTGAACGCATAAAGATTATACTTTAATCTTGAACTGTACGAAAAGCAGGCTAAAGTTGAAAAGTAGGCGCGGTACTCTTCAAAAATTAAAAATTTTGTTTCCGTATAACTCAAAATTAGCACTTACGATTTTCATAAAAATTTTCGAGATGACACCACTATCTCGATAGTCTGGAAAAACTCGTTGAATGGCGTGGCACAGCCCACAATATTTATAAACGCTAAAAGGTTTCTTATTACAAAAAATTGGCATAGTAGTGCTGGTGGGCGTGGTACTTCCCATAGAAGCAAAAAATGTTTTCAACCTCTTTCTTTTGCATTTTATGTATTTTTTCGACTTATTCAACGTATTTGTAACATTTATTTAAGAGATATTTTCCATGCATACCCTAATGTGAGTTTCGGCCTGGACGAGTTTATTATTTCCATTTTCCTGTTGAACACTTAAGGAAGTATCGAACAAAACTTTACGGTTTTTTTTGAAGCATATATATGCGGAGAAAATTAATCATCTCCGTTCCTGAACGATTCTAGAACATAAGTTTTCTTGAACATATCTAAAACATAGCTATTTCCATACATCCAAGTAAAGTTTCACCACTAATGCATTCAGTTGGTCTTAGGCCCTTACGTTTGTTTATTTTATGCTGGGAAAGAATTTAAAAGCTCCAAGGGATTCTAATTTTTTATTAGATTTCTTCATGAATTTATTGAATTTTTAATTACTCAACTTATTACACTTTATATCAATCCTTTTTTTTCGACGTATGAACTTTTACATAACTGCTTATCAAACTTAACTATTTTATTTTTTAATATTTCATATAGTTTTGCTATTTTCTTTAATATTTTTGTTTTTGAATTAAGACTTGAAAGTTTCTAATGTGTGAAATATTAGGCTTAAACTTATTGGTTATTTCATTTATATTTTTTTTAATGTTTTTGTATTATGGAACTACAAGTTTTTATTTTAAAACTACATTGAATGGTGATGCAAAAACGCTCCAGTGGCAGTTGTTTCAACATTTATGTGTAATGACAATTTGCAGGGGGAAGGAATTTGTTCTAAGTTTTGTATTTTTGGAGTTGAGAGTTTTGCAATGGGCTTTGAAAGCAGCTATAGAATTGAACTGAAATTTATTTTATTTTTCAAAATGTTTAACTCAAGTTTAGTTTAAGTTACTTTAAGCAATTTATATGAAATGACTCTCAACAGAACATTGGGGCCGAGACCGCTTTCTACAATGCGTTCACACTTAGGATTTTCATAAATTTATTATATTTAGGTGTTTACTTGCAAAATGCAACATTTCTTTTTGCATTCGAAAAGGGTTTTCAAAGTGCATTTTGCTATTCAAAACTAGAATTAATTTTTGGTATTAGCTGTCTGTCTTCTGTTAAATTTTTATCGAAAAACTGTGGCTTTTTACGTATTTTTTTTTTAAAACTATTTTCATTTAAAGTAGCTTTTAAAAGTTGTAATTATGTTTTTAAATTTGAGTGGAAACAATAATTTAGCTTTTATTTTGCCAAAAAAAAAAAAAAAAACAATTAAATACTTTTTTAATTATACAATTCTTATAAAAGCTAAATTGGATTTTGAAAAACATTCATTTCATTTGTTTTAGTTAGAGTGGATTGGTTTTGGGTTTTTGATTAAAATTAGCTATTTTGTTTTTGGTTTTAAAATATGCAAATTCAACATTTACTATAAAAGCTTTCATTTTTCATGTTACATTGTTAATAAAACTTTTAAATATCTATGAAGTTTCTTTTTTATTTTATGCATCTGTACCTACTCGTAGTTCAGTCATTCCGCAAATAGGTGCACACTATTCTGGTCGCATTCTACGATTTTTTTGAGGTTGTAATTTTGAATTCTTCCAACACTTAAGAAGTCATAAATTTTAGAATGCTCTTCGTGGTTTCCGCGCAAATCTCTTGCGAAAGTTCAGGCATCAAGAAATATTTTTTTTTTTAAGTAATGTGAGGTAGCTCCTGATTTTCGCGATTTTGGTGTCTGAAGCTGTTCATATATAACGTAGTGCCCGTAGTGCCCGGTAAATGTGACAGTCTGTAAAATTTCATGTGTCTCTTCTTATGGCAGGTTGTGACACAGTGGTGGTTCGAAAGTTGCGAAACCGGCCAAGTCCGAAAAAGTTAAATTTTTAGATATTCTCATATATCAAAATCTAGACCATGCTTTGTCTTTCTACAATGTTTTTAGATTGAAAAAAAAAGTTTGACAGAGATATTACATTTTTTGAATTGATTTTTGATGCATAGATTTCAAAACGGGCCGACATTGATATCTAAGCCGGTCAAGTCCACTTTTTTTCAAACAAAATTTGTTGACTATGTCAAAACCAGCCAAGTATATGTTCAATGGATCATAACCGGCCAAGTTCAATATTGTTTCGCACAATATAGGCAGATAAAGCTCGGAAAGTCTGATCTGACGTGTTTTAAGTAAGATATTCTGTAAGTTATTTTATGGGAAATACGTTTTAATTTATCAATGAACATAGATGAAAATAAACATTTTTCGTTGTTTTTCAAAAGTATGAAAAAGGAACTTGACCGGTTTTGCAACTGGAGGCCTCTAATATCTGAACAACCCGTTATAATCAACGTAGGAAACATCTATAAGATATATTCGATAGCTTCAGTAAATTTCAAAATGCAACTTTTCATTTACCATAACTTTGTTATTTCTCTCTGAGGTTTTTTTTGTAGTTGAAAATATCTGGTTTCGATAGCCTACAGAATACAGCGAAAACTCAAAGAAATCGAATACTACGACTAAAAATAGTGTGCAGTTTTTTGCGAACTTACTGACTTTTAAAATAAAAATAGTTTCTAGTTTACGCTAGTTTTAGTTGTAAATATAATTTTTTTTTAATTAGAATTATTTTTTTTTAAATTAATTAAAAAAAAACTTATTTATTTCTTGTTAGTTTTATCTTTTGGCCTGTTAGTGTTTTTAAGTAAAAACACTTCAATTGTTTTAAATTTAATATTCCTCTTAACCATCTCTTTTGCATATTTAATTCATTCTATTTTCTTATTTTATTAATTTCTACAAAATTGGCGTCTTTCTTGACATAATCATCGTTTTATTGAATTATTGCCTTTAACTATTTGTTCCATAATTGTATATCATAATACTTTGCGGTAACTACAATTTAACTGAATGTTGGAGGCAGCTGACTTTTACGATGAAATTTTGCTCCTACTGGTTCTTTGGCCTTGTTCAACTTTTCCCAACTGTAAGTAGATGAAAACAATATGTTATTAAATTGCATAAAAAATTATTTTTATTACAAAGTTAAATGTAAATCGTTAAATAATACTTGTTAAAATTTAATTATTTTTCGATTTAAATAGCATTCGGAAAAGTTTGAACCATCTGAAGTTAGCTGCAATGATAACAAATTTTAAGGATCCCGATTACGTCTAGTAGATAAGCCGAGTACAAATCAGTACAACATTTTTTTCCTCATTCATTTTTTTTATATAAAAACTAGCAAAATATAACATATTTTTCATATTGTGAAAACCTCATGAGGCCCCTACAGTTCGCTGTTTTCATTTACTAAAATAACAAAATTAATTAAATAAATATACTACAAAACAAGGACCATTTTACAGCCTCCTAGGTACGTTTCTGGTACCTAAGAGGCTGTAATTTAGTAATTCAAATAAAATCAGTACCAATTGGTAAAAATTAGTGCATTTGCATACTGATTTCAAATTCTTAAAGTCACTATTTTTAAAGAAAAATCATGAAAAAATCGGTACATTTACTTACGAAATCGGTATTATTAAGGTATCGAAAATTCAGAAAAAATCGACAAACCTCGGCAAGTATCGAAAATATATCGATTTTTTTGATTTTTGAAACATTTTAGATGAATTATTTTCAGTTTCAATATAAGATCGCCTATGCCCATAAAAATGGGAATAGTTCCCTGCAAGTAAGATTTTTATTTCACGAGATATAGACGAAAGTGTCTAACTCAGCATTATTTCCCATATAAATCGTATGGAAAACTAAAAAGCTTGAGTAAATATTAATATTATGAGCCCTCCTTGGTCAATAATTTTGTTATCAAGCAGCTGCAACTAAGTATTAGAGCTGTTTCAAGCAAAATTAAAAAAAAATTTCAATCACCTCAATATGCAACATACTATATATATGTTTATCGATTCAAAGAAAGAATGTCAGGTCTGTAAATTTAGAAAAATCCAGATAGCTTGGTTTTGAAATAAATCATTATCATTATATACCGCTAAATGCATTCTTTTAAGCAAATAAAAATACATAACAACTGATGTACCGCGGGATCGGCGGTAAAATAATATGGGGCGATTTTGCAAGTTTAAAGTATAAAAGCGGTATTTTTTCATTGTTTGCCGGTCAATTTTCAATTTTTTCATAAGAAAAAAAGAAGATGAAAAACCAAGCACGGATCCGAATTTCTCGAGCGATAATAGCCCGAAAACTACCCGGAATTCGTAAGAAAATTTGATAACCTCTTTAGCTTGTACCATTTTCAAAGTCGATACAACTTAAAACAGGGGCGCTAATCCACTTTTCAATATTAAAGATGATCCTTCTGAAGGGCTTTGTCTAAACGTAATCGACACATCGTAAAATAAATGAAAAGTTTTGTTTTGAAACGTTCATGGTTAATAAAGAATTGTGTGAATGTAGTCAAACTGGTTCTCTGATTTATGGTATGTTAAATATAGCTTTGTGCAAGCATTGTCAAACGTACAAAAAATGTCAAACTTATATAAAATAAAATTTCTTATCGAAACGGCATTTTATAATGTCAACGAATATATTTTTTCCACAAATTAAGTTAAAAAAATTATTGAATAAAAAAACCGAAAAGTTTCAATTTTAAGAATATTTTTGAATTTTTGGGTAGCACTTTCTTCTCAGTAAATTTTGGGGATTTTTTGATTCGCAAAAAAGAAAGGTGACATAGTCTTCGCCAATACGGTGACTCACAAAAGTAGTTTGGATGAAAGTTGGCTGAGATACAGTCGTTCAAAGCTAGCTACTTTTGTATGATTGTACCAACTTTTACGTTTATAGCCCGTGAGTTTTAATTTTTACACGCAAACACTTTATTTATTCAATGAAAAAAGCTATTTTCAGTTTATCAATGACATATTATAAGTATTCGTTTAAAGTTTTGGTATAGTATATGGGTCATTGCAGATCAACCGGGACGTATTGTTTAAAAATCAATTGATTTCCACAAAATTTGGTACACGGGGGATTTTGGGGATACGAATCTGAGGTCAGATTTTTAAAATTCAATGTTGATCCCAATACAATGGAACATCATTAACGCAATATACTTTTAATTGAGCTTTTAAGGCAATAAAATACCTTTAACGAATTGGATCCATTTACCTCTGTTTTTTCGACATAGTCAATGCCGATGAAACGGAAAAGTTTTAAAATCTCAAAACGAAATTTATTTAGTCATCAATTATTACATAGTGAAACAGGAGATCCTTTGTATTTAAATGCTATAAAATTGAATTTGTGTAGTTCGTCAATGATATCGAATAAAATAAGCCCGTTAAAATTGAGTCAGATGACATTTCTTTCACTTACTTACATAACTTAACAATTATTTTACTATTGTAATACTTTCAAATTGAAAGCAAAAATTCGTTCAACTCACCACATTTTCACAACATTCTTTTTTTCATTAATTTGTTGTTATTGTAAGTCCACACATGCAGGCTTCGTTAACAAGAAAATGTTTGTGCAGCATCAAGGGTTCACAAAATCCGAAAATTCATACACAAAATTAATTTTGTACTAAATTTGAATGTAAAAAAAATAAAAAAAATTGGCAACTACATACAACTTAATACAAAAACAAAAGGTTTATAATTTTCCATAAGAACAAAAAATAAACTATCAAACTTAAAATGTTGTGCTAAAATTAAAAAAACCAAAAAAAAAAAAATTGAAAAAAAACGAGAAATAAAATTAAACGACAACGCGTTTTAAAAAGAATAACACGCCACAAAAAACGGATGCAGCCATTGTTGTTAAAGCGGATGCGCTGATCGAGCCAGCACCATTGCAGTTGTCTGTATCACAGGAGCACACAACTTGACGGCCACCAAAACCAGCACGGCTATAGCAATAGTCAGTGGAGGTTTGATTTTGAAAACCACAGGTACGAATTATGCGGCTATCAGCGGGCACTGCAAAGAAATTCGGCAATTAATAATTTTTATCACAACCTCATTATCACTACTTACAATTGTTCACTGAAAACTCAATGACTTGTGATATTTTCCGACAATAGGTCGGAATACCTTTACCACGTGTCGAATAATCCTCTTGACAGTCCTTGAGTAAATTTTCTGGTGGTATGTCCAACGCACAATTTGCATCCTTGTGACTGTTGCAGACGAAGCATTTAATCGCAGCACCTGTTGGAGAACAAAATAAAAATATTACCAAACACTTGAAATGAAACTGATTGTTAGCTAAATAAATATTTTCTTTGTATTCAGCAGATTGTGTTGACCATAATGTGCATTAGACTGTAAAAAATGTCATTGCCGCATGAATGCACATTATATTGAATTTATCATATCACTAATGAAATTAAATTAAAAGTACAATTTAAGTGATAGTAATGTTTCTTTACAGACACGATACGGAAATATGAGCTATGCATATGCATATCATATAAATACCTCCATTCTGCCCAGTACTGACTCTAGAACCCACTTGAATAATACAGGAACACAATTCTTATATCTGCAATAAAGAACCTTAGTGGACAAATTGATGTGTGAAACATACACAAAGTCTATACATAAATGAATGATTAATTATCTAAGCTCTGTATGATTTGTATAAATGTTTGAAAAAAAAAATACAGATCTGGTTTGTTTCATTGAAAACTTGAATTTTGTCACTTAGATCGTTCGTTTTGTCACTTAGATCGTTCGTTTTGTCACTTAGATCGTTCTGATCTAGAGAAATGGGTTCGATTCATCTGTCATCTTACCCAAGTAAATATATTACTTGAATACTATCACACTTGCGAAAGAAAGCATCATAAGAATAACCAACAATCCCTAAACGCCACTCTTAATGAGCTCATTTAACTGTATATATGTACCACCTGCACTTCACATAATTAAGAGTGTCGATTTTAGTTCTGTTGCCATTTTCATATTCTGAAGTATCCATAAGTGTCCTTAATATCGTACATACAAATTCTCAAGTGACACATCGGCATAACATTCAAATGAAGTTCACTGCGTACAAAATACTTAAAGGACTTCTTATATATGAGTTCATAGAAGCACCACTCTAGAGCGTAGGGTAACCAATAGTTTGGCTTACGAATATGTAGTATGTGTTTTTAAGCTGATGTAAGTGAAACATTTTAAAATGATTCTTTTTTCTTATTGGTTATTAGAATAAAAGAAGAATAAAACAACCAAAGCCAGAATTGTGCGGTGACCTTAAGTTTTCCAATATAAAAACGGTGGTAAACTATTTGTTCTCTAAATTGTGAGTTGCAGCAATTAAAAGTTTTTTTTCATTTCATCAAAGACTATTCAGTTTTTGTTGATTAACTCAGGATATACACTTTGAATCAGAGTATATGTTAAGACTGAAATGGATGAGTAGAAAAACAAAAAAATTTTGTTCGAAAAGACCTCAATGTTCTCGTAAAAGATTTGCCAATATTAAATTGATCTAGAAATTTTAATATTTTAATAATTTCGTCCTTCATAAGAATATGAGCATAAGTAGCACGGCTCAGTCAAACCTTAGTGTATAGAGAATTTCTGACCATTTCTGTTGAATTTTTCTTTTTTCACTTGAAGAATTCGCATATATCTTCTGATCCAAGGCCTGAAACAACAAAAACTAACTAATGGTGAAAAAGTGACCGTGAAGGCTTTTATCTTGTGTTGTACTAGTAGCCCAAAGGTCCGCTGTAGAAATGTCGAGTGTTAAAATTACAGGATAGGAAGAACAGAAAAGATCGTAATGTACTTTAGTGGAACCTACCAGGGTTGCCTTGTCAAAGCCTGTCCCAATAGCCGACTGATTTTTTTTTAATAAAAACTGTATAGAAATACAGCCTAAAATGTAGGTCAAATGATAGAGCTCGACGTGCCTAAATATAATACATAGAATTGCCATGCTGAATCCCGTCCTAAACATAGGTTGCTAACTGCTTTTTGGGTCAACTTTTCATAGAAAATTGTGTATGGTTTAAGAAGCAAGCATGCTCACCAAGTTGCAAGATCTTACATACTTTTCAAGCTTAAGTCTTAAACCATAAGCTTTTCTCTAAAGGAAGTTGGCATAAAAATCAGGTGGCAACCCATATTTGGGACGAGACTCGACAAGACAATCCTATATATTGTATTAGAGATCATCAAGATCTATCATTTAGTATACAGTGAAAGCTGGAATCTTACACCATACACATTTTTCTAAATGAAATTACTGAGGCGACCCTATGTAAGAGTGATCCAATAAGAGCTTTCTACTTGTTGTTGTAAGGCCCATAAGCCGAAAATAAAACGTGAACCAATATCAGCCGGCTTCAATTTTTGTACGAGCTGTATTTTATAGGCCTTCAGACCAAAATCACGCCTCAAGATACGCCAAAATGACTTATAAGAGCTGCTCAAAGCCTCAGATCGACGACGAATCAATTGTTCACGGATTGCACGAACACTCTCTGCTACTGCAGAAATATTCCCAAAATTTCGGGCTGTATGCACTCTGGTTGAATGATGAATGTCCAATAGTGTAAAATTGATTCGAAATTTGGTGATGGTGTTACGAATAAAGCGCTCAGTTGGACGCTCATAACGACCAAAATGATGTTGAGGAACCGATGACTGATTTCGGGATTTCGGTAGTAAGTTTCCACAATTAATAAACGTTGTTCAGGAGTAAGTCTATTCATGATTCAGTTGTATTGAATACTGAACACAAACGTCATATGGACAATCCACTTGAAACATGACAGCTGTCAAAACAACCCAGCTGGAAAAAGGACCTCATATTGGATCACCCATTATTTTACTTAGGCTCATTAAGTTCTATCATTTTTACACATATTTTAAGCTGGAATCTTGCACCATACACTGTTCCTATGGGAAGTAGGCACATATGTAGTATCGTAACCCTATATGTTACATTTAGGCTCTTCGAGCTCTATCATATGACATACATTTCAAGCTGTAATCTTTATTAAAAAAACAAATTAGCCAAAATTCGGTTTTTTTCGGCCATCGGAACAGGCTTTGGCAAGGCAACCCTGGTGGGTTAGTTTCACCAAAGTACTATATTTCCTTTACCACAACCTGTAATCTTATACACTCGACTTTTCGAGTCGGCCTGCTCTCTGCCTTCTACACAAGTTGATATTTTCAACGTAAGAAATTATTAGAAATTTCTGGTCTGGTATATCAATCAATTTATCAGCGCTTAAACATTAATAATGAAACGGCTATAAATAAATGCACACATAAGTATATCGATAAAAGCTTTTTGAAACTGTTGTCTGGATTAACAGCTGCCATGATAATGTATTGGCATATAATAAGTTCAATGGACACAAGTGATTTGCTTAGAATAAAGTCTACGGATTAAATAATGAACACCATCGAATTACTTCCGCAGTAATACACACCGAAGCACAGTACGACACTAAATACTCTGCATTGTGGAAAACCAAAACAACATCATATTAGTGATTATGAATACAATATTGCATTCTCTTCTGCATGAATTACTAATACATATTGATAGAGACCTAAATGGTATTAGAAAGCTTTAGTTTCAATAATGTGATAAAAAAAGCGGAAAACATTTAATTATTTCATAAACGCTTTAAGTAGGTATATTAGACGCGAAAGCATTAAAACAGCTCCAGTACCAAAAAAAAAATAAAAAAAAAACCAAACAAATTTAGTTTTTATATCGTGGAATTCAGTTTAAAATTTAAACTTTTTGATAACTATTTCTTGGATAAAAGAAATAGCTTATATCAGTAAACATACGTATGTATGTAGATTAGGCCGCGTCGGCTTGCACGGGCGGGAAAAAGTCATCAAAAAAATTAGACAGAAAAATATTCTACGGACAATTCTAAGCAACTTTGCCAAAGAAACTATGGGTCTGGAGCTTCCGGGTCTTTACAAATAGGTTATGAACAGAATCTACGTATATTGGATTTTTATGGGAATAATTACAAGGTATTTAAAATTATCAGCAAAAATTGGTAATTCGGCCATTTTGGTGTCGTTGAACAGGTTTTTTGGCTCCTTGTGTTATTATTATAAATTGATGTAATATTCAATTTGTTATGCCGGTATTAGTTGCTCTCCGTCGCAGCGTATGTCACTTAATTCATCAATAGAATTACTGTTGCTATCAAGAAGAGGCTTTCAGCTTTCTGGGATTATTTTCAGCATCTTCAGCACTTAACATATCCCAGCATATTAGATCCAGGCTCTTTAACAACGACTAAATGTGGTTCTTTAACCATGTGAATGTGATATTTTTTTACTATTGTTAACTAGTAAATTTTTCAACATCAACCCAAATGCTGATACAATTCCGTCATCAATGTGTTTACGAAGTATTCCTTCCTTATACTTCATTTTCTTCCTTGTCACTTTTGACTTATGTATTGCAGCAACCTCGCCATTTTCATCTCTGTAGTATTTGTTACATCGTCTCTATAGAATCGGACTGTTCGATCGGATCGTCCAGATCCGGACGAAAGTTCTTGTGCAGTCATTTCAGTGAACGGCTCTGGTAGTCTAATGCCATTATGTTGGTCAAAAATGAAATTTTGTTAATGGTCAGGTATTAATCCGCTTGAAATTTAAAAAGAATAAGATTTGAATCTTGTTTCCATCTGATAATATTCGATCAAGTAGCTTAACGTTTTAGCAGCATTTCTAACATTAATAACTTCGATATTTTATTTTTTTCAAATGGCTGCGAATAAGCGACCACATTGCATGATTTTTATTTCAGAATTTTCATTTTTAAGTACACTCTTCATAAAGAATGTGGAAAACTTTCTTAAAACGATATAACTATAATATTTTTAAGCATTAGAAATAAATCGTAATACTCAAACTTTTTTGTAAAAAAAATGGGATCTATTTTTTTCGAATTTTCAATGTTAATTTTTTTAGTTATAAAATATCCAGATGTTGCATTTTGAATAACAAAGGCATCATTTTTACATATTTTATATAGGTATTAATATTTCATTTTTATTAAAATTGTGCAAAAATACTTCAATTTGAAAGAGGATGGTCCTTGGATCAGTGCCTTAGTTTTCTTTTTTTGCTGTTCAATAAATTCACTTCTAACGAATGGATGGAATTACGTTTCACCATCAAACAAAACAAGAAGAAAAGTTGAAGTAAATTTATATAACACAAATAAACATTTATGTTGATTCTTTGTCATCATTTATTCGACTTTTTAAAGGCGAAACCTCTGATAACATTGTCGAAATTGATTACGTGTGGCAAATCCTTTTTACTTCGATTTGATAATATTGCGATAAGATTTCAACAGGATACTTATCATTATTAAGTGTTGAATCCATAATGAAGTGACCATAATTGCTTTAAGTTCTGTGAAAACATAGAATTTTTCATCAAAAGTTCAATAGCCGAAATAACTCTGACTAGGAAAAAAATTGGTGCCCCTTCTGTTGTGATGCCCTAGCCCGATGCCAAGTATAAATCCATGACAGTCTGGATCAATTTTTAAGCACTCTGGATTACCTTATAATTCTGAGCTCCATACAGTTTGTACTACTAACACTGTGTTTCCATCTTTTGTTGATCCGACAGAATATCTATTAATCATAGTCGTTGACGTTTCGAAATATTTTTGACTGTTATGAGAAAAGAAAATTCTCGGAAATTTTTTCTTGTTTTGAAAATTGGCAGAATTTTTTTCCGTCAGCGCAAGAAAAATTGACTGTTTTGCGAGAAATTTGTTTAGTAATTAAGTACTTTGCAAAAAAAAATGTACGAAATCTAAAGAGTAAGTTGATTTCATTGTGGAAAAGCTGTATTTCAAATATATGGTTCGTTTGTAAGAATTTTCGTCAATGTGAATTTAGGCCTAATGACCAGCGCCACAAAGAGGCCTGGACCAAAAATTCTATTACCTTTTTTTCAACAATGTTATAATATAATCATAGTAAAAAAACCCCTTCCAGTAGGGCACGCACCACATGTTCAGCCCAGAGACCCGTGCCCGCGGATCCTAGACACGGCTCTACGAAAGATTTCTAAAAAATTAGTGCCGTACGGCATTTACATGTGTGGATAACCACAACAATATCCAGACGTAAATAATTAAAACACAGCAACATTGCGAGAAAAGTCATGGAGCGGAACCCTTTAGTTGACAGCGGTCTCGACTGAAAAGAAGAAACTTTGGGTTCAACTGAAACGAGTTGAAATTGATTTCCAAAACCATATAAAATGGCACGCTGACGTTGTTTCCTTTCAATTCGGATACAAGGAGCTTAAGGGTAAAAGTTGTGCCAAAATTTATTAAAAAGACAGATGACAAGGTGACTTCTGACTGTTCAGGGATATTAAAAATGGATCACGATACGAAAGAAGCATTGAGCAATATTTTAATAATGAAATAATAGTGAATTTTGGGTAACCCTTTAGAAAAAGGTCTTTCACCAATAATGAAAATGTTTATTATTTCAATGCACGATCGATGTGCATTTTTCATAACATTATCATGTGCCTACTACCCGTACATCTTTTCAATTGATTTGTTACAGACGCACCAACATACGATAGATAACGTGTACCTAGGCTCGTTTCCGTTAGTTTGTTGGGGCAGTAAAAATCTATCTGTCAAAACAGAAATAAAATGAATTTAGAGCAGTCGTTTAATGCAATGCTTCAACCACAGCTTTCCTAGTTCATATGATAGTGTTACTATCACAGGCACAAGTTGACTTGTTAATTTTTAATGGGTTCTATTTAATTGATATTTTATTAAAGGTATATCGTATTTGCTCTTGAATTTTCAAGAAAATTTTGTGGTTAGTAACCAATACTTCTATTTTATTGATATTAAAAACTAAAATTATTTTAAGTTTTTATTTTTATAAAGTCATCTGGGGCTGATCTAGATTTTATTAAAGCTTATATTTTGCATGATATGTACACATGTACATATGTATATTGTTGGTAAATGTTTTTCAATAATTTTCTACTCCGTTTTGAAAAAATGTGACACGCGTGTGCAAACGTTTTAACGTTTTTAATTAAAAAATGGAAAACATAGGCGATTTAGAGGAATTGTGAATTCAGCTTATTGACACTGCAAAAAAGTATAGGGCAAATGTAATTTTTATGCGGTGTGATCACAGAAAAGTTTTAAAACAATTTGCCGTTGTGGTTAGTACTATAGCAAAATAAATTTTAAATAAAAGAAGTCTTGCTGGCTTAACCCTAGCCATCCTGACAACGTTTATATATGTAGACTCCTGATAAGGGTACCCGGGTACCCGTATGTATTTTTAGTGGGAGCATAGAGATTCATAGGTTTAGACAAGTGTATACTTGTTACTGTGCAGGCCTAGGGTGATGAGTAGGCCTTGAACGGCGGTATATATTTGATTGTGAATGTTTGATTGTGTGCGAGCGCGTCGTTTCGTTTTCCTACGCGCATAGTCAATACGTTTTAGGGTTTTTGCTCGAATAATTGTTTGCTTTAGGCTGTTTTTATTAAATTTTTTCGATGTCGCACAAACTTAATCTGTTTTGAAAATAAGAGTGTCTGACGGCGAATTGTCTGGTGCGGGGCCATCATCTAGCGCTACACCAAGTGCTGCTGTGCCAACTGACCTAACGCAAGCCCCCAAAACTAAAAGAAACGTATCGTCATTGTGGTCTATAGACCTTGAATTGCGTGGCGAAGTTTCAGCTATTGCAGAGAAATATGCAGCAACTGATCGCACTGAATGAAATTACCAAGAGCTACTAAACTCCCTCACAAAATATTTTGCGCCACAAAGGTGGGGTGTATTTTATGCGTTAGTAAATAGTATCGATTTTATTGTAGATTGTTTCATTGAGTAGGTGGGCCGATGATTTTATGACAAATAACATAAGTATTCATACATAGTATGTTACTTACAAACAAATTACTATCCGGATGAGAACATGACAGTAGATAAGCAGTTATTCCCATACAGAGGACGAACCAGTTTTACCCAATATATTCCGTCAAAGCCAGCAAAATATGACATCAAAATATTTTGGTTGTGTAACACAGCCGATAGCTATCGTCTGCTTGGTATGATTTACACAGGCAGCCACTTGGTGGTCAACGGCAAGTAAACGTGGGAGAAAATATTGTCCTAGCTCTAGTTGATTCTTACAAACAGTCTGCTCTGAATGTGACATTTTACTTCACTCCCGTTTGCCAATCAGCTACGAGGAATGAGCCTAGTCGGTACCCAGACCCCACAAACGATATAGGCACACCCCGATATGCGTACAATAAAAATGGGACTCTCATCTGTCGTGACCAAAAAAAAAGAAAAGCGTTTTCTTCCTGTCAACAATGCAATATTCACGAGGTGAGCCTGCACTAAATGGCAAAGAAAAGATAAATAACTTCTATAACATAACCAAAGGTGGAGTAGATGTAATGGACCAGATGTAGTATAAATATAGTTCCGAACGCTAAACAAATAGATGACCATTGGCCATTTTTTTTAGCATGGTCGACTTGGCTACGTTGGGTGCATTTTGAGTTTAATCCAGCCTACATCCAAGCACCAAAAAAGATGAAGTTCTCATCAAGGTTTTTTGACATCATATTGCGTGGAGTTGGCAACAGAAAATATGAATTAATTCTTCATAATCAATAAAACATATAGAATCCAAAAACAAACCAAAAATTGCTCAGTATTTCACATTCTCCATACAATACGTGTGAAGAAATTTACGGGTACCCGGGTACCCTTATTAGGAGGGTAAGGACTATTCGACTTTGGATCTATATCCAACAACACAATTCTAGAAAGCTAAAATATTCGAAAAACGTTAGAAAACGACTATTTGTAAGATGTCAAGGAACCTCGAATTTGTAGCTCATTTGGTTTGAAAAATATTTAGCTTCAAAGTCCGTTCGGGTACCTAGGTACCCGTGTCAGGAGGGTTAGGGTTAAACTGTGGCATGAAAGTCCTGCTTCCAGAGGGTCTTTTTGTCAGCTAAACAAGAAGCTTTGGGCGGAAGATCCGATGGCATTAAGAAACTATTTAAGAAAGCCGAGTTAGGAATTCAATAATATATTGTAACTTCTGCAGCCTGACCTCCCAAAGAAAGATGCAATTATGAGGAAGACAGTGCTTACAAAGGAGCAGTTAAGAGCTACATTGCGATATTTAGCATCGGGGGAATCGTATAAAGGTTTGGAATACCATACCGGACTTCCGTATTCCTATTTGGTGGAGTGCATTTCTTTGTACATCAGTTCGGAGAAACGTGAAAAATAATTATTTATAGGTATGTATATAAATGAATTAGGACTTATAATTATAATCGGTTATTTTTATTTAACATTTACATAAAATCAGTCTTCATAACAATTTTCAGTCTTCATGACATTGATCAAAAGCGTAATACATATATAAATAATCCCAAAATAACATTTAGTCTTCATGACTTTAAAAACAAAATAAATAACAGTCTTCATGACAAAGTTATACATACATACATATATAAAAAAATTAATATTAATGTTAAAAATTAAGTTTTAAAAAAAACATTTAGTCTACGTGACTTTAAAATTTAATATGTAAAACTTCGTCTTCATCTAAAATATCCCGCATTGTCTGACTGAGCAAGTTGAAATGAGGTCTGATTGAAGCAAAGTTTTCTCTACCTTTTTTTACCGTTTCGAAGAATCTTTTGCAAGGCGTCAACGGTATCATAAAGCACGATTTAATTCTTAAACTCATTAAAAGTTTTAACCACTTGCTCCCCAAATTTACAAACGAATTTCCACTCGATTAAGTAATCGGCGATAAGAGAGTGTTTCCTCATAGAATCGTAGCTTACAGTGCATTCGCTTTGCATTAGCACGTTATGAAGTCTTATTCGTATGGGACATTTGAAGAACTCCAAATTATGTTCAACAAGAGACTGTCAAGAGCTAGAGACGTGGTATTGTTTGGTATTCTTTCCAGAAGGTTCCAAATACTACCGAAGCCAATTGATTTGCGCAACATCACAAATATTGAAAATATGGTGCTTACATGCTGCGTTCCAGGGTCGTATTTAAGCATTGGCTACATAGGCTGCTGCCTAGGGGCCTCTGCAACAAGCGGGGTCGGCACCATCAAATTTATGATTTTTTTTTGGTCATCAATGTGTTAATTAATATAGTAATAAAAATATAATTTTAAATGTGTTGAAAAAAATATCTTTGCATCTTTTGGTATGGGCCGCACGACAGGACTCTGCTGTGTTCCGCACAGTTTTTCAATGGATATCAATGAGCTAATGGATATCTCTGTTCGCGCCTTTGATAGGTATGAGCTAGGAATCTCAAATTTTGTGGTAATAAATTGATGGGTATGAATGTAGTTATTACCTTTAATTTGTATTACAGTATTACCTCGATGAGCGCAACCCTCGATAAATGCAACTCCTCGATGTTCGCAGCGATATAGCAGTTATTGTTGAGATTTTATGTACATATAATGTACATACACATATGATATTACATAAAATCTCGTAGTTTCGTTTCTGTCAATAAATCGAAAAAGTGAGATTTTACCCAAATTAAAAGGAGGTGAAAAGGCAAGAGCCTTATGTGTACAATAAATACAATGTTCATAAGTCAACAATATGCCGTATGATTCGAAACAAAACTGCGCTAAAAAAGTTAATTTGCAATAAGCGAAGCTGGTCCTGAAAAACAAATAATGTTGAAACATTGTGAATTCCCTAGGATTGAAAAATGTTTACACAAATGGTTTCTTCAGCAAAGAGAATGCAATGTACCATTTTTAATCGAAGTTGTGAAAGAAAAAGGTCGACATTTGCATCAACGAATTATAGAAAAGCCAGCGTTCTTTTTTGCAAGCAATGGTTGGTACTATAATTTCAAAAAACCAAATGGTATGCGCATGCTTGAAGTCTGTGGGGAAAAGTTGTCGAACAAGGCGGAGATCGTGCAACCCTTTTTAAAAGAATTTAGGGAGAAAATTGAAGATGATTTTTCTTTGATGAATTAACGTTATTTTGAATTTAATAGTTTTCATTATTAAGTATCAACACCCAAGTACCTGAGATTTTTTGACTCTGTCATTGCAACTTCCGCGGTTATTGCAACAGGCTTGGTTTTTTAGTTGCGTTGACCAAGGCCGAACTGTATGTTGGATTTATTTAATTTGAATGAAAATTATTTTTTTGAAACCGCTATAATGCCACGACATTTGTGCATATTTAAGAACAATTTTTCATTAAGTTAATGGTTTTTTTCGGAAACGCAGAAAGTTATTTATTCCGATGCAGAATACAAAGACGATACATATGTGTATAATAATGCCCTCTCTGCAGAATATTGCATAAAAAATTTTTGTGGCCTTCCGAGTTCTCCATCTTATAATGTTTTTTTTTTCTGCTAAGAGAGTACTTATTTCCTATAAGCAGATCTTTAAATCACGTCCTTAGTCGACACGTGACCACAGATCTCCAAAAATTTCTTATTCTTATTGACATGTACCCATTATAAATATACAGCATATGAAGATAAGAAAATCTGAGCTTCTCTTAAATTTTTAATTTATTGCATGTAGATAGATACCTGTATTTTAAATCATTTACTAAAGGGTGTTTTTTTTTAGAGGTATAGAGCTTTGAATTGAAATAAAACACAAGAAAATCGTTTTAATGTCCATCAATTTGGCTTTATTGGAAGGATAATTTTATGCCATTAATGTTTAAATATGATTTCGGGCATGTGGCCGCCGCGGCTGGCTCGAATAAAGCCAATTCTACAGGTCCAATTTTGAACCACTTTTTCGAGCATATGGGGCCGTATGTCGGCAATAACGCCACGAATGTTGGCTTCCAAGTCCCCTAACGTTTCTGGTTTGTTGGCGTAGACGAGCGACTTCACATATCCCCAAAGAAAATAATCCAATGGTGTCAAATCACACGATCTTGGTGGCCAATTGACAGGTCCATTCCGCGAAATTATGCGCTCATCGAATGTTTCCTTCAATAAATCGATTGTGACGTGCGCTGTGTGGCATGTAGCGCAGTCTTGTTGGAACCACAACTCATCCACATTCATGCCATCCAATTCGGGAACAAAATAGTCGGTTATCATGGCTCTATACCGGTCTCCATTAACGGTAACTGACTCTCCAGCATTATTTCGGAAGAAGTATGGCCCAATGACTCCACCAGCCCATAGAGCACACCAAACAGTCAGTTTTTGTGGATGTAATGACGTCTCAACGGTCTCATGTGGATTCTCTTCACTCCAAATGCGGCAATTTTGCTTGTTGACGTAGCCATTCAACCAAAAATGAGCCTCATCACTGAACAACATTTTGCGATGAAAATCAGCATCGAGATCAATCTCATTTTCGGCCCATACACCAAAATCACGACGCATTGCATGGTCTCGCGGCTTTAATTCTTGCACAAGCTGGATCTTGTAAGGTCGCAAGCCAAGATCTTTGCGCAAAATCTTCCATAAAGTTGATGGACAAAGCTCCAATTGCTGTGCACGGTGGCGAATCGATTCATTCGGGTCCTCTTCAACATTTTGCTCTACAGCGGCAATTGTTTCTTCGGTGCGCACTGTTTGACGTCTCTGCGGATGCGTATTATCACATAGAGTAAACGTAGTGCGAAAACGATCCATGGTTAACCGAATTAATTGCTCTGATGGACGATTATGTCGACCATAAAATGGACGGAGCTTGCGGTAAACTTCGCGAACTGAACCATTATTTTCGAAATAAATTTGCACGATTTGCAAGCGTTGTTCTTTTGTCAACCTGTTCATGATGAAATGGCAAACCAAACTGAACATAAATGACATTAGAGTTGCCAGATTGGACCATAAAATGCCAGTTTTATCTCTATTCGAAAAACAAACCTCTAAAAAAACACCCTTTATATGTTCATATAATATTATGTACGTGTATCGCCCCCTATTGATATTGATAAGTGCGCTGGCGTACCAAATGCACTCAGTAATACGAATAACAATTAGCGTTTTGTTAAAATTTATATAATCAGTTGTAAGGTTCATGTACAAAATATAGGAGATTGTTTTAGTACATCTTTTTTTTTAGCAATAATTAAGGCAAATTTGTGAAAACTCACATAAAAATAACAAAAACCGAAATATGCAAAATGTTCGCTCTACAAAAAAAAACTAAGTGCAGAGATATAAATTTACTTTCTTGTGTGATTTTTGTTCAATGATTCTAAAAATTACCAACAGTCTTATAATCAAACTCGGTTTTTGCGAAATTTAGATTTTAAAATAAAGAAAACTTTCAACGGCCTTAATTCTATTCAGATTGGATCTAGTTTATAGCAGCAACAGGCCTTGATGCTTTCTAGTGCGTGTTAAGTCAAGAAAAGATGATAATACAAGTGTAGACTGATTCAGTATAATGTAAGTTTGAGTTGTCATTACCAATTTATTCTATCTGCAATTTTCTTCGCTTGACAATTGGCGTGGCTAGATTTAGGTCCCCTTGCTTATCCTCCAATCGCGTCCACGGTATCTTCTATCGAGACTATCTTATACAGGGACTTTTATTGAAAATGGCAGAACAACGTCTGCCAGTCCAGTTAGTGAAATTATATTTTGAAATATCTTTTTCAAAAAGAAACAAAATTAATAAGTCTGAAACTATTTTTTTTCGAATGATATAAAAACCCACTTCTTTTCTAAAGGAGTAGATTTTTTTTGTGTTATTCAAAGTATCTGAATATACACAAACTAAGCAAGGCATGTTTTGAAATGTAAGAAAATCATATATATACAAGGTGTGTATATCCTAGTAGGCTAGGTCTTATTTGAAATATGTTATAAATGCCATTGATATATAAATAATTTAAAAGCAATTCCATTTGAAATCAAATCAATTGCATTATAACTTCTTGCACACTATCTGAGGCGATGAGGAAAAGAGCTTCGTCATACTTAAGTTGATGAAATAATGCCCAACATGAATTAGTCGTCTAAGCATCAATTTAGCGGCTCTGCAATTTTTGCGGACATCGGAAAACTACTTGAGAAGCATTAATCTGGTTTGTTTTCTTGACCTCTTTTCTTAGATTCATCAATCATACATATGGGTGGGTGCTAGTGGTTGCAGTTGTTTTGTGAAAACAACAAACGTGCAACCCAGGCTACATTTCAAACGAAAATGATAGTGAACTTTTCGAGATCGATGAACAGTAGGTTTTTGAGCGTATTTCTGTTGAAGAAGAGACTTTGATCAAATTATTGTTGAAGCAAAATGTGAAAAAATGCACCAATCAGATAACAAATTGCATAGAGCATGAAATGGCAAGGCTCTGCCACCTTTATCCAGAGCTCGATATCGCAATATTGTTAGAGTAATAGATGGATTTGAACTTACAGACAATTTTCTGATATATTCTCAGCAATTATTATAAAAATAATGAATAAGTTAAGCGCAGACACAAATTCGTGCAATTGGACTCTGATGGATATCTTGGTTTAGTATTTCATATTCCAGTCCCTCCCAAAGAATTGCCACAGATCACCAACTGTCTATGTGTTTCATCGTGACCGACTGCGTTGTAAGGGCTTAAGGCCACGGTGTACCATCCCACACGCGAATTATATTATATACATCCCTAATTATAGGATGAATGCTATTGGAAAACAGTTACCAAATAAAGTTATGTTGTAGGACATAAACTCACCCTTGGTTTGGGTCGAGGTCTATCGTCACCTTAGGTACGGCCACCATATTAAGAAAATGGAATTTCACAGTGAGCTTAACATTTTGCTCTCCCTGAGATTTAGGTTTCAGCCACAGCAAAAGTCCGAGTTTATTGTTTGTATCTGGCTGGTGCTAAGTCCCGAAAAGATCTACCAACCTGATGATACAATAACTATAGGTGGGCAACTCTTCGCCTTGCGTTGGCGTACAAAATTTAATCAGATAGCAGGTAAAATTTGGTGTAAAGGTATTTTAGGCATGTGACGACAAACCGAAATTCCCACTAAAACTGATGTTGTACGCAGCAAAACTGACTGCCCAAGAAAGTGATATAAATCTGGGCGAATGTTTTTTTTTTTCAGTTTCTTATGCGACAGGTGTTATGAAAAGCTTCCATTAAGATTAAGGAAGGTGTTTCATCTGCTCACCAGCTTTTTTGAAGTTTTATCTTTTCATTTGTCACTAACAATGCTATCGTTATTTAGTCCATTCAGTTGTATTGCATCTCTCAAAAAAAAAGTTGCAGCGACACTTATTTTAGTCTTTTCAGAACATTTGGTGTAAAATAATCTTAAAATATAAATGCAACATTTCAGCAGGCATCCTTTCATTAATTGAAATAACAGCGGAAAACTTTCATGTTTGTTGTTTGCATTAGTGGAGCGTTTGAAATTACTTACGAAAGGTTTACTTATGGATGCAATTGTTCTCAAAAGAGATAAAGTCTTTACAGTGCCTTATAAAAGATACATATTTTAGAATTTGTGTCATTCGAAAGAGGCTTGTAGCTAAGTACATTCGCAATTTAATTTTTATTTTATTAGTGACTTTTACCGTGATAGATAAGTTCACTTTATGTTCTATTTCTTTGGTCTATTTATAAAAATGTGACGTAGCTGCTATACATTTCACTGGAAGAGGAACGTAGAGTAACTTAATAAAGTTCATGAAATGTAATTGAAAAAATTACAGCAAAACAACGAACTCTTCCATAATGAAGACTAATTGAATGGCCACGATAGCCATGCGAATGCAGTGCAAATTCTATGACAATGCGGCATATCTAACGTCAGCATGATTTGGTTGGCTTGTAATAAATTATGTCTTATTTGTGAATCGTTTGATTTAAAGTGCTTTGGAAAATTATTCACTTGAAAATTTAAAAATAAAACTTTTCAATATTCTACCGACAGAGCGTCTTAAAAGAGTTTACTTTTGAATGGACTTTTCGGTTTTCAGAAGGTCACGCTAAGAAAGTTAAGATGTGATTCTTCATTGAGAAGAAAAATTTAAATAAATTTTATTCAGTTCACTTCAAGCTACTTAATCTTTTGTTCTCAACGAAAAGGGACTTGCACCACTCTCAAAATAAAGGGCTCATATGTCTATCTGTAATATTACACAACTTGTACGAAGTATTTAATTTCATGGTTCCCTTTCCTAAAGATATCTTAGAGGATTAATTACTTGTGAATTTAAAATAAAAGTTTAGGTGTAAGAAACCCTTAATTATTAACCCAGTCAAAATAGAGCTAAAAATTAGTATACAGGTAGTTTCCAGTAGGTCTTAAGTATATTATTACAAATGAAATATCAAAAGTTCTCACCGATCCTACTTTTGCTAAAAATTATATTCATCGTCAAAAGTTCAAAATATCGGATTTTTCGTGCAAACGACAAGTGTTACTGTGTAGTGCGGTTGGAGAGAGTGGAAGATCACGCAATTGCCTGCGAACATTTTTGAGATATTTTGTTCTTAAGAAACATCATTTCTGAGATATCGTGATTTCAAAAGATGAAAAATATATATTTAGCATAATATGCACACATTACCGCACTACCTATCATTTAGTGTACTTGACGCATTTTTTTAAACGTGTATTCTACAGTGGGCCTATCTATTTATTATGAAGAAGGAAGTTTGATCAGATCGTATTCTATTGAAGGAAAAATTATTATTGATTTATGGAAAACTTTATTGCGGTTGAGAAATCTTCAAATTCTATTTCAACAGCAATGTGTTGGTTTTCGCTTTCTTCTTCCTCTCCTTACTGGATTCTGTACATTGTTTTGAGAAAAAAGATGTATCCGTTGTATTCCCATTAATACTTTAAATAACCTCATCTGTTGTACTTGATTCAACAAGCAAGACTGGCCTTGACAATGTATACATATTGGTGAACAATATAATCTTTTTTTTCGGCCACAATTTTTACTGCAACCGTTTTTGCAATTACAAAAAATGTTATTAAGTTTAGAAGTTTTTCTGAAACAGACGGGAGTAGACTTTGAATTGGCTCCAAATTATAATCCATTAATTTCTAACCTCATTCTTTTGGGTCCAGTTTTTCAGTTTTCAGATTGTCTCCACAGTTGAATGCGATATGTACATATGTTCGTATGGAAGTGTATTAAAGCAGAAGCAGCTGTTGGAGGAAGACAAGATAACAACTCTTTTAGTGTTCTATATATTTTGTTTCATAGCTTACATACATATATATGTACATCTATAGGTTCATTTTTTTAGTAGGTCCATATATGTATATAGCAAAAAGAAATCGAGTTACATTTTTGAGGTTGTCTTGTGGACAAGAGTCAATCTTAAAGGTAAAGCTTGTAAAATTACATGGAATAATAAAAGATTGCAGTTATCTGATCTTCCCTCATCATCTGCCTCTGCTTAACAACACAGGGCAGAATGCTGTACGCTACATCTATCAGGGCTATATGCAGATAGTTCAAACTTAAAGTCGTTATACCACAAAAACATTTTTCAGAAACCACTTGTCCTTGGATATTGGATGCTACTTTGTTCAGAAGATATTATTTTCATTTCTTAAGTTACAGATTATTTTTAAGTGAACACATTTGTCTGTAAACAGTAAATATGTGACCTATATTCATTCATTTTACAAACGCATACATATGTATGTGTGTATTGTACTTATGTTTCAAAAAAAAAATAAATAAAAAGTGATAATACTAAGTAATGCTATTATTAACTTAAAGGAGGAAAATAAATAAAGTCTTTCGATTTTTCGTTAAGCTTTGTCTTCAAATAGCAACATTATCAACTAATTAAAAATAATATTTTATAGTAATGATAAGACTGAACGAACAGATTTTCGGAAATCCAAACCAAAATAGTGAGAGTACACTGAGAATGCTTGAGCCTTGATAAAACGATAGAGTTGAATTTCATATCGTCACTCACTTGAACAATGGGCCCTAATTGACTTTTTTTTGAAATCCAGTTTATTACATATTCCTGAAGACCAACTTCAAATACAACTTCACCCAAAATGTTAGAACGGTAACATAAAAAATACCAACTTCATTAGGCGATATCAGAGAGCACTATATGTATTCAACATTTTTTTATACTTTAAAAGACCCTAAATGCGAAGTAGCTTTCGATTTGAAAAAATTTAAATTGCAGTAGATAGCGTGGTAGCCTTTGAATTTATAAAGAATTTTGAATACAAAATTTCTGTGTAAATACCATTTTTGAAAACTAACAATAAGAGCATATGTATCTTGGTGTCGGAACGCGTATGTGGTCTTCTGTTTAATTTTGCGCAATGAAAATACGGAAAATATTTTGTGTGAGATCGAGCCTCTGATTCAATCCCGGAACAATAAAAACGTGTTCGAATTCTAAATTAGAAAAAAAATACGAGGAGTTCAATATATAGGCGCTTCGATTGAAAACGGTTTGTGTCAAAGTGCCGAAAGACAGCATGAACCACATTGTAAGTCAAAGTATTGCGAGCAAAGACGTAACCGGTACTGTTCGCTTTTTAGTTCAAGTGCACGGAAAGCAGTCTTTGATGCATTTTGGAGAATGACATGGGAGCAAAAAAAGTTAAATGTTACAGGTCTTGTTGATCCGGTAAGCAATATTTGAAAAAGTTATTGGGTATGGATTGCCAACAATTTTATGACAATTTGCCACTCATCTAATACAATCATTTGTATTAATTTGTTTGTTCAAGATTTTTTTTAAATCTCTTTTTATTTATTAAAAAAACTACATTAAATAGTACAATATTTACATACTTTCTTCATATCATTAAAAAACATTATGTTAATGTTTTTATAACTAAACTAAATTTAAACAAATTTGAATGTTCTACATTGTCGGTTCTTATCCTGAATAAACCAAAAATGTCAATTAAAGCCGTTATACAAGTGAGCGACAATATACATTCAAGTACTATAACTGTAAATATATGGTTTGAGAGACAGTCTGAGGCAAATTTTTATATCAGTCATTGTGAAGTATTCCGACCCCCTAAGAAAGAAAGTCCTGTCGCCAAAAGTCAAAATTTTACTAAAAATAAGAGAAACAAGGTTTTTCACTTGCAAAACTGGAGATGAGGTCGATATACATTTCCATAAAACTCATCACTGAATTGGATTCAAGATTTTTTTATGCCACAGGAAGGTTAATTTTTTCATACCGATTAGAGAACGCAATATAAAGAAAATTTAGAAACAAGTTGGAGTTTGGGCATTTTAACTTATCAGGGAGTATTGGGGTATTGAGAAAAGCTATATTGTGCACTGTAAAGAAAATTATGTAAAATGTTTTACATAATTAACATTGCGTAAAGTTTTTTTTTACAAATTTTTTTCGAAGCTCGAAAGTGTTCTCGCAATTTACACAGTTTTCGAGGCTTTTTCGCATTTTCAGGAACACCTTCATTGTTTTTCTTAAACAGCCCAAAATCAATTATGAAGTCTGAAAAATTTTACCAAAACATAACTATACTTTGTCAATTTTATTTGTAGTTTTTCATATATTTTGATTATACAAATTATTTATATTCATATTTAAATATCAGTTTTATACACCACAAAAATTGAACTTATTTGCGTTGCGGTTTGTATGAAATCAAATGAAAATCTTGTACATACGTTGCAAATATTACATTTCTGTAAATAAGTTATGTGGTGGCTGTGTATAAGAATTTAAGTATAAAGTATAATTCGCTTAGCTGCCTACTCGCTGAAAAGCGCGTTGTAAGTTACCAGCCCAAAATCAAGATTCTGCTGATTTTTTTACGTAGATATGAGAAAATAATTTGTTTATCTGACTCCCGCTTAAGAGCACATTTGCCTTAGCAGCACTTAATTATTGGTCAGTTAAATACATTTTTCATACCTAAAGTTACACTTAATAGCATTTGTTATAAAAAAAAAAAAGGCAAGACTTCAAATTTTCCGTAGGAGTCTCAGGACACAAGAATACATGTTACTGATATGTATGCATAAATGACTTATTACTTTTAACTTAAATGTCCATATTAGCGGAAAACCCGCTATAGAAAAGTCGCGTGTACAAGATTACTGGATAAGATATACGGGAAATATAGTAATGCATTGTGGTGAATTTAACGGAGCATGGTTGCTTTGAAAAAGCCTGTCCCGGACCAAGGACCTTTTCGCTTAAGGGCGAAATAATTCCTAGAATTTAATTGAAGGCTGCTAATCGAATTATACTGTATATAATTTATTTCCACAGGAATACACAACCCAGATGTGAATGTGACAGAGGAGGATGTTGATTATTTTTTGAGCCTCAGTGAAGCCGATATCGATTCGACCATTTTTATAAATTACAGTGCCAACTATTTAATGCAGTCATGATTTTTCTTGAAGGTGAAAAGAACAAAAGATTTAAGTTTCAACAAGCAGGAATCAACAGTTCCAAAATTTCTTGAGCGCGTAAACGCAGACTTAGGACAAGCTGTTAGACAAGACTGTTTTGGATTTAAATCAAACAAAATTGAGGAAACTGCGGTGGGACAGTCGAACATTGCGTTATATCCATTCTTGAAATCAAATGGTGAAAATGATATTATAAGTGTGTATATATTTATTATAAAATATATATATGGTGTTAAGCTTACGAAGTAACTATTTATAATTCTTATAAAATAAGTAATAAAAAAAAAGTTTAAGGGAATTTAATTTATTCCTTGTGCCTTGAATAAACGTGCTAATTGTTTTTGATATGATTGACGGCATTCACGCAAACCTAATAAATCCGTTTTAGCCGTATGAAAACGTATTATGAACTGTCAAATTTGAAACGACAAATAAAAAACATACATTGGAACGTGATTTATATGTATGTTTTTTCTAATATATATGAGTACATATTAGAAAAAATAATGCATACAGATGTATGCTAGTTACATAATACATTGTATATAAATAAAAGTTATTAAAATGTTTATGAAAAACTAAAATGTAGGTACCAATATTGTATTGATATTTTCACTGAGTATGGAACAGCTTGTAAAAATCTAATTTTAAAAATAAAGCAAATATTTTTATTTTATTGAAAGAGCACTTATTAAAAATATCTGATGAGGGAAGCGCTAAAATATTTTTTGAATTGTACTCAACCTTATTAGTACATACTTTAAATGTTTAATCGCATTTAGCAAAACTTTGCCATAGAATCTAACGCAATTCTTTTACTTAACATAATTGCAAGTGTAACATTTCTATGCATTATTTTTTATTTCCTATAAAAAATCAACTTAAATACGTTGTCCCCGATATTAATGTGATAGTCATCAGGATAAAAAAGCCAGTATAAAAAAAAAACTTTCCAAACCTTACAAGACGTTCATACGAGTACCTACTGTATGTTTATTTGTGAACGAAATCTTTCTACTGTGAAATCAAACCGTATTTGGTTCACAAATTTTTTATATGAAATAAGGTGGTTCAAACTGCATGATTATCCATTGTATCGATTTGAAATAAGTATTATATAAAGTTAAAAGCTGACCCAAGAGTCGATTATACAGTGTAGGTACAAACTTAGGCAAAGTCGTATTGGCTATACCTATTCATGCCATAAATTTTTCAATGAAAAACAGGATAAATTGGAGAAAAAATATCATTTTACAGTATTAAATTTTCCGAAAACAGGATTGATAACAGGATACAATTAATTTTTTATAAGCAGAATAGACAGCAATTGTTGTGTATGACTAAATATTTTGGCACATAAATTTAATCAGAGTCTTCGTCCATGTATAGTATTCCTCGTCTGATTCGATGTCAATTCGTTCAGTTCCACCTTGAGTTTCAACAAAAAACTTGTCTTTTGATGTGATTTTCCGCAGATTTTTTGTTTTTATTCAATTGTGAAAATCAAAGCATGACATCTGAGATTTTTCATCACGTTCATGGAAGCTAATACTCGTTCCACTGAGGCGGTCGTGTCCGAAACAAAAAACATATTCCACAAATGCTGTCATTTCCTTGTAATTGCAAATCTCAGTTTCCAAGTGAGTAAAAATTTCAACCCATCGTTTCGATACAAACACAAAACTCTCAAAACTTGAAAAATAATTGATTTAGTAATGCCTTATTTTATAACTCTTTTTGTACATCAATGCTTGTAAAATTAAATAGCGTGAAAAAAAAAATTAATGAAATTTTCTGAAATGTTACTCCTGTTTGTTCTAAAAATTTTGAGCCCATAAAGGTTGAAATCGGTGATGCAGTGCATCATAGAAAACGTTAAGGCATTCATTTATTCAGACTTGCAGTTTTTTTGTCATCTACTAGTATACAACAACCTAAAAATAAAATAAAAGCTATTTAAATTGTGTTGGTTTGTTTATATTCATCAATGAATGTTGTTGTTTTACTTACGACCTTTTCTGAACACAATTAAAAACTTTTTTTAGATAATAATATTGGTCAAAAAAATTTAATCGCATTTTTTTATATCTTCTACATGATAGACCAATCACTCAAAAAAGTTTCAGCCTATTTGAAAACATGAGGGTAATGATAAGCCCATTATAGATGGAATGACCCTGTTACTATTTCTTAAAATTTAACCTTTTGGCATCACCAAGTTTCTTACTTTCAATGATATCATATATTCAAATTTTGAATTTGTGCACATTATCCTTTCTATAGTGCTTGAAAAGTCTTTATTTCATTGAATTTAGAATTTATCGCTTAAAATATTCTTAACGTGTGAAGAAAACAAATGAAAATTAATTTGTGTTCAGCGCGCAAAAATCTTTCAGAGCTACCTAAACGGGTCCGTGTATATGACCAAAGGATGTTTTTATTGCGCCTATATAATCATATCAAAATGTTCTGGATATGCTGCTGCTCTATATGTATTCCAAATTTAAGAGCTATTAGAGTTAAAGCTTTCATGCTCAAATCCTTTAAAAGGATTCACATCTAACTTAACTACATCATGTGATGCAGGCATAGTCGAAATCATATGCCATATATAATTGAGTGAGTGTGATAAACTATGTAATGTTCTTAAATTTAAGTCACGTAAATAGTTTTACTATGTATCACTACATGACATCATATCTACTGTCATCTGTCAAATATTTTCTCTCAAATTGACAGCCGTAGAGTTAAAGTGAGCTTTAAATTCCATAGCTTATCCTATTGCCCTTTAAAATCCAATAACTTTATAATCAGATGTTTTTCAATTGTTTTTGTATCGCATGTCCTGCGTTGCCGACGCCACCGATTACGCATATGCAGAAGAAAAAGAGGGCAGCAAGAGTGGAGCTGAAGGACTCTTAAGAAAATGTAAGATAAATAACAAAAAAAAATTAAATGCCGAAAGAAGAAAGACCTACAATGGGAAAATAAACACGATGTACACAATTTTCCCATTAAAAAAATGAAAGGAAAATGGAGCAAGGCAAATAAAGAGTTGGCGAAATATTTGAAAATCAAAATCTGTACTAAGTAGTCATATGAAATTATTATATTTTATTTATTAAAATAAGTGTTATGAGCTAAAGAAGTAATATATGCGAAAAGTTTGCCTTACACTCCATGAGGCGCAGCATACCCAAGAAAAAAGTCAATTACTACATCGCGTATATTATGTAACAACGCCTGCTTTGGAAAATTCAAACTTCCGCTGAACTCAAAGGGGAAAATAAATTTGGAAAAGTTTGCTTACCTTGTTGAACTGCTAGGATTAATAATAAAGCACTGGCTACAATTACTGACTGCATTTTTGGTGTATCTTTTTTTTTTATCGAAAGGCCTTTTTATAATCCTCAGTAAAAACCTTTGTACTAAATAATTTATTACGTTTTCTTAGTATTTAATTTTCTGCTTCTTTTTCAAATGTTTATTGAAATTAATTAAAAAACACTATCACAATTTCCACCAAATAATTTTCAATAATTTTTCCAGTTAGAATTGATGTTCTCTTATTTTTTTTTTGTATTTTTTTTTTTGTGTGCCGTCCTACAATGTCGTTAGAACGCGACCAACAACCGCTTTGCCTCGATACTAAATGAACGGGTGTGATGAACACATAAACGCCACAGCTACCCTGTGATGAAAATTTTACTACGGGTGGTTGTTAGATGAGCGCCATCAAGTCGGAGTTGTAGAGTGCGTACACCCCCGTTAAGAAAATAAAGCTCCGACGCGAGAGTATACGTACAAAGTTAGAAAGAGAGAGAGAGAGAGAGAGAGAGAGAAAAGCATTTGTTCTTAATAGAATTTCAGTCGTATAACATTATACACTCAGCTTATGGATGTCAGTGAAAACTTTAGTTGAAGTCACTAAGTGACGCTTTTGTAGCACGGAAGCTGAATAAAGCTTTTGATTAAGATATTACATTTACTGGCGTAGTGTTGCCAGGCTTCCAAGTTATTTTAGTTTGTGCGGAACATTTATTTATACCAATATTCTGATAAACTTAGGCCCGGATTTAATATACGACACTTACCATCGTATTATGTAAGACGAAACAAGTGAGTGACTGATTTCGTCTGTCTATATCTTGAAAGTCTAAGCCCGATTCTTAACTGTTTTTTTCAAATTATGTCATTTAAGTTAAAGTGAACAAGAAAGTCGTAGCAGGTCTTTAATTACAAGTTTCAAACGCCTGTGGTGAATGTGTCACTTTCAGTCACTCACTTGTTTCACATTTATTCATTCAGAGTCCTATAAATTAATATAACAGATAAGTTTTGAAGCACGCCTTTTTTTAAGCGTAGTCAAAACAGACATGGTATTCCTCTGCTATGCCTCGGATGTAAAGCGAAAACCCGATTAGTTCAAGTTCACACCAGGGATCTTCGTCCATTATATATAGCAGCGGGCGCAAAAGAGCGCAACAACAAAATCAAGCAGCTTTCATTTCTAAATTCGACAAAAGCACACAAAAAACTAAATTGCACTACAAACAAAAACAATGGCTGCATTTGTTGAGACACAATGCGGCACAGTCGCTAACGCCTTTGTCAACGTTTACACGAGGAAATTCGGTCAAACAAATTCTTGTCTATTCTCTTTTGTGAATTCGTTTTGCGTTAACACACGAAAACTAGAATTTCTTTGTGCAAGAAAATGTCAAAGCAATTACTGCGTCAACCCGCCACAACAAACGTAAATTCAAAGCATAATATCAACTAACGAATAGAACGAAAGGGAATTTGCGGGTACACCACCCTTTCGTTTTTCCCTTCTTGCCAACAAACACGAAAACTTTTTCTCAAGAGTTTCCTCGTGTAAAAGTTGACTTTGTGTGTTTTTTTTTGGTTTTCATTTGAACTCAAGTTAACGCGATTTGTTTTTTGCTTGTTTGTGCGTCAAATAACGGTTCGGGCAATGAGGACGGAAAGGGCTATTACATGCCATCGCTGATATATAGAATACAGTATGTACATCGACATGTTAAAAATCACGTTTTGTTTTTGAGGCTTAAAAATATTATAGTAAAATTGTTTTAAAACATTTTAAATATTTTTTATAAAAAGCACTTTTAAAACTGAAAATTTGAAACAAAATAAGTGGAATTTGACTTATTATTCGTGGAGACATCAGTATAAAAAAAATGTCAGTTTCCAAAAAATTATATCTCTTAAATAGCTCGATAAAAAATTTAAAAAAAATTTATGGAGAGTACTTCAAACTAGTATCAAATGAAAAGATTCCGATCCGATTGGCGTGGAAACCCCACATACATAACTGAAACAAAAATTATTTTAGTACACGTAATGCTAAAGTTTTGACTGTGCGTATTGGCTAACAGCATAATTGATTGGGTTAGACTGGTGGTATAATAATAAAGCAAGTAAAAGTGCCACTTATTTTGGCAGCTAATCGACTAGAATTAATGACAAAAGTTGGGCTAGAAGAGCTATAGTCCCGGGCCCCGAGATCACGGAAGCCCCCAAGTAGTGGAATGTTAAGCTTTTTATTAGAGACTTAAGATAGGACAAGGGCCTTAAGTTGTTTTTAGGAGAAACGAAACAGAAAAACTTGTTTTGTTCACACCGCTAAAACACATATCAAGAGCTTTTTGGGGCTCTGTCCATATGTTGTACGTTGCAGCGGAAAAAAATTTATTTATGGTTTGAATGAAGTTTCTGATCATTATGTCATTGTATAAGCTAATGTTCATCCAGTGGTTGAAGTTCAACCATTATTGTGACAAAATAAAATATATTTTTTGGTATTAAAAAAGTGATGTAAAAAAGAACATGTTGCTCTATCCTTGTCTCTATTCCATCCTTAGAGTTCATATCTCCTTACTAAATTTTATTAAAATCGGTCAAAATTTTCTTCTATGTTCAATATATCTACACACCAATTTTCATCAAAATCGGTTCATTAGTTTAGCTATGAAAACTTATTTTCCTATTGAGGCGTGGCACCGTTCAATTTAAAACAAATATCTTTCCACAGTGTTCAATTTATTTCTGTACCAGTTTAGCCTTCGCCGGATCCTGAAAATGTAGGACCATCTCTAGTATCGAATTTTGTCAAGTTCCGACTTATATTCAATAAAACGTCGAAAATGGAAATGGATTGGATATACGTTGTGAAAGTCACCAACTGAAGTCTGTCGGTAAGCACTGAAGTGTAATCTTCAGGGTAATTGAAAACACAGTCGTCCTAAGTTATCTCGCGATGATTACTAGAATTTTATATCAATTGGAATAGGCCTATGATATAAACTAACAGCGCTATATAAGTATGTGTGCCCATATATTTTCCAAAACACTATTATGTAAATTTTGGAACTAATTAAGATTTTTTAAATTAAGTTAATCTCATGGATACAATAACACAAATTGTTCTTGTTCACATACTAGTGCTAGTACGAGCCTAAAGTTCAGCAAAGGTTTCGAAAATCGATCGAGGATTTTCTCTTTTAAGTAACGTTTAAAAATATAAGAAATCATGAAAATTGAAATGTGAATACAGATCGTTTCACAATGTAATGTCCATGTAACGAATCTTGTAAAAATATTTTGCTTTATCAGGGAGAATGTGGCTGATTTTAATATATAAAATTTTGGTTTTTCAGAAACGAAGTGCTTCATTTTTTTTTGAAAAATGTGTCCCTCATTACAGTAAAATGTATATCTCCTTGACGATTAAGAATTAAATTGGCTTCTGCAAGGAACCAAGATCTGTATTTAAATAAAAAAACTCGCCAAACTAACCACAATGTCACTACTTTATGACAATAAGGAACAGAAAAGTCTAGAAAAAATCATTTTTTACGGAGTTTTTCTGACATTATTATACAATAAACAGATTTTATAACTTTTGTACGAATAAAATTTTTTAAAAGATTTTGAAATGCTTCACAAGTCGCTAGAACCATTGTTTACCTTTATTTCCCCTCGTTTCCTTATACCTCATTCAGACTTTCACATAACGTTCAGACTGAGTTAATTAAGTTAAATTTAACCATGATTTGTTTCATTTTGTTTCGTGATTGAAATGAAAGACTCAATTGAATTGAATTGAATCTTTAATTATTACCTTGTCAAAATGAAAAAATGTGTGCAAGCTTTTGAAACTCAAATAAAAACTTGCAAGAATGTTATTTGCAGGCCGACTTCTAATTATTTATTTCAATTAAAAACTCGTATTTACAAACACCGAACTTTAAACTTCTGAATGGATATGAATATTATATCTTTTTTGCTTTCTACGAAGATTTAGGCTTTCTGCAGGAAAAAACAGTAAAATATTCTAGACACATAATTTATCGAAAATAATCCAGACTAAGTAGAGATTTATTAAAGTCAACAGCGTTGGAGAGAAGTCATTAAAAGTGAATTCTTGGCAAACATCATGTGATGAAGTCATCAGACATAAGTTGCAATTTTGTTGTGCAGTGCTATTTAATAAACTTAACGATCAAATTATTGTTCTCAATGAGGCTACCGTAATCTCAAATTATTCTATTGCATTCGTAAGCTCAAGTTATTCAGGCCTTTACTTTTTCTCAGTTCATCTTTGGTATTTCCAAATCCATATTTTGGTTGCAACACTTTCCACTTTAGCCGTTTGATTTGAATGGAAATCGGAACTAGATAGCATCTGGTGAGCGATTCCACATTGTAAATGATTCAAAGCCACCAAATGTTCAGAATTCGGTGAGGAAAACTGTTGCTGAGCACTTGTTAACTGTGCAGCAGGGTGAAGTTGGTCAGGTATTACAACCATTCAAAAAAAACAGGCTTCACGTTTGACTCAAACACTTTGAGCTTCGTTGTCATTGACAAAACTTAAACTGCCAGATATAACGAAGCTGAGCAAAAGTATCTTCGGCTTTATTGAATCGAGCACGGATGCCCTTGTTGGAACCGCTAGCAGATGCTTTTATGCTGTCAAACTAAGCAAAGTCATCCATTTCATGTTGGATTCGCCTATCATGAAGGTATTGCTATTGCGGGTTGGACATGCATTTTGTTTTAAGAAGAGAATCAGGAGGAACCTATGTATATGTAAACAGCATAAGCGAGGTCTTCCAGATGTTCACTGAAAGTCCATTAAATGTCACGTTTTTTTGTGTCTTAAGCTCTCCGTCAAACATTGTCAAGGAAAATGTGTATTTAATTTAATCGTCATTTGGTCGTAAGCTTTTTGTGTTTTCCGATGCTTCCTTTGCTTACTGAAAGACTCTTGTGTCGCCAAATTCAAACTGGTTAAATAGAAGGATTTTTCGAACATTCTGCAATTTCGCTTTCAACCTTAGCGGAACAACTGATGCCATAAACAAAAGTATTTGCATGTTATATTCTTCCTATTTGATTTAATAGTTGTTTGCTCATATGTACTGTATTCGGATGATTAATGTAGCCCCAATTATCTTATATGTAAGTTTCCATGAAAGTGTACAGTATCATTCATTATATCTTCAAGTTTCACTCGAGTCAATATTTCAGTGAGAAGACCTTATTTTCAGCAGCTCCAAAAACCCCTTATTATGAATTTTACTGAATATTGCTCAGCTTTACGGGATTTGGACATAAATTTGTACTTTTCAAGTTATGCAATAGAACATTGAATCGTTTTACAGTATCGTGCATCTACAACCTCTTTCTTGTATCCTTTCTCCTCATGAATCATAAAGCCTAGTCAAAACTTTTGCAGTGTGCACGATCAATAGCAAGTTCGTTCAATTTCTTCGAAGCACATAATTCCATTTCAATGCTTACCGGCAGACATCAGTTGATGATTTTCGGAACGTATGCTCAAGCTATTTTTATTTTCAACACTTTTTTTTAACCGGAAATCGGATCTTGTCAGCATTAGGTGAGCAATTCAACATTGAAGTTCGGATGCATCAAATTTTTCAAAATCGGCGTATGTAACTGTTAGTGAAAACTTGTTAATTGTGTAGCACAGTTCTGCTAATTAACTAAATTGCACAGCCGCATAGAAAACTCGCTTCAAATTCGATGTTTTTGAGCTTCGTTTTTGTCGATAGGAACGACAATTACCGGTCAATACAAAACTTAGTAAAAGTATATATATGTATGTCGCTTCGATAACTCTAGCATGGATGTCCTTATCGGTACCGCCACCAGGTGTTATGACGTTGCCTAAATTAGTAAAAACACCTACCTATTCTACATGCATATAAATGGTATACAAAAATAAAACGGAAAAAGTCGAAAAATATTGAAAAATCAAAATATGTTGAGTTAGAGAAAAATTGACACATTTTGACAGAGCCTCCACCACGCTACGATGATTGAAAAAAGAATTACAGATACAATAAAAATATGAAAAAAACTAACAGTTCAAGAAAGTGAATGACATGATTCCGTTGACTCATTTGTTTGTCGTTGATTATCAGGCGTTAAAAAATATCTATCATCAATGATTTTTGTGTCTTCCAGGGCTGCAATTGTGACTGCCTTGTTCCTGTACAGGAGTGACTCCACGTAGCCCCACAAAAAAAAGTATAGTTGAATCAAATCGCATGATCTTGGCGGTCAATGGACTGCGGCCAATGGATTGCTCACCAAACTCGCCTCTCAATAGGCCCATGGTAACGCATGCAGTGTGGTATGTGGCACCGTCTTATTGAAACCACATGTCAACCAAGTCAACTTCTTCCATTTGAAAAAAAAAATCGGTAATCAACGCACGGTACCTTGCTCCATTGACTGTAACTACCACGAATTAACATATCGCGATCTTCATTGACACAGGCCGATACAGCAGCAATAATCTCATCGGTACGCACTCTTCGCATACGGATTGTTGGATTATTGTCCAGTAAAGTTACTCGTGTGAATTTGGTCACAATAGCTTGAATAGCATGTTCGGTGGGTCAATTATGACGACCATAAAATGGACGTAATTTGCGAAACACATTTCCCACACAGCACGAATTTGGATAGTAAATTTCGATGATTTGCAAGCGCTGTTCGTTTGTTAGTCTATTCATGGTGAAATGGCAAACCTTCGTGAGCATTTTTGGCGTTGATTTGTTCTTTTTCCCAAATTTTGGATTTTTGGTTGCTGGCTTAGTGTTTTAAAGATATCTTATGACCAATACTATTTCCGTTAATTAAGGCGTTCACGAGGCTGGTCGCTCTCTTAGGAAGAGGCACAATGTTCTTTCGAACGAATGAGTTGATTCCCTTGATTGGTGAAATGTGTCTTAATTTATTGCTTACCATCCTGCGTGCTATTTAAAAAGTCGGCCCATGATTTCTGCGGCTTTTTTGCTTTGACAGCGGGGTGTTGTAGATTTTGTGTTAATAAGGGGGCCCTCATATCTTGAATGTATTGCAACTCTCCTTTTTTTAAGGATATCACAGGTAGATGAAGACTTGGTCTTTCGCCATTTATTGAGGTGGTGATCGGAGTTGTTGTCGGTGCTCTCCTGACTCTCACGTCAAGGAATCTAAGCATCTTTCTGGGAACATTTTATAAGAAATAGATTATCTGGTTTTCTGTCAGGTGATCATGTGAAGTCCATGTATTTTTATCTTCAAGTTGGTGCTGATACAAAGTTCCTCCAATCATAAGATTTATTTCACAGAAGAAATGTGTAAGAAATTCGCATATTCCTAGGTCTGTTTCTGACACCAACATTTGTTTCGCTGACAGGTTGCACATTTTTCAAATATTTTGCGACCCGTTCTTAAGGTAAAATCTTTCGCCGTTGCGTTGTATGTATGTCATTTTCAGATCGATCAGAAAATAAAAACTTTCACCAGAGTTGTTTCGAGTTCATATACAGTTCATCTGCATTCAAACATCAGTGTTGTATTGGATTCTGGAACGATATCGAAAAACGAAATTTTTGTTTATTTTCAGATTCAGTACTTAATGTCTGATACAATTTAATATATAAAGTGTTCAGCATAAAAAATTCCGATGACAATGATCCGATTCTTATCACTAAATAATTTACTTTCCTGATCAGGATCTGAACAGAAAGCTGATTCCCAATTGATGCTATAACCTAGCCCATTTCTGAAAACAATTTGTGATCAGAACCAAATCCGTTGAGTGTATCCGGTCCATTTCATATGAGGTGTGATGATTATTCTCATTATTGGGTTCATAAGCCTGACTCGTTCCTTATCATACTTCAGGTAAATCTGATCCAAATCGGATTCATGTCTGAGCTAATTTCTAGTCGGGAATGTAAGCCTTGCTAGCATGCCTACGCCTCTATATTATAAAAGCAGACTCAAATATCAATAGTATTGTGGATTTCTTCGAGACTCCGAACATATGCAGGTCAAAACATGTGCAGAGTCCTGACAAATCACGAACAATCGGCAACACTAACTGAAGATGTAAGCACATTTCAAATCTATTTTCTGTTACGTCCGTGTTATGCATATTGTGTTGTATGATGAAAATGAAGTGATTAACCCATATCACTTTGTGCTCAGTGCAATAACAATGTGATGGGTGTTCACCCCATAAAATTTCAGCATATCACCGTCTTTAGAAATTTGAAGCGTAATCTTTGATTCATGCAAAGCTTTGTCGGTGTTTTAAAGAACAATCTCAAAAAAAAGGGCAAAGAACGACTTATATTAGATATATGAAAAAGTAGAGAAAAAAAGGCAAACGAAATGGACCGTCCTTTAAATAAAGGTAATTGGTAATTGAACCTCCTTTGATCGGAGTGTGTGGTGTAACTTGAACAGCCCGCTTTATATGTTCTTAAGTGGCTATATATCATTTGGCATCAAACCCTTAGCATCATTCAAAGTGTGCCGTAGCTTATGGATATTGCCTAATATAATTAAAATTGTTACAGTGCAGTTTGGGCACATGAGATCTTTTTAGGTCATAGTGCCAGACTTAAAGCAGAGACATCCTGTTTAATTTACATTACACCTGATTTTTTTTAGCCATTATTTTCATCGTGATTCATTATCTGCTTACTAAGCTAATATCATAACATTACTAAAAACATCGTTAAGCCTACGCGATTAATCAATTTTAATGAAATATTTCCTCATCAAACATTATATGTATCGCATGTACATAGTTGAAAGCAGACAATGTCTCTCGTTTAATCAACAGATTTTAAGATCAGCGTTGATCGCTCGCTATCGCCAGCTAAGAAGAAGTCTCGTGTTAACATGCAAATGATGTCAACTTTCTGCAAAGTCTAAAGACCTTTTATTTTCCAATTAAATTCAATGCTCTTCTCATGTACGACACAGATTATACTCAGTATTATGGTATGTGAGACACTTGTATTATATAAATACATATATGCGAGTTTGAAGATTGTTCTCGCGAATCCATGTGACAAAATGTACCATCTTGGCCGCTCTCTGAAACTTGAGTGCCATGCTTGTATTAAATTATAATCGTAGCTAGGCGGGAACTATTTTTATTTAGTATAACGAGCAGGTTCAATCTTTTTTTCCTTATGCTGATAGAATTTTTGTTAATCTTTTGGATCAAAAAGTTGCTTTTGTATACTTTCAAAGTAAAACTGTGCAAAACATTTTGATCATATGTACATTTGTAGTGAGTGTAGCAACTTTACGCATGTTACTCTTGAAAGTAGTCAGAGTGTAGAACACCTCATAATTCTAAGTAAATGTCTTTATGTGAACTATTTCTTAAATAATGTCTGATCGGTAAACAGAATTGGTATTTGCGGTAGAGTGAATACCACCAATATTCCATTACATTACATTCGCTGTAATCGGAAATATCCAAACGAACCTCTGTATGAAAAATGGAAAAAGTTAATATCTTCTAGATAATTTTCAGTGAACCTAGTCTTCGCTCTACAAAATATTCAATATTTTTCCTACTTATATGCAGGGTGGTCCATCAAGCATCTAGAAATTTTTTGAGTGTGTCAAGTCTGTTATCATTCGTGTTATGACACAAAGTTATTTCATATCTCTGGTTGTTGAAATAGGTCGATATTTTTCGTTTCCGGTTAGCTAATTGGTCTGTGGAACGCTTGGAAGAGATGAGCATGTTTACCGAAAAGTAATACTTGCCGACAAAGCTCATTTCCAACTCAGTTGTTATGTAAATAAACAAAATTGTCGCATCGAGGATATATAAAATGAGCACGTGATTATTGAGAAGCTAACGTACCATCGAAGAGTAACTGTTTGGTGTGGTTACTGGATCGGCGGCATCATCTTTGAAAATGAGGAAAGAAAATGCGTTACGGTGAATGGTGAGCGCAACCGCGTAATGATAACTGATTATTTGTGGCCTATTTTCGAAGAAGTGAACTTGGACAACATTTGATTTCAATAGAGTGACGCGTCGTGTCACACAAGTTATGCAACAATCGACCTTTTGCGTGGGAGATTTGAAAATCGCGTTAATAGTTGTTTTGGTTATGAGCATTTGCCACCGCGCAGCAGCGATTTGACTCAATTGGATTATTATTTGTGTAGAGCCGTTAAAGATAATTGTTACACTCACCATTCAGCAAAAATTGAAGCTCTTAAGGACGAAGTGGCTGCAGCTATCGGTCAAATATAGTTCCTTACAATCCAAAATATACTAAAAAATTGGCTTCATCGTAAGGCAGCCGAGGAGGTCATTTAAATGAAATAGCATTACATAATTAACTGGAGGGATTGTACCTTTGAATAAAAAACACATTGAAAAAAAAAATTCTTCGTGTTTTATGTGCAGCAAAATCAAGTTTCAAAATATATATGGTCCACCCTATACGTATGGACGAATACGAGGGAACTTTACAGAATATATTAACGAATCTCTGACTTGCATTCAAACAAAAATATACCAAGGACACTAATGGGGGCTTTCTTACAAATATTGACAATCAACTCAATTAATGCAGACGACACTTTGAAAAAGTACTGAAATACGTCACAGCAGCTACTCGTATTCATTAGAATCGTCATTAAAACATTGTTCAAATCAATAAACTTATGCGACTGGAGTAGATTGGATCTAGAGAGGGACGATTTGTGTTGATCAAATTAACTCATTGAGAATTATATTCGGGCAATCAGGAGAAATTTGGTCTTTGCTGATTAGAAGAGAATCTCTAGCGCATATAGAGGCAGTTTACGGAAAAAATTAATTTCCACAAAAGTGCGATTATTCCACCAAACTACTCAATTGAAATTGTAAATAAGGACCGTCCCAGAAAAAACTTACGTTTTGCTTTTTAGCTATAAAAAAATACCCAGTAATTTTTTTGGTCTTTTTTCGTTTTTTATCAATAATGGCTAGTGTTCAGAATATAAATAACTAAAAACTAAGCAACAATTTTTTTTTTTATAAAAATTTCTTACTTTTTTCGTAAGGCCCTTCATTAAATTTTGTCCAGTCATTTCATCGACAGTATGGTACGATTTTTTCCACTTAAATCTGAAGTCTTGTGGATTTTTTGCAGTCTTACCACTCCTTCGAAAATCTTATTTCATTGGAGCCCAATATCTTTCAGTTGGGCGAAGCTCTGGGCAGTTGGGCGGATTAGCTATTTGTGGTACGAAATTGATC
Organism: Meiosimyza decipiens; assembly: GCA_963680825.1. NCBI lineage: Eukaryota > Metazoa > Arthropoda > Insecta > Diptera > Lauxaniidae > Meiosimyza > Meiosimyza decipiens. Next base: position 51,423,654 of record OY804260.1, read on the forward strand.
TTTTTTACTTGCGTACCATTCCATCGTAGCTGTAGAGTAATGAGAGGTTGCTAAATCTGAACAGAACATCACGATCCCTCATGTGAACGAATAAATGGTAGAATACGTTTTTCGAGGCACTCGTCTATATAAACTTTGGAATTGATTGTGCCTTTCATAACAAAAAATCTGCTTCTGAGATCACAGGTGCACATGGCCTGTCAAACCATATATTGCTTGGGAAATTTCGAAATTTTTTTTTTTGCTTTTACTAGACACATGCCCTTTCTTCGGTGATGTATGATATTCGTGCCCAGGTAGCTACTTAAAATCTACTTTGACGTAAGTTTCGTCGTCCATAACACTGCAATCAAATTTAGTCAAGTACCTTTTACAATTTTCGTGCTCGCATCTGAGCCATCAACTGCTTTTCATCAGAACGGTCTGGTATTTTTTGAACACTTTATGTCTTTAGCTTACTTTTCTTCTTGATCTTTTGTACAGTACATTTTTATGTACCTGCTCTAGCCGCCATGTCTCGCACTGAGGTGTTGTGATTTTGCTTAAAAAATTCTGGTTTTCTGCCTGGATTTTTTTCGTGAAACAGGTAGACCCTTCTTATAATTAAAAATAACCGCAAAGACAGATTTTTCTGATGCACCAACTATTTTTGCTATAGCTGAATATTTTAATTTTGATTTTTACAGGTATGTGTACAAAATCAGTTCGCGGACTTTTTGTTGCTTGCTAGACATCTTTGTCGTCAAAGGTGCTATCTTGAAGTGGTATACATCATGTTAAACATCACTTTCTATAGAACAAATATTATGTCTTTTTAGACCTATAAGATTATCAGGTAGAGCATAATACAAAAAATAGAAAACGTAAGTTTTTTCTGGGACAGTCCTTAGTTGATTTTTAAGCAAAATGCTCTCAACTTAGGCTCCCATTTTCGGTAGTTAGGACTTTTATCAAATATAGTTTTAGCAATTATTTGTCGATAAAAAAAATTCTGGAAAAACATGTGACAAGCTTTAAAATTGTTTGATTTGAAAAAATCAATGCCTCTCATGTAAGATATGAGCCATATAATCTACAAAACAATTTATTTTGTACTAAACGAAATTTTTTCATTAAACTCATTAAATTACAAAGAGTTTAAAAAAGAATTATGAAAATTCATTATGTATTGACGAATAAGCAAAAATGTAAAATAAAGTAATTTCAGTAAAGTTTCTTATATAAACCGAAGCTTTTCAGCGAAATAAAAATATGGGTCTCATAAAATTAAATGACACCTCTAAATTTCAAGAAAAGCGATGACATTTTAGGGCTCTGACTTAATCGATCAAAAAAATACTGTGCCTTATACAATTTAGCTGATTCTACTCATTAACACAAAAGTTAATTTTAAATATAAATATGTATAATTAAATATGACAAGCTAGCTGCACATAAAGGGTGATTTTTTGCTATTTGCTTTTTAGCATAAAACTTTTGACACTTCACGCGTGATTTGGAACATGTGTTAACGCCAAGAATGCTCAATAAGGTTTGCCATTCTTCCATGAACAGACCAACCAACAAACAATGCTTGAAAATCATTGAATTTTACTATCAAAATTCGTGCTCTGTGAGAAATACGTTGAATGTGATAAAGATCCAATTTTTTTCGAAAAAATTTTCTTCAGCGACGAAGCTCATTTTTGGCTCAAAGGGCAAGTCAACACACAGAATTGCTGAATTTGGTCTGAAGAGCTGCCAATGCAACCTGAAAATTGCACTGTTTGGTGCTGCTTGTGGGCCGGCGGAATCACTGGACCGCACTTTTTCAAAAAATTCAAAACGGAAGAATTGAACTTGGTTGACATTTGGTTTCAACAAAACGGTGCCACTTACCACACGGCACGCAATACCATGGACCTTTTGAGAGGCGAGTTTGGTGAGCAATTAATATCACGTTTTGGAGCAGTACATTGGCCGCCAAGATTATGCAATTTGACCCCACTACACTGTTTTCTGTGCGGCTACGTGAATTCTCTCATGTACAAGGATAAGCCAGCCACAATTGCAGCCCTGGAAATCCACAATACAGCTGCCATTGGTGCGATACCGGACGAAATACTGTAAAAAGTTTGCCAGGCGTTGCCGCGGGCAACACTTACATAAAATATTCTTTAAAAAGATCCAGAATACAATTTAAACTATTTAAGCTATTGATTCTAGAGCAGATATAAGCGTTTGTGGAAAAAGATTAGGAGAAAACACACTCGGACTTTCTCTTCCTCCCCTCAGAAGTGCACTAACCCTCACCATCTAGCTACATTACAGAAAACGGAATATTTTCAGTGAATTGCTTTAAAAATATTTAAACTGTAAAGTTTGTTTGATGTTGGTATATATATGCCACCCTGTAAAATTAAGCTTTTGAAAGCTTAATCTTCGTCTTGTGTTCAATAGCAGCGTTAGAAATATAAATTTTTTTTTAGTTTCAGCTGCTTTATTTCAAATGCTTAAAAGGGCTTTTAGTGAGCTTAATGAAAGCTTAAAAAGTATATGGAAAATCTGTAGCGTGCGTTAATAGACGAACGGTCGATCGATTTGACTTGAAAGTTCCGCTACCATTTTGTTGCTGCGATAAAAATTTCTGAAGAAGTTCAGAATTCGTTAATTCATTTTATTTTTGAGTAAAATTGATAAGTGTTGCATACGGAGGTCATCTACGCGGAGGCGAATGTGGATACGGAGTTTTAGGAATTGACCTCCTCGGATGCGGTGTTTTAACGGAAGCGGAGGCGAAGGTGGAAAAATAATTTGAAAATCTTTAAAATTCATGATTTTATTAAAATTTTAGGGCGCTCGAACTTGAGACCAGCTAAAACTTTAAAGGCCCAAATTTAAACTAATGGAATAAAATCCACGAATGATATCAATTACCTTTGAAATTAAATTGAAAAGTTGATTCCAAATTCTAGTTCCATGGTATTCAAATTTTGATTCCCGATTATTATACATATATACATATTTTATTTACATTACATAATGACCCCCATATAATTATTTATCTACTTACAATATAAAATTCAGTTTTTGTCTGTCTGTTTCTTATGGACGCGAAAACTGTCCTGTTGATTTTGATAAAATTTTGACAGTATGTTAGCATCAATCAGGCGGGTGTCAAAGGCTATAAAACTTTTATGTATGGTGCATATTTAGGGTGGCCCTCATATAAAATATTTTTAAAATAGAATTTTCAAAAAAACCACTTCATCGATTTACTTGGAATTTACACCACGCGTTTTTTACATTGATAGGCATAGCTTAGGTTATAAAAATTTTATTTTGAATACATATTTAGGTTGGCATTCATACAAAAATATTTTTAGAATATCATTTCGACGGCTAATCGATTCACACCGAATCTAAACCATGTAACTTATGTATTATGTGGCACAACTTAGGCTACAAAACTTTTATTTAGGGTGGCCTCACACAAAGATATTCTTAATATAGCATTTTCTCAAAGGCCACTTTTACAATTAGGACGAAATTTTCAATTTAAGGTGAAATGAAGCGCACAGGGTAATTCTAGTTTATTTATATATTCAACTTTATTTACTGAACCATACAAGACCTCATAAATTGAGAAACTACATCCATACGAGTATGTATGTATAAAAGTACTTAAAATATTTCCACGCTAACGGCTGACTCCAACTGGTTAATTAAGTAAGTAAATAAAGACATTATAAATATTAACACATAATTTAAAAATAACTTCTATTCCTGCCGAGGAAAATTGGAGGATGCATAAGACAGTAGTACCGGGAGGCAGCCCATAGTAAGTAATTTAATTTTGAGATTGAAAAAATCGTATGAGTAAAATATTGATAAAAATTGAATGAATAAGTCGAAAAAATATGGAAAATATTTAAGCAAAAAAGTTGAAAGATGTTGAAAAAAAATGCGTTATGTTGAAAAAAGTTCAGAGTCACAAAAACTCGAAAAAGTCGAAAATGTTGAAAAAAATTCAAAAAGGTTGAAAAAAGCTGAAAAGTCAATTAAGTATGGAAATGTTAAGAAAAGTTGAAAGAGGTTGAAAAGGTCCAAAAAAAAAAAAATTGAATGAAGTTGAAAAAGTCGCGTTGAAATGCTGAAAAATCTCGGTAAATTCGATTAAATTGTGCTATGTAGAAAAATGTTGAAACAGTCAAAAGATGGTTGAAGTTGAAAATGACGGATAAATAAGTTAATGTTGATGTAATACGAGTATTGTTGTAGAGCCGAAAAAATATGAAAAATGTTAAAAATATTAAAAAATCGTTGAAAAATACCACGCCTACTTTTTCAATTCCGCCGAGCGGGCATTTATCAAGAATCGAAAAATTTGATTCAATATTACTCGAAAACGGCAACTAAGATTTTCATTAGAGTTAATACCATTGATAACAACACAAGCTAGGTCGCTATGCTGGCGAAACTCGTTGAAGGGTATGGCATATACACAAACGTTATAATGCGAGAACTAATAACGTAATCCTTATGAACTTGAATGTAACAAATCTATGTGCTACAAGGTATCTTGTTACGAAAATTGGGCGCAATAGTAGCTGTGGGCGTGACACTTTCCATCCAAGCAAAAAGCGTTTGATGTTATAGAAAGTAAGGTTTAAGAGTAATCTTCTTAAAAGTAAGTATAGAGGTGTCAGTTACTATTAGCTTTTAAATAAAATGAAATTCGAAGTAATATTATCTGTGGGCGTGGCACTTCACATATTTTCAAAATAATGTAAACGCTTTTTTAAATAATCTATTGCAGCAATTGGTATGAAATATTATGTAGGTGGTTTACTTGCTATAAGGTAGATCTAACTCAAAAGAGAGCGAAATGACGCCATTGGTCATGTTACGTCCGATAAAAGTAATCATACTTGAATTTGGTGTATGAATTTTATTTATATAAAGCTATGTCTGGAGCACAATCGGGTTTGATTGTACCAGTGGGTGTGTCACTCCCTCGCTTCAATTTTCATATTTGCTTTGACGTACCTATTTATTCGCCTTTTTCAACTTTCTGGACTTTTTCAACATATTTCACCATTTTTTTTCTAAATTTCTGACCTTTTCAATCTCTTTCAACGTAAGCGAATTTACCAAAATTATTCAACAATTCAACACGACTTTTTTAAGTTCTTTTAATTTGTTTTTCCGAGTGTTGCAACCTCTTTCAACTATTTTTAACGATTTCCATATTTTATAGTATTTTTCAACCTTTGTCAACCCCTTTAAATTTCTTTTTCGAGTTGTTCAACCTTCCGCAATTCAACCTCGCACAACTTTTTTAACATTTATTGAGTTTTTCAACATTTATCGAGTTTTCCAACATTTTTCGGCTTTTCAACCTGATTCAAAATTTTCCAACATTTTCAGCCACTTTCGACTTTCATATATTTTTTAGTTTTTCAGCTTTTTTCATAATTGCCAACAATTATTATTTTCGATTTTTCAACTTCTTACAACTTTTTAAATATTTTTCCGACTTAGTCAACCTTCTTTTACTTTCAAAAACTTTCCATTCTCTTTCGACTTTTTCAACCTCTAAACTGTTGACTCAAAAATTTTCAACTTCGAAATGCTTAAATTTTTTTTATTGTAATGCAAAGAGCGCGTTTTTTAATTCATAAGCCACATCCAGAATTTAATAAAATTTAAAAACAAAAATCAAAATACAACAAATCAACCAGGAAGGCGGTTGATTAGAAAAACAGCTTTTCTTTTCTTGCAGTGCAATGTTGCAATATATTTTATCAAACTGAAATCTGGCGGTAATAACCACATTTTCATTACAAATAACTTTTTCGATCGTTCGATTCAAAGGAAAAATTTTGGCCTCCATTACTCTATTCCATATTCCACATATTCGAATTACGCACAATTCGTACACAGACAATCGGCATGAGACCAAAACTAGAAATGGTCTCAGATTTAACTATCTAGTGTACACTGGTGTATGAGTACAACACGAGTGCTGTTATCAGAAAGTTTATTTACATTTCCAGCACCGGTATTATCAGCTTCATTTCATGATCATTTAACTGGTCATCGTCTATTGCAATTGGGAGCAACAACAATGCGCTTATCAGCGCTGATTAATGGTCACAATTTAAAAGAAAAACTAAAATTTCCATTATTTTGTTGAAAATTTTTGAGTTTTCGAGTTGTCGTTTCATTTACAAAAGCACAGCGTCAGCGAAATGAAAATTCTTGCAGTAACGTAACAATAAGCGCAATTTAAAGCATTGAAAGCAAACCTCCAAATAAACTTTGAAAAGATCCAGTTTGATCCAGAAACAGTCAGTGACGACGATAAGAACCAACTAAATAGCTAAAAATAATAAAACAAGTTACCACCTCACCGCAGTCGCATTCCGAAATTCACGTAAAAAAAAAGTGAACGTGCAGTTAGCAAGTTCACTGAAAATTCGCTTGAAACTTGAAACTTCATTTAACAGCTTTGGAATGAAGCAATGACATTTATGAGCTTTTCATAAAAATGCTTACACTGTAAAAACTATGTTGTAGAAAGTTATACAATGGTACAACTATGTATGAAACGCGCTGAGCCATACGGATAGGAGGCGCATGTGGTGGATTCCACAGATCACTCGCCTTAAAAGAGACCTTGGGCTAGTTTTTTCTTTTATATTTTGGCCATCATTGGGATGGGAAGACAAGCAGTTACTACGAAATAGGTACTAAGTTTTTCTTATCACATAGAACACATTTGGAAAAAAGTGATTTTCGTACAAAATAGAAATATATATGTAGGTATACATATATAGATTCATTCAATCTAGACCTCGCAAGTTTACGCTTCAGCCCTGGATGCGCAAGTCTGCTGAAATCTAACTGCAAAGCACAAACCTTTGCAGCGCACCCTAAAAATGTGTTTTAACCAAATTTCGACACTTCAGATGAGGATTAAGAGATGAGTCGTTTAGAGACGCAAAAATTTAAGGGGTTGATTTATGGTAAGATCTCGAAAGAGGCATATTTTCGACCATTATAAATTAATGTCATCATAAAAGGAAGTTGCACAACCTCTAACGCAAAAGTTTGATGATCAGCTTTTGGATATTACTTCTTTCTGAACTAATGGGGGTGGTGTCTTCATATGAAACATGTACCAAAATATCTACCGAACAAATTTTAGTTAAATTCGACATTAAGGGCCCGGTTAGGTCTCACTGTCCAAAAGATTATCATGACATTAAAACAAGAAGTTGTCTTACAAAATCCTAGTGGAAAATATGCGGATAAAAAGTTTGACTAACTATTCATAATCTAGATCTGTGTGCTATTTATTGTTTAAGTTCAAATTTTAAATATATTAAATTCATGAAAGTGTGATTCCATTCAATATTATTTGAAATAATTTTTAATGCAATGCAATTGAAAACAAAAAAGCCAAACTAAACAGCTCACATCCTTCAGCCTCAGAGCACATTATACACTGAATAGCTTCGTAACATTCGTTACGAAGTTGACTGAAGTAAGAAGGCGATCGCATCGTCTGTACATCTAGTGAGCGGGTGCAAAAACTATCTGTTCTCCATGTTAGCAGCGACCTCAACCGAAAGTGAATCCTTATAAAATTACTTCGAAGCGCCAATTAATGAAGACTTGATCTATTCAGTAGAATACTTCCTGACAGTGGAACTATAATCGGTTTGAAAAAATCTTGGCACATAAGAGAATAACGACACACTGAATCCGTATCCTGTAGCCGTTTCTTAGAAAGGTATAATAAGTCAGTGGGCTGTAGTTAACGCCCTCTCGCGCGCAAATTTACATAAGCAAACCAACACACCACACGATATATCAATAGAAAGAAGATCTCAATACCTTTCCAACAAAAATCAGTTGATGCTATTCCAAATTCACATTTAAACGAAAAAATGCCAAAAAGTTCCAAGCTTGGTGCCCAATATTCATTATGATGTTATATAATTTCATCATATATTTTATCCAAGATGTTTTTAAGGAAAACAAATTTTAGTATCCATTCATTAAAGGAAACAACACGTTGTGTTTTTTATTTTTGACTAAAAAGGGCTTTTAAGAACTCCATTGAGTTTTACGTGATGGAAAAAAAAACTGATGCAGAAAATATTTTGAAGAAACCCTATAATTTTGCAAGTCCCAGCGGACACAATATAAATTTTGAATCACTTTAACGTGTTCGTTTCTTCTGCAATTCACCATATCAATAAATAAGGAATATTTTGCAATGCAACTCCTATCAAAGCACACCAAGCATCAAATCCAAATTTTCACGTTATCTATATAAAATCAAAACCTATTTACCCCTTACTGACTGAATAGATAGAAACGTCCAGGTAGAGCTGATTAAATCCATAAAATTTTTCAAAATAGTGTAATAGAGATATGGTAGGTATAAGAAAACAGAGTGATATAAGTGCATGTGGTGCTTCCTATAAAAATAAAGCCCTCAAGTAACCACAGCTAATTATATTTATCCAAGGCAATGTAATAAGCAAAGAGATTAGGTGACACCAACACCTTCAAAATGAAAAATGTGTTAAAGTAGCATATTCGTCTTTTACAATCATTTATCAATATTTTACATAGTATATAAAAATATATCTATTTCATCATAACTTTAAATATGTAAGCAAAATGTATAAATATGTAGAGTTGAATAGAGAACAAAAAAAGATCAGAAAATCGTAGTGTTTAATATTTTAACGATGACTTTTTTTTAAGGTTTTCCAGAAATCCTCAAACTAATTAATAACATTAAGTTTACTGTATCTCCCTCAATAAAAAAACATTTATTTCAAGAAAAGTGCCAACAAAAAAATGATTTTGAAATTGTGTTGGATCAACGCTACCGTGTTAAAAAAAGCAAATCGGGTTCATATTGGATCGCATACAAATTTTACCATGTTATTTATAATTTTACAATTTCAGAAGATATTATTCAAATTGTATTCTTGCAAGACATGGGTGTAGTACACTTAATTTGAAGTGCACTACCGGCTTTCCACTACCAACTATTAGTGTATTTTTTTTAAAATAAATTAGTGATAGAAATATTTCTATACCAACAAATTTGGTGAACAGTGAAGAATAGAAGTAGCAGAATATAAACAGGTAGAAAATGACGAAACGACGATTACATATAGCGAGTGAAATATGAGAATTTCTGATGTGATACACACAACTGATTTTTTTGACATTTCGAGCCTACAAAAATTTCTTTCGGTCGCTACCGCTGGCTGATATAAAAGTGCTGGGCTTAACTGGCTTGCACATAAACCATATTGCGATTTGTAATCCTGCTCAGTGATTCCATTGATACATTTTTGTCCTGAAAAATCGCCATTAGTAGATTCGACAACTTTCCAGTACACTGTATAGATTGCCGCATTTTTATTACATTTGGCGATTTTTTTTTTTGTTTTTTCGTAATATTTTTAAAGTTTTCGTACATTTTAGTGAAATTAGGAGTTTAAGACAAAAAAGTACATTCGGTCTCTAAGAATACATTTCTCGATTCAGTGCACCTTCACAAAACCTGAATGCCATCACTGACCCAGCTTTAAATGTAATGGATTGTATCAAGTATCCCAATTGGAGATATCTGGCAACCATTGATTGATCCTAGACAACAAAATTTGTTGATATTTTTGTCAGAAGTACACGTTTGAATTCAAGTTAAATCCTCCCTAAACAAGTCTTAACCAAGAGATAATAGATTTCGTATCTCATACGCAAACATAACAACCTAATAAGATTTATGTCAAAATTAAGATGAATTTATTTTCCAAAAACAAAAAAATATAATACAATTTTAATACAGTATTGACTGGTTGAAACCAAATTTGCATGGAAACTACTTGTTTTAATACGGGTTCATAAATATTCTATTTGAAAGAGAGCCTGATAGCAGATATGATCAATTTCAATAATTTTTCTCTCTAACTCTCTCTTGCGTTGAATTTTTGTTTTAAATTATAAAACCAATCACAATTTACTTCAAATCACTTTACGCTAGTAATCCTATTACAAAAGGCCTTAAGTAATGTTTTTTTTTTTTAGTGCGCGAATAGCGTGACGTGACGACGACTTCAGATTTACATTCAACAAACAAATTCAACCATGTCCGTCTGTCTGAATGGTTTTCTGTGGAAATCATTAACACGGGAAAGCCAAGCAATATGACATGATTAAAATTCTTACACTGTTAACATTTTCAATAATAATAACGAAAGATTGAAAATGTGTGAAATTCTGTCATGTCGCCTGAAAGCTTTCAAATGATATATCTACTGAGGGAGTTATTCATAGTATTGCTATCATATCACACACAAATACTAAGAATGGTTTGGCGTGGCACCTTCTTTAAAAGTAAAAACTTAAAATTAAAGTTAAAACTTACGCTTTAACGCTAGTACAATGTAGGGTATATTATTTTTGATGAGAGGTCGAGAATACCTCACCAGTTAACTTTGATATACTCAATTGTGAAAAGTCTCACAATATGTTTTGCATTCTTTCATAAAATTGAGAAAAACATTAACGAGATATCGCAGTGCGTATAAAATAAGTTGAGTTAAGTGGTTATAGCTTATGACCATAAAATGTTTTCAATTTGGTGCTATTGTTAAGCATGCAATTTAACTCTCGTTCTCATTTGAAGAATTTCTTGCATGATCAGCTGTTTGCATTTGCATATCGCACAGTGCAAGATTTTACTAAAAGAAAGGATTTGCATTGTTTTTCTTGATTCGAATTAATATATAACATTATCTTTTGATAAATATTACAGTCGCTATGCAATAGTTATGGGTAATCAAATCAGTGAAGAGAGTTTAGAAATAGATTTTTCGCCAACTTGAACATTACATTTTCGAGTCCCATTTCAACTTGCATCCATATTTCACTTCATCTTGTGTTTAATGAAATGGATGTATTGACTGAAGCCTCTAAGACAGTACTGGCTCGAGGATAGTTGGCGCCCTGGCAGCCGATCATAGTCTATAACCATAGCCCGGGCGCCGGAATTGAAAAAAAATTACAAGCGACCTAGTGCATAGATTTCTTTGAAGAGCTGGAACAGCAAGGTCGAGAAAAATCAACAGGTCACTAATGTAGGGAAAATCTCTCGATTTCTTTTCAAGAATTAGAACAGTTGATACAAGGAAAATAGTGAGGAAATGTATCAAAAGGCTTGAAATAAGTTTACAATATGATCTGAATGACATCGTCAAATAGTGCAATTCCAACTTGCCGATAATAAGTCCTTAAAAGTTGAAGAACTCAAAGTTCAAATGATGCTCGCAGAATGGAAGGAAGTGCTAAATAGTGCAACTGCAGTCTTGGACTTGGATATAGGTGTCACAATATATTGAAAGCTAAGCTTCGATGCTTTATTTAGTGTAATGACTTACAAGCCAAAAGGTGTCCTCGGCTTTATTAAACGATTTTCTAAAGAAAGCTAGGCTACTTTTTCCATTGCTTAGTTGATCCTCAAGCTAATTGTTACCAGACCTTCGTACTTAGTCGATGGACATTGCTAAATGTGACATTTAAAATAAAACTTTTTCCCACTCATTAAGCTTTGAATTACTATAAAGGACGTGATATTACTTAGCTGTACTATGTGCTGGGCGAAGCAAGAAAAATTGAGTGAAGCATTTTTCAAAGCGTTTAAATGCGAAAAGTTAAGTAAATAGTTAAGTATTGTTCGATTTAACTTCATTACTTAAAAATAGCAAATTTATCTATCCATGTAACACACTTTTGTGCGATTGTCTATATTTTAAACAAATAAGGTATAGACAACAAACATTTGCATTAACTAAATTTAATGATTTATGTCTTGATTTGAGTAGATAAGGAAGAACAAAATATTTTCCAGTACATGGTGAAGGATGTCTTTTTTTCCCATTAATCAGCTTATGCAAGTCAGAAATATCTGTACGTACTGAAAGCTATATCCTTTTCAGTTATTTTTTAATGCTTCAGAAGTTCAAGATAACTTCAAATATCAGATAAATAAAGTACAGGGAAAAAATATTTCATGATTCTGGTGATGTTATGAGCAAAATAACATTAAATCAATTTTTTTTCCAAAAATGATTTTAAGTGCATTTTCAAAAAAGTGGAGACTTCTTTCTACGCTAAGTCATCATCTTGGAATATATAAAACTTGAGCAGACGCTATCAAAAGGAAACTCTCCCATTGAGGTTTTCGCATCTTGGAACCAATTTGTCGAAATCTTAAAGAATATTTGACAAAATTTCAATTTTAAAATACCGGTCCAATTCTGAGTTAAACCAAAATGTATTGACCGATTATAGCACCCTAAGTATGTCAAATTTATAACAATATTCAATGAAAATTGATTAATTAGTTTCATATATTGGTAAAAGATTAACTAAATGTTTAGGTACCTAATATTTTTAACTTTATAACTATATATATATAAAGACATAATATCTAGGTAAAACAAAAAGAATGAGTTTTACATATTGTCAAGAATGAAATTAAGTGTATCGTGGAACGTTAGCTTCACCTTCATGCGCTACATCAATGATGGGCAAATAAGAAAAAATGAGCCAAGCTTAGCTCTTTACAATAAAATAAAATAATCTTATGCATTTTGGTTGATTTTATTGTAAATAGCTACTGCTTTCAAAACTTTGCCCATCTATGTGTTACAGAATCTGAAATTCATTCTATATTCGCCAGTGACTTTGCATTCGTAGAATATAATTTGACTGTCCGAACAAACGACAAAATCACCTACTGTGTAGTGACTTGCTTGCAACTATGAGTGTGTGCTAAAGTTCCGATTCATCTCGCTTGCATGGAATGCGCTGCGTTTTATAGTTCTCTAATTGTTGTTGTTGTGGTAACTAGTGGCAAAATGTGGGTGTTAAATTGAGAATAATAAACTTTGCATTTTCTTAATGGACTTACCGCTTCTTTTCCCTTTACAGAGAAACTGAAGATAATTCTTTGTTGTTGTAAGTAAATTGTTTCTCACGCAATCTCAATTGCGTTAATTAAGTAATTTTATTTCTCTCTCTCTCTGTCTTTTCGTTTTCACTCTCAATCACGGAAACGATCAGACTTCATACATGTGATTATTTGAAAAAGTTCAGATTCATCTTAACCGGTCTCGTGAACGGTTCGAATTAATTAAAAGAACTGCGGCTAACTGACTTTTGTAATTTATTACTTACAAAATTTGAAATACGATCGCAGTGTTGAATAACATCAAAAATAAATTATATATTCCAAAGTCTGAACGGTAATGAACTTTTTTATACACAAATTAAACATTCAAATTTCGTAATGAAATACTGAAATAATCAAAATACAATACGATGCGAACTTGAATCTAAAAGAGTTTAAGCTATCAATTGTAAAACTCTCACCTGCGTCTCGATAGATATTTGAAAAATATAAAATAATGTTTGTTTTCATAAATACTATGGACTGTTTTCATAATGGCTGGTTATAGCTCAGACGAAGCTTTGACTTTGTTATAAAATCTCATTCAAAATTTGTCAGTTTAAGTCCCGGAGCATTTAACCAAACCTTGTGAAAATAGCCCTTATATCAGTTATACAAAATTACTTGATTCAAAAAGAGAAATTGTCAGTGATATTTCTAGGAAACAGCGTTGTTGGAGGTATCACCAAAAGCCTCTCGTTTCAAGAAAAATAAAAGATCGCCTTATGGGTGAAGTGCACGAAACAGTGTTGATATAAAAAAGTGGAGCAAAATAAAAGAAAACTTCTCAAACCAATCTCGTAGCACAGTCAACATAAATGTAAAATTTTGGGGACAGAGATTCTATGATTTACCAAGTTTTCTAACCCCTGATTAAAAGCCCGAGAGCAAATTGTAGAAAAGTGTGTGAGTTCTATAAGAATAACTCGGATTCATGGATATAGTGATTTAAGTGTTTAGTAATGTCATGAATTTAAAATTTATATACCTTAACATAATGCAATATATATTTAAAAATCTGGCTTGATGTGGCAAAGTGGTGTTTCAGTGACCCAAAAGCATAATTTGGATTAGGTATATTACAAAACAGTCAAAACTTTGCCACAAGAAGACTTAACATTTTCCATACACTGGGTGATGGAGTGGGGCAAAAATACCATAGATTTTCTCAAAAATATCTAGATATTTATGTAATTTCCATAAAAGAGAGTTTTCTTTTTAGTTCTAAAATGCTGTGCTTAGTTTAGTGCTTAATTGAAGATATTTCCCTTATACCAAATTTCAATATATTCGTTATGTTGCAATTTGTTTTTAATTTATTTTAAAAAAAGTCATCATGGCACCTAAGCTACCTGCAGTATAACTCAATTAAATTATAAAATAATCCATTTGTTTTCTTATTTTTTTACAGATAATTAATAAAAGTTCTATAAATTGATTGCCTTGAATACAAAGATATAACGTGTGAAAAAAGCATTGAACGTCTACCTAAAATAATTTAATTGAATAATAATTTTGTAGTAATTAAAAAAATATAATAATTAAATTAAAATGGCATTCCCAAACACAAAACAATGTTTGCTGTACTGCGCAGTGATGGCAACCGTCATTGCAAGTTGCGTCTTATCAGGTAAGAAAACCTAAAGTTTAAGTTATAAAAATTTGATATTTGCCCTGATTAAATGAATAAGAATAAGAGTTATAGTTATAGTAAAATAATATATTCAAATTGAAATACATACTAGCAATAAAGCCAAACTCGTAATCTTGAGGTTTTTTTTCTTTATCCGAAGATAACAAGTTTAAGTAAACGTTTACGCACATTTGGATTAAAATAATTCTCAGTAAAATATTAAAGCATACGATATGTCATTAGATAATGACAAAGCAAAAAAAAAATGCAAGTGAGTGCAAGCACTTGCGGCAGTATGTGTGAAATTTAATGATGGTTTTTTATGTTGGTACACAAAAAGTTGAAAAATCTCAAAAAATCGAAATATTTTGAAAAAATATTGAAAAATATCAAAATTTTTTGAATGTGTTTCGCAAAAAATTTTGAATAAGTAGGAAAACGTTCAAAATTGAGTAATGTAAAACAAGTCGCAAAATGTTAAATATCTCAAAAAATGCTGAAAATCATTACAAAAACCGTTTAAATTGAAAAGTCGGACATATGTTAAAAACTGTATATTGGAATATAAATCGTGAAAAATGAAGAAAAAATTAGAATAAAGTTAATAATTTCAAAGTGTTGAAATATTCGTAAATTGTGAAGAAATCGAACTCTACGTATGAATGAATGCAAAATAATAAATCCAACTTTGTTGAAAAATGTTAGTAACATTACAAAATGTTGAAAAAGTTGAAAAATGGTTAAATATTAGAAAAAGTTGAAAAATTTTGTAAAAGTCGAAAAATATTGAAAATATCTAAGTGCGTTAAAGAAGTCAGAGAATGTTGAATATGTGGAAGAATTTCAAAAATGTTGACAAAGTCTCAGCATGTTGTAAAAATTGTAAAATTTTAAAAACTTTATTGCTGAAAAATTTGAAAAATCTTAAATATTCGAAAAATATTGAAAGTGTGAATGCAAGTCAATATTTTTAAAAGCAGTCAAAAAACTGTTGAAAATAGTGAAATACTTACGTTGAATAAGTGGAAGATATTGAAGAATTCGCTTTAAGTTAATGGAGTCGAAAAATGTTCAAGAAATCATGAAACGTCGAGAAATGTTGGGAATGTAAAAAATATTTGAAAAATTTCATAATTCGAAATAAGTTGAGAGTCAACAGATGTTCAAAAATTTATATAAGTGATAGCTGCGTTTTACACGAGTACTAGTTGTTGTTCTTTCTACTTTTTATGCCCCACACAGAGGGTATATTCATTTTGTCATTCCGTTTGTGACTCATAAAAGGGGCGTGGCAGATATTGAAAAGTATATATATATAATTGATCAGCGTCACCACCTGAGTCGATATAGCTATGTCCGTCTGTGTATCTGTTGAAATCACGTTAACGGGATAACTAAGCAAGCTAATTCAATGAAATTTGGCACATACGTGACACCTAGCTACTGGCATGCAAAAATGGGCAAAATCACTGGACGGTCACGCTCCCTTTTAAAAGGGCTTGGCACAGCCCTAAATTTTAGCTTTAACAACGCCATAGCTCGTTAACCGCGTAAGATATTGGCACGTACGATCTTCATGAAAATTTTAGGTAATTAATTTTCAATGTATTTTGAACATTTATTTATTATTTATATTGTGTAGAAAATTTGAAAAACGTAAGTTGAAAACTATTAAAAAATTCAGAAAATGTCGAATAAATAAAGAAATTGTTGAAAATGCTAAAAAAATGTTGAAATATTTTTTAAAAGCGAAAAAAAAATTTCAAGCATTAAGTTTGTGTCATACCCACCAGTAGAGATCATCACATATCGAAATAAATTTATTTGTGTACATCTTCCAACTAGGAATATATACATATATATCAATTATAATATTGATATATTAAAGCGTTGATGACGTTGTTATATTTTAATTTGGAATTTGCCATTAATGACAAAACTTGGACCGGTGTGACTTTCAGCTTAATTTGCCACCAATAAAACACTCAAGCACCACAATTAATAAAATGAAAAACTTGATATCAGAAACTTGATCACACTGTGTGGAAAACCACATCCAAGCTTACACTTTAAAGCGTTGTCAATCTGACTTTTGTGTAATAACTAACACAAAACATATTTACAAATATTTTGTTTCTAATTACTCGTTCTATATTACGGAAAAAATGCATTCAAATGAGACGATCTTTTCAAACGCATATAGGGGAGTGTCATTTCCACACCTTGTCTATTAAGGTGGCTAAACAAAATAAAAACTACAAGCAAATTGTATGCAAATACCGAAATGAATAACAATAGAAATTAAGTAATTTTATGACACAAAACTATAAAATTGTCATATGAACAATGTCAATCAGCAAAATTCAATTGCATAAATAAGTCATCGACTTATTATCTGATGTTGAGTAAATTTTGCAATATTCCGCATTTAAAATCTTCTCTTTATCGCTTTCATCTGAATTTCTCTGTTCTCAGTGCAGTGAACACCGGTTCCAAAGTTTGCTGAAAATTGAAAGGAACCTTGCAGTGATCCGTAATACAACGTCGTAGCACATGCCACTATAAACTTTATGTGCTCATTAAATTCCTCAACAGGAGGTATACGTCTAGTGACTCATGTCCTTAGCTGTGATCTCCACAGCTCACACTGATGCTTACTGTTAATTTATTCGGCTATATCTAAATTTCAGTACAAGATGGGCTGCTTGAGATGTATTTTATGTATAAAATAGGAAATTAACAAGTTCGTGCCACCTTATTAAAATGTTTCAATGTTATTTCTCCTCAGCGAGTTAATCATCGTTCATTTGAGAAAAATACATTCCCAATTACTTACTGAAAAAGTACTGGATGCAAAATGCTAGTCTGTCTGGCTAAACGGATGGCAGCTTGTGCTGCCATTAGACTGGAAACTTTCTGCTGCTCCAAGGGTAGAATAGGACACTCAACAAACCTTCATAGCTTGAGTTCTGTATCCTCCAATTTTGACTATATTGTTGCAGTAATCTCATTCAAGAGGGATTACGTAACTCATATTCAATCAAGGGATGACTAGAAGGGAGGACTCCCAGGGAGAAGGGGCTATATAAGTTTCTACACGGATGGCTCCAAACTAAATAACCAAGTGGGTTATGGTATTTACTCAAAGGAAATTGAAGATAAAAATTGCTGCGAGGCTACCAGACCATTGTAGTGTTTTTCAGACAGAGGTTATAGCGATGAAAGACGTAGCATCCTGGCTGAAAATGAATGTTGTATCCAAAAAGGATATAAAGATTTATTCAGATAGTCAGGCTGCTATCAAATCACTAGTAGCCCAGCAATGCCGCTCGTCTCTAAATGAGATGGCTCACATTTTAACATTCACTTCATTTGGGTGCCTGGGCATAGGAACATTGACGGCAATTGCAAAGCTGATGAACTTGCTAGGCAGGGAACTACTGCACAAATTCATCAGGACAAGGAGAGTGTTGGCATGCCACTTGCTTCCTGCAAGTTACAGCTTAAAGAAGAAATGGTAAAAATGGCAACAAAAGATGAACTCAAGGATCTACTTGTAATGTAACTAGGCAAATCTGGCCGAAATGGGAAGCCAAGCGTTCGTCAGAACTGATTTCCCGCACTAGACTTAGTGGTTCGTCAGTTGTTGGAGTCATAACTGGCCACTGCCTCATCGGCAGACATACGGAGAGATTAGGTGATAGATCCTTTGACTTCTGTAGAAGTTTTGGAGATGTGGAAGAGGAAGAAAACATTAAACATTTTCTTTGCTCCTTTGCTCGCCTCAAAACACTTTGTTCGTTTCTATTTGATGACCTGGATGACCTTAGGCATGTTAGTATAGGTCGGCTATTAAGTTTTATTATGAAATCTGGTTGGTTCAACGAGAGGGTATAGTCAGAATGGATGACATTTGCTTAAAGTGAGTCGGTCTTGTAACTGACTGCCACTTCTACCTAACCTAACCTTAACCTTAAGATAGTTCATCATAATGATGATCTTTACCAAAACGTTGCTGCACCGCAGAGCAATCCATGGACAATGTTCTCGAAATTCATAAATATCATATACATACATCCCTGCTCCTTTCTTCGAAATTCTGACCTGTGAGCAGCTTCCACTATTCTCGCCAATAAGCAGTTTAACCCCGCAAACAATCTCCAATCAGATTTGATAATCCCAATCTCGGAATTTTTTCGCCACTTGCAAAAATATTTAATTCTTCATGCTAATACGAACTTTTAGTAATAATTAATAACATATTATGAAATCATAATCAGGTAAAACAAAGCTTAAATTTTTTTATAAAAATATAATTGCGTCCAATATTTCATAGCTCCGAAATATATTACACTCTGGCTAAACACTACGCTAGCTCTATGTTACGCCACCATTGCAAGACAATTCTATTTTCTAGTGAAAATTGTTGGCAAACTACCTTCCCTCAATGTATAGTCCAATTTTATAGCCCCAAGTGATTTTTTAAAACTGTATGTTTTAGATTTAGAAATAGCGTTTTACTTTTCATTCAGCACTTGAATTAATTCTGCCTTCAGTTAAGTTAAAAGTCGTATCAAAAATGTTTCTAACCTAAAATGACGCATTTCACGGAGAAAGTCCGCGTTTTCATGGGAAATAATAAATCTCATTTTGCTGGGGTTTTTGGTGAAATTGACGACCTTTTTTTTAGGTAATACAAATAATTGAAAATATATGATTTGCTCGGTGCTCGGGATTTGAAAGTTAAGATCTTTTTTTTTAGTACCCATATATAAAACTTTTCCCAGTTAAAACAAACGAATCTTTAAGAAGCTTCATCAACTTTTTCCTGCTCTGCATTTTGGCGAAAAATATCTGCTCACGTTATTCTAACCTGATCGTAATAATATGAAAGTTAGGATCAGCGCACACATGCCATAAATAGTTTGCCAACTTTTAAATTAAAGGGAAATTGAAAAGAATCACTGGCAATTAAAAAGGCCAACTTATTAATTGAAAAACCACCTGATGTTGCATGGAAGTAAAGTCCAATTATTTTTTTCGCATATTTTTTTCCTACCACATTTTAGCAAACACTGCAATCTGGGTTGCCAAGAGACCGGGATTATACCGGCCAAGCCTGGAATTACATATCAAAGCTGGTGCCTGGTAGGAATTGTAAATATTTTTGAAATATCTGGGCACTGGACGATTTTTTGACATGGACTTGAAAAATTTTTGTTTCATGAAAGAAAAAAGTCATCAAGTTTTTCCCACATAAAAAGTTAAAATTTCCAAAGGAAAAGTTTTTTGTTTTCAAGACGAGCTTTTTAAGCCTTTTCTTGGGTATGTTTTGCTTCCATTAAAATGGTTTTCCATAATTTTCTGATACCAAAATAAATAAATTGGTTTTTTGAGATGTTGCATGTCTCTTGAAACTGTTTTTAAAGTATCCCAAATACCGGAGCATATTGAAAAAATAGTTTATTTAGCTTGTATTGCATTAGATTAACATTCTTATGTATTATATAATTATGAATGGTCCTCACACATGTTTGCGAGTCTCTTGATGAATATTGTGTACGTCGATGTATTAAATTTCACATCTATGGCAACCAGAATCACTAAGAGAGAGAGGTGTCACGCCCTGTTGTTTCTTTCTTAACAAGGCGCTTAATATATCAGAACTATGCCTGCCATGTGTGCGTGTTTCTAGTGTCTTTGACGTTTGGGAGGTGCCACGCCTGCTGTCTAGTATCGGCTATATTTCAGAAAACACTAAGTATAGCCAATAAACGAATTTTAAAGTCATAGCCATGCGCATAGATGTAGTGTTTTAATTTTTTTTGTATGGGAGCTGTACGATTTATCATTTATATGTCCTCTTACTCTTGCACCCCTCCGAACATCGATTCTGAAGTGCTCAGAAGAATCAAAAAAACTTCGAAAATCCATGGTGGAAGTTCGCATCAGGATTCTCGAAACGAAAACATTAGGGTGATTCAAATTTATATTTTAGCTTTTAATGGGTTTAATACGCGTAGTTGCAGGTACATCAAAGAAAAAATCTGATGCAATGTGTTATGTTAAATTTAACAGTTGATAAATTTGCATTTAAAATGCCAAAATGTCTGAGTATCAAAATGAGTTTGATATGTTTTTTGTTCGTTGTTCGTTTCTATTTATAAAAAAAAAATGTTGCGACCCCGAGATTGAACTTCCTTATAGATACAAGTCATACATGGCTACATGCATTCATTTATTTTGGTACTTAAACCTCAAACTTTCTTGTTAGTTTCAAGAGTTTCTGTATATATCAATGTTAACTGAACTGAATGCAATAAAACTCTGCGGAAAAGTACTATCATAACTCTTGATTTTTTCTATTAACAACTATTAAGTTGGATTGCTAATAAAAGGGTGATGCGATGCAAATTAAATTTGTCTTAGCAGTTAATTTAAGTTACTAATTGTTAAATCAATAAAATATCTTAGTAGCGTTTAAAAATTTGTAGTCTACATGTAATTAGCATAAATTGTTAAATGCCAAGAATGAGTTGCTCTATTAATATTTGATTAAAATTTTTAATACTTTCATAAAATCCTAAGCATTCGTTGCAATTCAATTAACACTTAGCTTAAGTCTATAAAAATTAAGCTAACATGCGCCTCAGGATTTTGTCTAAGCAAATTATATATTATATACATATATATTTGATTGATACTGATTGAAAGCAGTTCAGTTAGCACTGTAGAAGATGTAACACAAATCAATAATTATTACAATCCTAATTAGTACAGGAGCGGAGTGTGCTGTACACGATTGCATTGTAACGGGTGATTTTGTAAGCAAAAAATTGGCAATTGTGAATGAAATATTTGCTTGGAGCAATATATCAATTTCTTTCATTTACTTTTCAAAGATTATTTCATGTTAATGTTGCCCACGGCTACACCTGAGGTGATTCATTCGTAAGCTCCAATTTTAGCAAATTTTTTCCAGCACTTCGGCCGGTATCACACCAATGGCAGCTGTAATGTTGTCTTCCAGGGCTGCAATTGTGGCTGGCTTGTCACTTTACACGAGAAACTTCACGTAGTCTCACAAAAAATAGTCTAGTAGGGTCAAATCACATGATCTTGGCAGCCAATGGATTGGTGCAAAACGCGAGATTAATTGCTCACCAAACTCGTCTCTCAATAGGTCCATGGTATCGCGTGCCTTGTGCCTTGTTGAAAGCAAATGGAACCACGTATCAACCAGGTCCAATTCTTGCATTTTGGGCACAAAAAAAAGTCGGTTATCATGACACGGTACCTTGCTCCATTGACTGTAACGTTGCGATTTTCATTATTTTTGAAAAAGTATGGTCCTATGATGCCGCCGGCCAAAAAACCGCATCAAACAGTGCATTTTTCAGGGTGAATTGGCAGGTGTTCAGACCAAACTCGGCAATTCTAATTGTTGACGTACCCATTGAGCCAAAAATGAGCTTCGTCGCTGAAGAAAATTTGTCGATAAAAAGTTAGATCCTCATCCAAGGCCCTCTAAAGCCCTATCACCAAACAAATGACGTTGTCGTAGCTCACTCTACTTCAGATCTTGCACCAGCTGCATTTTGTATGGTTTCATACCGAGGTCCTTACGTAAAATCTTCCAGATGGTTGAATAACACAAGCTCAATTGCTGACAACGGCGTTGAATTGACATATCGCGATCTCCATTGACACTGTCCGATACAGTAGCAATATTCTGCTCAGTAAGGGTTGGTGGCTTAATGTCCAATAAAGTGAAACTGGTGCGAAATTTGGTCACAATAGCTTGAATAGCTTGTTCGGTGGGTCGATTATGACGACCGTGAAATGGTCGTAATTAACGAAACTCATTTTTCACTGAGCACGAATTTTAATTATCAAATGGCAAACCTTATTTAACATTTTTGCTGTTGACACATGTTACGAATCGAGCGTGCGATGTTAAAAAGCTTACGCTGAAAAAACAAATAGAAAGAAAAACCACCCTCTACATTTTGTCAGTAGTGGAAAAAAACTGCTAAAAATTAGTAACAGTGCCACTTCATTGAAAAGACACCGACACACATATCGGTCATTCTCTTACGAACCGTACACCAACTTAAACTTGACATTTAAGAATCTTCCAAAATTTTTTTAAAAGTTATATTAGACGGAGGTGATTATAATATTTTTGAGCGCAAGTCACGCAGCGCACGAGGAGTGGAAGTGCGCAGCATGAGAGGAGTTGAAATATACATAAGTGCAAGCGTCTGGCGATCTTGGAGCGTGCTGCATGACTTCCACTCGAAACTATTTAAAAACATCCGATCTAAGAGAGACTCCACATTTTCGTAGAATGGGTTTGGTAGAAAAATCAATATATAACAATATATGGATAAAACTTCAGAAAAATCGAGATATATCCAAAAATATGGGTTAAATTTGATAGGTTTATTTACCATTATTGCTGTCACTAAATTTTTTTGATATGGCACCATTGGGAACCTGTAAATGGTAGTTAGGAAAATAAAATTTTTATGGTTTTTTACTGCTTAAAGCTTTTTCCATTGGAGTAGTAATTTGAAAAAAATTAGATAAAACTTGAATAGGGTGGACATGTTCAACAATTGTAATTTGAGGTAATTTTTGACAATAAGCTACCTGTGTTATGCATCTTTCAGCAATATCGGCTACATTTGTAAGCATTTCTGGTGACAAAAAAAGGTTATTTGCTGCAATATTATTTGTTTTCTACATGGCTACAAATTTAAACTCTATTAACATCTCGCTATACCTACTAGCTATAGCTACCCTTCAGTGAGTAGCCCTAAAAAAAAAAAGAAAAAAGCTAAAACGCTCCACCCTCTAGATTTCAAACTGCTGACATAAACGGTAGCTCGACAGTTGCAATTGCAATAATTTCATGTTAAATGTCATTAAATAAGTTCTTAACGCAAATTGTTTTTAAACTGACATTCCAACTGATAATGGCAACTAAATTGCATTTCAAGTTGGGAACACGATGGTTGTAATTTTAATATTTATTGCATGTCAGTTCAACAGAGTTGGCCAGATTTACAAATAACTAAACATGCAAGTTATAACGTAAAATGTAGCTACAAACTGTTAAAAATAAAATAACCTTCCTGAGATTGAAATATACCAAAGCAACATGATGGTTCATAAAACAAAACACTTTAGAAACTATCAAGAAACTTCGTTGCATCACAATATTTGTATGCAAATGACATTGACATTTGAAATGTAAGTGTCAGCAGTTGATGCTAATGTCAAAATTAAATGTCATTTAAAACAACTTCTTCATTTCAACTGTCAATCGCAAGAGTAGTAAGTAATTGCTTTGGTTAAGTTGCCATTCTCTGTTGCTTCTCAAATTTGCCAACCAATAAATTTTGATTTTAGTTTTGTTGAAAAGACAGACATTAAAAATTAGCTAACGCCTACATATACTGCAAAGGCAAGTAACCCAGTAGAAACATTTGTTTTCGTCATAGTTCAGTATTCGCTCTTTTTCCGCTGGGATATGTTATCAGTTTTCTTGTAGCATTTTTTGTCGGCCAATTGCAGCATGCAAGGAAACGATTAAATCATTCTCAATCATTTCATGATATGTAAATTAGGGAAACCCATGTATAAAACAATTTAAATTCGATATTGATGAGCATATTTAGAAAGAATAGGGAATCTTTATTTGCGGTAAGCATTTTTGACCTATACGATGGAAGTCTCCGTTCGACCGTCACTCACTGCAAAAAGTAAAAAAAAAACATTGCGAAGTATTTCTTCATCAAGGTGACGACTCTATTTGTGAGTTTATTTCAGGAGACATTTAACAATCTAGAAAAAATTAGTACTCTTTTGACCTAAACTTTCACTTCACTCAAAATGGGCGAAGTAATCCTCTCTGCACTCATACCTAATTTACAACTAAGGGAACCAACAAACACGAGACTTCACGCCTTAACTATCACATGCTCCTCAATAGACTATTCGACCTTTTAAAATTAACATAACGAATAATACGGGAATGCCAGACATAAAATCTAGTTCAGAGTAGTACTTAGGTGGTATTATTATACATTTATAGATAGGATAGGATAGATGGAATTCTTCTTCTTGTGTCCTGGGACTCCTGGGAGATTATAAGGCCAAAATGAATTTTCTCTAACGATCGCGGTCTTTAGCGATAAGCTTTATCTGCTTCCATGAATGTTTCGAAACTCGAGTTTCCTTTACCAACGTACTTTTTCACGTGGCTTTTGGCCTGCCACGGGCTCTGCTACCTTGTGTACATCACTCAAGGACTTGGCGACAGATTTCGTCGGATGTCTTTTGAAGAGTGTGTCCAATTCAGCTATATTAACGTAGCTTAATCTCATTTGCTACCGACATCTGGTTGCATTTTTGGTGTAAGTCAGCGTTTGAAATGGTATGAGGCCACCAGATTATTAGGATGCGCCACAAGCATTTGTTGACAAATACTTGAACATTGTTCGTCAGCTGTTCGGTGACAAGCCATGTCTCACATCCATATGACAAAACTGTTTTCAGATTGGAGTCGAAAATACGAATTTTTACCTTAATGGAAATAAGCGAAGAGTTGGGCTAACGCGCCTCTGGCTTTTGTTATTTTAGAGAAAATATCTTTTCTCGTCCCATTGTCCGTAGAAATGATGCTTCCCAAGTACGTAAAGCTGTCGGCATTTTCGATGCCATTGTTGCCAACTTTAAGTGTGATTTCATTTCCAGATGGATTCAATCTCATGCTTTTCGTTTTGGATGTATTATTTTTTAAGTCAGCCTTCTAAGGCTCCAGAACTTAATCGTCTAATTTATTTTGCATGTCTGAATGCCTTGATGCCAAAAGGCAGAAGTCGTCTGCGTAATCGAGGTCCTCTAATTGTTCGTTAAAAGTTCCAGCGCTTTCCTCTTTCGGCATTATCCAGAGCTTTATCTAGGATGTCATCAAGAACGATAAGGAAGAGAATTGTCGGACGCCTGATTTGGAGACAAACGTCGGTGACAATACGCCATTCAGTAGCACGCTGCACTTAAAACCCTCGTATAGCGCACGTAATAAATTCATAGCCTTGGCAGAGATACCTGCAGTGAGACCCAAATACATTGTGCTGTATTCAATGAAAATTATTTGAAGCACCGAGCGCCACTCGCTCGACTGTTCGAAAACTATTCTTAAGGTGTTGATTTGGTCCACACAAGATCGGTTTCGCCGAAAGCCTGCTTCCGCACACAAGAATCAAGCTTATCAGTTACTCTGTTAAGGAGTATTTTTGTCAGCACCTTTGACGGGACGGACAGTAATATAGCCCTAGCGACTTAGTGTTGGCGATCCGGATGATCTTGAAGATTTTGTCCTGGCGAGCGTGAGTTGAAGGTTCTCTCTATATTCACATTATTGTGCATATGATGGATTTCTCAGTTTCTTCTCTACATATTGTTCTCAAATACAAGACCTAATATGTATCTTAATTCCATTTGACTTGTTTTCGAAAAATTTTACGTCGAACATTTCATGGGTATGAGAAATATATGCAGAAATGGAAACATGTAAGTCATCAGTCAAAGCCAAAGCCAAAAACTTTCTCCACTACCCTGCTTTCGGTTCAAGCCATACAGTAAAATTGGTAAAATGGATGTCTTTTACTTAAGTGCTGTGAGTGGGGGCCCATCATTTTCGATAGGCTGAAACTAAACTGGTTAAATAAGACTATTTTTTCGGATATGATATTTCATTTCAAATATATTATATTTTATTCAATTTGACATACGAGTAGTACGTAGTACCAAAAGACACAAAAGTTGAGCTCACTCCAGAGAGTGTATATTGTATATATAGCATATATTGCCCAAAAGCAATGTTCATATGTGTACCTTTTACGAGCAACCGCTATGCACTCACCTAAGTAGTGGAAAGAAAACCATCTCTTCGATTTCTGGGACCATTCAACTTCTGCAGAGGTAAGTGAGTATACAGGACTCTGAAGGTCATGATCCTACCCGAGGACGGAGGATTTATACAGATCAATTTATTTTGGAAAGTGGTGATATATGTTTCGGTTGCTAAAACTTATGCATTGACTCATCTACTATATGAGATTTTAGCCCCGGTCATTGCACACAGCTCTAACGCTTGAGCAATTATGGCTCGTGTCTTTCAGCTGTGCAAAATGCGCTTTTCCACTACGCTCAATGCACCATCTGTCATCTTTCTATCATTTCTCATTTGTTGCTTTTACAAATTAGAACATCAGTAATTTCGTTTCCTCAAAATGGCGCACAGCATCGCTCGACAAGCCTTGTCGGAACATAGTCTGAAGACATTGATTTAATAGCCTCGGATTCCCTAGTTGAATGTCCTTTATATGAAGTGTCTTCATATGGATGTAGTTAATCTTCAGCAAAAATTGCACAGAATTTGTGCATGCTAGCGAGACGCGAAAGTGATGAGCACACAAAAATGCTTTAAAAGACTCTGTCTTTAAATAAAAATTATCTCTGCCCATGCTATGCAATGCAAACACAAGCTATTAATTATAATTAATTTTTTAAACTAAGAACCACCCTAATACTTGTCCATATCGTCCAGTTTTGACCAATTTTTTGTTTTGCAATTACTTTCGTATTTATTGCATTTTTATGACAGCATCTTCCCATCATTGCATTACAAAGTAGTGATAGTTTTTGCCAGAAAACTTTAATGCAAGACGCCCAGTGCGTTTCATTGTTGTGCTCTGCTATTTTGGCGTCAGTCGGCCAACTGGTCCAAGGCGCCTTTCAGTAATAATCATGATGATAATGTGTTTTCCTTTTTTTGTCACTGAAACGCATCCTTACGAAACAAAAATTGCTAATTTCTTGCGTAAGGATACGTCATAATTGGATTTTTATTGTAGCATTTAACTAAAGAGCTACGCATAAGAGCACAGATTTTGTACGAAGGGTAATAGTACCCTTCCATCATAGGATGGTTATTGTGTTTACATACTTACGCTGATATCGAATGTTTTATAGGAAATTTGAGGTCTTGAGCTGTTTAGATTTTTATTGAACAAAATATTTACTTTGTTTTGTTTTCATTATTTTGCAATGTTATTCGATATTATTGAATTTTCATCGATTTTTGCGATTAACTATCTTGATACTATTTGAAAGTTTTTTAAAACAATTCGATGGAGAATTCGGTATTATTTTGTTTAGGCGAATTCATAACTCAACATAACGTGACTTCAGTTCTGGAAATAAATTTTCAGAAAAAGGACCATGCTATGTTATGATATGTGACTGAAATGGTAGTAAACACGCCTACTCCCACTGAGGAGAGCTACATTTTCACTGTTGAAAAGTGGTTGGAAAATCGCAACCATTTGCGTTTGATTCCTTTTTAAGGTCAACAAGTTATTGAGTTACTCGATTTAAAGACGTTTCTCTGATGAAAAGTGGCTCATTGTAAGTAAGAAACCTTGAGAACAAAGCTTGTTAACAGGCAGTGGCCTTTGGATTCAGTTACTTTGATTACATAAACGAAGATGCAGCTGTTTCTGAAATACCTAGAATGAACTTTTGTAGATCCAGAAAGAGTGTGAAAATTTCTTGAAAAAGGAGCAAAATTATTTGTTAATTTTCTTCATCTGAATACGTCTATACAGTTCATATAAAATTGCTTTAATGGAAATGGTTTGAAACGAAGTTCAAAGAATAAACTCTCTTTCAAATGTTTTTTTTTTGTAACTTCTGAAGAGAGAAGATAGAAAGAGATGTTAGGAGAGTAATTTCATATTGAAAAAACACGTGAAGTGCGCGTGCGAAGCCACGGAAACCACTAGTATGTTATCATATCCTATCAACATCTTCTTATTTTAAGATATTTTAATAAATAAAAATATAAAGTTTGTTTATTTGTTGACCAGTATATGTACCATACATCATTTGTCACCACATAAAAAAATAATGAGCTCGATTTCAATTGATATCTATATCAGCTATGGGCAATTTAGGAAAAATGAGCCAGCTTTAGCTCTTTAGAACAAACAAGTCGTTTTTTTTAAGAAAAATAACGAAAACAACAAACTCTAGAACTCACCACGCACATTTTTATCGTTGTTTTATTGTTAGTCAACGTTTACACTAGGAAATTCGGTCAGACACACGAAAATTGGAATTTCTTTGTGCAAGAAAATGTCAAAGCAATTACTGCGTCAACCCGCCACAACAAACGTAGATTCAAAGCATAATATCAGCTAACGAATAGAACGAAAGGGAATTTGCGGGTACGACGAATTCTGTACACAACCCAATCGTTTTTCCCTTTCGCCTACAAACAGGAAAACTTTTTCTCAAGAGTTTCCTCGTGTAAACGTTGAATTACTATTGCATTATTCGGGGAAAAATAATAAAACCGAAGCGAGCTAACAGGAATACAACAATGCGCATGTGAAGGACAGCTTCTCTTGTTTCGTTTGATCAGTGCACTTTTACTCCAACACTCATGTTGTTTTTGTTTTATTCTTGGAATTGACTTTTGGTTTATTGCAGAATTTCATTATTTGCTATCGAGATCGAGTTTAAGTTAGGGTTTTTTTCTGTTGTTATTATTTTTGTTGCTTTTGACTTAAGTAGCTCCTGATTTCAAAATTTTGCCGACCTAAGATTTATATCATGGTCAAAAAATCTTTAGTACGTAAAATACCTTTCAATTGAGCTACACATAAATATATATTTTTAAAAGTTTAACTTTGGCTTCTTCATACCTTTGAGAAATAGAAACTTTCTGCTGCAATTTTAACGTAAAATTCAAAAAGTTGGCGTTTTCGGCTCCTCGTAATAAAAATTGTGTCATATCCAGTGCTGTGTAATAAATAGGTGGTTATTTTAAAAACAAGATCAGAGCAATATGCAATTAGATTTTTCCTCATTCTGAATCATTGCCTCATTTATGTATCATATTTAAAAAGCATTTTCCATATACATTTTTACATTGGAGTTCATCGATTTTAAATTTGCATTAAACGCAACGCAATTAGAACACAAAATGAAAGCTACAGTGTAGCGCAACTAATGAATGCAAATTAGCAATGCATTTTTTTGCCTGTACTATGCAAGCATTAGCATATCAACTTGTTAACACTAGTGTGGTAATGTTGGTCGTATTCAGATACAAACAAATTGTGTCAAATCACTAAAACTTATAACTCCACTTCACTTAACCCTATTTTTGCTAGAGAAAATAGTTTCACTGGATTAAAAGACTTAGTATTATCTGAGCGCCCTAGACATATCTCTTGGCCATCTGTCGACCCTGTTTATGCATAGGTAACATACATTTATCAAACAAAAAGTTAAATATGAAACAAATGTGTGTTTCGAAGATCCCAATAAATTAAATATGTTATTTAGTTTTTATATTTTGTGTACATGGATTGTGTTGCAAACAAAAAACGCACATTTAAATGTTTAAAAATGAATGCTGTATTTATTATTCAAACAAATTCACAAGTGCAAATAAAAATGTTTACACGCTGCATATGAAATTGGTTTTACTAAACAACGATGTACGTACGATAATCTTAAACTAAATCTTAAATTAAAATGTTGAAGGGTATTGCATTTAGCAAAAAGTGGCTATGAATGTTTGTTAAATTAAAGCAAAATTGTTTTGATAAATTTTGCTAAATTTTTAAAGAGTCTATAATGTCAATTACATATAGAAAATCGTTACAGCTGTTACAAATTTCTATTAGTTGTTTCCTCAAAAAGGTAGAGTTACGAAAGAATAATAAGAATGTTCACAGTAAAATTACCAGTAATCAAACCATTCAAATTTTCAGTTTATTACAATCAATTTAACAAAGCTTTTTTTAACCTTCACACGGTCACTATTAACATATGTTAATATCGCAGTATATAATTTGCTGTATCTCGCTTATTCGTGATGCGATTCTCAAGAAGCTTCGACTCAGTGACTAATTTTTCAACCTCTTTTCGAAAAACTTAATAACCGCTGTAAATATTGATTTTTTCCGCTACTTTTTGAAAAACTGTCGTTTTTATCCCTTAAATGGTTACTATTTACATATGTTAATATTTTTTTTTATATCAGACATTTTGTTTGTTTATGGGCATATTTTATGTTATTACAATGTTAGCCAATAATAAGAAGGCATTTTTCAATAATAGCTTATTGAAAAACCGATAGCTTAAAAAATTTTATTAATTTATTATTATATTTAGTTATTTTAAGTTTTTGAAGCTGTCTTCAATTTTTGTTTGAACTTTGCTATGTTCAACACAAACAGGCTTCTTGAAGTGAATACAAATTTTCCTAGCTGCGCGTTTTCGTTTGTGTTCCTCTAGGTAGGATATATAGCAAGATCTTTTTACTTTGGAATGACCTCAATCATCTCCACCCGGGACAAAATTTTCAGTAGTGTCAGTTTTCAACGAGTGAATAGTTGCTCCAACCGTATAAAACGAGTTTCGCGAAATATATTTTGCTGCCTCATTCGATGCAAATCGGGCGGAGTTTCGCTCCATATTGTTCCATCCTTAACCATAAAAAAATGTTCTCCTTCCTCCTTAGAATAAGGCGCTCCTCCTACTTCAGCTTCCTCGGTTTCATCCTCAAATTCGAATTCAATTTCTCCATGATCTCCTTCAGGCTGATACACCATCATGTCCTCATTAATCATGTGTCCTTCTGTTGTGTCTGTTACCTCTGTTTCCATATTGTCCTCATCCGAGTCCATATTGGCAATTAAATGCTCATAGTGTATTTCCTGCATTTTAAACGATAACCTGAACATTGAATAAATAGCTAAGTTTAAAAATAATTCATCTTGTACTTACTGAGCCACAGAAGAAGCACTCAGATATTTAAATTTTTTATTTTTACCTGCCACTTATGAGATATATATTTATATTTTTGTAATTACAAATATCACTTCTACTAAGGAATTTCAAAACAAACTGACAAAGAAACGCAGCAACTGAATCGTAGGTTACCCCTAAAAATATTGTAACAATAGCAACTCTTACAAGGCTTGCTATAACGACGCAATGTTTAAATTCAAAAATCATAGTAAATGTGTAAATTCGCATACATTTTGTGTTACTATTCCATATAACCCTTTCCGAAAATCATTTTTATTATAATTAAACTCCCACAGGTGAAATATTTATATAAGTAGTTGGGATGTATTGACCTCAGCATTAAAGATGCAGAATTTATTCAGAATTGAGAAGCATCGCAATTGCTCATGTAATGGCAAATAATCTCTTTCAGACCGCTTCAACTCCAGAGTAAGAAAAAAAAAAGAAAAGTAAACTCTACTATTGACTCGATCAGCAGACGAGACATAATTATGCTAATGGGCGAGTTTAATGCTCTATTTTGCCAGATGTCCTGGGCATGCACCGTGTTGGAAAATTAAAAGAAAACAGCGATCCCTTAGTACACTTTTGCAATACCAACAAATTCTCCATTCACATACATCAAAAAGCTGCATAATGGCGGTAACCCAGTGGTGCAGAAACGCAAATTGATCACATTCGCTTAAGCGAGTCTTGGCAAATCAGCCAACTCAACATTTGCAGAATAAGAAGCACTGACTACGGATTTGAACACTTACTTGATAAAGCTAAAGCTAAACTATACTTTAGTCACAAAAATAAACATATCAGAATGTTAAAATCCAGCAGTAACAGTCCTCGAACCCGTCAAACTATAACCACCCTAGAGCAGCGCTATGTAGAACTTCATAATGATGTTAAGCGATAGATGCAGCAACGATAAAAGAACTTAGGGGCCATCCATAAATTACGTGACCGATTTGGGGGAATGGGGGGGTCATGAAAAATACTACGAAAAGTAACGACGGATCGTGTATCGATGTAGAAGATATAGAAGATGTAGAAGCTGTTGAACTGGAAGACGAAAATAGAGAAAAATATTACTTTAATTGAGGATATACCTTCTTGGATAGATGAGGGAATTCGTTTCTTGGAAGAAATTTAAATATTGAAAATTATTTACTCATTTTAAATATGTTATATCTATTAAAATATAAAATGTAATGTTTTATGTTTAATATTGTCAATAAATCATGTATTTTATTTTAAAATTTGTTAAAAATCATGCAGCAACGTAATTAAATAGTTGGAGGGGGGGAGGCTTAACAGAGTAAAGTCACGAATCGTCACTATCGGGGAGGGGGGGGGGGTGGTAGGGGTTAAAAAAAGGTTTTTTTTTCGGTCACGTAGTTTATGGATGGCCCCTTAGACAAATGGTCTTGCGACAGAAGCATTACGAAAAGTTTTTGGAAAAATTTACCAGCAGTTTTCATCCAATCAAGAGTAAGAACGGCACATTACTAAAATCTGAATCCGCGCAGTTAGCCAGTCGTAGGCTAATATTTGCACATGATCGGCAATGCTTCGAATATATAATTTTCTATAGATCACTACTCAATAATGTGTTGAATAGTATGTGTGTCACCGCGTTCTTATCAGAATAGTATATGAACACAAAAGGACAGCTGTGGAAAGAGCATGATCGAGGTGTTGCATTATCTATTTAAACAAAATACTCTTTACTGTGTAGATTATATAAACAGTGATCCAAATGGAGGTTTAACTTTAAATATGAAGTAATAAATAAATATATATATAAAAAATAATAAAGTTAAAAAATGTTGATGATTATTATCGGCTAAGTAGTCGACACGAGCAGCACTTCCGACTTTTGAAGGGATATTCCATGCACAATCCATGACGAATCTCATTCTATAACTCTGGAATTGTTTGAGGTTATTGTCATAAGCCTATTACGCAATACCACAATTATCGTAGCCGATCTCATTTCGCAATACACGAATTGTTACTCTTTTTTAGAGATGGACCTTAGCAGTTTTAAAGATATATTCCTTTCAATACTGATCCCTATTAAAAATGTCAATATATGACAATACAAACTGAATCTACTAATTTTGGTACAACAAAAAGATTGACATATTTAAAATTTTACCTTCAATTGAAACACCCTTTATAATATTCCAGTGCATTAAGCTGCAATAACTCTTTGCAATACTAGATATTTTACAATTAATCCAACCGATTATTACTAATGAATTGGACATACATATGTACATACATATATACATACATATGCACATACATATGTACCTACATATATACATACATATGCACATACATATGTACACAGAATGTTGGCAAACGTGCTTTGACACTTATCTACGATATTTCAAGCTTATGCTAATCGAAATGCTTCCAACTGCTTAACGTACTTAGCTTAATTTGCATAAATAGCTTCATATTAGGGCTGCCGACAGATTGCAAAATTGTATACAACCTTACAAAATTGGCCTGTTGATGTCAGCTGTAGAACAAACCAAAAATTTCTAACATTCAAATATTGAGCAGTCCTTACTATTATGGCAGCGACTAGAAATTTACGATACTTTAAGTTTTAAGAACTCATTTGCCGGAGAGATTAGACCCATTTCAGGTGGATAATGAGTGGGGTCTGATACTTTCTTGCTATAGATTTTTTTTGAGATTGCAAAGCATTTAAGCTTTATAGGCTCTGAAACGACCTAAGGATTATCAAGGAAAAAGCACAATTTTGTTATATTGATTTTATCAGATTTTGGGAGTTACTGCAAATTGAAAAAGAATTCATTATTATGTAATGATAATTTTTTTTTTTGTTATTTTGTTATATATAGGAAAAATCAATAATTTTGTTATGTCATTGCCATATAATAACTACCGTCATCACCTTCATCATTAATGATATTTTGCAATATAAAATTAAAAACAAAATAATAAAAATTATTAATTATGCTTTAATGATTTGATAGTTAAACACAGATCTATTGGAAGATTTTTCTATCAAGACAGTATCTTTAGATACTAGAACACTGTTTCATATTCAAGATATTCTCGGAATAGTTTTTGAAAATTTGGACGGCTTTTCAAACGGCAATCAAACTATCGATATTTGAAATGTCAAAATCTTGTTTCACTGTCAGTTATATTGAGGAAGGTTCACAATTTAATCGTGGAATCCAATTTTTTTTTATCAAAGTTGTCATAGTCTGCCAGGTGTGCTCACTATTTGTCGATCTGTGGATAGTTTTGAACGAAAACTTTCGTTGGGCAATGCTTGCGGGCAAGTAAAACAAAGATCCGGTCGAAGTGACGATGAAATTGCTGCCGCTCTGAGAAGTCCTCAATATACAAAACTATCTGCCACACAAGGTCTGAAGCATTTGGAAAATCGTAAACGCTGCGAATTTGCTGATTTAGCCTTAGAACTTGAAAATTATACTGAATTAGCCAAGAAAATCAATTTTTTTTTGACGAGGATTCTTTCTATCTCTTTGGATCGGTTAACACGGCAAATTTTTATTACTCTTCTAAAACCAACAACTCAAATTATTCTCGAGGAATCTATGCATACTGCAAAAGTAAACGTTAGGAGTGATTTGTGGCATAGTGGAATAATAGGTCCAAGGCCGTATCCAGGATTTTATTTCGGGGGGGAGGGGGTTGTGGATTTGAGATTTTTTCTACGTAGTGTATATTCTTTACAAAATCGTTTCTTTATAGTGTCCGTCAAAATATTTCGGGGTGGGGTTCTATCCCCTAGCACGCCCCCCCCCTAGATATGGTCCTGAATGGGTCCTTATTTATAATGAGCGGTACAGATAGATGATAACAGACTTTGTAACATGTAGTTTCAACAAGACGGTGCTATGTGCCACAGTTTTGACAGTCAATTATCTCAAGAAATGCAGATGTCGAATGATCTCAGAAGAAGTTATGGCTTAGCATCTTGAACTTATTCTTTTGGGGCAATCAAAAGTTATTGGTCTATGCAAATAAGCCAGCAGCAATTCATTGATTCTCATTGAAAATTAAACGCCAAGTTTGTGAAATAAGGCCTGATTTGTTGAATAAAATGGTCGAAAATTGAACTCATTATATTTGCTTCTGCAAGAGATGGTGTGGCGGTAAACGCTGCTATTCGAGATCTTACAAAACTTTTGATATTTTATGTCAATAAATTTTTTCTTTATGATATAAAATATATCAAATCTTGCTTTAAACGGTTTCCATATGATCATGCTCTATTTAAAATATTTTTTTCTACGGAACATCATAGATAAAAATATTGTGAATATATGGTATGAGTTTGAATAGACTCTAACTGTTTACAAAACAATGTGATTTGAAAAGCAGACCTGTTTAAAAATCAGTGGCGGTGACCGTTTTTTCGTTATAGTAATGCAATTTTAAATTTTTAAAGTTTCTTGATAATTTTTTTCATGGGTGATTAGACTACAGTTTTCTGTTTCCCAATATATATAATATTTTTAAAATAATTATTGCTATTTCTAATAAGATTATCAGATTGCTGTTATCTCAAAGCTATGTGACTTTTAATACCCCTGCACTAAGTCTTAGTGCATTCCATTGAACTTTTATTAACGTAAACGAATTCACTTTATTTACTTGTGAAGTGTCAACATTTGATATTCGGTTTGCAAATATACAGATTTTAGATACATTATTTGCAAATATTAAATGTTAGTACTTGTGAAACTAGGAACTCTCAGCTAAATTTAATATAAGTTTTATTTATTACTTTTCACATGTCGTCTGCAACAGCGCAAACAGGCTTAAAGTCTTCAATTAAAATGTTACAGCATACAAAAAATGGTGTAGAATGTTTCTCATAGGAATTTTTTTTTCAAAAATAATGTTCCATTTATGACTTTAAGTTTTAGAAAAATCACAACACAGAGCATCTTCAGAAATCATTCGCCGTATTTCATTTTATTGTTTTGATTCTTTAAGTCAACGAAAAGTAAATCGACAAATAATGTTCCTAGGCGCAAACGTCCAAGATAAACTGATGAAACAAACGATCGGAGGATCATTCGTGAAGCGAATTAAAATCCTTTTTGACTTCCAAGCAAAAACTCAGTACTCAAACTCGTGCATAAATTCATCAAGCTTGTGGTGTCTTTGTGGAAGATATGAATCTATATGGGAGGTGGGCGTGATCGGTAGTCCATTCCGAACATTCTCCGTTTCTTTACAACTTCACTAAAAAACATTGATACATAAAACAGCAGTCAAATTTTTAAAAAATCAATAGAGCACGCTTTTAAATTATCCAATGATTTTGAAATTTTATACAAATTTGATATCGAAAGGAACATTTAAGGTTTGGGAAGACTTTTCCTCCCATATATCCGGGTTCTACTCTAATGAATATATATTCCAAACTTATCTCATGCTGTAATCAAAAACTTTCCATTTTTAATTAATTTTCTTTTCTTTTTTAAATCTTCCATAGTCGAAGCCATCAACTGCCATCAGTGCAACTCTCATTTGGACGAAGATTGCAATACACTGCTGTTAAACACACCGCTCCGATCAGTCGATGAACAGTATCTGACCGAATGCACCGCTGCTGATGCGTATTGTCGCAAAACCTTGACGAAAATTGAAATCACAGGAGAAACGAGAATCGTACGCAGTTGCGGTTGGCATATGGATGACCCAAAACAACGAGAAAGTTCCTGTATCGATATGGACGTCGATGGATTTGAAGAAACCATCTGCACCTGCTTCCATGATGGTTGTAATTCGGCGCCGCGTGCACTGAAGGGCGCCAGCGAGATGATAGCCGTCGGATTGGCGACGAGCTTCACAGTTTTATTGGTAACAGCTGCATTTAGGCGTTAAGTGTTCAAGGCAAATGTGCGTGCTGTTGTGGGTCTGTTTAAAAGACTTATCTGTAATTTATCATTAAATTGTAGCTTTAAAAGAAAACTTTATTACGGCTATTTTTAGGACAGTAAGCTTAAGTTTTTTTAACTTTATCATCAGAATAATGCAATAGACCCTATTGATTAAAACTTGAATGTCTCTGTTTAGTTTAAATATTTTATAAAAACTTTGTTGCTTCTTTATTTAGTATACGAATTGAAATTGTATAAATATATGTATTAATTATCATTTCAATGCATTCCAATGTCAGTTATATTTTTGAAATCGAGATCTAGAGATATTAGTTTTTGGTAAGCCTGTAAAGAATTAACCTTACAATTCAAAAATGCCTCAAATAGATAACCCCATTTAGAAATCTACAAAACTAAATCGAGCCTAGAACATTACATAACTAGAAGAAATATATTTTGTTCCATAAAAAGGATATCTTAGCATAATTGATCACAGCTGAGTTCATGTTCTGGACTTTGAGATGCGACTGTCTGATGTTCATCCTAATTTAACGTGTTATTTCCACATACGACTCTAAAATAAATGGAATTTCCTATTTCAATAAAATATGGACTGGCCGTCCTTTTTTTATTCAGTTGGGGAACGACCGTTCCAATCTTATTGAAATGCTAAATTAATGTCAAACTATTTTTGGGATGGAATTTGATTTTAGTTTTCAACTTCTTTGGGATATTAATTCCCCTTTCTTCGTCATACGAGAGAAATGCTCATTCCGGATGTTCGCAGATAGATCTTTGAGTTTTTTTAATTCTCACTCGACTTAGGAATGGATGAAGAATATTTCTATTCTATGATAGGAAAAATAGGTTAAAACATGCAAAGCCTGTGTGCCAAACGATCCCATCAGGACTGGGTAGAAATAATTTGTTTGGGTGGTAAATCCTTCAAAAATACTATTATATTTCCCGGGAAGTGGATTTTGATATGGACTTTTAAAAATTTAGGACAAAAGAAATGGTCGAATACACTTCAATTACAATTATTGAAATTGATTTTTTCAATTCTATGCAAATGGACTAATTTTTTTCTGATTTCATTCAGAGTATCAAAATAGGAATTGAACTATTTTTGATTCCAAGCCAAGTAGTTGTAACAACGAACTTAATTCTTCCGGAACTTGTAATTCCGGACTATTAAAAGTAGATGCTTACATCATTCGATGAAGAAATGAAACGGACCGTGGTCATTAATCAATGCAGAAAATAGTAAAAAAAATTGCCAAATCTGTGCTATTTGGTGCAACTTCATCTTTAGTGTTCAAAATGCATTTTTGCATCGATTAGCATATAATTTTTTTTCGATAAATGACCTTCAGATGAAGTACAAACCAAACTTCAACCTTCCCCAACGAATAGTTCTCAGTTCATTTTTTTTTTTTTTAAAAAATCCGTGTAATTTATTTTTCCAATTCCTTAAATGGAATTTAAAATTAACTTATATCTTTTGCAGTGGAATTGGAATATCTCATTTTTGTGATTCCATTTTCCTAGTTTTGATGCTTACGTAAAATGAGTCAATTCATTTTGTCATTCAATCGGAAAAGTCAAAATTCTAATTTCGTGGAATTGAAAAGAAATATTTACAAGAAGAATTGCTGTGGTATTTCAACTACTTCTCTTCTAAAATTGCGGCCTTATTGGTGGTATTGTAAAAAAAGTTTTTTACTTTTCTAAATATTGGTTTTTTCTCATAAGTATTACTTAGAGAGGTTTTACGAGGCACCTTCGTGAATGCTTTTTATTATAACCTTTTATTAGACAATTTGCAAGGCTGTATAGACACAATGCGGAATTTAGGTTCGAGACCATGAGTGGTGTATAACGTCACTGACAATTTGTTTCACTTATGGTGAGTTCATTTTAGATATTGTACGTATTGTA
This sequence comes from Meiosimyza decipiens, assembly GCA_963680825.1. Taxonomy (NCBI): domain Eukaryota; kingdom Metazoa; phylum Arthropoda; class Insecta; order Diptera; family Lauxaniidae; genus Meiosimyza; species Meiosimyza decipiens. The sequence continues at coordinate 51,463,063 of OY804260.1, forward strand.
CCCGCAGATGAATACTTCCTTTTAGGGTTAAGGACTTCCTTGCAAGACGAATTAATTTAAAAATTTTTACTGCTAAGAGATGTGATAGATTTTCACATAACAAATTAAAACGTCCTTTGAGTCAAGCATGCCAATTTCGAAAGTCTCAACTAACAAATATTTTTAATTTTTTGCATCCCATTAAATAAACCCCGCACAAATGCAAATGATGGTACAATGTATAATACCCCTGTATATAAACCGAACCACTACTTAATGTTCATTTGTGATCAAATTCCAAGCTAATGCATTTAAGGCTTTGTGAAACCTCTTCCAGTTAAGTTCTTATATGTAGTCTTAAATTATTTTTGATTTTAAAATGATTAAAGAGAAGCCTTTTCATTAGATTTTTCCTTTGAATCTATTGAGCCAGTTAGAATGAAAAAAGTCTTCGTTGCGGATATGTTTGAACAGGAAAAAAAAAGTATTTGCTGATCTTTAGTTATGACGCGCAGTGGATGGGTTTGTATGGAACGGCGGCCCTATATAATAATAATTGCGTTAGACTTTTGAAATTTGGTACAAATATTTTTAAGGTGAAATCAACAAAAATATGTGAATATGAAAAATAAAATCGGTTGACGGACACGCATACCTCCCTTACAAAGGTGGGATGTGGTTGAGATTTTTTCTTCAAAATGGCTATCAATTTTCATTAACTTAGCAATGCTAATTTCAAAAATATTAAAAATTTTGCGACATCTTCAATAGTTTACAAATTATTCGAAAAAAAGGTTTCTAAAGCTTATCTGTTAATTTTTTGAAAAGCATTAGAACTCATACCTTTTACCCCAAGGGGGATAAAATATGATAAAATAGCCCTAACCTGCTCCCTTCTGCTTAAGGAAACTTTTTTCCAAATTCAAGCAACCTGCTTCATACTCTAAGCTTTTACATTTTATATAATTATTGTAAAGCGTTGCAAAATGTGAAGAAATAAAAATATTTTTTCCATCAAATGTTGCATTAGAAAAAAATCATAAAAAAAGTTGTGAAAAAAAGCAGCTGAAATTTTGGATTTTGGTTAACCATACTTTCTCACATTATATTTAAAAGAAATTCAAAATCCGGGGATATGTATTTTTTTTCTGTCAAAGCTTGCAAATTTTCCGTTTTTACCATTTTTCATTTTAATTTTTGAAAAAACCGCTGTATTCATATATGGCCGATAAAAGAAAAATAAATTGATTTTTATAAAGTGAAAACCATTTACTTTCGGTCAATATGCTACATTTTTGCATTTTGTTTCAAACAAGCTAACTACTTAGAGCCCACTGTGCCCTAAACTCAAAACAAATTTAAGTTTTTTTTTCATTCCCTAATTGTCTGACGATTGCCTTAAAAAAATTTTCAATCTTTAGCACTTTCATGTTCTTCATATTTATGGACAGAATGTTCCACTGTGTGGCTTCCCAATGTGCACAAAAACGGATACGGATCCGAAACGGATCCGTTTGGCACATTGGGATGCTCATAATTGTCACAAATAACAAAAAACGAAATACTTTGGAAGCATCAAAATGAATACAAATTCATTACAAATCATGAACAATATAATGACCATATGAGAGTCAAGCCAAAAAACCTACACAAAAGCCAAGTGACTAACTCATACATTCAGAGCATCGCTCACTACATATGTGCATTCTAAAGCAACCATATGAACACAATGGAACCAAATCATATCATATCCAATTCGCTGCGATATTAGAGATACACAAACAGCAGTGGTTACACCAAAGATACATTTAACCTCTTAAAGGACAAATCATCGATGTGTTAAATTAAACTGGTGTGTAAGAAAAAATGGTTTTTTTTCGTCCTTCAAACGAATAATTTGTCATTTTATTACAGTGTGGTCATAAAACATGAATCTGCTATCCAAATTTTCACATCTTGTTTAAGTTTATGATGATGTACATAAAGGATGTCCCAATAAGAGTGCACTTTTAAAATCTTGTATAATTTTGTTTTTGTGCAAGTGGCAACTCTAAAAATTAATAGGTGTAACCTATGATTGTTCCAATTATTAAAAATGGAGCTCTACACAAAATGACAACGGGTTATCGCTATTTAAACATTAGAATTTCGTTATTTGGGTCATAGAAAACATGAAGAAACTGAGAATTTTTTCAAGGAAATTATTGAAATCGCCATCAAGATCGTTCGATTTAAAGCCAGCACAATTCTTTGACACTCGGTCATAACTTTCTGTTACAACTCCGGAGATCTGGTGTCGGCAATCACCTGCTGTCCGAAACGCAATCTTTTCCTGGGACCGTAAATAATCGTTATTTTTAATAATTGAGATAAAAATGTCACAATGAAGGAAAAGACGAAAAATGAGTTTATTTTAAAGAGAATCGTAGATATATGACATAACTTTTTGATTTTGTAATTTTTTTTCGATTAAAAATAATCGTAATTTTTGATTACATAAATAATCGTAATTTTGGATATACATTTTTTCGACCAAAAATTATCGTTATTTTGGGTTTGCATTTTTTAGATTCAAAATAATCATGGATTTTTTTATTTATAGAGCAAATTTATCTGTCTTTTCTATTTCTATCAGATTAGAGCGTTTTGGGCCTATTAATTTATTTGTTTTTTCCCATTGATCTTTAAAACTCGCAAATTTGATATTGTTTGGCACGCACTCTGCACTGCTCTACGTCCTATTTATGTGAAGTCCTAAGATACAGCGGTTCTCTCCGTCTAGGAATCAAAGATGCTAGATGAGGGGAACTTCTCACTAAAGAGGTAAGAGGTGCGCTTATCTGACAGTAAACTGTAGAATGCACCACACACACACACACTCTCTTGAAAACGTGCATACGTTGAAGATGGGCGCACACGCACACTAACAACTCATATGCCACTCGTAAACATGTTTTCGCCATAAGACACAAATTGAATTTTCACCGAATTTTTGCTCCATTGCAATTCTGTTTTCAAAAACTATGGTTACAAAATCAATAACACCAATAACAGGTTGATATTTGCAAAAACAAATTACAAACGAAATAGACAAAAACAAGAGAATTGTGGAATTAGAATGCGATAAAATGAAAAAAGAAATGTTTATCAGCTCAACTGAATGCAAGAAGGAAATGTGAAAAAAGAAGCTCATTGACCTGAAAATTCCAACGTTGTTTTTAAATTGAAAAAAGTGCTGTTTTCCACACATACCTCCCAATGCAATAAAGTCTATCGCACCCACAAATTTTCAGAAGTTACAGCAGCTTTCAATGGCTTAGTTTCTCGACAACATGCTTGAGAAAAAAATATCGTCGGAAACTTTGCAGAGCCAAGTCGGTGGAGTGTTTGCGGTGATGTATCTGCGTCAGTAGAACATAGCACGTCTTGTTGAGTGCATTTTATTGTAATAATCGCTAAGGGGGAAAATGCAGAAAAATAGGAAAAGGAAACAAGAAATTGCGAAATAATTCAATGAAAAAAAGTTTTGAGAAAGTCTTACATACGTGTGTGAACAATGTGGCCAAAACTTGGACTAGCTGAATGTTTACGGAGCATACGTTTAGGCTGACTTTTTGTAATATTTTGCGATATTCTCACGCAGAGAGAATTTTTTCAAAGTTTTGTAAGTTTTAATTCTTTACACAGAGTATTTTATTAGAAATAAATAAAATTCCAAATTTTTTGTGCTTGGACAATTGTGAATCAGTTTTGGAATTGCACATTTACAAGGCCAAACCACAGCAATGACCGCAAGGCTAAGAGCGTGTTAGAAAGATACAATATGGAAGACCTTAATTTAGATTTACGACTACTATGCTCTGTTAGGTGCGTAGTGCCTGAATAAAATTTCTATTGCAATTTTGATTGCCAGCTTGTTGCTCTATGATGTGTCATTTCGTTCCGTTTTTTGATAAAACAACAATCTATCACTAGCGACATGAAATAATGGATCGTCTTTTACATCTTTCTCTGCGTGGATTTCATCAAAGCAATTATACACTAGCTTTCCAAGCATCTCTTCTTATTGTGTGACCTTTCTATTGCCAGAGTTTTTCCATAATCTTTATAGGAATTTCAATATTATCTTACTCCAGTCATTCACCAGAAAATCTATCTTCTTTTCAAATAGTTCCTAAAAGCGAAAGTAATAGTTGCGTCATAAAAGTGGGATTCACTCTCAATGCTTTGGCTGGGGCATTATCTTAATCAAATGCTTTGTTATTCTTATGTTTTTTGGATGAGCAGTGTTATCTCCTCAAGAGAAGAAGGTAGGAATTGTTTGTTGACTTTGGGTATGGAGCTTTCAGCTGTGGCATTTTTTGTTCTATTCTCATTGACTCAGCGTGCTGCTAAATTATTCATAGCATCTTGCTAATTGCTCGATTGGAGTCAATGTACTTTTCGTCAATATGCACATTTTGTTTCACACCAGTTTACAAGAGAGCTAAAGATTGTCGTTATTTCTTTTATTACAGGCGCTTTAATTTTATTGTATTTATGGCAACGATTTCTCACTATGCGCCTTAGATCAATTCTTCGGATTCGTCTAACCGTCACTCCGATCAACCGTCACATTTGTAAGCAAGTTTTTTTTCGATTCTGTTTATGTATGCACACAATGCTCAAAGCGATACTGTCTGAAATTTTGTTTACGAATTACGCGATTTGAAGTCAAAGAATTTACCACCAAAAGCCATTCTTGTGCTAGATAATGCACCAGCCCATCCTGAAGCCAATTTGTTGCAAAGTGACAATAGAAAAATTACGTGTTACTTTTTACCAGCAAACAGTACACCGAAAATGCAACCAATGGATCAAGCGGATATTGAGACTTTCAAGCGACAATACAGAAAGAAATTCATCCAAGTTCTTGTCATGGAAGAGGATGTTTTTTGAAAGAACACTGGAAAGTCTACAATCTGGCTGAAGTTTCTAAGGAAACACTGTCAAGATCATGGAATAAATTGTGGCCTGACTCAAGCGGAGAAATTGTGTCTGAAACAGTTGAACGTGATACCGTGACAAGTAAAATTTTGGCTGAATCAGCTGCTGTGTTCGGCTTGGAAAATCAACAGGAAATTAACGAATGATTACCTTGTGATGATGGGAATGATTGTTATCAATTGCTGTCGGACGAAGAAATCATCGAATTAGCCATTTAACGAGACGCAATTGATTTGGAAAATGATATCGATGATGAATTTGTTGGTGTTGATGCTGTTCATGAAATAGCTACCGCAAAAGACTAGAGAAGCTACGGAAGCTGAAAATCACATTCAACAATTTATGGATTAGTATGCACGGCAAAATGACGCCAATCAAATTGATACGATGATTTTACGAAGTATGAGAAATTGGGCCGTTGCAAAGTCTCAAGCTGTTGTTAAGTAAACAAAAGTGACGAATTTTTTCATTTAAACATCTTGATTAGATTGAAAACAATGACATTGTTTTTTTATTCTATAATAAAATACGAAGATGACAAATCAACATTTTTTGTACGTTTCCTTTTTTCTTGCGTTTCCAGTTTTCTTGCGTTTTTGTGCAGTACAGTACAATATATATATTCAATACCTTGTATTCTAGCGTCACCATACAGAATCAAAACAAAATTTTGCCATATATTCGATTATACGTCTATTTAGGCACGGTACCAGCACCCTGACGGATAATCGAGACTCCACTGTATATGGTTGAAACCATCGGCGGGCTTAAGATCGTTGTTATTACTGTTAATAAATTAAGTGGAAATCTTTCTTGAACCAACGTGCGAGATGAAGGTTATTAAGCTCCTGGTCTTACATTTGCCCATTACTAGCTACGATATTTCTTCTGGCTGATCTGCTTACCAATCTAACGAATATTGTAGCTGCGAGTACCACGTAATCAAAATCGGATCTAAACATTTGCAGCTTTTGTCCCATAAGAAAATGTCAGCATTGCTCTAACGCTCATTGAATCGTTTTTATGCAAGAACCTGTTGTCCTTCCCACCGTTGTCAAATTGATAGGCAACAAATAAAAAAAAATATTCTCATAATTCAACTCACTAAAAGCAAATAATTCACCAAGGTCAAAAAAGGTAATCGCACGAAAATTTTACTCTCACTGCACAGGATGCGATAGGTTTGCTACAAAATACATAGATCATCAGAAAGGGACACAAGGTGAATAGGTCTGGTCTTTATTGGCCAATTTAAAAATATCTACTGAATGAGGCATTAAGTCAAACTTGGTAATAAACTTTTGGTGTTACAAGTAAGCACTGACCAAAAATTGGGAGATGTTGGGTGAGATGGCGTGCCAACTCTTCACGTAAACCTAAACTTTAAAATTCTTTGCGCAGAAATCTAAGTTTTCATGCAAATATCATCAAACTTGGTACGGTAGCATTTGCTGCCATTAGAAATGTGGTCGCTTTTTAACGATAGGGTGTGGCACATCTCATACAAGTTAAAATTGTAAAAACCGTATGTGCTGAAAACGAGCAGGTGAATGGACGAAGTTCCAAGCAATGAAAAACTTTTAAGCACTATGATAAGAAAACTTTTAGAATAGATAAGCATTGGTCAAAGGGTTGACATGACACCTCCCATACAAGATATAACATAGGGCCATACAAGATATAACATAGTGAACAGCTCTATAATAAGATAAGTTTTTCTAAGAATATTTTAGTTTTGAAACGAAAACAGCTTTTAGGCCTTTAGCTACCTGTTGGCTCTCTTTGAACTCATGTGTTCAAAGAATTTCTTTTGAAGATAAGTGAAAAAAATATGCACTATTTATGAAGAAATAGAAACAATTAAAATATACTTACAAATTTATACTTTTATAGTCTTTGATTTATCAATGAGTGTAGAGCTTTATTTCTAAGCAGAAATAGTTGATTCACTCCTGACCTCAAAAGAACGAAATTCGCTTACTTAAAATTACCAGAAATGTCCTGAAATAACTGTTTCATCAATTCAATGGAATTCCAATAAAAAATATGGAAAACAGTCCAATTCAAAGATAAATTTTAACAAACAAATTGAGCTCTACGAAAAACGGAATAATATTTATTTTGAAAAATAAATTACTCGTTTGCTTTTATGCGATAACAACTTCAAGTAAATGCAGTTGTTAAGTCATAAGATTGATTAACTTACCAGTCAGTTACTTAGTAATATCGAATTTAAATAAGTGCCCACAGAAACATAATAATATCTCTAATAGAATCACATATGAAAGAATCAAAAGATATCTCATTAGATGCAGTGTGAGTTAGTGCCGTGAATTTCTGAAATCATTATGATAAATTGATATTTGAAAACTTAAACAATTAGTTGACATGGCTCTAACATTGAAATGTATTGCCACCGTAGTAAAATACTGATAAACTGCACTTGTCTGAGGTTCAATTGCGAATAGCGTCTTTATTTCATGTTGACCAAATAAAAGCAAAAAAATATTTATATTGAAAATAAAACTAAAAACTTTGCACATCTATGGAAAACAAAGTATCAAAGTAACTTTATTTATTCATTGTTTTGCTATTATTGGTTTTTATAACTCTAATTCCATCCCTTTTACGCTCGTGCATTCCCACATCCGTCATATTTATGTCGGACCGGAAATCACATTTCTTTACTACTGTTACGTGCAAGCATTTTATAACAAATTTTTAAAAATGGCACTGTTCTCACATGAAATTCTTAAACGGATATATATTTCACATTTTAATATTCCGAATGAAACGAAAACAGCGCACTGGGGCAATTTTTCTTGGTTGACTTCTAAAGAAATTGGTGTGTATGCAAAATACGCACGCGAAGGATATTAAAATCTCTAGCAGCATAATAAATCTACATCAATGATTGTAATAAAAATTATTTTTGGTTTTTATTTTGTTTTTATTATTCTTTGTTATTTCTATATCCATAATTTACACAGATTAACTTTGTTTTTCCACTTGCTTTGCTGAAATTACGCAGTTTTGGCCATCTATCGATAGCTTAAGTCAAATTATTTTACCCTAGAAAACTAAAAAAAAAGTCTCCGTCACTAAAAATCCTCTAAATTAGAAGTTTATTTGAAGGTGCACTATATAACTTTTCCGGTTTCAACAATACAGGTACACTATGTATAAAATTGTTAGTCTGCCAAAGCGTGTATGGGGAACTCTGGCATGAGCTCGAACTTTAGTATTAAAATATTTATTTTTTTTGTATTTAAGCTCGCTCCAAATAAATATGAAATCGAGGAGTTTTTAAAATACAACTCATGTTCATAATCAGTCAGGACTTTGAGATATTTAAGCCTTATGTACGAAAAATTAAATTTTTCTACTTATAACTAAATAAATCCAGTTTTTGACAAGCCAGAAAAAATATGCGCTCGGATTTTGATACCACAGCAAAATATTTATAAAAAATTATAAATTTTATTTAGATTGTTAGTAATAGAGATACAGATTTACTAATCATGAACCAAAACTTACATTTTCGGCTTTAAGCTATTAAATTTCTCAACATCGGGACGAGATGGAAAACTCTGGATTTCATACATAATTTTATAGACTCAAAACTTTAGGAATCGCATCTTCTTTTATTTTTCTATTGTTGTTACTCATTCACTCAACATGATCTAGCCAGCGTAGCCACTGTACTTTTATGCGCTTTACTAAAACAATGTCGACGTATAGCTCATACAGCTCGTGGTTACATCTTAAACGGTAGGCGTCGTTCACGCAGATCGGATGATAGATCTTGCGAAGAATTTTTCTCTCGAAAGCTTCCAATATCTTCTCATCGTTGTTCGTCATCGTCCATGCTTCAGCGCCATACAACACGACGGGGAGAATAAGTTAATTGTTAAGCGTTGTTTTTGTTCTTCGAGAGAGAGCTCTACTTTCCAACTGCCTACTGAGCCCATAAATGTGTACATCCACGCAAAATTCAGAGAACTTTGAGCAACCACGATTTTGATAGTAGAACACTACGCATAAATCCTCCACTTTCTGACAAAGAACCGGAAACTTCGCTGGGAGTTTGTCAAAGAACACAAAGAAATGTTTTCGATTTCTGGAAGCAAGCTTAGATGAATCCAAATTCAAGATTTTTGGAAGTGATGGGAGAGCAAAGGACTTAGAGAAAATGTAAAGTATGGTCGTGGCAATATGATGGTTTGGGGAACCGTCGTTGCAGTTTTCTTTAGAAATGAGAGGTTTCTATCGTGGCGTTCTATGTTGTATGAAATGTGCGTGGATGCATACTCTGAGCTGAGGCAGGGACTTTTGGGTTTATGTCCACGTTTTTTAAAATTAAGCTGACATCTCTGCGAGATAGGTTGTTTTGGCCGCTCACTATGGTGCTTGTTTTCAATGGAATCAATACCTTCATAATCTTTAATGAACGTGTGAACTGTTGATCGACCAAAGTTCAATGTTTTTCAAATTTCATCCTATGAGTAATTTTCGTTTCTGAATGTAACAACAAAATTTCTTTTATCACTTGAAATTTCTGTTCGCAGAGCTCTTATATCAATCAAATATCTGGTCATAATCACAATCAAGTGCATTGTACCAAAGTATGACTCATATTGTAGGTGTAAAAAATAAAAAAAAAGATGCTTCACCGTTTTCTATAAAAATAATTCGTAGCTCAAGGCATAACTTGCATTACTTTTTTAAATAACTTATTAAATTTATATTGAAGAACACTTTTTTTGTGCTCATTATCAATAAAAAATAGTTTCAAACAAATCTGCACCATTACTTATTTCAATTATGTCTTCGGATTCTTGATATAGCAGAATGTGTATGTAGACTTTTGTCGCTCACTGTAAAACCAATTGTCGTGTCGACTCAGTCAAGGATCTCGGCTTACATTTTCATATTAAAAATCTAGCGTTGGGCCCAAGAACTTGACAGCCATCTAGATGCGATGACTCTGTGTGATACAGTCGTGCGACCTCACTTAGATTATGCTTGCCAAGTTTTATCAACTTTTAACATTACATATACTTAAGTAGAGATAGAATTGAAAGAATTCAAAACAAATTTCATTCTTTTTGCTCCAAAAGGCTTAAACTGGACAGACATTTCAAGAATGCCAACTTATAAGGATCATTTCAAGTTCCTGCATATGCAGTCCTTGGTTGACCGCAGAAATATCGTGGAAATACTTCATTTGCATTAACTGTAGCTGGGTCTCTGGATGCCCCAGAGCTCCCAAACTTTATTGATTTCAATACTAATTATAGAAGTTCTCGCGTTTCCATCGATTGTTTTATCAAACTATTTGTAGAAATATCTTCACAACTGCTGCTCCTTTCAGCCGCTTGGCATTTCTACTACGACTATTAAGTCGCAAATTTTATGACATTGGCTTGTCGAAAAGTCAACTCAAATTTAGATTGAAAACTAATTGGTTATTTGTTATTTTTAATGTTGGTGCTATGAAGGTTCATCTACATTTAGGCAAAGCTCTTCGCTCCTCCAAGGATGTAATTAATAAAAAGTTTGAATAGGCGTTCGTTGGTCATGATCTTTACAAGACACGAACGCTTCGAAATGCAGCTAACATAGCGCATTGTTTCCAATCCTCTGGTGTATCCTTTGATTTCTTTCAAAAACACATTTGTTCCTCATCAATCCACAAAATATTATCCGCAACATGAACAGCAACAATTGCAGCAGATACGTGAGACCTTGAAAACAGGAAACCCAATACAAACAAACGAACAATGAAACATAGATATGAATGTGCGACGACTGTCTGCCCGACCAGCAGCGCTTAGTTTTGCGGTTTAAAATTTGTCTTGGATATTTTTGGTTTCTTGTTGTTGTAATTTATACTGCTATTTCGTTGTTATTATTTTGTTGCTGAGTCCTCCAACATACGCAATCATTTGCAGCATCCTGCGCGCATTTCGAATTTTTTAAATCGATTTTTTTTATGTTGGCGCCAACAAGTCCAGAGTAACGAAAAACAACAGCAACAACAAAAACAAATTGCCAGAGAAAAAACCTTTCCAAATGCAAAATGATTATTGTCTATGTATGTGTGTATGCGTGGATCTGTGAGTGAATAAAAAATTTGAGAGATAGGGAAAAAATAACAGCAAAGGACCAGCGAAATTCGGGATGAAGTTGTGACGATTTGTTATTATTGTTGTAGTTGTTGTTGTTGCTGTTACGTGGCCAACTGCGTCCTTTTGGCGCCAATGCGTATCATTGTTGTTGTACTGTTGATGTTTGTGTGTGCGGTTCCACTATTTATATATATATGTGTGTGTGTGCGTGTGTGTGTTTGTGCTGAAAGTATTTGAACTCAGAATGAGGTCACATAAAAGTTTTGAATCTCCTTTGACGAAATGTTGTTGTTATTGTTACTTTTGGCAGATGACACAAAGTTACCATGCATAGAGTACATATGGGAGTTGAAAAAGGAGTCAAAGCTCATGAAGCAATGAACCGTTGTTATGCAGAGACAAGTTTATTGTTGTTTTTCGTGAAAGAAAAACAATAAAGTTATCGATGAACATGTGCAAGAAGAAAGTGATACTTGAACATATTATCGAAAATATGAAGAGGCATTACATGCTTGTATTGGTGTCTTAAAGCGATGCCAATTTTCAGACCTACCCCTATTACTTCCTGGATTTATTGGGAATTTAAATTTAATTCCGACTTTGACCTTTAAAATGTGAACCAAATACTAAATCACTACGATTTTAACAATATTTACATCCAAAGTTGCCAAGTTAAAAAAAAACAATTAACGGCCTTCTCAAAAACATAGTTTTTTCCCTGAAATAGTAAAATGTAAAGTTTTTTTTTGGAGAAAAATTAAAAAATTAATTCACAAAATCTTCACTTGTGGTTTAGGAAAAACTTTCTACAAGGCCCCCGGCCATGACATGTAAATCCGAGCTTCGCCAGGTCAATCCCTGGCAGTTAACAACCTCAACCTACATCCCAGATGGGAAACGTTTCACCAATGAATTTGTGTGCATACATTTTGGTGGCGATACGACTTTTATTTAGTAGTAATTATGGTAGTGGAGTTCAGCTACTACAGCTGTTAGTCTTTTTAGTTATCTAGCAAATAGCTTAAAGTTATTTTAAATGGCTAATTTTATAAATGGGCTAATGAAAAATTTCTAAGATATATTTTTTTATTTATTTTCCTTAACTTAATCGTTAAAAGCTATGTATATGTATGTATGTATATATTGATAAAGTTCAAGGCATAAATGCTGTGAGGCTCGGACAACATTAACATAGGGAAATGCCAAAAATCCATAAGGCTACTAAATCAACTATAATTAGATAGGGCTGCATATGCAGTATCTTGAAACGATTTTTAAAATGGGGTAGGCTGGAATTCTGATGTTCAATTTAAGCTCTTTATAGCAAAACGAATGAATTTTTTTTGAGTTCGTTCAATACCATCTCTATATGTATATTTAGAGTAGGCTATGGCCCCGCAGTACTATGAAGCCAAAAATGGCTGGCTAGCTCGCTACTTGCTTCGTTTTTCATCATACTTATGTCTGAAAGTATGTCGGCTTGGAGAAGTTCTAACCCTTTTTTAAATAAATCTGAAAAATGTTTACCATTTTTGTATGACACATTCAATAAAGAAATCTTAGAGCTTTGAGCTTTTTATGGAATGGTAATGGAAACAAGTTTAGTTCTATTCATTTCATATATATATTTATTAAGCTATCCTGAAATCATCTCGTTAAAAATTTTTGTGTGGGATGAACGCTATTTATGTGTACAGCCACGTCCCGATAATAGTTTTCAGTAGTCAATTTTGCTTTGATTTGTATCAACCGAATTTAGTCGAGCTAGCAAGTCAACGAAGTCGTCATAAAACAATGATAGAAAGTAGACTGATTCGAATCAAACATTTCGTTTTCAAATCGAATCATCTAAATAAATATAAATTTTTTAAAAACAAATCTATGGAACATTTTGAAAATTTCGAACCCATTATTGTTTCTTTGCCTGGACTCATCGTTAGACCAGACTTTCAGTCATAAATCTTGTGGTGTTCTTTAAGCCAAGACTGTGGGAGATTTTAATGTTAAGGATTGTGATATCTCCCTCAAAATTGCAATTATTTTAAACATAGTCGCTTATAGAAGCAAAACTAGAAGTTTTCTTATTTAAAAGACATTCCGAATAAAATGAAATGTTTTACAAAGATACAAATATAAAGAAATGGTGACATTTCAAAGCACCATGATCATAATGCCCGAAAAGTTTTGGGCTTTATATCCAACTGGCAAACGGTCAAAATCCCCACTCATAACGATGGTTCACCCTATAGTATGTCCAACACAGGCTTCGCTAGCCACAGTAATTCTGCATAAAAGTTAGGGCAAGTGGAAGGCCTTCAGCTGCGGCTCAGGTTTAATGTCCTCCAACATGTCCAACACCGCCTTCGCTTGCCAAAGTATTTCTTCATAACAGTCAGTGTAGCAAGCGAAGAATATTTTAGTTAATTTTGGATATTATATCCACTTTTACTGTGGATATAGTGCTTAAGATTATTTTGTCTTATGTCCTCCTATTTTAGGGACTATGTTTGTTTCTGGTCAAAAAAGGGGACTATGACCTACAAAGACGGACTTAAAGCTCAAAATTGCTTTGGGGATTATGACCATAGGGTGTTATGACCGGGTAGCAAAAAAAGTTAAAATTGGAATGAACAGTATTTAGGAAATGGCGCGGCACCATTGTATTGTAGTAACAGTAACAAAGACGTTATGGTGAAAAAAATACGTTGGACTTTTCCGCAAGTTGGTGTGGCAGTACTCGAGCTAAACGCTTATACCTACATGTAAATTAATGAAGACTTGTAGATGTGAAAAAGGCGTTATCTGCACATAAAGTGAGCAGCATTCACTAAGCAACGTCACATTGAGTGATTTTCCAGAAGAATAAAACGAAACTTTGTACAAAGCAAATAACATAGACTATATATCTATCTATATATCTATTCATCTATCTATCTATCCATCTATCTATGTTTCTATCTCTCTACATATCCATCTATGTATCTTTCTGTTCATGTATCTATTTATCAAAGTCTTTTATAATGTTCTTGTCAGCATAATCTGGCAACCTTAAAAGCAAATGTGTATAGCTTCGTTTAGATAGGTTAGACTAACACCTATGACTATCTATTATAGCCTTGTAAGATCTCTACTTGAGTATGCTTCAGTTATATGGGACCCCTTTTACGATGTATCGATTACCCGTATTGAGAATATCCAGAAACGAATTACTAGATTTGCTTTAAGAAGACTGTACACGTGGGAAACTATGCCTTCTTATTGGGTGCGTTGCCGTCTTTTAGGCCTCAGCAGTTTATCTGATAGACGACTCTTTAATAATATCATGTACATTAAAGATGTGGTTGATGGTAAAATTAATTCTTCTGAATTACTAGCATTAATTCCATTCAATGTCCCAGCACGTAATTTGAGGGAGTCAAATTTTTTCTACACTCCTTACCATAGAACTAATTATGGTTCCAATGAGCCGCTTTCTCGATGTCTTTCGAACAGCAATAAGTTTGCGAATCAATTGGATTTTAGTGTTAATAGGAGTATTTTTATTAAGCAACTCAAGGAAATCATTATGTTCCCTCAAGCTTTAAATTAAGAATTATTTATTAAACTATTTTTAAGTACTGTTTTAGTAATCTGTAAGGGTTTTAGCCCAGTAGATGAATTAAATTAAATAAATAAATAAATAAATAAATAGATAACTACAGACTGCTTGGCAGCAAAAGCAGCAGCCACAATATTATCCTTCTAAGCAAATAGTTGTCCTGGTTTTATGCACGCGCCTTAATGAGACCGAAATGAGAGTTGTTTACAGAGTGAAAACTGAAGACACAGCGTAGCCAACAAAGCAGACAGCAACTGAACAATAAATAAATTGTACTGTGCTCGTATTCTCTCCATTTTATTCCATTGCTATTTACTTTTGCGCTTGAATTCTTTTCTCTTATTTTAGGATAATAAAATAAGTTCCATTGACGACAATATTTTCATTTTCGTTTCGAATTTCTATTATTTTGCACAACTTACAATTTCACATTATTTTATGGAGATTATGCTTTGCTTTGGGTCATTTTATGCCAAAATCGCTAGAAAGTTCCATAATTTGCAATTTTGGACATTTTTTATTTTGTTGCATTCGAATGCTTACATGCTACGCACTAAAGTATGCACTATATTACGATGAATAATTCAAGATAAGGAATAATGGGGCTATAAATTGCTCTTTCTTATTTAAATTGACTCACAGCAAGTCTTGCGCAAACAAGAAGTGCCCTGTAAACTTTAATTTTTAGTTATTCTTTTTTAAAAGTTTGAAATTAGTTATTTCAATACCATGCCACATGTCCACGTAAAATTCCAAAAAAAAATGATTGTTAATCAAAGAATTGAATAGTACTTGAGACCTTAAGCTACATAGAAATCCATGTTGCTGCCAAGTTATATTTCGTCAGATCAGATATTTTATGGAGATGAAAAACAATCTGGTAGAGTTCTAAATTAAAAAAAAACAATTAAATTCACTGCTCAACCGATCAACCAATTATATTTGTACCATACTCAATTTCTTTCTGGTGTAATTTCGAGAGTGGAATCCATCAAAAAAGGGCACTATCAACCTAAATTTTGTAATCATCATATACTCCGATGAACCAAGGATGTACTACAAAGTATGCGGGGATCTACACAAATAACACATATATATCTCAATCTTTTCCGAAAGCCAAACCATCATCAATGCTCTGAACTTGGAGACGATAAAATCTCAATTACTGCAACAATGCAGGAAGTAAGTAGCTAGGCTGGTGCGTCAGCTAAACATAACTCTAATACGGGTTCCAGCTATAGGAACATTGATGGAAAGACTGATAAATATGCAATGCACAGCTTTCATGAAGTTATATACAGTGCGCTCAGTTTAGTTAAGAAGCTGTCTTCTAGCTTTTTCTTTTTAAGAAAGCAAAAAACTGGAGAGCCTTGAAAACCTGTTAAGCAACCTGAGCAATTTGACCATCCTATAAAAATTCAAAACTACTGACTTACGACCCATTAGACGCAGTGACATCGAGAAAACAACGTGACTTGCTCTGGACATTGGACTATCGGTAAGTATGCTGAAAAATTAAGTTTTTCATTTAATAAATACAGAGAATAAGCCGATTCTGAAATCGAATCTCTGCTTTATCACCTCAACACTTCTAGCTGGATATAGCTTTTATTATTATCAAGAGGGTGTTCAGATGTAGAATAGATATATTACATATAGATATAACCATTTCTTATTTCAAGTTTGGTTATATTTATTGGTTTATCTCGAGAGCTAAGTAAGATACTAATAAATATCTTAGGTAAAAATTACATGGTCTCTAAGGAGTGAAGTATTTTAATTGAAACCAATTTTTAAAGTCAACTCGAGGTCAAGTTTTAACTTTTAAGATAAAATTTGTACCTACTCACAAAAACCGGTAAAAATATGAACACCAGTTTTCGACTGCTGATTAGTTTCTATTTTTGAATATAAAAAGGTTTTTTTATTTAAATAGTTACCTATCTAACGATATGAAAGACTCCTTTAAGGAGCTACTTGTAAACGTATTTTTTGATTTCAGGTACAAAATTGAATTTGATTTGTATTCATTGAAGAAAAATTATCAACAACTCCAAAACCGTAAGAGATAATCGATTATTTCCCTCAGGAATATTGTGGCATCATGATCGTTGGAGTCAGAGGATCATCAAATGGATCTTTGACCTCAAAATTCAATAAATTTCAAGAGGTCAAAGTTCATATTGTCATCATGATCGTTGGAGTTAGAGGATCATCAAAGGGATCTTTGACCTCAAAATTCAATAAATTTCAAGAGGTCAAAGTTCATATTGTCATTTTTGTTTGTCAGGGTGTCAAAAATCAGACCACCAGTATAAGTAGAGTAAAAATAGCAACTATGTAAGGCAGAAAACTAACAGTCCACGAAATTTTGTACACAATTAAAGAAAATTTCTTATATAATTCAGAGTATGTTACCTTCAGAACTTTTGTTTGACCGCACATATAACTAATTCAAAATAGTGATGGAAAAATTTATTTTAAGGGCCTATACCGAAATAACATATCGAAATCATCAACATGAGCAATGTTACAAATATCTATTCGTTTTGCAACACTGGTTTTTAGATATTCAATGCTAAACTATAAATATGTTTTTGTAAAAGGAAATTTTCCCAAGGCGATGTGTTAAATTTCAAAAATTTAAGTTTTACAAAGCCTCAAATGTTTCCGTTTCAGAGTCACAAATGCTGTAACGCCTTATATAGATTTGATACTACCGGCGTCTTATCAATTTTGTTACAGAAAGTTACAGAAATCTATAAATTCCAAAGACTTTGTAATCTCAAAAATTTATTTGTAGAAAAAATCAGATTCCGTTACTCTCTATCAAAAAGCGTATAATTTATTTTTTTTTTGGTTTTTTTTTTTTTTTTTATTAAAATTTCAAATCTTCCTAAATGTACGAGTATGGTCTCTGCTTAACTGCACTCCACACACTAGTAGGTAGCATTGAGAAATCCTTTACTTATAAGGAATTCGCCTTGACGGCGTTCCTGGATATTGGAGGAGCATTTAATAATTTTAACCCAGATATGATAATATCAGAACTGCAAAAACTGGGCCTTAACAATTATCTTGTCGAGCTGATAGTAAAGCTATTGAAAAACAGAATCATCACTTCAAGTCTTGGCGAATCCAAGGCATATAGGTTTGTTTGCAGAGGAATGTCGCAGGGTGGTGTACTATCTCCTCTATTGTGGAATCTGGCAATAAATAAGATGCTTATGTCACTAAATAGTGCTTATGTCACTAAATAGGCACACTGTGTGAAATTCTTCAGGACGCCTTAAACATACTCGTCTCATGGGCAGATGAGGCTGGTTTAGGAGTAAATCCGAATAAAACTGAACTAGTACTTTTTACCAGGAATCACAAACTTAAAATTATAGAACCACCTTCACTAAAGGGCACTTAATTTGCCTTCAAAGGTAGTGCAAGGTATATTGGTGTGGTATTGGATAGGAAATTAAGTTGGAAAATTAATGTTGTAGAGAGAGTTAGGAAAGTAACAGCAGCGCTATACTTTTGTAAAAAAGCGGTAGGTGGAAAATAGGGGCTATCACCTCGTATTATTCACTAGCTCTACACAACGGTCATTCGAACAATTCTGTTATATGGTATTGTGGTGTGGTGGCCTGTCTTAGACAAGATCACCTATTACAAACAATTGCAGAGAGTTCAAAGGGCTGCTTCCAAGTGTATCAGTGGTGCTCTTAAGACCACACCGACTGACGTCTTGGAGGTCCTCTTGAGGTAAACGGATGGCAGCTAGTGCTGCCATTAGACTCACGGAAACTGTCTGCTCGTCCGAGGATAGAACAGGACACTCAACTATCCTTCATAGCTTAAAGTCTGTACCCTCCAATTCGGACGATATTGTTCCAGTAATCTCATTTAACAAGGATTACGTCGCTCACATTCCATCTAGGGATGACTGGAAGGGAGGACTCCCGGGGAGAGGGGCCATATTAATATCTACACCGATGGCTCCAAGCTAAATAACTAAGTAATTAAGGAGGAGGTAGCATCCTGGCTGAAGAGATGAATGTTGTAACCAAAAAGGATATAAACATTTATTCAGATAGTCAAGTTGCTATCAAATCTCTAGAATCAGTCTTCCTAAATTCCCTAGTTTCCCAACAATGTCGCTCGTCTCTAAACGAGATGGCTCAACATTTTAACATTCACCTTATTTGGGTGCCTGGGCATAGGAACATTAACGGTAATTGCTGATGAACTATCTAAGCAGGTGACTACCGCACAAATTCCTCAGGACAAGGAAGGTGTTGGCATGCCAATTGCTACCTGCAAGTTACTGCTTATAGAACAAAGGGTAAAAAATGCTAACAAAAGATGGACTCAAGGGTCTACTTGGAACATAACTAGGCAAATCTGGCCGGAATGGGATGCTAAGCGTTCGTTAGAACTAATTTCTTGCACTAGACATAGTGTCTCGTCAGTTGTTGCAGTCATAACTGGACACTGACTCATCGGCAGACATGCGGAGAGATTAGGTGTTAGGTTCTTTGACTTCTGTGGAAGTTGTGGAGATGTGGAAGAAGAGGAACATACTAAACATATTCTCTGCTCCTGCCCCGCACTTGCTAGAAAACGCCAATTGCCAATTGCCTCAATATATTTTGTTAGCTCCGTAGCGTATGTGGATAGGTTTTCATCTCAAAAGAGCTAATTATTTGCTTCATAGAGATGATTTTTATTTCAGGCATTTGTTTTTTACCGAACAACTTCCTTGAGAAACGCGATCTGCCCATGTCGAAGTCTTTTCGCACCGTTCGCGAGTTTTTAAGTATTGACTGTTGATATTTGACTTAAAAATGTGTTCGAAATATGTCCGTAACCATTTGCCTCCGTAACCTGAGGCTTCAACCTCAGTGTTTTCCATGCCCGTACTCACTGCATTTGGATTCAGTGCGGTGAAATCGTGATAGTGCGGCGATTGAGATTTTTTGAGCGTACTGTTTGATTCTTCATAAAGCAATTCTTTCAGTCAAAAAAAAATTTTCCAGCCAAAACCAGATCATGTTTGATTATACTTGTCCTTAATAATAGCTAGTTTTTTGATTGTTGACGTACATTTTCATGAAAAAATTTATTGTTTTAAAAAGTGAAATTGGGTTTTGTGATACAGTGAAAGTTGGGCATTATGATACGCTATATCACATTACCCATTAAGTTTTTTTTTGAGAAAACAATCGTTGTTTTGAATCAGGAATCAAGCTCAAAAATATGAGAGTTACGAAAGTGGAATCCAGAAGGAGTGCAAAATAAATTCTGGCGGTCAGAGAAAGAGCTGCGGGAAGTCCTTTGGCGTCATACACCTTTGGACTCCCATTTGTCACATGGTATCCAGCCTTTTGGAGTTATATACCAATTAACGACATCCTTGATACCCCTTTGGGCGCTAACCGGTTTTTAGTCAAGCATTGGAATCGGAACTGGTAAGGCTCAAGGATATGGAATTAGTCTTTTGGGGCCTAAGCCAAAGTGATGTTTGCTCCTTAGCATTTCAACTAGAACAAAAACCTGGAAGATTTCACCGCCTTTTAAGACTCACCAATCTTTCTGCTTCAGAGGTAAAATAAGTGTTGCAACAGTATTCACAACATCACCGTATAAAACATCATTGGGAGAAAGCAGTGAAAATATAGAAAATAAAATGGAAGTAAAATAATGCCAAAAAAATCCTCTGCAGCAAAACAACCAAAGAACCGAAACTCTGCAACAAAATTTAAATGTCCACAAATAACAATTTAATCTTCTGATTTTTGGCCCGAAATTTCATCCAGCAAGGACACACCTTGTGTTTTCTGCAACAAATTGTTTCACAAGAATAAAGAGAATGCTTGCAATGTGATTTAGTTTGGGCTCACAATCAATGTCTTCCAAAAAGACGGGCAGTTTTTATAAGTGGGTCCTGTCAACCACTGTAAAGACTTACAAACTTATACAAAGCTATCTGTAATTCCCAATGAAATTTTAGTCTTAGCTTCATGTTTTTGAATTAATGTGAATTTAAATACCTGATTTCTTTGTAAATTAAATTACTTGAAATACTTCTCTTAAAATGATAAATCAATCCATAAAATAGTAACAATTCTTTTGTCTTTTATTGCTTGCAATTCTTTGGTTAACGTGATATGGTATATCACATCAAGCGAATGTTATATATCACACTATCCATCAGTTTCATCAAGCACGTGATATTGGGTTTGTTCCCTTTCGTTGATGTAGCTCCAGCATGGGATGCGTTAAAGGAGTCCATAGCCGTTATATACTAAGTTATTCATGGAAGAATCATTTAACATAGCAATATCCGAAATACCTTTATCACAATATCCAAAGTTACTCTACTTTCCACGCTAGTCAAGTTTTGTGACTTAGAACGATAAGAAATATAATAATTCACTTCAATTAACAGACGATAATAAAAAATGTTTGAATATGTTTGCTTAATTAGTATTTCATATGATTTACATAATTATGATTCAGGGCGTAAAACGAACATGGAAATGAAATAAGAATCTACACATCGTATGATGAATATGAAATGTAATTAATATTAATCATACGCCCCCATCTCCAAGCTAACATTAAACTGACCTTGTGACAGGCTTAAATTAGCAAGAATTAACATAACAAAGTTCTTGATGCCGAGTCATGAATCCTAATGAACAACATTCATTCGTATATTCACACAGAAGTTAATGCCAATTCGAAGTAACTAAAACCATAAAATCTATAAAAAAAGTTACGACAAAAAAAACAAATTAAATCTTGCCGAAACCACACAAGTTAACATTCAAATGTCTCACACGCGCACGAGTAACTTAATTTGCGATATTTTTTTCTCCACTCGTACTTTTGTAGTACAACTTTTTAAGGCTATAGAGCAAAAAGAGTCAACATTAATGTTCCACCTACCCAAAGCTGTAAAACTTAATTTATTTGAACAGCTTCCGCCACCGCACTTCCGTTAAATTCGTGACTCCTTCCGACTTACTAAAATAATAAATTAAATTAAATGGCATACCTTAATGCTAACACACATACCAACGTATGTCTGTATGTACATGAAATCAACACACAAATGCGCACCCATGCAAACTTTCTGTGAAAGACTGCAGAAAATCGCGTGCGTTATTTCACAGCGGCACAACTTATGACGAGACAGGAATAACAATAACAACAACAATAACAAGAAGTATCATTAAAGTTCATTTAAATTTGTATGACCAACACAAGCAATGACTATCCAATAAAAAACTTCTTGCCGGAGTTGTAAGACATTAAATGTTTTCCAGAAGTTTAGGTCCAATTAAGAGCAACTGTAAATGAGAAAGCTGACGAATGTGCCAGAATAGGATCAGAACAACTGGAGAATCAACAAGTGGTGGACCTTAATATACCATTGGCGGAGCTACATTATCAGATCGAAGGCATAATCAAGAAACAAACGAACAGAAGGTGGAACCTTACTGCCGGATGCAGACGTCTCGAATCATGTGGCCTTAACTGAATCTAGCAAGGACGCAAACTCTCTTAAGATTCAGAAAAGGAGAGCTAAGGACTGTTGTAGAAGTATTGACGGAGCACTGTGTTATTTGCCCTAGAGCCGCCAAATGTGGTGCTCCTTTCAGAGACTTCTGCAGGAGTTGCGGAGATGAAGAAGAGGATGTGGCAGTTAAACACCTGCTCTGCGAATGCTCGGTGCTAATGAGGAAACGAACCAAATATTTCGGTTCTACATTCTTTGTTGGTCTTGAGGAAGCTGAGTTGGAACTTCACCAAGTCTTCTGAAATGCAACCTTTAACCTAACCTTTTTAACCTGACCTAACCTACATTTTATTAAATAGAAAAAGGAAAGAACTAGTAGGCAATATACATTTAAAGAAATTACTCATTCATTCTCAGAAATATCTTAGTATTCAGAAGAATCTACTCCGCTGAAATTATCATCTGTTTGTGACTGCACAAACTGTATTCGATTGGCGACTTAAGTTCAGTTTATTTTCTGGTGCATGTGTCTTCCGCCATTCATATTTTTTCGGTAACTTTCCATATGAAATGGCGTCCCGAAAGCTCTTTGCGACTGTGATATTTTCTGAACTTTTGCATTACATCACATTCTTCCAATCCTATATTTATGGTTGTAAACGACGCATTGCATGGTCTCGCGGCTTTAATTCTTGCACAAGCTGGATCTTGTAAGGTCGCAAGCCAAGACCTTTGCGCAAAATCTTCCATAAAGTTGATGGACAAAGCTCCAATTGCTGTGCACGGTGGCGAATCGATTCATTCGGGTCCTCTTCAACATTTTGCTCTACAGCGGCAATTGTTTCTTCGGTCCGCACTGTTCGACGTCTCTGCGGATGCGTATTATCACATAGAGTAAACGTAGTGCGAAAACGATCCATGGTTAACCGAATTAATTGCTCTGATGGACGATTATGTCGACCATAAAATGGACGGAGCTTGCGGTAAACTTCGCGAACTGAACCATTATTTTCGAAATAAATTTGCACGATTTGCAAGCGTTGTTCTTTTGTCAACCTGTTCATGATGAAATGGCAAACCAAATTGAACATAAATGACATTAGAGTTGCCAGATTTGACCATAAAATGCCAGTTTTATCTCTATTCAAAAAACGAACCTCTAAAAAAAACACCCTATAGTACGGTCCAATGATGCCAAAAACGAGCTTCGTCGCTGAAGAAAACGAAATGGACGTAATTAGCGAAACATATTTCTCACAAAACATGAATTTTGATAATAAGATTCAATAATTTCTAAGTTCTGTGCATTTGTAAGTCTATTTATGATAAAATGGCAAACGTAATTGTGTATTTTTAGTGCTAACATATAGTACGAATCACGCATAAAATGTCAAAAAATTTACACTGAAAAAACAAATAGGAAAACAATCACTCATTACAATTAATTATCCCACATATTACATATTTTACTGTAGTTTACAATAAACTTGATTCCTAATCTCAGCATAAGCTTAATGATATATTCAACAATGCGGCCCACATTATATTTTTTTTTTTTTTTTTTTATTTATTTCAGTCTATGAACAGAAATTCTTACAGACTAGAAAAACCAAATGCATAATAAACATATATAAGCCATTTAATATAACTTAAAAGTAATTATTTAATAAAGCCTTCATGGCATTTTTAGAAATAGCAAAATCCAAGTTACAACTAAAATTTATTCTATTAAATATTTTTAATGCACAAAAGATAGGGGCATTAGAAGCGTAATTAGTGCGCACGGTATTCAAATGAAATGGTGCACAAAATCTAAGAGATCTAGAGGGGACATTAAAATGAATTAGCTTCAGTAAGGAAGGGCAATCAACCATTCCTGAAATAATATCAAAAACAAAAAGAAGTAATAAAATTATTCTTCTGTTCTCCAGTATTTTTAAGCCAATAAGTTAGCAACGAGCACTATATACAGGAAGAATTCCTTCAAAATTAATAGGCAAATCTTGTAAATGATTTTTGTACCCTTTCAATTTACATGGGTTTGATAAAAAGGGTTTCAGATTTGAGATGCATATTCTAGCCTAGATCGGACAAGGCTAGTGTATAATACCTTAAGTGTATAGGGGTCCTTAAAGGAGGAACCATTACGTTTCACAAATGCCAGCATAGCATAAGCTTTAGGAATAATATGGTCAAGGTGAGAACGAAAAGAAAAATTTACATCAAATACAACTCCAAGGTCTTTGAATTCACGAACAGACAAAAGCGGTACATTAGAGATGCAATAAGATGAAGGAATAAGAGTGACGGATTTAGAGAAGGACATGTAAACACATTTATTAAGATTGAGAAAAAGATGATTATTTCGACACCAATGAAATAATTTATCTGCTTCGCTTTGAAGAATCAAAACGTCACCAAAGTTTTTAATTTTTATGTAAACAAACAAGAAGTTAAATCATTAATAAAAATTACAAACAACAATAGGCCTGTCGTAGCGTGTGTACCGCACCCGACGTAGCGTAAAAAGAGTAGGACGTAACATTATCAAAGGCAACGGCACACTGACGGCATTGTAAATATGATTTTAGCCAATTTGAAAAGGTGGAATGAAAGCCAAGTAAGTGCAGTTTATGAATTAAGAGCAAATGAGGAATTTTATCAAAGGCTTTAGAGAAGTCTGTATAAATGACATCAACCTGACATCCTTGTTGGAAAGCAGACAGACAATACTCAGAAAACATAGTCAAATTTGTGACAGTTGAGCGTCCCGAAACAAATCCATGCTGATTAAGTGAAATAAAATTTTTGACTGCAAAATAGACTTTGTTTTTAACAACTGACTCATAAAGTTTGGAGATAGTTGATAATTTGGCTAAAAATATTTAACAATGAAGTCCGACCCTTTGACCACATCTCTGAGATAAGTAGAGGCATTCTCCGCTGTAGCTTCATGGAGTACCTGTAAATTATAAAAAAAAGATAATTTTAAAATTTTTTTTTTTTTGAAATGCTCATACTTACCTCAGTCAAATCAGCCAAATTCCACTTTCCTGTTTTAAAAACTTTTTTTAAAACTTCGTTTTATAAAAATATCGTTAATTTTTTTCAAATGACATGAGATTCAGAAGTTTTATAAATATGAATATGAATGTTCAATTTTGAGGTATCTTTTCAAATTTGCCACATTCGGGTTTGATAAAATGGACCTTACACGAACAACTTTACTATACTAAAATTTAATCGAAATATGATGAAATTTATTCAGAAGTATAAAGAAAATTTCGTTCAAAAAAAAAAAAAATTTCGTTCCGACAAACCGATTTAAGCTTATTATTGATAAATTTTAAGAAATCAATCAATCTATTGAAAGAGAAGTTTAGTAATCGAATAGTTTCTCAAATGACAGACGTGAATTGTCCAATTTCATTGAAATTAAAAAACGTTTCTTATTCCACCATGATTTATGATATATAAAATTGTTAGTTGATATCGTTTTAATAGACTTCTTTCATTACTACATATGTGTACATCAGTGATGGCATTTGTGGTACACTAAGTAACCAGATGTTTTTAAATATCGACTTTTACCAAATACATACATGATTACACCCATAATATTAATCAGCCCTGCTGATGGTGTGGCATTTTAACTAACATCAAATGTAGTATTTTTTAATTATTAACATATATATTGTTTTCTCTGTGTAGGCAATTTTTAAAGAGTCTCAATAGCATCTAAAATTTCACATGAATTTTGGCATACCATCTCATTTAAACAGAAT
This sequence comes from Meiosimyza decipiens, assembly GCA_963680825.1. Classification (NCBI taxonomy): domain Eukaryota; kingdom Metazoa; phylum Arthropoda; class Insecta; order Diptera; family Lauxaniidae; genus Meiosimyza; species Meiosimyza decipiens. Next base: position 51,489,061 of record OY804260.1, read on the forward strand.
GGTTTTGCTTACTGCTCTGTAATTAAGGACCCAATCATTTTAGAAAGGAGAGTCCACATGGGCAAGTTGAGACGCAGTTGTAGTTAAAACGGAATACTTTGCTAATAAAGCTATTTTATCTTGATTTATGCGAATTTTGCACTGAATTGAAAAACGCACTGTACACGCCTAACTACGATAGTAAACCGAAACATCCCAGTGGGAAAAGTGAAAGTAAATTTATTTAGGGCAGAACTCAGTCCGTTCATTTCCAATGCCTTTATTTCAGAGCGTGCAAGTGTTCTCATATACTTCCAAAAAGGATTGCGGAACACTACGTCCATGTTCTTTGATTACCTAACGCTTTTCAAGTGAAAACTACATGAAAGCTGTATTGATATACCCTCCGATCTTGACTACATAAACTTAAATACATAGTTGGTAAGCGGTTACAATGCTTTTTCTCAGCTATAACAAAGCACAATAGATTATTTTTTTCTTTGTTGGTAGTGTTGTGGAGAGAGGTAGGCACATAGTACTTTTTTTCAATAGTAGATGGTGCCACGCACCTTACAGGAAAAAATATTTCCAAAGCTAAGCTAATGGACCGATTTTATTAAAATATGGTTCGATGACAGATTGAACCCTAAGAAAGGTTACCAAAAACTTTGATTTTTGTAGGGAGGATAGTACCGCCTTGAATGTAAAAAAACGCTGTCTTGGCAGAGATGCTTCATCGATTTTGAAGAAATTTCGTATGGAGATAGATTGAATGTTGAGTAAATTTAGTTTTTTTCACTGGGTAGGGCCACGCCTCTTAGAGCAAAATACTTTGTTATTGATAAAATAGATTTCTTAAAATTAAATTTTTTCGAAGTAGGCGTGGCAACAGGTAACAGGAAAAATCGTTTTCACTGCTAAACTTTTCAGCCGATTTTGGTGGAATTCGGTACAGAAATACATATGAAGATAGATTGAATACTGAGGAAAGGCTGTGGAATGCAAAATGTAATTTTTTTTCCAATAGTGAGCGGTGCCACAACTTCAATGGGAAAAAACCTTTCCACGACTAAGCTAATGAATCGATTTCGATGAAATTTGGAACTGATTTTGATTGAACTCCAAAAAAGGGTATTAAAAGCTATATGTTCTATAAATGGGCGAGGAACCACCCTTAGTAGGAAAAAAAGCTGACACTATTGACCCGCTACACCGATTTTGCCCATACACCCCCAATAGGAAAATATGTTTTCTTAGCTAAACTAATCGCTTGATTTTGATTAAATCTATCATGTAGATACGTATATAGAACTCCAAGGAAGAAATAGGTATTGGTCAACATGGTTTTTGAAAAAAAATTGCTGTTTCATATATCAGTTTTGTAATGTTAAATGCAAAAAAATTTGGTTTCTCGTTATTAATAATTATTAGTCTTATTCAGATTGCACTTCCACCTTAATTTTATACAATACTGTATGCAACAATTTATGTCTAAAGTAGACTATGCTTTTAGACGCCAATGTGGCGTCATTTCTGCCAAAAACTACTTACGAGTATCATAAATTTCTATAGTTCAAAAAACTTTTTTATGTGTCCCTCAAGTGATCGTATTTATTGTCATCATCAGAGAACTTCGACAGTATAATACTGAACATCTATTTTGGTTTTCATAATTCTGTTTCATTTCTGAGACAGTTAAAACGGAGCTCCTTAGGATCTTAACCGAAACACTCGAAAAGATACTAAAGAGTATAATGAACTAAGTTTTTCTTTTCTGGATTAAATAAGGTTTCGAATGATAAATAGCCTGAACTGGAAATAAGTTTGTCTAATCTAATCTTTTTCCACTCTTCAGCTGACAGGTGCAGATAATGTAGTTAAAAGTAATTAAAGGCAGGGGATTGATGGGTCATTGTATTTATTATATTTATTTTGCCACATATAGTCGTGTACCCGCACCTGAGGCCTATTATAAGTCGCTGCTTCACTTGTTTTCGTTTTCTATACAATGGGTTTCCTCAAAGTTAGAACGAGGTTGTCGAGGAGGAGGTAATAAAATGATTGCTATTCTAGCAAGAAAAGGAGCTGCAGGTATATATATCGAAGCTCCATATATAGTATCTATAAACATTATCTCAAACTCAGTCTGGAAAAAGAATGTCAAACACTCTTTAGAGGAATCGAATCCAACAGCTAGGTGGAATCGTACGTACGAGAAATTTTCCTGGAGATATCAAAGCAATTGCTGAGTCTAACGTAAACTGCATCCGACGCGTTACGGAATTCTTAAATCGACTTTGCGTACTCTGTACTGGCATTGTAGGCACCAGACTCTTTCAATTATGGTTTTAATTTGTAACCTCTAGTTATAGCCATCGTAACATTAATGGAAATCGGGCGAAAGAACAGGTACTCAGTAGATAAAGATTTGAGTAATTTCAGAATAAATCTCCATAAGCATTTACACAGTAGGGCCAACTGTAAGTGGAACAACCAAACAACTGGCGAATTAGCAAATTTATAAATTTATCTACTAAAATATATAAAAAATTCAAAACAAATCACATGAATGACAAAGGTGCATAATTTTCGTAATGGTACCAAAATCAAAGTGCAATATCTTCAAAACATATTCCTTAAATTTCGCAGGGTCTCGGGTAAATTATGGTCATCATTTTCCAAATGGGTGCCATCATCACACATCGCATAATACGAAGTAGTTACCTTAGAAATTAATGAACATTTTTATGACCGACACCTTTTCCGGAGAATTTTTTCAAGCCAAACGCCATAAGTATTGCGATAAATGAGTAGGAATACATTTCAACAGCGGAAATAGCAAGAAAACAAGATTTTCGCTGACATTGCAGCACCGTTTGAGGTGGCCAGGTGTTTTGAAATTAAAGCGTTGCAATAAATGCGAGTAAAGTAGCAGCAGCAGTAGTGTAAACTTAAGTACACAAAAAACATTTAACTTCAAGTGTGCCTCTGTGTGCATGCATGTGTATGTATTAGTGTTAGTGTCGCTTTATAGCATTTATTGTCACACAAGCGGAAGTTGAATGCTTTTGTTGTTTTAGTACGAGTAGCTGCCATTTGAATTTGCATTCCTCTGCACTTGATTTTACTTTTCTGTTTTGCTTCCCCTTTGCCCGTTTCTTTAATATTTTCTCTTCGTATTTACTAAATACTATTACTACACTCTCTCGGCTCATTTGGCAAATAACTTTGTCAAGCGCCTAAAAGCCCACTTGTTGGTTGGTTAGTGCTTTGCTTTGACTATTTCTCCTTTGTTGACCTCGTTCATTTTTCTGTGTCATTTACTTAGTCTTTTTTTTTTCATTCTTTTTGTACATTTTCACTTTAAGACTTGAACTTTATTGTGTTGAAGTATCTAAGATTTTATCTTTTGGCAATAAAAATTTTTGCACTAAAGTTTTTGAGCCATGTAAAACAAGAAAAAAGTCTGTTATAGCAAGGTTTGAATAATTGAACGATTTTAATTTTGCAAAGTTTTTTTTAATGAAGTTATGTTACAGTTTAGAAATGCACTAAAAATGCTAAGTACTTTTTAAGAGAGGGACTAACCAGTTTAATTTTATAGTAACTATTAGTTTTAATTTTATGCCCTACATAGAGGCTATATTGACCTTGTCATTCCATTTGCAACGCAGGAGGAGGCGTAGCTGGCATAGAAGAGTGTATATATTCTTGATAAGCGTCACCACCTGAGTCGAATTAGCTATGTCCGTCTGCCTGTCTGTCTGTCTGTCTGTTGAAATCACGTTTACGAGAAAACTAAGCAAGTTAATTCAATAAAATTTGGCACACAGGCCACACCTTCTTACAAGCTGCTGGCTTATGAAATTGGCTCACAAACACGCCTACCGCCCAAACTCTATGTATGTGAGGTTAAGCCTATATCGAAAGAAGTTTCAGCGATGTTGATGAAACTTGGTGCTCAAGTGAACAAAGTTAGGATTGGGCTAGGTTTCAAGTATTCAAAGGCTCTTAAAGAGGCGCGGCACAGCTCTAAATTTTAGCTTTTACAACGCCATAACTCGTTGGTCTTGGCAAATTTCAGATTTTTATTTCTATTCGATTTTTTTAACATTTTCCATATTCTTTTAACTTTTATAATATGTGCATCCCATATGTCTTTGTTCGACTTTTGCAACCTCTTCACTATATTCGCCATTTCCTCGACTTTTTCATCGATTTTCAATTGTTTCAATATTTTTGAACCACTTTTTTCTATAACTTTTCGATTATTTCCAATTTTTTTTTAAATTTCTTCAATATTTTCCATATTTTTTTTCAGTTTTTTTCAACTATTTCAACACTTTCAATCTCTTACAAAGGTTTTAAATTTAACATTATTTTCGACTTATCCAACCTCTTCGATGCCTTTTTTAACATTTACTTATGCAGTGTAGGGCATGTGAGCTTCGGCCTGGCCAAAAGTACTACCTTTACTTGCTCAAACATAAAATTATTAAGGTGTTAAAATTGCTTAGGAAATTGCTTGCGCAAATAGATACAAGCATGCAAGCACAACAAAACGTTTTATGGCAAGCTTGTGTGTGTACGATTTGTTTTTTTTTCGTGATGGTGCAATTAAACAAGGTGAAGTCATTAGAGAGATGAAATTGAAGCCATTTTGAGAGCATAAGCGTGGAATTGGATGATGAATCAAATTTTCTTATGACTTCACCTTCATAATATTTTCGAAGTTGTTTTGAAACAATCGAAACAAAGGAATACAGAATATAATGGAGTATAGATGGGACAGAAGCAACGGAATAAAATATGTTATTATGATAATATACATATGATAATATGGAAATATAATAATAAAATAATAATGTTATATAATAAAAGCAAAGTTGAACCAGATCAATTTCTTAAAAACAAGGTTAATAAGTGTTGACTATTTTCAGAAGCAGATATAGACACAATATATATATAAAATTAGTGTATATTTGATGTAGAGCAATCATATATTTATTTGAATCAAACATATTTTGAGTAAGTAAGTTTATTTAAAACGAATAACAAGTTATCATAAAACATATAGTTAAAGCGTAATTTACACATTTGCAAACTTCAAACATTTAAAGCCTAAAACTATGCTTTGAATTGGGAAAAAACATAATGCGTAGAAAAATATACTGTTGGTTCGTAGTGTACTCATATAATAAAATACATCAACAACGTTATTAATGCTATTCATGATATATGTTAGCACTAAAAAGGAGGTCAAGTTTTCATTACAATGGCATGTTACAGAAAAATAACCAACTTCCAAATTGACTAATAAAAAAGTTTGCCTTAAATTATACCAAATCTGTATTTTGTCGAAGAAGGAAAGAAATCAGATCATTAAAAGCTATACAAACAAACGATTCCAAAGGATAACTGTAAAGTGTCACGTAACAAAGCTGAGAAGGTGAAGTATTAAGCGACAACTTGAGAGTGAAGCAGTGTTGCCAATTTAAGTTTTGGTAAATAAGTTTAAGGACTTTTTCAAATTTAATAGCCAAAATTGTGATTTCCTAGCTTCATATCAAAATATTTAGCAGCTTTTTGATGCAAAAATTAAATTTTTAATCAGATGGTACCAGGCTTAAGGAGTATTTGACACAAATATATTTTGTTAATTTTCCGTAAAGAAACAGCTGTTAAATTGCTGTCTTCTAAGAATTTTTATATAAAAATCCATAACATTCGGTGACGCCACTAAAATGACAAAATAATTTTTGGTGAAAAAAATTATTCAGTTTCGTGTTATTTCACAATTCCGGATATTTTTTGCGCAGTACCTATGGTTTAGCGTAGTGCAGGTGGAACAAAATCTTGCACGCATACATAACTTTCCTTTCATCTTAAAAAAAATGTTCCTTATACTATAAGTACAGTGAAAACTGGATTTTAAAAAAGCAGAGCAGTGGATGGAACATTTTCTGTGTATCACTTGAAGAAAAAAGTGTTCACGATAGTGGAAGTTTACGTAATCGAGCGTTAACTGTTAGCAAAAAAAAAATTTTAATAGCTTCTTTTAAAGGCTTCTTAAAGACAAGTAGAAGAACAACATATTATATACATAAATTCTTTATAGCCCATCTTTGTTATCTTTGAAGAAACTCGGAGACATTTTCAATTACGATTTGTACGTTAGTCTCGCACCAATTCTCTAGCGATCCGAGTCCTGCACGTTGCCCACAAGGCTATCTATGATATATTATGGAATATGTACGTTAAAGTTAAATCATATATTTCTCACATTCGGCTTGGAAAAGTGTCTTAAAAAGACAAACAATGGACAATAATGTACCGTCGTAGAAAAACACATACGTGACGTGAGGTGGCATGTCTAGTGTGTTTCCTTATACTGTACATAATCATATGTACATGAATCGGATGTCACTCAAGTGACTTTTATATCTAAAGTATTCAAACACATTCGATAGATGCAGTCTCAAGTCTTTATTAGTATTTTATTATGAACATTATAAAGACACACAAAAGACGTGCTACCTAATGTTTATAAAATCAGCCTATCATGAGCTCTAAAAATGCATATTAAAGACATTTTTATGTCCCTATTTATTACGGCTTAAGCATGCAGAGCCGTACCGTGCACATCGCATGCCCTGGGCAAAGAAGTTATTTGCTGCCTACTACCAATAGAAAATTTGGACATATTCGCAAACATTTTATTTATCTTGCCAAAAAAAGGTCGTAGTTTTTTCCTTTCAAAGACTCTAGCAAAATAAGATGTATTTCACTCTAAATTCCAAAATTTTTCACCTACAAAACTGCAATTTACTGTATTCAACTATATATTTTCATTTACTAAAAAAAAGCAGTCTCTTAATTTTGACCATCAAAAACCCTAGCAAAATGAGATATATTTCACGGCGATTTTGCCGCTGCTACGCTATTGCAAAGATGATATTATAAAACCAAAACTTCAGTGCAGAATCAAACGTATCTTTTTAATTACGATACCAAGCTATTTTAAGGACATCAGTTCTTTGTAATTTGAATTTTTGTCTTGATAACTTTCTTTTCTGCTACTAGGAAATGCTCGTTACATTCGACGTTATTTATTTAAATCGAATTAATCAGCGATGGGCCTAATAGGAAAAAATTGGCCAAATTTAGCTCTTTACAACAAACACGTCGTTTTTCGTTAGAAAAATATTCAAAACAATAAACACATGCACTCACCAGTGCTACGCACATTTTATCGTTGTAGTTTCTTCTATACTCGCTATGCACGGGATTTGTATTGTTGTTATTGTTGCATCATTCAGAAAAAAACAAAAAAACCAAGCGAGCGAACAAGAAAACTCACCCGTTTCGTTTGATCAGTGTACTTTTATTTCTACACTGATGTTGTTCTTGTTTGATTCTTGGAATTGACTTTTGGTTTATTGTAGAATTTCTTTTTTTGCTATCGAGATCGAATTTATGGTATGGTTTTTTCTGTTGTTGTAATTGTTGCTGCTGTTGTGAGTAGCTCCTGCTTCCAAAATTTTGCTTATCTACGCACGAAGTGGCCCATTCCGCCCTCTTGACTCGAACTGTTATTCGACGCACAAACAAACAAAATACAATTCGCCGAATTTCAACGCACAGCGTTAACTTGAGTTCAAATGAAAACAAAACCAACACTCAAAGGCGTTAGCACCGGTGCCGCATTGTGTCTCGGCGAATGTAGCCATGGTTTTTGTTCGTCGTGCAATTAGGTTTTTTTTTGTGCTGTTGGTGAATTTGGTAAAGTTCCATTTTTTGTTGCTTGATTTTTTTGTGGCTCCCTTTCGTTAGATTCCCATGCCCACCGCTGCTCTAAATCGTATTGAAATTATTCTATATTTCCTGTTAATTGCGATATTTTCATAATTTTTTGCAGCTGTCACTTATTTAACACTACACAATTTTAACATTTCAACTATTTTTTGGAAGGGAAGTGGTCAGTGTTTTGTTTCCTTCATATTGCGCTCTCAGCTCTTATTTGGCCAAATTTGGCGGAACAATATTAAATTTTGACAACATTAGGCAACAAAAGGTTGCTTCAAGTGAGTTAAAAAAAATAAAGCAATAAAAATAGCACAACCTTATTTTATAAAAATAAATTTAGTTTGAAAAAATTGTTCAGTAACTTTTGCGGCTATTTTCGCTATCACCTCATAAAAGTGCTGGCAACATTGGAGCACAATGAAACACAAATAGTTTGAACAACCTTGTGTTATGGTCATAGGACACGCAGGAATTTCAACAAAAAGGTGCAGCACGCTCCACACATAGTAAACGTGTAAGAGCAAAGCAGGAACAACGTGTTAATCAAGTTACAAAGTGGAAAAATTTTAATTTCTGTAGGGAACACTACGATATGAAAAAAAGAACAACGAAACAGCAGAATGAAAGTCAACATAGACCAAGCAAGACGAATACTTCCTGCAGGTGCGCCGCAGGAAATTCCTCGAAATTGTGGATGTAAACAGGGTGTAGCGACATATACAAAAAAGATAGTGTTAGGTTTTTTTGTGCTAAAACTTGACCTATTCCAAATTTCTAAGTTTAGTTTTTTATGCATTATTTCTTTTCGGAAAAGCAATGTCAGCTAGAATGTTAAGCATTCCGTAATGTTGATGAACAGGTACTTGAATGTACTTAAGTCTCTTTGGTCCTGTCGATTGTTTCTAATTCATTTTAATTTAATTTAATTAAAATCGTGTATTTTGAAATGAATGTTGATTTTCAACACTTGCTAAGGCTGTAGCTTTATCCTTATGCTTCTAATTCTAGCTTTCAACATGTTCACTGGTTTGCTGGTATTTCAGCTTCTTTTCAAAGTTAAAGTGACTAATCTTTAAATTTAGGTGAAAGTTGTCACCTCTTTACCAAGTGGCTTTTTTTTGTGCTTTGACATTAGCCTAACCTCTGCTGTTGACATTAACTTTTATATTTTTATTTTTGGTTTATTTCTTAGAATTATCCTAAAATAAATTTTTATTATTTTAAAGAAACAAATATAAAGGGTGTCCCAATAAGAGTGTACTTTTTAGATTTTGTACAATTTTGGTATCGTGCAAGTGACAACTCTGAAATTTAACAGCTGTAACCTGTGATTGTTCCAATTATTAAAAATGGAGCGCTTTACAAAAGAATGACGCGCTGTCATTGTGGAATCCTACTACAAATATGGAGAAAGATATGCTCACACTGCTCCCGAAATTTACGGACTTTTCAGTACAGAAAGTGCACCTAATGTGTCAACAATTAAAAATGTGGTAAAAAAAATTAAAGAAACTGGGTCGATTATGGACAGTTAGTCTCCTTTGGGTCGTCGTGCAGGTCGGTTTCATAGAAACATTGCTGCTGTAAATGAAAGTGTGGCTGAAACCCTGAAAATATCAATTCGGCATCGTTGTCAACAACTTCAAATTTCACAAAGCAATACGTAGCAATTTTTATCAAAAGACCTCTAACTTCATCCGTACAAGATTCAGCATACTCAAGAGCTCAAACCAACAGAACATGAAAAGCGACGGCAATTCGTTCAATGGGTAATGGAGCAAAGTGAAATGAAAAAAGTCATATTCACCTATGAAGCCCATTTCCATTTGGATGGCTTCGTGAATAAACAAAATTGTCGAAGTTGGGGCTCAGAAATTTGTCAGGCGGTGTGGTTGGGCCTCATTTTTATGAGAGTGAAGGCGGAATTGCAGTGACTATGAACGGAAATCGTTACAGCAGCATAATAACGGAGTTGTTGTGGCCCCAAATGAACTGAAGCATGAATGTGGACGAAATGAAATTTCAGTTGGATGGCACCACTTGCTGACTTGCGCATTAAAACAAACAATTTATTGCACCAACGATTTCCAGATCAAATCATCTCACGAAATTCTGATGTCAATTGGCCACCAGGAACATGCGAATCAAGGCCATGTACTTTTTTTTTTGTGGTTTTGTGAAATCTCGAGCTTGTATGAATAAGCCAGAAATGATTCCTGATCTCAAGGCCAAAATCCAACGCGTCATCAGTGAGTTACATACAGCCACATCTTTGCGAAAAATTAATGTAAAGAGCAATGTCCTGTCATCAGCGCATCGGTGGCTATTGCCGAATATTTCATTCCATACTTAATCGAAATGTCTACTTTACAATGCAATAAAAATGTCCCACCTCGCTCAAAAAATACGTTTTTTTTTGTTTTCGAATAACAAACAGCACTCTTATTGGCACACCCTTTATGTTGGCTCAAATATTCTACATTGAATTTTCCTCGAACAAGCATTAGCTATCTATACTCTATTTCATCTTGAAGTCTCATAAATGCGGTAAAAAGACTTCTTGAATTTATTGGGCGATTTGTTTTTGGGCTATGATTGGTACAGTCGACCATCAAGGTTTTATAATACCCTGTAATAAACTTGTTCACAAAGCGAAACAAAAACCTTCTCAAGGATCACTAAACTTTTATGTAAGATCCCGCTTCTACAGTTTGCGAGCAATATAATTTAGTACAGCAAGATTGGCATAAAAAAGTTCAATGTGCAGCAGGAGCTGATAAAATGAAACTTTATCAAAATTGAAAAAACTTTTCGAAATAATTCGAATTTTATTGTATTAACTTTTTCTTTAGCCGTAATTCTTTGCCAACGCATCTTCGTTGCTTTACTAAACAGGGACGCAGTCAGTTGCCCGAGCGCCTGTGTGCAAATTTTATTGCTTAGTCCTCTTACGTTTTTAAGCAATTTTATGAAGCAATTTTTCCTATCGATAGTCCTCATTCTCCTGAATTTACCAAAACCTTAGGAAAAATTGTACTCGTATATTAGCATTTCGGTGTCCTTAGTGTTTAGGGCCTCCTTCCATATTTAGCTGCACGTCCGTTTTTGGCGACCTTGTAACTATGTGCCTCAATACGCTCACGCACCTCCAGCGATTTCGCAACGCTTGAACGAGCTGACAGGAGTGATGCCAGATAGAAAAACTATTCACAGAAACGAACGAAAGCCAACTTTTTTATGTACCTCAGTAGTGCATCTAGGGGAGTCCAGGCGCAAGGATTGGCGGACAGAAAAATGGTCGTGAAATATATCTCATTTTCTTAGGGTTTTTTGAAAGTCAAAAATGAGGACCATTTTTTTAGTGCATGAAACTGAGTCGATGTAGAAAATTTAATGTCGAAGTTTTAGTGAAATATCGTTATAAAAGCCAAAGCAATAAAATTTCAATTGCTTTACGCTCAGGAAAGCGCATCAACAAAAACAAACTAAATAAAAGATACAGTCTTGCCTAAAACTGGAAGAGAAATTTTGTCCAAAATTTAAAAAAAAAGGACAAAAGGATAATTTGTCAAAAAATGAGATATGTATCATATTTTGTGATATATTTTCTTAGTAAGCCCAAAATGTGATATCTCTTTTACGAATACTTAAGGTGCTGACAACTACTTATATAGCCTTTTCCCGAAGAGGTATTTTTTTCGAGGTGTGCGGCCGGAATCCTAGCAGAGACATTTTTAAAGTTTGGATAAAAAAAAGAGCTTCACTGGATTGTATTCATGAATAGCTAGAGAAGTACGTAGGATTATTTCGTTTTAAAGGCAAGTAGAAAACTACATATTATATATATATGAATTCTTTATAAGAGCAATTTAGAGTATGAAGTATAAAGACACTAACCCCCCCCCCCCCCTCTCTTTGATATATTTTATGAGACTTGGTAAAGTATCTTTCTGAGGTGTTTATAAGCCACCTTGCAAAGACTTAAAATAGATTTCCGTGTCTTGCTTATAGGCCTTAGAGATATAAGAGGCTTTGACTTGATACTCCGCGAGCTAGCCACTAGGTTACCTGTCATATATTTTGTTATATGTTAAAGGCAAATCATATCTTTCTCACAAAAAACGACAAGAAATGAACAATAAGTTGCCCTGTTCCGTGTGTCTCTTTCTACTGTACATAATAAATTGCATTATAAAAAATATGTCTCTTTCATGTCTACTGTCTTAAGACATATTATTTACATATATGTACATTAGGGTGATTCAATATTTTTTTTTGCTCAAAACAGGCTTAATAGTAGCAGGTACACGAAAGAAGAATCCTGGTGCAATTGGAGCTCATAATATTTATATTTACTGGTGGCTCGTCGAGCTTTTAACTTTTCCATACGATTTGTATGTGAAGAAATGGTTTACTAGATAGTCACCAGTTAATATTAATATAATAAGCACAAATTAAACCATAATTCTTCTTTCGTGTACTTGCTACTGTTAAACCTGTTTGTAGCAAAAAAAAAATGGGATCATCCCAATGTACATATGTTACATATGTCTCATATTTGCAAAGGCATTTTCATAAGAATGCACTTAAGAGACTACCTCATGTCTTTGTAATCAGCCTATTACGAGTTTTAAGAATGCATATTAAAGACATTTGTACATCTTTCATTATCATGATTTTATATCTTGTTCAAACAAGACATTATAAAACTAAATTTCGCTAAAAAAAAACAAAGTATCTTATTAATAACGATACAAAGCTATTTTAACGACAACACTGTTTTGTTGGATTTTTGTCTTCATGATGTTAATTTTAAGGTACTAAGGTTTCTTTTAAACTTGGACTTAAAAGACTTACTGGGAAATGCTGCCAGATCCTTCTAGTATCAGAAATATTTCTTACTGTTTTAGTAGCCCATATGTGTTTTGAAGATGAAAAGAAGTTGTTTATATGGTCATAAGACTAGCTACCTACTGTAGTCGAACCACCGGATACCGGAGTACAAACTTATTTTTTTTTTACATTATGCAAATATTTCTTTAACGAAACTTTCAAGGAAGATATATGCTAATATCCTGAAGATAAATGTCACTTCAAGACCTTTCGCTTTTTCCACAAACTGCTGACTGTTTTAAAGGCGATACTCGTTTTGAAAACATTTGGTTCCCATCTTGAATATTTTTTCCCTAAATTCATCTGACACAGGGACTTTCCATTTCTGAGAGAGTTTAATGTGTTTTATCATTCTGTTACACATCAGAGCATTGAATTCATAGCAACCGATCTTACCCACATGAAATATTTACCTTTTTACGGATTGTCGAAAACGGACAATGGATACCTTTTTGATCCTGAAATCTATTTTCACATCAAGACGACAAAAGGAGCAAAATAAATCTTTATTTTGAGAGAGAAAGAATGAATAGAATTACCCAAGATTAAATTCTGGCAACACCATCGACCGCGCAAAAAACATGAAATTTGTTTCTTCTTCGATAAAAGTTTTATGTTTCGTTATGGCACAGTGGTTTCTTGCATTTTAAACCGAAGCAACGCGCTCTTTCCGATGCTGATGTTGCACCATCAATAGCACCACCCACTGATTTAAGATTTTCTAAAGAAAAAAGAAAAAATGCAAGACATGAAAATGAAAAAGAAATAGAAAGGCATCGGATCATGAAAAATAAAACTAACGAATAAGAATGCCATGAATGCCTGTTTGCTTGTTTAAGTTTATATTACATGCAACAAGGCACCACCCCTCCCCCCACACGACATTTGTTATGACAAAGTAGCTGCAATTAGTTGCCTCCAAATGTCACATCCATCATGGTAATTGAGCGCGTCCTTTGTCGTTACATCCTTGTGTGCACCCCATGATAGCAAACAAATTAAAGTTGCGTTATAATATGCAGTTCAGAGCAACACAGCAACACAGCAACAACAGCAATGGCAGTTCCTTATTGCGTTATATTGGCAATGAACTTTTTTCCTTTACAGAACCTGACATTTGTGTACAGAAGTCAACTGGTATTTCTCGAGTATTTCTTGTTTATGAACTAACTGGGTCAGTTGGGTGCCATTATGCACTGTCGTAGGCAATTAAATAGAATCTGTGAGTATTCTACGTCCTTGATGTAATCAAAATTGAATTCAATTTTCTCGTTTTGTAATCGATAGGCTTTCAAATATTCACCCCATAAGTTCATGTAACACTTCAATAAATCATTTAAAAATCAATGAGTTTAAAATCGATATTCTCTATTACGTATTCGAAACACGTGGTATGCCGTTTCCTTTAGCAAAAGTTCAACTTTACTGTTCCCACTTGCTACAATTCGATGAAAAAGTATTCAAAACATGTGATTTTGCATACGGGTCATTCATCTATAATGGGCCTATCATTACCCTCATGTTTTTCAAATAGGCTGAAACTTTTTTCAGTGATTGCTCTGTCATGTAGAAGATATAAAAAAATTAGATAAAATTTTTTTGACCAATATTATTGCTTAAAAAAAAGTTTAAAATTGTGTTCAAAAAAGCTCGTAAGTGAAACGAAAAAATTCATTGATGAATATAAACAAACCAACACAATTCATATTAGCTTTTATATTATTTTTAGGCAGTTGTGTACTAGTAGATGATAGGGTGAAAAAACATGGATTAAATTTTCAGAGATGACACTCCTATATGTTTTAAAAATTTTGAGCCTAAAAAGGCTGAAATCGATTTTGGAGTATTTGGGAAATTGATGTTTTCTGGAAAAGTCAATTTTTTATCTTTTACCACATAGAAACCGTTCAGGCCTTCATTAATTCAGATTTGCAGTTTTTTTGTCATCTACTAGTACACAACTACCTAAAAATAATATAAAAGCTAATTTTAATTTTGGTGGTTTGCTTATATTCATCAATGAATTTTTTCGTTTCACTTACGAGCTTTTTTGAACACAATTTTAAACTTTTTTTTAAGCAATAATATTGGTCAAAAAAATTTTATCTAATTTTTTTATATCTTCTACATGACAGACCAATCACTGAAAAAAGTTTCAGCCTATTTAAAAACATGAGGGTAATGATAGGCCCATTATAGATGGAATTACCCATACCTTAGGAGGGATTTGTTTCTAGGTTGGGCTAGGTTAAACAGACCGCTAGCCAGTAATACGAAGTTCCCTCTTTACATTAGTTATGATCAAAACCATCCGTAGCTTCGAATGAATTTTCTCTCATAGTACATTCGCTACCATACTCAAATCATTCAACACAGCAGGTACTGTAATGACTCATTTCTATCACATCTTCCCAAATTTTGCAATAGTCCCGGTGGGAACACCCGAAGGACTGGTTGAAACATTTGATGTCCATGCAAAGCCCTTTAAGGTTATTAATCTAAGATACGCTGTACGGCAGATGCACATGCTCTCAAAAACAGCGCTTTGATCGATTTGAGTCTCATTAATCTGCTCCTCAATAATGCGTAATGTGCTTATCTGGTCAATATACTTAGATTCGTTCCGGTAAAATTCTGCTTGTTGCTTTCTCCAAAGTGTTCAATTTCTGGTTAGAAGGATTGTTGTTAATATATTGGATGCAATTTGCAATTTAACGATGCTCATTTAGTTCTGTAATACCAATAAGTCATCAAGTTTTGAAATTTTCAGTAAAGTTTGCAGAAGCTTGTTATCCTGTAAGTGCTCTTCTATCCACATTTGGGTGCGGATTGGTTACATAAGCTCAGGAGTATGCTCATAAGGACATAACTCTTCAGCAACTAAGATTTCTGCGCCAGCTGCTTTCTTGTTTTCAAAGAATGTACCAGTTATTCTAAACTCTGCTAATGAACGCGGGCATGATGATTGATCTTATCTCAGGAAACACGTCAGAGTCATTACAATCGAATATAAAATGTACAATTGATGGTTTTAAAAAACATTTTTTACTGGATGTGCTGATCATCTGAAGAAGTTCAAAATATCCCGTACATGCTTTTGGTTGTCCAACTTCAGCTGAATTTGTTGTCTGTTAACTTGTTAGCTATTCTTCAGGTCTTGCGAAAGTCCATATTTCCTATGTTTTGGGTGAAAGGTCACTTTGGTCATTGGTCTCTTCTGAAGGAATCTTATACTTCATCCTTAGGCTCAGTTTATATTATCTCTATGCAAGTTTTGAAACCTCAAAAAATTAAAAGCAACACTTGTGCTTCACAAATAACTATACTTTTCGAAAGTCGTTAAGACAACTGACATTCATTTTTCAATTTGGTCCGAATAGAAACCAGATTCTATTCCAACTTAGATTTCATAGATGCCAATAGCATTATCATCGAATTTGTTGGCTCCTTGTCATAGCGATCTTGTATAATCCCGAAGTACTGCAAGGCTTATAAATCATTCCTCTGGCAATAAAGAACAAATGCTACCATTCGCTTAGTAGTTTCATCTGATTTATGTTGCATGAGTTCGCATTCAAATTGAAAGAATTTAGCTTTGTTAAGGTTCTTTGCGTGGTCATAAAGTCGTTTTTGTTGAATTCATCCATTATAAAGGTAATGTTTTATTTGCAGTAGCAAAAAAACTATTTATTAAACAGACTTTTCTTCAGTATTAATCTGAGGTTCGTTAAAATACAAAGCTTCTCATCTTTTAGACAAACATTCCCCCCCTGAAATTTTTCCCATCTACGACTCTGGTAGTGCATACGCTGTCACAGTCGCTTATTTAAATGGCACGTCTTCGCTGTTGCATTTGCCGTCGCTGCTGCAGTGGTGCATTTGATTGACCCATTCAAATGCCAAATTGAAATGCAGCGACTTCAAACAAAAAAAAAGAAAAAAAAGAATCACCAATTTAAATGCACAACTGTCATTCGCATTTGCTGCTGTTGATGCAACGTAAATGTGCGCTCCACACGAAAATTTTCGTTTTATTTGTGCCAAAGTGCAGCAGCTGCGTCATAGTTTTTTTAATTTTTTTTTCGATTAATTTTTTTGTGTTTTCTATATCTTGTCCTTTTTTCATATCCTTTTGAACTGTTGAAACTTTAATCGCCATGGCTACAAGCGGCGCCCCCGCACACTTGATGTGGCGAAATCTCTAGTTAGAGCGCATCAAACGGGCGCATAAAAAATGTACGAATGCCAGCAAAAAACTTGAAATAAAAATAAGAAAAACCAAATCAAAATCTTCAGTCGGGAAAAGAAAAAGGAAAAATGAAAAAATTTGTTACAGAAAATGTGAGAAAAATCTATACGAGAGCCGATTGACATAAATTTTAATGATAATTGAGTCCTTTGAGAGCCATACCGAATGAAATACCAAAGGAATGAATGCCGAGTTTGCTTTGAAGAGGATTTTTGTTTTTTCTATTCCTTTAAGAATCTTTTGAATTCGTATTGTATGAAGAAATGAACGGAAGTTTAAATGAAAATATTGAAATTTAAGGATGACTTTGAGACTTCAACGATTCAATACATTCGACTGTTATGCTAATAAAGTGACTAATTTGTAAAGAACACAAACGAAATTATTTTCTTAAGAAATGCGTGTGAACGGTATCCTTCCTTGAAAAGTGTACACTCATAAACATTTTGTGATAGATACCAATCAATATGTGTCATCAATCTGAGGTTGATATAGTTCGTCTGATATATGTTAAATATATTTTCTATAATGGTTTAATTCAGCTACAGAATATCTGTATTTGACTTTTGAACTTATTGGTACAGAGCTCTCAATTTTTGAGAAATAAACGAAGTAATAAATCCTTTGTTATTGATCCCAATAAAAATGTAAAACATATTATCTTATAATTATCGGTCAGATTAAGCTGTTCATTATAGAGGCATAAAATTGAGAATACACGCATACATGAAAGAGTTTTTGAAGATTACAATTCGGTGCGTAGGTACATGGTACATCCATAAAATTCGAAATTCCCCATACAAAAACATTTTTTTCAGACTTATTATCTCGAACCATTTCTAAGATAAGTCTGATATAGTCAAATTAATATGAAATGTAAAGCTCAAAATTCATACATTATGTAGATGTTGTTTGAAAAAATATTTTTCCAAATTTGAATTCAATACACCGGAGCCACTATGTGCGTCGTTAATAGGGACCGGGGAAATGTGACGCAAGCCGAAACGATGCAAATCGAATCACTTTTTTTTTTGTATAAGCAGATTTTTATTGATTGGGCCAAAATTTTAAATATTTAGTGGAAAAAAATTATATTTTTGATAAAAAAAGTAAAGTGAACGTTTATTTTCTATTTATTTGTAATTGAAAAATTTTTTATATCTGAATTTCAGCAAAAAAATCCAATCGTATGTAGCGACGCAAATCCAAACGACGCAAATAGGATCAAATGGTGACTCCGCTGTAGATACTTCTTGAATGATTTAATTTCCGATTTATTTTAAAAGTTATGCAACGCACTGCAAATTAACTTAGTACGCTTGAATGCCTTTATCTGAACAAAAAGAATATGCAACTGGACTGATATCAGTGACACCACTCATTAAAGCAAAATATTCAAGTGAGAACGTCTTGAGATATTTTAATCAGAATTAACGAATGGCGGGTTGGGGCACAGTAGTCCCAAATCAAATTGTTTTCAAAAATTGTTTCTTGTTTTTTTTTAATATTAAAGCTAACCGAAATGTCATATTTGTCGTCTAAAAGAGTAATTTTCACAAAAAATTCCTAGGGACAAAAGAGTTTTTAAAATTCCTCAAAATCACAAAGATTAATTTTTTTATTGTATTGTCGCATTTTTTTTTAAACAATTTATGACGTCATAGAAAAAAAATTGTTACACAAAAAAAAAAGTATTTTTCTAAATATTTTCACACATTATACGAACTTTTCAGTTGGTGCGACTTTTACTCAAAATTCATTAATTAATAGAAAATAGCGATAAAAGGTGAAATTTTGAAATTTTACAAAAATTATTTAATTTTCTTTTCTTTTTTGTCTTCAACTTAAAATAATACAAATCGAATTTTGTTTTTTTGTTCTTAAATCGGGCTTCAAGCGTCTTATGCAGCAGTTACGTCTTGCTATAGACAGCTATACCGTAGGGTATTTGTAGTCTCAAAAAGCAATTTGCTAGGCACGACAGCCTGAATTCCCGAATGTTCTCAAAGATAACTTTTATTTCTTAGAGAAAGTTGATAGTCTCTAAAATGTAAAAGAAATCATGATTTCTATTTTTGTTGGAAAAACAATTATGGTTTGACGGCTAACCTGATAGACTGATTTTGATAAAATTTGGTTTGAAGATCGGTTGAAAAGCATTAAAAACTCTGTGTTCTTTTAATGGGCGTCGCACCACCCCCATGGGGAAATAGATTGATATTTTTTTTGCTTTTAGTGGGTGCTGTCACGCGCCTAACAGAAAAACACGTTCTTACCGCAAAACTAATGGACCGATTTCAATTGAATTTTGTACAGAGATAGATTGAGCTCCTGAGGGAAAATATTTTTTTTTTTAATAGACGATGCTACGCCATAATCAGTTTTGATAGCTATATTAATGATCCGATATTGATGAAATTTTGTACGCAGATAGACTGAGCCCTAAGGAAACGTACATACGAGTATTAGTTTTTTAGTGTGCGGTGGCACACCCTTAAATGCAAAATATTTCTATCAGTTAAATTCATGGATCGATTTTGATCAAAGGTGGTATGAAGATAGATTGAAACTTAAGCAAGAGGTTTGGTAACATGATTTTTATTTTTGGAAAATATTATTTAAAAAAGTTATATAGAGTTTCATATAAAAGCGTATTTCGATATTTTTATGTATTTCACTATAATGGTTGAATTTCAACCAGTGTGCGAACTTAGTCGCTCCTTAGTTAAGATAAAGTTTTCTTTGGTTAATGAAGGTTTCACTTAAAATTAATACTTACGAGTATTTTGAGGAAACTAATCAAGTAAAATTTTCGTTAAACAAAACATTATCTTACTTTAAGGACGACTTTTACTACTCTCAATGAAATATATCTTGTTTTGCAGGATTTATTGACTTAATTTTAAAAAAAATTAAAATATGATTAGAATTTATTTATACATACTAAGGATATTTTTTGTAATATAGTAGTAACAATCAAGGATGTTATTTCCTTGAATCCAGCTTAACCTTTTTTGGAATGGCAAAAATGTAGATTCTTACCTGCTATTTTAATTTTTTTTTTTTTTGTTACATTTGATTTCCTTAATGTTGTCAATTCAATTTCACAATTTGCGAATTTATTTTGGGATTTAATATTTTGTGATGGTTCCTCGTTCTTTCAATTTTTTCATTTCCTTTCTACGTTCCTTCCACATTCATCGGCCATGCCGTCGGCAGTACGTCATCATTTTTTGCCAATAGCTACTTCATAAAGTCGTCATCGTCGTCAAAGCCAAAGTCGGTCGCATTCGCTTTTACCGCTACTTCCTGCATCCGGCACTCGTTTCTCAAAAAAAGATGCGGTGCTGCAACACCTTGCAGCTCTCCTTAAAAATACGTTAAGTTTCCCTCTGACCGCTTGTTTTTCAACATCCTTTCACCATCACTCCCACACGCACAACATTTAGCGCCAACCAAGAGAAAATAATTTCACTTAACTTTCAATTCGCTCAAAGCTTCCTAGCGCGCTGCTGCCAACGATCAAAATAACAACAACAAACACATTGAGAAATCGAAAACTATTTGGTGACAGTGTTACCGGTTGTTATTCAATTTCAAGAAATGTGTAAATTATTTTTACCAAATTTTTAATTAAGAAAAAAAATTATTTAGAATCTCTAACTCACTAAGAGATTATAATTATCTCTTGATTATACCGAATGAGATATCTCCTGACGTTTTAAGGCCTCCTTTTAACATAGAACGTATAGCGAAGCCGATAATTATACACACCGTTCTTGAAAACCTTGAAAGGATGGTCTAGGGCTTCATTTTCATGCTGTGGCACAAAACGGCTGGACATAATAAAGAGTGTTGTTAAAGTAGTCAGTTTTGGTTCAAAAATTGAGAGATGACGTCATCTTTCAGAACGGTTTTGTTCGTTGCCAAGGAGCAACATTAGTAGATTGTGTCACATCTTTTAATCCTGATTCTAAAGGAAAAAAGCACCCGAACTTTTTTAAATTTCTATCAGAAGTTCTTATGCAAGCTTTCGTAATGTCAGAACGCTCAAAATGTACCTGTGAAAACCTTAGTAAAAAATTATTTTAGCAAAGTGGGCATGTGTAGTGGAATGTGGCTTCTTTCGCCAACGCGAATATCAAGACATTGCGCACAAATTATAAATTTTTGTATATGAACATTTCATCTATAATGAGCATATCAATACCCCCACTTTTTTTAAATAGGCTGAAATTTTTTTTAATGATTGGTCTATCATGTAGAAGATAAAAAAAAGCGATAAAATTTTTTTGCCCAATATTATTGTTTAAAAAAATGTTTTTAATTGTGTTCAAAAAAGCTCATAAGTAAAACAACAACATTCATTGATGAATGTAAGCAAACCAACACAATTCAAAGTAGCTTTTATATTATTTTTAGGTAGTTATGTACTAGTAAATGACAAAATAAACTGCAAACCTGAAAAAATTAATGCCTAAACGGTTTCTATAAGCCAAAAGATAAAAAATTTACTTTTTCAAGAAAATATCACTTTCCCAAATAATCCATTACCGATTTCAGCTTTTTTAGGCTCAAAATTTTCAGAACTCACAGGAGTACCATCTCTGAAAATTTAATCAATATTGTTTTACGTATTTTGATTTTACAAGCATTTAAAGTTACGATTTATAATTTGCAATGTAAATTGATACATTGAGAATAAGAGCGAGAGAATAAAATTTGAATCGATTTCAGACTTTTTAGGCTCAAAATTTTCAGAATATACAGGAGTACCATCTATGAAAATTTTATTCATTTTCTTCTATTGTATTAGGCCCACTATGGATGGAATGACCCATATGTTATTGTACTTTTCAAGGAAAAATATAGCCCTCAATGTTTTTGGGCACATTTCCACTAGACATTTAATCAAAGTTTATAGTTCCAACACCTTTTTCAAAATATCAAAATTGTGTGTGACAATGGCCGAATTCGCAGCTTTTCTTTACTAAACAAAGTGTTTAGTGTGCATGGTGCAACTCTGCCCTATGCTATAAAGCACAAAACGATATGATCGCATTATATATAGCGTTACGCGGTAAAGCACAAAGGCAATTTAATTGAAATGAGTAAATGAGTAGAAAAATTGAGTTTTTATATTCACTAGTGCATTGCAAAGTTAGCACGCTTAAGAAAGTTAGTGGCGTTAAGATCATGTTCCTGCAAATCTCAATTAGAAAATTCAACTAAAACTAAAACTTGTTTGCCGTTCTTAGCAGGAATATCTCAAACTTTTGATGGGAAACCAAAAATGGATTTGTATATTAAATGCATATACATAAATTGAAATGTCTAAATCTGATCTCTAAAATGAAAATGTTAGTGCCGGTGTAATCGATAAATTTTGCTACAGACTCCTCCTTAGATGCTTCTTCTTATGATGATGATATATCTCAATTTTTAAACATAAATTTAAATTATATTAGACTACATTCGGTAAATTTTTGGGTAAAGCTATTAAATTATATTTTATGTGGCTGGCAACACTGCACAGTGGCAGGCGAACAAACAGACGAATATAGAAACGACAGGATTTCTTGCGACGAATAGAAAAAAGTTCTATAATTGTGAAGCAACGCCAATTCAGTACGACCCGCGAAGCCAAACGAAACGGATTCAAATTCAAGAAATCGCTGCTAGAAAAAAATTTTAATATTGAAAGATTAGTGTTTTTTTATCTGTTTGATATTATCAATAAAAATTGAAATAAAGTCTTAACTGAATAATGAAGTTTTGGCAATTTTGGCTTAATATCGTGCCTAGCAGTTTGTCAGTGCCAGTGTTGCTGTGTTTGCTCAGCTTTTTAGCCAACGGTTAGTGATTTGCCTTTGTCTTGAAAATTCAAAGTTTTTATATGAAAAATATGAAAATTTTATTGTGTTAATTAAAAAAAAAATGTTGTGTCCACCAAAAATGTATTTATTTAATTTATTTTACTCCTTTCAATTCCATCATTCGAATAATTTATTGGATTACAATCGGTGTTGATTTAATTCGTCGCAATGGATTTAGGCGAAGCCATTAAATGCTTCGTCTGTGATTCAACCGATAATGCCAGTTGTGCGGACTTAAAATCCAATTCCAGCATTGTGGCTGAGGTAAGTGCAAAACAGTATTTTTTTTAACTGAAATGGGTACTAGAGGTCTGGGTAAGCGCACTTGAAACGGCCATCAAAAATGGTCTTTTCCAAGATCCGGAGCCACTCTAAGTGATGTCCAAAATCCTTTTTCGACATTCCCTTCAATCGATGGAGTAAAAAAATTTGTCCGAAAATGCTTCGAAAAAGGTATTTTCGTCTGATTGCAACAAAAAACTGTTCTTAAAATAGGTCGAAAACGGTCCTTTTCAGGATACGAAGCCACTCTTAATGGCAAAACTGCTGAGTGGCTCACTGCAGTTGTCTGTACGACACCCATAATTTGGATATAAGGTGCTTCCAACTTATATTACTTTTTACGAATCCACCACTTTTGACTTAAGCTTGTAAAACATTTTGTTTTGTTTTGATTTTATTTCTGATTTGCGTACATAAAAGCTTGATAGACCTCTAGACTACAACTCACAAGCAAACGAAGCTAAGTCATTTCACTGTTTCATACTACTGGTACTGATTATGTGCACAATGTCTCGCTTGACCTATACTTGACAGTAACTCCTATAGTTTGACGTCACAGTAAGTTGTTTTGCGCAGACCTTTACATTTACCCTTAAATGATTGAAAGCCAAATTTTGTTATGCAAAACATATTTCAATTAGTTTAGCTGAAACTCGAATATTTTGTGATTTAGGCATTTCTGAATAAAAGTTCTAAAGTGTCAGCATAGAGTTGCAAAACTTTGTTATCAACTTGCAAATGATCTGCATTTTTTCATCAAAACCTTCATAATATTTGCCATTTTTCCATTATTTTGACTTTGATGAAATTGAAAATAGCGAGCCATAATTGTAAAAACTACATTAGTGTGGCTCCATGCAATGCAATTCCCTGAATGTAATTCTTTCTTCATTTCATGGAGTGCAACTCATTACCTCGCATTGGCATGGCACATGGTGCAAGCACAATGAAATTTCAGACGATTGGAAGTTGTTATTAAATTTGATGACTTGGTCAGTCTGTACGCCACACATACAGAAATGGTTTATTTAGTCAACAAAGGAAAACGTCAGTTGACTATTTCCCTTTTTTCTATTTAGTATTTAGTACCTTTGTATGTTTTGCGGTTTTTTTTTATAGCACCATGAGGTCTACATTAGCGTCAAGAAATTATTTTTCACGGGGGGCCTCAAATAAAAAAGGTTGATACATTTTTCTTAAAAAAATTGATTTATTCTATACTTTAGAACGGAACATAAAGAAAATTTGGTATTAAGATGATTTTTTTATTCGTTGCAATTTCCATCGATTAAAGATAAAGAAAGTTTTATTCTAATGTTTCCACAAGTGGTTTTTCGATTTATTCGCGAGATGAATTCTTTCATAACCATTCGCAAATCTAAGGAGCCAGTTTTTTCCTTATAAACATGAAGGAGCGTTGTACGGGTAAGACGTTTTTGGGTCATTTGTAAACGAAGATAAATCGCAAAGCGCTAAATGAACTTTTACAAGAAGCTGCTGAACCTGACATTGTCATTATTAAATTGTCCAGTCGATAAACTTGATCTAGAAAGTGTTTTGTCGTGTCAGATGATTTCTGAAGTTGGTCAGCGATTTCAGCGCAGCACATTGGTTTGTTGCCAGGCATGTTTCTCAATATTTGAAGTTGTGGACGGAGGTTGGTCAGTTCAAAATCATCTGAGGAAATGTCCAGTTTTGAAAATATAATGAGTTGTTTGAACATGTATACGCTCCTATTGAGTATGTATCTCTTATATCAACTATTATCGTTGATACTAGAAACGATTGATACTATTTATATCGATATTTTTTGACTCGATATGCCAATTTGCATCTGCTGAGTCGATTTAGCTTTATGTGTTGTTTGTGACTATACCCAGTAAGGCAAGGGCAGGAGCTTGCAGGCCTTCTAGCAGGCCTTCCTTGGTAAGATTAAAACCTTACCACATGCTTCCAAACTTACTTTCTTTTTTATATGAAACGTCCCGATGAAACAGACCTTCTTTAGCAGGCCTGATAGAAATACTCTTCAAGCAGGCCTTCCTACATCGCTTGCGTCAAGAGCTCTTCTAAGAGCGCTTACCGTAGAAGGGGTCACAGAAGTACTTTGAAAAAATTAAATCTTAATACATCATGTTAGTTAAATGTTTTTTTTATCTACGTCAAAACTCCCTTGCGTTGATATTTTTAATGTTTATTTTTTGTGACGTTTTCTTAATTTATAATAGGTCTGTATCATCCGGATTTTGTGGTAAAAAATGAAAAGTGTCAAATTGCGATTTTCGTGAGAGTAAAATCTGAAAATTCTCTGACTAGTCGAATCACCAAAATTTTCGGATGATACAGAAAAATGGGTAAAAAATGAAAACTGTCAAAAAAGTTGCGCGTATTTTAGTAAACAAACAATGGCAGGGTTCAGGAGTTAAAGTCTGTGTCGTAGTTGCATGACTGTTTGGTAAATACATTCTGAATACATGCTAAGTGAAACCTTTTTGAGAATATTATTGATAAATAGGATGTAACTCATGACCGACTTTAAAGTTTTGTACCTGATTTCTATATCTTGAGCTATGTAAACACAGTTGCTAGGTACGTTTCAAATGCGGGGTTTAGTAGATTGAACATAGCCTGATAGTTGCTTATCTGCTTAAACCTAACCTACTGAATACAAGCTAAATAAAATATTTTCGATACCATTTGAAATCGTCTGCCCCGCAAAATATTTACATTTGGCATGGGTTTTTAAGGAATTTACGTTATTTTTAACAACTTATTAGTGTAGAAATATTGTACATCAAATTTTTTTGTTCAAACAAAAATTTATTTTGGATGGAATTGTACATAAATATTAAAAAAAACAAGTAACTTTGATTTAGCGACATTTCCAAATTCATATTTTAAAACTGTGCGCATCGAAAAACAATATTTCAGAAAGGATCATCTGGTTTACCAAAAAATATTTTGATTTCCAGCTTTATGTTACGTTGCTCCTTCTTAACACTACATTTCAACAAGTAAAAAAAAATTAAGTACTGCAAAATATTTTATGAGGCAAGTATTGGGCAAATACAATTGAGATATGCAATTTTCATTCCCTCGCTTGTTAAAAGTGAGTCATTAGTCTTTTTGCCTACGATTTTGTCAGTCTTCAAGTTTTAGCCACAATAAATTTGTCTGGGTGAAAAATTAAATTCTTTTTTGGAGGGAAAGTGATCAGCTGTTTTTTACTCTCATTTATTCTCTCTTAACCACCACATTTTTTCTGGATGATACACTTTTTTGTGGCAAAACTTTATAAATATTTATCTATTTTTTTCGGATGATACACAGACCTACCTAATTTGACATTGAATACACAACACTCTACCACTTTAACATTACATGAAACAGAAGACCAGTCTAGCAACATGCACTTCTAACCATGTATGAACTTTTGATGTCGTATAAGTACAATCCAATGACAAAAAAGTAATGTCGAATCATAAAACATTGAAATACATGAAATAAAAAAATACATGAAGTCCTTATTTTTTGACTTCTATTATGAGGCCTTATAGCACTGCTGCTGTTGGAAGGCATAATAGCACGCCTGCCGTGGTAAGGCATAATAGCATTTCATGAGTACACACTCAATGGAGTGTAACTATTCTGCTAATTAAAATTTCATTACTTATAAAACTTACTTATTGTTAATATTGACAGATTGTAAATAAAAACAAAAATCATAATAAAAAAAAAAAAAAATAGAATTCATATCTTATTTGCATGAAAATTTAGTTTTGAGAAGGCCTCTTACAATCGGAACAGTGCTAGCAGGCCTTCTCCGGGGAAGGACTTGTTCAATTGCCTGCTGGGTAACTAACACTCACAGACTAATTGAAAGATTGCTTGAAGTTCATATTAGAGATGGTCACGTCGTGTGTGTTCGTGTCGCGACGAGTTCGAAAATTTGAAATCGTGCGTGCTCGTGTGTGTTTCGTGTTGACAAGATTGACACGACTAACACGACCCAATACAATAAACATTTTGTCAAACACAAACAGTTCGTTGACGCTACAAAAAAAAAAACCGAACAAACTGTTGCCCGTTGTGTGTTTTGCCCTTAAAAGGATAAAATTAAAATACACACATAACATTATTGAGCGCAAATCTGGGCAAGTTAATTTTCCTTAACAAATATATGTTTGTAAATAAAAATATTTAAATATTAATAAACATGTTAACGTAAAGCATTTATGAGCTTTCAATCATACGAAGATGTATTTTTTGCAGTTGAAAAAGTCGTGCGTGTCGTGTCGTGTCGTGTTCGTGTTGGGAAAATTTTTAACCGTGCGTGTTGCGTTCGAGCTTGAAATTTGTAATTTGTGCTCGTGTCGTGTTGTGTTTGAAAAAATCGACACATGCCCATCCCTAGTTCATATACTCTTTTTTAAATGCCCATTTTGTCAAATTTCGATAGACTCAAGATATGATATAATCACATTAATAAAAAGATTTGCTGAGTCGTAAAAATGTTGATTGAATTATGACATAATTTATTTCCGAGAATGGGGTCAAAATGTATATACTGCACCTCTGTAGAAATTTCTGGGGGGTAGCTTTGGATTATTTGGATTGGAATTAAAGACTTTTGATTTATCAGGGGAGTATAGCTCAAGTGTGAGAACTGCATCGCCCGATTCCTGGCTATTTCAGAAATTATTGTATTCCTACTAGGCAGTCGACTATGAAGTGACATTCCCGTCCAGACCGGGTTAATCCCAATCACTTGGTAACCCTATACATAATGTTTGTGGTTCAATTCATAGCACAAATTAAGCAAAACTGGTCTGATGAGGCTATGCATATATGTATGTAAATATATGAATATGTATTATAGAGATGTGGTAATGGCCGAAACATGTGTCATCAATTACCAGGTTAAATTGATTCATCTGTTGTCTTGTCATGTTTGTTTGATTTGCATTGTGTTTTTTACATTTAAGTAAATATTTGGCCTTTGTGAATGACTCTAAGCTCAATTAAATAATATTCAATTGTAAATTATAATAATAAAAACAGTAGATAAGGACAAATATATATTTCTAACTGGTATGAAGAAATATAAATACCTTTATTACAATGAATGAGTCTTAAAATCAGTTACATTAATTATTTATATTCAAGTAATATAATAATTATTTTATTTGATATATTAATTAGGTCTTGTGAGCATTAATAATTGGCACAAATAAGCGCGGCAACAAATTACACAGTAGAACAACAAATATTGAAAGACATAAAATATATATTTTTAAGAACGTAATTTTGTTCTAATCCTTATTATTAATTACCGCTATTACAGTACATTTGATTTTATACTTATGCACTCGAATTTTCCAATGCGGATATCTCAAAACCTAGACATACCAGACTATATCAGGGTACAGCGCATCCAAAGCACATTTCTGTAGTTTTTTTATTTTAAACTTTTTGTAATCAAATTTACAATGATTAGCTTGAGAAAGTCCTGATTGCACTAGACCAGGGGTGGTCAACCTGCGGTCTTGAAATTTTTTCCGCATCGTGAGATTCATCACACTTTCACAAAATATATTGATTTTATAATGGCCAAAGAAGTGAACACCAATATATTAAAATAATACATTATTTGTGCATCCATATGTTAAAAAATTAGCTGTCAGAGAAAAATTAACTTTGATTTTTGGGTTGAAGCCACTAAAAATTGTCTTAAAATGATTTAGTGATGGAAAAATGGTTAAAAACCATATTTCTAAGATTCGTTATCATCCAGCCTCTTGGGGAATACTTGGACCACTATGGGAATTACTGAAGTGCTTCTCATTTAAGAACAAATGAGTGATTTCACTAAAAAAAAACTTAATGACCAAATCAAACTTCAAATCATGCAGACTGACTGACTTCTAATTACGATATATGTTGTTTCTCAAACAAAACAAGAGGTCACGTTTTCCTCCAATTTAATTGAAAAACATTATTTTGGAGTTAAATTTTAGGTGTCAGAAGAAGATTTTTTATATAAAGCGGCATTTCCATTCAAATCAAGATAATAATACATTTTGCTCTCTTGATTGCAATAAAACTTCATGTTCTCTCATTGAATCTTGAAAAAATTCCAAGCGGCAAATAAGCAGAGTGCTCGGAAAATTCATCGATGAAAAGCATGGTGCATTTTATCGAAGCGATTTATTTTTATTTTCATCTATTTCCTGATTTCTGAGCTAGCTAAGCAACAGGTCGCACTCGAACTATTCTAGAAATGAAGCAGGTTCAAATCTCAGTCGAATCGAATTACATTATTCAAATCATTTTATAAATAAAAATTGTAAGTAATATTAAATTGAAAATAATTATCTGTTCCTGGATTTGAACCCGCGTGTTCTGCGTTCCGTCCATTTCATTATCGTCAAAATTAAATATAAATTCCATTTCGATGTCATTTGTTGAAAAAATTTTTGTAATACAATTTTTTGCCTGCCTATTATTTCGCTTACTTTGCATGTGGAAATGTAGGCAGAATGTCTGTTATCTGCCAAATTTGTATGTGGAGATGTTGACAGCTCGTGAAACTATACAGTCACTTTGCAAGTGACTTTGTAGGCAATATGCCCTTTTCGTGTAACAGCAATGTATATAGAGATGTAGGCAAACTGCCTACAAAGCGGCACTTACAGTTGTGGCTGGAGTTGTGAGCATTACTGCTTACAAAGAGTTTTACTACTTATCGGTGTTGCTTATAACATATTTTCCGCTGGGTTTTGAAAATTGAAATAAACAAAGTTAGCTTTCTCAAAAATTCACCTTTTTTTTACTATAATCTATAGGGTAGATTTGTACTAGTATGAGGAAGAAATGGTATAAGTTTCATGAGGGCCGAACGAAATTTGGAATCAGGAGAATTTATTTTTTCTCATAGTAAAAAAAAATATTCTTTTTCAACCTTTCCAATTCATCTATGGTATTATTTGCAAAGTAATTAATAAAAGATACATTACTTTTTGCAAATCGTTCATGCTTTCTGAATACTTTCTTTTTGTAAAAAAACTATTCAACTATTTTTAAAATTCCGTGAGAGTAAGAAGCTCTATTAGAACCATAATAGAAGAATTAATTACTTTGGTTGAGATGGAATGCCACTTTTTTTTAAAAGCAGCATCTTTTATCGGCAACGAATTCTGCAATGTGAACTGCAAGATTTGAAATGGATTCGGTCTCCTTTTTATTGCTTTATGTACTTCATAGCATATTCAAAATTTACAGAGTTACGGCTCGCCTAGTATGGCCGAATTTAGTTAATTAGCGTTTAAGAGGGTACGAAACGTACTGTCAGCAATTTTACTACTTTCCTTTTATTGGATATGTAGATTTTGAGCACATAACCATTATCGCTTGAATTTATGAATTGTATACGTGAGTAATAATAGTGATAATACAGAATTTACAAGTTAAATAAAAAATATTTTCTTAGGGATGCCGCCTTCTTACGAATACATACTTCAAATATTCTTATTAGATTAGATGAGATGTTACTTTCATTAAAAAACTTGCGCAATATTGAGTATAATAACACAGTGGTGTTCAAAAATTTATTTTAGATAGAAATCTACGCGCTTTTTTGTGTCCTACAATTTACAAATACTTAACCATGTGCTAAATGATGCTGCTTAATGTAGTCTGGGCTTTACTTAACTTTTATATTCGATCCAAAATTTATATTCTCAGAACCAACTCATTGTTGGGCTAAAACCACTAAGCTATAAACCATTGGAGAGTCGAACTGATCTCTACCGACCATTATGATATTTAAGAAGACAATAAATACTTTAATTGGTTCATATGAAAATCATTCAGAAAATGAGGATCACTGAACTTCTAAAAAAACCGCGTTTTCGAGGTAATTTCACATCTTGTTGTGGAGCACAATATTATGTTTGAAAGCTATCAGACTAGAAAGCTTCTTCAATCAAAACACATGTTACTACCGATACTCTGCTGAAAAGAAAAACCTTTTCGAGAGCTGCAAAAGTGATTAAGTTTTTGGGGAAACTTTGGTAGAAACAAGAGACATTTCAGAAGAAATCAATATCCCTGCATCATTTGAATTAGAACACAGCTGTCGCCGTGTAAGAAAAAAGAAAAGTTGCGATGGGATAGATAAGCCCAAATGTGCCTTTCCACAGAAATTGTCAATTTAGCTGGCCACGTTTTCGATTTTTTTTTAAGCACACCCTTCAAACATGGTTTTGAAGATAAGACTATCTTGAATTAATATTCAAGGTGAAACAATTAAAATTCAGATAGTTATTCTTAAAATTGCGTTTAAAGTAAGAAATATGTGTAAGTTTTCATATATGTAGTCGGAAAACTATTGAGATTTAAGAAAATTCACATATGGGTCAATCCATCTATAATGAGCCTAGCATTACCCTCATGTTATTTAAATAGGCTTAAACTTTTTTCAGTGATTGGTCTATCATGTAGAAGATATAAAAAAATTCGATAAAATTTTTTTCACCAATATTATTGCTTAAAAAAAATTTTAAATTGTGTTCAAAAAAGCTCGTAAGTAAAACAAAAAAA
Source organism: Meiosimyza decipiens (assembly GCA_963680825.1). Classification (NCBI taxonomy): domain Eukaryota; kingdom Metazoa; phylum Arthropoda; class Insecta; order Diptera; family Lauxaniidae; genus Meiosimyza; species Meiosimyza decipiens. The sequence goes on from OY804260.1 coordinate 51,520,747, forward strand.
TTCACTTATGAATATAAACTAACCAACACACTTCAAATTAGCTTTTATATTATTTTTAGGTAGTTGTGCACTAGTAGATGACAAAAAAACTGCAAATCTGAATAAATGAAGGCTTTGTGGTAATAGATAAAAATATTGACTTTCCAAGAAAACATCAATTTCCCAAATACTCCATCATCGATTTCAGCCTTTTTAGGCCCAAAATTTTTAGAACATATAGGAGTACCATCTCTGAAAATTTTATCCATGTTTTTTCACCCAATTTGATTTTACAAGCATTTAAAACTAAGATTTATGATTTTCAATGTAAATTGAAACATTGAGAGTGAGTCCGAGATATTAAAACTTGAATTGATTTCCGCATTTTTTAAGCTCAAAATCTTCAGAACATACATGCGTACAATCTCTGAAAATTTCAATCAGTTTTTTTCACCCTATTTGATTTTACAGTCATCTAAAGGTAAGATCTATGATTTGCAATGTAAATTGAAACATTGAGAATGAGAGCGAGATAATTTGAATATTCCGTTTCCGTTTTCTTCCATAAATATTCCACAGTATATACAAACTTCAAATGCTTGTAAAATGAAATAGGGTTAAAAAAAATGGATGAATTTTGAAAATAATTAAAATTAAAATAAAATAAATACATAGTACATCTCCATCTCAATCCATGATCTTCCACAAGTTCTTAACGGCTGCAGTATCCACATGTATGCAGACGACGTACAACTACTTTCCGTTTGCAATACGGATGATATTATTAGATGCATTGCTGAGCTAAATATAAATTTATCGCGCATAAATGATTGGACGCTCTCAAATGGCATGGCTATTAATACTGGGAAATCAAAATGCATTGTTTTTTATAGACGCAAATATGATACTACCTCTTTGCCAGAAGTTAGTTTTAATAGCGCAGAAATAGAATTTGTTGAATCCGCAAAAAATCTAGGTGTTATCTTCGATAAAACGCTTTCGTGGAATGGTCACATAAACGGTGCTGTTGGGAAAGTATACGCCATGCTTCGTATGCTTTGGTCCATGCAGCGAGTAACTCCTTTGAAAATTCGATTATTGTTGGCAAAAACATATCTAATACCAACCCTGTTATACAAACTCAACGTAGTATTTAATAATATAGCCAGATATGTCTTCGAACTAAAACGTCTCGATCATGTATCCCAACATGCCAAACTACTCTATTCCGTGACGTTCAATAACTTGGTCAATTACAGAGCGCTTCTGTTTCTGCACAGGATTATAACAACAAAAAAACCTTTATATCTGTATGAGAAATTAATTTTCTCACGATCTTCTCGTAATAAATTTATACACCAATTTAGGCACTTTAATGTCTGAAAGGCAATTTTTCGTCCACTCTGTTAGCCTCTGGAACTCTCTTCTTTACAACCTCAGACTATTAAGCAACGCTAGGCAATTTAAGGATAATCTATTAAAATATTTTTTCAACTAATATATATGTTCTCCCAATTTATATGTACTATTTTATTTTATGACATGTATTAGGTTATTATATATTTTATTACTATTATTGATTTTGGTTATTCTTACTATTTTTTGATGTACAATTATTTTATGAGTAATTATATATATACATAAGTGACTGGCACATTTAATGTTAAGATTGTAAATCTTGTTGTGTTCAGGAAATCAAATAAATAAATAAATAAATAAAATAAAATAGGTAAAAATAAGAAATGTATAATTTTTTTTAATTTTATGTAAACATTTTTACATACTTCAAATAATAATTTTTTTATATTCAACTTTTAGAAAATTGTAAAACGAAACAAATGAGACCGATTAAAAGTCAGTGCGTCCTCGACAATTCGAGACATGTTTTTGTAAATAATATAAAGTAATACAAAGACTAAGTTTCCAAACGACGCACTGTGATCCCAAATCGAGCTTTTAGGCTAAAAATTCGCTAGAGAGCGCAAATCTTGTCGAAAATAAACAATTTTTTCTTTTTTATATGAATGCCATATATATATATATATATTTTATTGTATGTATTCAACTTTTAGAAAATTGAAAAACGAAACAATGAGACCAATTAAAAGTCAGTGCTTCATATATATCTCGAGATGTGTGTTTGCATTATATAAATTATTTTAAGATAAAATGTGAATATACGAAAATTAGCCCAAAAACAAATAGTGTCTTAAATTCAAAATTAAATTCTAATGAAATCTTTTATTTATTACCATAATATTTGAATTTATAAACCACATTTATAAAAAAAAAAGTAAAAGTACCGATTAATATCGAAAAAAATTAAATAATAATCATGTCGAATGGTATCGAAGAAGACAACATAAGTGGAAAAGTACTGAAGAAGTCAGAAAGTAACAATAAATCATAAGGTCGAAAAGTATCGATATTACAGAAAAATCGAAGAGCATCGAAAAAGTTAATGAAAACTCCAACAATAAAATTTAAAAAGTATTGAGTAGTTAAGAAGAACTATTTGTTACATCACCAGCTATGACTTAATTTTTGCAGCTTTAAAATCTTCGTATTAATCCTCTCAGTCATATAAAAAGAATGAAATGCCACTTGTCAAAATCGGCTTAGTAGCTTAGGAGCTATGAGCAAGCAAATCATTAATAATTTGTTTTGCATACAACACCTCCTGTGGACAGATTTCAAAAGCTTTAACGTCATCGAACGAATTTGCTTAGTAATCTAACAAAAACGACTTTAATCGTTAAAATCGGTATATAACAGTAGTTCAGGAGCTATGAATCCATATTTGTTTATATTTACAATCCTGACACTTTGTACTTGCGTTTCACTATATCCGGTTTTAAATTTCACTATATCCGGAAATTTCCCAACAAGCTGACAGAAGTTTCACTTCAAAAAATTCTTAAAATAGAACCAAAACATCATTGAGAATGAAGTGGCACCTTTTATAAACTCAATATTGTGTAAAACTTTAGATCGAAATGCAAGTACACAGCATTATCAATAACCTTTATATTTTGTTATTACAAATGTTCGTATTAAATTTACCACTTCAGAATATTTGCACAATTCAAAAAAACCAACAATAAACTGGGCAACTTTTCGAAGAAATGTTTTAATTAATTGAATAAAAAAGACTTGCAGGTTGTAAGAATGGTAACGAATAATTTGAAAATCTGTGCAATGTATTGATTCATATAGCGTACAGGAGCTGCTTCTGAGGCCACAGGTATATATGGCCTGCTAAACCATATATGGCTTCGAAAATTTGGAAATTTTATTCTCTATAATTTTTGTTCCCAGGTTGCTGCTTAAAATCTGCATCAACTTAAATTTAAAAAGATGCCCTTCATACAGGCTTAGGGCTCGCATCTGAACCACCAACTGCTCTTCATCAGAACGGTCTGGCACTTTTTGAACTCTGTATGTCTTCAACTTACTTTTTTCCTTTATCCTTTGTACATTAGATTTTGATGCACCTGCCATATCTGGCACTGAGATGTTGGGATTCTGCTTAAAATAATCTTCTTCTTCGCCGCTAGCTTTGGGTTAGAAAATTTTGATTTTCAGTCTGAACTTTTTTTTGTGGCCTTCCTTATATTTAGAAATATCCGTAAAGACAGTTTTTTTCTGATACCCCAACTCTTTCCCATCGATTCATGCAATAGAGGGTCGAGTGCTATCCTTGTCACTTCTAAAATCCATATTCGGCCTTCGTGCACAAAATTGCTTTCAAAAAATGTTCTCAAAACATCTCTTCAGGAGGCTCGGAGACCTTTCATGTCACTTCCAAAATTAGTTTTCGACATTTTTCCATCGATTCGTGCACTAAAATTATTTTCGAAACCTGGTTCCAAAACACCTCTTTAGAAGTCGGGGGCTTCCCTCGTCAAATCAAAAATCCATTTTCGGCCTTTTCTCCTCGATTCGTGTTATAAAATTTTTTCAAAAAATGGGTCCAAAACTCCCCATGTAAGAGGTTCGTGGATATCCACTGTCACTTTCGAAATCCATTTTCAGTCTCTTCGCACCTATTTTTGTGCAATAAATTGTTTTCGAAAAATGGGTCCACCCTTTTGGGAGACCTCCACTTACTCTTCTGAAATCCATTTTCGACCTTTTCCCATCAATTCGTGCAATACATTTTTTGTTTGACAAATGAGTACAAATCACCAGATTTAGAGGGTCGGGGTCACTTCCAAAATCCATTTTCAGCCTTTTCCCATCAATTTTTTCAATAAAATTGTTTTCGAAAATAGGTCCGAAACGCTCCTTAAGGAGGGTCGGGGACCTCCAATGCTTAGATATTCAAGATCTCATTTTAGAATTTTCCCCGTATTTTCAAGCAAAAAAAACTTTTTACATGTGAGTTTTAAAAATAAAAGTTTTTAAAAACATTAATTATAAAAGTTTTTTAGATAAATTTTTGTGTATAAGATTTTTGAAATTTTTTGGAAAAACTTTTCTTAAATAAAAGTGTTTAAAGAAAGTTCATAAGATTTTTATAACAAAAAGTTTATAAAAACATTTATTTGCATGACTTTTTCAATAAAACTTTAGAAGTTTTAAGGTCTAGTTATGGCTTATATATCTACATTAAAAGAAAATTTTAAGGACGTCCCCACATGATAATAACCAAATTCAATTTCGAAATCTCATAATCGATTTGTGCTTACTGGAAACGAACCCAAAATAGTTCTTCCAAGATTTGAGTTCGAGGTCTAAGACCACGTTTAGTGCTGTTTAAAATCTATTTTCGATCCATCTCAATTGCTTTGGGGCAAATAAGTTTTTTTCCCCGCGAAACGAAAAATGCTTCGCGCTTTTCCTATTCCGCATTCTTTTGGTTCATAATTTTATCAAAATAGCTTGAATAATTTTTAGAGACATGCCGCAATAAATCTTAATACTTAAGGCGTTGACAGAACTATCTGTTTCAATAAATTTTTCCATGATTGCTCACATAGTTCGCTAGATTTTTGATTTTGATTTAGATATACTTAATAAGAAGTAAATCACCTACTTTATACCCAAGGTTGCAATAGTTCACTTAAAATACCGCTTAAAACTATTTTTTAATATGGGAGGTTCTACCAGCGAATACCAGTCTGATGGTTTCGAAATCGAATATGATTGATTAAAAAATAAAGAAAAAATCAAAAAAAATAGTTCTTGTGTCAAAGATAATTTGGAAAACATTTTTATAAATATAAAATTCATTGCTTAACAAGTTTTTTAATTTTTTTTATAAATTTAACCATTTTTATATAAAAACTATTGATGTTTCTTATCCTATCTCCATAGTGTTTGAGATATTTTGATTCAAGAAATGTGGAAAAAAGTATAAACTAAAACAGTGTGCCGTTGGTTAAGAATGACTGATTTACCTATATATAGGGTGGGCCAATGAGGCCGGCGAATGAAATCTAACTATAAAAAAGCCCTGAATTTGTAACCAATTTTGATGAAGTTTGGGTTAAAATGATGTGATGTGATTGGCACTTTTCCATTTTGGCGATGATTAATTTCTTAAATAAGAGATGCTATCAAGAATTTTTCCCCACATCCAAGCCACTCTATGAAGATGAATAAAATAATAACACGACATAATCGTGCACAATGTAATTTTCTTTCCAATAGTAAGCGGTGTCACGCCCCTAACAGGAAAATACGTTTCCACGACTAAACTAATAGAACAATTATAATAAAATTAAGTTTCGAGATATGTACATATATTGAATCTTAAGAAAGGTTATTAGAAACTATAAATTCATTTAATGTCGCTACACTGATTTGAAAAATCAAATAGGTGAAAAGTGGCTGTCACATCTAAAAGTCTATTTAATTCCCTACATTTGAATCCAATGTACATCAAATTGGTTCAGAATTCAGGGCCGGAGGTAAATTTGCCCAAAACAACATGTAAATTCTACAATGTGCGATGGTGCAGGTAATCAATAAAGAAGACGACAATTTCATCGCCTATTAATTTCATCACACGCCACTTAACTCGAACTAGCAGCTCCATAGTGGTTTTTTGAGCACCGGCACAAATATATAAATTGTACTTTAGTTTGGGTCTAATATACGTGATATAGAATAGTCCGAAGGTCAACTGGAGTGAAATATTTCATATGGTGCTTTAAAAAGCCAATACACTTGGCTGCTTCTTTCAACACACCGAACACATCTAAGCACCTCAGATCCGGTTGATCCGATATGCAAGGTACGTCAAGAAAAGTTGACTTTGTATTACCGAAGACAGCCATATAAAGGAAAGGAGGGATGTAATCCATTCGTCTGTGAGATTGAGTCTTAGTAGCATTAAAATTTCTCGGAAATAAGGGCTTGTCACCATAACCCATAACTTAATTGCGTTGTGTGTCTAACGTTAATATATAAGTACAAACATTATTTAAAGAACTTACTTGAAAACTCAAAAGTATGTCAAAGAAATTAGTCAGTTCTTTGTAACCCTTATCAATTTAATGCACTTAAGTGTTTTCTTTAATGTGCTACTGAAATTGCAAGTTTTCAACAACAATGCCGCACTAAAAGACAACAAACTTTTTTTCAAAATTTTAACAAAAAAAAAAATTATCACGAAAGTATATTTTGATAGTGCTGAAAGTTTTCTGAACTTACTAAAAATTATTTCATTGTCCATTTCGTGAATTTACAGCACGAATGTACTCAAAAAAGTATTATTGTACTCATAATGCTATCACTGATACACAAACACCATCTCAAAAAGAGTATATTCGACGTAAAACTTGACGCAGAGCAAGGTGATAGGTATGAGTACTCATGTTCATACAATTTTTTCACATTGACCTAGGCCTTGGCATTATTTGGCTCAAAAGAGACATCGGATCTTATGGGTCGCCTTCATAAGAAATTAGAAAATATCGTCATTCAAATGTGTCGTTATAGCGTCATACATTTGCACTTTTTCTTTATACATTTATTGATCTGACAGAAGTACATTAGTTAATTTTATTTAAATTATTTAACATATTTTAACGCCAAATCCACCTAAATATAACTCCGACCTTACACCTCTGCATAAAATATTGGACTTCAAGTGACGTCGTTTATCGCTTGTTCTGTCACTGCTTAATTTGCTATCTGTATTCTATCCGAGTGTAGTCATTTTTTAAAGTAAAAGCTATGCTCCAATTGATAAGTTTTTGTAAAATTATGTCAAGTTTGAGTGTTAATTACACAATTCGACATAATTGTTAAATCATCAAGTTATTCATATGAATTCAATGTGGGTAAAACGTTTGCGTTGTCAGTGATAAAAATTCAAGGGTTTCTCCGTTTGTTAAGTGCAAGTCCATTGACAATTGAGAATGAAACATTTTCGAAAATCATGGGCATTTTTTGCCTTAGTGCTTATTTATAACAAGCACAAAAAACCTCATTTATGTAACAGGATAGAAAGTGTTGAATACTCAAATAGTTGAATTTTTTTTTTTTTGAGATTTGTGGGGAATGATACATTTTTAAAAGTTTAAGACTTGTTCCTATTGGGTTAGAGTTTCTCAAGTGGGCCACTTTTAAGCCGAAAGTGCTAAATTTTTAATGAAACTTTGTTATTTTCATATTGGTATGTACTAGAAATAAAAATGTGAAATGATTTTTTTGTTTTTGTTGTTGCTATGAGCAATTGTAACTCGGGGACCAATTTTTGCAGAACTAACGGTGGTCGATTCGTATTGAAATAGAGCATTAGTGAAATTTTTCTTTGAATTTTACATAATACATTTTCAATGTTTAAAATATGTATATTTATTAAGTGTTAAGGAAAAACAGCCTTCCCTGTCCGATGGAAAAACGAAAAAGTTATATAAATGTTAAAAATATTTAGGTAAATGTTCCGTTGAGAAAAAAATTTATCACTTTTGACGTAATTTTTTTTTTTTTTATATTCGTTACTCTGCACAAGGGGCTTGTAGTGGATGCTGTAAGGCGGAAAGCCTTGAAAAATACAAATATTTTAAGAGCAGCCAGGCCACCTCCGCCCCCCGTTTTACTGGATGCTGAACACGATGGCGACGCTTGAAATTCTTTTGGAGTTGACACAACCCCAAAATGGACAAAAAGCGCCATCAAAATGGAGAATCGCATATTTCGCGCCTTCCATCGGTAAAATATTATTTGTCACTCCACGTTTTCGAAATTGCTGAACACGGTGTTTGTGTTTAAAATTTTTGAAATATTTTTTTCTTATTTTAGGAAATATTTCTGAATAAATAATAAAGGATTAACACAGAGGCGGTTTAACAAACAAATCGAGATTTTAATGAGCGTTACGAAATGAATTTATTTGGTAAAATTTTTCGTACAGAAGTACGATGTCTATGATGTAGCAAATCAATATATTTTTGGTCTCCTCTACATCTTTGGCCATGTTATAATTTCAATTTAAGGCACACGTTGTAAGTAAATGACCAAAAACGTTCTTGCGTCCTCTTTGTATGGCCACCAGTGTGTGGAAGTAACCTGATCGAGTTTTACTTGTTGGCACTAAGCTATAAATTTTCACTTAGTCTTACCCTTGTGCTAATTTTTTAAAATGGATACCTTTTATTTATTGATCTAAAAAGTCATTTAAAAGCAATTCAGTAAATTTTATAGAATCTTTCTAAAAAGCTTACATTTTAATTTAAAAAGTAATAACTTTAAACTTTAGGGGTTACATAAAAAAGTGAATTGAAGTATTTTGTATTACGACAATTTGAACGATTAATGCCTTAAAGTTTAGATAAAAATCCATTCATTTTTACATTTCGGCAGCGTTTTAAAATTTTATTTTATGTGAGATTCATAAGGAACTATGCTCATTTCCGGAATCAGTGAGCAAAAATCACCCAAAAGAGTGAATTTAGAAATTTCAATCAGTACAATCAAAATATTCACTAAGAGAAGGAAATTCAAATATGTTTCAAATAAACACACCTTTATATCATCTTTGGGCACCACTGGTTTCTGTTAACTACACACGATTTCATTTGGCGTCAAGGCCTGTCAGGCTCACTTCAAAGTTTAAGGGAGAAAGTAAACCTACATATAGTAACGAGAAAGATGTCAAAGGATACGATAAATATAATATCTGCTTTAGTATTTTATATCTTTGAATAACAAATAATTTTAATGAATAAATCTTTCAATATCTTCCATCCTGTATCATATGTCCGATTATGAAAATAACATGTAATTTTTGAATCCTTAGTCAATTTTATTTGTCAATAAAAAAGAAATCATAAAACTAAAAAAGCCAATTTGAGAGGTCGAGCTTCTGTTGACTTTTGACGAGAACTTTATTACGTCTAGACCAGATCGATCTATTAAGTTCTTTTGACAAAATGTTACATTCGATGTATCCAAACCGTTCTTAGTTATAACAAAATTACAGGGCAGAAGGCAAAAGGATAGGATTGTCTTTTATAATAATGGACGGTTGATCATAGTAACTAAATGTACAAAATATTTCTCACAGTTCATATAGTTTATTTGAATTGCTTATTTTCTATTGGAGTTACCTTTCCTTTAAAGTACTTGAAACCTTTTCTGAAATTGCTTTGAGTTACAAGTAAAGGAAACTTAATCATTATATCTAATCAAACCCATCTTTATAAAAAATCTTTTCTAATCTTATAAGGGCAACACTAAAAATGATATGTTCTTATGTACAGTAGGGTGTATTTTATGCTACTTTTTTTATTATTTTTGCGAATATTTTAGCATTGAGCCACATTGAAGAACTAAAATGAAGAAAACGACATGACAGAAAAACGAGTGGCAAACTTTTTCTACAGAATATTGGAAATTACAAAACAAAAGTCGGTCAATATTAGTGCTTCACCGAAAAGCGATAAATATCGATATCGTTCTCGGTCTCGATTACTTATTTCTCGTACGAACGAGGACGAGAGGGGTCTAGCCGATATCTCGATATTGACGATAATGTAGTGTTTATCGTACGATATGCACTAAACGCCGAGAATGACATTCAGCCAGAACTTCCATAATACAAAAACACTTAAAATGCAATATATTGGCACCTATGGTAGCAGGCGTTTTGAGATTCGGCGCTAGAATGTATATTGTCTATGTTAAGTACCTCACGAAATCTGAACGAGATTAGACAAAGAGACGCGGCACCTTTATAGAACAAAATTACTTAAAACGCCATATCTTGGCATCTATCGCAGATACAGTTGTGAAATCTCGCTAAATGCTAGCAGGGTTGGATAATGTGTCATACCTCGTCCCATTCAACATCATCCCTCACATGGCTATTCTTGGAACTTATGCCTAGTTGTGAAATTTCGTACATGGACCCAATTGTCTGCAGTAAAGACTGCGTAAAATGTATACGTGGTTGTACAACGGACAGTGCGCGGGAAAACCGCAGGTTCAGATAGTTTTATATATTTATATAAAAATGTGAACGAGAATAATCGGCGATAACGATACAGATCAAAAATTTCTGGTACGAGAACGAGTACGAGACGATATGCTTGACGCTACAACGAGCACTGTACGATAATTTTTTAACTATCGTATCGTTCTAGCACTAGTCAATATCGAATAGTGTCGAGAAAGCCGTTCAATTTTATATACATTACATATTCTTATAAGTTAACAAATCGTTCAATGATTTGTTTTATTAACAAACGTGATCAACAATAGGTTCAATTTAATCTGAAAGCTGGTGACATTTGTTTCGGCTATTACCATATACATATATATTTACATATATAAACAGCCTCATCAGCCCATTTTGGTTAATTTATAGTATGTGCTGTTCCGTGTATTCGGGTAGGTGATTTCCGTAATACAGAAGAGCTCAGCGGTGAAGTATGCGGTCTTTGCTAATATATATTATTTCAATTAAAAATATTTTTAGTGGTAATTAGTTGTAAATAATAAAACATAAAGTCGAAAAATACCGAAAAATTTTTGAGAAACCGAACGATATCGAAAAATATTGAAAAGGTTAAATATGTATGTATGTTGATATTGAAATTTGTTGAAACACAGTGAAATTCCCCATTACGGACAGCCCCCATAATCGGATGGCTCACATAGCCGGAAATATTTCGGCAGCACTCCCCTTTCAATAACCATCCCATATAAAATTACTTGCGGTAGCCGGACGCTCCGGACGCGGACACTATATTCTATATAATTTTGAACAAGATATCTCTTTTAAACGGACTGAATAATTAACTAAATAAAAATTGCATTAAATTTGTACTACTTCCCTTTTTTGCAAATTGTAATTAGTTTTTGTTTAGAAAGCTACGAATTTGGTGGTTCCCCTAATAATGTGAATCTACATATTTATTTGAAAAGTGTTGAGTAGAGTTGGACTTTTTTGTTCATTCTGGTTCGCGGTTTGGACGAATTTTCGAAAATCGATCAAAGTTTCTTAACTGAAGACAACCATATTGAATTACAATTTGAAGGCGAAGCTGATGAAAGAATTTCACTGTAGGTGAAAAATGTTAAAATGCAGAAATACATTTACAAATTTAATATATCTGCATACATATTTACTTCGAAAACTCAAACAAAAAAAATGTTGAAAATATCAAAAAATTTTCAAAGTTCGAAAAGTTTTGAGGAGTATTGAATAAGTCTAAATATGTTGAAAAAGTAGAAGAATGGTGAAAAAGTTGAACATAACCGAAAATGATTAAAAATGCCGATAGTCCGGATATATAACACTTACTTGACCATGAGCATGAGCATGAGCGTCACGTTAGGTTACCAGTAACACTTATCCCAAGTCATTCCAGTATAGATTTATTTTTATACCCGCCAGTAAAGATGTTCACAAATCAAATGTTTCTGCCGATCCAGACAAGTTACATCTCCCGTAGTCTTCATAGACTAAGTTTGACAAAAGTGATGACTGAAAGATTATTGCAATATAAGTTGATGATAGGTCGTTTTAAATTCTTCCGTTATATTATAATTATACTATCAAATCATAAATTATGCTCCAAAACTTTTTATTACAGGAGTGCACGCTGAATAAAATGAAATCTCTCCACACGTGGCTGTTTGAGTTGAATCAATTTGCATATTTTGAGAATGGATCTAAAAAAGGTCCCCTGATGAATTGTCAAAAGGTTGTGGCTAGAGACCGTAAGTATTCTCAGATTTTGTTCATTGTTATATTTTTTCATTAATAGATATCTACATAAATATATGAAAAAAGTTTATACTATCAGTGCCGTCGAAAAAGAAAGTTGCATTTTCTAACAAAAAACAGCGGAACTTGGTTGCGCACCTAATACTTCGTCAAAGCGTCTCAGCAAATGTAAAACCAAGTAAAATATCAGCGAACTAACAGAACTTAAGGGAATTTCTGAGTACGACAAATTCGGTACTCGACCCTTTCGTTTTCCCCCTCTTGCCAACAAGAGAATTTTTCGAAATAATATTCTGTATGTAATAGGAGATTTAAGACTAGAACTTCCATCAAATGTAATTATTTTTAATCAAAAACGCCGTTCAGCATTCGTGTGCTTCAATTAGTACGTACAATACTTAATAACTTTTCGTCCTTACTAGTACCACTCATATTGACCCAGCAGACATTTCTTTACGCGGCTTTGACTTAACACGGTCTAGAAAAAAAAAGTCATTCGGTTTTTACATGATTTCCTACGATTAAAAAGCTATTTGATTGAAAATTTAGAGAAAAATATTTTTACTAAGCGTAATATTTTAGAAATTTAGTTAGGGACGTCCCTTTTCTTTGAAGGATATGAAACTAATTCCCTTTTTTTCTATGTATGAATATGCATACCTCATGGAACGTATCTACCGTGTAAAAACAGGATTGTCTTCCCACAGCAGACGTGTAATCAGATCTAATTTTAGAATGCAATGAAAAAGGACCTCATTTATATTAAAGCTTTAAAGTATTTTTTTAATTCATATATTGCAATGTTTTGTGATTCGACATTATGTTTTTGTCATCTGTATTGTACAGCTACGACATCAAAAGTTAGAAGAAAAGATCGGTAGGATATTGCCAGGCTGGTCTTCTGTTTTGGTAGTGGTGGGGTTGAGGTGGTGGGGTTTTGTATATTCAATGTCGTTAAATTATAAATTAATTGTAAGAATGCTACACAAAAAATATAAACATAAAAAAAATCTCAACGCAAGGGTGAGATGTGGCGGATATAACAAAATAATTAATCTCACCACGACAACATATTTAATTTTAATTTTTCCCAAGTATTTCTGTGAGCCCTGCTACGGCAAGCGGTCTTAGAAGACCTGCTTAGGAAGGCAAGACTTATCGTGAAATTTCACATTAAAATTAAAGTACATTTGAAAGGAGGTGGAAAGGCATGGAAATATTTCTTTAAAATATATAACACTGAGGTGGAATTCTTAGTAATTGTGACTTTTTCAATTAAATTTCAATTATTTCCGAAAAAATCTTTTTTGTCATTAATTGTTGTGCTTGATTTTTTATCTTCTTCTTGTTTCGAAACAGCAAATACCAACGAAATGGTGACTGCACGCTTTTGTCAGCTCAACTCTGGTGAATCAGATTCCTGTGAGATTCTCAAAAACAAATTATTAACAAAGCAGGATGACCAATATAACAAACGCAATAATAGGAGAAACGGTCGAAATGATGGCAATGGCAATGGCAATGGCAATGGCAATGGCAATGATGATGAGGAGGAAAAGGAAGAGTTTCACTGTTCTGTCTGCAACAAGGATGGTTGCAATGGTAGCGAACGTTTGAAGTTGGCCGGTAGCAGCAGCACCAGCATTGGACTCCTTGTGGTGGCGATGACGTTAATTATGCAACGCACACATTGGTGAAGTCAAAACTAGGGTGAAAGTGAAAAAAGTAAAAACGTGAGACGGTAAAAAGAAGCAAAGGAGCAAGGAATGTTATGGGCAATATATACATAAATCATTGGATGCAATATTTTATGTTGTAGTCCTTGGAACTTTTGTTCTTATGGTTCTTCCTTTTTTTTTGACTTTGTAAAGAGTTTTGCATATTTTGTGTTTGTAAATAATTGCTGCAAAGTTGAAATTTATTTTATTGTTGCATTTAATGCAATTAAAAAGAGCTAGAGTGCGTTCGCAAGGTAGAAAGAAAAATGAAAAACAAACTGCAATTGGATGAAATAATATTTATAAAGCTATAACTTAAGTTTTAAGATATTTTTTTTTTGTTTTATTCTTTTAAAGTTTAAAATTTTTGTACGTAATTTAATTAGGTAGTAATTAGAGATATTGAAAAAATGTGGCTTAAAAACTTAATTTCGCACACAAAATTAAGAAAAATAACACAAATTTTAATAATCTGGCAGGCAAGTACACAAAGCACTTTCTCTTAAGATCGGTTAGTACCTTGTGAAATACGGTGACCATTTTTTTTCTTCTAAAGTTTGATCAGTTCTCCAATCTGCTTCTGACGACATAACTGCTGTATTGATGAATTTGCTCGAATAAATAACCAAGACGAAAGCTTAGATGCCCAAGCGAATGCTTAAATCCTGAACGATGGTCAAAATTTTGTTTCAGTCATAACTTAATCAGCATAGGAGAACTTAAAAAAAAATGTGAGTTGGCATTATCAGCCCACAGTCACTGATCAAAGTTCTAAGCATAGATGGGCAAAATTTCGGAATCAAGAGCCACCTACAACAAAAACAATAAAAACAACAAAATCAAGCATAGGTTAGGTTAGGCCATAGTGGTGGTTCATAGTGATACCACATCTCTCTATATTTAGTCAGTTAATATTAGTCCACGTCCCAGTCGGCACTCACTCCTTTGGCAAATCTTAAGTCCCCAATTTCTATATAAGACCTTTTACTGTTGAAGTTTATACTTTAGGAGATGACTTCACATACTTTCAAAGCTTAGGCCTTAATTTGAAATATTTGAACTTCGCTGAGCTTAAGAGAAAGTAACCAACATGCAAGCAATGTACGAGCACAAGCCGAAATCAATTAAAAATATAAACGTATCATTGGGAAAATGTTAAAAAAACACTTTTATTGAAATGAGCATTTCTTAAATTACATGCAATATTTTTTTGTTTCAATAAATCAATGTTAAACAGTATACCACAAGCGATTAATTAAGCAAAAAATACAATGCTTTTCAATTCTAAAAAAAAAATTGTCAATAACAAAAAATTAAACGTAAATGTTTAACGTGAAACAGCGCGCATTTATTAAATATTCACCAATTGCCTTTAATTTTGAAAAAAAACAACAAAATATTTAATCAAAAAGAAGTATAAAATATGTTAATAACTGAATGGTAACACAGTGCAACAAACAAATATTTGCGACGGCAAACTTTTGTCATTTTAACCAAACTCACTCAGAGCAAAGCACTATTACAATTCTATACCCCTCTTCAGTATAAAATATCTTGATGGGATGGGAAAGCCAGTGAACGGCTGAAAATTTGTTTTGATCTTAAATGACTTGTCATCCGTCATCCGTCCGAATATCTGACCAAGATATCTCAGTAGTTGAAGAAAAAATATCCTACAACTGGCACATCAAGCTCGCTTAGTCGAGCGTAATGTGTTGAAGGAGAAACATACAGGTAAACAATGTCGGGGTGTGTCACACCCCACCTCATTGACCGCGTTACTAGGAAATTCGGAAGAGAATAGGTAGAAATTCTGAAGAATTTTTGAGGAACTACAAAATGAGGCATTCAGAAGATGATATTTTGAGTGCTCATGGCACAAAAATTGGGGGAAAAATATACCAATGCCGACTGCCATCGCTCCGCTTGCATGAAACATGCAAATTGTAATGCAAAAAAAAATCCGCATAAGTAACTTTCATATAATTAATTAGTTCAGAACATATCTAATATAAAACTTCAAAATAAAAAAAAAAATGTATTAACCTTATTTGCCAAGTCACAGTCAATAATCCTTTGACACCCCACCTCATTGGCCGTGTTGCATTTCTAAACCTCTTAGACACACATACATATATATGAAGTAGGGAAAGGCGGGGCAAAGCAGTACTGCGGATATATTTATCCTTACGTTACAACGCCATCTAAAGTAATTATAAGGAATTTGTTTTTGAGTTGTGCTCATGTAACTGCCAGGTTATAGCTACATTTCAAACTTCCCTTCACGAGAACCACGAGGCTCATCAAAATGAGTGCGGTCGATGTAAAATTCGATGATGTATGACTTAAGTAAATTCATTTCATACGAATTATTTAAAAAAAGGCAAAGTATTACGTCGTAGTATATATTAGTGAGATTTATTTCTGTTGACAATGATTCGTTTATGTTGATAAGTTTTTGTTTCTATATGTGTACATAGGTTATGGGGCAGAGTGGTAAGGGCAAAAAGGTATTGTTCGTTACTTGATTTCGTCATTTTATCCAATTTTCAGGAGTTTCGAAAAATAGAAAAACTCTGCTACTTTTCGACGGCCATTCATCACACATAAAAAATATGATTTTTATCGTAAGAAAATTTTAAAAGCATAATTATAATTATTATTTTTATTTATTGCGCTTCGTATACCGCTATACCCCACCCGAGGGGCGAAGCAGTAGAAACGTGATTTTGTTTTGCATTGCAATAATAAACATCTTCTCTTGAGAATATAATGAGCTTAATAACCTTAGTAAGCTACTAACATACATATTTAATTGTTAAAAAAAAATTTTTTATTTGCTGAAAACTACGTTCGACTTTGCCCCGCCTTCCCCTATAGCAACAGTTTTTAGTCACAATTTTTTGTGTTGCATTGTGTAATCAAAAACGAAAAAGAAAATACAAAATAACAAATAAAATTCATGTGTGTTTATTAGCAATATGTAGTAAATGAATTCATATGCCGAAATGTTGTTAATTGTATGCAAAGCAAAGTTATTTATTAAACTAATAAATTGATTCGATTAATGCAATATAGAAATACAAAGATATAATTTAATACAAACAAATATCGATTAAGTATTTATCGCATGTCCTTGTATGATAGGGTATTATTTAGATTATTTTTTTTGGAACTACATCAGTGTTGACATTTGGGATTTGTGAAAGAAATGATAAGTAAAATTTACTCCGCCTATTTTGGATAAAATTTAAAAAAAAAACAAGAAAAAATAGTATTTTTTATAAATAGTCCAAATGTACTGGAATTGTACCGACAAAGTACTGAAAATGCGCCAAATATACTAAAAACTTGTCCAAAGTACTGAGTAGGGTTTTTCACAACGTAAATGTACTAAAAAAAGTCCAAATGTACCGTTAATTTCATCACTGGTCTACATGTTAATTTTTTAGTGTATACATAAAGGTAAGTCCACCCACAAGAGGTCGACCAAAGCTGATGAAAGCGATTTTATATAAGAATGTATGGGAGTGTGATTATTATTAGTTAAAATGAGAAAATCAGAGCCAAATTTAGCAGACATTAGGATGTAGTTAGTATCCTTATTCAGGTAATTTATTGTTCCTTGAAATTGCTTCTAAGAAGATAAGTCTTACTAAGTTATTATCAAAGTTATAGACTGCTTTATGCTGATCTAAGCGCAAGCAAAATATATAATGTCATTAGAGGCAGATCAATGCCACTTAAGATGTATAAAGGTTTCAACATGAACAAGGTGATGCTGTCTATAAAACACACATGACATTTTTGGCTCATTATGTAGAAAAAAGAAAATATTTAATTCAAATTTAAAAAAAATCTTTCAGATCATTAATCTGATATGTTGAACTCTGAGGTATTTTTTCAGAATAGTTACTGTCCCTTAAAGTGGTTAATAAAATGTTTTATTTTCAATTATTACAGTCGTATAGCCACATAAATCAGTTAATGCTACTTTGGGACAAAAAACGCTCAGACAGTAACTAAGAAAAGCAATTAGTCTTGACATTCCAGTTAAGGCATTTTGCTGATGAACTTGTCAGGCAGGAGACTGCTACACAAATTCCTCAGGACAAGGAAGGTGTTGGCATGCCACTTGCTACCTGCAAGTTACTGCTTACAGAAGAAATGGTAAAAATGGCAACAAAAGATGAACTCAAGGATCTACTTGTAATGTAACTAGGCAAATCTGGCCGAAATGGGAAGCCAAGCGTTCGTCAGAACTGATATTCCGCACTAGAGATAGTGTCTCGTCAGTTGTTGCAGTCATAACTGGCCACTGCCTCATCGGCAGACATGCGGAAAGATTAGGTGTGGGTCCCTTGACTTCTGTAGAAATTGTGGAGCTGTGGTGGAAAAGGAAAATATTAAAGATATACTCTGCTCCTATCCCGCACTTGTTAGAAAATGCAATAAAGCACTTGGCTTGTTCTTATTTGATGACCTGGATGACCTGGATGACCTGGATGACATGTAAGTATAGGTCAGCTTTTTAGTTTCATTAAGAAATCTGGTTGGTTCAACGAGAGGATATAGTCGGACACCCTGTGGTATTACAATGGATCACATTTGGTCTAAGTGAGTCGGTCTCGTAACTGACTGCCACACCTACCAAACCTAATCTGTCCTAAGGCATTTTGCCTCCAGCAGGCAACTGCAGGAACGTCTATGTATAATCGTAGTGTACACTGCGAAATACGATTCGGTATGACTCGATTACGTTCGGTGCGCACAATGACATGCATTTGTGTTGGTCTGCCTTGCACTGCCTTACATTAACGATGATACTATCCGCAGTCTGATGAATTAAAATTTCCACGTCACGAAGCCAGCGTTGGACATATTGGAGTATGTGATCCCTGAGAGAGCTCCAAAAAGTTTAAGGAGATGGTGTTCTGAGCGAATCAACGTTCCGAGATTGGTTTCGTCGCTTTAAGACCATAATTTCGACATCGACGATCAACCACGTGAAGGAAGGCCAAAAACCTTCAATGATAAGGAATTGGAGACATTGCTCGATGAGTATTCGGGTCAAATGCAAGAAGAGCTTGTTTCAGTATTGGGAGTTACCCGACAAGCCATTTCCAAGCGTTTGCATGCGTCGGAGATGATTCAAAAGCAAGGAACTTGGGTTCCATATAATTTGAAACCACGAGACGTAGGGACAACGCTAGGCCTCAGTGAATACATATTTGGAGACTCTCAAATGAGAAGCCCTTCCCCCGTCAGACTACTATTTGTTCCGTTCAATGGCACATGGTCTGGCTGATCAGCAGCTCAACTCCTATGAAGACCTCAAAAAATGGATTGATTCGTGGACAGCCTCAAAAGACGAACTCTTCAACCGTGATGGCATTCAAGCTCTACCAGAAAGATGGGGAAAAGTATTATCTAGCAATGGGCAATACTTTGATTGATTCATCTGTAACTATTTTTTGACAATAAAGTTGCATTTTCTAACAAAAACAGCGAGAACTTAGTTGCGCGCCTAATAGTTTGGCCAGTAATTATATATATATATATACGGAGCAATTAAGTATTTAAATGTTTATTTAACATAATATGCTTCAATCTAATCCACTATTTGATCCAAATATAATATGTTTGACCCAAATTAATACCTGATTGCTCAATATCAAACATAATTTGTTGTATATAGTGTATGAAAAGGTTTTATTGGCCCTGGGAGATCTTTAATTATTTGAATTCGGAAATTATACTTAAAAAAAAATACTGAGAAAATACACTAAGGAAAAATAATGCAAGATTCAGAAAAAAAATGTTCATAAAAAATCCCTATTGTATGTACATATATATCGCACATCTACTTCAATTGCGACTCTACTCAAACACTTTTGTTTACGGAAACAAAGATTTTAAGCCAATTCAGGATGAAGCATTTGTCTTCAGAGCAGGGACGCATTAAGAAATCTGAGTCCCTGGGGCCAATGTCAGGTGGGTACCCCAAAAATGTTTCATGTTATTATAAATTCAAAATATAATACCAAACTTAAATATAATAACACACAATGAATCTTAATCTGCGCTAGAAAAACTTTGCGACATTTTTTATTTGCAAATGATATATCGTCAAAAATTGAACTACGAAGAATGTCATATTATTTATTAGGTTAATCGACTTGGTCCATAATCGTCCGCAAACTGTTTTTGATTAGTTTTAATTTCGAGGAAGATATGTCTGCATTGCAAAAAGTGGACTACAGGCTATTTTGCAAGAAGAATTTCATCGATTCATAGTCCGATATGAGAATGCAACAAGGTCCTTTAGTTCATTTCCCAAAATTTAAACCAAATCTGCAGGATATCAATACACCAGCTCCTTAGCATTCTGCTGAATCTGGGAAGGTTTCATTCTCCTTAATTCAGCGAAGAAACTGAATCGTTGACACACGATTTTGTACCCTGTGATACGTTCATCTAACGACACAATAAGCTGGTCAACTACACGAAAAAAAAAATTCTGTTCGAAATTTTTCTCTTGGCGTCAATTAAACAGCAGGTAATCTTCCATAATCGACGGGTCCTTCCCGTAAATTTTTTGATCGAACATGAATACATTCACACTCTTGAGTATCTGACAATCCTTGTCCTGCAGCTTCATATGACCCGAATGCCTCTCTTTATTGATTGAACAAATCTTTTGAAGTCAAAGATCTTACAGAATTTACAGCAGTTGACAAAACCATCCTTAAACTTTGTAATTACTTGTTCGTTGAGTTGAGCTTTTTAAAAATATCGGGCCAAAATTGAGTGTAAGTAGCTATTTCCAGGCGAGACATAGTTTGAAAGACTTATCAACGATGCTGTTTTGTTCAAGGTCGTCCAAAATTTCAATTAATGCATTCTGAACAGATCTATATCCGTAAAGGAGAGCTTTTACAGTATCACAACGACAAGACCAACGAGTGTGACTCAAATTTTTAAGATCATAAAATTGTTTTCCTGTTTTTTTAGCCGCAAGTATGTTAGTCATTATTTGATATCGTGCCTGTGAAAAATACAAAAAAGTTCTTCAACAAAACTGAGAAACAGAGTGTTTATCCAAATCAGAAACACACCAAATGAAAATGTTGCTCTGGAGATGTTCATTGTGGACAGTTACTGAGGTAAACCCGAAAATGAATTTTGAGTTGTGTTACTTTTGAAGTTGATGCGCAATGGTCTTTGCCCTTTTTTTTTATTTACTACAAGAAAGTTATTCTTATCGATATTAAAGTTCTCAGCACCACCAGATAAAACTATGAAAATCTGAAGGATATATGGTATTTACTCTCGTACATACACAAACCATTCAGAGCCATTATCTTATCACGTATTAATTTAGAGTAAATTCGGACTTTTTTCTGTTCAAAACTTGACAACCTTTATATTGTCTGAGACTTTTTATTTTAAGCCATCCCACATTTATCTCATCGTCATTTACATAGATACAACCAAGTAATAAATTATTGTAAGACTCCATCACAATCGATTGTCATGCATTTTCTTTGGCTAAGAGTGTACACACGCCTAATGTCTAAATTCTGCGATATCAACTTCAAATCTAATTATTCAATTTAAATTAGATGATGTTCTAGGAATAACTTTCTTCGAAGTAAAATTATTTGTCCTTTTCTTTTTGAATTCGCAAGACTACGTCAATGTTGGTAAATTTTATATCAAAAGCAAAGTTTGTAGAGCAATACCAAATCATACAAAAAGGAATGCCTAAATTTATAGATTACATGGTATGATAAAAGTTACATGTATTCGTTACACCTAATTGTAAATTTATTTGCTAAAATAATTAACACATTTTGTTGAGATATCTGCAAACAGCATACGTGTGTATGTGCCTATCGTTAGTTTAGTGTCAACAAAAAAAATCTGAAAGTTTAAGTTTACTAATAAAGTCAAGTTTAAGAAAATTACCAAAATTACGTTGTATTAATTTATTAGGAATATTTGAAGAGAAACGCTTTTTCGGTAGAAATTAAAGCCAATGGAACAAGAGAAAAAAGTTGACTACGAATATATAACAATATTGTGAATGAAATGAGCTCTTAGTAAAGGTAGATTAAGGAAAACCTGGATTCCAGAACCCAAGAACCATTATTTTGTTGTGATCTACATTCAAGAGCTCAAAAGAAAGTTAAACGTTTTTTTTATATTCTACACTTTGACATATCATTTCTAATGCATAGAAGCGGGCGTGGCAGGTACAAGAAAGTATATATATTCTTGATCAGCGTTATCACCTGAGTCGATCTACTCATGTCAGTCTCTCTGTGTAAATCACGATTACGGAAAACCACTTCAAAAAAAGGCTTCTTTATATTTTTGATAAGTGAAATCGATTCTTGGACACGCCCACTGCCTCTACAAGAAAAGTATTTAAAAAGCTATATTGAGAAAGTTGGTTATTGTAGTGTAACCGAATTTTTTGCTGGGCGCGGCACCCTCCATAGGAAAAATACTTCGGAATGCTACACTGAGAGAATTATTTACTATTATTAAACGAGCTAAAATTAAATGATTATATAAATGGGCCATCTTATTTCGAAAATGGCTGCAACGATTTTGATGAAACTTAAGGACTTGGTGAACGTGAGAACAAAATTCAAAATTCAAGTTCTTAAAGAATCTTACACGGGCTTGATACCGCCCTACAAGATATTGTAATGAAATTTGATGAACAGATGCAGGATTGAGCTAAAAGTAGGTGGAATTGGAAAAGTGTGCGTAGTTATTATATGTAACCTTTTATTGTTTATGTATAGATGAGGTTAATAGCTTTATTGTTATCTCGAGGCTACTCTTTCAGTCATACATTCCTTGGATAAAGGATCCACTGATTTTCAAGGTCTATCCCTTCACTTATTTACACTATACTAACGGTAAGTAAATCAAATCTACACAGTTGACTGGACTTTATTTTCTCAAAACTATTTAATTCAAAATTAAGTTATTCCTTTTGCTTGTATGAACCATTTATAGACAGTCATCGACGGATGGCAAAGAATTTTTGCACTGCTCCCAACTTCGCCAAATTCCCCATCCAGCTATGGCTTGTAGAATGTGGGCACAGTTGACAGACTGAGTAATGTCATCGGATAACAGATCTTCGCAGTACACATTGCATTTGTTAATACTTGGGCTGTAGTTTTCACGTTGTCTGCAACCGACCAAGCTACTTATCTGGAAAATACCATAACCAAATACACTGAGATAAAATTTGGGATAGACAAAATCAGTTTCAAAAAGACTTTCTCTTTCAGCGATGCAAATCCATTTAGGCAACACCAATGCTGATACATTAAAGCTGCTGTGCAGTTCTCGAGCCAGAGAGCAACGATCGTACTCACGCGCCATAGCGGAATCGGATGATACCGAAAAAACAATGATTAAAAAAGTGACAGTTCTCATGTTCATTCAAATGCTAGACGTAGAGATGCTTGGTGATAATGAAGCTGCTTATTCGTTCCTTTAAATTGTCTGAAAATATTATTGGTAAGAGGTATAATTATTATTTTAAGAATTGGTATTAAACCTTTTGTTATTTCAAGGACCATGTGTGAATGTGAAAACAGCTTACTGGTAAAAATATGAAAATGTTGTATAGATTTATCTACAATATCACCTAATTCGTTTCTTTATTGTGTTTCAGTCGGGACTTTTTGATGTTATTCCATAAACCATAAACCAGATCAGAAAGACTTTAGTGGCATTCTTATTCAAGAGGATCTCAAAAATTTGATATGAGTGGAAAGATCAACACATATACGACAGCTAAGAAAACTACAGTTATTGGGTGAGTAACCTTAAGTATTTCTGAAAAATAAAAGATAATACACCTACACATGCTAAACCCATTGTCATGCTGTTAGTTAACACCTTAATTCAGAACGGGCGGATCTCGGAGAAAACTTTCTGGACGACCCATCAACGTATTAGCTTTGATATGTATTTTGACTCTGGAGAGCTGCCAGATATTTCATACACGGGCTATCGGAATCAAAGTAACGCAGGAAGCAATACATCGATCACAGTCAATAAAGTCCAGGAAGCGGTTGGAGTGGCGGTGAAAATTTAAGAATAAAATTTTCAGAACAGATATTACCACCTACTTGTATTTACATCATAATTAATACCGAGGGCTGCTTTACACGAAACTGTCCCTGTACAAGATACCGAGTAGAAATTTTCTTCCGGATCGCATACGGTTGGCCATATTGGAGCTCTGGTACGGACTTGGTTAATCGGTTCAGGGTTGAATAGGTTTGGTAATGCATGGAGCCAGGCTAACCGGACCAGGAAAATCTAAAACATCACTGATCAGTGTATCTGATGTGACAGATTCAGAAAAAAATATGGTTAACGTTAAACAAATTACATTTGCTGCCATATCTTCTCTATTTCAGCCTTATAAATTCTAAATTATTGTTAATTTATCTGTATTGCGTTTTTATAACTTCAAAGGAGAAATTAAAGTCTTAGCCTGTCACCGATCAGAATTCAACATAGGTCGCTCTGCCTCTGTTCAAAAATGCTCATCTTAACAAGCGGAGCTGCTCTATTTATTTTCACGAGGGACTAAGTCTACATGTTTTTTGTCAAAAAAAAAATTTGATTGTCGTGTTATCTAGTTGTCAATTGATAATCCTAATAATATACATTTAGCCAACCAAACATTTATAATATAATAGGTTGGCTAATATCGTTCAACTGCTCTTGTAACAATTGTGTTAACAGGGAATGCCTAGGTTCAAGCCTCAGTGGATACGACATACTTTTTTTTTAATTAATTCCATGGAGTAATTTATCAGGTTAACATGTTAGTTGACGCAGGTCAAATCCTTATATATGGCTCTGATTTTATAAAACATCTGATCTGGCTAATATGATCAGGGTCTTATAGGTTTTTTAAGAGTGTACATCGTTAAAACGAAATTAAGTTTAACGACATCTTCAGCTGCATTGTTTCTGATTTCTTTAAATAGGGCTTTCCATAAAAGGGCATAAATGAGGCTTGCCAGCTCCGGTCATTTCCAGAACCGTCTAGGTCCGTTAATGTTTTGGCAAAACTGATCAAGACTGAACAAAATTTTGGAATACTTTCCTTGATGGGGCTACAATATGTCTAATCATTCCCATACCTGATCCGGTATTCCTTAATAAGTTTTCACCTTTTAGACATTGATAAGATTCACATATGGCTGCCCTTAATAGGGTTCCTACTCGGTATATTCAATATTCTAAATGTCATCAAAACGGAAATTTCGTTATCTATAACTTTTTGTCAGTAAGAATTATCATCTGTTCTAGTGAACTCAGGATCTCAATTCTTATGGGAAAAGAAATAAATAAAAAAAAAAATCTGTTTTATATGACATTTGAGTTTGGATATCTTCAATAAGAACAGTGATGCAATCCTTAATAGCTAACTTTGATACATAAAAAACTATCTGTTTTGAAAATTTTAGCTTTTAAGCTCACTCGCACCTATTTTACTGCTGCCATGACTCATGAGCGCGAATATTGAAATCAGTTAGTCGAATGATTCTTGGAACATATTAGGATGGGGGTTCAGAAACTAGTTTATTGTGTTAAATTTTGCCCTGCATGAAAACAGTACAGAGAAGTCTTCACCAAAGGTGCTAAAAGAAATTATTTTGTTTCTGCAGTCCTTCTTTACATTCTATGCTTTATTGATTTTTAACTATTGATAAATCTGAGAAAAATTAAAGCTATGAAAAGAGAAATAAAATTTGGACGGCTCACAGTGGATGGGTTTGTATGAAACAGTGGCTACATATAGATATAATGGCACTAGAGTCTTGAAATTCGGCACTGACGCTTTTTAGATTAAAACAACAAAAATTTGTGAATACGAAAAAAATCGGTCCATGGACACACACCTACCACCAATATTGTACATAGGTGGAATGTGTTTGAGACTTTATCGCATAGCCTTTTCCATAGGTTTGGCAATGCTGATTTCAAAATAATTAAAAATTTTGCGATGTTATTCACAGTTTACAAGAAATTGGAGAAAAACCGTTTCAAAAGCTTATCTTTTCCGTTTTTAAAAAGCATTGGAGCTTATATCTTTTACCCTAAGGTGTATAAAAAGAGAAAAAATAGGACTTACCTGCTCCCCTCTACTTAAGGGAGCTTCTTTCCAAATTTCACACTGTGAGCTTTTACAATTGATAAAATTATTATTATGCGTTGCAAAATGTAAAGAAATAAGAAATTTTTTCCTTCAAATTTTGCAGTAGAAAAATAATCCTTAAAAAAAAAGTTGTTAAAAAAAAGCAGCTGAAACGTACAAAGTTCAACTATGAGCCCACTGTGTCACTAAACTCAGTGCAAATTTAAAATTTTTATAGTTTTTTTTTTCATTCCCTAAGTATTTTGTGATGATTGTCTTAAAAAATTTTTCAATCCCTTGCACTTTCATTATATTCCTATTTATGGCCAAAAAATTCCACTGCTGTTAAAAGTGAATTAGAAACTAGTAAAGATGTTACCTTCGGCCAGGCCGAAAGTCACATACCCTACACTGCATTGAAAGTGCTTTTTAAATAGGTGTTAAAAAAATTTTGAAGAGGTTGAACAAGTCGAAAATAATGTAAAAAGGTTCAAAAATGTTGAAAAGTGTTGGAAAAAACTGAAAATGCTGAAAATATATAAAAACCATTGAAAAAAGTTGAAAGAAATTGAATAAGTCGAAATATATGAAAAATGCTGAAAAATTAATAAGAGTCGAAGAAAATGTCGAATGAAATTGAATGGGAACAGGTAAAAGGTTGAAAATGTCGAAAAAATAAGGGAAATGTTGAAAAAAATAGAAAAGAAATGTAAAACACGAAATATGACACGCCCACTTCTCCAATTCCGCCCACAATAAATGATATTCGTGATTGACATGCACAAACCAAATTTTAGCACAATAGCTTGTATAGTTTGCGATATGTACCGTAATAATTCTTAAAATTTAGGGCGGTGACACACCCATTGGTACAATCCAGTGAGATTTTGATCCAAAAATAGCCTTCCATAAACAAACCTCTTACACCAAATTTCAGTATGATTGCTCATATATTTCGATAGTTATGCCACTTAAGGTATTTTAATTGTATGAGAGGTGCCACGCCCACTGTTGCTATTTCAAAAGCTTTTGATTCATATGTACCTAATACCCAGTAAACCCCTTACATCAAATTTCAGATCAATTGCTCCAATAGTTCACTTAAAATAACACTTATAACTTTATGTTAATGAGGGAGGTGCCACGCCCACTGATGCAATCTTGTCATATTTCATTTGATTTCAAAGCTTATAGTAACCGACACCTCCACTCAAAATTTTATGAAGATTACTCTCATAGCACACTATCTATGTATAGCATTAAACGAATTTTGTTCATATGGGAGGTGCCACACCCACCTGCACTATTGTGCCAAAATTGCAAGAAAGCACCTTTTAGCGAGTATATCCGCCATATTAAATTTCATAGCGATTGCGTTGTTAGTTCTCTTTTTATAACGTTTATAAATATTGTAGGCTGTGCCACGCTCTTCAACGAAATTTTCCAGAATATTAACGAAACTTGTATTGCTGACTAGTTTTAGTGGTATGATCCCTAAAATTTTTATGAAAATCTTATGTGCCAATTTGGAGATATACGAAATCCAAATCTTCAATTGCTAAAAAGTGCCACGCCCACTTTTTAAATTCTTCCCATTTTATGCGCAATTCAAGATTTATAAGATCTGCATTTGTGTGCCAAATTTCATCACAATATCTTGCACGGTTTACGAGCTATGGCGCTATGAAAGATAACATTTAGGGCTGCGCCACACCCCTTTAAGAGCCTTTGCAAACTTCAAACCTAGCCTAATCTTAATTTTGTTCTCATCTTCACCAAATCACCAATTTTGATCAAAATCGCAGCAACTTTTTTCAAAATGGACTTGGGTATATTTACATAGAGTATGGGCGGAAGGCGTGGCCGTAAACCGATTTCGCCAATTTTTATATGCTAGCAGCTTGCAAGAAGGTTTGACCTGTGTGCCAAATTTCATTCAATTAGCTTACTTAGTTTTCGCGTAAACCTGATTTCAACAGACAGACAGACGGACACAGCTATATCGACTCAGGTGGTGACGCTGATCAAGAATATATGTACTTTTCCATACCTGCGATGCCCCCTTCTATGCGTTACAAACGGAATGACAAAGTGAATATACCCTCTGTGTAGGGTATAAAAATATGTGTTAAGACCTTCAGGGAAAAGTAAGAATGTATAGAAGAGTTCAATAAAAAATGCATAAACTTTTAAACGTACCTCAAGTAAATATTGACCGCTACGACGTATCTTTCCTCAGATATTGCCAAGCTTTCAGTATCGAATTTTCCTAATTTAACTTTAAAATATTGGGAAAACAATCCAATCCAAAGTATGCAAGCATTTTGATATTAAATTGAATTTACGTCTATAGTACAGTCATTTCTGTTAAGATATGCACACTTAGCCATCATCTGTCAAATGGCTGAAATCATAGGGTGACTAGCACAAAACAAACCAACAATACTTGGCTGCATGTCAAATCCTGCGCACGCACAGCATTTGTACATTGCGATAAAGTTGCAAGCAGAGACGTTACTACAGTGGAACTTCCCTACAGTGAATCTGAAGAAGACCAGAAAAATTTTCTTTCAGAGAAAATTCACAACACAAAATAATAATAGAATTGAGTTTTTCATTCATTTTTAATTTCAATAATCAGTAATTTTAATTTGGGAATGACTTTTCCACTTATCTTCCTCAACAAAAACTTATAGCACATTAAGAACCGGTTCCACAATGCTCAAATTAAGGTTTTTGCAACATTAACTGGCAGTCTGACACAAAGTTCCATAGAATGCGTTCATGTTTTTTAACTGAGGCTTATATTTTAACCGGGAATTGTAAAACAAGTCCCAAAAGATGTGAACAAATAAACTTGGAGCATTATTCATTCGGCGAATAAGCGACGCATAAATGAAATCTCTCAGGTTAAAATTGTTAGTAATACTGTCTATCGATTAATATCTTGTCTGGTCTGGATAGCTTTGTTCCATGTGTTACCAAACTTATCCGGATCTGATCCGGTTGCCCAAGTACGTATCTTTAAAAGAGACAACTAATTTTGGAATTATCGTATCGTTCTCGTATTGGCGCTAAGCTTATCATCTCGTACGAGAATTTTTTGGTCAGTATCATTATCGCATCGTACTCGTGTCGTTATTGCCGATATTTCTCGGGTATTCTCGTTTACATTTATATATTTAATACTTGCTGGTACTAACATTTTACGCAACCCTTACTACAGATATTTGGGTCCATGTACGAAATTTCACAACTTGGCATAAGTACCAAGAATAGCTTTGGTTGTATGGGATGAACTAAGAACCATTATCCAACGACATAAAAGTGGCTTCACAGCTGTCAAGAGTAAACAAAACAAAAATAAAACATGCCTGCTTTTACATTAAGGTGACTCTAAAAATGAAGACGAAGAAGCATTGAGGCGGAGGCTTCTAAAAGATATTGGGGATTCAACTTTCAAAAGTTTTTCAAGTAATATTTCGGGGGGGTTGTAGAGTCATAATTATAAAAAAGTATGAAAATATAAAAGCAGATGATGAAAGCACATGAACAGTATACAATTCACAAATGTAATCATAATTTATTGTTCAAAACATTAAAAAATTTTGGTTATGACAATGCAAACGGTACGCGTCTAATTTTACACCGTTCTATGACCCACACGGGTTCCACGGGGAGAAAAAATAACTAAATCAAGCCTGGCGTTACAGGTGTGACCACTTCAATTTGAACCAGCCTGAGAGTCAAGGTAGAAACTACCTACTACACGCACACGTTATCGTGGGATGGGTTGCCAGCCTTTATAAAAACATAAGGTAGTTTCAGTCTCTTATTTGATTCCCAGGTTGGTTCGAAGTGAAGTTGTCTACCTTGTAACGCCAGGGTGATTCAGCATAAGAGACAGGCTGACCCAGAGTCGAAAACGCAACACTGTCACACTAAACGAAGCATGATTTCAGGATGACTCAAGCTGTTTTTTCTCCCCGTGCATTTTTTTTAACATACTGGATTTTCAAATATGGATCTTTGTTCTCTAAAATATTGGGGAGCAATGCCCTTCCAAAATTTTTTTGGTGGAAAAGTGCCTCGACCCCTCTGGAAGGTAGAATGTGATGTGAGTCCCCACATTTTGTTTTGATTTTGTTTTTATATTGCGGTTTTTGTTTTTGTTTTCAGGAAAAAATATTAACGTGGGTGTATGCGCATATGTACACACATAAGTACATGTGTGCATTAAAAATATGGTGCG
Organism: Meiosimyza decipiens; assembly: GCA_963680825.1. Classification (NCBI taxonomy): domain Eukaryota; kingdom Metazoa; phylum Arthropoda; class Insecta; order Diptera; family Lauxaniidae; genus Meiosimyza; species Meiosimyza decipiens. Next base: position 51,551,076 of record OY804260.1, read on the forward strand.
TTCAAGGCTCTAAATGTTTATCGTACGATAGTCAATTATCGCCGAGAACGGGATATCGGTTAGACCTTTTTCATTCTCGCCCTCGGTCATACGTGAAATAATATTTTGTTTATCGTCTCATTATTGTTCTCGTTCTCGGTCCCGATAACGATAACGAGAACGATATTTATCGGTTTTCGGTGAAGCACTACTTGAACAACTCAAGCTTTCCCATCGCGTGTTTGGGGAAGATCGTGAACCATTGTAATACTTGTGTAGCTATTGAGGTTACAATAAAATTTCATTGAGCTAATAGTTGTTTGATGGCATGGAGAGCTATATCGGTTCAGAAGCTAACCCAGACCAATAAATTTCTTATCTATGCTGTGACTCTTCTATATGTTACAAATTGAAAGAAAATATGAATAAACCCTACTTTATGCGTAAGGTTAGTGCTTCACCGATACGAGAACGATATCGATTGTAGTAATAACTCTTTGAATCTGGGCCTTAAGTCCTGGAGTTGTTTGTATCCTATTACCATACGCTTTTCACTTCAAAAAGCCGCAAAGAAAAAGTCGTAGGTTGTCAATTCTGATCTGCAATTGAGATTACACCAACTAGAAATTTTTCAGGCATCAACTCATTTTTTTCGTGAGTATTGTGCACCATCTTGTTGAAACCACATGCCTTTAAGATCCAAATCAATTTATTCCGAACGAAAGCTTCGCCGTTGTTCTTTCGTTTGATGTTCTCTCAATATTGACAGATGCCATTCATAAAATAGTTAGAACTGCCCTAGTAGTATCAGGGGAAGTTATGAAGATAAAAATCTAGCTTAAGAATCAGTAATCAGATACTTTGACTTGCTAAACAAGCTAGAAGATCATGATATAGAGGCGGCATGTTTCTTATATCTTAATATTGTAGCCATCTAACTCACTTAAAAAACATGACGTCTTGTGTTTTCAGAGACCCTTGAGGTAGGGCACATTATGTCCATTTCTTGTCGCTTGTCGCATGCAATACAATAAAGGGCAGGTAGCTTGGCAGGCAGCGCACAGAACTGCGAATCACTGGGGCATGGGTTCAAGATTGACTTTGCAAATTTGTAAAGTAAGTAAAAATTAAATTGGATATTAAAATAAAATTATATATAATAAAAATCTACAATTTGCATAACAAATAAAGTCAACAAATTCTCGGAAATTCGGAAATGAGCATAAAACATCTCAGAAATATACTTTACCGAGTCTCTTGAGAGTTAACAAAGAGGGGAAAATGTCTTTATACTTCACACGCCAAATGGCTCTTATAAGCCCCTTTAAAAATTCTATATAGATTACATTATATATTTTATTATTATTTAAATCCTCTTTTTTTTGCTACTAGGGTGCTTACCTAATGTAACCAATCGAAGAGATTTTATCATAATTGCTACTGATATGTATTTATATGTAAAGAAAACTTATAAACTTTAATATTTCGTAGGTTTGATTACAAATACGTAGGTTTTGGCGAATTCCTTTCTCATCACTCAAAACTTATGTTCCGAGAATGAATTGACCAAAAAGTATGACTACAAATGTTTGAAGTTTCAATATTGGCCCAATAATAACTTTTTTTTTTTGTATTTGAACCCCATTCAAGGCTGTGTCAAAAAATAAGAAACTCTAACACCTTCATATCAACTGGCAAAGACTTGTATTTTTTTTATCGCAAAACTTCAAAATGAGACGGCAAGTGTTAAAAGCATTTTTTAATTTCACACCTAACAAAATAACTATTGTTACCGATTTTATCTGATCACGTTCGATATGTTCGACAAGTGGATGCAAAACAGAAAATTTTTCATCTTGGCGCTTCCGTGTGTATCCAAAAAATATTTCGCAATTTATCGATAAAAATTCAAATTTTAGTTGAATTTTAACCACCGCTGCGTGTCAGTATTTTACATTGTGTCGGTATTTTGTTTAGTAAATTTGTAAATCAATACGTGATAAAATTTTTTTAAGTCTTTGCTAATTTTTTATAGTAAAATGAAGAACGTTGTTGCTCTAACTATGGTTTTCACTCTTGGTCTTTTACAAATGGGCACAAATAAAGGTAACTATTCAAGGAACAAAATGAAAAGTAGTGTGCACAAAATTCTAAAATGTAGTTGGTCTTCAGAAGGAGAGATTACAAAAATAAATCAAACGAATTAGCCGTGGAATTTTGAAGCAAATTGGGAAACTTTTGTAATCTTGTGGATTGACCAGAAAATTTGCGGTGCCTGCTCAATTTGTGTATATGGCCGCTATCTCTTTGGGGAAATGCTTCCCTCAAAGCAAAATATTTGGTGCAAAGTTACTTGCAATATATAAATAATAATAAGAAAAACTAAATCATGGCTAATTTTATTATGCCTTGAAGTTAAAGTTAAAGCGTTAATTATTAATCGACTATATATAGAAAAAATGCCAACAGGAACGTCTCAAAAAACGATTTCAATATATATTTTTTTGACGATTTCTCATCTGATGATGCAGTTAATTTCTTCTCGAATAATATTTCTAAAACACTTCCAAAATTTATTCTGGGATCCTCCTGTTACTTCCGAATTCCACTTTTGGCTTTTTATTTTCGATTGAAGCAATAAATTTTTTTCGAAAAATGAATCCAAAACACCTATTTATGGGGTCGGAGACCTTCCTATATTTTTTCACACAAATTGGTTCAAAAAACTCATTAAGGAGGGTCAGGGACCAGCCTTGACACTTCCAAAATCCAAAATTTCGGGATCGATGTAACATACATTTTCCGAGTTGACGTTAACAATGCTACCATACAATTCTCATATTTATAAAGTTCACATAAACAAGTTAAGAACTATAAGGGCTAAGCTAAAAATCAATTTGCAATGTGAGAAAATAACTAAGTAGTATTTAGTAAAGTTTTTTTCAACATTTCTATATTTTAAGGAATTAATTACCTGAATGAAAAAAAGTGTTTGGTCAAAATTTTTTTTTCTTCCAACAACAATTCAACTATGCAAATGAAAGAATTTACTTAAAACTCAAAATATATATCGGTCATTCTATTAGTTTTTAGATTAACATATTAAATTAAAATTAAATTCTATTAATGTATTAATGTAATAATGTAAGTTTTAACTAAATGTTCATGTTTCACAAATTGTTCAACACATTGTTCATTTCAGTTTTTTAAATAAATAATAAGCCCCTGAAGAAGCCTGGATCCAACGGGCGAAACGTCGGGAAATTGTTTTAAAAAAATTTTTGGTTTTTTAATTCACCTACCAGAAATGACCAAAAAAGCTTAAGGAACAATTTTTCCACAAATTTTTCGTAAAATAAAAAATATATTGGTCAAATAAAATCTGCATTCTATTAATAACTGCACACTTGGTTTTTTTCTTACCTTTTTCAGCATTTTTTGATATCTCAAAAACTATAGGAGATAGAAGTAAAAATCTCTTTAACTTTTTTGTTAAGAAATACAAGAGATTTAAATAAATTTGTTGAAACAATAATTTTTTTATTTAAAAAAATTTTTCTCAAAATATTTTTTATGTTATTTTCAATCAATACCTACTTAGAACGCATGTGCTCTCATGTCGAAATCCCCGCCATAACTTTTGATACTACGAATTTTTTATTGTTTTCAAAATTTCTTCGACTAAAAAGTTTTGTTTTGTTTTTTTTTTTGTTTTGTTTTTGTTGTAATGTTATTTTCAATTAATCCTAAGGACGCATCTGCATTCAATTTAAAATTCCCGACATAACTTTAGAAAATATCATACAAGTCATACCATTGGACAGGTGCACGCCATCATTTAAAAATTCATATTTTCCAAAGTTATGGCGGGAATTTCGATATGAGAGCAAATATTTTCTTAGGATTGATTGAAGCATAGCATATAAAAAATAAAAAAAAAAAGAACACTCCATGTCAAAGATATTTTGAAAAACATTTTTGTGAACAAAAAATGTAATGTTTCAACAAATTTATTAATGATTTCTTATTTTTTTCTATAAAAACAAAGCATTTTTAAGAAAAAAGGTACTAGAAGAAAGGTACTGCCTTTTTTTATTCTAGTACCCATAGTTTTTGAGATATTCCGTTTCAAAAAATGTTCAAAAATGTCAAAAAACGCAAATACAGTTATTATATAATATTTTTAATGTATTTTTATTTGCTTAAAAAATTCTTTAAGCCGAATATCATTATCTTATTTCAAAACCAAGATATCTATATTTTTCTAAATTAACAGATCTGGCATAAGTTGAAATTTTTAAGAATCGCAGACATACCTATAGAATAGATGAATATACGCCTTACGGCATTCTTTTAAGCACATAACAAAACATTAAAAATATTGTGACATGGGATAAAAAAAAAATAAAAATAATATGGGGCGATTTTGCCCCTAGAAAGTGGAAAATCGGTATTTATTATTTTTTTTTTTTTAATTTTCAATTTTTTTATTAGAAAAAGTAATCGTAGATTCAAATTCTCCGATCAATAATAATCCGAAAACCATACCCACTTTGTTGGAAAATTTGATAACATCTCTAACTTGTAGCATTTTTTACTTCAATATTTTTTTAAATGGGTAGCCAACTTAAAACAAGGGCTGTCAAACCAGTTTTCAATATTAATAAAAGTCCTTTCAAGAAGATTTGTCTAGACATATAGGGCTATTGTAATCCGCTGACACATCTTAAAAAAATCAAAAATTTTTTTTCTGTACCGCTTTCATGTATATTGTTTCAATCGAACATGAAGTCATTTGAAAGGAATTATAACTTGTTCAGCAAAAGTTCTATAATGTGAGGAAAAGTTACTAAAATTGGGGAAACTCATTTTATTAAAACGAAAGAAAGTTTTGATTTCAGTAAGATCTTTTTGCCGTACATAGCATTATATAAATATATCGTCTCTTTTATATAGTACTTATTCTGTTAATTTAAGCATTATTACTATTTTTCTTTTGGAAAAGGATCCCTTTAACTTTCATAGTCCTCGTTTTTATTTCACTGTTGTATCAAATAGAGAATTCTGTACTCATACATTGGTGAAATATTTATCCACACCTATGCCTGCCTTGACTGTTTCTGGAAGGCACTAATATATCATATATAAGTCTACTGTAGCCGAAATCAAGTAAAGTGTCCTTCAACTTTAAGGTTCGATTACAAGTTAAATATATAAAAGTTTTTCTAGTTTTTTATTGAAAAACACTATATTTTTCTTACTCGTGAGCATAAAATCGCTTATTGTAAAGTAAATATACATATATAAAGTTTTGTATACTCTATTGAAAGTTGGCTTAAATCAAATAAACGATCTGATAAATTCGTGCTGTAGTTCAAGTTTTTCTTTCGCAATTTTCAATTACAAAAGGTTTGTCATAACCGTGTCATAAAGTGGAATTGGAGAAAGTAGGCGAAGGGCGTTCAAAAGAAATGAGGTAATACCTCACTAAAGTTCGCGAAATATCACCCATAAAAGGAATATGTGAAAAAGTGAAAGATTAGATAAACTTTGATAAAAAAAAATGTTGATAAGAATCAAAAAATCAATTTTTTGAATCATGTACATACCTACATATGTACATATATATATATTTAAACTTTTATGTTATGTTCTTATCATCAAATATATTGCACAGATCAATGATAAAATTGGAAAATATTCAAGCTGTCGTTAGGTCTGAACTTCTATATATATTATGCCATCTATGTGGAGTTCATTGGTTTCAGCCAATTGGTGGCACTTAGTCAATAGAAAATAAGTAGCACTGACAAAATTTACTACATATCTGGCACTTAAGTTTATAACAGTTCTTTTCCATTACATTTATTAGCAGCGGCAACGCGATTGCAACGCAGGCAACAACAACAACGTCAGCAACCTAATGATTTTCTACAGTGCTATGTTTGCGAGAATTGCCCTGATAATATCGATGCACAGCCTGCGATGGCATTATGTGGCGGAATGTCACCGTCAGTGGTATCAAGTGGTAATGTAAATGTGCCAATAGTAACAACAGCACAAGCTGCAATGACCAAACCAGCGTTAATTAATGGAACAACGAAAGCACCTGAGCTATCTGAAGAATATGGAGAATCTGATTATGATGAAGAGGATGGAGATTATAATGAAGGTGATGAAAAAAAAGTAATTCGAACTTTAACAAGTACGACAAGGCAAACGACATCAGCAACGACAACAGCAGCGACACCAATAACTACAACAACAACAACAGTAGTAACAAATTCAAATGCATTGCCTGCAATAATTCCAAATGCTTTAGAAAATGAGTTACCCGATGACTATTTCAATTCATATGGAGATGACTCTGAATCTGAACCTGAGGAATCAATTAAAACAGCAGCGCAAACAGCGACAACTTCTTCGATAACAGCAACATGGACAACAACTACAACAACAACAGCGCCACCAAACGTTCCTGACACAGACTACGATAATTATGAATATGAAGATATGGATTCTGAAGATGATGATCTTAGACGAAATGCTGATTTAGCACGCCAATTAAATCCAGATCCAAATGTCTGTTACAGTATCAAACTAAGCAGTAAGTTCTTGATTTCAGCATATTTTTAGTTTCACATTGCCATTACTATATTGAAGTTAAACCTGACAAGTGAAATATAGTACTTACTATAGCAATGACACTAATCAATATGACCTCTAAATTTCTAATGACTTCTTGTCACAACTAACTTGTCTGCCCATAAAATTCGGATATAATTCGAAAAAGTTTTTGCTATTTTGATAAATTTGGCCTTCTTAATTAAAAAAAAAAACCTTTTGCGAGGTTATGTTGAGCAATTAGCTTGCCGATATTGTGGTAAAAACACGGGCCCATTATTATGCCCGAAAGTGTGGTTGTCACGTCTTTCTCTCTATAACGATCGAAATGAAACTGGTAAGCTCCTCTATGCTGTCATGCCTAAGTCGTTGAATATTCTGTCATCAAGGTAAAGATGGCGATAGATTTGGGATAAATAAGGTGCTGCACCGATTCCATTTTTTTCATTATTTTTGTAGTACTGGCGAAGTAGTCAGAGCTTTCAAGCTAATGTTCCGATTGCACAACGCCTTCTCTAAAACTACTTTAAGATAGCGTATCATCCTTCTGATGAACAGTAAAATATCGTCTCTTTTTACTTAGAGACACGTCAACCTGTTTCCTATTGATATGATCTCGTGTTCGATTTTATATTTCTGTTTATAATTCTTATAGTGGCAAATTGCGTTCTAAAGTCGATTTTCGAAACATCGGTGAAGATCAGAATATCGTTGCCATCGACGATGAAGTCAGCAATTCATTCAAGCCGGGTGATGCAATGTATTGTAATCAAACTTTTTGCACAAGAAAGGAATTAATGATCAAAATTTTGAATACAGCTACATACGTTTCCAACGCGACTTCTTTTTTTCTGTAATCGACCGTTTAAAGCTTCTACTTATGGAATATTCACTGCATAGTACTGTAAATGAGGAGTGGGCGAACAGAACGACACGTCTCCATTTTCTAAAAATTTTCAGAAATCGCTAAAAATGGCTTAAGTTTCTTAACTGATCACATTAACTTACTATGATTATGTCTGTTCACGCTACTATTTGAACTCATTCAGACCCGAAAAAAATATTTTAAAATTGTTTAATACTTTAAGAGAAAACAGGAAGAAAATGAACATGTGCCCTTTTGCAGGCATCAACTGGACTTGTGCCTTTTTGGTTTATCCCCTTAATGGACACATGCCTTTTTGCTAACCCCTTTAATTGACGTGTGCTTTTTTGCTAAACCATTTAATGGATATGTGTCTTTTTTTTAATGGAGCAGATCACATTTAAAATATTCGCAGGACATGTGCCTTTTGCAGGAAAACCTTCGCTTGGTATCAAAGAAGTATGACATCTATTGTTTTTTTGAAGTGGCTGAGATTGAAATTCCTTGAAGTTTAGTACAATCGACACGAATCTATCAACCAACCATGGACATATGCCGTTCTGTTCGCCCACTCCTCCAATAACGATTGCACAAGTTTTACCATAACCAAATTAATTCTCAAACCGTATTTGTTCTAAAATTTCACTATTTATTTTTTCCATTGCAGACAACGTAACAGAGATCACGAATCGAGGTTGTGTCACGCTTATACGTGGCAATAAAGCGCTGACTTGTCAGTCCTTGAGTAAGGGTATGCCGATTTTGGATTGTCTTGTTTGCGATACCAATGGCTGCAATTCGTATTCCAATCAATTTGTAGCCCCAACAGTTCAGCCATCAGCGAGCCAAGGACTAAGGGCCAATTTCTGGGTAAAAATATTTTCAGTTGCAGTTTTAATTGTTGCCATCATTATCAAGCCGCAAATATAAAAATTGTAATTTTTTTGTTGTCAAATATATATATATGTATTACAAAAACAAAAAAAAAATCAAAAAATGTTTTAATTTATTCAACTTTCAGTTATGTGTGTGAGGGAATATAAATTGGTTCAGTAATTACAAAAGTTTTATTAGCCAATGCTTAGAAAACTAAGTCCAAATGTTCCAGTTTAGTCCAATGAGTTTATTTTTTTACTTTGTTGGCTTTCAAACTTTAAAATATGACACGCTAAGGACGAAAGTGGTTGAAGCAAAAATCCGACACAAAAGAGGGATGAAAAAATAAGTACGAAACCGAAACATGTAACATATAGTTCAGAGCGTGAAAGGAATGGAAGATAACTGATAAGAAAACCGAGATAAAAATTGATCTCGCTTTTGTAATGAACAAAATTTTAGCTCATATTTGCTCCGGCTAATGTTTTGATTCATTCAAAATTTTGTTTTCATTTGAGCAGTGAAAAATTAAGTTAGGATCAACTTTTGTGTGGAAAAATATATGAAACTATTCTAAAAATTTGGGAAACTTCTTAGATAACTTGATTGTATATAAGTATCTTATTATATTTTCTCTATTCCGTTTTCGCTCTGACAGAAAATTATGTCATTTTTGCTCTGTTTCAGTAGTATATGCCAATTTCACAGTGAAGTAATATTGCAACCTTCTTTTGCCTGAACATTTAATTTGAATCAGTTTTATTCTAACGTGTCATATTATATATAAATTACATACTTTGCCTACATTACATCTTTTGGAAAACTAAAAAAGTTAGACCCGCTACACTACTAAGCCAATTTCAACATACGAAGCGATGTTTTCCTCTTTAGGGAAATTAGTAAAGGCGCCTTCAGATTTTCAATTTCTTTAGCTTTTTTATGATATTTGAAAATCTTCAAGATCGAAGTAATATATGTATATAGTACGATCAATCTCTGCCATTGCGTTGTCTATGAGGTATTAATTGAGACCCATTTGAGGCTGTAAAAAATTACCATCTACAATTTTATCGCGTCTGCCTTTTGTATTGCAAAATTTGTCCATACGTAATTAAGTTTTTTTTCAAAATTTTATGTTGTATACAGACAGATTGTAATTATTATGAAGACTACGTCATAATTATGCATTGAAAAATTGCAATATGTAAAACATGAAAAAAATTGAGTACTACATCATTTTAATGCGTCTGCCTTTTACCCGACTGGATCCTTTACTTATAAAAAACATAAAAAGAGAGAAGGCAGACTATTCAAAAGCAGCTTTTTCAAAGGCAGACGTTTTTAAGCACTTAAGGTGCATATTATTAAGAAAATATCTACATATATAAAATCAATATCGCAAAAATCTTGGTTTCCAAAATTTACTATTCTATTTTTTGGTCATTTCTATTATTTTTATTTTATTTTTCTGGCTGTGTTAAAGTTAAGTACCACCTACACTTTTAGTAAGTTATATGAGACATTCCACGCAAAATCAGACTCCATATTGCTTTTACAATTTTTATGCTATTTGATTTTATTTTAGTACTGGATGAGGCTAGATTTCTTAATGATTTTTCCTGAAAAATTGTTGATTGAAATTTATTACCCAGATTACCATACCGATATTCTATGCCTTTATACAATATATCAGAGATAATAAAAAATAGAAAATTTCTCGAGTCCATATGGTTGGTTTTTTCTCATACGGGAACTGACTTTTACCCGTACGTTTTCACTAATTCTCATTTATCTGCGTCCAAAAGTTGATGAGATATAATAATTTTGAATCATTCTTTAATATGGGGGCGTGCCATCGCCCTTTTTTCCAAACTCTATTTGACTAACCTTCCACAAACCATAAGAATACAAAATCTTATCCATGTGCGTCAAAAAGTTGCTGTGATATAAAAAATGTTGGCTTTATCTCATATCATAGGCGTAGCACCGCCCATTTTTTCAATGCAATTTACTTTTGATCGTACCTTTTGCATTTGTATGTACCAAGTCATTCGCTATTTTTCTAAACCAAGCTTTGCTTAGAACCTGCCACAGTCTATAAAAAGCATTTGAAATAGAATTATTAAAAGCCGGCTTTTAGTTTTCTCATATGAAAGGCGTGGCACCAGCCATTATTTTTATTCAAACTTATTTTTGCTCGTGCTTCTTATGCATGTACCAAGTCTCATTTGCATACGCCAAATAATTGATGAGACATGATAAATTTACCTTTTTTCATATTTAGGAGGGCGTGTCATCACCCGTTTTTGAAACCAAATTATGATAGGAACCTTCCGTAGATCATAGAAAACATTTTTAAAAAAATATTACTTCAAAGTTAAAAAAATATTACTTAAATCGATCAGAAGATACACATAGTAATAGTGACGCGTCAACGATTATATACTTATATAAAGATTAAAATATATACCTATTTTGGAAAGCCCGGAGGGTCAAAATTCTTTTAAGACTTATGGTTTTTTGAGAATTTTTTTCTCAGAACTATCCATAAAATAAAGTTGTGCTATTTGCTTGGGCAGATTTTTCCCTCTCGAACAATTTGACCCGCCCTAATGTACTTACATATGGTGAAATACCTTATTGAACTACTTAAATACTGAGAAGTTGCTTTATCCTAAGTCAAAAACTCGGTTGCATTCCCAGTGTGGTCCAGTGTGTGTAGTCAAAAAATGTTCGTTTCTGCAGACTTTTTCCGCGTGTTTGTAAAACTAAAAATTAAACTACAGGGTAATATTTCTGACGACAAATTCTAAAATGTTACCTGACATTTTGGCAGCTATATGTTTTTCTACTTATATTCCACAGCAAAACAAACCGATTGATTAGATGGCTCATTTAAGGTAAAGTAACCTTTAACTAGTTTTAATAATATAAGGCTTGTTCTTGGGGCGACAATTATAGCTCTTTTGAAACCAAAAACGTCCAGGACCGTAAGAGTAGGCATATACTAGTCTGAGCACTCCATTTCATGAGGTCTTACCTCATTAAACATATTTGAAAAAACCTCGCATATACTGAAGTAGTAGGTTTCTCATCATTTCAAAAAAATGATCTCTACGCAAATTTTTGCTATCACATGAAATTATACTTCGCAATGTCTCTATGTCATTGTGCTCAAAACAACCGTGATTGAATATTTTGGCAGATATTACGACTAAATTTTTGTACTCGACCAAAGTTGAATTTGCAGTTAACACGAATTGGATTGCTTAGTTTTTTCCATTTTTTTGGTGTCTTATTACGGCCACAGTTTATTGGCTTCTTAAGAAGGCAATAAATAATTTATAGCTCTTTTCATGGAATTGATTTATCATTGCTCGATATACATCCATAGCTGGTACTTGACTTCTGAACATTAGTAAACAAAAAAAAAAAAACTTAATCATCACTGCTGTCATTTGCGATACGCGTGAAACATCAGGCAAACTGATTGATATTTTACTCTATACAAAAATCAAATAAAACTCCGTTGAAATGTTCGATAAGACCTTTAATCTTAACAAACGGAATTTATAGCACGCTTAACATTATTTTGAACATTGATCGTTGATGTTTTAAAATGTAATGTTATTAGATTTTAGATTGGACTACTTAGTACCATTAACAACATCGAAAACACACGTTCGGCAAAAACGGAAAACCAAAAAAAAAAAACAAAACTGAACGGAAGATATGAGGTTGAAAATAGAAGGAGATTAAAATAAGCTCTACCTTTTGAGATATTTAGTAGGACTTCATTATACTTATAAACTTTCGTTTTGGAAATAATCTGGGAGATGGGTAGCGCATTTTAAAAATTGCTATAGTTTGCTTGTCGAAGTTTTAGTTTTTGGACTATGGTCTGAAACTAATGCTCTGAGCACCAAACTATTGGCTTTTTTTTTTAGTTTTATCACATGGTATACCCATGCAATGTCTTAATTAAATTGAATAAGGTGGTGTCCCGATTATTCCTAATTTTTGGGCGTTGGTGTGTCTGTTTGTGATAGCGTAATTTCTGAACGAGTAGATCGATTTAGGCCATATTTTTTTGAGTGTTTCATATGGTCTAGGGAGGCATAATTTGGTTTGGAAAAATATAGGCGATGACACGCTTCCCATATAAATCCGAAAAATGGACAATGACACGCCCTCCAAAATCAATTTTATTATATCTGATCAACTATTTGACGCAGATGAATGCGACTTGGAATATATGTATGTAACGGGTGATCCAATAAGAGCTTCCTACTTTTGTTGTAAGGCCCATAATCCGAAATTTAAACGTAAACCAATATCAGCCGTCTTCAATTCTTATACGAGCTGTATCTTATAGGCCTTCAGACCAAGATAACGCCTCAGGATACGCCACAATGATCCATAAGAGATGTCCAAAGCGTGAGATCGGCGACGAATCGATAGTTCACGATTTTCATGAAGACTTTCTGCCACTGCAGAAATATTCTCAAAATTACGGGCTGTATGCACTCTGGTTGACTGATGAATGTCCAATAGTGTAAAATTGGTTCGAATTTTGGTGATGGTGTTACGATTAGTGCGCTCAGTTGGACGCTCATACCGATGTTGAAGAACTTCTCTGACTGATGATTGATTTTGGTAGTAAGTTTCCACAATTAATAAACGTTGTTCAGGAGTAAGTCTTTTCATGATTGAGTCGTATTGAATACTGAACACAAACGTCATATGGATAAGCCGTTTGACACATGACAGCTATCAAATAACCCATTTGGAAGAGAGACCTCGTATTGGTTCATCCTTTATATAATAGGTACGATTAAAAGAAAGTTTTAATAGAAAAATGGATGGTGTCACGCCTATAATATTCGAAATACCAAAAATTTGGTTTCACTGGGAAAATGGGCTGTTTCGCTTTTGCATTCCATATCATGAGTTCACATAACATCACACCACCTATCGGAAAGTGCAGAACAACGTCTGCCTGGACACTAGTTTTATTATATAAAAACACCAAAAAAAAAAAAACATAGTCCAGTCTATCGAATTCATAATACGCCACCAGATTTGTTGAAGAGTGAAAGGTTTCAGAAGTGTAGGAAAGTTTCCATCTACATATTATGTTTGTGTGCGCTCTTATCAGTAGATGAAAAAACACAAACCTTTTTCATGATATCGCAATTGTAAGACAAATCAATTCATTTGGTAATTTCGATATAATTAACTGCTGATAACGAAAGCTCTTCTAAAATTATACACTTGGGTCATTTCTGCTTCTTACATTTTATGACTTCTTTTTATCAGGCCCATAAGTATTTAATTAAAATCATGACTTCACATACGTAATTGAGTTTTCAAATAGTGGGTTAATTGATTTATGAGCTACTAACCGAACACCTTTGATTTGATTAATTTACAGCGGAGATACAATTTTTAAGCAATTGAGAAATTAAAACGTAATTCCATTTTTCTGATAATTGTCGTATGCAAGAAACTTTTCGGCGTTATATCAAAAGCCAAATTAGGAAACTTAGTCATAAGGAATGAGCACGCAAAAAATGTAATTTTTGTGTTTTACGTAGTCTCAAAAGATTGGCCGTATCTTTGTTGATGCTTTTGACAACAATTTCTGACTTAATAATTCAGAACATTTTTGTTAACTTAATTAGTTAGTAATGCATTTGTATATCCCGGAAGTTTTATTTTATATTTCATTACACAACGAGTTGTTGCGTTACAAAAAGAGGAAACATTTGGTTCACAAATATATTTTGAAACGCTTTATTTTAATGTGTTGAGTATTTCCGAAACAGGCAATTCTGGTTTTTTGTTTCCTCTGTTACCAAAATACTACAAACAACTCGTATTTTCCTAAAGACGATGGATGAGTAATGTTGTAAAATGTTATTTTATTTATATTTGTTTTGACATTAGTTTTTTGTGATTTTTATAAAAATGATTGATAACCAAAATTTAATTATGAAATGATAGTGCTGTTATCAACAAAAATTTTGAATGTCGGAACATCTCAAGTAGCGTGTATGGAAAAGTGTGTGTAAAGGGAAGTGTCAACTGTAAAGCATTTGCAGATTGTTGATGGTCATGTGTCATAATTACGGCTACCCTAGCACTTGTTCCCGTATTGCGAAACAAGTGGGTGACTGGTTATGAGTCATAACTTATGACCAATAACTCGAGAATAACTCATTCATTAGTAGAAAAATATATTAAGACCAATGTTATAGATTAGATGAAGGCACATCGATTTTATGCCCGATAAATTTCCGGATGAGAGATTTCACCCCATTTTCATAGTTTCAAAACTACTAATGACCGTCTCCTTTTTCGTAAAACTACGGTTTTAATGAAACTTTTATAATAACATTGCTCGAATAATCTGAAAACCGAAGGTAACTATTTTTGGATCAAAATTATAGTGCTTGTTGGAAACTTTAAAATGGTTAAAGGAGAGTTAAGTCTTGTCGTATGGAGATTTTTCGGGAAAGAAATCGATGTGTGGTTATCTCCTCCACAACATTGGTCTTAACATATATTTATATTTGTGGCTTACTTTCCAAGTTGTTGAGCAAAAATTTTTCTCGTCAACCTCTCAAAACGAGGTACACCACTATTCTGGTGATTGAGGCTTAATTCGGTTACCAGCCATACTTAAGCTATCAATTTAAAAAAAAAAAAAAGCGGAAGGAAATGACTGAAAATTACAACGCTACATCCAGGAATAATATATCACAACGCCCTAAACTTAGTTCTTTCCACGTTGCAGCATCCACCAACTTTTTTAATAGTCAGAGCAATTGAAACAGATTAAGATTTGAATGCCAGTCACCGGGAATATG
The DNA here is from genome assembly GCA_963680825.1 of Meiosimyza decipiens. Classification (NCBI taxonomy): domain Eukaryota; kingdom Metazoa; phylum Arthropoda; class Insecta; order Diptera; family Lauxaniidae; genus Meiosimyza; species Meiosimyza decipiens. The sequence goes on from OY804260.1 coordinate 51,566,292, forward strand.
TGGATCTTTTAGTTCACTAGCTTACACTAGGTTAGGTTAGGTTAGGTAGGAGTGGCAGTCAGTTACGAAAAACTGACTCACTTAGACCAAACATGATCCGTTGTGATACCACAGGGTGTTTTACTATACCCGCTCGTTGAACCAACCAGAATTCGTTATGAAACTAAATAGCTGACCTATACTGACATGTCTAAGGTCATCCAGGTCATCAAATAAAAACAACCCAAGTGCTTTGTGGCGTTTTCTAGCAAGTGCGGGACAGGAGCAGAGAAGATGTTTAATATTTTCCTCTTCCTCCACATCTCCACAACTTCTACAGAAGTCAAAGGACCTAACACCTAATCTCTCCGCATGTCTGCCGATGAGGCAGTGGCCAGTTATGACTGCGACAACTGACGAGACACTATGTCTAGTGCGAGAAATTAGTTCTGACGAACGCTTAGCATCCCATTTCGGCCAGATTTGCCTAACTTACACTTAGCTTACACTAAAAGTATACCATTAATGAGAGGTATGTTTTCATGTGAATTTTTTCCACTGAATTGAAAAATCAAGGTTAGAAAACGTTTGTTAATTGTTCGGAAAATGCTGCACGTTGCCAATGACCTTGAACTTGGAGCATATCATTTTTAGGATTATGCTGAGCATGTGTATACATAAATGTATATGTATATTTCAGGGAAGCGTTCGTACCCTCTAAACATTTTTTTGAACTCAAAAACGGCATTTAGTTTGATGCACCTAACAGCGGCTTTGCTGGCCACAGCAATTTTACAATAAGTCAGGGTAAGTATTCGGCCTTCGGGCGCTAATCAGGACTTACGTCTTCCAATATGTCCAACACCGGCTTCGCGGCGGCCTTCCGTTCAAAATTGAGCGCTATACTAAAGAACACCGTACAGTGCTTTGTATAGTGGAAATAAATTAGAAAAGTTTTGGTCTCCAAATAGCACAACTGTGTCTTAACTTTAAAAACATATATTACTGAAACAGAAAGTTTGCAAATTTCGAAGTACATTTGTTAAAAAGTGTTTGATTATAATAGGAAGCACACTGTTTGCGACGTTCGCAGGTTTGATCTAGGATGCTGCAATTTTGGGAGAATTTTTCTTCAAACCCGATTTATGAGACCGAAATTGAATTGAAATTGACAACGACGAATGCCCCCTCCCATACCACTAAAATACCTAAAACGCTATATCTTGGTGCCTAAGTAAGGTTTTCGTAAAGTTTCAGCGAAATTGGACACAAGCTCGCCGTTTACCGGGTTTGCGTTAGGAAGCTCAAATTTTGGAACAATTATTTTTAAGCCTCAAGCTAAAATATAGACACACAAAATTAAGCACATCTACAAAATTTTCAAAATAAACACCCCAATTTACATAAATATACATATCTCAAAGAGATAAATAGGTTGGTGAACTTGGTTTCTGGCGCTTATAAGGTTTTGCTTGCATGGGAGCTGTCACTCACTTTTTTCAATCCAAGTCTATATTTTGTCCAGAACTGGCCTGTATCATCAAATATTTTTGTACCAAGCTTGGTGAAATGTGATGGATATTCCCTATTAGAAAATATTTCTGTTTTCTGCTAGTTAGATTTCTTAGAAAATATTTCTACATTGCAATCAATTTAAAATAATTCTTCGCCCACCAGCTAAGCACAACGGTGAATCTTAAAGAATCAGCAGCAGCGTAGCAACACCTTTGCGGGCCCAGGGCGGCAAGACGTTACGGTCTTTAACTACTGCAAATTATTTTTGAAAATAATACCAACTATTTTATTAATTTTTTTGTGAATTCGATCTCATCTTTGCTCTTTTTTTCTTTTTTTATTTACTCAACAAACTCCACTAATCTACACTGATGACCTTTTTCTTACTCAAACTGAACAACTTATTATTAGTTATCGTTTCAATTGAAGTAATATATATTCTTATAGAATTATTTGGAGGCCCCTTATTAGGAGGCAATCATGACCCCCCAGAACCACATTCATTGATGGTCGTTTTCATCAGCTGTTAAAGTAAAAATAAGTGTGCAATATTTTAAAGAATGTAAATGAGTTAGTTGCAATTTTTTTTTTAGTTTTATTATTGTACTCGTATGAAATGATGTAGGTATGAAAATAACTATTTCTGTTTCATGATTTTCTTTTATATATATTTTTTTTTTTTCAATTATCGTGCATTATTCGAAAGTGTTCATGCAAGTCGTTGAAGTTCTGTCAAGTTTTATTATTGTTTGTTATTATACTTAATTGCAAGTGGCTGAATTTCTTTGAAATGAATATTTAAATTAGTTAATACCTCTCAGTTTATATGATTTTTTTTTTTTTTTTGAATTTATGGTTATATCTGTTTATCGAATTCACTGAATGCCCACTTCTTCCTATATCGTCAGTTTTGTATGAACTGCAAGATGAAGAAGACGTTCACCTAATAGTGTATACATTTAGAAAATATGATAAGTTAACGATGTTTAATGTAAATCTAAGAATTTAAGATATAAATAATACAGAAGTTTTCTTTCATGATAACTTCATATAACATTTAAAATAAACTTTTCTGACAGAGATCTCGAGCGGAGCTAAATTCTTCTTGAAAAAAAAATTTTGGTATTTTTTATCACGTCAAAGACTTTTTTATATGCAATTAAAATTTGCTTAACAGGAAAATCAGGTTCCACATTCGAAATTTCGAGAATGTATTGGATTTAGAGTCGGACTGTATTTTTTTAATTTTTTTTTTTTATTTTTTGGATATCGAAGGTGTTTTAACCATATACCCCAAAAAATATTTAAATTTTCTTAAAAAACAGTTCATTCAGACTTTCTGTACGCCTATTCACCCAAATGTATTAAATATGCGTCAAATGTAATATAGTCAAAGGCGTGCACATCAGGTGCCCAGGAACAAATTTTCGATATTTTCGCCATAAATCTCGTTTACCTCAACAAAAAAAAAAAAAAAAAAAATCGGAGAGGTCCTCTCTTTTGACATTCATAAGCTCTACCAAACTTAAATATATTTCATTTAACATTTAAAAATCTCCATCTACAAATTGAAATTTACTACAGCGAATCATTTAATGAAAAAAAGAAAACTTCTTACTTTCGACTTTCAAAAACCCTAGCAAAATTAGATATATATCACGCTCATTTTGCCGCCCCCAAACTTTGCACCAGGGGCGACCGCGCCCTCGGCCCGTACACTACTGAGCCCAGTCATTTAAGAGGGAAAATGGGTCGAATCTCGGAATGAATGATAACAAGCTGTAAATTTGTAAAAAGCATTATTTTGACATTTCATAAGTTGACTCAAAGGTCTCAATAAATATAGTGTAAGCATGTCAAGCTATTCAAGGTCAAAGGTCACGGAGAGCGTTTTCTTTTTTGTAAATATACTGTTTTCTTTGCTCTGAATGACACTTGGAGTTATTAGAAAAATGGTAGAGCATAAAGTTCTCTAGAAATTTCTTGATCTAAGGCAATATTTTATACATTTGATCGTTGTTGAGACAGAGCGCAAAGAGTGGGGAGCATTTAGTTTACACTGGAGACTCTTTGAAGGGAGTGGCACAACCCTAAATATTAATTTTTACAGCGTCATATCTTGCGGACTATGCAAGATATTGCAATGAAATTTAGTAAACGAATTCCGATCATAAATATCTAAACTGTACCAAAAGTAGGTGGAATTGGAAAAGTGGGCATGGAACTCTTCAACAATTGAAAATTCTGATACAAAATTATACGATAACGCTTTATCCCGAGAAGGGTCAAAAGTATAAAATATTGCTCAAGACTAAATTTTTTAATAACTCCAAGTGTCATTCATAGCAAAAGTAGCGAGTTACTTACAAAAAGCCGGTTTCACAACCTTTGACTTTGAATGCTGCGCTGCCACGCCCCTAACAGGAAAATACGATTGCATAGCTAAACTAATACATGGACAGATTTTAATGAAATTCGATTTGGAGACAGATCGAATCATAGGAAAGGTTAATAGAGATATGAAGTACTTTAAATGGGCTTGTAAGCACCCCTAATGGGAAAAATGTCATATTTTAGCCGCTTCGCAAAGATTGATGACATTTGGTATAGTGATAGACTGCTTCTTGAGTAACGAAATAAGTTTTGGTGTGGCGGTTCCACGCCCCTTTGAGGACAAAACGTTTCACTGCTAAATGATTTGACTAATCTGTTTAGATGAAATTTGGTACAGAGATAGGTAGAACACTGAACACAGCTAAGCTCAAGAACTGATTTTCATGAAATTTGGCGTGGAGATAGATTGAACTCTGAGGAAACGTACTTACTTTTAAGTGCGTGGTGCAACGCCTCTAACAGGAAAATATGTTTTACAGCCAAAGTAATGGACTCATGGAAGGGCTTAGATATTTTTTTTAGTTTAATTTTATTCCGATGTTGTGTCCCCCAATAGGACTGGACTACTAAAAATACGTTCATTGTACGGAATGTACTAAAATTGAGTCCAATATATGTATATGATTTACGTATATATGTCACAGGGAATGTACTCAAGATGACAATAGTGGCTTGAGATTTTCTAGCAACAGTGATTTCCAGCTCAAATTTCAAGGGTGCTCGAACTGCCAGGAGATATTAATGGTAAGGTAACAGAAACTCATTTATGACAAAGGTGAAGTGTATATTTCCAATCAAATATAACAAAATTGTATAAAAAGAATTTGATGGTGAAAAAGCATCGATAAGTTTCAAAGAATTATATTTTTATATTTTCTCGAATAAGCTATCAAGTATCAATCCATTTACTACAGCAACAAATGCACTTATCTAAGGATCTGAGTAATAGAATACCAGAAAGTCAATTTCAAAAAATATTGAATGTATCAGACAAAATTTCAATACTCTTCCAGAGCTATGGTTCTTAACTCAAAAACACTTAATAAAAATGTTTTTGTCTGTCTTTAAGTGATTTCCAAAATCGTTTTTCGACAAAATCTAAGTTATATGTAAATTTCTAAAGTAAAGAAAAAGAACTGGATTTGCATTGGTAAAAGTACTTTGGAATTGTGGCTTTTGTTAGCCAAATAAAAAGTCCCGTGACGAATTCTTCTACTCCATGTTAATTGGAATATAATGAAAAAAGTTTTAAAATGAACAAAACAACAATCCGTAAATTAAAGTTTTATTGCGAGTAGTTCTTGTAAGGTTTCGACCAAAGAGAATACGTCTAATGAATATCGGCTTACGCAACAATAGCAGACTACATTTTCAAAATCACAAAGGTAAACAAAACGATCAAATGATATTTTTTAGAGACGAATCAGACACAACCGAATTTCAATTAACACCATCAGCTTGAGCAAAAAAAAAAGTGTTTGTATTTACCTGAGTTATTTGCAAATATATATGAAATATCGCATACAAATCTACAGTCAATGCGAACTATGGCGAATGCATTACTAAGCCAACTACAAATTTTGCCGTACTTCAACGGGTTAGTGGTAGAACAACAACCTTTAAAACAGAATTGAAGCAAAAAAAAGAAACAACATTAATTAGATCAAATGAAACACAACAACAATTTGCCACTTTCATAAAATAATAGCAAAACAATTGACCTTAACACTAATTGAAGGAAAAACTAAACTGAAAAGTTGCTAATTAAATGCTTCACTGCCTTTATTCGCCTGTGCTGTCGATAAGGCAGTTTATGCCTACGCATTGCAACTTTGCTTATCCAATAACCAGTGGCTTCGTCAGCGTACGTATTGAGTCAGCCAATAGATACGCGTAACAAGCGCTAATTACAATAAACACAATCACATGCATAAATTAAATTAAATTTTTTTATCAGCACCACCCGCCAAAGTTTATAAAGTTGGCAGGTAGCACTGATAACGCGCAACACTGAGTCAAATAAAACATCGTCGTGTTATCGACATAGAAGGTGGCCGGCTGGCTGGCTATGCAAATCTAACGCTTGCGGTTTGCGTGTGTGGGGCAACAACTATAAACAATTGAAGTTATTTTAAAATTTTTAATTTATTTTGGTCAAAATCTGTCGACAGCTGTTGATAAAAACCAGAGAGCCAAAGAGAATTAACAATTTTTCGTTTAACATAATTCAACTCAAATTTTGTATGCCCTACACGCTTTGATTTGTAGCGTTTTCAGGAAATGCGAGCGTTCGAAATGCCATAAGAGTTGTAAACTCTTTTTTTAACTGATTCTAATTTTGTGATGTTAAAGCTCAACACAGTTTTTTAACACCCGAAAGATTAATTGCTACATTATTTAGTTTTTTTAAATTAAAAACACACTTTTCAGTGTTTTAAAATTAGTTACATTTATTGTTCACAATAATTCACAAAACTGGGCTGGTCGTCTGAGGACACGATCTGGAGATGGCAACAGAAATTCTGTTGAATATTTCACTGATACTCGTTCATATGTAGTTTGCAGTATTAACTTATTGATTTGCATATATATGTACATATGTCAATTTTGATCCATCCCATACTTTGCATATCATTTCATATTGTGTTTTGTTCTAGAAATTGTAAGTACTTTTAAAACAAATGACATTCCAAGGTCGCTGTAACATTTTGAAAGCTTTTTTCTTCTTATTTAATCTTATATTCATAACTTTGGGGGCGGTCGCCAGGGTGCAAAGCTTGCAAACTATAAAATTAATTGTAAAACAACGTATTTTTCTTGAGATGGTTCTGTTTAGGCCGCTATTTTGAATTTCAAAAATGATGAAGCACAGCTGTGTAGCAAGAACTTTGCCAAGGAAAAAGTCTGATATATTCAGCTCAAAGTGTGGACTTGTGAGATGGAACAAATTTTAAAGGTACTACCACTGAAGGCAGTCATCATAACAAGCCGTATTGCTATATTGGCAAAGCTCGTTGAAGGGCATGGCACAACCCACAATATTTATAAATGTTCTAATAAGAGAATTAACAACGTAGTCGTTATGAAATTTCTCATAGTAGATATACTTGCTATTAGGTATCTCATGACCAAAAATTAATGGAACAGTATCAGTGGGCGTGGCACCTCCCATACAAGAAAAAAACTTTAAATGTTACAATATCTATGAGTGATCTTAATAACATTTGGTACAGAGATGTCAATTACTATAAATTTTGGTGTTAAATGGATTCCGAGGGGATTTCGTTAGTGGGCGTGGCACCTCCCATACATCCGAAAAACGTTTAATGTTATATTTAGTGTACTGTGGGAGTAATTTTCTTTAAATTTGGTGTAGAGGTGTCAGTTACTAAAAGCTGTGATATTAAATGGATTTCAACGGAATTGCGTTAGTGGGCGTGGCACCTCCCATAGTGTATTAAGGGAGTAATCTCTTTTAAAATTTTTGTTCCAATCGATAGAAAAAGCTCGAAAAATAGTTTTCGACACTATTAAGAGCGGCTCCGGACCCTGGAAAAGACGCGATTTTTTAGCTTATGTGCGATTTTTATAGAATCGCACAATTTAAATATTTTCCATAATTTTTCAACATTTTTAACCCTTATGCAACCTTTTTCAATATATTGCATATTTTTTCGACTTTTTCAACCTCAAATCGAAATGCGGTCTTATTTATGAATCATTATTTTTTTTAGAATTTACAACTTAAAGCTACCGTTATGAAAGCAAAAATCGCTTAAATCGGGCAAATTTTTTTTTCGGGATAAAGTATGTAAATTGATTATAGCACCCTAGGTATGTTCTTGCGAATATAATGAAAGGTAGCCACTCGCTACCTTTGAACAATATTCACTAGAATTCATGAATCATTTCCAAAGGAGTTGACATTATTGTAGAAGTTGTTGAGCTTAAAAATACATTAGGAATGATGTACATATTGAAAGCAAAAACTAACAAGCAAAAGTTGTGTCTTTAATACCGACAATATGTGCTTTGATTGATGAGTCATCTCATGTAGAATAATTCTTGTTCAGTGATCATGGTAATAAACTTTAAAAAAGTGTCCCTCGAGGCAATGCCATCGAGGAAGTGAATAAAAGGAACATTTAATTACTTAAATATTTTGAAAGTTTTCGTCAAAATGGTCATATGTCTTACTCCTTACATCTGAGAAATGGCTCTTTTACTTCAATTTTGGTATTTACTTACTATGCCGAAAATCAATGGCATATATGTATGTTTTTATAATAAAGTTTAAAAAATTATCTTTTAAGAAGCAAAGTGAAATATGAACATTGACCATATCAAATAAGTGAACACTTTTTAATCGAAATTGCAAGAATTTTTGTAGAGGCAAAACTATAGACTAAGAATTTCAAAAACTTTGACGATTCCTGGACTGCGTTCCAAGAAACTTGGTGTTCAATCCTAAGGAAAGGTGTCAAAGGCTATGGAGAGCTTGAGCCAATATACGAAGCGGTCATACAAAATTAGGGACTTAGGACAGAATATTAAATGTACTAAATCATTTACATGCAGTTAAGAAAGTTTTCAAATTCTGGCATTTGTGCTATTTATATGAGCATCAAATTATGTGAGTCATTTCTTTTACATAATTGAAAATTATTTATTTTGATTAAAATTGTTTTTGCTTAAGTTAAACTTATAAATCTCAATAGTTCTGGAAAAATAAGTTCCTTTCAATAAAATTGATTTTTTAAAACTTAAGAAAAGATGTGCTATTTATTTGATCATGGCTGTATGTGTACTTATTTATGTAAAAATTTTTGTGTTTGGCAAATGAAAATAATATATTCATCGTTTGAAAGGTTTTGCCAATAACATAAATTATTAAAATCGGTTATCAGCTATTAAAGACGTCGTCAAAATATGTCTATTTACCCCAATTTTTCAATATTCATTTACAACTAATGCAGTCAAATACAAGCAATTTTGAGTGTTTTCTATGATATTTAATATATTAAAAGCTTCAGTGGCCAAAAACTGTTCTTGTGCTTGCCATCAAGTAAATTCATGCACTGTTCAAAATCAGTAGTGTGGAGATATATTTTGACCTGCAGAAGAGTCTCCCACATAAAAACTAAAATTAAAAGTTTTTAAAAAAGGTTTTCAAATTGATATATTTAGCATAGATAAAAACTCATCTTATGTCCAAGTATTCTAATGATAAATTATAAAGTGTTAGAAGCGCAGTTTTCAATCGCTGTAGCCTCAAGGAAGGACTTGTGATAGGGGCTTTTGAGAGTTAATTAATGGTATTTAGTGCTCCCTTAAGATTAAAGTATTGACTACGGTTTTTGCAAATGATATAGACATAAATGTCATTCCTGAAGTAATTGATTTTATATTTCGTCGCTTGGTCCTCCGTATATAGTTTACTATCACAATACTGGAATAAAATATATTCTACAAGAAAAGACCTTACAAACAAAGCTGATATTGTTGGCTTTGAGAATACAACTTTACTTTCAGAGCATGATACAATTTCATAAGTTTTTACAGGCTTTTGTTTTATTAATGTGTGCTATGTCAGCTCTTAGACTGATTGCCACTCCTACATATGCCAGACTCTAAGATTTTTTTTTTTTTTGAAAATTAATTAGGGAGACTACCGCGTGTACATCAAATTTATATTCACTCTGATTAGAATATTTAATAGAATTCTGATGAAGATAGATTGTTATATATACAGGCGTTACTCTCCACAAAACTAGAAGTGATGAGTTTGTATGTACTCGTATATCCCCCTTATATCATCGGTGGTAAAAATAAAATATGAAAACTCAAAACAAAAAAAGTGATTAATGAAATACAAAGATTAATAAACTGATTTAGATTTTCTTAAAAACCGCGAATTATAATGTTTTGTTTGAATTGCATGTAAGCTTATTTGGAAAAATCTTTATTTATAATTATGAATTGTAAAATTACATTCCCAGAAAATCGCCTAGTTTTGCGAAAACCACTTAAAGTAAAATTAAACTAATTCCCCACTGAAAACTAAAATAAACTGAACTTGATATAAACAAATACCACTCATTTCCAATGTAACAAGGGCATTTTTTTATGTGACGCACTGAATTGAATTTTAAGGTCCAAGTCTGTGTGGTATTTCCTTGCAGTTGAAAAACCACAGTGATAATTCAAAGAGCAACTGTGTAGAATATCTCACATTCGGGCTTAAGCGCTTACCACTTTACATACCGTTCTCAAATCGTATTACTGCGCTCAGCAGTTAAAGTTTGTGTGCCGCTCTCTGTTTTTCAAATAAACCGCTTAGCCGACGATCGCGTCAGTTTTGCGAATTACGACTTGAGAGCGTAACTCCAGTTAAACGAATCGACCAGAAGCGCTGAGCATGAGCTGTTGTTGTTGTTGTTGTTGTTTTTTGTTCATATTATTCAAACATTTCTTAGCGTGCTTTATTTTTACCATATATCAAGATATGTCGTTTACTGTTTTTTTATTTAATTTTTGTTTTTTTTTATTTTGCACATTATCGACTCTCGTGCGCGCGCTCATCGATTAAATATATAAAAAGTTTCATTTAAATCACAAGATTTTCAGTTGAACTTTTGAATTTGTAAACGGCGGTAGTCTGAAAGGATCAACAAAATAAATAAAATAAAATAAGAAATTTATAAATATTTCGAATAAGAACAATTTCTTGAAAATATTCAAGTGCACGTTCTACTGAGTGATCGTCGATAAAGCAGTGCTGAAGAATAAGTGCATTTAACTCGAAACGAAAGTGAAAAATTCACGAACATTTTGAATAAATCTGCAATAACAGATTTAATTTCAAAAAAAAAACTTTGTTTTAAATTTCAAATAAAAACAACGCAGTGCCCGTTTTGTATATAAAAATGCATTCCAAAAGCAGTTTTTTAATCTTAAGTACCACAGCCTTGCTGTTGCTAGTGACCAAAGGTGATTTTTTCTTTTTTTTTATAAAAAAAATATAAGTTCTTATATTCCTTGAAAAATTAACTATTTTTTAAAACTATATATTTTTGTTTTTTCGTTTAGGACTCGAAATTACATTTCGGTTTTATCATTGTTACCAAAATATCGATAGTGTCAATTGCATAAATCATTTGTGTCAAAACTTTCAAATACCACGTTTAGATATGCTCACGTCATTTATTTATAAGCATATGCCCGATAATTCGAAAAAGACACCATAAATTATGCATTAAATCACACAAAAATAACTTATCACTGGAAGTACGTACTTGAAATCATTTCGCATTAAATTGCGATTAAGTTTTTAGTACGAAGCGTCAAGTTACATTTAGCTTGGGGGAAAATTATAGTTTTATAGCTGAAGAAGATTTACAACAATGTTTTATGCAAGATAATATATATTTTTTCAATTAAGTTTTCATGAAGTGGGCCCACAAGCCTTTGCGTTACATGAACTTACGGCAAAAGGTGATCACATTTTGCATTATTATACGTAGTAAAAATGGTTTGAGTGTCACATGTGCTCTAATTTTTTAAGCTATGTTATGGATAGGCAAATATTTGAACCTAAAGTTTACGAGATATGTCGATATATCCAAAAACTTAACCGATTTGTGGTTTTTTGATAACAAGAAGAGTCAAAATAAAAAATGAGCTACAAATTGTACACCCAATCTGTATGAAACTATAAGACAGTAATGCAAAGTTTGCAACAAATATCACTTTTCTGAATGAGACAAAATTAATAATGAAATTCATAATATCTCGAAATTATATCTATGACTTCCTGGCGCTATATACCCAAAACTTGATGTTTTTCACAAGATTTGATTTCACATTTGTCATAACATTTGTTCAGAATGTTCAATAAAAAGGATCAAATTAAGAACCCACAGAAAACGTAGCGAATTTCCGTGTCGATGTGGAGGCGTAAATTGATCTACAAAATATTGTGTGTGGACTTACCTACCTGCATCACTTTTCCTTATCAATTAATGCTGAAAGGAAATTTTTGTGAAAGATGTATGAAATGTATACTTTTTTATTGTTTTTATTATTGTGCATTAGGCGGGGTCGGTCTCCATACAAAAAAAAAAGTATTGAAAATCCACCCCCTATTTGAAAGCATACTTTGGAAGTATCTAGGAAACAAACAACAATTTTGTTCTGGACCACTCTAAAAACTAACAATATGGTCTTTTGTCCATAGCTTCGGCAGGTGGTGTCCTATGTTTAAATTTTGATGTTTTGATTTTCAATTAATTCCATAAAAACTTTTGATTTTAAGAAATCTTATTATCCAGACATTGCACTTCAACATTGAACTGCTATAACTACTTTGGTTTGTAAAGTTAGTAAATCGCTTTGTGGATATGGGGATACGGACCTGAAAAACTGCGTTTTACTCGTGGAATATGACTTTAGATATCAAAACAAAGTCCATGCAGATAAAAATTTAGTACTACTTGAGCCCAAAACAACAAAACATTATTTATTAACATCGTAAATCACTTGCCGAAGCTATTAAGAAAAGACCATGTTGGCAGTTTTAGAGTGGTCCAAAATAAAATTTTTGGTTGTTTTCTAGATACCTAGCTTTCAAATAGGTGGTAGTTTGTGGACACTTTTTTTCGACCCAGCCGTTTGTACATTCTTTAAAGATAAGTCAAGACATTGACAAATTTCACGAAATTTCCTTATATAATTTGCAATATTTTAAATTTCCCAAATAAAAATGATAAGTAGTTTATTATTTATTTTGGAATTAGCGCATTCGTTATATAAGGAATTGTGATTTATTAGCCCCTGAGCATTTTAGCTATGTATATGCCACTGTCTGTGTATGCAGTAAACAAAAACACATCAAAGTAACATTCAAAGAACAAATATTGGAAAAAATTGTCACATAACTCATTCATTAAAATATAAAATACCAAAAAAGATAACACGAAAATATTTTAATTCATGAAGATAAAAACTAAAGGTCAATTGAAATACGCCCAAAAATGCATTGATAACAAAAATTATTTAACTTTTTCGACGGATTAAAATTTTTGGGATTTTTTATTATGATATTGAGAAAAAAAAAATTACAGATTTTTTATTTAAATGACGTAGTTGGTAATAAATATTCAAGACAGAATCAGAATAAGTAAATATGTAGACAGAAGAAAAAAGTGGGGGAAAACCTGTTTACCAGAATCAAATTATTTGCACTGCATATTAAAAAGGTCGTTTTGTAAAAAAAAAAACTGGATTTATTAAGAATATTTCTTGAAATATGAGAACAAGTGAGTGTCAATAGTAACGCAATACTAAACAAAACATTTGAATTTTATATAACTGATATAAAGGGTGATTTCTTAAGCGTTTGTTATTGAAAATTGAAAAAAGAACACAGAATTTGCAAAAGTGAATGAAATATTTATTTGGAGCGATACATCAATTCCTTAAATTTACTTTTTAAAGATTATTTCTTGTAAGTGTTTCATGTGGCTACGCCTGAGCTGGCTCATCCGGAAACTCCAATTTTGGCATGTTGGCCGGTATAAAAATGTGACTGGCTTGTCCCTGTATACGAGAGACTTCACGTCGCTCCACGAAAAATAGTCTAGTGGGTTCAAATCGCATGATCTTGCCGGCCAATTGACTACTTCAAAACGTGAGATTAATTGCTCAATAAACTGGCTCTCAATAGGTCCATGGTATCGCGTGCCGTGTGGCATGTGGCACCGTCTTGTTGAAATCACATGTCAATCAAGTCCAATTCTTCCATTGTGGGCAAAAAAATGTCGGTATCATTATTTTTGACACATCGCGATCTTCATTGACACAGGCCGGTACGCATTCTCCGCATACGGATTGGTATATTAATGTCCAAGAAAGTGAAACCGTTGCGAAATTCGGTCACAATAACTTGAATAGCCTGTTCAGTGGGTCGATTATGTATCCAAAATATGGGCATAATTTGCAAAATACATTTCTCACAAAACACGAATTTTGATAATAAAATTCAATGATTTGCCAAGGCTGTTTGTTTTTTTATCTATTTGCAGTAAAATGGCAAACCCTCTTGAGCATTTCTGGTGTTAAAAAATGTTTCGAATCACGCGTAAAAAGGCAAAAAACTTACGCTGAAAAATCAAATAGCAAAAAAATCACCCATTACATAGTTGACTCAGTGGAGATGGTGCAAACAAATTTTGGCTTTACTTCATCAGAAATTGGCCCGAAACTTTTGGCATTTCATATTGAAGAGTTCAGGACGAAACAACTTAAAAAAGGAGAATTGCACTTGGCCTATAAAGAAGATTCATTTCTTGACTGTATTTTTTTTATTTCACTTTTGGCATTATCTTTGTTGACTTTGACCTATCGAAACTTTGCCACATTCTATCACTTCACCCTACGCTTAGAAGAAAAACAAAAACATTTTCAAATGTAACTTAATTTTATTTACTGGTTTGCGTTGCAATCTTCACAGAAATTGCAAAATGTAAATTTTAATTGCTAAATGTTAATTAACACCACATTATTTGCAAAAGCAAACAAAACTATTTAATAAATCTTGGCAATGGGAAATACATTTTACATTTTATTAACATACAATTAAGTGTCTATATTCCATACTGAGAAAGCGGAATAACCTACAGATTACATTCCATAGGAAAAAAATGTAGAAAAGAATGAAAGCAAAATCGACTTCATATCACAAATGGAAAAACTGCATTGAATTTTAGAAGCAGCAGCAGTTAAACACAAAAACACATTTTTTTTTTTCATTTATTTATCACTGATAAATTATTAGTGTGCTTTTTTTTTTGTTTTTGTTTTTACAAAATCATTGACATTGAAAACTGTTAATTTTGCACTTAAACTGAGCTAAACCAGTTTAGTCTAAAAACAGATATCTTTGCTGTTTTTTTATGATCTGCTATAGATTTAACGCTTGGTGTTTGCCATAAAAAAAAAAATACAAAAAATGTATCTTAAAAATTAGCAACCACATCTAAATGAGACTGACAGTTCGACTACCCAATGAGTAACCACAGTTTTATTCCATATCATTGTGCTAAAGCGTCACGTTGCCGAAAACTATCACGTCATATGAGGGAGTTGGTTGGTTCTTCTTTTTTTTTGTTATTTTAAGCCAAAAAAAAACATTAGTCAACAAGCAAAAGAGTTATCTGGGAATAAGTCTGTACATAAGAAATCAAAAAAGTTGCTTTGCAATAGTTATTGGTACGACAAATTTATTAATTGCGAATAACTATTACACTGGTCTACAAGATTTGTGTCAATGTAAGGTGGCGTGAACGTTTTTGATGGATTTTCGCACATTGAATTATCCACCAAGTCTAGTTTTGAGAAAACGGGTTTTTGACCCTCTAAAAAGCCATTTTTGGATGAGTTTTGCATCAATCGTTGTGAAAATATATAAAACAAGTTTTTCCCGCGGCTTTGCTCGCTCACTACCCGATGTACAATTTCGCTTACATTTTACGCAGACCGTACTGCAGACAATTGGATGCATGCACCAAATATCACAACTTGGTATAAGTACGAAGAAGTGATTTTCTTGTATGGGAGGTGCTTGGCACAATCAATGTACATCCATGTATCAAGTTTCACAACTGTGACTGTTACAGATGACAAGATATAGCGTTTAAAGTGTTTTTGTTGCAAGGAAGGTTCCACGTCCCGTTCTTTTTCGCATCCATACTACATGAGTTCCTTAAAATAGACAATAGACACCCTTGTTCCAAATTTTAAAACTCTTGCTACCAGAAGAGTGCCACGCTCTATCGTTTAATTCCACTGCGAGTTGCTTAGCGTAGACCATATGCATCCTAACTCGAAATTTTAAGACCGTTATTATCAAAGGAGCGAAGTAAGTGCTTCTACCGTATGAAAATTGCCACGCCCTGATATCTAATCCCGTCCATATTTTGTGAAGTGCTTGCCATAGACCATGCGCATCCTAACACCAAATTCTAAGGCTCTTGCTATCATGGGAGCCAGCGTTTTAAGTGATTTTTTTCGTATGGAAAGTCTGACGCCACGCTGCGTATTCCCGTCCATATTTCATGAGGTGCTTAGCATAACCAATAACTAAACTAACACCAAATTTCAAATCTATTGCTGCCATTTGAGCCAAGACTTAGCGTTTTAAGTGTTTTTGTTGCATGAAACGCACCACGCCCCCTTACACCTATTCCCATCCATATTTTGCGAGGAGCTTGGTATTGACCATTTGCACCCTAACACAAAATTTTAAGACTCTAGCTATCATAGTTACGAAGATAAAGGGGTTTTATTTTATCAAAATAAAATAAAGCATATGTTACTCAGGGGTAGTGTAGCTTTCTATTGTTAGAAGAACTTTTGGAATCAGAGCGGTAGTTTCAGAGTAACCCATTACATACAAAAAAAACCAAAAAAAAAAATATTGCATTGACAATTTTTTCAGTTTAGCATTTTGAAATTTTTACTTTTTTGAGAGGTGCCCCCCAACCTCTAAATGCGCCCAATCCTCAATGACTAGACCAAATTATTTATTATTTACATATGTGTTAAATTTGGTTTCATTAACTTAATTGATTCTCCCATTATAGCATTTTGAAGTCACACGCTCTTATTGAAATTTTATCATTATCAGTGTTTCGAATGAAATAAATTTACAATGAAATATTAAACATTGTGCCTCTTACAGAAAATTTACTGTTCCTTTCAATTATGAAATCACATCCTGTTCTGTGCTTAGCTCGGGATGCACTAATGCAGGATTTTGAGTATATTCCTCGCTGGAAATTGCCTTAGAAGTTGGAATTTTTCAAAACCGACTGTCTAATAAATTTTGTTTTTAAATCGGGCTAAAACACTCACTTAGAAAGGTCGGTAACACATCTCCTTTTTCAACGTCCCTGGTGATATTCCAAGTACAATTTAACCTTTTCCCATCGAAAGGAGCCACCACCTCCCATGTGGTTTGGAGTGCTATTCGTTGAAAAATAATGGAATAATTTTATTTTATTTGCATTAAGAAAGTTAATATTCATTTAGCTTGATAATAAATTTATTAAAGAAATCATAATCTGTTTATAAGAAAGTCTTAAGCAAATCGACTGTGAATTCATTTTTAAAATCTTATCACATATATTGTGTTGGCGCTTGTTTTTATTTTTAATAAAAATAAAATATTCGAGTGTAGATATCAACGTAATTATTTTCATTAAGTAGCAAGATAAATGAGCAGTAATTAAGGGTGCACTTCAAATTGAAAGTTAGACCTTTTGCTACTGAAATTTCAAATGAAGATCATATCAGGCACGTTCCAAATTAATCGGTCGTTAAACTTGAAACTACTGCTTATTAGTATCAAAATCGCTTGTACAATATGTCACTGATTTGTTTAATCTTTTTTCAAATTCGTATGTTATTAAGAATTTTGTGACGTAGCTTTAAAATACAAATTTAATATTTTAGAGTACAGACTGCTGACGATAATAATCTTTTTAAATAAAATCTTGGATCTAGTAAGTAACACCATTGAATATAATAAATCCTTAATATTACAAGCATGTTGAAACTTATAAAGTATAATGCTACTTTCACGAAATTCAATTAAACGAATTTTAACAAGATATACCTAAATGTTAGTACAGAATGGGAATCAACTGAAGCTGTGGAGCAGCTTAAGGCTCGGAAGTTAAAGTCCCACATATTATATGGACAAAATATCGCCTTTGTTAGTAAAATAATCTACTAAGATAACATTTTTGGAGTTCAGAGTAAAGATATTAATAATTTGGGTAAACAAGCCATTCGCAATTCTCACCAATATATATATCGCTGTGTCTGTATGATTTAACTCGTAATATGGAATCTATGGAATCTATCCGGTATCTATGGAATTCATGCTGTAGCACCCCTATATTTTTACAAATAGCCCATGTATGCGGCCATTTGCTGTCGATATTTCAAACCAGGGAATGGAAAAGGCCGCAGCTTACTGTCACGTGCAAATCGCTGAATGCAAACTTAACTTCTCATATTCTTTGTTTGGCTCCTTAATTCAAATACCATGCCGTACAAAAGAAAGCAGAATTAAAAGAGAGAAACAGAATGGTAACGTTCTGCCCTCTGTACAAAAAACTTTATTCGCTTTGTATATGAATAATATCTGACCAATATATTTGATTTTATAAATTGAAAAGGTTTTTCTTTGTTGAAAAACAGGCTGTTAGGTCAATTTAGATTTTATGAATAAAACAATGTTAAATTCATTTGTTCACCCGACGTTTCGCTTATGGGTTTTAAGCATCCTCAGGGGTATGTCAAAATTCTTTATTGAATATTCACATCACAAGCAAGAAAAACATTATTTGAATTTACAAAAATATTAAATTAAAAATTAAAATAACAAAAATTAGTAATTTGAATATAAGCTTTATAGCACCACACTGTAACATCCAAAACATGGCATGGCTAACACGAATCTAATGCCAAAAATGACCACTACATTCGGGTAGCAATCGCGAGTCAAAACCAAAAGAAAGCGAATAAATTTTTTTGTTCTTTTGTTTCAATCAATGAGTGGAATTCGGAATGCAGAGCGAAAAAAGTTAACGCTCATAGGACAGAACGAAATCGAACCTTACGATAGAGTTTTTTTTTTCAGTCTCTGTTTCAAGGTACTTCTGTAGTGATATTCCCGATGTTCGTTATAGCTAAATAACAATGTTTATAGCTTAAATTGTAGAAATTCTTATTCTCGGAAGTAAAATTACCAGCTAGAAGTGTGTGCCTGCAGATTTTTCACAGTCCTTGGTCAAATTATTTCAAATATTGTTAGTGAAATTGATCTCAGCAAGAGAATTAACTGTGAAATGATCGGAGACAAGAATTTGTTAAAAGTTTAGTTAACTGAGTAAAGTGCAGAAAATGGGATACATGATTTCGTCAACTCTAGTTAATAAAAAGTACTGAAAGGTATCTTCTCATGGGTATGAGGATACAATGACTATTAGCAAAGTCGATCAATAGCAAGAAAATTGTTGTCATGTTATGTCGAAAATTTGGCAATGCTAGCTTTGGACAGCTCGAATCTATACACTTTATATCAAATTGCATACATGAGAATGGTTTGTAACGCTTTGGCGTAAAATTTACTAAACCGATTTTTATAATTTCTTTTTAAAAACAACATGTTTGTATCACAAAGTGTTATTGCATACCTATTTTTTTAAGTTTTAAAAGTTAAATATCCTTTTTTTAAGGATTTAATTTTTGGAAACCCTCACACAACTATCGTATGACTGATTATTCGTTGTTGATGCTAACGGTGTTTCTTGAGTTCTGTGTTGCTATTGTTGTTTTCCTTTTGAAGGAAGAATATGCTCAGAGTGTGATGTTAAGGGAGTAATTTCACTACAAAAGCAGGAACCACTAGTTAAAAATAAAGTAAAAAAAAAACATTAATCACGATGCGCACATGCGTCATCAAATGTGAAACTTATACACCATACATGGCCCAGCAGTAGCGCAATATATTTTTTTAAAATTCTAATACCATAGATCATCAAAATCTTTCTTTATATTATACGATGCGAACGAATCAAGCTTTAATTCTACGGGCGCTGGAACGCCTTCTTGAGATTTGCGCTATCAAAAATCGCAAATACAATTGAACGATTCCCCCGATTCCTGTGAAGAGCTAACAAAAAAATTTAATTTCTTTATCTTCCCTAAGAAAATATATACTCATGATATAGCCAAATTAATGCATATTAAGTAATTGGCGCTAGGGAAAACCAAATTACATGGCAAATGATGTAAATTCCCCAGTTTTGATGAAACCGGAGATAAAAATGTTTGCAAATATTAAAAACTAATCAAAATATAAAATCAGTGTTTGTTAAATCGTAAAAATTATGATATGAAGAAGAATTTGCAAGTTGCACAAACAGCAAAGTAATAAGCAAATTTATTTCGCAAGTGTCTTTATTATCAAAGGTAGATAAAATCCGTGATTCATTGCACATCGCAGACAGGGAAAATATTGATGGCATACAAGATAGACGCCTACATCTGTAAGCTTCTTGAGTAAACAGAAATATATTTATACTTTTTGTTCCAATATTTACATTAATAGATAGATTTTCCACTACATGAATTAATTTTTATTTTTCTTATCTCTTCATAATACAGGCGTTAATTCAGATTTGATGTGTTATGTTTGTGATCACTGTACCACCGTGACAGCCAACACTCCCTTGTTAGCATGTGATGAGAGCTTCTTCAACGGTGGCGGTACAGGGTTACCCTCTACCATGACCACCACAGAAATGACTGGCAGCACCACTGAGGAAGATTCCACAACAATGATTCCCACAACAATGACTCCCACAACAATGACTCCCACAACAATGGTTCAAACAACGGTTTCCACAACCGAATCGACAACCGAATCAACAACGACGGAATCATCCACAACCGCAGATCCAACAACAACTGAAAGCACCGAACCAAAACCACCATCACCACCAACAGCGGGACCAATAGAAACTACAACAGCGCTACCCACGCCACCAACTCAAGGAACAGTGATGCCGGTGGTGGAGATAGTGACGCAGGGTACAACTGGACAGAATGAAACTGTCGCAAATGCTACTACAGTACGCAACTACATGAGTTCAACAACATTCCGTGTACGTCAGCAGAGAGCGGCAGTTGAGAGCATGGTGGATTCCGTCACCTATCACTGCTACTCTGCGCGGTTTATAGGTGAGTGACGTGTGTTCGCAGTTACACTCAGACAAATAGTTTTGACCATTTTTCTTTTGATTCCACAGCCAATAAAACTGTCAACACAGAACGTGGTTGCTCGCGTGTTACCACAGAGGAATCAGTTTGTCAACAACTGCAGGTCGGCATTTCCAATGGCACCAGCGTAAGCAAATGTCAATTCTGTCACACAAACCGCTGCAATAGCAGCAGCACCCTGGGAGTCTCAATTGTCGCTGTGATCATTGGCTTGGTAGCGTCTTTAGTTAAGCGCTCTTAAAGTTGGTCAAGTCTGCAGAAGTGTTTAGTTTTTAGTTTTTAATATAAAATAATATTAAGCTTAGATGTGTACTGATAGGGCGCTACGCAACACTTCATATAAAAAAGATGTCCGAGTAAAAGTTGGATGAACTTCAAATCGAAATACAATTTTATTAATATTTTTAAGTTATGGTCAGAAAATAAAATTAAAAAAATCTGAGATATTATGTCATGGTTTTTCATTAGTTGCGCAATTTTTTTTGTAAGTGTCTCCTCATATTTCTCTAATCGAGACAAATCTTCCCAGTCCATACGACTAAATGATATCGTTGCCTTAAATGTACAATATATTTCTTTTCATGACGACTGTTAGTTGTAGACTCTTTGCTGTAGCATATTTTCCCACACACTCGACGTGTCAAGCTTACAGCTATACCAATACAACACACCTACATATATCATTTGAAAGGTTGCAGATATATGAAATGAATTTTTTTCATCTTAAATCATTCTTGCCCACTGAATTGAATAATTGGTGCGAGATTTTCTTTAATAACAACTTAGGTCTGAGTAATACTTTTGAAGCGGTACTTAGTCTCTAAGGCATCATTTATACCGGCTGATTAAATACATAGGCTTAATACTCAGCTTCAGAAATAACTTCCATATGTAGATACCCGAGAGAGTGCAGAGAGAGAAGAGCATTAATCATAAGACCAGCAGCACAAAATTAAATACCCTATACCGCATTAACAAATACCCAATGAGCATATAAGCTGTATATTTTTCTTAAAAGATAACTTTCTCCGCCATACGACGTGCAATGTGTTGATTTCAAAAGCTGGTAATTTTTTGTCTAGAGTGTAATGAATTTTTAGCTTTTTTGGGAGGCGGCACACCCTCACATCTAAAAGTTTCCATTTTATGCCTGGTGCTAAGCCCAACTATTTCTTGAGTTCTTACGAAATTTGATTCTATTACTTTAAATATTGCTGTCAGCGGCTTAAAGTTTTTGCTGTATGTAAGGTGACCCACCCTCTTGTTCCTCTTATTCTAGTATATGTGTGATATTTTCTAGCGCTACATGACTGGCAGTACCACTGAGGAAGATTCCACAACAATGATTCCCACAACAATGACTCCCACAACAATGGTTCAAACAACGGTTTCCACAACCGAATCGACAACCGAATCAACAACGACGGAATCATCCACAACCGCAGATCCAACAACAACTGAAAGCACCGAACCAAAACCACCATCACCACCAACAGCGGGACCCACTTTATTTGTACAGGCCACAGGCGTGTTCATGAACCAATTTTATCAAATTTCAAACCCACGAGCTATGTTTGACGATATAGTTAGTTGTCCGAATTTCATCAAATTATCAAATATCAAAAGATCAAGAATATATGTACATATATAGTTTTTTATACATTACATTCTACGCCACCTTACATTCTATGCTAACAGAATGACAACGAATATACCCTGAGTGTAGGGTATGATAATATTATTAGCACCGAAAATGTGGTGACCTTATCAGGCAGACAGCCTCTGAACACGGCGAGTATAAAATCAAAGCAAAAAGAATAACACCGAAAAGAATAATTCATCCAGGACGCTAGTTTTCCATTGTTTCCAATTTGTTTTATGAACAGGGAAGATATTGGAGCCAATGAAAACTGGGCAATACATCGGTGAAAACATTATATTAATATGTATATGGCAACCTATACAGTAAAGGCCAAGATTTCTCCTGAATAAAACAGCAAAATAATCGTTCATATAGTACCTGCCGATGATCCCGAAAATTATTGCAGAACGACTCAGCTCCAGAATTATGGAGCTCGAGAAGAAACACGAGCTCTCCAGCAAATTAACCTCAACTGTTACCTCGACCTGTGGACGATTTTGCAAAACTTTTAAGCTTCGTTCAAGTTTATCACGTGTTTATTTTGTCTTCTGTCAAAATTAGCTTTATAAAATTGCATGATAATGTCAACATCTGTAGTCTGATCCATAGCATATCGTTCCAAACATTTTTCAACGATGCAATTAAGTGGTCGAAGGCTTCAAAGTACAATTTTTTTTGTTTTCATAAATAAAATATTTTTAGTTGAACAAAAACAAAAAAATTGTGTACGGTTTTTCTGCACTAATTAATCACTTGGAAATTAAAACATCAAAGTAATCGATTTCTTAAAAATTTGAAACGAAAGAAAAGTAGACTTTTTGCGATGCGTTAGCCTTAGAGGAATTATCCAAACCGATATGAAACACTCACGCAGCTATTTACTTTCTGAACAACGAATTGCTATGCACCAGCCAGCTGTTTTCTTTAGAGAAATTTCAGCATTTACTCTCTTAAGTCTCTCAATTTCACAGTTTTTCTTTTGACCACAAAGTGGAACACATTTACACACATTCAGTAAAGCGATCTTTTGAAATTGACCAAACAGTTATGGTCGATTTTGAAGTTTCTCTTACCCATAAAAAATAAACAAATATTCTTAACCCTTTACGGCGCAGTGTTGCAGTTCTGCAACATATCAATTAAACCGCCATAAATTTCAAACTGAAACGAAATATTCAAATTTGCGCGCTGTTATAACTTCACAATAAACTCTTATACGCATTAGTTAAGTGTCACCTATCTAGATGGCGACCATATAGATGTTTTCTGTAGATGAAGTTCGCGAATGTGAATACAACGGTACTTGCTGTTTACATAAAGTTTGCTTATGTGAATTTTAGTGATAATAGTGATTTTTAAGGTTGAAGATACATGTGAAGTATAAGTAAGGCATATATATTTATTAAGTGAATGATACATTATCAAAAAAGTTTATTGAGTATCTGTAGCTGCCCTTTTTGTTTTGTTGCAGAAATGCAACATGGCGTCATTGTGCTGTTTTTTTAGTAGATTGGTTCTTGGCGGCTTGCCGCCTCGCCGTTATAGAATTTGAATGCAAATTTGAATTTTTATTCAAATTGTAACTATCAGTTTAGACTTTTATAAATGAGTATATCTATCGCACTCAATTTATCTGTCGATGAACAAATGTGTTCAAGAAAAGTTCGCAGTGGTTTGAAACAGTACTTACCAGACAAACCACACAGGTGGAGCTTCAAGCTATTTGTCATATGCGGTGTGAGTGGATTTTCTTATAAATTTGAAGATTTTAATGGAAAAGAAAATATAAGTGCCAAAGGGGAACCTCAACTGGGTGCATCATCCAATGTGGCTGTGCGACTTGCCAGAAACCATAATAATATAATGAATTGTTATCCTCTATAATTATTTGTATTTGTTATTATTTAGTCTTCAAATTATGTTTTTTAGATTTTTATGCTAGTCTGTAAGGATCTTGTGTCCATAGACGTAAATAAATAAATAAAAAATAAATAAACATTTCAGAAAGTTTCAGAAACAGCACGTGACGTACCAGAAATGTTTCATTTGAAATATTGCAAAGGGAACGTTATAGAAATCTTTCTCAATCATATATTTCATATGTTATATTTCACATGTAATCATTATGAAGTGTTTCTGCAAAGTTCCAGATTCAACGTTACCTGAATCTTTCAAATGAAATCTTTCTAACAAGTTAAATATGTATTCATTCTGAAGTGTATCTGAAAGGTTCCAGACTTTATGCGTATTGAATTTTTGTAATGAAATCTATAAGGAAATATATAATGATTCTTTGTTTGATACTATGTTAAGTACAGTTTTATGCCAATTATAAATTAAGAAACGTCACAAAAAGTAGCTGCATTTGAGTATCATCGCAAGTGATGGTAAAATAGAGCAATAATTTAGTGTCTCGGTAAGGCAATAACATAAAATCACTAGTGTTGCGGAATATATAAAGTGTCTGATGAAACATTTTCGTTTTTCCCCCAAAACTTACAAGATTTACTTAGCGTTTCATAAACATTTCAAATAAAATCAAATTGCGGTAAACTTATACACTGTAGAAAGATTTCTGAAATGGAAATGAAATATTTCTCAACCGTTACTGTAGCTTTGTACGATTTCATATGAAAGGCTTACGAAACATTACATGCGCATTAAATGCCGGTACTACATTTTTTCTGTGAAATAAATGGAGAAAATTGATATTACTTAATACTATAATGAATTTAATTAAATTTAAAAAGTACACTGCGAAACTAGCTTCCTTAATTCTACACTCGCTTCATGAGTACTCATATGCTTTCTCCATTGTAATGATTTATAATTCCAAATGTAGACATTTACTGGTGGCTCATTGCACTTTTTTGTTTTGCATAGGAATTTTATGGGAAAGAAGGCTTTACCAGACAATTTCGTCTATATCACGTAAAGAAGACTCCCACGAACGTGACTGGGTTCATAGGAAAGAATATAAATTTTTCAATGAAATCGTCAACATACATTTTTTTCGTGAAGCGAACATTTCGTCAATTTATTAGCTTTCAGAATTAAAGAATTTTTAATAGATTGATTCATTGATTTATTTTTTGTATTTCTAAAAAATGTTATGCTCTTCCCAATAGGCTGTGGACGAAATTGTCTAGTAGAGCAATCTTTCCAATGTTATTCCTATGGAAAACACAAAAGTTCAATGAGCCAACAGTATATAAAGATTATGAGCATCACAAATTTTATATCATGTACCTGCAACACTCAACCTGTTTAAAACAAAAAAAATATTTTTAATCAACCATTGGGTTGATGTCTCAATATTTCGTCTTCAATTAAAATTTAAACAGCACACTTACCAAGAAAAGTAAAAAGAAATTGCCCGTAATTAATACTGACATGCTACTGTATAATAAAAAGTACAGTAATCTACTTATTTGTAGAAAATAAAATCCGAATTATACTTTTAGGACGGGCTAATTAAAGCTAAATTTTTGGCTGACATAAAAAAAAATTTATATTCAAATGATAAGATAAGAAACGAGCGAACTCAGCCCATTTAAATGCGCTTAGTATTTCAATGTCCACACGTTCAGTGAAAAATGTTAACAACATGAGTGTACAATTTGGCTATTGCTTGATAAAGTTTCAAGTTCACATAAACGCAAAAAAAAAATTTCCATAAAATGAATGATGGTGCAAAAGCAGATCAGTGCAATTTGGACTAAAACTGACTTCTTGGTATATTAGTTTCTTTAATTTGGTAATAGGGCTGTACAGTAAAATTATGGGGCATAGGACGAAGAAATCTTTGATAATCATTTTTGTTTTTTTAAAGTCAAGAACAAAGCCTCTCGTGCACACTCTCTAAGTGTAAATTGTTTACATCTGACTTATTCTCTATCATAAACTATTATTCATTTTGCGTAAAGTTGTTATTTAGAGTTTCTTTTATGTAAAATCAAGGCGGGCAACGTAAAAATGTCATCTACTGAAAAATAACCTTTTGCAAATTCCATAAGAGATTATGGCCGAAGCCATGACCAACGATAATAAAGTTGTTTTAGAAAGATTCGAAAAGAAACGTGGTATTCGTAATGTTAGAAATTGGAAGCAAAATATTCAGAAAAAACACAAAACAACAATAGCGTGTTATATTTGTTTCAAAAGAAAAGTACTATAATTCATGAAAAGGTTAACACAAGAATATGTTAATTTTTCCGACGAAGGCTGTAACTCTGATACTCACTTCACTTAAATACTTAGTTTTTTTTTTATTAAAGTTCATTATTTAAACCGCTTCTTCAAGGATAAATGTTGCTGATGATAAACTTTGGCTTACCAACTAAAGCTAAAAGTGCATAATAAAGATGACACTTTCGGTGCAATCGCACTGCGTACAATACCTTTTTACTTTGCAGAATTTCCACTTATCCAATATACGATGACCGTTTGATAATTCCGTAAAGAATGAAACAAGGAATAATTTTTACGGCGAAAAAACGTTTAATTTCTCAACATAGTCTCCTTTTAGCTCCATACACTTCGTCCAACGTTTTTCCAATTTTTTGATCCCATCCGAAAAATACGTTTCCTCAAAATAAGCCTCTCTGGTGTTGAATCTCTTTCCGCCGAGCCATTCCTTCAGGTTTGAAAACAGAAAGTAGTCACATGGGGCCAAATCTGAAGATTATGCAGGATGAGAAATCAATTTGTACTTCAATTCATGGAATTTCGCTATTGGAGCTGGACATGTGTGAACACACGCATTGTCTTGTTGGAAGAGCACTTTTTTCCTCGGCAAATGGGAACGTTTGTCTTTCAAAGCGTCGTTGAAACCGTTCAATTCGACTGCATAGTATTCGCCATTGATCGTTCTTTTCGGTGGAAGATAATCGATGAAGATTATAATGCAAAATGTTCCACACCCGTTCGTCTGAAATGCTTACGGCCTCAACAATATCGCGCACTTTAACTGTGCGATCGGCCAACACGATATTGTGAATTTTAGTGACCATTTCGGGTGTGGTGACCTCACTTAGGCGTCCAGAACGTTCGGTGTCACTTGTGCTTGTACGACAGTTAACCACTTGTGAATCATTTCAATCGATAGTTCTGAGCCCCATCGAATTTGTCAAGCCTTTCCTTGGTTTGGCTGATGGTTTTTTTGCGCAAAAACTAATGCTTAAGGAGCACACGTAGTTCACTTTTTTCCAAATTTACAAGATCGTCTGCTGTCAATGGCTGCCAAACACAAACTAAGCGTCGCAGCGAGCTAAAATTTTGATCGTAGTCTATTAACAGATGGTAGTTGACAGTAGCATTGCATTTAAAGTTACTACGCGTACTTTGCTGGCATAAATCTTTCTGACCAATTTTTTTATACTAACTGATGTTCTGATTGGGATTGTCATGAAAATATTGACTTTTTTTTATATAGATTGCTGGTAGTAACATTTTTGTTTGCAAAATTTCGGAAAAATTCGAAAAAAAAGTGCGCTCGATCTTCAAAAATGCTGAAAACCTCCGAAGCTTGGTTTGCTCTAACACTATCAATATCGTAGAATCAGGCTTATATCACATTCTAAATTTTATGAGTTCAGTTAAAAACTAAAGGCACTGCATTAAATTCTGAGTAAGCAGTTCAATCCTCATAATGGTTACTTTATACAAGTGTACAAAAGAACATATACGTTATTGCTTTATCGATGAAACAGTTGGCTTTCTTTTTAATATCTCAAAACTGACAAAACTGGGCTTACCCGGTTCTTACATCAAAGCTTTTAAGTCCATTAAAATGTTAAAGCATACGTAAATGAAAATTAAGTAATCTTCGATGAACACAATTTACCAGAGTGTAAATTACTCATTTTCCTATAAAAAAAAAAAAACTAATTAATAATTCTTATCTGCTAAAGTTAAAAGCAAAATGCCAATGCTATTAGATAACATACGTATACAAATTTTCCCAAGAGCATTTCGTTCAAAGTTTAAAGCACCCAAGAATATGTATAATTTTTGAATTTGGAAGTGAGCAAATGAATCATGGCTCAATAATTTTTATTGGACTCAAAAACTGTAAAAGTGAATCAGTGGAATAAGAAATCTTTCAAATATTTTTCATATTTTTGTTGTTTGTTTATCTAAATTAAACTGAATTTTTGGCATCATATCTTGATTTTGTAATATTTAACCCTTAAATGCCAAATATGCAATACTAATTTATTATCAACAA
Source organism: Meiosimyza decipiens (assembly GCA_963680825.1). Classification (NCBI taxonomy): domain Eukaryota; kingdom Metazoa; phylum Arthropoda; class Insecta; order Diptera; family Lauxaniidae; genus Meiosimyza; species Meiosimyza decipiens. The sequence goes on from OY804260.1 coordinate 51,594,902, forward strand.
AGTCTTAACCCTTGAATTTTCTATTAGAGAATCCAAATCAGAAGGTAAAGTCTGAAATCTGAATTTTTTGTATATCATCAGTTATTTCAGATATAAATAGTTACTTTTTTCAGATTTTCGAAGAGCTACAGTCTTACTGATCTTAAACAAAGCACGTAAAGGGTCTTGAGATTTGAGGTACCTTTTTAAATTAGCCGCCATTCCTTTACTGTTACTTAATTACACCGACATTTTCTTACATATGAAGTTAATACATTTCGGTTAGTTGATATGTGAAGAGCCATGGATGTCGAGAGATGATTAAAAACTTATCGTGGAGTCAATTGAGAGGTATTCATGTGCAGAATATGTGGTTTCAACAATACGATGCAACAAGCCAGACAGTAGCGGAATCAATCTACATTTTATAAGAGAAATTTAATAATCCAATAACTTTTCGAAGAATAGATGTGAATTGGCCACCAGGATCATGCAATTTAACAAATCTGGATTTCATCTTATAAGGTATCCAGAAGATTAAAGCGAATAATCCTCAAAGTGTTCAACACCTCAAAGTCAACATCATCGAACAAATATCACTTATTGAACACATCATTAACGGCTGCAATACGAGCTCCATGTTCCCCAAACTATGGAAACTGGCCACTGTTATTCCAGTTGCCAAATTAACAAACGCTAATGAGCCATGTGATTACCGGCCTATTAGCCTGCTATCACCTCTTTCGAAAGTTTGTGAGTCTCTGATCGCTGAGAAAATTTCAACTCATGTAAGTAGACATAAACTTATTACTGATTTTCAGTCGTGACTCCGTCCTGGTCGTAGCTGTTCTACAGCAGTCTTGAAACTTATGGATGACATCGGAATATCTTTCGATAAGGATTATTTAATACTGAACTGTCTTTTAAACTTCTCCAAGGCCTTGGACAGTATTGATCACACATTACTATGATATAAGCTCAAGCAGCTCTATGGTTTCTCTGATCCTGCTGTTAAGTTTATAAAAAGCTATTTGTACGGCAGAACGCAGAGAGTTAGGGTTGACAACTTATACTTTGAGCTTAAAATGCTTTTCTGTGAAGAACCTCAAGGCGCAGCACTTGCTCCCATTTTAATCTCCCTATTTTTAAATGACATTTTTCGAAATAATGTTAACGCATCAATGCATGCGTATGCAGATGATCTTCAGCTCTATTTGTCCCGTCCAATTGGACTTATTGAGTATCTATACTGTACTATAAATCTACCGGATATTTCGCTGAATGGCAGGAAGTTGAAATTCGTACAAAAAGTTGCTAGTCTTGGATTTATCTTGAACCGCAGTTTGACCTGTGGTTTCCACATCAATTCAGTTATCTGTAAAGTTTACCGCTCTCTACGAAATGTGAGAATGACTTCTGCGTTTACTTCTGTTGACACCAGAAGGCGTCTTGCTGTGCAGTTAATAGTTCCGCTAATAACTTATTCGGAAGCTGTTTACATCAGGATGAACTAGAGCTCACTTCATAAGATTCATGTTGCCTACAATTATGTGACACGTGATGTTTCTGGCCTCAGTAGATATGATCATATCTCCTATTTCAGCAAAACTATCCTGAATTGCAGTATAATGGATTATCTCAAAATAAGAAAAGATCTTAACCACAAAAACTCCCAACTATTTATATGAAAAATTAAACTTCTGCCAGTCAGCCACAAATTTGAACTTCATCATTCCTGCATTCAACTATTTGAGCTCATCTAGATTATTTTTCGTTAGCACTATTCCTCTGTGGAATTCACTTCCTCGTGATTTGAAGTTTGCGAGTAACAGCAATGGGCTCAAACAATTAATCTTTCATCACTTCTCTTAAGTATTTATTTATCTTTGGGTGTTCTTCTTCTATGTGCTCATGCACTCTATTATAAATTTTCTTTTTTATTTTGTGATACTACACACATATTCCGTACATAATTCTCATATGCTAATATAAATTGTGAATAAATGAAATGAAAATGAAAACTATGCATGACAATTTAAATTCAATGTTACTCGAAAGCGGCATCCTACGAATTTCATAAAAATTTTAAATATCATACCAACGAAAACAGTCATCATAACAAGCTTAGCCACTATTGAATAGCAGCAGTAAGAACGCAAGCGTTATGAAATTAAGTACGGTAGACTTGGTATAAAGTGCCTCATAACCAAAAGTAGGAGCAAGAGTACGTGTAGGCGTGGTATTGCCCATACGAGCAAAATACGTTTGATGTTATATATAATGTACTTTTAGAGTGATCCCAATGAAATTTGGTGTAGAGAGGTTTGGTACTATAAGCTTTAAAATTTAATGGAATTCAACAGTTCTGCATTAGTGGGCGTTGCAACTTTCAGTGTAAAAAAGTTTTTTGACTTTTTTTAAACACATTCAAATTTGTTTGACACATTCAAATTTTTCCAACATTTTCCTTTCAATTTTTCAACCTTTTCCAGCTCTTATCAACATTTTCCATATTTAATCGACATTATCAGCCTTTTCATCTGCTTCAACCTCTTTCAATTTTTTCCAATAGCTTTAAATTTTTTTTCGACTTTTCAATCTCATGCAATTTTGTTTGTCCATTCCCATATTCTATCGTTATGTTTAGCTTTTTTCCTCTTCCTCTTTGAAATTTTTTCAACATTTTTCATATTTTTTTGAGTTTTTCCACCTCTTTCAACTGCTTCAATATTTTTCAACAGCTTTCAACATTTTCATGTTATTTTGATACGTAAGCCTTTTGCAGCGATTCCGAAATTTGTTCTACTCTCTCAACTTTTTTAGTTTAGAGAGAAAAATTGTTCTTCATTTCTTAAAGAATTCTATGAAATGAGCGTTCTAATTATCGGCTACTTGTGTGCTCTAAATACCATAATTTATTACTTATGCGATTTTTATTTCTTTGCAAAAAGTTTTTTTTAAAAAAAAAACCCACACAATTAAACAATATTATCTACACATAACAATAATTATTAAGATAATATTATTTTAACATATCGGTATTAATTTGGTTAAAGTAAATAACGATACTAGAAAATATTGGGCAATAAAAATGTACACAAATTAGTCATTTATTTATTTAATATATCATTTACTTACTTGGCTAATGAAAAGTGTAACACGAAGATTATGTATTCTGTATTTTTCTGTCTTATGCATTTTCCTGTTTTCTGAACTACCAGCTGATCATTTCCAATTGGGAAATGACTATATGGAAAGATGCCGACCAGCATGTTTTCTGTTGAGTACAGTAGAACTCACAACATCTGCGGCCTCTGAGAAGGAACTTGATTCTGACTTTTATACCTAAATATGGAATCTGCTGAAGATTAGAAGTAAAGTAAACATGATCAGCTGAAATAATCTAATGATTATAAAAACAAATTACCCGGAAAACGTACTTAAGTTGAGCGGAAGGGCAAATGTAACGAGTACATGGCTCGGAAAGTACTTAAGTTGAGCAAATTGATCATCTAATAAGTGGTTGATGTTTAGGGTTTCATCATTACAAGGTTGACAACGTTTCATTAAAAAACCAACTAATCTTTTGTACTTATGTAATAAGGGCTATCACGTAACCCTCGTGCACTTCGTAATCAGATAAGTTTATCTACTCATACATGTACTCTTAAAAAATGTATGATATAATTTATATAGAAATCAGTTCGCGAGCCACTTTTTGTGCATATATCAGCAGTATAATAAACATATACAAATTTCCAGTGTTGCCAATGATATCCGCGAGAGCAATAGATCCTACTTGCCAAACCGAAAAGAATGTGTTACCTTTATAATATTTGCTAAACGGAGCCTTTTACGACGAAAATTAACTATATTTTTTTGCTCAAAAATATATGCTGCATCTTAACTTCGGCTTTAGGATTGCAGCATTACTTCAGCATTTTGGGATATTCAACCCTAGGTACTTATGCAGAATTTCATTTCTCTTAAATTTTTTAACCTTGCGCTAAACGGTTTTTGAAGTATTTTAACCCTGCTGCTAGGTTTGGACCATTTTGGTACAAATTTTTTCATATTTTCTTTATAGCTTCTGCACGGTACAACTTGAATCGTCAGTTAATGTGGTTCTTTTCATAAAGTATGTATAATATCCAAAAATGAAGCATCTTATATCAAATGGGAGGAAGGACAATAAAAGGTTTCAAATCTTTGGTTAAGGCACCATTTTGGTCCGTTGTATGTTTTCCATCGAGTAGATACAAAATACAAAACATTTCTTTGTTAGTTATTTAGAATAAATTAGTTTTTAGTTATTTTGTTCAAATTACTCTGACTACGAGATTAAGAAATTATTTTTCGGTTTGGTTTGCAAATATATTTGTCGCAGAAAACACACTTATTTTCGATTTTGGGTCCACAACAGCTGCGAATTCCACCCTTGCAAAGTAAGTTTGTTGAAGTGCTGCTTAGAATAGCACTCTTAATAATGTCGAAAAATTGCAAGCCTTTTGATGTATTCTAATAAGATCAAGTCTCAGGTTTCTTTTCATTCCATTGACATCGACTTCTGCTATCTGCTTGTGCATTTTACTTTGGTTACAGTGTCTTTATTTCAATGGCCGATGTGTGAAGCTAAAGTTGTGATTTCATTGAAAGCAAATGTTGTATTATTCGAGTATAAGAGGCCTTCTTAGATCAGAAGCAACATCGGCAGGACGAATATTTTACTTTTTCCCCACATATGTCAGTTTCCTTTCCAGAATTTTCCTTTCAGTTGTAAGACATTGGAAGGCGACTTTACCAACGAATTCACAAATTACGGAAATAAGTGAAAACTTATCATTACTGCGGCTCGCAACATTATCGAAGCGGAACGCATTTGTAATCATGTGAAAAGTTTCTTCGGAAATACTTGATCGGAAAATATAAGACACATAATTGAATCAAACAAATCATGCATTTGGATCATCAAATCGAGTTTATCCTGGTTGTGTTGAGATATGATTCTCATTAGCAGACCAATGGGACAAGGGGTCTCATGGAGTTCTACTCCATCCCATTTTGAATTTCGCAGTATACAATCGATCAACAGAGCTGCGGCCACATCATTTTCGTTTCTGTCTGATCACAACACAAACTGAACATAAGCAGTACTGCGAACAGCTGATTTGACTGCATTACGAAGGGGAGTCAGATATTCATTATCAGGAATCATCAAACAATTTGGAGATTTACATAAGTTTTATTATTGGTGTTATCACTATGAACCAAAGTGTTCATATGGGACCTCAAATCCACCACTATATTGAAGGCTTTCAAATAAAATTTTTATGACCTGTAGTCACAGACATTCTTCTACACTTTATGAATGATTTGTTGAGCATACAGATATGGTTTTTTTTTGATAAGTTTTATAGTAGCGAAAAATTAAAGCATAATAGTTATAAAAGATACGTTAAAGTTGATTTTTTTATTGAAAATGTAGTTTGTACCAAAAAGGGTCCGCTAACCTATGATTTTTAGGCGCAGTATCAAGTTATGCCAAAATGACAAATGAGAACTCATTAATTATTCGAACACCACGCATATAAAAAAATTCGGAGACCTCAAGGATCAACTCCTATCGTTTTTCCACAGAATACCCCATATATACAAAGTGGAATAATGCAGAAACATCTACATTTTTTTACGACATTGATTGCAAAATATATTTCTCATTTTCTCAGAATTTAAAATTGTTGATTTTGTTGTTTAGCTCCATAATTTTTAATAAAAATTATCAATAGTTATATATCTTAAAATATGCATTCTATGAATTAAGATTAAAACTAATTTCACCCATTTAGATAACGAAGCACACAGTCACAAGATCATCAACCAACATGGGATAGCCGGCACGCCACACGATGATTCACCTTCATAAAAACGATGGCCAAAAATAGAAGGATTCATAACAACTATACATTTCGACAAATATCTCTACTCCGCATGTCCCTGCATTTTCATCTATATATTTTAGAATGCATTAATCACTATGCTTTTGAACATTTGATATTAAATTCTATTTTGATGTAATTCCAGAATCAGATGACAAAATTTTAGACCGCATAAGATCTTCATTTATGTCTTCACATCTAGTTCTTCTTTTTTGAAGAACTCTACCATTTCTGATAGTTTTGTGAGTTGCTTTTAAAGTTTCCTCAAAAAGGAAACCTGCAAATGATTTTTTCAAAATTTGATATAAAATTCAATTCAATTGGTATTTTTTCATATTGAAATTTCCTATTGGTAAATCGAAGTACCTGATGACTTTTGCAACGTGTAACGGGTGATTTCGCGTTTGGTTTTTAAGCGTTTGGTTTTTAAAAATTGAAAAAAGAACAGAAAATTTACAAAAGTGAATAAAATATTTACTTATAACAATACGAGTACATCAACTCCTTTCATTTACTTTTTAAAGAGTATTTCATGTAAATGCTGCCCGCGGCTTCGCCTGAGGTAGTTCATCCGTGAGCTTCAAATTTGACATACTTTCCCAGCATTTCGGACGGTATCTCACCATACGCAGCTGGATTGTTGTGGCTGGTTCTTTAAACGAGAGACTTCACGTAGTCCCACAAAAATAGTCTAGTGGAGTCAAATCACAAGATTTTTGCGGTCAATGGACTGCTCCAAAATGTGAGATTAATTGCTCACCAAACTCGGATCTTAATAGGTTCATAGTTGTTGAATTCACATGTCAATCAACTCCATTTCTTCCATTTTGGGCAAATTAAAGTCGGAAATCCATACACGGTACCATGCTCCATCGACTGTAACGTTGCGATTTTCATTACTTTAGAAAAAGTTTGGTCCAATGATGCCGCCGGCCCACAAACCGCACGAAACAGTGTATTTTTCAGGGTGAATTGGCAGCTCTTAAGCTGCCTCTGCCTGCTCTTCAGACCAAATTTGGCAAATCTATTTGTTGACGTACCCATTGAGCCAAAATGAGCTTCGTCGCTGGAGAAAATTTTTCGCTACCAACACAATTCTCACAGAGCACGAATTTTGATATTACTTAAAATTCAATAATTTGCAAGCGCTGTTCGTTTCTTAGTCAATTTATGGTGAAATGGCAAACCTCATTGAGCATTTTTGGCGTTGACACAATTTAAGAATTATGCGTGAAGTGTCAACAAATTTACACTGAAAAAACAATTAGCAAAAAAATCACACGTTATTAACACCTTATGCACTGAACTGGGCATGTAGTACTAACTCATATTTTTAGGATATAGGTCTCTCGCTCTCAGTAAAACCATATGGATTCTTCAATACTGATTGGTTTTCCAAAAGATAAGTATAATTTTCAATATAACGTAAAATACTGAAACTAAGTCCTCGACCAGCTTTGTTATTTTGGCCGAAGTATTCACATCGGTATTTCCATCGTCAGTAGTATTCTATCCCTGCTTGACGTGATTGACAATCAAACAGGGGCGATATAACCTTCTAAAAGCGGGTGTGCAGTTCCTTGAGTAGCGGGAGTCGAAAATGATAATATATTTAAATTGACGGTTGATAGTTTTACAGAATCAAGATTATGAAAAAGTTATGTTGGATATCTACTAAGAAGTTCTTACTGATTATTGTGTAGAGAAACAACGTTTGTTTCGTCAGAAGTACATCTTTTATAGGGTAATCAAATTAGTCCTTTTTGAATTTTTAACAATGAGAATTCAACATTATTTCAGTGCCTATTCTATCAGCCAACTCATGGTATATGTGTAAAATAGCAACATATCTTCGTTGAACTCACATACGATTTCAGTTTCTTGTGACTCGAAAATCAGCTCTGCTTAGTGCAAGAGGTTGCAGGAATAGTCATTACCAATTTTACGAAGCGAACGAATTCTGAAATAAGGTACTTATACGATAGATGTATCTATAAAAAATCTACTACATCTACTAAACTTTTCAATTAAGTTTCATTGCTGCTCATCAAATCATACTAGGTGTACAAATATGAAACCGGTAATTTTTTATTCAAAAAAACACGCTCTAGCTACACATCTTTTCCATCTTTCAGGCAATTTATGGATTCCTCGCCAATAAAATTCTTTGTTTTTTGAGGCTATCCATTCATCGAGTCATTTTTGCACTTCCTCGTAAGAATTGAAGTGCGAATCGTTGAGTGCGTGTCCCATCGATGAAAACAAATAGTAATCGGATGGCGCCAGGTCCGGTGAGTACGGCGGGTGGGGCAGGGGCTCCCAGTTGTACGATTCTACCAAGTTTTTATTGACCGCTGCTCGATGTGGCGATGCGTTGTCATCTTGGAATACATTTTTGTCATGGCGAAGTTGAAATTCGGGCCTCTTCTGACGTATAGCACGGTTCAAAGCGATCAATTGTTGATGGTAACGTGCACCAGTAACTGTTTCACCTGGTTTTAGTAGCTCATACCAAATAACACCACGCTGATCCCAGAAAATACACAGCATTGTCTTTCGGCCGAAGCGATTTGGTCTTGGCGTTGATTTGGGTCATTGGCCGGGGCCCGGTCATTGGCCGGGCCCAAATCGTTTGGGATTGTTGAAATAAATCCACTTTTCATCGCCAGTGATGATTCGATGGAGAAAACCTTTTCTGGTTTGCCTGGCGAGCAGCAATTCACAAGGGGTTTTTCGGTTTTCTTGCTGCCTTTCGGTCACTTCATGTGGCACCCATCTCCCGACCTTTAAAATCTTTCCCATGGCCTTCAAACGCAAGGAAACGGTTTGTTGTGTCACATTAAGTTGTTCAGCGAGCTGTTGTTGCGTTTGACCATCATCTTCGTCCAATAATGTTTGCAATTCGGTGTCTTCAAACTTTTTCGGTGACCACTTTTAAATTTATTGAACCACTCATTGCACTGTGTACGACCAAGAGCATGCTCGCCGTAAGCTTCAACAAGCATTCGATGCGATTCAGAAGCGTTTTTCTTCAAATGGAAACAGAAAATCAATGCTTCCCGCAAATGAGAGTTTTCAGGCACAAAATTCGACATCTTTACGAGCGCAAAAAATGCGTTGTTGTATGAAACTTGACAAATTGTGAACTGAATATTGTTGACAAATGACAGAATGAACAATTAAGACATTTGGTGCGGTTCGGAAGCTCATACATATACGGCTATCGACCGCTACATGTCATTACCGGTTTCATATTTGTAGACCAGTAAAACATGTTTCGATCGTTAAGTAAATTATCTTTTCATATCATCTTCATTCTTCATTCTTTTCAAATCATCTTCATGGAAATTCATTATCAAAATATCAATAATATATCAAATATCAATATATCAAAATCTACGCCAAGTACAAAAGGTTCAAGTAAGCAGAATAACTATGCCGAACCTGCCCCATATTAGATTCTAAGCGACGAAAGAACTTGCACTCGACTTCGAAATATATGATTTTGTACTTTTGAATTGGGAATTATTTTACGTCGTGGCAACCTAGATTTCCAGAACCAATCGAATCGGTCAAATTCAATCAAGGCAGTCACGACGATAACTGCAGCACCAACTTGGCGAAAAAAATGTATCAAAATTCCCAAATTCGGAACAGAATCGACAAGGGCAAGTGCACGAATAAAAAACGCGCGAGAAATTTCCATGTTGTATTAAAATTTCCCGTGTTGAGTTCGACATGGGGAAGCCTCATGCGTGTGGAGTTCTAAACACTCTGCAATCAGCCCCACTTGTTCTTTAAATTCTCGCTGAATACGACTTTGATTTTATTTCAAAGTTTCTTTATTATCATTTCGCACTTGAAACGTTTTGAATGGAAGATGATCACGATCACTAAAATTAGAATTCCCGATTTCGAAAACACAAAAATAATAAAGATTTTTAACTTTATTAAACAAAATTTTTTTTATCTAATTTAGTGAGTGTTTGACCTTTAAAATGGTGCCAATATTTGTTTATTTTCCATCAACAATTTTTTTTGACTTTTGTCTACGGGACGAACCTTTGAGCGCCGTTTGAAGAAATGTATTCGTAGTGATCGTAGCTTTCTGAGTCTATCTAGCCATGTCCGTCTGTGGAAGTTACGTTTACATGAAAATGATAAGATATAACTGGTTGATTTCATAACATATATTTCATTCCATGATATTGAATAGTTAACATTTTCAATACATAAATAACAATGATTTTTAAAAATTCTGGTATCATATAGATAAATTAATATCACTTGATACGATAAAAAGTCTGCCAAATATCGCTTGTCATTCAACCGCGTGCAAATTTTTGCCGTTTCGTAAAATATTTTTGCTAACACACAATACTGCTGTGCGTAGATAAATGACTGTAAAGGAATACTACTGCTTTTTTGAGTTGTTGCTACCGAAAAAAAACTCTGCAAAGTTGGATATTTTGGCAAGATATATTATTTCTAATTTATCATTTAGTTGTTTCTCAATCTGAAGTTCAAAGCAGTTCATTTGATTCTCAAAATAAAAATGTAACAACTACACCAATCTACTGCTTTTATCTTTCAAATCATTCGAGTAATGCATTTTATTTCTCTGTAAAAATGTATTTCTTAACATAAAATATTAGATAATGACCCATCCAACAGTTTCATCGCTGGCGTATTGTCTCGAAAAACATGCGAACAAACCTATCACTGCCAGCACGCGAGAATGACTCCAAAATTGAAGGCTAGTTCCCCGAGTTATATTAACTCCCTTAGCCTACACACTTCGAACGAAGGAAACTCGAAAAAAATAGTTAAAGGAAATTTGATTATTGAGGATGGATGCTGGCGAAATCGGCTAAAATATCTCTCATTAAACCTTTCCGCCCCTGCAATAACAATATCTCTTCCGTACATATCGGGCGCTCGGCGCAAAAAAATTATTTGTCGCCCATACCGAAAAAAATTTTATTTACCTCACCAAAAAAAAAAAAGCAAAAGGTGCCTCGCTTTCAAAAAACTCTAGCAAAATGAAATATATTTCACTAAAATTTTAAAAATTTCCACATTCAAATTTACTACATCGATTTAGTTTAATTCACTTAAAAAGAGGTCCTCATTTGTGACTTTCAAAAACCCTAGCAAATTGATATATATTTCAAATCAGTTTGCGCCCCTCTCCCATCTACGTAATCTCTTCCTCATACCCATAGTCACACACACTCCTTGTATTCTCCACAAGCTGCAGAAACGGTGCTTGGTCCTGTGGCTCATATTACTTTGCAGGCTACTTATACACACCAAGCCTCAGTCCATTTTCCTTTCACGGCTGCATATTGACAACGCCGCCGGCTCCATAAACTGGAAACAAACCTTCCGGTTCTTCCTTAGGCATAGGATTTCGCAGAGTAGATGTTTAGCCGTGTCATTCTATCCTTCGTCTCCACAACTGCTGCAGAAATTTTTGAGAAGGGCACCATATCTGGCGACCATAGGGCCATTAACACAGTGCCCGATAGGCACTACTCCAGCTCTAAACTCTCTGCTGAATCTTAACAGAGTTTGTGCCCTTTCTAGGTTCAGCTGTGGTCGCATTTAGCCTAGGTCGCATTTAGCTTAGGTCGCATGTTCCAAGACAATCTGCATCCGGCGACGGTGAGGTTCCACCTTCTGTTTGTTTGTTTCCGATGATGTAGTTCTTATTGCTTATCTTCCTTTCAATAATATTACAAAAGTCTACGACAGTTTTTCAGAGACCGTAGAATAAAAACGTATCTGTGGTTAAAATCTAGCATCCACACTAGAGTATTTTTCTTGATAGTCAATTTCATTTCAAAACTGTTTTGGATTATGTTTAATTTTGATGAGTATTATTTTAATAATAACATTGGTGTACTTTAAAGGTCTTTGCTTCCGATATGGAACTTTTGACATTATTTTTTTTATAAAAGTAGTAATACTAGAAAATAAAATTTAGCTCCCAATGACTGAAAGGTGCTTAATGACCTATGACGCTTTCAACGATGCGGGATTTCAAAATGATTCAACCGAATACCTCGAGCCTCCGTGACCTCTACAAATAAGATGTTTAAAGTCAACTATAATGCAATCAGATCAAACCAAAACGATGAGATTGCGTGAAATCTTTTATCATATTCGTAACTCGAACACAATTATGACGTCGACGACCAAGAAAGTCTTCCTTAGGGACTTACATGCCATTTGTTCGTGTCCTTTGGATCCATATTTTATGGCTATGGGTAAGGGAGCAATAGCGAAAATTATTTTGAGTCGTTAAGACATGTTTTATATATTTCTTTGCAGCTGTGGAAGCTTTAGGCATATCTCGTCATGTTGCTGCATGTAGGTTATTATCGGTCGAACTCTGATCTAGTAAAAACGTTGTCTAGTGGCTAGAGGTGGGCGCGGGCCGGGCTTTTTCTTGTGGCCCGCGGACCTTTCCTTTCCAACCATGGGCTCGGGTCTCATAATCGAGTTTCGTGCGGGCTCGGGCCTTACCACAAAAGCCCGAAAATTAGAGGCCCGAAAAAGACCGAAGATATAAATTTAATACAATATAGAAATATCGTACTTATTCATTCATCTTTTAGAAATGATAGAACGCAGAATCCCAAGGAGTGGATGGTGGCTGATTTGACGTCATAAAGTCTATAAATTTGGTGATTTCTAAGTAATTTCAACTAATTTATTAATTTCCTTTAAGGTTTAATTTAATTTTATTGAAAATAATTTTATATAAATATTACATAATAAAATGAACAGCATTGAACTGAGGCAAATTTCAATTTTCGTTTTGAATATAGCAAATCTTGTATTCAATCACTTAAAAAACCCTTACTTATCTTTGTCCACAACTATTATGACGAAGGAATACGAAAAGTTGAAGACTTAGCTCACGGAGGACTTAAAAGTCAAACCTCGCTTTTACAACAGACATGTAACACCGAATACCACCTAACGTCGTTGTACGACGTTCCCATCTCTACTAGTGACACATATTTGGCTCTACATAAAGCAGCAATGGGTAGAAATCGTTCTCTGTGCCATTAACAAAACTATTCGCTTCGATAATGGAAATACCCGTGCAGTAGAGCTACTAAAAAGCAAGACGCCAGCTTCAGATCACATATGGATAGTGATGTTGGCTAATTTGGATAGAACGTATACACCGCATGATTCGATAGCTTTTGGCAAGCAATTGTCCACCATCGCAGCTGATTTCAGTTCATCCAACACAAAATATGATATGAAAGTGTGGTGGCTCTGCGAATCGCAATCATATTACTCCATGACTGTTGTTATTTAAAGCAGTAAGCAGCCTGGTGAAGAGCGCCAAGTGAATCAAGTGCAACGAGTCGTATTGGACTTGATGTCGCAGACAATCAATAGGGCTTAAGAAATCGAAAGAGTTAATTGCATTACACGCCATATTAGTAGAGAAGGTTCCTGGGGACCTTGTCGGGCATTGACTTTGTAAAAAGTTGTCGATGATAGGAGGGTTAAACAAAATGTTTTTCATTGTTATTGGTATGTTATCAAAAGCTCTAATCAGTAATTTAAAAACAATTTGTCTGCAAATTTTGATAAGCACTTGCCAAAGAGATTCTAATCAGCAGTTCTTTGAGTACCAAGCTATTTACTTTATTCTGATTACTGCTTCCTGCTTCCTATTATGCATTGTATACTTTTATACGAAGTGACACACCTACTTGCACTAGCAATCAAGACGATCTGTTTAATTTTGAGGATTAGTGGGCAAACATATATACACAGTTTTATCGAAGTTCGTTAAGTGGTTTCTGCTCTATTCAGTTAGAAAAAATTTCTTTCATTAGGGTGTACGTTCTTATAATTATTTTACTGATTTTACAGAGCCTACAAAGATCAATTAAGAACTATTAGGGCTTAAGCTTGTCAGACTAGTTTCGTTCGTTGCCAACCGATCTCATCAGTGACCTTAAAGCCGATTAGTAAGAACTTGTTAGTCTGATATGTTCCCCTTTTTCATAGATATGTTGTGAACCCAAGCAAAAAGTGAAACAGAGCAAAGCAAAAATTATTTTTTCTGTTGTCTAACTTTGTTTTTGTAACTCATTTGATGATTTAATCTTAATTTATTTTGTTTAATGAAATTTTTGTTGGTGTGGACGCACACTGTCCTGAACAGAAAGCTCAGTAAAATATTAATAAATTATTTTTTGTTCCGATACATCACGAAGAAATTAACGCAATTTGTTTTGATCGAGCTCTTACTATTCTTTAAGCCACGAATTACTTTATTTACTTTGAAATTATATAGTGTCTGAAAGATTTTGGCATACTTTTCTAATCTGTAATGTTTTGTTATCAAATAATAAGTTTATTTAACATTGAAAATTTATGTAAAAAATTTGTAAAAAAGGTGCTATATATTTTCAAATCGACTGTGTCGTCATATTTGAAATGTAAAATCTTGTGGTACTATCAATTGTATTTAGTAAGTTTTGCAATGGAATCGCAATTATTTAATTTTCTATCGAAGCAATAGTTCTTTTAATGCAACTTAACTTACACTTCTTACAATTAATGGTCGTCATAATCGGTCTAGTGAGCTGCCTATTCTTCGTACTAAGGATAGTTCTGAACGTAATCTTTCGTCTCACAATGTTTGCGTTCCCGTGAGTTGTTAATCCCGTCGAAATTAATGATGAAATTTACGTTTCGAAGAGGTCCTCAACAGTTAGAACCATCTGCCACAACCACATAGTGTTTGTTGAACTCGAGCTTATTTCCTTGAAAATTATGCTGATTTTGCAAGGAAAATCAACTACCCTGATGAGTCACATTTCCATCTCTCTGTATTGGTGAAAAAGTAATATAGTCATTACGAGTCTGAAGCCAATTCATGAATTATGCACGAGAAATGCTCAGATTTCATAAAAGTAACCGTTGGGTATGGTTTCTATCACGATAGAATCATCGGTCTTTCTCCTTTCAAAAATGAGGAAGGAGTTTCGGTTACTGTTAATTGTGAGCTACACAGATTGATGATCATGGACTTTCGATATGGAGTACCTGCCACACAGCTCATGCCACAATCCATTTAATGCGTGATAACTTCATAGAGTCGATAATCTCAAGAAATGCGGATGTCTCTAAGAAGTAGTGATTTAATCTGTTTTGACTTATTCATTTGGGGCTATTTAATTCATTGGCCTATGTCAATAAGTCAGCAACAATTAAGACATTGGAATTGATTGATTGAATGCCAATTTATATATTGAACAAAGTGATCGAAAATTGGACTTATCATATTCGCCTCTGTAAGAAAAGCAAATGCGTTTCTTGGTGTGATTTTCTTTTAAGGACATAATTGCATTAATTATGTTTCAACAAAAAATAAAGATTGTAGCTCTACGTAATTTCAGTTTTGTTTTATTTAAAAATCTTATTGGAAAATTCTTATGGATTGTAAAAACTCTGAGCTTAACGGAAATTAATTATTTTTCTAAAAGCCAGAAAAAAGCTGTAAAATCAAAGTTTACTTGAAGTTGTGGTAAGGATTTAAGACAAATATGTATGGTAAGGATTCGCTGATTTAGTAAATTTCGATACGAATAAATTAAAAGGAGCATTTCATTAAAGTCAATATATTTTGTTCCTTTTAAGACTTTATTAGGAAAAACTTGATAAAAGGAAGATTGTAAAAAAATTGCAACTGGAACTTTGGATTTTGGTTAACCATACTTTCTCAAATAGTATATAAAATAATTTCCGAATTCGGGGACATGTATTTAATTTTTTTTTCTGTCAAAGTATGCAAACTTGCCACTTTTACCATTTTTCATCCTAATACATATTTGGAAAATCCGTGCAATTCCCATAGCGATAGAAAAAAATTAATTTGGCTTTCATTAAGTGGAATCAGTTTACTTTCCGTCAATATGGTACAGTATCGCAGTTTGTTTCAAACAAGTTAACTAGAGCGCTCTACCCAACAATTGCTTTTATAAAATGATATATAAAGCAATTTAAGTGTTCAAAAAAAAATTAGTATTGTCCTTCCACTTCCACTTCCATTTTTTTTTTTATTTATGGGCCACTGTGCGATGGGGATCTGAATAATTAATGGAAATTAATGAACAATCAGCCAAGCGCGAGAATGATATCCAAATCTTTTAAAATAGAAAATTCTATAACTACTACACGCATTGATGTGAAGACCTGAAAAGTTGGATTTGAATTATTCAAACCTTAGTTAACTTATAATTGATCAAAAAGTTATGGCGATGGGGGTCTGAATTATTCAAAAAATTAATGGCTAACTGGCAGCGGCCGAGAGCAAATCTCTCTATGGCAACCCTGCCGCCGCAAACTGGTGACAAATAGAATTTCTTGGTTCAAGAATTACTAGAGAGCGCAAATCTTGTCGGAAATGAACAATTTTTTTTCTTATAATCAAGCCCACCGCAATGTCAATGGATTATCGCAGCCCGAATTTTGAAAATAAGAGTGAATTTTATTATTTTAGCTTGCAAAAAAAAATTTTGTTTTGGTGTTTAGCTTAAAACAATATTTTTTTTTAACCGGGCTCCGAATATATGTTGACATTTTGCTAAGAACTCTTTTCACGTAAAAATATTTTTTGGCCATTAACTTAAGATAATCAAAAACGAACATTGTTTTTCAGAATCCGACAATTTGTTGGCATTTTAGTTTGCTTTGATTTTAAAAAAAAATTATTGTTCATTTTCGACAAGACTTTCGCTCTCTAGCGTTTTTGAACCATAATCTCGATTTGAGACCAATCTGCGCCAGCGCTTTCGAAAAATTTTACTCAATCGAGGAGCTTATCGCTAAAGAAAGTGTTTTAGCACCTGTATCATATCCCTTTTTTGAACTAAAATGGGTGTCGAGAGAAAGAACGATATCTGTAAAAGTATTTTTTGTTGCAGAAGTAAGAAAGATGAAAATGAAGACATAAAAAAACCGAATCAGTGTGAAAAAATAAGATAAAAATCGAGTCAAACTTACAGTGACCATCCTTCCCGTATTTCCAGGGACAATCCTGTATTTCTGTAGGCTGTCCCTGTTTTTTATGAAGAAATACGTGACGTACAGATGTCCTGCATTTAATTGTTAGTCCCAAATTTGGATATAAATCTTTTGCTGCCAAGTTGAAATGAGTTTTTTGGTAAACTATTTTTAATCTAAGTTTCTAAAAAACTATTTGCAGCTAAAGAAATTTGGTTATGAATGATTTTTTTTTTTGTCCCGAACTTCGGTCCTAAAAATATTGTCACCGTAGTCATACTACATGTTTGTAAAAGATTCTGACTTTTCCATAGCTAGTGACACGGCTAAAACCACAATTGATTTACAGACGCTTTAATATCCGAAAGATGAAGATACGAGTGGACTCACCAAGTAAATACCAATATATCCAAAAAGTTTTTCTAAATTTTAATATGTTCTAGCATGATCATGAAGCCTCATAGAATGAATATGACTGATAATTTATTTGAGCAAATTGTTGTATCTGGATTATAATATGTCTCTATATAAGTATATATATAATATGTGTATGAGGCCTCACACATGACACTAGCGCCACTAATAGAAATTTATTTTCAGCCACTCCACTCCAGCAGCTATAGAATTTCTCTCATAACCGTTAGTAAAGATATTCACACATCAATTTTTTTAAGGAAAAATGTGCCAAACACAAACCCTGCAACTTCAGGACATGTTAAAAATTCTAAATTAGAATGATATTGTAAAATTTTTTTAAACAATATCAATTATTATTTCTAATGATTGATGCATTTTTTTGCATTATCAATTTTTAGGCTATGATCAATGCTTTTGTTTTTAATAATCATTAAAAAATAATGAATCGTATAAAGATATTGCGTTTAAAAATTTGTGCGTGATTTACAACTCTGCACTGGACTAATAGTGCGATTTCATATTCATAGTATCAATTGATTGAGCGGGCATTTTGTACTGAAAATGCGATATGGCTGTTGTGTCTGCCTTTAGAATTGTCAGTTCCATGTGGACTGAGTTTTCTTTAGAATTGCGCGCTTAGTCATCAGAAGTATTTAAGACATCTGTCATTGGTCGAGAGTGATATTTATTTGCTGAGAAGTACAGGGTAACTGCTTGGAAGGTATACTACTTACTTTGTTTTGCTGTTATTGTGGTTAACATTAGTTTTGATAGCTCATATTTGGAAGTCTTAGAGTAAAGATGTAGCACATTTATTATGGAAAAATAATGGCAAAGTTACATGAAATTTTTTGGAGAAATGGCGTAATAGCAAAACCCACCAGCTTTCGAAGAAAAAATGCCTGATAGACAAAAGCCTAGATTACAACGTACTGTCAGATGCTGTTCAAGAAAATGTTGAATCCGTTAACCTCATTTGACACCGCGTTGAGGAATTTGGTTTGCGAAAAGCAACTGGTGCACAAGGATTTTCATTTGTTTCCATTTAAGATTCAATAAGCACAACAGTTTCTCCCACAAGACCATTTACGCCACCGTAGATATACCAATAGGATACCGCAGCTCGCCCATGACAAGCCAAAGTTTCTTGAAAAACTCATAATGGTTGAAAACTTTTTATTGTCAGTGCTGCATACTTTGGGCTTGATTAACATGTGGTTAAAACAACATGGTTCCACATAGCATACGGCCTGATTTCCAAAGGAATTTCTGCAAGACCTTTTTCCACACAAGCTATCTAAAAAAAAGGTGATGTTGGTTGCCCTCCACAGTCGCGCGATTTGACTGCTCCGGATATTTTTTTGTGGGGGTTTCTGAAGAGCAAGGGCTATGCAAACAAACCAAAAACCTTTTGAGCAACTCAAAAAAAATATTTGTAATGAAATGCATGGGTGAAATGTGTCTAAATATTATGAAAAATATGCTCAAAAGAACCCAAATTTGTGAGGGTACTACAGGCTGAGATTTATTTAATGTTTCATACCACACATAATTGAAACATTTAATAAACCATTTCTCAACAATAGATCAATTCTCGTTCATTTAATCAAAGTTTTTAATCAAACACAGGGTGTTCGCCTGGAAGGTAGTGGTATATGATTAAAAATTTTGATTAAATGAACGAGAATTGATCTATTGATGTTCGCCTGAAAGGTATACCACTACCTTTCAGGCGAACACCCTGTATATATATTGATTTATGAATTTCAATTGTTACCTTTAACTTTTTGATTTCTGCGAAATTGGCGAATCGATTAATCAACATTTTATTATGTTAATAAAAAATTAGTAAAATTAAACTCCTTGCAGAAGAATTTAAAATATGTGTAGATTAGATTACAACAATTGAGATAACATCTTTTATGTTCGTTATCATAAGTAGTTCTTGGAATCAGGTGAAGACAATGGGTCGTGCGCCGTTAGACTTAATCAACGGATGTGCTATTGGTATTGGTACTTCTAGAGTAGACATTAACTTTGCAAAAAGTGACAACACTAGTCACTTATCTAGAGGGTAAGGTTTAGGTGCCCTTATAATAAGTGAGCGAGGGCTTTATCCCTTTATTTAAAAACTTTAAATGGATAGTAACAATTTTTTAGAAGTGTAACAATGGTAATGACAGTGTATTAGAGGCATATCTACCGCTAAACAAACTTTGTAATTGCTTAGGGCATCGTGTGTGTGAAAGAGGCGTGGCAGGGACATAAAATTACATATACTTTTTATATACGGTGTAAGTTCTTTGGAAAGTAGTTAAGTTAAATTATCCTGACAAATTTATCAGTGACAAATTGTTAATTTGGCTTGGAGATAACCGCCGCAAAACTTAAGAACAAAAAAGTTACTCATTTCAACTACATAACTCTTTGTATCTAAAAACTAAATATGCGTACAGATAGATTTGTTTATTTCAAAAGAAGCATAACATAGATATGTACATAGCAAAAGTACACAGAAGATAAAAATGGCAATACAGAGACAGATGCTCCTGAGCAAAGTTCGAGTTTTTCGAGTGCTCTACGTGAGAACTCTTGATAAGTACGCACTTACTCATAGTTCCAATTTTTATAATTTTATTTATTTCCATTCAACCTTATGAACAATATTTCTTACAAACTATAAATAGTAATTAAACATTATTGCATTAAACTTAAAGTCATTTAGCATGGACCAATATTCCTGTAAGCTTTCGCAAATTGATCATTGTATAGAAAACACGCCAATTTCAAAAATATAATAATACATATATATAGATAACAAAAATGGTACATTTTGTGTGGAATGAAAGAGATGTCTACCTCAAGGTTATATACCCAATAGCTCAAGTGTTAGAGCGGCCATCGAAAATAAAATTATAATGCCTGGAACGGCCAGAAGTTCAAGTCTAATTACAACACCAATCAAAACTAGGCTATGTATATATGTATATGTAGTACATATGTATGTATGTGAATGAATGTGTATATATGTAGTAATGTGTGGTCATATGTGATAACATGTCACCAACTACCAGGTTAAATTGTTATCTTTGTCATGTTTGTTAAATAAAATAAGAAAAAAAACAAAGTATTGATGAATTTGGAAAAACTTTTAGTAATATTGGTCCTTGCTATGTGACTGTTCAATTTAATATTTTTTTTTTTAATAAATAAGAATCAATCGCCAACAGCAATTTCCTAATGTATAATAACTTTATATATTCACAAAACTTTGTTAAGTTATGTAGACACTAAAATTTAAAGCTTTCAAAACCAGCAGCGTAGTTAGTGCGCACAGTACCTAAATGCAAACGAACATGATTTCGCAGAGTTCAGAGACCCAGCCTTATGGGGAATCCCACCTCTCCATATAATTGCAGCATATTTGAAACTTGACCGAACAAGACTAGTAAGCGTATTAATATCTCTAAATGAGGAGATATAGCGCATTATAAAGCACATCATAGCATAAGGTTTTAAAGTCATACAGTTCGGATGAGAGAAATTGAGTCAAATACCATAACTAAAGCTTTAAAATCACGGTCAGGCAAACGTAGATTATAAGAAATAAAAAAGAGAGGAGAAGTGAATGTTATTGTCCTTTGAGAAAGATACTATACAAAAACACATTTTTAAGATTAAACTAGTAAAGGTGTTATCTTCGGCCAGACCGAAACTCACATACCCTACACTACATCAAAAGTACTTTTTAAATAAATGTTAAAAAAATGTTGAGGAGGTTGAATAAGTCGAAAATAATGTAAAAAGGTTCAAAAATGTTGGAAAGTGTTGGAAAAAACTGAAAATGTCAAAAGAATATGGGAAATGTTGAAATAAATAGAATAGAAATGAAAAACACGAAATATGTCACGCCCACTCCTACAATTCCGCCCACTTTTGTTTTAATAAATGATATTCGTGATTAACATGATCAAACCAAATTTTAGCACAATAGCTTGTATAGTTTGCGATATGTGCCGTAACTATTCCTAAAACTTAGAGCGGTGACAGACCCACTGGTGCAATCCACTCCGATTTTGATGCAGAAATAGCTTTTTATAAAAAAACTTCTTACACTAAATTTCACTATGATTGCTCATATATTTCGATAGTTATGCCACTGTTTCTATTTCGCAAGCTTTTGATTCATATGTACCTAATACCCAGTAAACCACTTACATCAAATTCCAGTCGATTGCTCCAATAGTTCACTTAAAATAGCACTTACAACTTTATGTTAATTAGGGAGGTGCCACGCCCACTGATGCAATCTTGTCAAGTTTCATTTAATTCCAAAGCTTATAGCAACCGACACCTCTACACAAAATTTTATGAAGATTACTCTCAGAGCACACTATCTATAGCATTAAACGTATTTTGCTTATATGGGAGGTGCCACACTCACTGGCGCAATTGTGCCAAAATTTTGCAAGAAGACACCTTTTAGCAAGTGTATCCGCCAGATTAAATTTCATAACGATTGCGTTGTTAGTTCTCTTTTTATACCGTTCATAAATATTGTAGGCTATGCCACGCCCTTAAAATAAATTTTTCAGTACATTGACGTGGCTTGTATTGTTGACTACTTTCAGTGGTATCATCTCTAAAATTTTAATGAAAATGATATATGCCAATTTGGAGTTATACGAAATCCAATTTTTTAATTGTTAAGAAATGCCACGCCCACTTTTACAATTCCGCCCACTTTATGCGCAATTCAAAATTCACAAGATCTGTATCCGTGTACCAAATTTCATCACAATATCTTGCACAGCTTACGAGCAATGGCGTTATAAAACTTAAAATTTAGGGATGTGCCACGCCTATTTAAGAGCCTTTGCAAACTTAAGACCTAGTCTAATCTTAATGTTGTTCTCATATTTGCCAAATCACCAATTTTGATCAAAATCGCAGCACCTTTTTTTCAAAATGGACCTGGGTATATTTACTTAGAGTATGGGTGGAAGGCGTGGCTGTGAACCGATTTCGCCCATTTTTATATGCTAGCAGCTTGCAAGAAGGTTTGACCAGTGTGCCAAATTTCATTCAATTAGCTTGCTTAGTTTTCGCGTAAACCTGATTTCAACAGACAGACACACAGACAGACAGACAGACAGACAGACAGACAGACAGACAGACAGACAGACAGACAGACAGACAGACAGACAGACGGACAGACAGACGGACACAGCTATATCGACTCAGATGGTGACGCTGATCAAGAATATATATACTTTTCCATACCTGCCACGCCCCCTTCTATGTGTTGCAAACGGAATGACAAAGTGAATATACCCTCTGTGTAGGGTATAAAAAGAGAAAGAACGTGGAGTTTGTCTATCCAGTATCAGCTGCATTCTAACTTTTATAAATTTCATGAAGGTCAACAGCAAGCATTTTCAATGAACAGAAGCAATATCATTAATAAAAATGATAAACAGTACCGGATCAAAAATTCTCCATTGAGGAAAACCTATAGTTACCCAAAAAGTAAAACACTCAAGACAAACAAAGGTTACACACAGTGACCTTTTAAAAAGTATGATTTATGCCAAAATAAAAGTGATCTATATATATATATATATAAGCATATTAGGGGCCTTAATATTTACTAGCACGGGAGATGATAATTGTCATCAAAACTTAGGCCACAATTGCGTTTATTATATTTATACTCAGCTTACATCTTCGTTTATTAAGTCCTATATGAATTTCATATTGTTCTAAACTATATCTTCAAGAGAGTCGAAGAAATATCGTTCAGTGGCCCTAACACGTCTGTTTATCAGCGCCACGCATTCACATTCATTCACTTTTTAAAGACTACTTCATGCAAATGCTGCACGCGGCTACGCCTGAGGAGGTTCTTCCTTAAGCTCCAATTTTAGCATACTTTTTCTAGCATTTCGGACGGTATCTCACCAATCGCAACTGTAATGTTGTGGCTGGCTTGTATCTGTACACGTAGACTTCACGTAGCCCGATGAATCGATTTTGGCCTTAATTAACGTAAAAAAATAGTTCATATGCATCAAAAATTGTTTTTATTGTAGAGCCTTTTGCAAGAAGTTCAGCTGCGATGAGCTTTGCAGTGCAGGTGATTTGATCGGTATATATAGTTGTATTAGCATACATTATAGTACAGTTCTGATTCGCAAAATGATCTTTAGCAATCGAAATACAAATTAATCTCTAATGGCTGCTAGACTTTCATTGTAAATGTGAAAGCTGTAGTTCAAAAGTTATAAGATTTCATAACATTTCATGCCTTCCAGACAGCCAGAATTTCTGTAAAAAAAAAGCGAATCTTGAAGAAGTTGATATAAGTTGAAGAAGTTCGAAAAGTTGAGAAATTTGATGTACGTTGCATTGTGTTGAAAATATTTGGAAAGGTGTTGAATTAAGACAAAAAAATTCGATGAAATTTAATAGAAGCTAAAAGGTTGAATAATTCCAAAGGACCGATACATACGAGTATAGGCTAGATATCGTCGCCCGAGTTCTCTTTTGCGCCATACGCCAATTTTTGCCATTTTGACTGAAGACTTATTCTATAGATTTTGAAACATTATCTTTCTAATACTGTTGTCGCAATAAATCTATCTGTTTTAGTTTCTTCTCCATTTTTTTGTTTATTATTTGCTGCAAATTCCAAATTTTGGTTTATGGAGTAAGTTTTATATGGAAAAAATATTTTTGATTAATTTGCTCCATATAACATTTCCATAAATATTTAGTTAAAAACTAAGCAGTTATGATTTGCTCGATTTAAATAGTTTCTAAATGCAGGTTTGCTCCATATACTACTTGGGAAAAATAAGTTTGTCATTGATTTGTATTGTATGAAGCAAACTATCCACTATGATTTATCTGATAACACATCATATACCTCCAAAAGTACTTTGGTCCCATTTTAGAAATTTAGCACTGAGCTATCCAATTCATCAACATATTTTTAATTCAAATTTCGATGGTACTTTTTAAGACCAATTTTTTTCTTTTAATGCTTAAACTTTCTTTTTCGATTTTTTTCGGAATACACCTTCAGGCGTATGGAGCAAAAGAGAATTCAGGCGACAGTATATCAAAATCAGATTAAAAATTCAAATATCATTGAAAAAATTTAAAGAAGTAAAAAAAAAAATGGGAGAATCTTAAAAAATCATATCATGTTAGCACTGCATTTCGGTCAATTCATTTCAGTAAAGATATTAATACTTCAAAACAATACTTGTTTTATTGTTTTTTTGTCAGAAATGAGTTTCGCTTCTTCAAATTTTAAAAAGTTAAGTACGATCATGCGATCATGAATAATAAATAATTTTATAAATGGAGAGAAAGGGGAGAACTGTAAATTAATTACGTGAGACGTTTTAGTGGGCCAAGCATTTTTTTCACAAAATCTTGAGGTCCTCTATGCCCTCTATAATAATATACCCTGCTATGTTTAATATTCATATTTGGTTTGAGTTTGACTTCGACGAATTAAGCCTGGTGTCACTCGGTATCTTTTTGTACTCACTGCATATTCTGATGTCTCATTGGAAACTTTTGAATGTTTTTTGGTGAAATTAAAGTGTCAAATTTTGCTTATCCTAGAATATAATGATAATATTTGATAATCAGATATAAATAGTAAACAAGTGAAATAATTTGTTGTTCAGTAAATATTTTTGCATTTTGTTTTTTAGTCAAAATAACCAGGAGGTAGAATAGACTAAAAAAAAAGAAGCGAAATACATACATAACACAGAATGAGTCAATTTCATTAAAAAATCAAGATTTTATTCTGAAAAATTTATCATCTGAAAGTTTTAATTATCAAACTTTTTCTGAGTAAAAATCATTTGACACAGGCGCTTATCATTCGATTTGTTATCGCTCTTTGTTTTCTCTCCCTGACGACGAAAATTGTAAGAATATGAAATACCATGTATACGTCAAATTGGAGGGTAGATGTTGATTTATAAAAAGTAGTAGGTGAAATCACTATCATCATAAACGTCTAACGTAATTAATATAGTGCAGAAGTACCACAAAGTTATTATTCTAATGACTACAACATCTCCTCTCTCTCGAAACAAAAAATATAGAATAATTCATTTTGAGCTATTACGAAATTTACTTTCAAATATAACCTTACCTAAGATCGTGTAACATCATATACTTTCAAGAAAAGAAAAGAAAAGAAAAGAAAAGAAAAGAAAAGAAAAGAAAAGAAAAGAAAAGAAAAGAAAAGAAAAGAAAAGAAAAGAAAAGAAAAGAAAAGAAAAGAAAAGAAAAGAAAAGAAAAGAAAAGAAAAGAAAAGAAAAGAAAAGAAAAGAAAAGAAAAGAAAAGAAAAGAAAAGAAAAGAAAAGAAAAGAAAAGAAAAGAAAAGAAAAGAAAAGAAAAGAAAAGAAAAGAAAAGAAAAGAAAAACAACAACCGAATCGCAAGATCAAAGCTATTGAGATTTTATACTCCATGAACAACATACGGAAGTCTTACCAAGAAGTAAAACTCTTCAGACACTTCCTTCCGTAATAAATAGTGCTATTACACTATGCACTTCGTTTCAAATCCCATTGAATCCAATAACAACATCTTTGAATAAATACCCACCTTGGCTTCTAGACCCTTCCACAATAAATATCTCTCTACATACATTCGAAAAGTCCATTATCTCACGAAAAATTTAGCAATCACTTTATCGTAAGCTTAAAAATTCTATAATAAACCACAACTATCTGCTCCGTTTTTACTGCAGAAATTTCGGAAGACATCAATTATGCAATATCAAAATCTGGCAAATTTGCAATGTGCACAGACTCTCTAGCAGCACTTAAATAAGTAATAAACATAGATAATAATCACTTCTACCGAAATAACATTCGAAACAAACTCATTGAACTCTTTTCAAAGTTATTGCTTGTCTGCATACCAGGACATGCTGGAATAATTCATAATTGGCGGATCAAGTAGCTTAAATATCCTACAAGTGTCCTCTACACATCACAAATAATTACAATGCAAATGATTACAGCAAAACTTTACAAGACATATTCAACGGGTGCTAAGTAGATATATGGCATAAGACTACCTCTTGGTACAAACGAATGAATTTCAATAAAACATCAATAAATGATTACGGGAAATTCAAGTAAGACGACACAATCACAGGGCTAGAACTTACCAAATTTACTAGGCTTAGAGTAGGTCATACCATACTGACACACCAACATTTATTTGATCGCAATATAAGTAAAATCTGTGAGTATTGCAACACAAATAACAATATTACTACTGAACATATCCTTGACAGATGCAATAAATTCATGAACGAAAGATTTGTGGTTTTCAGCAATTAAACTACAACGTCACTTTTAACCACCCCAACCACCCCAACCATAGATAACATTAAAAAATCAAATATTTTCCTCAAAAACTGCAATCTGTTTCATCTCATTAAATAACACATTTTCAATATGCAAAAATCTATGGAGATGAAGAAGGAAACCTTGTAGAAGATGCATATTCTGTGTTAAGAATACGGAAAAATTTTTTCTGTAGGCTCTATAACGGCGACGAATACCAAAATACTGCTGTCAGATAGAATAGATTCTTCAACATAGAATATAATAGGAAAAACGTCCATCCACCTGAACAAAACGAAGTGAGGATAGCAGTATCAAAGCTTAACAACAAAAAAGCTGCTGCGTGATATTGACTACATTCGTCATACTCAGCGGGCTGTCTCACTGGTATCAAAACGAAAGTTGCCAAAATGGGTTTAACATTGAATGAGGATAAAACCAAATACATGTTGTCAACAGAAAGAGATACACAACATCTGCGAATCAGACAGAACATCAGAGTTGACAGCTGCAACTTCGAGGTAGTAAATGGACTGTGTCTACCTTGGCTTTGCTATAAATTCTGAAAAAGAGCGCCTGAACAATAATCAAACGAAGAACAACTCTTACTAATCACTGCTTCTTTGGGCTGAGAAGGCAATTGAGTAGTAAGGTCCAACCCCGACAATATTCATAACTGTCCTTTATGGCTCTGTAGCATGGACACAGTCGAGAGCAGACAAAGACATTGGTCGTTTCAAGACAAAAATTCTACATCCTGTGCGTTAACGTGCTATTGAGAAGAATATTCAACCACAATTGATTTAGTCGAAAAACTACGCATCAGACGCCTTAGATAGCTAGGATATGAAGAGCGAATGAACAGCAATGCTTTGGCTCGCACTCTTTGAATCGAACCCAGAGGGATAAGCAGAAGGAAGGCCTCGTGTTAGGTGGCTTTTCAACCACTTTGGAGTGTGCAATGGAAGGTTGTTAGCTAAGGACCGGGCTAACTAGAGAGGATTGCTGGATTTCAATTTTAACCTATTTTTGTGTTCCTTCATATTTTGTGGTATTTCAGCAAGTACATACTATCTGAAATCTCGGGATTTCACATGTTGGTCGCCCCGGGCGCAGCGCTGTAGGGCGGAGGGCATTTTAAGTAAATGAAAATAGTTGAATATAGTAAATTGCAATGTTGTAGCTGGAAATTTTGGAATTTAAAGTGAAAGTTTAAATTGGTCCAAGTTTTTCTTTGGTAGGGGACGGCAAATAACTATTGTGCCCCGAGCGTCCGATGTGCACGGTACGCCTCTGAGTATATAAAAACTTTCGAAATTGCCGCGAAACAACTATTCAAGCTTACCGCACACTGGAACATAGTCCGGGAAACTCTACTACTTATAGAGATTTCTTTAGCAGGTTTTTGTACCATTTCATGTGATATGTAAAGTATCTAAGGCGCCAGAAGAAAAACTATACACTGTTTCAGTTACTCCAATACCTGCCATTCTTGGAATGCTTCCTTGTACAGCTCTGATAATTTTTTTTTTTTAATCATTTTAATAATTTATTTTGCTAATGAACGCATTGAGATTGAACGCTAGCGACTCCACCGATATAATTATTTAGAATCAAGATAATCTTGTGCTATTTCCTGAAAATAAATTATTTACTTTCTCCGCTATAAAGTCTTAATCTAAATTAATTAGTATAGGGTGAACCCCACGGCATTAACCTTGAGATTCGATATTTTGTATGTCTAGATATTTGTGATATTCGCGTGGAATCATCTATTAAAATTGAAAATTTGAATGAAAAAATGATAAAGACCAAAACCATACGAGAAAATGCAGTAGTTAAGAAAGAGCGCTAATTCGTACGTACGTAGCCCATAGTTTACATGTAAATATTTTATGGTACTTTTTCCACCTGTTATCATTAATGTATCGTCATTTTGTTGTTACCATTATTATAAGTAATAGTAAGTGCCTACATATTATCATTGAAAAATATAAGCGATAACAATTAAATTTTCGCTTTTTTATCTGTAAATACTTGAATCCGTGCGTATGCCTAAAGTTACTATGTACACATAGTCTATTGCTGCATGCGGTTGTATTTTATGTATGGGGGGCTTTCGACGGTCTGCTGCTGTTTATAACCCATTTTGCTTTTGTCTTTTATTCTGAGGAATTTTATTTTTTTTTGGTTTTGTTTTTTTTGTTTCTGTTTTTGTTTTTGTTTGTGCGACTGTTCTTGCACTAAGTGATAAAAAGCATGTTAACAATTAATTTAATTGCTAGTTTGAATTTAAAACTGGAGGAGTATCGTTCGCGGAACCGGAACCATTAACAAGTGCCGTTTTTAACGTGTTATATTTTAATTCACAAATTGTGCAAAATTTCAAAAATTATTCAAGTTTAATACGATACTAAAAAAAAATTTATTTGAAAATCGTTTCGAAATATTTATTTACACAATGAAAATATTACAGTTTTTGGTAGTAATTACTTTAGCATTGTGCGCTGTAAAAGGTTAGAAAAAATATTTTTTTTTATAAATATTTCATTTGTAAAAAAAAAAATGAGCCTATTTTTAATTGAAATGACATCCTAGTTAAAAAAAAATCTTTACAATCAAATGAACGAGCATGAAAACTTTTAAAACTAAAGTATCCGTGGTATTAAGTCGAGAAATGATATCGCGCTACATCAGAAAACCAGAATATCCACTTGAATTTTTTTTTTTTAAATTGAAACGGATATTAATTGCTCTTCAAATTCAGTGAATTTGCTATTTATAAATAAAAAATGTTTGACATCTTTATCATAATAAATTGCTGATTCCTCGCATATGCTTCCAGAGAAGGCAATAATTTAAGCAGAGTTTTAAGAAAATGAAAGAAAAACATTTTAATATAATAAATTAATTATTTAAAAAGGATCCACAAATAATATACAAACTCAGTTAAGGACTTAAGAATAAATATATTTTCTTGAGAGCACACAGTGATCATAGGTTGTACTTCTACATTTATATCTGAGTTCTGCCATATTTGCGTTTACAAATCTCAATTATTTTACATCGACTTATCCCGGAATGATTTATGGTAGTCATCAACTAATCAAATGCAACCTACAAAAATATCATCAAAATTGAAGACCTCGAGGTCCATGTCCTTACGTTTTGGCAAAGAATGCTCCATATTAGCTATTTATGCCTATTCATCAACTAAATGAAATTATCTTAATAAATTAAATGGAGAAACATTGATTTATTTCAAAAACTTAAATTTTTTTTTATATTATTGTGCCAGAAAAATACTTGCTTTAGGTTTATTTCTTCTCTGCTCCTGTCCCGCACTTGCTAGAAAACGCCACAAAGCACTTGGGTCGTTTTTATTTGATGACCTGGATGACCTTAGACATGTCAGTATAGATCAGCAATTTAGTTTCATTACGAAATCTGGTTGGTTCAACGAGAGGGTATAGTCAAACACCCAGTGGTATCACAATTGGTCTAAGTGAGTCAGTTTTTCGTAACTGACTGCCACTCCTTCCTAACCTAAAATAGGTTTATTTTTTTGTTTCAATGAAACACAGATTGATGAAATATCAGAAAAGTGCTTTAAGTTTTTTATTTAATTTTCACTTAAGTTTCTTATTATTTTCGTCATTTTTTTGGACTTATTTTTAAAAAGATTAGCAAAATGTAGGTGAAAATGTTAATAAAAAAATTTATATATATTTTTCCCTTATGATGTCCAGTTTCTATATAATCGAAGTAAATGGAAAGAAAATTGTATTTATTTAAAAAGAAACATCCTTTTCACATGATACAAGCGCCGAGTTTAAATATTGCGTTATTTTTTTCTATAAGATTTGCTCTAAAAATGTAAGGAATGACATCTGCCAATTTTGTGCTTATTAAATACAGAACATTTCACGGGAGTACAACATATTAACATTTTAAAAACTATTTTGGAAAATGGTGAGTTTTGTTAGAATTTCCGCGCAAGAGCTTAGCAGTGGAATTGTGGAACGCTTTTGTCTGGTATTTTCTTCTATTTGATATTTAGCTTACAAGATTAGGTTAGGTTAGCACGGGAGATGACAATTGCCATCATAACTTAGGCCGCAGTTCGGCCCATTGTATACCCTGATTATAACTTCATTTTCAACCTATGCAAACAATTTCGAAATTTTTATAAGCTTCAAAATGGATTTTGGACACTTTTGATTGATGTCTTCAAGAGAGTCGAAGAAGTGGAATTCGAATACCTTATAACGCCGATTTGTCAGCGCTGGGGATAACAGACTCTTTGTCATCAGGATCTTAACAGCTTCTACAAAGATGTCCTACGTCAGAAAGCCCTAGTCTTGAGGCATGCTTGCCTATAAAATAGTGTCCTGTAATAGCGCCGACAAAGATTATCAGGGTTTGTTTGTCTAATGAGATCACTTTTCCCGTTCTATAAACATCAAAATAAGGCCAGATTGCCCTCGAAGTACAACATGTTGTCATGTTAGACCATCTCATATTAGCCCAAATTTTAACTTACAAAGTAATTTATATGTATATATTAGGGGGTGTCATTTTTGAGCAACTAAAAAACATTTTTTCAACTAAAAAACAGGCTTAAAACTTTGAAAAAAGAAGCCTCTAAAAATTTGAGCTCTTAATATTAACATGAAGAGGTGCTTGTTTCTAACTTTCCATTTTCCATATAAATTACATGGAAAAAAAATTATTTTTTTTTTCATATTTTTGTAGCTTGACATCAGAGCATTGTAAAAATGAACTGAAAGTTTATTTTAGTAGCAAATTGAACGCTCTACAAAAAAAAAAAATAAAAAAAAAATTTTTTTTTAGTCTATAAAATAATAATTTTACTGAACCTACTGCATAATTACTTTTGTTTAACAGTTAATCAAATAATAAAATAATATATCTTTTTTTTTTGTAGAGCGTTCAATTTCCTACTAAAATAATTTTTAAGTTCATTTTTACAATGCTCTGATGTCAAGCAACAAAAATATGAAAAAAAAATAATTTTTTTTCTATGTTATTTATATGGAAAATGGGAAGTTAGAAACAGGCACCTATTCATGTTAATATTAAGAGCTCAAATTTTTAGAGGCTTATTTTTTCACCTTTCTGAAAGTTTTAAGCCTGATTTTTAGTTGAAAAAAAAGTTGCTGAAAAATGGCACACCCTAGTATATACATATATATATATATTTATTATTGCACTTCTAATATATAATTTGTTTGTTTCAAAAACTTAAAAATCAATCAAATTTTTTTTTAAAGTCAATTTCAAAAAACATGTTAAACTTAAATACGACATTATGATATTTTGTCAAATTTCCTATCAAATGTTGTAAAAAAGTTTTTATGATTTTATTTTTATTCTACTTGGCTTCTAATTTCAATGATTTCAATTTCTGTTAAGTTCAAGTTTTTAACAATTCAACCCTTTCATGCAAAAACAAATCCAGTGTAAACTTGTCCGCTAAGAGAGTTAGATAAAGACAGTGACATTGCGAGAGCATTTGTCGTCGGAGCGAAGAACCGAATTGGCGAGAAATTCAATAACCAAAAAAATTATTTTTTCCTGAAATAAAAATATTAAAAAAGAAAACAATTGAATGACAAAAGTTTTTATGACAAAGATTGATCAAAAAACAGTTTGACGCCCGCAAAGTACAACAGAAAATTTGAAAATTTACAAAGTTGGAGAATAGAAAAAATTGGATGAAGGAAATATTGTGCGAGAAAAAACTTTACGGAAAAATAGTTGGGTGAGCAAGAAGTGGACTACAAGAAAACTGGACGAAAATAGTTAAGGCAAAGCACAGTTGGACGGCAAACAAATTGAGCTGCGCCAAATAGCACACAATGAAACAGCAAAAATATTGAATAATACAAATTTCGACGAAAGTTGGAAAGTCGGATTTTAGCTAAAGCCATTTTGCTTTATTTTGGGCTTCTTTTTGATTTTTTGACACGCTTTCCTCACGTTGCCTAAAGTAGTTTTTATGATACTTTTATAAAAAAAAGTTTTTCAACTCTCATGCCTATTTTAAATCTTATAGAGGTTTCACAAAAACAGTAGCGTATCTAGGGGGGCCGAAGGGGTGGTCGCATCGGGCGCAAGGCTTGGGGAGTGGCGAAATGATCGCGAAATATATAATTTTGCTAGGTTTTATGAAAGTCAAAAGTGGCGACCTTTTTTCATTTTAGATAATCAAAGTAGTTCGATGTAGTAAATCGTAATGTGTAGATGGAAATTTTCGCGAATTTAAAGTGAAAATGTAATGTTTCAATTTGCAAATTTTTTTTGAGAACCTTTTTTTTACTTGACAATATGTTTCGATTATGAAAAAATTTATTTTTTAGGTACATAGGAGGTGACATTGCAACATTGTAGTTAAATTATACTTTTTTAGAAACTGCTTAGAGCTTCCATAGCGAGTTGCCCGAAATTTTTTATTTTATGCTCTTAAAATTTTTCCCCGCTTTTAAAATTAATGAAAAATTTTAGATAAGTTTCCATTCCTCATGAGCAGGACAACATAAAATATTTATTTAAATATAAAATATTTATTTAAATATTTTCGCCATTTTTTTCCGAGAACCAATATTTTCCAGTTTCGATTCTCGGACAAAAGCTTCGATGACGACGAAACGGGACATTGCAATGATTCAATTTTATCAAACTCTTTTTTTTTTTCTAATATAACTGCAAGCTCCTTTTGGAAGACAGCAACTCAAATCGATATTTCCTCAAAAAACACTGCCTCAACAACCGAATACAGCTCGCTGTGGTTTCTGGATCTATGCAGCTGTTTATTTCGCTAGTCATTTCAAAGTATTAAATGTTTTCTGGGCACTCTCGATGGAAAATAAGCAAAATGTATTGACCATGCCCGAAAGACAATCCAATTGCCGGATCCAAAATATTAATTCGCGCTCTGTAAATGTCATTTCGCGATAACTTCTCTGACAATAACAAAGCAAAACAAAGAAAAAGTGCGAATCTCTCGCTGATGATTTGGAAATATTTCAATCAATCCGCCCTGGCCTGGGGCACTTACGAGAAAACCACAATTCAATTATCTTGTCGATCAGAATACTTGGCTTGTCAAATTCAAGGTAGGCATTCTAAAAACGGTTGAATACAACGTGTCCGACGAGAGATTGAAGTATTCAAATATGTACCTTAAGCATTCCGTTAAAACATCACTTCGTCCATCGTAGCCGTTTCCATGACTTTGTCGAACGTTAATAAAAGAAAGTAAGGAAAACATCTTTATTTCTTGTCTTTTTTTCGTCCATATTTTGCCCACTTTTCGTACATATTTACTTTTTGTCTTCGGTCGTACGAGAAATAATTTTTTTTACATCGTCTCGTTATCGTTCTCGGTCTCGGTCTCGGTCTCGATAACGAGAACGATAACGATAACGATATTTATCGGTTCTTGGTGAAGCACTAGCTAACACCTTTTGTGGAATTATGAGATCCGTCACGGCCAATAGAAAATCTTGAATTTCTTAGTGACGTTCAATTCGCATGAACTAGGGACTTTGACTGAATAAAGAAATCAAACTAAAATTTTGCTTCAATTCTATTTTTTAACTTCTCTTACATTAATCTTAAAATCCTTAACTTTGTAAAAAATTAACTGCCAAAAAATAAAGTAAGATTCTTCCAAAAATTGCTTTGTTAAAAGCATATAGAGATTAACCCTCATCCATCCTTCAGTTCCACACTCAAAAGTGTTCCTTTTCCGGCCATTGAGACCTTCAGTAAGTTGCTGCACACCATATTGGCACTGCCGCAGTTTCCATCACGTCTAACATACGAACACATACTTGGTCTGCGAAGGAATACTCGTATACTGCGTAAGTGATCATCTTTCGCGGAATGATAATAATCGGCAGTTAGAAATTTGCCTGGCACATGCATTGCTCTCAAGCCTTGAACCACTTGTCGAATATATGCCGAACTGGAGCCAATTTATTTCGAGAAGTCGATAGATCTCTTGTAGATTTTCAAAGCGCAGACATTGGTTTATTTTTCTGAAACGCTTCAGAGGCATAGTGGTACGTATGGCATTTATCTCCAGACAGCAATAATAAACGCATAGCAAGTCTCCAAACTTGCATACATCATAAATATTAGCCATTTCGACAACCCTCCAGGTGTGTCACATGAGGGACTCTTTTGTAAATTTCCATTTTGGAAGCATTGCGTGTATATTTTTGCCTCGATCATAGCATAGTTTGAAATATTGTCGAACAAGACCAATAGATCCATTTTTGTTTTCGATTCGCTTCAAAACTGAGAGCGCTGTTTCAAAATAAAATTGAAAATTGTGTCAAATTGACACAATTGGAATGGGATGGATTCGGGCTAATTTTTATTTCCTTAGAATCAAATCTGTTTAATACCCAAATCACAAGAGACAGCTTTTGACAGTTTGGGTCCGGTTTTTTGTGGCAGCGGCAGCGTTACATAATATTTGAACTGCCAAAGAGTAAAAATATAAAAGGAAACAGCTCCCAAAAACATTAGAGAAGAGAGTGTTATAAAATTGTTCGAAAAATTTCAGAATCGCACCCTGAAAATTATCCTAGCTATGTTGAAAAGTAGGGTTACATTTCCGGTCACAGTGTGAATCTGGTATCTAAAAGATTTTTATTTTGTGCTTTTTATTAATCAGCTTTTGGTCAATTTTTAACCTTTAACTCAAAATGAGGGCTTGTCCCTTAAACTTAAATTATCAAACATTTTTAGCCATGTTAACACATGCGCTGTATACTGCTTTGGAAACGTGTGTATTTTTCGTTCAGTTTAAGATATATTATTGTAAGGTTTCTATGATGTTTAATATTGGTGTGTGTTCTTGTGCTTTTTAAGTTAAAATTTTTGCTTACTCCTTTTCCGAACTATTTCAATAAGAAGCATTGTGATTTAATAATGATTTATCCACAAAAAGAATTAGTTGAAAGTTTACAACAACATTCAATTCCATTTGTAACATTCAGAATTTTTTTCTTTTGTAAATATTTTGACACATTGTGATTTACCATTATTTCGGCTATATTATGACCAAACTGAGCTCAATTTTTATACCTCACACAGAGGTAACAAACGGAATGACAAAGTGAATATAAGTATATTTATTTGTGAATATATATTGACATTTTTCCATCCATTCCGATTGCAACGCATAGAATGGGAGGGGGGGGGGGGGGGGGGGGTGTCTGTAGAGAAAAGTGCATATATACGAGTAAGTATATTCATGATCAGCGTCACTATCTGAGTCGATATAGCTATGTCTCTCTGTCTGTCAGTCTGTCCGTCTGTCTGTGTGTCTGTCTACCTCTCTGTCTGTCTGTTGAAATGACGTTTACGGGAAAACTTAGTAAGCTAATTCAAGGAAACTTGGCACACAGGTTACACCTTCTAACAAACTGCTAGCACATAAATATTGGTTCCCGAACACACCTACCGCCCATGCTCTATGTAAATATACCCAAGTCCATTTTGAAAAAACTTGCTTCGATTTTGAAGCTTGGTGATTTGGGAAACATGTGAACAAAACTAAGATTGGTCTAGGTTTTAAACTTGCAAAGACTATTAAATGGGCATGGCACAGCCCTAAATATAATAATATATCTTGCATCGTGCTTCAAGTGGACGGAATTTGGAAAGGTAGGCCTGGCACTTTTCAATAATTGAAAATTTTGACATATATGGATGATACCACTGAAAGTAGTCATAAGTACAAACTACAACAGTCAACTGGAAAAACTCGTTGAAGACGTGGCACAGCCCACAATATTTATAAACGCTATAATAAGAGAACAAACAACGTAATCGTTATAAAATTTAACATGGCAGATAAACTTGCAAAAACGTTTAATGATATAGATACTGTACCATGGGAGTAAGCCTCACGACTTATTCAATCTTCTCAACGAGTTTTAAACATTTTTTTAATAAGTACTTTCAATGCATTGTAGGGTATGTGAGTTTCCGGCTGGCCGAAGATAACACCTTTTCTAGTTATTTTATCAATCAGTGCCTTATATCCAGTTATTTTATTTTGAAGTATTTGCATATTAACTTTTTAGACTTTACAAAAAGCTATTAACTCATTCCAAATAATTTTTAATTATCTTTCCTATTTCATAAATATTTTTATAAATTTTATGATTTTATTTTGTCAGCCGTTACTTTTCTGATAGAAAAACAGTGGTTTTTTTTTTGTATTTTCAAACCAATAAGAAAGATGGAAAAATTTAGAAGAATTTGTAACCTCAATAAAAATGAAAATTACGCGGAAACATCGGACCACAATCAAAATTTTACTTTGAAAAATATATGGATTTGATGTATGAGAGCTGGATTTAATGTTTCCACAAAATGAAATTTTGAGCTTGCAAGGTTTCGTAAATTTACCGTTTCTGTCAACAGCAGGAAACATGCGATATTATATATAGAATAAGTCTGTGTACATATGCATTATGTTTGTTAAATATTTATTTATTCTTTAATATTTCAGCTCAATTACAATGTTACACTTGCGAGGGAGAAGACTGCAATCACATTGAATCAAATATGTTAGAAAATTGCGGATCAGACGATGAATACACAACAGAACCTTCCATTTCAACAGAATCCTCAGATTCAACAACTACTGAAGCTTCCGGTTCTACAGAATCCTCGGAGTCAACGACAACAGGTTCAACGATAGTTTCGACGACAGGTTCAACAACCGGTTCAACAACATTTTCGCCAACAGATTCAAGTACAGTTTTGTCGACAGATTCGTCAACAGATTCATCAACAATTTCAACAACTCTTTCTTCAACCGATTCATCAACTGTTTCCACATCAGATTCAACAGCAGTTTCATCAACAGATTCAAGTACAGTTTTGTCAACAGATTCATCAACAGATTCTTCAACAATTTCAACAACCCTTTCTTCAACCGATTCATCAACTGTTTCCACATCAGACTCAATAGCAGTTTCATCAACAGATTCAAGTACAGGCTTGTCGACAGATTCATCAACAGATTCTTCAACAATTTCAACAACTCTTTCTTCAACCGATTCATCAACTGTTTCCACATCAGATTCAATAGCAGTTTCATCAACAGATTCAAGTACAGGCTTGTCGACAGATTCATCAACAGATTCTTCAACAATTTCAACAACTCTTTCTTCAACCGATTCATCAACTGTTTCCACATCAGATTCAATAGCAGTTTCATCAACAGATTCAAGTACTGGCTTGTCGACAGATTCATCAACAGATTCTTCAACAATTTCAACAACTCTTTCTTCAACCGATTCATCAACTGTTTCCATATCAGATTTAATAACTGGTTCATCTTCGCCTTCATCAACTGATTTTACAACAGCTTCAACTTTATCTTCATCGAGTGATGCTACAACGGCTTCAGCTTTACCTTCATTAAGCGATTCAACAGCAGCATCAGCAACTGAATCTTCAACAACGGAATCTATTCCAACGTCCACGATAAATCAAGATATTGCAAACAACAACAACAATGTCCTCCCACGTCGTCAAAGATCTGTGGATATTAAAAATATGAGTCCCACTGATTTACTTCTACACAACTATCGCTTACGGTCACGTTCTGTTCGGGCAGCATCAAATTACATGTGCTATAAAATAACGATACCTGGTAAGTACTCGAATGAAATCGAATATATATATACAATATTTGTAACGACAAATCCTCTTCATCTACAGATGGCGATGGCGGGACTATACGCAAACATGGTTGCGTCAAGGTAGATACCGATGATACAGCATGTAAGGTCCTTCAGGAGGAGTATCATATACTGCCAGCAGACATGAACGATAATTGTCAATTTTGTTCAACCGACAAATGTAACAGTAGCTCAGCCCTACGTATTTCTATTTTATCCCTGCTCACAGCTTTGCTAGTAAACTATTTAAGTCGGTAAAAAATACATAAATAAGTACGATATATATAAGTAAAAAACTTAAGAGGAATTTAAATTAAAGTGTACATGTACATCTATATATACATATATATAAAACACAAATCGTTCATAGCACCCTTGCAAAATCTTACTAATCTTGTATTACCGAATGTCTTACACTATGCAACATGAAGAGGCTGTAGCTGTCGTCATTTATCTGTTGTAAAATATATATAATTTGTATTTCATAGCTTAAGGGGTTCATTCGAAATAACCATTCGTTTGCAGCAATCCCAATTCGCTTCGAATTAGTTCCTAATGTACAATAACTATTCGAAATAAGTTAAAAATGTTATTGATAATTAATTTTTGTTATATATATAAAAGAAAAAATATCAACAATATCGAAAATAAAACTTTTTATTGTTTAAATATTGGCATCTAGAATTCACCGATCAGAACAGAACAAATGCAAAACAGTTTTACAGCAACTACATAACATATAAAATGAAATTGCGAGTGCACTAAACATTTGATGAGGTCATCAGTGTTGGCAGTTAGAATGTAGTCAGCATCGCCCGATGTTTTGGTGTAGACTAAGGTAAGGTAGGCAAAGTCTTAAGTGCTTTGACTTAAGGGAATTATTGTTGCTATTGAAACTAAAATTTGAATCTGGCATTAGAATTTGTCGGGCATTTAACCATAAATATTTCAAAAACCTGATGCGAAGAATCAATTCTGAGGCCAGATGCGAACTCTGCGCAAATTTTTCTTGAAAATTATCCCAAGTTGCCTATCAAAATTTATGACGACTTCTAGTTTTGTGTCGTATGAAATAAATTTTTTAAACATCGAAAAATTAGCTATTTTTGTATGGATATCTAAAATGCAAAATTTTTTTGAGTTGCACAAACAAGAGCGTAAAAATTCCGATTTAACCATTTTCATGTACTTATAAAAATATCACTAAAAGTTGTCGCAGATTGGATGAATGGATTGTGATTAATAGCCAATTATTTGATGTTTATAAGTGTGCAAAAAATGTTCAAAATCAGTGCCTTACACATGTGACCATATTTATTTCGAAGGCTAGATATGAGCCGTTTTTTTTAACTGGGGCAATACCCTCTAATTAATGTTTTCCCCTTCCAAAATGACCGTTTCATATATATGTATATGCTGCCAGCCAAACTAGACTTTAGGATGAATAAGTTCTTCTTAAGCCAAACTAGTTCATTCTAAGCGTACTACGATGAGCCAGTTTAGCCTAGCATAAGCTAGGGATGTTATTTACCCTAATGGTTTTTCTCCCGATTTTCTTGAAATTTTATGGTTATGTTAGGGTAAGTGGGCGGCATTCGGTCGCGGCCCATGGCTTACATAGTCAAATATGTCGAACACTATATTATGTTCGACACTGACTTCGCTAACACACTAGCGTTTGATATACTTCAGTGAGGCGCAACCGAAGGCTGTCACGAAGACGATGCTGAATACATTGGAGGATGTAAGCCTTGAGTCGCACCCACTTATCCTAACAGACTGAAATTTTCCTAGGCTAAGCTGGTTCATCCTAAAACGCTTCAGATGAACTAGTTTGGCCTCGAATAAATTACTTTATCCTAAAACAATAGTTTGGCCGCTAACATATATAAGTTTAACTTCTGAGTTTTATATTTTGTCAGGATATGCATAGTTACATAAATTGGTATTCAATTTTATTTCTAAAATGTGATGATGTAAAAGATCACATGATTGAAATGTTCTTATTGTTTGATTGCACTAATTCTCCTGCTGTTCATGATGCAGTCGAGCTTCGGATGTTTTTGAGCCATGCAACTGTTTCCTACGTAAGCCACGTATACCTTCAATTTTGCTTTTCATAGTTTTGTAAGGAAATCGGCATTTTGTGCCACACATTACATGTCCAAAATAAGCTGCTTTCATTTTATTGTTGTCAATAATTCTCTACCTTTGTTCAGTCTCATTAGTACCTATTCATTAGAAAGTAGTCTGCCGTGATATCTTCAAAACTCTGCTATAGATAAACTTACATATTTCGAAACTTTCCAGTTTGATCATCGATGCGTGAACAAAATTATATCTCCAAAAGTTAGCACTTGTCAAATTTGGCGGTTTGGTCTTACCTTAATATTGCAGATTAGCAAGGGTGCATGGATTAGCAGTCGGCAAGCTTTCACAAAGTAGCGAGCGTTAGGAAGCGGGTCTGTATTTCATTGTATTTTACGCATTTCTTGTTATCGCACTCTGAAAATTTATGGAGGTGTTTTTCAATAACAATAAAAAGTTTTTGGATTTTTAATAAAGCAAAATTTAAATGAGGAGGATCAACAATATTTATATCATTATATAGCACATTCCAAGCAGTTTTGTTTAAAATAGAATATCATTCAAATGGTTCCCTCTGATGCTCTTACAGTTGCGAATATATAGAGTTATATTTTCGACCACTTTATTCAATAAAAAGAGTGATATTTCACTAGTTCAGCGCCTTAAATTTTATTGCATCAATTAATGCTGGACCAATTGTTGACATAGACCAATGAAGGAAAAGTCTGGATATGGATATTGATATGGTTAGCCATGCCAGCACACCAATATAATTAGTTCCAAGACGTTATGAAAGTTGTTTGCCTTTTTTTAGAAAATTTAACATTTTGCCGTTGAAGCAGCCTTATTATTTCAAAGTCTTGATAATTTATTTTTCATCAGGCCACTTATTCCATACAAGGTCTAAGGTTTTTGATGGTCTCAACTTAGCTTTGGTTCCACCGTCTAGCTTGCAATATTTGATGCTTTTTTTGTTGTTTCTATTCCTCCCAGACTATTTAATGGGCTTCAGCAGTATATAAAAAGCATCCATCTTCCTCGAAAAAGTGAAATTTGGACACATACGGCAGCAATATGTTCGTCACTTCTACCGGAACATCTTTACTTTTACTGTAACGCGAATACATTATGCGACATAAGATTGTGAGCACACTACTCCAATTATGACGACCATAAATAGTAAGAAGTTCACGTTTATTCGCAATAAAAGAACGATTTATTGTTTTGATAAAAAACCGTTTCATTGTTTCCAAGCATTGTTGAGGCGCATATATGTATTCCCATGATTTAATTGCAAACCTCAGCGAATACAACTGACAGTGACGCATTTCATATATGGCCACACTATCTATTTGAAAACATATAATCTTACTGGAAAACCGTTTATTTGAAATTATATTGTTGTATTTTTGTTGCAGAAGCAATTTTTTTTTGCTCGGAATCTTGTAAGCGCGATTTGCACTGCAATGCAAAGTCAACGCGTATTTTAATTATTATTATTTCATCCGCCTCAGCCGGTCCTAAATTTCAATATATTTCCTCTATAGTACAAATATATTGTTAATTGTCTCATGACAGAGAGGCCCATGTTTTGGCAACTGAAGAAGAACTCTGTCAAATCTTTTGTAGTATCTAGCCCGGTGGAAGACGTATCCTCTCCTGTAGGGCACTTAACACCCAAAAAATTCTGCGGGTGTTGGATTCCCCATCCTAACTATATATCAATATTTCTGTACGTCATTTAGTATGATAATGTTAGGTTTGGGTGGCTGCTTTTAACATAGCCCATATAGACCATAGGGGTCCATATGCTACTACAAACTCTATGCTACAGTCCCATTAGTAAGTTCTGATCCTTTCACTGTGGTGCACGTCCAATATGAAGGTTGCTGTTGCTATAGCGAATCTTTTGATTTCACTAAGGTGGACTTTATTAAGTTCCCTGTGGGACATAAGGAATAGCTGTCCGAAGTATTTTAATCTATTACTTCACAAAGCGAAGCAAGACCAAAAAAGATGTTCCATGTTTTCCTCTTCATTGGGTTCATGACAATTCCTACACCATTCGATGGATACTATGACTAACCTGAAAGCATTATGCGCACAGAGGCAGTGGCCAGTCACAACCCTGGTTAATAGCCTGCATTCACTTCGAGTTACGGGTAATAAATATTAAGTGTCGCTCTTATGGAAATGATTCCAAAAATGTTTGGTTATATTGCTAGTAGAAGAGCAAGCCCACCTCTATTCAGCTTCAAAGAGTTCAGTAGTTCTTTTAATAGGTAGCAGTGCTGAAGGGGTACTGAGATTTTCATATGTTATGAATCTGCCTTTTCATTGCCTTTTCATTTCCTATAATTTCGCAGGTATCCACTGAAGGAATACTGAACTCTTCTCACTTAGTGTACATAATGCATCGAAACATTCTAGGACTACTTTTGAATTGATGTAATTTGATTTTAGGGCTTTTAAAGCGGCCTGGCTGTCTACATAGAAGTACAGCTTTTTGTTATATGCACTTTCTTCAAAGAAAACTGCGGCTTTATAAATCGCAGCAATTTCAGTCTGAAAAATGCTGCGCTTTTTCGGTAGTTGGAATGATTGGTTTGTGTTGCAGTTTGAGATGTAAGACCCTTCTCCTACTCTTTCATTCATTGAAAGGCCATCTGTCTAGACGTTTTTTGCATCTGTCGGATTCTCGCCTTTTGGCTTCCAGCTTTCTCTTTAAGGGACCTTAATCAGAAATTTCCTGTCATTGAATAAAGTGGGGACCATGCAATCAGTGGTAACATTTAGGATAGCACCAACGTTGCCATGACCATTTGATTGGTAACTAAAGCACTCCGATCTTTTGAGCCTAAGTATAATTTTATAAGCTACTCCTTTTGCAAAAAAAAAAAGATCAATATGTAGCAAATGAAGTATAACGTTTAAAGGTAATCAGCGCCTCTGTTATACCAATACACATGAGACGCTGTAATCGTTCTAAAAGTGGAAGTGTTGATTTTACTTTAAGAGCTGTCCAACAACGTAAAGTAAAACTTGTCATACTATCGCAGTATAGATCCAGAGGGTGATTTTGGGGTCGAAACACCAGGATGCTCGCATAGAAAGCATTTTGTGTCTTCTTAAGGCGATCCTTAACGACTTCCAGTTTAGTATTGGTTCTAGAATACCTAATACCGTTGTCAAGAGTATTTCTCTAAAACTATGAATTTTGTATTTCCTAGTGAGGAGCACCAACATTGTTTTTTTTCGATATATATTCAGCCCGCTACTTGAAGATCAAATCTTTAAAACTAAAAGTGCGCTCTCAAGTAGTTCTTTTAGAACGTTCAAGAATCTCCACTTAACAAGGATTACCACGTCATCAGCGTAAGCTACTACTTCAACACCTCTCTGATGAAGAGTATGCAGTACGGGGTTAACTGCTATTAGCCATAGTAATGGAAATAGAACTTCACCTTGTGGAGTGCCTCTTTTCGCGTACTTTTAAGTCCTAGTATGCCCCAATACTGCTTTGATGATACTGTTATTTGAAAGAGTTTTTATCCATTAACGAATGTCTCAATAGTCGCATAGAAATATTTCTTTAATGTTTCAATTTGTAAAAGATCGTAGCGATTAAAAATGAATGTATGTAAATATGAGATTGCAATATACTTGCAAATTAATGTTGAAAAAATATTTCATAAATGGCACGTTTTTTAGCTTCATGATTCATTTCTTTATCTTATTTTTCAGGCGTAGAGTCATTGAGTTTTCGTATCTTTGATTTTTTTTGGCAATCTATTTAATATTTCATACTTCGTGCAGCAGAAGAATTTTCTATATATTTTTCTCTTTAAAAATGGTACTTTAGATGCACATATTTTTCGAGAGATATATTATGGAACTCTCTTGAAGTCTCTTTGTCTCTACGTTTTAAGGCAATAAAAGAAACAAAAATGTTCTAAAACTAATCCAGACTAAAGGAGTCCAGAGCGTTGTACTCGAAAGCGCTATAATTTTCTCATGCTGAATAATATATTAATACAGACCATCCCATCCTCATCCTTGACAACCGTGTTATATATGCTTTGCCGGCCCTGGGTATAATATATAATAATATTGACTTGAAATTGCGATTCCCGAGTTTTGGAACATTTTCGGTGCTCGAGGAATTGATTAAATTTTAAATCACACCTGTTGGCAACTCCACACAGAGGGGGTACACTTCCGGATGTAAATATTACTATCAATTTGTAAAAAACTATGAGTGTTATCTTTTTTTATCGTCACTTAATAAAGCAATAATC
This sequence comes from Meiosimyza decipiens, assembly GCA_963680825.1. Taxonomy (NCBI): domain Eukaryota; kingdom Metazoa; phylum Arthropoda; class Insecta; order Diptera; family Lauxaniidae; genus Meiosimyza; species Meiosimyza decipiens. The sequence continues at coordinate 51,639,797 of OY804260.1, forward strand.
GCCAAAGTCACAGAGGTGAGATATTTCAAAACTCAAAGGCTTATATCTTGATTTATTAGTAGCCATAACTTGAAAGCGGCAAAAATTTAGAAATTATTGATTTCAAGAAATTTGAAATTAATGACTTTAATAAATGGAATCGATAAATCAAAAAAATATAGCTGGTATTTAATAAAGATGTCTTTGGACTATTCTCATAAATGGCGTAGTAGTTAAGTCCTTTAATTTTAAATTATAAAATATATACAGTGGCGGATCTAGAATTTTCTTCAGGGAGCCTGACTTTTTATATGAATTCATACATTAATTGAACTTTTCAACGAGGAATATTTATACGTTTTGTCATATATATAACGAAAAAGGGTTAATTTTAGCATCTTTAGAAAACAGTGAGTTTCTTTTCGAACCAATCAGTAGTCTAGTCAAGGGTGTCGGTTTAATAAAATATATTCGCCACCTTCTATACGTTACAAACGGAATGACAAAGTAAATATACCCTCTGTGATAATAAATGTAAAAGTTATTCAAAAACAATGAAAAAATGTATTTCCAAATATTCATGGATTCCCGTATATGGGCTATTGTATTTTGTTGTCTTATATGTTGAATTATACCCTAAAAATGATGCATCCAAAAGTACTATTAAATTTAGGCTTTGCCTTTTGAGAACATCGCAAATTTGTAGCTTTTTTATTTTTAAATTATATCTCAAAATCTATACATTTTTAGTAGATCCACATTATCAGATTATTTGTGGGGAATAAAAATTCCTACCGAAATGACACTTTATAAGGCCAAAAAACTTATTTTTTCAACAAAATAAGTTAAAAATCTATTTAAAAAAAATAATCGAAAAATTAAAGTTTTTCTATATCTATGCTCTAAATTTTAAAATTTAGATTTCCTAAAAACCTTTTTTTTTCGATATGTTCTTCTCGTAAGTTATAAAGAATAATGCAACGTAGTAACACAAATGGATAACGTTAAATGCACCGCTCATTTCGAGCGTTCCCGAAGAATTCTAGAACATGACCTTAATTTACATGACCACTGCATAATTTAGTTCTGCCTTAAGATTATTTGTTGGCTATGAATCGAATAGAAAATCGTGCGCTTGGAAATAGAAGAAGTGGAGTGGAGTGGTAGTGGTAGTGGTGAAGTGTTGTGTGGTATAAAATATGGAGAAAACGAAAACAAATGTTCTTTGTTATATTTTATACATACATCATAACAGCACTTCACTACCACATCAATTTTTCTTCGAATTTAGGGTTTCTGAAATGTTTTTGAATAGATATATTTTTCAACGGATCCCAGTGGGAGCTACAGCCCCGACCCCCTCCAAAATTTATAGGAAATTTGTCTCAAAACTCAGACATTTTGTGGACATTTGTAAAAACAACCTATTTCAAAAACGTAAGTTTTCAGGACAGCGAAAAACTAATTAAATGTTCAATAAAAATTTAAATAATACTTAATTACTTCTGTTTTGGTAAAGAATTCCTATGTACGAGTATGCGCATATATTTGTTGCGAGATTGTTTTCAAAACTGAATTCATGAAAAAGCCTGGTGCGTGAAGTGTCCAAGCCACAGCCCTCTCAATAAGATTTCATAAGAAAATGCATGCCACCTAAGCATCTTAAATTATTACTACGAAGCCCCTACAGTGAAAGTCCTCAGTAATCAAAGACAGTTCCTATTTGTGGCTGATTGCAGTGGTGGAAAGACCACTTGCCATTAAAAACCTATAATCGAAAAAAACCATAGGGATCAGGAAGAAGATAATCTGATAAAAAAACTCTTGAGCAATTACTAAATGCCCCATTACTAAATGATGCCTACTTACATCTTTCGATGACCTTGAAATTCGATTGAAAATATCCTATGACTGACCATTTAGCAGATACTTGTGACCAATTATCGACCATAGGTTAGAGCTGTATCGCCAGATTGTGAGGCCTGTAGCAAATGTAGAAAATATTTTGAATAGATTTTGATTTAAATTTCTTGGGAAATTCTCTTCATATCCAACGTGATAAAAAAAAAAATTTCATAATTTTATATAAATAAACAATGAAGCGCGAATTATATATGTGGGTTGCCGTAATAAAATAAAAACACATAAGCTTTAGCTTGTGATCTAACTTTATTACTGTGAATCTTAAGACTGAATTATTCTTTTAATATAATTTTTAAAAGTGCACAAATTCAGTTGGCTTTGAAAATGCAAAATGTGTTACTCAGCATATCTGCTTGTGCAATAGCAAAATTAAAAGATAACGCTATTGCAGACGCTATTCATTCATATGATAATTATGCACATACATAATAGATGAATTACTTGTTTCATCACAACCCCTCGCTTAGGATGCCGAATTCCTGACGTCACAAAGTGGTTGAGACTTAAACCAGGGCGTCAGGTTGTTCTCCACACCAGACAAAAATTGCTGAAGGTACGCAATGGCTTAAACATGAGAAAACTGAGAAGTACAAAACCCAGAAACGCATCTAATATATTTGTTCCCTTACCATTGACCAATTTCTTTGATGTGCTCTTGAAGTAAAGAATAAAAATTCTAAAATACATCACAGTGGGGCATTATTTGATCATTTGAACTTACAGATTTTGTCACTATGAAAAACTTATATACCGACAATGAGAAAAAACATCAAGAAATTTCCGATTGTTTACATAAGAGTAGATCTTTCCAAACAAAAATGCTGTGCTAAAAGAACCGGGAATCTCAAAATGTTTACTAATGATTATACTCTACACTCACGGTATATTTATTTTGTCAGTCCATTTGTAACGCAAAGAAGAGGGTGTGACAAGTGCAGAAAAGTGTATATAATCTTAATCAGCATCAACGTCTGTCTGTCAGTCATTCTGTTGAGGTCCCGATTGAAAACCAAACCAGATAATTTAATGAAATTTAGTACACAGACTGCACCAAAATACACGAAATCGGTTTGTGGAAACAGTATCTACCCAAACAAATATCACTTTTAAAACGCTATACGCTATACACGGTGGGTTATGACCAAATTTAAATTAAAGTTCGAGTTACAACAAAAACTTGAATTGGAAAAGTTTTGGGATGTAATTTAGTGTCTAGTACCAGGAGACCGACGATAGTTCGATTTTTCATTTTTAATGTTGAAAAAGTCGAAAATATATGCAATATGTTGAAAAAAGTTGAATGAGGTTAAACATGTCGAAAAAACATTGAAAAAAGGTTGAGAGTCTGGACTTTTATTTTAATATGGAAAATATTTAAAAACATGAAAGAGAAAGTATAAAAAATGATGAAAAACGTCAAAAGAGGTTAAAATAGTATGGAAAATGTTGAAATGGATTGAAAATGCCAAAAAGTGCCGAAATATCGGAATAAATGGAAAAGATTGAATAAAGTTGAATGAAGTTAAAAGAGGTTGAAAACGTCGAAATAAATTGAAAGCGTTTTAAAAAGTCGATAACATATGGAAAATATTAAAGAAAGTTGAGAGAAGTTGAAACAGATGAAAAAGGCTAATAAAGTCCATAAAATATGTTGAAAGAGGTTGAAAAACTTGAAAAATGGTTGAAATTCTTGAAAAAAGTTGAACAATGTTGAAAAAGTCAAAAAAAAAAATCGAAGATGTTGGAAAAGTCGAAAAAATATGAAACATATTGAACAAATTGAAAGAGGTTGAAAAATTTGGAAACAGTTGAAAGTTGAGTGGGGTTGAAAAGTCCAAAAAAGTTGAATGAGGTTGAAAAGGTTAAAGAAATATGGAAAATCTTGAAAGAGGTTGAAAAATGTTCAAACAGTTGAAAAAGTTTGAAATAGGTTGAAACAGTTGAAAGAAGTTAAATGGGTAAAAAAAAAGTTAAATGATAAAATTGAAAAATAAATATGGAACATGTTGAAAAAAGTTGAATGAGGTTGAAATATGTTATTTAAAATGGCTAATAAAGAAAGTTGGAACGGTTGCAAGTCGTAAAAATTTGGAAAACAAAATTAATGTGGAAAGGGTTGAAAAGCCGAAAAAAGATGAAATATGTTGAAAAAAGTTGTAAAACGTTGATAAGAATGTTGAAACAGTTAAAATAGGACAAAAACTCAATAAATTATGGAAAATGACGAAAAAAGTTGATTACGGTTGAAAATGATTAAGACAACAGAAAAAGGCTGATAACAATGATAAGCTATAAGAAATGTTGGAAAAAGTTGAAGAAGGTTGGAAGATTCGAAAAAAGTTGAAAGAAATTGAAAATTTCGAAAAATATTAAAACAGGTTGAGAGAATCAAGTTGAAAAATTTGGGTAAATTCAATATAGCTGAAGCAAAGTAGTGTGTATTTGCCGTGTCTGGCACACTCCTGGCAGATAAACATCTGTTCTGCCAGGGGCACAACAACAACAGGCAAATAGACATAAGCGAGCACAACAACAAGCTGAAAAAATCTGCCAGTGGCGGAACAACAACAAACAAATAGAGGTAAGCGAACACAACAACAAGCTGAAAACTTCTGCCAGGAGCACCTTCTCACAGAAGTTTTCAGGTTGTTGTTGTGTTCACTTACCTCTATTTGCTTGTTGTTGTTACGCCTCTTGCAGAATTTTTCAGCTTGTTGTTGCACTCCTGTCAGAAGTTTTCTCAGCTAATAGAGATCGGTCACCCCTGACAGAGTTTTTCAGTTTGTTGTTGTTGTTTCGCTTATGGCAGTGTGTGCCAGAACCGGCAAATACACACTACTGAGGTGGTTAAAAAAGTCGAAAAGAAAATATTGCAAAAACTATTTAAGAAAATCTAAAGATGCGATGATTAGAACTTTTTGTTAACATGGGAGATACCACACACACTAATACAACCCCGCCGAACTTTATGTAATTTCAAAGCTTATGGTAAACGACATCTCTATACTAAATTTTATTAAGATCACTTATATAGCACACTAAATACAACATTACAACTTTTTTTTCTTGTATTGGAGATGCCACGCCCACTGATTCAATCCCGTCGAAATCAATTTATCTATGTTAAATATGTCAACTCTGTAAAAGTATCCCAAATCGAGATCTTACTAGTAATACTTACTCAAAATAGGTTTTATTTTATTAGTCTGTTTACATCCTTACCACGCAGTAACAATAGTTGACCAGACCCAAAGGTATTAGACATGGAATTCGGTTTTTCTCGCAAGAATAGAGTTTTGTTTGAAATTTGACCTAGCAGTACTCAGAGTTCAATATATTTATTTATTTAGCCTATGAAAATAAATTCTTACAGACTAGAATTAATTTAGAACAAAAATGAAAAAAATAAATACTTAAAAAATATTATTTAATAATGATCTATTTGAGTTTTTTGAGACTGAAAAATCAATATTACATATTTGATTGCGCTCATTAAACAATTTGAAAGTTCTAAAAATAGGTGCATTAGCAGTATAATTAGTATGAATAGTTATTAAAAAAAATGGATCACAATTTCTTAGAGCTCTTGGAGGAACACTAAAATGTATCATATTAAGTAACGCAGGACAATCAACTTTACCAGACACAATGTCAAATAAGAAAAGTGCCGACAAAATCTTACTTCTGTTTTCTAAAGTTTTTAAGCCAATCAAAAGACAACGGGCATTATATGGTGGGAGAGCACTTTCAAAATTTAGATTACGCAAAGCAAGCCTAGTGATAGATTTTTGAACTCTTTCAAGCCGAACTTTGTGCAATTCATAATATGGATTCCAAATGACTGAGGCATATTCGAGTCTTGACCGCACAAGGCTGGAAAATAAAACCTTTAGCGTATACGGATCTCTAAAAGAGGACGTATTGCGCCTAATAAAAGCCAGTATTGCATAAGCCTTAGGTATAATGTAGTCCAGATGTGAGCGAAAAGTAAGTTTAGAATCGAAAACAACTCCCAAGTCTTTAAACTGACAAACAGATAAAAGAGCAGTATTGGAAATATAATAAGAGGAAGGAATAGGACTAATAGATAGGCTTAAAAAAAGACATGAACTTACATTTATTAAAGTTAAGTAAGAGATTATTTTTATAACTCGTAAGTTCACAGCCATAGTTAACAATATATAATACATAGAATGATTACATTTAAATCATTTATTGAATTCTCTAAAGCATCAATAAAATTAATTTCGCTTCAAATTTATTAATTTCGATTTCTTGTAACACTCTGAATTTCAAATACGAACTTGATATCGGCTGACGATTCTTTGAAATATAGCTCTTAAGGGTTCATTCAATTTTTCATATTTACTGGAATTTTAATTGAAAAGCAAATAACGCTACCCAACTCTGCTACCTGACATAAGCTTTTCCTTCATTTATATGACAAATACGTAACGATATGATTCACTTTCCACATTAGATTGCAGGTGATTATGAAATCTTTTTATATCAAATCAACACACAATAAATAAGACGTCATTTCGCTGAATACTTTTTTTATCATCTCTTTATATTCGATTATATCAGTAACTTTTACACCATATCGCTCACAAATGTTTGTTTATCAAAGAATTAATTTCTTTTATTGCAGAATATTTAACCCTTCTGCAGTGTTTGTGTTAAATTGATCCATTTAAGTTGAAACATTTCTTTATCGATAAGAGTAAAGTTAGGCTTATGCATGAAAAATATAACTAAAATAGTTTCAGGATATCTCCAGGACCCTTTGTGAGTCATTCTGATCAACGCCATGCGCCCAGTACAAAATAATGTAAAAAGGTTCAAAAATGTTGAAAAGTGTTGGGAAAAACTGAAAATGTCAAAAGAATATGGAAAATGTTGAAAAACATAGAATAGAAATGAAAAACACGAAATATGTCACGCCCACTTCTCCAACTCCACCCACTTTTGTTTCAATAAATGACATTCGTGATTGACATGCAGAAACCAAATTTTAGCACGATTGCTTGTATAGTTTGCGATATGTGCCGTAATTATTCTTAAAATTTAGGGCGGTGACACACCCACTGGTACAATCCAGTCCGATTTTGATCCAAAAATAGCCTTCCATAAACAAACCTCTTACACCAAATTTCAGTATGATTGCTCATTTATTTCGATAGTCATGCCACTTAAGGTATTTTAATTGTATGGGAGGAGCCACGCCCACTGTTGCTATTTCAAAAGCTTTTGATTCATATGTACCTAATACCCAGTAAACCACTTACATCAAATTTCAAATCAATTGCACCAATAGTTCACTTAAAATAGCACTTACAACTTTATGTTAATGAGGGAGGTGCCACGCCTACTAATGCATTCCTGTCAAGTTGCATTGAATTTCAAAGCTTATAGTAACCGACACCTCCACACAAAATTTTATGAAGATTACTCTCATAGCACACTATCTATAGCATTAAACGTATTTTGCTTATATGGGAGGTGCCACACCTACCGGCACCATTGTACCAAAATTTTGCAAGAAGACACCTTTTAGCGAGTATATCTGCCACATTAAATTTCATAGCGATTTCGTTGTTAGTTCTCTTTTTATAACGTTTATAAATACTGTAGGCTGTGCCACGCCTTTCAACAAAATTTTTCAGAATATTGACGAAACTTGTATTGAAGACTACTTTCAGTGGTATCATCCCTAAAATTTTTATGAAAATCGTATGTGCCAATTTGGAGATATACGAAATCCAAATTTTCAATTGCTAAAAAGTGCCATGCCCACTTTTACAATTCCGCCCACTTTATGCGCAATTGAAGATTTATAAGATCTGTATTCATGTACCAAATTTCATCACAACATCTTGCACTTTTACGAGCTATGGCGTCATTAAAGTTAAAATTTAGGGCTGTGCCACGCCCCTTTAAGAGCCTTTGCAAACTTAAAACCTAGTCTAATCTTAATTTTGTTTTCATCTTCAACAAATCAAAAATTTTCATCAAAATCGCAGCATCTTTTTTTGAAAATAGACTTGGGTATATTTACATAGAGTATGGGGGAAGGCATGGCCGTGAACCGATTTCGCCAATTTTTATATGCTAACAGCTTGCAAGAAGGTTTGACCTGTGTGCCAAATTTCATTGAGTTAGCTTGCTGAGTTTTCTCGTAAACCTGATTTCAACAGACAGACACACAGACAGACAGACAGACACAGCTATATCGACTCAGATGGTGACGCTGATTAAGAATATATATACTTTTCCATACCTGCCGCGCCCCCTTCTATGCGTTACAAACGGAATGACAAAGTGAATATACCCTCTGTGTAGGGTATAAAAATATAACATGGCAGGTAAAGGTCGACGAAATCAAATCGTATCTGTCAAACGTGGGTTCTCAAGTTAAGTCATCTATTTATTTATTTATTTATGCCTCCAAGCTTAAGAAAATTAACTTTAAATGAATACAAAAGATAGGATTTATGTATAATATCCTAGAAGACTGTGATTTGATAGAATTGGATTGCAATTAAGTGCTTAATGGGTGGAATATATAAATCGCATAGTGACAATATCGTTAACTTATGGAATGACAGCAACGCCGGACAAACTCTCCGAATATTTTAAATGAGCCTACAGCGACTCATACAAATTTAAGACTGCCATCAATTTGAATGAAGACGGACAGATTACGTGGTAAATTAAGTAGAACTATTCGAAAACATTTGGGACAGGAATTGATGATAAAAAGCTTAAACTCTCTTAAAAATTATATTATTCGTATTTTTTTTTTTTTTTTGATAGGTAAGAGGTCCATTTGATAATTCCGTGAAAAATTAAACAAGTAATGATTTTTACGGCAAAAAAAACGTTTTATTTCTCAACATAGTCTCCTTTAAGCTCGATAAACTTTGTCCAGTGTTCCTCCAATTTTTTGATCCCATCCGAAAAATACGTTTTCGGAAGGTTCTCAAAATAGGCCTCTGTTTCGGTGATGAGCTCTTCTCTGGTAAAATCGTTTTGCAAAATGTTCCACACACGGCCTTTTCTTGGTTTGGCTGATGTATTTTTGCGCAAAAAATAATGCTTGATGAGCACAAGTAATTCACTTTTTTCCATTTTCGCAAAAATTCACAAGATCGTCTACTATCAATGGCTACCAAATACAAACTAAGCGTCGGAGCAAGCTGAAATTTTGACAGTAGTCTACTAACAGATGGTAGTTGACAGGGTAAGTGTTGCATTTAAAGTTACTACTACAACTTCACCAAGTCTTCTGGGTGGTTCGCCCCCGTTAAATAAGACAATTAAAGGAGAAGGAGAGGTATCACAATGGGCAAACTGCCTCCGAGTGCATCCTGCTATATGCAAGCAACCCTTTTAAACTAAACTAACCTACTTCGTGGGAAATTAAAAAAATCACTAACTTCTCAAATTGCCCTCGTAGGTACATATGTGATGAAAATTAATAAAAGTAAATTAAAATAAAGAAAAGTTTTGCTTCATATCTGTGCTTGGAACAAATTGACTTCCAAACACCATAAAAAGGGTATAATCTAATACACTATAGAAGGGTTAAACAAACAGACCTCGGATTCCTTCTTTATAATTCACTAAATAAACAGGAAATCGTAAAGATGATTTTATAGCTGAGAAACAGTATGGGCTTACTCATGCTGCTATTTTCAAATGGAAGTTTTTAAGTATATTTATGTCTTTATTACTGTGAACAAATAATTTCTTATTTTAACCGTAGACAGACCTTTAAATAGTTCGACTAATCTTACGTTGGCTTGTATTAATGTATAAAAGTTTATTGATTACATTAATTACATGTATTAATTGATAGGAACAATGAAAATGTAATAAAGTTAATATTATTTGATGAACTAGTTCCTTTACAGATTTTGAAACCATTTGCGCTTTTCTTCTCTTTGTGTGAAGTCTTTTTGGTCAGATAAAGAGCTATCTCTACCCGGTTTGATTATTTGTACCGGAAAGATGAATAAAGTTTTTACGACATTGTTTTTGGTATTTTTCTTGCCAATTTGGATTTATTGTTGAGTAGATTGTGAATGCATTCAACGCTGAAATGTCTACGATGTTCGAAAAAAAACACATCGGCCAGCGGTTAGTTTTCCGCTTGCAACTGAATCCCGAAAACATTTTGTCAGCATTGTCAACACCGTCTTTTGTTTTATTGTAATATAAAACTATCACAGGCCATTTCTGCAGAGCTGGTCCGATATCAGGCGAACCATGCATTGTGCTTTGAACAATGGTAAGTGAAGGCAAATGGAATATTGACTGTTTTTTCTCGATAAGGAGCCGAAGTTGTTCTTATTATTGTAAAACACCAAAAATGGCAATGAAAACTAAATCAAATTCAAGATAAAATCGGTCTAACCCAAAAGAATCACTGGCGTTGAACTCCAACCGGTGCTGTCTTTTGATATAAAAACTAAGTCCAGACTCAATCCGCCTTGTATTTTTTCTTTGTCTCTATCACTCGAGCCACCATCATTATGGGTAACAAAAAATGCACTTTCATTTTCTTTGGGAACATATTCGTCACCGCTAACAGCTGAGAAATATTCACTCGATTTATTCAGCAAATCTGATATTTATTCGTCCAATAAAGTTCTTCGCGCTGACATTTTATCAAAATATATCCTTCTTTCACTTCACATATGGAATCTGTTTGGGCTCTGAGCGAGTACTGAGTAGAGATTCTTGTTTGGAGATACAGTGCCCGATAAGCTCGCACGCACTCGCAAAAATTGAACCTTCAGGCTAGAATACAAACAATAGAATGCGTCAGAGGGTCCCGAAACTTAATATGGTCGAAGTGTTTAATGAGCCAATGTGCAGCTGTGTCTTTTGACTGAAACAACTACGTTTGACTTGACTCATCTCAGTTCGTTTAGTTCGATGTGTCCGCTCACATCTCGTTATTTTATCGATGTAATTACACTATTATACACTAATTATACACGCAACATACAACTAGACACCCAAATAACAAATCTGAACTGCTCTGCAACTGTCAGCAAACCTCATGCAACGATTAAACCAACAGCTGAAAACTCGAACAAGCAAGTTGCTCGAAACTCGTGAGCTGTTCAAGTTTGACTCGTTGTGTATGACCCTAACATCGGTCTACGGTTAATTTCACCATATAAAACATAATACTTCTAAAGTAACTTAAACTTTAAGGGCACCTTTTAGAGTGCCGTACTTTCCATAGAAAACTAAATTTTCAGTAACGTGAAATAAGTTCTTGTCTCTAAATAATTTCCGTCCCTAAACTCATAAGTTCTACGATTCTTTATAGTGGCAGACCACAATATTTATAAACGTTATAATAAGACAACTAGCAGCGTAATCGTTATGTTATTTAATATAGCAGATAAAATTGCTAAAGGGTATCTTATTGCAAAATTTTAGCACAATAGTTCGGGTGGGCGTAGCACCTCTCATGTAAGCAAAAAACGTTTAATGTTATAGATAGTGTACCATGGGAGTAAGTGTTTTTTGTTCCTATTCTTATGTTTTTTAGTATATAAGTAAGTGAAAATACTTTTATGCTCGTAAATATACATATGTACATATATATTCATAATATAACCAATTTGTTTTCATTTTTATTTCAAAAAGGACTTATTTGAAGGAGTTTTTTCACGAAAACACGATGTACTTAAACTTTTTTTGCTCACTGTATCTATCGAAACAATGTGAGCGTCATACTGAAATTTGGTGAAGGAGGTTTGTCTATGGATAGATATTTCTGGCTAAAAATCGGACTGCATTGTACCAGTGGGTGTGGCACCGCCCTAAGTTTTAAGACTAATTACGGCATATATATACAAGCTATTGTGCTAAAACTTTGTATGCGTATGTCAATCACGAATTTAATTATTTGGTCCCAAAGTAGGCGGAATAGGAGAAGTGGACGTGGCATATTTTGTCTATTTCATTTCTATTCTATTTTTTCAAATATCTAGCATATTCTTTTGACTTTTTCAACCTTTTAATTATTTCTAATACAGTGAAAGCTCGTTAATCCGAAGGCGTGTAATCCGAATTATCCAGTAATCCGAATTGAATTTATGACGCATTGATTGCAACTCTGTAATCCGGATCTTTATTTTATTTTTATTCTTCTGTTTTTTATTCCTGTGTCTAGGTTTGCAAAACTTTTTTGACAAAAGCAAGAATGAAATATAAAAAACTAACGGGACATCATTGAGATTCAGAGCCTACTATGATTGATATTGCAGTAGTTCAGAATCAGACACAGAAGACATAGAAGCAGAGGCTGTTATTATTACGCACGTTACAAATCGTGAAGCTGTGCAGGCTTTAAATACTTCAATGGATTGGGCAAAAGAACGAGGCATGTCCACAGATTACATATTAATACTCAAAGAACTACGAAATAAAGCTTTAGAAGCATGTGCAGTGAAAGAGCAGCAAACCTACATCACAAATTTTATTACAAAAATATAATACATACATACGTACATATGTAATTTGTAAAACTTTATGTCACTGGTAATTAAAAACAAAATTAAATTTGTTTTGAAATCTTTGAGTTTTATTTTCGAATATAGAGATATTTCATATATGTATGTATTGTACATAAAAACAGCCTCTTCAGTAATCCGAATATATCGTTAATCCGAATTAGGGTCTGCAATCATTAATTCGGGTTAACAAGCTTTCACTGTATATTCCGTGTGTATTTTTTTCACTTTTTAAACCTCATTCAACTTTATTCGACGTTTTCTTAATTTTTCCGAGTGTTTCATCAATTTTTCATTATTTTTCATATATTTTCGACTTTTTTCATTTCTCTTAACTTTTTTCAATGGTTTTCATATCTTTTCGACTTGTTCAGTTTTTTTTAACTGTTTCAACAACCTGTCGGCGTGGCACCTCCCATGCAAAAAACGTTTATTGCTATAGGTAGTGTGCTATGAGATTAATCTTCTTGAAATCAAATCAAATGGGATTCGTCAGGAATGCACCTCCTATGTTAACATAAAGTTGCAAGCGCTATTTTAAGTGAACTATTACAGCAACGGGTATGAAATTTAAGATGCATGCATAGGTGGTTTGCTTTTTATTGGGTATACCTGAACCAAAAGTGGGTGAATGGCACTAGTGAGCGTGGCACCTCTCATGCAAATAAAAAAGCTTAAGTGGCATATCCATCGGAATGTATCGGATGTATCGTATTAAAAGTTGGTTTGAACCAAAAGTAGGCGGAATTGAAAAAGTGGGAGTGGTTTTTTTTTCAAGATCTCACATATTGTTGCGACCTTCTCAACGCTTTTCAACTTTTTTCAGCAACTTCCACATCTTTTCGAGATTTTCCAACTTCTTTTATTATTTAATTATTTTCATAATTTTTTCGTTTACCTCAATTTATTTTGACTTTTCCAACAGTTTTTTGACTTTTTAGACTCCTTCTTCAACCTTTTAACATTTATCAACCTCTCTCAACTTTTCTTCAGTAATTCAATCTCTTTCAACTCCTTTGAAGAATTTCAAAACTTTTTCGACTTTTAAGACCTTTTTATCTGCTCTACCATTTTCTAAAATCTCTCAGATTTTCCAACATTTTCCAGTTTTTTCGATTTTTTCGATATTGAACAACTTTTTTTGGCTGACTCAATATATTTCAATATTTTCCAATTTGTTCTTAATCATAGGATCAAAACGAAAAACTGAACAATCGTCGCTCGTTTGGGACTTTAAAGTCATGAAACCAAATTTCACACAGGTACAAAAAATGGTATGGCCAAGCATCGTAAAAATGTTGACGAATTTCTAAAAGACGTCGTGGCACTTCTAAGTACATATAACAAAAAACATCCAACTGCCGTCAGTAATTTAACAATTCCTACCAGGCCCGCGGCATAGGCATGAAATACCGAGCATGGCCTGGGAAAACCCAGCCATTTGGCATACCTGTCTCCAGACAAGTGCTAATTTCAATACATTGGAACTTTTTTATTTCATTGAATGGATGATAGAATGATATTTCAATTGAAAAATTATTCAGAAAACTTCCAGGAATATGAGCACTTGAAAATATAACCTCAAGTTTTGGCAATAAATGCTGCGGCAGATTTGGAAACATTCTCGCATAGTGACAAAAGCATATTGAATGCTCGTGAGTCTCCAAAGGATTGTTTTGTTTTTATTTTTAAAGATGTCACTGTGTGCAAAGTTCACTATTGAGATATTTTTCCAAGATTTCCTTGGTTGAAAAACGATTCATTAAAATATTTGGGAGCTTAAATAAACCCAGATAATGTGTTCGTCAAGTGGTTTCGACGACAAAGGGATGTTTTGATAGGTAATTTGCTGCGATACTCTTTGTGAATGATGATTTTCTCGGAGTGTCTGGAATCATTTTCTTGAAGTTAATTGATAGCGTTTAGCTTACATTTGAGAATGGAAATAATTTTTATTGTTTTTAAATTCAAATATGAACTGCAAAACCAATTGAAGTATATAGAAATTTCCTAGCTCATGCTCTGAAATGCAAAACAATATATCGAACGTTTTTGCCTCACCTCAAAAATCCAGGCCGCACCTTTGCTTAAAAGCCGTAAAGTTTTCTAAGAATCTTTTGTTTCAATATAGTTATGTGCCCGATAGTCTGATTAGATTGAGCCCACATGACAAAGAACCGTCCCAGCAAACATTTCGGTCAATTTATGAACATTTTGAGTATGGCTCTTTTAAGTCTTTACGCTCATACCGAGAACAAATGGGAAGCAATCATAAAGTGTGTACATTTTTTTTCCTCCTGCTTTGTCACATCAATGAGAGTCATAAAACTCTCTTTTATGAATCATTATTCTGATAGTTTTAAATTTCATTTTGTTTGTTTTAACATTTCCAGCAGTGTCCGGATCTGAGTCGGAATTTTGACAATACGCCATTCCTTTTTCACTTAAGAAGAACATTTAACTTCTGTGCTTTCGTCGACATGCTGCACGAATCTTCTTCTCAAGTGCGAATGTGGATTTTTCCTGATCTGTACTGCCAGCGTGGTCTGCGTGACACAGCTCTATATGCGCCTTAGCTTAAGGGTCCACTCTAACGCTTGCAATCAGACTAAAGTTAATGATTATCGGAGCGTATTTCAAATTTCGTTTCCATTTTTGTCGTTTGATTTGAATGAAACCAAATCTTGGTGGCATCTGGTGAGCAATTCGACATTGGAGATGGTCCTACACCACCAAATTTTCAGAATTGGGCAAAGACAGTTATTGGTGAACATTTGTATAATATCGAACTCGTTTAATAACTTCCTCAGTATGTTTCCACCGGATAACTTTATTGGTGTTACGTTCTTGCCACTGAGTCAAATATTTTACGGACTCCTGCTTCCACTTAACCTAAAGATTTTAACTAATTCATGGTAGAATTTTTATGTGCTAAAACATTTAATTCATTGAATTACTAGCAATCCTTTGTAACGTCGATAATACTGGCAATGCGACTGGTAGGCACATGACACCTCCAAAATCGACTAGTTCTTTGATAGATAAATTTTTACTTTGTTACAGAAAGCGAAATACCATCCCAACAACAAGTTGTACATCGTCTGCCGCGAACTTGTCCAAGCCAAAATCGTCTGACATTCTTTTTTTACACTTGGCCATATGCAAACTAAAGTAGCTTCCCTATAGCCAATTGAGCAAGGCCTGCCTCGGAGAATACCTACCAGCACTGCATCGACAGCGTCAATACATTTGCCAGCATTGCTGCATTTGTATGCGCTTATGTAAGGCCTTCTTAAAACTAAATATTCATGCAGATAAAAATATGCTCATGAGAAGTTAAGAGGCCTTCCCACGGCAGACGTGTTGTCACGCCTGATATTAGAAGGTAAGAACAAGTACATACTGCATTTACATTGAAGCTTTTCGTTCGAAATTACCTTTTTGTTATTTGCATTTCGCATATACGACATCAGAAGTAGATAAATGGTTAGAAGCAAAGAACGGACTGCATGTTGCCAAACTGACGCCCTGTCTCAAATTGATAGAATTTTGTGCAATCATTATTGTCAATTATGCCTACTTTAGAGAAGGCCTATGTGAGCAGGCCCATTACATATAAAAAAGGAAGTTACATTTGAAAGGAGTTGTGGGGAGAAGTCCTGTTTCTGCCAAAAGATGATTGACCGACCGCTAGGCCTTAGGAACTTTAAAACATTCGTATAGAAAAGCTAATATAATAATGAGACTTTCAAGAACATTTTCCGAAGCATTTTTTTGTGGGAGAGCATTCTCACAAATGCTTAGTGGGCTATAATAGTTTAATCAATAAATTGTGATATCGCAATTTGAAATAATAGCGAAAATATCATATAATTTTTTTATTATTTATTATTATATATTTGTATTTTCTAGATTATAATCATGCAAGGTTTGCAATTTAGCAGAACTGTTATCCGGTTCTTTTTCGTTTATCGTTTTATAACCCTTTGTCTCATTTCCTATCAATACATTGGTACGAGTACATTCTTATCGTACTTTGTTTCTATGCTCAATACAAAAGCTCATCGGAAACAAACCTGTTTTTTATGTAAATACCATCAAAATGATAAAAATCGTGTTAACGATTTATTAGATTGCCAGTTTTAATTGATAACTTGCACGATATTGATCTCGCAAAAATATCGCTTACGCAGTAAGAAAATAATTCGCAAAAAGAGTCACTTCTTTGACGGCCTTGTGATCCTGATTAATCCTTGAAAAAATACATTCACTTTCCCAAGGAAAAACATTCTTCAATATATCTAGAACAGAGAAATGTATCTAAAAATGAAATACTTTAATTCTTTGCTTGTGCTATTAGCGTTTTGTGCTGTGAAAGGTGAGAAAAATTGATACATAATATATAGAATATAGTGAGGAATGCCAACGTGGCAATTTGATTTAAAAAAAAAATACATCCGTACATATGACGAGATTATAGTTTGGTCGTTGGTGATGAAAAACTCAATTCATTGGATCCTGTACTGAGTTTTTTCGATTGAATAGAATTTTCTTAACAAGTTCATGCATCTAACCAAAAAAAAGTTGTTGGCTTTCAGGCAGACCTTCACGTCACTCAGTGAAGGGAAATCGTGGCAATAAATCCAAAGAAAATTAAGGTGCTAGCGATACACAAACAATCGTCAGACATTAAGTATGTACTTAGGGGAAAGAAAAAAAACTATAAGTTTTCTAAATTTTTTTTGGATTTAGTGACACAGTGGACTCAGAGTTGAACTTTGAACACCACAAATGTTCTATGGAACTTTTTATAAAAATAACTGTTGAATAGAGCACTCTAGCTAACTTGTTTGAAACAAAATGGGACATTCTGCCATATTAATGAAAAACTAGCTTATTTTTCTTCTATCGGATCTATATTAATTTTATGGATTTTTTAAAAATTAGTATGAAAAATCGTAAGCGTGTCAAAAGCGAATTTCAAAAAATTTTTTTATGTACATATGTACTATGTGGGATAGTATAATTAACCAAAGTGCAAAAGTTCCAGCTTTAGTTTTTCACAATTTTTTTTATCAAGCTTTAGAAGGATAAAAATTTTGTTATTATAACTTTAATGTATTTATATTGAAATTAACTAAAATAGCATATTGACAAAAACCTCATACATCATACCGTTGAAAAAAACGTTTGGTTGAAATTTTATATTTTATATATAAATTAATGGTGATTTTTTGAAATTAGAGCTTAAAAATTCATAGGTGAGAAAATTCACAAACTTTAATAGCAAAAACAAAAAATACATATCCCTGGAGTTTTTTAGTTTTTATACATATTATGTCAGGAAGTTCCAGCTGTAGTTTTTCACAACGTTTTATTACGAAAATTTTTCTATTGCAATATTTGAAGGAAAAAATGTTTTTATTTCTTTCCATTTTGCAATCCTTTACAGTAATTGTATCAATTGTAAAAACTTGCATTGTGATTGGGTTTGCTTAAATTCAGAAGGGAGTTTCCTTCAAGCGACGGGACCAGTTGAGTGTCATTTTTCATCTTTTCATTCCCCTTGGGATAAAATATATAAATTCGACTGCTTTTTGCAAATAGAACGGATAAGCCTTCGAAATGGTTTTTCTTCAATAACTTGTAAACTATAAAAGATATCGCACAAAGTTTTAGCATTTTTGAAATCAGTATTGCTAAATTAACGGAAATTGATACCCATGTTGGAGAAAAAGTCTCAACCCACCTTTGTATGGGAGGTAGGCGTGTATGATATCGGATTTTGTTATATTCACATACTTAGGTTGTTTTAACCCAATAAACATCTGTACCAAATTTCAAGAGTCCGGCGCTTTTGTTGCTATTTATGGCTTCCGTTTTTTATTTTCTGCTATAACTTGAAAACTATAAAAGATATCGCACTTCTTTTAAAATTTTTGAAATGAGCATTGCCAAGTTAATGGTTATCAAAACTCATATTAAATAAAATGCTTCCAGCACATCCCACCCTCGAATGGAAGGTAGACGTGACCAGGGATCGCTTTCAATTTTTCCAAGTTTTTTGTTATTTAAGCCTAAAATACATCTGATGCTGATACGATATCTGCAATAACTTGAAAACTGTAAATTTCATCACAACACTTTTAGCATTTTCGATATAAACCTTGCCAAATTAATGGAAATTGTTACCAATTTCAAAGAAAATGTTTCTACAACATCCCACCATCGTATGGGAGGTAAACAGGTCCACCATATTTTTGTTGTTTTAACCTAAAGAACATCTGTCAAGAGTTTAGCGCTATTATTACAACTTATGGCCGCCGTTTCATACAAGCCCTCCACTTAGGGGTCATTGAGTTTCTGGAGTGAAATATCAACTTGGAGTTGAACTTTCTAAGGGAAATTCTACAGAAAATAAATAAACACTAGAATGTTTACATTATATGTGGATCGATACAAAAAAGATGACCAAAAAATTTCTCTTAGATAATTACGGTTGCTATTTGTCCAAAGAAATTTTATGCTAGAAAGAACTGGGGACAAGTAATTTAAAAATTATTTTAATTTTTTATTATTAATAGTAGAAGAAATTTGTGAACTAGGCAATATCATGACCATATAAATATATATATACACATACATATATTAATTTATATAATAATTAGCTACCGACCAATAGAAAGTGAGATTTTCACTAAAAGCGATTTTTTTACTTTTGTTTCCAAATAAGTGTTCGTTCAATAAAAAACAGTATATTCAAAGAGAAATAATTTTTTGAACTTTGACCTTAGTGTTACGAAAACTCTTCGTAAGCTGTATCTTTCAAGTTTAACATAACCTCGTATTCCGCTAAAGTCAAGCATAGATTTTAATCCGAGAAATAGGAGCCGAGATAACCTTAAAAAACTGATTTTTAATGTCTGGCCTGAATATCATGAAATCTTTCTGATTACTCGTAAAAAATTTATGTAAGATTTCTGATGTTGATGCATTTATATGCACTCCTCTTCGATTTTTGTCGCACATTTATAGAACGTGGAACCCTTGAGCTAGTAGAAATGTGGACGTCTTAAATGATCGTGGAAATGATTCGTGGAACAGGAAATACGTGAATTGGGAAAATTTTTGATACGAGTAGAATTGAAAGCACTCGCTACTGCGCCATTGATAGGGTTTTGCTGAGATCTGCACTCCGTTTGGAGATAAAGAATAAAAAAAGAAACAACTGGGCTAGAAGTCATAATATTATTATTTCAGACTTTTGTTTGGATCGATGAAATGAACAAGAAATCGCTTTGTCTACAAACTCCGCACGGAAACAAGTTCCCTCACGTGAAGGGTTTTTAAAAAATAAACCTCAATTTTCGGTCACACTAGTGAACTACGCATGATTTTCCACGGCCGATTAGTAGTTTGTGAACACACTAAGAAAGTTTTTTAGGCATAATAAAATCAGCTCGGAACTCGAATAAACGAGGTTAAAAAGAAGCGCATATTGACAATATTTATAAAGATATGAGCGGAGGAAAAGAGATGGCTTTAGCTATGTGTTAAAGAGTGCACGGCACTCTGGCGAGAAATCTTTGTTAATCAATTTAGCTATGTGACATGGAGTATTGTCCTGTTGCAAAATGAATGACTGTCCAATCAAATTGTCACCTGTGATTTAAAATATATAAATATTGATTCTTGTATATTGCTCCATCGATTGGTACTAAATCTCCAAGCCATTAAAGAAAACACATCGCCAAAACTTCAAGATGCCACCAACGTGGGGTACTCATCCAATTTTTTCGCATTTTCCTAGAAATTCTGAAGAAAATGATAAGAGCTTTCATCAATCCACAATATTTGCTTCTAAAATGTTCTGTTCAATTTCTTTTGGCAAATGCCAGACGTTTAAACTTGTTCTTCTGTGAAATTTGAGGTATTGGTCTGGCTATATAGGTAGCAAAATTTGAATCTTTTCTTACAGTCCTTTCACAAATTTCAATATTATACTGATTATGCAATTCAGTTGCTGAAGATTTTGGAGTTTTTAGCAGATTACCTATAAATTTTCCCAATTTTCTTCTCTTTTGGTTGTATTGGCGTGGTCTATCTGAAAATGACAAGTTACTTGTGGATTTGCTTTTCTTTTGCTTACTTATTCCATAATACACAGCTAGACGAGACAATTTGTATAGTTTGCTTAAATATTCCACTGAAAGGCCCCCATCATTCTTGATCACCATCTCATTTCTTATGACCTGGCTTATTTTCAAATACACTTAAATAAATGAACCATTTTAAAGTGTGAATCAGTGATGCTCTGAGAACCATACCGACTGACGCCTTGAAGGTCGGTTTTCATCTCATCCCCCTTGACCTGTTGGGTAAACAGATGGCAGCTTGTGCCGCCCTTATACTCAGGGAAACTGTTTGATGGACCGAGGGAAGAACAGAACAGAACTATTCTTCATAGCTTGAGTTCTGTACCCTGCAATTTGAACTATACTGTTCCAGTAATCTCATTCTAGGATGAGGGTTTCATAACTCACATTTCATCTAAGTATGACTGGAAGAGAGGACTCCCGGGTATAAGGGGCCATATTAAATGAATAAATGAGTAAATTGTATCGTTTTTCAGACAGAGTTTATAGCAATAAAAGAAGGATAAATGTGGTATCCAAAAAGTATATTAATATTTATTCAGACAGTCCAGGCCGCTATCAGACCTCTAAAATCAGTTTTCTTTAACTCGCTAGTGGCCCAAAAATGCCGCACGTCTTTTAATAAGATGGCTCAGTATTTTAACATTCACTTCCTCTGGGTGCTTGAGCATATCAATATTGATGGCAATTGCAAAGCTGATGAACTTGCCAGGAAGGGGACTACTGCACAAATTCCTCAGGATAAGCAAGGTGTTGTCATGTCACTTGCTACCAGCAAGTTACTGCTTAAAGAAGACATAGAAAAAGCTAACAATAGATGGACTTCAGGTTTGCAAGATAACTAGGGAAATCTGACCGAAATGGGACGCTAAGCGTTCTCTATAACTGGTATCCCGCACTAGACATTGTGTCTCATCAGTTGTTGGAATCGTGGCGTCCTGCCACAACACACTTGGTTCATTTTTATTTGATGACCTGGATTACCTTAGACATGTTGGTATAGGTCAACTATTTAGTTTTATTACGAAATCTGGTTCGTTTAATGAGAGGGTATAGTCAGATACTCTGTGGCTAAGGATCACATTTGATCTAATTGAGTTGGTTTCGTAACTGACTGCCACTCCAACCTAACCTAACCTAACCTAAGTGGAGACCGACCTTATCATTTTGACACATAGTCTGTCATTCCATTTTCAAAATCATATCGCCATCAGTTCTCTTTATTTTGTATAAATTTTCTGATTTCGAAGTAGTATGGTACAGGCCCAAAGCTTATATAAGAGTGGGAGTCGTTGTTTCCATACAGAACGAGATTTGCGTGGAAGCTTCACCTTAGCCGATGGCTTCCTCTGCATATCTCTAAAACAGCAGAGCATAATTAATATGACTTATAAGTTATTAAAAGGACTCTCTCTCTCTCATCATTAGCTTTATATTGTTTGGCCTATATATAACATTTTCAAAATCTCTGATCTTCCTGCATAGAGCTTACAAGTCTGGTTTTTTACTAGTACTTGTGCATATTTTATTAATTTCAAAACCTCGGAATGGTTAATTTTCTGACTCATTGATGCTTAGCACGTAAGATATTTCTTGGGCATAAGGTTTTTAAAAAAATCACAGCCACTGTTGTCTCTGAGTAAGGAGTTATCCGATTATCTGCCATTCTGTCGGACTTGCCAACATGGCTCTACTAGATCTATTTATGAAAACTTTGTTACAAAATAGTATATTCAATTGTTTTTAATATTTACAACGGCCTCTCGTAGTAATTTTGGGTTGCTATCGTGTTCTTTAAGCCAAAAATTGGTCTCATTGTCAAAAAAGAACGAAATTCATTTTTCTAAAGAGACGTGGGCACTAGTCAGGCGACTTAAGTTTTTTTAACCCTTTGGAAATATTAATAAAAATTTTTACAGGTAGTGCATCGCCAAAAAAAAACACCTTTTTTTGGCATATCTATATAAGCGGGTCTTCAACCAAATTGTATTTTCTCAAAAGCGATAAAATACAAAATATCATAGTGAGCAATAGAAATCGCTTTCATATTATGTGATCAATTGATCACATAATATGAAAACGGAGAAAGGCTTCAGACGCTGAGTTTTTCATTCCACTTTCAATCGATACCATATCTTTTGTATAACCTCCAAGAGCTTTTATGTCATTGAATTGTATTTTTCTTTGAGGAAATGTTCTATATCCTAGAAATAGTATTTTTACTCAGGGTATATATGAAAATTACAGTTCTTTGAAATCAAATTAAATACACCTTGTTTATTTTAGCCATCCTTGTGAAACTTATATTTACATAGCACACAATTAAAAACATAACGTATTCCAAAAATCAATTTTTAATTTTCTTATAGTCGACTCGCTAGAGTGCTACGAATGTGAAGGTGAAACATGCAACAACATAAAAAGTGAAATGACCGTGAATTGCGAACAGGTCACACCACAACCACCGACGAGTACAACAGATGATAGCACACAGTCAACGACAGGAGAAACAGGAAGCTCCTCTACGGATACACCAGAAAGCACAACAGGTACCGATACACAAACCGCAGAACCTACAACTGTTGCAGAAGCTCGTTTTGCTAGATCTTTGACCGACGACTACTATATAAAACCCGCAGATTTACTTATTCAAAACTATAACTCGCGCGCTGATCTATCATACTCGTGTTACAGCGCAAATAGAGACGGTCAGTTGCAATACAATGAAATTTTGTAGAAACTTCTATTCTTTTCTCGAAGTGGAATCATATTTTTATAAATTTTTTTAGCTTCCAAACGAAAGCATGGTTGCATTGGACATGAAGCGGGAACTGATGCATGTACTGCTGTAAAAAAAGAATATGATATTACATTATCCATTGCGGATATGAAATGTCGTGCCTGTACGAGTGAAAAATGTAATGGAAGTGCTTCCCTTGGTCTGTCTATCGTAGTACTACTGTCCTCAGTACTGATGTATAAATTATTAAATTGAAGTGAGATTTATTATTTTTTTCGATAGCTAACATGTTATGTTTTCTTGGTATTTTAAAACTTTAATAAATATTTTCTCTGAGTTTTACTTAGATTTTGTTTCATTTGTTTGATTTTAAGTTTAGTAGTAACCTCAACGAAGGTTTTAACTGCTAAACCAAGAAAGATGTAAAAGAGTCATAGTAAGTTGGTTAAAAACTTTTATTGATCTCAAAATTTTATTAAATGTATTCTGATAAAAAAATAGTCCTTATGCAGTTCTACACAATCCTACATTAATTATTTTAGCCCAACATCAACACAACACTGAAAAAATTTTTTTTGAAGTGTAGTCAATTTATAGAGTTCGATACACTGGAAAACATGTACTAACAAAAAAAATTATTTCTCGCATTACTAATTTAATCTATAAGTTCAATATATGTATATTATAAAAATTGTTAAGAATCCAAATTTATAATTTATGAACGAGTCGATGGCCTGGCTGCTAGTGCTCTTAACGAACCATTGTGAAGTAATTAATTACTTTGTAATATTAAATTAATAATAATAATAATATTTCTCGCATAGTTTTCGAAATACAGCACTTATAAGACCTGATGTTATGGCAAATGAGTATTGGAAAAAAAATGGCATAGGTCAAGATTAGGTCATGGGGTTTTGCAGAGACGATAGACGAATACGTAAGCTTTTCAAAACCAAAAGTGTTCATGATTACAAAGGTTCAGTTTATTTAGAATGATTTCCAAAAACATTCTGTTGTTTGTAATAAACAACAGTATAATAAATTCACTATTCATATATATTAATGATTTTGTAATCTATATATGTAAACAGAATGAGAACTCTCTCAGCATCATACTGATTTTCAGACACTGATGCTGTTTCAGTTTCGATACAGATTTTAATACTGATGACAATATACTGATGTCAAGGCACTGTCAACAGAAGATCGAAGCGTTGAGATGTTCAAGCATTTCGGCTCCCAGAACGTACCATTCATTCAGTTCTCTTAAATTGTCAACTACGACCTATGCTTGACTGGCATCTCAGCGATAGCTGCACTTTGTTTTGCTATAGCCAAAAAAAAATTGGATTATGGAAAGCGCTAACCTTCATATAAAGACGCTTAAGTCCATTCTGCATGTGAAATACAACATCTAATTGACTTGCATTCATTGGTTTGAGTTTTTTAAAACTCAAACAGGATTACTTCGAAAATTACTTGCCATGATAAACACTCAATCAAGCCATTCAAGCAACCAACCAGCACAGCTATTGGCAGCAACGTTAGTTCGAGCGCCAAGCCAATAATTTTTTTTTCTAGTTTACTTTTAATTTAATTACCTTCATTCCTTTTGTATATCGAAATATAACCGAATGAAATTTCATGTACGATATGCCATATGTATATGATATGATATATCAATTTATTTAAATAAAATGTAGAGCAATATATACTGATTTTTGTCCTCCGAGAGTTGGTATCATTAGCCATGGTCATCTATGTCCGTGCAGCACGCAAAAACTATTGGCTCAATTTTGATCAAATTTATTTAGTTTTATTCTTTTGAAGCTTGGTCTCAATATCCAATCAAAATTATTACGATATTACGAATGTTTTGAAAAAATCAAAGCAAAGTAATCTAGAAAAAAAATCAGTGCTCTAAAAAATAAAAATAATTGGAAATATCTATAAATGTGGGCGTGGCCGTCAACCGATTCCGCCTATGCTTCATACTAGTAGCTTGTAAGAAGGTGTGACCTATGTGCCGAATTTCATTCAATTAGCTTGCTTAGTTTTCCCGTAAACGTGATTCCAACAGACAGACGGACATTGCTATATCGATTCAGGTGGTGACGCTGTTCAATAATACATACACTTGTCTATGCCTATCACGCCCATTTCTATGCGTTATAAACGGAATGACGAAGTGAATGTACCCTCTGTGTAGGGTATAAAAAAACTGAGTACGAGTATATACGATTATGTCCAATTGTGTAAAATTGGTTCGAGATTTGGTGATGGTGTTACGGTGAATAGAGCGCTCAATTGGACGCTCATAACGACTAAAATGATGTTGAAGAACATTCTCTAACTGATGACTGATTTCGGTAGTAAGTTTCCTTAATTAATAAACGTTGTTTAGGAGTATGTCTATTTATGATTGAGTCCTATTGAATACTGAGCACAAACGTCATATGGACAATCCTTATGACACATGACAGCTGTCAAAACAACCCAGTTGGAAAAAGGACCTCGTATTGGATCACCCTTTATGTTCCTAAACTGTTATTGCTAAATACATACAAACAATTTTTTGTGGGAAAAATTAAATTGTCGTTTGAATTACTGCGAATTATTGTGAATAACAGTTATTAGCTAAGACAATAGATTTGAAGCATACTTTCAGGCTGCAAAGTTAATATAGTAGTATTATGACAAGCAGTGCAATCTGAAGACAGAATTCAACTATCTATTTACAGTGCAGTCTCGGTCAACGAAACTAATAAGAACCAAGCCCGTTGTAATAATCGCGGAAGTTGCTATGATGTAGTCAAAAAATCTTAGGTTCCCGGGTGTAGATATTTAATACGAAATAACTTTAAGTATAACAAAAACGTCGTTCATTTATTTGCTGAAGAAACCAATTGTATACATATTTTCCATCTTGGGGTATTCACGAACTCGGTTTAGTAACGGAAATGCTACAGAGAATATTCAAACAACGTACTTAGCACTAAGCGAGGCAAAATTTGTTGGAAAAGTTGCACTTACTGAGTCTGTAATGAAAGAAATCTACTCGTTGCGAGTTGAATTTATCGAGGGTTGAGTTGATCGAGGTCGCACTGTATTTAAATTTAACCTTTTGACATCTAGTCAGAACCTCGGAAAGAAGTATTAAAGTTTAACTTGAAAATTGAATTGTAATATCATCCATTCACGTGTTTTATTTTTTTCATGATTGCGTACTTTTAGGGTGCTATTTTATTGTTAATGAATAGCTTTCTGTTACAGTAACTCAAATTCTGTTGACTTTCACAACATAAAAACTATTGCTCACAGCATTGCCAGGTTTTGCACTTAGACAAAATCATTTTGATTAATTGAACAATATTTTGATCGAATTGTACAGTCTTAGCAGAAACCGATATTTTTGTGTGAAATTTCACAAATCGGTCAATGCTTTTTAACAAACATGACAGAGACTACAAATGGAACAATTTAACCTGGTAATTGGTGACATATGTTTCGGCTATTACCACGTATATACATATTCACATACATATATATTTACATAGCCTCATCAGACCAGTTTTGGTTAATTTGTACACGGATTTGAACCCCGACCATTCCATGAATTATGTTTGGACAGCCGCTCTTAACACTTGAGCCATGAAGGGAGTTCTCCAAGACGTGTACAAAGTGCAAATTTGTTTTTTAAGCACACAATGCGCCACATGCCATCTCTTGTCATTTCTTGTTTGCCATAGCTTTGTTGAACCGTCGGTTCAAAGACTTGCTATGATGAGATTTTTTTCGTATAGTTGTGATTTGCACCAGCAACAGTCGACTAATAACAAATAAAATTTCAAAATCATTTTGCTTTCTCCCAAACAGTTTTTTGTGACTTTTCTTATTTAGAGTTGCCGTTGAATTAAAAAATTATACTATGATCTTTTTCTTAGTAGTCGTCAATAATTTCCACAAAAATTTCTCATTTTTATCTTTGTAAGCCTTTCCAATCATCATATAGTTTGAGTAATTTATCAACCTTCAGTTCTTCTAAATAGTAGGAAATCGTGCTATTTGCCAAAGAATGGATACAGATTTACAACTATGACATTATACATAGAAAAAATAAAAGGCTTAAGACTTCCAGGTTGGAAAGTTTGACGATTAATAAGAAATGAAGCCAACAAGAGGGAGATCAAAATATTTTCTTAATTTGTATAATGAACGAAAGTACCTGAAGAAGTTATTTCATTTTATTACACAAGTCTAGGAAGATCACGTCACAAAAATCACTTTACACCAGCAGCACAAGCTGCAAGGGAAATGTTTGTAAATTTAGTCTCATGGTCCAAGGTACAATGTCTGATTGTACCTTGAACCACTTGTCATTCTAGAGAAAAACGTCTTTTATTTGGGATTCGGCTTTTTGTCTTCATGTAAGGTTACCATCTATAATACTTTTGTAGTACACTTACTACTTTTGCGCAGTTGCACTACTTTTCTACTTTTCGGTGAAAGATACTACTTTTCAACTTTTCTTCGTAAAAAATTTTTCATATTGATTGACACATGGACTGATAGAAAACATTTTTTCTGAAAGAATCGTATGAGAAAAGAGAAAATAATAATAAGAAAATTAAAGAATGGAAAGTGAAATATACACATATAATTTTGGTATGGTTTTTTAAAGTCTGAAGTAAGAACCTGTTTTTTTCTTTAGGTCGATGAAAAAAAAGTTTTTTTTCAGGTGTACTACTTTTGTAATCAGGTTAGATGGTAACATCTACATCTACATGCCATAATAGCTAAAATATCAATTTAAAATGTGAAGAACTCTGAAAAAAATAATCAGCTATTGTTTGGAGACAGCATATAATTTTCTTAAAGTTGGTTCAAGATACATACACTTCCTCTAATGAAAAACCAAATGAAAGGATTTTTTGGAAAAATATTTTTACGCCAAAGGATATAACAACCTTCTAACGCAAGAGAAAAGTAGGTTGCAACTGAAATATTTGCTATATTTTATACGTCAAGAATGCGCACGAATATGTAATTTGTTTGCCAAATATGCACGATTGTCTAAAAAGGACATTCCTTGGACATTCCTTGAACTAGACAAAACGTTTCCAATCATTTCCAGCATAATAAGATTCCAGCACTTTTTAACTTTGTTAATCTCTTATGGATTTCAATGGTGTTCACATGATGCAAAGTTCACGGTATCGCAAGTGTATTGTAATAATAATAGTAATATAAATAATAATAACTGTGTAATTCTAATAATAATGGGATAAGTTTACCTAAATAGCTATATTAAAAATTACTTAAAATGATTCACACGGCAAAGATTTGGTGATTTTTCATACGAACTTATCAATAATGATTAATGAGGATTGCCTTACAGTCGTCCGATTGAAAAATTCCATTTTTGTTAATTGGAGTTGATAGAAGGGTGAGAGCTAAACTTTTAGAAAATTCAAAAATAAGGGCCGTCCTAATGTACATACATACGAGTATACATAAGAACTTGAAGTATGCAAGTAGATAAAAAGAATTTGAAAATAAGGAATATATACCGCCAAGATCTAACAATAAATTTTAACTCATGATAAAGGGTGTTTTTTTTAAAGGTTTGTTTTTCGAATAGAGATAAAACTGGCATTTTATGGTCAAATCTGGCAACTCTAATGTCATTTATGTTCAATTTGGTTTGCCATTTCATCATGAACAGGTTGACAAAAGAACAACGCTTGCAAATCCTGCAAATTTATTTCGAAAATAATGATTCAGTTCGCGAAGTTTACCGCAAGCTCCGTCCATTTTATGGTCGACATAATCGTCCATCAGAGCACTTAATTCGGTTAACCATGGATCGTTTTCGCACTACGTTTACTCTATGTGATAATACGCATCCGCAGAGACGTCGAACAGTGCGCACCGAAGAAACAATTGCCGCTGTAGAGCAAAATGTTGAAGAGGACCCGAATGAATCGATTCGCCACCGTGCACAGCAATTGGAGCTTTGTCCATCAACTTTATGGAAGATTTTGCGCAAAGATCTTGGCTTGCGACCTTACAAGATCCAGCTTGTGCAAGAATTAAAGCCGCGAGACCATGCAATGCGTCGTGATTTTGGTGTATGGGCCGAAAATGAGATTGATCTCGATGCTGATTTTCATCGCAAAATTTTGTTCAGTGATGAGGCTCATTTTTGGTTGAATGGCTACGTCAACAAGCAAAATTGCCGCATTTGGAGTGAAGAGAATCCACATGAGACCCTTGAGACGCCATTACATCCACAAAAACTGACTGTTTGGTGTGCTCTATGGGCTGGTGGAGTCATTGGGCCATACTTCTTCCGAAATAATGCTGGAGAGTCAGTTACCGTTAATGGAGACCGGTATAGAGCCATGATAACCGACTATTTTGTTCCCGAATTGGATGGCATGAATGTGGATGAGTTGTGGTTCCAACAAGACGGCGCTACATGCCACACAGCGCACGTCACAATCGATTTATTGAAGGAAACATTCGATGAGCGCATAATTTCGCGGAATGGACCTGTCAATTGGCCACCAAGATCGTGTTATTTGACACCATTGGATTATTTTCTTTGGTGATATGTGAAGTTGCTCGTCTACGCCAACACACCAGAAACGTTAGGGGACTTGGAAGCCAACATTCGTGGCGTTATTGCCGACATACGGCCCCATATGCTCGAAAAAGTGGTTCAAAATTGGACCTGTAGAATTGGCTTTATTCGAGCCAGCCGCGGCGGCCACATGCCCGAAATCATATTTAAACATTAATGGCATAAAATTATCCTTCCAATAAAGCCAAATTGATGGACATTAAAACGATTTTCTTGTGTTTTATTTCAATTCGAAGCTCTATACCTCTAAAAAAAACACCCTTTAGCTTAAGTGCCCTCTAGCGATCCATTTATACACTGTCTTTTATATGTTTATGTTTCATATTGGGCGGCCTCAAAGAATTTTCGCTTGAAATTTATGTCAAATTGTGAGCAGTTGTGGGTTGTTGAAGAAAAATGTATGGCTACAACAATGCGAATCGGTAAGGTACTGTAAGCTGTAGTTGAGGACCTTAGCAGTGGAAAACTTTAAAATTCGAGTACTTTTAACCAACAGATTTGTATTGATTGGTTATCTTGTGTTTGCATTATGGTTGCGCTATTGATATGCTGCATCTGATGTTGCTATGCTGAAATTCCACTGAAATAAATTCTTTCAGGCCTTGGAAGATGCTGTAAGTATTAACAAAGTAACATGGCTCAGGACACTTTTTTTAATTATAAAGAACATTTAAAGCGTATCTTATTTGGTTAAGATTATTATTTAATAATAAGCTCATTATAGCACCTATGTACTTATGTCCATAAGAGTTAGGCCACGACTATTCTGTGATATAAATTAAAGACTTTCATATTAAACTTCAATAAGCCCAAATAAATTTGTCGAATTTTTTGTACTTTTTATCAAGTCAAGTAAAACTAACTTGTGCAGCCGCACAAACACCAATCCAATGCCAATGAAACGATAACAACGAGTTGACAGATAACAGGTACAAACTACAGATATTGGCGGCCTAACATGACTACAGAGCACACTACACCGACTGACGTAAGGTGCACTTTTTTAATTCAATACATGATGAAACAAAGATGAAATCAATATGCATCGACTTTTGATAAGTAGACCCGTGTAACTGAATATCATACTCCGAAAAACTTCATAGTTTATAATGATAACTGGATGTAGCTTGTAGCTTGAGATATTCTTAAACAAAAGATATTTTTTGGTTCTTTTTCTGTCCTCTCTGCAATCATTTTCAATCTTCCATATATTCAATGCACACCTAGACAACAATTTAAAAATAGGAGGGAAATTAATTTATGATTACAAAAAAAAAATATTTTAGCGGTATCGTCTAATCGATTTTTTCCCATACATCTTTCGCTGCACTTGAAAAATGGTAAGCAAGGTGTAAACATTTTAATTGAATGCATATTTTACTGTGAACTTGTAATTGAATTTCTTTTGTGAGTGCACCGACAGTCAGGTAATATGTTATTACATTTCTAAGCAAATTTCCAGCACTCCAAAGAAGCTTTATCACTTTTCTTATCATCGTTCAAATATGCCTAGTATGCCGCCTATATATCAAACTGATTTGTATATATGCATACACACAGTATATATAAGTGATGATTCATTAAACGCTTAACAGCTTTTTATTCAGTTTTGAGCGGTGATTTAATTGGGTATACCCATGTAATTGTACCAAAGACACCAACTTTTTCGACGCATTTCTGAGTACACACATGATAAAACGTTTCACACTCGTTTCTGCTTTTGAGCAAAAACTTTACGAAAATCGAAATATTGGGATATTTCTCTTTAAATTTACTAGGATTTTACATTCTGAAAATTTGTTTTGGTAATAGAGTTTTTGTAATAGTTAGGAAGCTACGTAGCATCTTAGCTATTGGATTTTATCATCGCGTTATTATTTATATCACTTAGAACTTCACTATTTTCGACCTCTGCCGCACGATAAAATCATATAAAAATTTCGGCCATCGGCTCCCTAATTGTAACAGAGTCAGAACAGACTATTTTGTAAGTTGGAAATTTTGTGGTCTTAAGTTCATATTGGTAAATTGTGCAAAAGCAAAATGTCAGTTATGAGGCTTAACCATCGATATTTACCTTCATTCTAACGGACAATATAAAGGTCATTTGCGCATTGGAATTCGCATTCCATTTGACTTAATGATGTCTGTTGATTTTGTGGACTATGTCCTTGGTGCCTGTTTTCGTAACACACAAAAATTAAAGTTTGAGACATTTTAGCATTTCATACTCGTCAACACATCTGTCTACATGTTTCTTATGTAAAATTGAAAAAAATGCAGAATAAAACCATAGATATTAGAGTGGTTACAAAACGTACGGAAAAGCTATATTTTTTCGGTGCATGTGACTTTTCCGAAACTTTGAAGATTAAAACTAACAAAAACAAAAAAGTTTTCTAAAAAAAAATAAAGACGAGTCAGTTCTGTTGAAGTGTAAACCAAAGCCATTTCCCAAAAAAAAAATGTAACTTTTAACCATTTTAAGGAAAAAATATTTTATTTTGTTAATTCCTTGTTTCCAACTGGGCAACCCTAGTGGGGCCACTGAAAATCAGTGATATAATGATCCAAATTTATTTTTATTTTTGAAATTCGCATTATATATGGGGCATTTCTTACCAAATCGGTCACTTTTTTCGATCACCCTTTCCAAATTTTTTCAAAATTTTATATGCTTTTGAGGCTGAACATCCATTTTAGATATATGCACATTTTTCGAAAGCTCATAGCTTTGCGAAAAATGCAACAATGCGGCCGTTTTTTTTTTTTTTTTAATTCAAGATTTAAAATTTTAGCCTTCATCGTTATTTTTAGTTTAATTCAAAAAAGAAAATTGATTTCTAAATTTCAATTTTTTTGAAAACATACACAAAAAAACTTCGATAAATATAAGAATTTTTCAGACCGGTCCGAACGCTACGATTAATTTTTATTTTTTTCTTAATTAAAAAATTTTTTTGTTTCAAATTCCGTGCTCCGACTTAATTTGACCCACAAATATTCTTAGATTTATGAGTTTAGTAATTATTGAAACGTTTTAGAATACGTTTGTCCGCGGTCTCAAAAATTCTGATATTTATGATTTGAAAAAATCGAAAGCGACATACATTTCGGATACCAAGTTTTTTAAACAAGGAGTTCAGATTTTTGAGCGCGAATTTTTCGAAAATGGTCCGAATTACGTTTGTAAATATTTTTTTTTTTTTGTTTATTGTCGTTCCATATAAAAATGTTTCACTTAATCAACTTATCTAGAAATATTTTTACTTTAGGAATCATTTATCATGGAGTGAGTGTTTTAAAAATTTTATTTGTTATTAGTCGACTGTTATTATTAATTAATTGAACATTATTTGATCGAATTGTACAGTCTTAGAGTGTTTCAATTAATTTACCTGCCTATCGTGAAAGCACAAATCTCTCGGAGAATAGCTATGAGCGCAGGAAAAAGTGAGCGGTGGGTTCAAATGCTATTGCTAAAAATTGAAAACAACGTTGTCGTTTTGATGAAGATTAGTAGGTAATTAACGGATGCATATGGACAAAAGTCATGCTATGCTCAAAAGAAGTAAGTTGATTTCCTTAGTACTGCTTATTTTAAATAAAGAGAAATTCCTTCAAACAAGTGCCGTATTAGGACTTCAAGGGGAGCGGGGCTAAGGACTGAAAAGGGCCCACTTATAACACAACTAAAAAAAAATTATGACCAACATCGATAAAGCAATTTTCTTTCCTAAAAATGCATAAAAATATAAATAAAATATAAATGTTCACAAAAATCGTTCAAATGGCAAAAAGGGCCCACATTAGGTTTTTGTCAAAAAGATTCTTCATGTTCGTTTCCAACAATGCATGCACAAATCTACACAATATCTTGCCATGTTCTGAGCTCCTCTGAGCTCGTGCTCCGGGGTTCTATTCCTACCTCTAACTCTTACTTAATCTAGCGTTGGTTGAGCTCGGGGACCGTGGCTATGATCACCCCTACCACCGTTGGTTGCGAAAGAGTTACTTAATAGTCCGGGAGGCAGCGTTGCATTTTTGTTAAGACTAATGTTCTGGAGCAGATGAAAACACATAAATTCCATACCCGAACATTTACACATTATCATAGTTTTAAAGTTTTTAATGATCATCTTCATTTTCCAAAAAAATGAGGTTTTTATTGAAAGTTTTATATTAAAACCACTCGTTCAAATCTGAAAACCATTTTCGGCCAAAATTACTATTTTTACTCAAAATAGTATGTATTGGAATTTTAAAATCGGTGAAAGGTGGGTAAAATCTTAGCGTATGGAGATTTTTCGGGCATGATATCGATGTGTTTTCATCTGCTCTACAAGACTGGTCTTAATATATTTTTCTACATGTGGCTTAGTTTTCGAGTTATTGAGCGAAACAATTTTTGTGGGCCCCTCACAACCAGACCGACCAAATTTAAACTGTCTATTGCAAAAAAAAAGTTAAACGGAAGAAAGTGACCTTGAAAAATGCAACGCTGCCGCCCAGACTGTAAGGTAATGTAACCAAGTTTAAAACAAAAACTGGAAAAGTTTCAAACTAGCACTAATAAATATGTAGGCGCATTTTGACAAAAAATCGTGTCAGCTCCCATTCAATCAAAAATCTAAAAACATTTCCCGAAGATATCGGCACTAAAAAATCAGAATGGTAAATCATTAGCCAATAAGGTTATCCTGCGTAACACTACAGTATTTCTCCATTGTATCATCGTGGCCAACAAATGGTTATTTTGCATTTTAGATATGGCTGATTCAGTAGAATGCTTTATTTGGTTTTATTTCTAATTCTCAGTGGACATATTGGGAAATAGAAATAGTAGAATTGGAAAACATTTTAGTGGATATATCTGCCAAAATCTGGAAAGCGCTCACTTCAAAGTATCTCTGAGCCAAAATTGATAACTGGTGGTAGATAGCCACTTATCGTTAAATCCAACATCGATGATTCAATTAATCAAGGTGCTGCAGGCCATATATTCTAACCCGATTGGATTGGAGCACAGTGCTTGCTCTAAGGGCAGCACCATGAAATATAAATGCCACCCCGAATTACGTAGGGTATTACTTAGTTGAAAGTGCACAGAAATATTTCAATATTCTCAAAGCTGATAAAGGTAGTTGATATTTATGATAGCAGAAGCAGATAGCATAACTTGTTAAACAAAAGCTCACACCTGAGGGCATTCGTGGAAAAAGCTAAAGGCCAATTGAACAGAACTCGGACGGTGTAACAAGTGGAAACAACGTTAGTCTCTTTTTCGGGAATACACACAAAGAAATTTACTCAAGTTTAATTTGAACAGTGAAAACGTGATACCATCAATACTTGCAAAATGGTGCAAATGAAACTGAGCGCAATAGTGGTGATATTTATTTTCATAAGTGGCCCTTGGGGTAACCTAAAGCAGAAAATAATGCATTCACAAATAAATTATTTTAAATTTCAATTTGTTTTTTAGTTGCTGAAGCCCTCGAATGCCTGAAATGTGATTCCAGCGATGTAAATTGCATATCAGACCTAAGCAAAATTACGCCGGTTACATGCGAAACCAAATGTTTTACAAAAGTTGGTAAGGAGCTAAAGTTTTAATGATTTTAATGCATTTTTTTTTTCGGTATATTCTGAGTGAGATATGACGTAATGTTTGAAAAGTTAGTAGTGGTATTTGATAAGTGGGCGTGGTAGCTCCCATAAAATATACATGTGTACATTTAGCTCAGACTAAGTGCTGTCATTTAATTTTAAAAAATAAGTCTCTTTGAAGGGAAAGGATCAACCTTTATTTGAGAAAAATCGGGGCTGTCAAGCTTTGAGTATTGAAAGTATTTTTCCATATGATGTTATATTTGTTTCCAATTACACTTTAAAATGAAACGTCAAAAGAAAATCATATGTAAAACACTTAAGTTAGTTTGATGAACAAAGTAACGAAATAATTCTTTTTTATTATAGGAATTTTATGATAGCTGTTTTCAAATTTCGCGCATCACGCAAAAATAATTTTGATCAAATTTGTTTAGTTTTATTCCGTAAGCGCTTGATCTTAATATTCAGTAAAAATTATTAACATGGACTTACTCATTAAATATCAAATTATTAAAGTTTTAAAATTGCTTACAAAAAATTAATTGCGCAAATAGAAACAAGCATGCAAGCAGAAGAGAAACGACGGAATATTCAAATTTTATTCTCTCGCTCTCATTCGTAATTTTTCAATTCACATTGCAAACAACAACAACTTGAAATTTCTGTAGAATTATCCAAAATGACAGGTCTACTAAAAAAATATTTAAAAATAGGCTACGCGAACAAAGAAGCAACCATCAGTTGGTACATAATATAACACACGAAGTTCAACATATTACACGATCTATGAGGTGGGGTGTCAAATACCCCAAAATTGTTTACTTGTGTAACACTTTTGGCTCTTATCAAGGCCAAGTAAAAGTAATAGTGCGACAAAATTCAGTTCACTGAATACAATCAAATGTTTTTAATAAAGTTTTATAGGGATATTATTATACATATACCCACTTGTTGCAGTGCAATTTGCATGTCCCATTGCAGTCGGCGCAGGTATATGTTGTATTCTCGTCTTTGTTCCGGGAGCACGCAAAATATCATCTTCTGGATGCCTTATTTTGTAGTTCCTCAAACGTTTCTTCAGAGCTTTTATCCATTCTTCTCTGAAGTTTGCTAGTAACAAGGTCAATGTGGTGGGGTATGACATACCCCTCAACTAAGCGTACTTGCTGTGCCAGTACTAAGGTCTTTTATATCAATCTACTGAGTTGTCTCTGTTTGTAATCAACCCCACCTCATTAACCAGGGGTAATAATGTTTCAAATGATAAAAGTTCAGTAATTCCTGAACCTACCTCTAAAATATAAACAAATAGGCTTAGATTATCACTTTAAAAAACTACACAATATCTATAAGAACTGTAAATTAGTAAGATATTATTTGAATTACGAAAATCATTTTCTTAAAAATTTTGAAATTTTGAATATAAGAGAAAACAACAGCATCACTTTGATTCTAATTCTTTCAAGAGTTGATTCATTAAATCATGAAACTAAAATATAGAAACCCATTTCTTTCCTTCATCATTATTACAACACCGAATCTAAAGATTCGATCACTAAAACCATATGAAATTATTAATTTTATGAGCAACTCAAAATTTTAACAAAAAAACTTTCTTTTAAATTACCGATGGTATTAAATGGTTATTAGTTTGGAAAGTACTAGAATTAAGCAATATTAATGTGTTAACAAATCGGTTTCATTTGTATTTTGATAAATACATTTTTAAGTCGTCTTAATTTTTAATGACTTGAATATGGACTTTTGTTAAATTTCACAATAACTCAATGTGTGCAAACAACAGGTGAATGATAATTGATAAGCACTTTTTTTTTATTTTGTATATTCTATTACTGTACCGTACTGATAACGAATTTAATGGCGACTACAATGCAAAGCACAACAACGTCTTTTCCCTCGAGAAACTTTTTAATTTTGTATTATTTTTTGCCTATCTGTGTCAATGTAAAATAATAAATCAACTGTAAGTCCTAATCTAAACATACAACTTTATCACTTAACATGCAGTTAATACAAATTAGTCATCACTAGAAGCGAAATTTTATATTGGTAACACTTTTAAGCTCTGAAGATTTATTTCTCTGTGTAAAGATCATGATTTTTCCATTTTTAAAAACTGTTTTTCTACTAAAGATCTTAAAATTGAACAGAGATTCAAAAAATCTCTATATAGCATTGTATGCGTGGGAGAAAGCTTTTAGTAAAAAATGCGATCTTCAACCAAGTTATAGTTCGTCCGATCCTCACATACGTTGCTTTAGGCTGTTGGCCAGCTGTTAGGAACGGCTACAACCAGTTCAAGCTAGAAAGAGTGCAAATGACGGCGTGTATCGGTGTGACGGGGGCTATGATATCACGTGCCATGGCAGCCTAAAATGTCCTTTAACATCTTTCCCAATTCTTTTATCATAGCATCTGCTGCGTGCAGTGGGATTAGGCACAGGGAAGCCGGCAATTGGTTTTCGAAGCAATATGGACTTACTCTGTACTCTACACTTCTTCAATCGAACGTTCAAATTTCCAAATGACTATATATGTTCTACACTGAGCTTTGAGAAAAATTTTCAAGTCAAGTTTCCGGAGCGAGTTCAGTAAGAAGAGAACACTCTCAACTTAAGTTTAGAAACCACTTATTCACCGATATCTCTAAGATGAACTGTGGAGTAGGCGTATGGGTCTACTCAAAAGACTCAATCTTTCTAATCACCTGATTCAGTTTGTGTTTTCCAGGCTGAAATTTTTGCCATTCTTGAAGCCTGTGGATTAGTGGGCAGTATTAATTCAGAGAGAATCAATTGCCAAGCCGCAATCAAAGCGATACACACATAATATCAAAGCTAGTGGAACAGTGCAGAAAAGAACTTGTCAGGCTAGAACGTCAATTTAACATTACTCTCATATGGGCTCCAGGCCACAGAAACATGGAGGGAAATGAGAGAGAGCTGACGAACTAACAAGGTGTGGATCCTCTCTTTATGAAACCGCTCTGTAACGTGTTTTCACTCCTCTCGGTGTAGTTAAGAAGATAATTTTCTCGGCCAGCATACAGAAAGACTATGTATCCCATTCAATTCCTTCTGTCGCAGCCGCTTGAATGGAAGCGAGAATGAATCACTCCAGCACTTTCTTTGCGGCTGTCCAGTCTTAGCAAGAAACATGCTAAGATGTCTGGGAAAACCTTCTTCAATGAGCACAGCGAATTCGCCGATAATGAAATCGGATCTCTACTACCTTGATAAGGCTAACTGGATATAGCTCTCGTAACGTCCCTGGTCACGTTTTGTGGTATCAAATGTTTCAAATTCAAATCACTTAAACATCATGAGCGATCATTTGAAAGCTCTTCATAAAGAGGAAAGATGGTGCTAGATGGTGTTTTCATTAGCAATGAGGTGAACCATTTTTTTAAATCCCATGCTTAGCCTCGAAATAGGCAAAGTAAACCAATTTTTTTATTAAATTGAAAATAAACATATATTATTTTCCACGTTTAACTGGTAAAAAAAATCGTTTATCGTTCACAAAAAATAAATTAAATAAATGGTATTATCTCGATTTTTATTTGTCGGAAACAATATGATAACTAAAGCTGTAGATGGCACAATCTTCTGAAAAAAAAAACAAAGAAGTCCTTCATATTTGTTGCTTTACGCTATTTCAACAATCACGATCGCACTTTTAAGACTAAAGTTATTTATTTTACAAAAATTGAATAATCTCTAGTTTTTAGCTCACATTCGTGACAAAAAATGTTTTATTTAGCGTTAAAAGTGTTTTTGTAGTATGGAAGGCTCCACGCTCTGTTGTCTAATCCCGTCTACATTTCATGAGGTTCTTAGAATAGACAATATACACCCTTGTTCAAAATTTCAAAACTTTTGCCACTATAAGTTACCAGATATAGCGCTTTAATTGTTTTTGTCGCATAGAAGGTGCCACGTCTCGTCATCTAATCCCGTCCATATGTTGCGAGGTACTGGGCATAGATCATATGCATCCTAACACTAAATTTTAAGACTCTAGCTATCATTGATACGAAAATATATCACTTTGGGTGTTTTTTATCGAATGGGAAGTGCCACGCCCCTATGTATATTACATAATTTATGAACATCTTAACATCAAATTTCAAAACTATTGCTATCATAGGTGCCAAGATATAACGATTTATATGTTTTTGTTGCATGGAAAGTGCCACACCTTTTATTTATAACGAAACAAAAAAAAAATGTCTATATTATTCAGAAATAGTGTAGCTTTCGGTAAGTTGAAGAACTTTTAGAATCGGATCTGTAGTCAGAGATTACCCCTACATACAAAAAAAACTTTACTTCTTCTAGTTCTAGTATAGATATACCTTTTTGATCTCTAGCTTCCTGCAGATAAGACCTTTTATTTTAAATTAAGATCAACTGAAAAACCATCAAGCCACTAAGTGTGTAAGTTCTCCAAAGTTGGAAAAGACTTTACTGGGCAAAACTCAACATTTCTTAATAGGCATGTTTCTTATAAAAAACAGAATTATAATTACAAAAAAGTATAGAAAAACGCCAAAGTTTAAAAAATAACTACGATTTATATGCAATTATTGACGATAAGATAAGATCGATTATTTTGTTTGCTCAAACAAGTACGATAAACGCCATATTGATATATTTTATTAATGCTTATTAAGCTATTCCAAGAAAGCAAGAGAATTGAGAGCAGATTAAAGATTATCGTAGCTAAGAACTTTTGTTGAGGTCAGCTGATGGCATTACTTTGCTGCTAGAATAGTACTTAAGTTAGATAAGAATATACAAAATTAAAGTACGAAAAGAAATTTGTTCCTTGATTTATGGTAGGTATTTCTTGAACACTTTGAAAGTTTTGCTGTCAATTGAAACATGCTCTAACAGGGTTGCCAAGTTGAAAATGAGGAATTAACGGCGTTCGAAAAAGTTCAAAAATTTGTTAAAATGCAAAAAAAAATTTAGGAATAAATTGATGAATTTTTTTTTTTTGTTTTTTTGAGTGTAGGAAAAAAATTGTACTTTCAATTAACGGCTTTTACCTCCAATTAAAGGCTTATACCTCCAATTAACGGCTAGTACCTCAAATTAACGGCTTTTTGAGATTTTTTCCCCCAATTCAAACGCGGATTACGGCAATTAACGGCCTGGTCATAAGCGGCCACTTGGCAACCCTATGCCATAAGTTGTTGGTAATATTGCCATGACTTTAACCCTAGAACAAGGGTCAATGCTTCATCATGTAAGTTTAAGGGAAGTTTTAGTTTTGATTCGTGATTTATATGAAACTTAATATACTAATCAAGAATAGTTCAGCAAAATTTTTTAAGTTATCGCGTTTTGTGTTCGGTGTTACATTGTTGGTAGGGTTATAAGCCAAACTAGATATACATACAGCCCCTTCATGGTTGGCTACTGATTTTTATCTCCGAGACAATACAGTAACGAGACAGTTTCATTTTTCGGTTTAATGGCTACAGTTTACTGCCTCCACAGTATTAAGTACCACACTTTGTGTATGACAAAAATACTGAAATTTCTGGATTTACTTGACATTTTTGGCGAAATTTGACATTTCTGACAAACATTAATTAATATGAATTTTGTCATTAAACATTTGTAAGTTGATTTCTAATTTTCGCCTTAAAAAAGGAATTTTTGTTTTTAATGAAATAAAGGACTCTTTTAGAAAGTCAATATGTACATCAAGCCTGCCACTCATTTTGAAATTCTGGACTTTTTTCCAAATTTCAATATTT
This sequence comes from Meiosimyza decipiens, assembly GCA_963680825.1. Taxonomy (NCBI): domain Eukaryota; kingdom Metazoa; phylum Arthropoda; class Insecta; order Diptera; family Lauxaniidae; genus Meiosimyza; species Meiosimyza decipiens. Next base: position 51,681,183 of record OY804260.1, read on the forward strand.
CGTTCAAATTGCCTTTTGATGGTGATTTTTGTACTGAAAAAACTTTTTCAAATACATTTTTTTTTGATACAAATTGATTTTGATATTTTTTGGTATTTACGTGCACTTTTAAATTTTGTTTGTCTACGAACTTTGACATTTCGGGAAACAACTATAAGAGACTGTCGCCAACCATGTAAAGACGAAAGTGTGGAGGACATTGCCGCGGAGATACTTCGCCAATATCGCCAATTTCTACTCGGCGACTAAAACGGCGAGATAGTACCCCATCAAGAAAGGACTGATAAAAAAATTTATTTATTGCTAATCGCCTCGAGTTATACATGAAGCAAAGTTTATGGGTTAGCATCCGTGACCTTAATATAAGTATATGACAAAAAAAAATTTCAATCTAATAATTTCTTACATACTTTCATTGCTAAGTACAGATTTTAGTTTATTAACCTACTCTGTATCTTTTATGATCAACATTACCTGAAATTTTAGTGACTGTTTTTGAAAGTTCACCATAAGGCGTCTCTTGACCCGATCCCTAACGATATTTCTTGAAATAGAGTTGTCATACCTGACGAAATTACAATACATTACCCTGAAAAAGTTGACAACATATTTTTTTAGTGGGCGCTCATTTATTGTTTTATTGAAGAAGACACCTCACACTGTTGTTGTCTTAACCATCAATATATCATACAATTACTATAAGGCATCTTATAAAGTTGATAGAGCTCTTCTAGAGATTATATGCTTACGATCAGTGGCGTCACTTCACTGAAACCTTGGGTGAAGCGAGAATTATAATTCCACCACTACAAGAAGGATAACTGGTAACTTGTAACTAACCGTAGGGGGGCCACTGCCATCCCCAGCCTTACTGAATTGACGCCACTGCTTACCATACTGTGTTTTCTATATGAGCCAACATGCTCGTTCCATCAGCAGCCACGTGCGACTTACCTTTTTAATCCTTAGCAATATAAAACCATTTTTCTTCAAAATAAAAAAAAATATTTGTTTTAGTGATGATATTACATATCGTCTCTTTAATAAAAAAAGTCTTACCATCACAGTGCAAAAACCTGATTTTTCAAATGTTCCTAAAATCTAAGAGCTTTATAGTTCAGCCAATTGAAAAAAAATTATTCAATTGCCTGATAGGAGGTGTCATATGAACAAATCGTATATAAGTTGTTGTCTATGGAAGGGAGGACCATATCTTCCGAGATAGTATTTCTCACGGGAGACATATATCAAAAATTTACGTTTTTCGGTTACCATCGATAAATATATGGAATTTATTGGGCTGGTATTCGATTCATTATCAAAAATATTCGCAAAATTGTCAAAACAGCGTCAATGGTCTGCTTTTCGAAAAATTATGTGGCAACTATAAGAAAATTTTGAACATTAAGCATTTTTTTAAAAATAAGTTTTGCTTTTTCTTATCTACAGCTTTGTCTGTCATATATTAAATTCCCACTTTTTAGATGTTTTATCTTAAAAATATAGAATGTACGTATATGTAGGCTTCTATTTGCCTAAAATTGTCAAAGCCACAATCTCGTTAGTGTTCGACACTAGTTGATCAGTGAGAAGCGAAGTATTAACAAAAAATAGTTTTTTGACCTTTGTCCTTGTAAATTTGTAGGGATGCTGAAGATCTTGATGAGACCTAATGGAATTCTGTTTTTTAAAATCCTATAGATGTTGAAAAGAAAATCTGGTATAAAATCGCAAACTCGCTTGAAGTTAGGGTAATAGATGTATGTGCTCCTTATTTTGACCTCGCTAAAAGTTATTTACCAAGTAACCTTCAGATCACTCTGTTCAACTTAATGTCACAAAACATCTCTATATAGCAAGATGACATCTGTTGGCGACTAGACTAATATTATATATTTCGCTATCTGGCCTTAATAATCTTTGAATATTATGAAAATGGCACGTTCGAGTATTCTCCAATTTTCATTATTGGTCCCAAATAATTTACGTTTCTAAATATTATGAAATTGTTTAGCTTTACGTTAGCTTTTTTATTACCTACCCTACAAATTTTTTCATACATTAATCACTATCCGGCTCTAAAGATCACTGCCGGATTTACAAATCAAGGGGGCCATGGGCACAAGAGTGGTGGGGGCCTATCCGGACTGAAAAAACGAAACCGAAGTAACCGAATCGACCCTATCGAAGACTCGTTTATGAGCTTTAACTTTTCAAAAATTAAAGAAATTTTTATTAATAAAAAATTAGGTTATTAAAAAAGCTGAAACTTAAAAGTTTAAATATATATTTAAAATTAAAAAACATTTACATAAAAATATAATTATAAAAACACTTTTCTTGCTTTCTTCTCAGCAAATTGTTTCATGATATTGTCTATATTTGATTTTTCCACAATATCAATATTTGCGCTTAAAATCGTTAAATAATTCAAGCGATCTTGAGTCATTGAAGTTCTTAGAAGATTTTTTATCAACTTTATTCGAGCTGGGTCGATTCGATTCCTTGTGTTTGCAAATTTAATTATTTAAAAAAAGCATGAGCTAGGTCGATTGGGTACCTTGAGTTTGCATATTTAATTATTTAAAAAATTGTTCCTGCTGGGTCGATTCGGTTACTTATAATTGATTCGGTAACTTCGTACCCTGGGACTTTTCTTTCATTCGCAGCCTGAGTCATTCCTTCAATAAATTATTTTTACTAGCGTCATACGATTTTCATAAAAATTTTAGGGATGATACCACTAAAAGTAGTCATCAATACAAACGATCTCAACGTTATTTACAAAAACAAAAGACAAAACAGAAAAATTTCAGCAACATAACGTAGTGTACAAAATAGAATGTAAAGGCAAAGAAGGAGAAACATGTAACAGAGTTTATATAGGAACAACAAAACGAACACTGGGAACACGAATAGGAGAACATAAAGCCGATGTAAACCATAACAGACATACGACAGCACTAGCTAAACATATGGATGAAAATGAACACACAGCTGATTTTGACAACATTACAATACTGGACAGAGAAAAAAAGAGAAAACATTAGATATACTCTAGAGAGCCTACGAATTAGACAACATTACAAAACAGCAATGAACATAAAAGAAGATTTTGACAAAATTAGTCTCAGTTACAGTGTGGTGCTATAAAGCTTATATTCAAATTACTAATTTTTGTTATTTTAATTTTTTAATTTAATATTTTTGTAAATTCAAATAATGTTTTTCTTGCTGTAAGTTTTTGATATTAACCAAAAATTTGTACCTATATGAATGTTTTTTAATGTAAATTTTTCGTTAACAGTGTGATGTAAATATTCAATAAAGAATTTTGACATACCCCTGAGGATGCTTAAAACCCATAAGCGAAACGTCGGGTGAACAAATGAATTTAACATTGTTTTATTCATAAAATCTAAATTGACCTAACAGCCTGTTTTTCAACAAAGAAAAAACCTTTTCAATACAAGTTTCGTCAATATTTTGGAAAATTTTGTTGAAGGGCGTGGCACAACCTACAATATTTATAAACGTTATAAAAAGAGAACTAACAACGCAATCGTTATGAAATTTAATACGGCAGATATACCCGCTAAAAGGTGTCTTCTTGCAAAATTTTGGTACAATTGCGCCTGTGGGTGTGGCACCTCCCATATAAGCAAAATACGTTTAATGCTATAGATAGTGTGCTATGAGAGTAATCTTTATAAAATTTTGTGTAGAGGTGCTGGTTACTATAAGCTTTGAAATTCAATGAAACTTGACAAGATTGCATCAGTGGGCGTGGCACCTCTCTCATCAAAATAAAGTTGTAAGTGCTATTTTAAGTGAACTATTGGTGCAATTGATCTGAAATTTGATGTAAGTGGTATTAGGTACATATGAATCAAAAGCTTTTGAAATAGCAACAGTGGGCGTGGCACCTCCCATACATTTAAAATACCTTAAGTGGGATAACTATCGAAATATATAAGCAATCATACTGAAATTTGGTGTAAGAGGTTTGTTCATGGAATGCCATTTCTGGATTGAATTCGGACTGGATTGTACCAGTGGGTGTGTCACCGCCTTAAATTTTAAGAATAATTACGGCACATATCGCAAACTATACAAGCTATTGTGCTAAAATTTGGTTTGTGCGTGTCAATCACGAATGTCATTTATTGAAACAAAAGTGGGCGGAATTGGAGAAGTGGGCGTAATATATTTCGTGTTTTTCATTTCTATTCTATTTTTTTTCAACATTTCCCATATTCTTTTGACATTTTCAGTTTTTTCCAACACTTTTCAACATTTTTGAACCTTTTTACATTATTTTCAACTTATTCAACCTCCTCAACATTTTTTAGCATTTATTTAAAAAGTACTTTCAATGCAGTGTAGGGTATGTGAGTTTCGGCCTGGCCGAAGATAACACCTTTACTAGTTTTTATATTGGTGGGGGTCCTTATTGGTGGGGGCCCAGGGGTACGTGCCCGTAGTGCCCTTATGTAAATCCGGCACTGCTAAAGATGGCGAGTTATTAACAAACAAATACTTTCAGCATAGGCATAAATTTGGTCGGAGTAACGAACTTGACAATAATTTGCCCAACCGTGCAGTGATTTTTGAATACCCTGAGAAAATTCTATTTCAACATAACTAACTCAGCCCGATCTTGACGTCGTGAGTTTTTATCGCAGGCCACTGAGCTAATACCTCGGTTTGCTACACAAAGTTTGCCAACAAAGCTTGATATTTAAACTATGTTTGTGCTAAGTACTTCATCTGTATGATTATTGCGTACAAATTAAAACTCAGAAGTTTGTGTGATTTTGGCCCAACCTTATGCTCATATTTACATACAATAATTATGACTTAAAAATATCAATATTACACATTGCCTTTACTTTTTCAAATTTCAGATGCTAATGGAAAAATAACTAGAGGTTGCACGGTCGCAGGTGAAGCCTGCGCAACGCCAGATTGCCTTGAGTGTGATGCTGACAAATGCAACAAAAACAACATTTGCAAAAAATGTAGCTCTGCCACTGATGCTGACTGTTCTAAAACGGATAGTAACGTGGACAAATACAACGCCGTTTGTGATAGCGAACAGACTAAATGTATAAAAACAATAAACACTGACCTACATACGGAACGTAGATGTGCCACCGCAGCTGATACAAATTGCGATGGCGCCATCTGCGCGCTTTGCCCTGAGCCTAACTGCAATATTGGCATCTTTCCGGTAAATCGTCCTCAGTGCTATCAGTGCGCTAGCAGCGATACAAAGTGCAGCAATGTACCAAGCAACACCGATACCATTAAATCGAAACCCTGTTTGCTTTATAAGGCCGATGATAAGTGCTATACAATCGGCACAAGTGCAACCGAAATGGCACGTGGTTGCGTATCTGATCCGGATACCACAGGGAACTCTTGTTCGGCGACCACGACAAATGTAGCGTGTGGAACATGTGCTGGGAACAACTGTAATAATCGCTCGTATACCTACGTTCAAAAAATCAAGTGCGTGCAATGCAGCGATTGCCAATGGGGTAAAAACGTCGAAGATGCACAGGACTGCAAGAATGAAATCCCATACAACAAAGAAGGCGGTTGCTATACTCAAACTCAGGAAGATAAAACTGTGAAGCGTGGTTGCTCTAGCGATTTAGTAGGCGACTGCAAAGCTGACGAATGCACAACATGCGACACCGGTAATGGGTGCAACAATAAGGACAGTGGTGCCTTTTCTTGCGTACAATGTCGTAGCAATGAAAATACTGATTGCAGACTGCACGCCGAAAAAATAGATGGCAAACCGTGCCAAAATACTGTCACACAAGATGTTGCTGAATGCTTTACTGGTAGTTGGAGTAAGTGAATATTTTGAGACTCTTAAGAAACCCAATTCGAAGCATAACTACCATCAGAGCTATAATTTTTGGACACTATCGATTTATCAAGGACTTTTGTAGCACCTCAAGGTTCAACTACTGAGTAATGCTTCGATTTGAGGCTGCCACTAACAAAACCTGTTTTAGATTGCCACGTTATTAGTTCTGCAATATTGGCACGTAAATTGTAATGACAACGACAAGACGATGGTCGAAATTCAAAAAGCTTTCACATTCTCATTAAAATTTAGACATTGGTATTATGGTCAGTTGTCCCGAACGACATTTCTAATTAAATGTATCGGATTCAGTATTTGTGACAAAGGCTTTGATGACAGATTAAATTGAGACAACTAAAATGTCCTAGATTATTGTGTACACCGAGACAACTAAACAACTAAAACACTTTAAGTCGACTGAATTTGAGGACTAATCATGAGGACAATTAATATGACGAAAACGACTTAATTGATTGAAATGGCTAAGTACACAGCGACGGCAATATTGGCTTCGAATAATGTCAACAACAATGGTACTAAATTATTGAAAATATAACAGGGGCGTAGCAGTTTGCTAATGCACCCAGCATGAAACTCTAAATTGTCATCACTGATGATCAATTACTCTAAAGTACAGTTCAACTCCTTCACCATTACTCCGCCACTATTCCGTATCGTTTTTACAATATTTACGGGATTTCAACATAAGTTCTACTTCTAAGGACATACTTCAAATTCCTTACTGCCCAATTTTTCAATAAAAATAATTAGATTATTTATTTACATTGATATTTTCCTGATCATTTAGCTCCTTAAACAAATTGTATCATATTTGATACAAAGCTTAAAATCTTTGCTTAAATGATAACAATTCGACAACCAACCAAATTGATACCTATTTAGACAGTTTTATCTTTTTTTGGTACCATCTGTTGGATTTCATTGAAATGTAGATGTTTTATGATTTCGTATCTGTTTTTAGCCACACTGCGTCGAATTTCCAGGGTTTTGCTCCAATATGAGAGAAATTAAATATACAGCGCTATACCAATGAAAGCTGCTGGCTCAAGGGTAATGAGCGCCCTGTTTGGAAATTTCTTTGGCGCCCCACTCACTTTCTATAAGAAACATACAAATATTGTTTTCTTGTTTTATTTTCAACAATTAGGTACATAAATTGCTGTTGGCTAAATGAAAAAATGTAAGTTAAAAATCGTCAAATTAGATAAAAGTTTTTTTTCCGGCTTTCATGCAAGCAAAATGTTCAATAACTTTTAAAAAATTTGGTATTTTGAACCGCTTCATTCTCGATGAAAAGAATCGGAGTTGAGATGTTCTTGGCTCATCGTAGATCGTAAGAAGGTCTTGATGAATTTCAGCTTCTTTTCCCGCTTGCCACAGGGACTGGAGTCGTAAGTAAAATCTATTGATAAATCCAAACGTTCGGTTAAAGATATCCTAACTTGTTTTTGTTGATGAAGTTCAAAGTACCCATTGGTGCCGATTCGGTTCTTATATATTTTTTTTATGCCAATCAACTCGAAAAATAAACTGCTTCCATCAATATCACATTTCACATTTCTTAGAGTTCGAGTCAATGTTTTTCGAGAACTTCGTCACTTGGCAGATTTTCGATTCTGTAGAGAAATTCCCACATGTGATCGTGTTGATTGAGTCGAGTGCTGCTTTACATATATCAAGCAGTGGATTGGGAAACTCTATTTCAAACTTATTTTTAACTGAGCCTCTTGTTCAGTACTGCATTTGCAAAAAACACAAAAAAATTTAAAATTACTATCTCAAACTGTAACCTTGGCCCTTTTTTAGCAATCGGTTCATCTCGTGATTCACAATCAAATTAACGTTTAACGGCGCGACTTCTATTGTATTTAAAACAGCAATGCATTTCCAATAATTTTGGTACCCATACAGCATAAAAATCCGGAACAGAGATTTCTTCTTCGCTTAGACTTTCAAATTTTGGATCAACATACCTTCAAGTTTGTTAAGTTTGATTCATTTTTTGACCAAGCAAGGATTCATTGTTAGCTTAGAATTTGAAATTTAGGATAGGAAAATCTCCATATTTGTTAAGTTAGGTTCATTGTTAGGTCAGGTATCAAACTTGGATTTCCCAACTGACTCAGATTTTTTGGGGGGATGAATTTCTCCTGCTCCTGTGAAGAGAAGTTTTTATTTATAGATAGATAAGGTCTCTGAATTAGGGGAAAAAATCTTCTGTTTTCTTTACCAAACGTGCATTTGGTAACATTGCTTAGATGTTTGGTCTCATGCCAAAAAGCACGAAATTTGACTTTGCGCCCGATGCTTCTCACAGAAGGGCGCCCTGTTTGGTCGAACGGTGCGAACACCCCTCGAGCCGGTACTGTATTTATCTCTGATAATATCTAAAAACAATATCACATATTGATGGACAATATTGGCTTTTTGTGATACAGGCCCCTTAGCACCGATCGATGTTGCTGTATTTTACTAAACAAAACACAAACAGGACAAAAAAGGAAACAGAAAACAAAACACTGAAATTTATCAGTTTTCATTCAAGTAGTCGGAATCATTTTCAACCTTCAATTTTAAACTTCTTACAGATGGAGTAGTTATTCGCGGATGTTTAGTCGATGCAGACAATCGTCAAAATGTAGAATGCAAAGGTAAAGAGTTTAAAAATTGCGAATTTTGTAAAACTGGTGCCAATTGCAATAAAGACAAATGGAATGGAGCTGCCACTATGAAAATCACCAGCGGCCTGTTCTTGGGTATATTAATCATAATCTGGCGTCTACATTAAAATGTATTGTACTTATAAATACATACCTGCATTGTATAGTTTTAAGTTTTTATTTGTGATTTTAACAAAGTACATATTTGTACATATATATATCCTAATTGTCAAATAAAAAATAGTACTTTTGTCCTTTATTTAGAATTTGTGCATTTTATTAATGTTGTTTAAATAGAATTATAGAAAAAAATTGTGACGAAGAACATTTCAAGCACTAAAACGAACTCGTGTTTCATTATGCTATTGGCCTGCGATGGAGCCAAACGATTATTGCACCCATGTTCATAGCAAAGTGTACACAATTTGGTTTTGTTCTTGCAGAATCGCATACCATCCTCCGTTAAATCCGAGATGCATCCTCGAGTGGTAAGGTTGCTTTCAACTACAAAATATGAAAATAAAGAGAAAATTAGACTTTGATTACTGCTATTCATCGCAAAAATTATTATTGTGCGTTTAGGTACTTTTTAGATTTGATTTTGGGCGATTACAGCCGTATACATTGAATGCATTTGGCGAAAAAAAAAATCTAGAAAAAATATTAAGACATGGAAAAAAGTAAAAAATATCTGGTACACAATTTTTTTTCGTATTCTATCATACTGTCTGAAATGTCTGAGGTCACAAATCAAGCAAACACCGATAGCTGTTTAATAGTCTGCACGTAGTGTGGTGGAAGAAATACCCCATTGGAAAAAATTTAAGACTACACGCAAATTTCCTATTAACGCGGTGTAGGGTATTTGATTTTTGGCGTGCCCAAAAGTAATGCCCTTACTAGTTTTTGTCAAAGTACATTAGAAATGGAATAGTGGAGGACTTTTCGACTTCGATATTCTGGGACCTTTTATTGCGAGAGCCAAAAATTAAGGGAATGGGAGTGGGGAAAAAGGCGTTTCATCAAGGTCAAAGTTTAAAAATTTGGGAGACTTTCAGACAAATCAGCCCATAGCTGCTCAAAAGTAGTTCATACAGCGGTAGATTGTGTGACCGACCCTCAAGTCATTTGCCGAATATTTTATTTTATACGTAATCGAAACATGTCTACTTTATAATGCAATAAAAATATCGCAACTTGCTCAAAAAATACGTATTTTTATTTTTAAATAAAAAAAAATGTACTCTCATTGAGACACTCTTTAGAAACCCAAGCCCAAAGTTATCAGATCCAGAGATTTCAAATTAAACTATTCATCATTTGGCATATAGACATTGTAAGTTTCACCACTATTTTCAGTTACTACGTGCTGGTGGTCAATTTTCCAGGAAATCACCATTACTAATTCTAAATTCTATTAAAGGAAATGGGTTCTAGTCAACACCGCATCGCTGTGTGCCTTTTAAAATATAATGAATTTGAAATCATTTCATGCCTACCATCCATTTTCGTGTAACATCCTCGCAATTCATATGGTTGCACTTTTGCAGGACATACTTTCAATTCAATTTTCGCAGCATCAGTTGCACAACTGGACTCCATATTACTGTTGCATTGCAGGCAATATTGCCATTTCAAATTTTCCGCATTGCAACCATTTGCTGAACACGATTGGCATGTGAAATCCGATGTTTCACAGGCCCCAAAATCAAAAGAGCAATCTCGTACTGCCCATTCCATGTCGGGATGATAGATACTCAAGCAGGACTCTTGCAGATAATAAGGATATTTGTTGGTACATTTCACCATAGTCTCTGTGGACTGTGCCCAAACACAACCCAGTGCCTTAAGAGCTTCCTTACTGTCATTGCTAACCTTTGAAATTTGCTGGCGACTATCGCAACGACTGCATGACAGATTTGGTGCTATTAGCCATGGCGTGTCATTACAACTATCAGATTCAGAACATATCTTACATTTGGTGGAGCCACCAATAAGCCCACAACGTTGAAATTCTGCCGAAGCAGATGAACAACCTCGAATCATTTGATTTGTGTCATTTGCGTACAAAAAGCAGCGATCGTTGGATTTATAGAGCAAACACGGTAAGCCCTTCAAATTTTTGACCGTTGCACATTCAATGGTGCCTGCACATTGTAAACAACGACGTCGTGCTGCTGGGAAAACCCCAGCATTGCATAGGTTGGCAGCACACACTTCACATATTTCCTGCAAACTACCTGGTTCATTTGAACACATTACTGTGGCATTTGAACAGTCTCGCCATGTTATACCGGCTGCATCCACGCTACTTCGACACTGATCTTTGAAATTAGGACACAGGGTACGTGCAACAGTTTTCTCTGCCCTTCCACGCCACCAAGCACATTCTGGATCATCTTTCGAGCTGCAGTTATAACATTGTGGCCATGGATCCCTGTTACAGTTTGGTTCATCGCATATGCGACACTTTGTGTTCAGTGAGTCTATGCAACTTTTTAACTCATTCTTCTGCAAGTCAACGAAACATCCACGTTGCAGCACAGTTTCTGAAAATATGAGTCTTGATTGAAAGCTCTTAGCTCATCGAAATGGATTTTGATCGAAATAGCAAATGCAGTACGTTGTAAGTTGCACATTGTAATACCCTTTATGTTAGCTGCCATCTTAATACACATTGTAACGAACTCTTTCTCAACGTCTTCCAAGTTGTTCCTATTCGTTTTATTTGAACTTCTATTAATAAAACATCTGCCTCAGTATAGCGTTTCCAAACTATTGCTTGTATGCAGTGACGTACCGTGGTTGGGGGTGTTACGCCCAACATACAAAATTCTTTTTTTGTTTCCTATCAAAAAATTGTGTGTACCAAAATAATAAAAATATTCAGGAAAAGTCAAGTGAAAATGCAAACTCAATCCATAAGTTTTGACTCCTAGATATTTTCAGATCAGCCAAGTTATTCAAGAGATTTGAATTAGAAAGATTCAAAGAGTATTCTTGTCTACAACGTTCTGTAAGGACATACATTCATGTATATTTTTGAAATACTTTATGTCCCCATACTCTTGCCTTGTGAACATTTTTCATGGTAGAGAGTGAAATAAAGGGTCAGACGTTTCGCTTCACAATTTACTCCTTTCCTACTCGCCAGTATAGATGTGCAGATGTGAAATTGTTAAGTGAACTTTTGTGACAAATTGCAAAAAACAACGTAGTGCATGTGCTCGATCGAAATTTTATATTGTTTTTTTATAGTAATTTATTACATTATGCAAATACTCACTTTTAAGAAGGGTGTAACAACCATTCTTAGTGCCATCCATTGCCTTGCAATATGTTTGCTTTTCTGGTTTCGATACGCAATTTGGATCCTTTGAGCTGGAACAAGCAAAACATTGTTGCATTGAAGAAGGAACCACACCTACTCGAGTAGTTATTTCCATTGAATTGTCTCCCATATCTGTGCTCGTCATTTGTGTTACTGGAAACGCATTACTCTCGACAATATTTTCTGTTTGCTTGATTAGTTCAACATCAAGCGCATTACTTTCCATTACTGGTATTTCGCTATGCGCCGCCTTCACTGCTGTTTGAATTTCCACTTTGGGTTCATCACCATGATAATCTGGTGAGTTTTCACTTAATGATACTTCTGGATTATGTTTATTTTGATTATTTTCATTATCCCATGCCATACTTTCGGCTTCAGATAAAACAGCTGCTTCCGAATCTGTACCGGAACTTAGCTCTATACTTTCTGAAGCAATTGGTGTTGCAATAGCAATTGGTGTTGCTATATCAATTGTCTGATCATAAACAACTGTTGAACTGGCGTCAGCATGTGCGTGTATGACATTGTCCATAATATTCCCATCATTATCAGTTGCCGCATCGGCTTTCATATCCAACAGCGGTACCTTAGTAGTAGGCATCGGTTTTATGTATTCTTCTGTATTTGTGCCTATTTTTTGGTCAAAATTTATCATCATTTCTTTTGATGTCGTTGTCTTCATTTCCGTCTGAGTTTTCTCTACTATGGACACCACTTGAATGTGATCACTTTCCAACTCATTGACAAGCAAGTCCATGTTATTATCTTTGAGTTTACACACAAAAACAGTAATGTTGGTGCTACTTTCTCCTTCCAGAGTTTCAACTAGAAATATTGATTCACTTTACATATTTGGTACTACAACCAACAAGGAAACGAGTACTTACCAATGCCAAGAATACAATTGTACTCATTTGATTTTCGACAATGTAGTGTCAAATTGAAGAGTAACATTGAATTATCCATCGAACATTCTGGGTATACGTTATTCTCATCACATTTTTCACAAAGGTCGTAGTAGTCTAAAAAATGATAATTGTTATTCATATATTTTCTATATTGATAAGACAGAAAAGATTTTTGCCTTGCAAAATATGTAACATGGTCAATTTTTACATATGTCAATATGTTCGTTAGCCTTATGTAAAATCCAAGCTTATAACTTTCCGCCTAGCTCAATTCAACGGTCACCGAAACTGGTTTTTCAATATTCAATTTCAAATTTGGAAATGACATAAATCAGACACTTTTCTTATGAAAATACTTATAAGAATTACATACAGCAGGGAATTGGTGAAAATTGCATAAAATTGCTTTAGAAAAAACTTAACTTCAGCCGCATTACCCTGAGGTAGCGATGATGCTTAAAGTCCGGGGCATTCATAGGACAGATGTCTCACAGATTCTACTTCTATATCTTTTTAGCTTTCTGCGTAAACAGATTTTTTTAGCTAACATACCAATTGCATAGTGCTCCGACAGAGTCTTAATGAGAGCACGAAACGTTAATTTTTTTCTTTTGATCTAAAGTCGGTCAAAACAACTTCTTCAAGGCCCACATCCGATTAATTAAATCCCTTGCTCGGTTACCTAGTTCTGTGTAGAATTTCCGTGCACTTGCTTTTACCACTCTTTGTTTTTAAGACATCTCTGATTATATCCGATCAAGTTTGTCGGATCATCATAATGGGCAGGCATTCAACAGAGCTTCATAATATGGTTGCAAATGCGATCATTATGCACTTCGTTTTAATATATTGGTAAATGAATTATGATCAGATTGTCACCACAATGATTATATTAGATAAACAGTGATTCCTTACAGTAACCATTGTGATTAATATCATTAATGTCTCACTGAAACAAACTTAAAATGATTAGAAAAGACCCATTTACCAGATGTGTTCTACGCTTAATCTGGCCCATAGTTCATTTTGGACCATTGGAGAAGTTTGAAACTTCGTTGTTGCAGACAGTGACTTCAACGTCCTATTTGTCACTGGTGGAAAAATAAATTTTAGAAGAGATATCAATTTCTGTCACTGATGACGTACTCATATCAAAATTGGATTACCCCAGATCTACTTGGTGTAGTCTCATACTGTCTGTACAGACTTAGGGTTCAGTTCTGCCCATGGTGTCAGATGTAATATCGTCTTAAAAACAACCTGCCGTGTAGATCTAATGTACTCTGTTATTGCCAAGTAGGCTTGCCTTTGCATCTCGTTCATATGCTAAGATATGACCTATAACCAGTTGCTAGCTACCATGCTAAGTCTAAGTATAACTCGCACAACCATCGTTTGTATCTAGTGAATGATGTGCTGTTGCACAACCCACTTTTTCCGAACGCTTACAAACATTCAGAGTATTCATGGCTCTCTTAATTTTTTCTTTCTCGATTCTCTTTCAATTAAGCTTGGAGTTCAGTATTACGAACACCTAAGTATTTGGCTTCATCGAAAAATATTAGTGCTGTTCCTTGCATTTTAAAAATGGTGAAGCATATTATTTGGATTGACACCTAGACTATCCTTTGTTGGCCACTTTTGCAGTTTAAAGACTGCTGATTCTCGAGTTTGATGATAGTAGAAAGCATTTTCAGTCATAAGAGTCACCACGTTATCGGCAGATACGTAAATTTTTACCTTCATCAAGCTTAAAATGTGATTTATGACTGTAAAATTTAGTCATAAATCACTCCATAATTAAGGTGGGCATAACTTCTCTTTTTCCTTCTTTACATGTCAAACGGCTGCAATTCTCCGTAGCCATGTAGAACGATTTCCCTGCCTTTGGGAAAAAAACTGCATTTACCTCCTTCCATTCGTTGGGGTATGCTATATAGCAAACATCTTCTAAAAATCACCAGGGCAGTACCGTATCATGATACGGTTCTATCCTGGTGAGTTGTACCGTCAGTGAATAAATCAACGATTTTCTGTTTGATTCAACCACTATCGCCAATGATTTTCTTTCAAAGCAAATTTAAATTCATTCGCTTTCAAAACAAAAAGAAGAAAACAATATATTTATTATTTTCAACTTCAAATTCCATGATACTTTTTGTTTTGTTTTCGCTTATTAATTCAATTTATAGTCTTATGAAAAAAAGTAAAAAGACTTTGCTCTGATCAATTTTGCCGAACAAAGCTATGGCCCAGAACGTCCTGTAGGTCGCAAGTAGAAAAACTTTTAAAAAATTACTTGAAGTGTACATCGCGAGAACTATTGATCCTACAGAAATTTTGTAAATAACCTTTTTTGTGTAAGATTGTAAAATAGCTGAAGAATAAATTTTCTTATAGCTAAAATTGTCGTTGTAACCAATAGCTTACGAGATATTTGAAACGATTTTCACGACCTTTGAACTCAAATAACTATTTTTGGCGTACCCATTTCCACAATGGACTTTTCACACGTTTAGTCATATACCTAATTAAAGATAGTCCCGGTGAGAAAAATTTACTTGGATTTTTTTAAGCAAAAAAACTCTTATTTTCCTGGGCAGGATCAAAAAAAAATCATACTTTTCTACAACTGTTATGTCCCCTTTTATGCGTTTCAAACGGAATATCAAAAATAATATGCCCTGTGTGAAGGGTGTAATGTGTAATCAAAGGAACCAGAAAAACTCAGAAATATTAAAAATCCTCCTGACAAAAACTCCTGCTCTACTTCGATAGTACCTATACAAATGCAGATGCATCAAGTACCAAAGAATTTTTTTCTGTCAAAGTCCAATATCTTTAACCAACTACAATTGTCCAAAAAGTTTTATATTTTTTGGGAAAATTCAAGAAGTAAAAAAGTTAGAAGATCTTGTGGTAAACTCCTCTTTTGTTCTGATGGCAAAGTCAGGATGTGCATCTTCAGAATAATGCTATTTATACGGAGCAAGCCCTCCCGAAATGAATGAACCGAATGCTTTATCGTTTGGAAAAGTGGACTGCTGGATGCTTTCTTTTTGACTTCCACTTTTGCTTGCTCCCTCCTAGGTTCGATTTATTGAATATTTGTTGAACATATTTAATAGACTTAATATATAACTAGTAAAGGTGTTATCTTCGGCCAGGCCGAAACTCACATACCCTACACTGCATTGAAAGTACTTTTTAAATAAATGCTAAAAAATGTTGAGGAGGTTGAATAAGTCGAAAATAATGTAAAAAGGTTCAAAAATGTTGAAAAGTGTTGGAAAAAACTGAAAATGTCAAAAGAATATGGGAAATGTTGAAAAAAAATAGAATAGAAATGAAAAACACGAAATATGTCACGCCCACTTCTCCAATTCCACCCACTTTTGTTTCAAAAAATGACATTCGTGATTGACACGCACAAACCAAATTTTAGCACAATAGCTTGTATAGTTTGCGATATGTGCCGTAATTATTCTTAAAATTTAAGGCGGTGACACACCCACTGGTACAATCCAGTCCGAATTCAATCCAGAAATGGCATTCCATGAACAAACCTCTTACACCAAATTTCAGTATGATTGCTTATATATTTCGATAGTTATCCCACTTAAGGTATTTTAAATGTATGGGAGGTGCCACGCCCACTGTTGCTATTTCAAAAGCTTTTGATTCATATGTACCTAATACCACTTACATCAAATTTCAGATCAATTGCACCAATAGTTCACTTAAAATAGCACTTACAACTTTATTTTGATGAGAGAGGTGCCACGCCCACTGATGCAATCTTGTCAAGTTTCATTGAATTTCAAAGCTTATAGTAACCAGCACCTCTACACAAAATTTTATAAAGATTACTCTCATAGCACACTATCTATAGCATTAAACGTATTTTGCTTATATGGGAGGTGCCACACCCACAGGCGCAATTGTACCAAAATTTTGCAAGAAGACACCTTTTAGCGGGTATATCTGCCGTATTAAATTTCATAACGATTGCGTTGTTAGTTCTCTTTTTATAACGTTTATAAATATTGTAGGTTGTGCCACGCCCTTCAACAAAATTTTCCAGAATATTGAATAAACTTGTACTGATGACTACTTTCAGTGGGGTCATCCCTAAAATTTTTATGAAAATCGTATGTGCCAATTTAGAGTTATACGAAATCCAAATTTTCAATTGTTAAAAAAAGTGACACGCCCACTTTTACAATTCCGCCCACTTTATGCTTAATTCAAGATTTATAAGCTCTGTATTCGTGTACCAAATTTCATCACAATATCTTGCACGGTTTACGAGCTATGGCGTTATAAAAGTTAAAATTTAGGGCTGTCCCACGCCCCTTTAAGGGCCTATGCAAACTTAAAACCTAGCCTAATCTTAATTTTGTTATCGTCTTCACCAAATCACCAAGTTTCATCGAAATCGCAGCAACTTTTTTCAAATTGGACTTGGGTATATTTACATAGAGTATGGGCGGAAGGCGTGGCCGTGAACCGATATCGCCAATTTTGATATGATAGCAGCTTGCAAGAAAGTTTGACCTGTGTGGCAAATTTCATTGAGTTAGCTTGCTTAGTTTTCTCGTAAACCTGATTTCAACAGACAGACGGACATAGCTATATCGACTTAGGTGGTGACGCTGATCAAGAATATATATCATTTTCCATACCTGCCACGCCCCCTTCTATGCGTTACAAACGGAATGACAAAGTGAGTATACCCTCTGTGTAGGGTATAAAAAAGTAGTACAAACTATGATAATAAAGAAAAGGCTTACAAACAAAAATACATATTGTCATATGTAGGCAAAACAGATTTCAAATTGAGACTGGATTCTTGATTGAAATGTTAAAAAAAAATTGGAAATAGTAACGATGGAAATATTGCTCGAGAGAATCATGAACTCAGATTTTCCTATCAACGTAAATTCTTGTAGAAGTTACGCAGCACGAACGTGTGGAATATATCTAGAACTATTTTCTGGGTATCACATGCCTGTTACAGTGCTCAAGTTGATAAACATATGTAATTAGGAGCAATATTCTTCCTATTGGACAGTTGTCGGAGAAAGCTCACGACACGAGCAATAAGAATACCTGACATTATTATCTGATTTACACACGTAAGGAGTCCAACCAGCTGTTGATATCGTCAGAGCCATTTATAACAAATCTGGGTAAGACTTCCAAATGCTTTACATTCAGAAATGATATTACTGCTACAAGTCCCATAAACTCAAGATAATACTTAATTAGCAGCTTGATCATGAGAATAACAAAATCTTCTGCTACTCGATTTACCTTAAATTTTCTATGAAATTTCACCATTGCTCTATCGCTAATACCCAAATTTTCATTTGTTGGCGGTTAAGGGGCTGAAATGAGTACATCAAGGATTGATGTTTCTAGTGCACTGGCTCACTGATTCAGGATCAATTTATAATCACAGTTTGTATTGTGCTTATGGTTTTCGCAACGAATACTTTAGTTAACATCTACATAAGTTCTATCTATCTATACATTATGTCATCGAGATCATTGCTAGTTCTAAGTATCACTGAACTCATCTCGAATTATTGGTTAAAAACTAGATGATGCCCGCGACTTCCTGCGTGTTTATTTCGTTGTACGAGTATCTCTCTGAAAAATATTCCATTGCATTGCAATAGCTTTTATTTTTGTACAGCACTGCTATTTTTCTTTAT
Organism: Meiosimyza decipiens; assembly: GCA_963680825.1. Taxonomy (NCBI): domain Eukaryota; kingdom Metazoa; phylum Arthropoda; class Insecta; order Diptera; family Lauxaniidae; genus Meiosimyza; species Meiosimyza decipiens. The sequence continues at coordinate 51,699,710 of OY804260.1, forward strand.
TTCTTTCTTCCAATTTCTTCAAAGCAATCCTAAATTTTCAAAAAAATCAATGAAGACGAATTCATAAGGAAATATGCTCTCCCACCGGCAGTTGCCTTCATTCATATTGAAATTTATTGTATTATAGTGAGCATCATTTTGAAAATCGATTAGCTCGCACGCTCTCAAAACGGTTTCTGTTTCAGCACGCACTGTTCTCCCTGATTGAAATCATGCAAAAACAAAACAAACACACACAAACACATTAAATTGCCATAAAATGGTTTATAGTGTTTGCATGCTTGTGCATATTTGCGCAATTACTTAGTTTCTTAAGCCATTTTAAAAATTTTTAATAAATTGATATTCACTAAGATTTTATTGAAGATTAAGACCATACGCCTAAGGAATAACACTAATGAAATTTGATCAAAACCGATGCAGACATTGATGCATAATAATAACAAATCCGGTAGTGCGGATTCCAAATGATTTTGCTAAAGTTTTAGTATTCAGCAAATATATGTATTAGTTAGCAGTAGTTGAAAAGTTAATACAAATTTTAATATCTTTAGGATTTGGCCATGGTCCCTGGCTAATTCAGATAATTCAGCGTACATCAAAGAAAGCACACTAAGTTTCATTCCAATACATTCAATAGTTTCTAAGAAGGGGGTCCGAGGGGGTGGCTGCCCCTGGCGCAAACTTGAAGGGACGGCAAAATGGTTGCGAAATTTATCTTTATTTGCTAGAGTTTTTGAATATAAAAAGTGAGGACCTTTTTATGAGGTAAATAAAATTTTTTTGAATAATTTTTTTTGCCCCGGGCACCCAATAAATTGGATTGTATTGGAATCGGGCGTGGCAATATGCTGATGTTACCCATATTTATGCTGAGCGTTTATAGTTTCCTAAATACTCTTAGTTTGTGAGTTAGAATTTGTTGCTCCGTGTGTAATAGTTTCAAAGTTTTTACTTAAATACTCTAAGATCGCAATGGACTATAATGTCCCATATAACTTCAGGAATAACGAACGGTTAAGAATGATAAAACATCGGGTTGAGCTGGGGATAGTTGAATATTATGGAAATGATTGAACACTTTGAACTATGATTCTGAATAATAAGATTGGTTGAGTTATAAACTGAACCATTACCCTGATAATTTATGTAGAGCTCTAAGGCAGCCAAGATTAACGACTTAAGTCCATTTGACTTGCTTTCGAGAAGTTTTACTTCGAAAGTTTGAGATATCTTCGAAACATATGCAAAAATGTTATTATGTTGTTAGTCCGGCCAAATCATGTACGAAGTGACTTCGATTTTGAAAAATCTGATCGAATAAGAAGTTAGTTCGTTAGTCAGCCACGGAATTTTCATCTAAACTGAATTTTTGTTCGGCCAACTGGTAACGAGATATTTACATGAAATTACGGAAAATTTTGGAAAATCCGTTGGCATAAGTGCATTGCATCGGGCGGGGATTACTTTGAAGGGGATGAAATTGATTTGGAAGAATAAATGAAGAATTTTCAAAATAAATACAATGTCGCCTTATTTTTTAGACACAGGTATGAAAACAACTTTGTTTCACTTTCGGCCTAGAATATCTTATTGACGCTCCCATTGATGAGAACCTTTAAGGAGTTATTAAATGTCAAAATAAAGTTAATTAGCAAAAATATCACACAATTTTTAGTTTTGTCAATTTAACCTTTTTTTTTTTCTGTTGTCAATTTGACAGAAAATTAATTTGTAGTACAAATGATTTCACTCTTATTATCATTACCATTTGGACCAATAACCGCTGCCACATGCAACACAACAATTAGAGTTATCCAAGCAAAAAGCAGCACCTTTTTCATTTTATTATGTTTTTGAGAGTTTGTAGGGTTCTCTTTAAGCCAAAATTATTAAACAGATTTATTGAGTCAGATTTTAGTGACGATCAATCGCGCACTTAATCAGTGTAGCTGAATTTTGTAACTGATTTTACCAGTACTTGAGTTGCAGTTATTATTCTCAAATTACGTTTGATTTTCTGAGCTGATTTTATCCAATGTTTACTCAAAGTGATAAAAACTGCGTTATCGATGTTTCATTTAATGGATTTTGCAAGTAAAAGGAAAACCATCAAGTTCAGTGGCAAATTCAATTTCAAATTAAACAACTTTATCAGCTTAATTAAATGCGTTAACAACAACTGACTACCACAAGATGTAATACAATGGTAGGTACTTTCAGACGGAGTAAATATTTAACGATACTCAATGCCGGACAGGTTGCGACTTTCTGTAGCTACTTTCGAAAAAATTACGATAATTTTACCTTAGTTGTTTGCTGTAGGTACCACTGCATTAGCGTTTAAAAAATCAATATCATTTAATGTAGTGAAAATCATCAATTTTCCATGGGGCTGGCATACTTTTTAAAGAATTATTTATTATGGGAATTCTTGCAATTGGCTTAAAAAAGAGCTTTAGTTGAAACAAAGAAATGTCAAGGGGGACCTTTGTAATTGCTTTCAAGTACAGCATCGATTTTGTTAATTTTCGTATGCATACAACATTTTATGGTACTTAAATTTTATCACTCAAAATTATTTGCTAGTTGAATGACCTGAATAATTTAGGTCATTCCATAAAAACTTCACAGCAAATAAGTGAACGCCTATAATGTGTGTGAAATGATATTCAAAAATTTTTCATTTCATCGATTACACTTTAGAATACAGAGCACAATATCGTTAGGGTTGTCTTATCTTAATATCGATGATTGATATTTCAAAACAGTATCGAAATATATCGAGAAAGAAATATCGGATGTATCGATAATCGATTTTCGATATATTTGCTGAAAAACTTAAAATGCAAAAACTGGCGTGCCAACCCCTACTACGTGCATTTAGCATTAACCCTCCGATTAGCGGTAACCCAAACGGTGTTAAACCATAATCTGTGGTCTGACAGACCACATTATCTATTTTGCAAAGATAATATATAAACAGCCCCTTATAACAAGCTCAACTAAGCTATTTAAAATTGACCAAATAAGATGTAGAGCTGCATGCATCTAGAATGAAAGTTGTAGCTCCAGGAGTCAAAGTAACTATTTGAGGTAATCGTTTCGCCCAGGGATGTAGCTAGAGCATCGGGGGCCCTGGGGCAACAAGTAAATTTAGGGCCCCCCATACGGAAATCTTTTTTCAAATTTTAAAGTACCCCTACACCAGTATTCGTAGATTGTAGTAGAATTTCTATAGAATTACATATAGAATTCTACTACAATCTACGAACACTGATCTACACTGGGATAAAACTCGGCTCATCAGCGGGAGGGAGCAGGGAGCCACGTTACCTCTTTCCCGTTCGCGCAACACAGAACGGGAAAGAGAACAGATCCTAAGGAAAACTTTGCAGTGACTGTTTTTTATCCTTTAGTGGACACGATTTGTTTTCAACTAGAGTACCGATTCGAAGGTATGAAATCTGTTCTGGACGTCTACAAAATTGTTCAACCAAAATTCATAACCAATGCCAATGCTGAGGAAGAAATTCCGTTAGAAGCCGAAAAATTTCAGAAAATTTTCCATGATCACATTTCTTCCGCATTTCCATCGCAGTTACTCTCTTTGCGATCAGCGTTCAGGAAAAAAATGAGTCAGATTGACAGTGTAAAACAACTTGCCGAAGTGATCATAATTAAAAACAGTTCCGTGACGTCATGTTATTCTGATGTATGCACTGCTTGTATTATGTTTCTGACACTTCCTGTCACAGTTGCAACGGCAGAAAGATCTTTTTCGATATTGAAATTGATAAAAAATTATTTTGAGAAGCTCTATGGGGCAAGAGCGATTGTGTGGATTGGCAGTACTATCAATTGAGAATGAGCGAGCAGGAGAGATCGATTTCAGCGAAACGATCAACGAATTTGCGGCATGCAAATCGAGAAAGCGGCGTTTTTAATACTATTTAGGTACAAAGATTTGTTAAAATGAATCAAAAGTAAGTTATTTTGTACATCATCTAATAAAACTACAAAAAATGTAGAATTGTTTTATTCTGGGAGACCACCGTGTTCAATTTCTCGTGTTTACTTTCAGGAGACCCCAAAGTCTTTACCGAAGTAAGTTTCTTTCAGGACCCAAAAAGTGGTCGACGAGAAGGAGCCCCTTCCCGCTGGGAGCCCTGGGGCACCGCCCCGCCTGCCCCATGCTCGCTTCGGCCCTGGTTTTGCCAAATATTATGCCAAGGATGGCGAACACTGACATATGTACATGGAACTCAGTCAGAGCTTCGATCCGACTGTATGGCCCTTGTTCATCAAAGGCAGCAAATGTTGTATTAAGGCAGTACTGATTAATAATGGCAACAGCGTTGTGACTAGTTTATGGCCTTCCATAGAGACAAAAATTTTGTTAAAATGCAATATTATATAATTTGTAGCAATATAGTACTTTATTTTTGAGGAGAAACGTTTGATCATTACTGCTTTTATCTCCAATTTACGGCTTCCTGCGAGGCCTATAGCTTTGGCAAGCAATTAACAGCCTGGCATGTTGATTACTTAACCTTAAATATCTCAAAATCCAGATTTTCTGAACCAATTCTGTGGACCTATTTCTGTGCAGAATATTACTTTGGATATGACCCCGAGTTGTCATAAAACATTCATGAATCCCTAATTTCAAGACCTGCTTTATTAGTTGCAATTAAAAATTGTTTTTAGTTGAGCTAACAGCAAAGTAGCAAAGACCGATATTCTTGTAAATTTACAAATATATCAATGTCTTTGTTTCAACAAATAGATGGATCATTTTAGCCCGGTAATTGGTGACATATTTTGACCATTAACACATACGTAATATATATTATTTTAAAATATATTTTTTTACCAAAAAGGATTTAAGCTCAGTTTGGCAGTTGCTATGCCATTGAGTAGCACCACTCTGGCCCTATCGACTCAGTGATCGCTTGGGAGCACTACCACCCCTCTACCACCAGCACAGGTAAAATAAATTAGACTCAATTTAAATACATACAGGTCATTTTATATAATTATGATAAAATTTAATACCTCTTGAAATACTGCAATTGATAAAAACGAAGTTGGTTGCGATCAATATTCAAGTAATCATGTAAATTTATACCCCCGGGGCTTAAAAAAGTCCGCCAGGCCGAAACTCACATACCCTACACTGTATTGAATGTGCTTCTTAAATAAATGTTAATAAAATGTTGAAGAGATTGAATAAGTCGAAAATAATGCAAAAAGTTTCAAAAATGTTGAAAAGTGTTGGAAAAAACTGAAAATGTTGAAAAAATATGAAAACCATTGAAGAAAGTTGAAAGAAATTGAATAAGTCGAAAAATATGAAAAATGCTGAAAAAATGATAAAAAGTCGAAAGAATAAAGAAAATGTCGAATGAAATTGGAAGGCAAAAGGTAAAAGGTTGAAAATGTCAAAAGAATATGGGGTATCTTGAAAAAAATAAAATAGAAATGAAAAACACGCCCACTTCTCCAATTCCGCCCACTTTTGATTCAATAAACAAACCAAATTTTAGTACAATAGCTTGTATAGTTTGCGATATGTGCCGTAATTATTCCTAAAATTTAGAGCGATGACACACAAAATGGATCAATCCAGTCCAATTTTGATCCAGAAATACCTTTCTATAAGCAAACCTCTTACACCAAATTTCAGTATGATTGCTCATATATTTCGATAGTTATGCCACTTAAGGTATTTTAATTGTATGAGAGGTGCCACGCCCACTGTTGCTATTTCGCCAGATTTTGATTCATATGTACCTAATACCCATTAAACCACTTACATCAAATTTCAGATCAATTTCGCCAATAGTTCACTTGAAATAGCACTAACAACTTTATGTTAATGAGGGAGGTGACACGCCCATTGGTGCAATCTTGTCAAGTTTCATTTAATTTCAAAGCTTATAGTAACTGACACCCCTGTGCAAAATTTTATGAAGATTACTCTCAAGCACACTATCAATAACAATAAACGTATTTTGCTTATATGGGAGGTGCCACACCCACCAAAATTTTGCAAGAGACACCTTTTAGCAAGTGTATCTGCCTTATTAAATTTCATAACGATTGCGTTATTAATTCTCTTTTATATCGTTTATATTATATTGACGAAAATTTTTATGAATATCGTATGTGCTAATTTGGAGCTACACGAAATCCAAATTTTCAATTTTTAAAAAGTGTCATGCCCATTTTTACAATTCCGTCCACTTTATGCACAGTTATAGATTTATAAGATTTGTATTCGTGTACCAAACTTCATCACAATATCTTGCATGGCTTACGAGCTATGGCGTTATAGAAGTTAAAATTTATGGCTGTGCCACGCCCCTCTAAGAGGCTTTGCAAACTTAAGACCTAGCCTAATCTTAATTTTGTTATCGTCTTCACCAAATCACCAAGTTTCATCGAAATCGCAGCAACTTTTTTCGAATTGGACTTGGGTATATTTACATAGAGTATGGGCGGAAGGTGTGGCAGTTAACCGATTTTACCTATTTCAATATGCTAGCAGCTTGCAAGAAGGTTTGACCTGTGTGCCAAATTTCATTCAGTTAGCGTGCTTAGTTTTCCCGTAAACGTGATTCCAACAGACAGACACACTGACAAACAGACAGACAGATGGATATGGCTGTATCGACTCAGGTGGTAACGCTGAATATATATACTTTTCCATACCTGCCACGCCACCTTCTATGCGTTACAAACGGAATGACAAAGTGTATAAAACCTCTGTGTAGGGTATAACTACAAAAGGGACACTTTTCCAAGGTGTGACAAATTCTTTTCCTAAAATTTAATTTTCCAATTAATATTCTATCAAATTTAAGTAGGGAGTGTAGTTTTTACTCTCATTAGTAATTTTAGCCCTCTGTAGTTGACAAAACGTTTAAAATTTTAGTCCAACTTCACTTTGATATACAACGCTAGTAAATTGTAAATAAAAATTGAAAATGAGTTACATTCTTGGATTTTTGTTGAACTTAAGTAACCACTGTGCGCCCAAGGCAGTGAAGATTCTTATCATCGTGATTTGGGAATTGTTGCGAACAAATAATAAAACGGTTATTTTTAAACATTGAAAGTTGTGTTTTTGATTGAAATAAATTCAAAAATCAAACTTGTTCAAAATTGAATTGATGGCTATACTGGCATATAACATATAATATGGTTTTGAAGTTTCAAAAGCTTAAATCTGTTGTTTATATTCTTGAAACTTTTGTTTCAACTCATCGTACTTAAGTAAAATATTTTCCATTTGAAATGTAAAAATTCTTGCATTTTGAGCAGGCTCACTTTATTTAATCAAAAGAACATACGATTGATTGCATTTCTTTCAGCTGCAAGTAATCTGACCAATATCAACAAAATCAACGTATCTTTTTGCCGTCAATTGATAAAATCCAAAAATACAACAAAGAAATCAATGCTCTCAAGTGTCTGTGGTTTATATTCGTAAATCAGTGATAGAACCGCTCGAGGAATATTGATAACTTGATCGACTAACAAAGGTCTGCAAATATTCATATTTCGCGAATTAAAAAAGTTTAGTTATTTCTCAGAGATATTGCAAATCTTTGTGTTCAGCAGAGCGGGAAAAATTCTCAAAAACAATTTTATTTTCATTTTTTAAAGATTCTAAAGTAAAACAAAAATCATTCCGAAATGTTTACAAAAATTATATTGACTTTAGTGCTCTTCGTTCTATGGCCATATTGTAAGTACCATATAGTATATTTATAAAAAACAAAAGAAAGATTAAAATACCAAATGTAACTGAATCGCGAGATCAACTTTTATAATATACATATAACGATATTCTGGAAAAGTATATTTTGTTATCGAAATAATTAACTTTTAAGTGGTTAATAAATTAGTGAAAATTTAAATTGAAACATTATATGCAAGGTATTCATATCTTTATTTTTTTTGATTTTTAATTTTAAATAAATTAGTTTTAACTGAAATCTTAAAAATACTTTTAAATTAATTTTACCTAGGTCAGGTTAAGTTAGGTTTAGGTGGCGGCTATAGCCCCACATAGATCACAGGGGTCCATAACGTTGCCACAAACTCTATGCTACAGTCTTGTTAGTAAATTCTGGTTCCTTCATTGTAGTGCACGTCCAACATGAAGGTCGCTGTTGTTACAGCGAATATTTTGATTTCACTCAGGTGGACCTTATTCCTCTAGTTCCCAATTTATTTTATTGTTAAAAAAATTACTGGAGGTAGTTTTAAGGTGTACAAGCAATGTTTGTTTGAGAAAAAAATTTTAAGATTAATAGGAGGCGTGGTCAGGGATGTAGAATGTTGCAGGCCTAGAGGTCTGCTTGGGGAAAAAGCCAAAAAGTGTCCAATACATTTCATATAATTTTGTTTTTTTATAAAATCAAACATAAGAATATATAAAACTTATATGAAAGTAAATCATAGTTAAAAATTTCAATTTATGGGCCTAACTGACATTAAATAAAAAGGGGCGGAGTTTAAATACAATAACTTATAAAAATGATACGGTGTACAAATATGAAACTGGTAATTTTTTATTCAAAAAAACACGTTCATTTTGCGAAAATAGTTCCAAATTTAATCTTCAAAGTAATTCCCCTTTCTAGCTACACATCTTTTCCATCTTTCAGGCAATTTATGGATTCCTCGCCAAAAAAATTCTTTGTTTTTTGAGGCTATCCATTCATCGAGCCATTTTTGCACTTCCTCGTAAGAATTCAAGTGCGAATCGTTGAGTGCGTGTCCCATCGATGAAAACAAATAGTAATCGGATGGCGCCAGGTCCGGTGAGTACGGCGGGTGGGGCAGGGGCTCCCAGTTGTACGATTCTACCAAGTTTTTATTGACCGCTGCTCGATGTGGCGATGCGTTGTCATCTTGGAATACAATTTTGTCATGGCGAAGTTGAAATTCGGGCCTCTTCTGACGTATAGCACGGTTCAAAGCGATCAATTGTTGATGGTAACGTGCACCAGTAACTGTTTCACCTGGTTTTAGTAGCTCATACCAAATAACACCACGCTGATCCCAGAAAATACACAGCATTGTCTTTCGGCCGAAGCGATTTGGTCTTGGTGTTGATTTGGGTCGTTGGCCGGGGCTCAAATATGATTTTTTTTCGTTTGGGATTGTTTAAATAAATCCACTTTTCATCGCCAGTGATGATTCGATGGAGAAAACCTTTTCTGTTTTGCCTGGCGAGCAGCAATTCACAAGTGGTTTTTCGGTTTTCTTGCTGCCTGTCGGTCAGTTCATGTGGCACCCATCTACCGACCTTTAAAATCTTTCCCATGGCCTTCAAACGCAAGGAAACGGTTTGTTGTGTCACATTAAGTTGTTCAGCGAGCTGTTGTTGCGTTTGACCATCATCTTCGTCCAATAATGTTTGCAATTCGGTGTCTTCAAACTTTTTCGGTGGCCGGCCGCGCTCCTCATTTATCACATCAAAATCACCACTTTTAAATTTATTGAACCACTCATTGCACTGTGTACGACCAAGAGCATGCTCGCCGTAAGCTTCAACAAGCATTCGATGCGATTCAGAAGCGTTTTTCTTCAAATGGAAACAGAAAATCAATGCTTCCCGCAAATGAGAGTTTTCAGGCACAAAATTCGACATCTTTACGAGCGCAAAAAATGCGTTGTTGTGTGAAACTTGACAAATTGTGAACTGAATATTGTTGACAGATGACAGAATGAACAATTAAGACATTTGGTGCGGTTCGGAAGCTCATACATATACGGCTATCGACCGCTAGATGTCATTACCGGTTTCATTTATGTAAGTAATGTAAATGATGAGTAAGGCAAAGATTTTTATAATTTTTTCGGCATATAGCTTGTATTTGAGATGTGCATCCGGCATATTTGCCTTTCCTCCGTCACATCGAATATCTGCGAGCGGAGTGAATGTTTTCATACCAATTTTTTTATGCAAAAGTTACACACTAGTGCCCGGGTTCAGAAGCCAGTGATACATCCAGCTGCTTTGAATGATTTCAATGAAATTTGGTTTGGAGATAGATTGAATCCTAATACAAGTCATTAAAAACCTTAATTAAAGAGAGGCGTAGCCTCTAATGAGAAAAACGCTGTCACGGCTGAGCCGTCTCACCGATTTTGCTGAAATTTGATGTGGAGATAAATTGAATATTGAATAGTGATATTTGCTTAGAGTGGTTGATACCACGCCCCTAACAAAAAAAAACGTCTGCATGGCTAAATTAATGAACCGATTTTGATGAAATTTAGCTTGGATATAGATTGAACCTTATAAAAAGATTTCTAAAAACTCTAAGTTCTTTAAGTGGGCGTGGCACTATTTCTAACAGGGAAAAAACTATCCACTTCTAAACTAATAGACCGATTTTGATGGAATTTGGTTTAGAGATAGATTGAATCCTGAGCAACAGTATTTTTTTAAAGTGGATGGTGCCACGCCCCCAGTAGGAAAATATGCTTTCACAGCTGACTGATTTTATTGAAATTTGATATGGAGATAGATTGAACCCTAAAGAAGCGAAAGAGATAGAGGCAAGGATAAGGCAATATGATACTATCTATACATAAATGGGCAGCTGCAAAACGCTTCCATCTCTTGTTAACTGCCATAGCTCAATATAATTACTTTGTTTTTATTTTGTTCGAAACATTGTGAAGAAGGCAGTGCAGAATGTTATTTGTTTCGAAGAGTAGGCAGTGCCACGCCTCTAACAGGAAAATACGTTTCCACAGCTAAGCTAATGCATTGATAGTTATGGAATTTTGCTTGGAGACGGACTAAGCCCTAAGAAAGAATAATGAGAAAAAACACTTTCACAGCTGAACCGCTACACCGATTTTGATGAAAAAATAATTTTTGTTTTGTCACTATAATGCAGTGGCGTCACTTTACCACATCTAGGGGTGGGAGACAAGAATTACAATTCCACCACTATTAGATGGGTTAATTGAATTAATGTATTTAATAACAACTGGTATCGGATTCTTGAGGGGGGACCAATTCCTTCCCCAGCCCTACTAAATTGATGCCACAGCTGTAATGGTTGAATTTCAACCACTTGGCGAACTCCAGTATCCAAAAAAAAAAAGCAACAACTTTCATTCGTCTGTCATTTTCATTCTCTTATTTTTCATTTAGATTCCGTAAGTGTGCATTATTTAACCTCCATTCGTTCTTTCTTTCTGCGTGTCTAGAAATGCTTTTCCAGAATTTTAGTATATTTTCAACATACATACATACATACAACCTAATCTATTTTCACGTCCGGCTATGTTCATAGGGCATAAGAATTAGTTGGAGAAAGTCAGTCAATAATTTCTTTATTTTCATAATTTAGCTCCGACTGAGGCAGTCTTATGTTACAAATGTGATTCGCTGTCATTGGCAGAATGTGCTATGGTGCTGGATGGAACCGAATTGCCATATGAAGATTGCAAAGGAACACTTTCTTGTATAATGTCTATAGGTACGTTTGAACTTATAGTACAAATTATAGAGAGTCTCACTTGGGGCATATCTCGATTTACCTTAAAGACCAACTGCTTACCGTTTCGAATAAAATCATTTAAAATTATATAATATATTCCTTAAATAGAATTTAAAAAATTATTTCTTATTTATTCTATAGTGGACTCCATAACATATCGCGGTTGTGGTTCAGGCACTCCAATTTTTGGTGCAACCTATCAAAAAAGCTGCAGCGAAAATCTTTGCAATAGAGGCGTTTATCCACCGGGACGCCTCAAATGTTATCACTGCACCGGAACGGAATGTGTCTCAGCTCAGTCAGGTAAACCAAGACCCTGTCTATACCATCACGAAGAAGACTGCTGCTACACAGATGTAGTGAATGCACTAACAGCTCATCGCGGTTGTCGCTCAGACACAAACAGCAGCAGTACTGAGAGTACAAAATTTTGCGATATCAATGGTTGCAACAATCAACCGGGTGTCACGACATTACAGTGCGTCCAGTGCGATTCTCAAAAAGGGCGTGGCTGTAAAATTGATTTGTTCGAGACATTCAATCCTATTTGCAATATCACATTATACGACACTTGCGATGTGCACTCGTTACTGACACGTCCAGAAACTTGTTTCCTTTATCACAATAAAGATCGCGTAGTACGTGGTTGCTCGTCTGAACTCGCAGAGGATTTGGCACAGGACACTGCCCATGTGTTTCAATGCAATAACGCGACACTTTGTAATGGACGTTGTTTGAAGAAACAGTCGTGTCTTAATTGCAATTCCATGCAGAATCCACAGTGCCGTCTTAACACAACTGACGTGATAGCCAGTACGTGTGCCTCCGCCGAAGCCTCATCTTGCTATGCCTGTGAGTTTGCAAACAATCACGTCCAACGTGGCTGTGGGATACCACTACGCGGCATTGATGTCGACCGCTGCTATGAATGTGACTCAGCCGATGGTTGCAATTCTACACCATTCACACGTTGCTATCGGTGTTCATCTATAGTAAATCAAAATTGCGCAAACTGGGAAAAACCTGGCGATGTCGACATTGAATTGTGTGCTCGTGAAGGAGCACCATGTGTTATTGGTGTATTTAACGATGGACGCACTTTGCGTGGTTGTGAGAGTGATTATCTGCAGTGTAATGAGACACTTTCCAATTGCTTGACATGTGAGGGAAGCTTTTGCAACAAGGGTAGCTATCCACCAAATCGATTGCGTTGTTATCAGTGCAATGGATCGAATAGTGGATGTGTGAATGGTTTACTTGAAGCGGTGCCCTGTACTGGTAATGATCTGATTCCACTTGGTCAACAAGAAGCCTGCTTTGAGTTTATCAATCAGAGTAGAACGGTAGTTCGAGGTTGTCGTAGCAATTCTGAACTATACTACTCATGTTTGCTCAATCAACAGCTAAATCCAGGATCTGGTTGTAAAATCTGCTATGAGGATGGTTGCAACGGTACACCATTTAAAAAAACGCTATAAAATGTTGTTGGTATTACTCATTACTACCCAGATCAGCGAGATTTCGTGTCAGAAGAGCCAGATATATCACTTGATGTGTGGCGTTCTGGTTCAAACAAATTTAACCATAGCATAATTTTGTTCTTAGCAATATTTTTATTAAATATCAGTTAACATTTTCGATATCTGGTGTTGTTTTCATTATAATATGTTTGAATCAAAACAACGGTTTGTCAGCATTTCTACAAGTTCCACATCACTGAGAAAGTCATGGCTATCTCGATTGAATCTTGCACTCTTAAGCTCTGCTTATTATCCAACATACGGCTTCACAATGAACAGCAGGTAGAATGAATATCATATTTGGCAATATGTTTGTAGTTTGGTTTATGGATGATATCCGATGCAGGCTTGCAGCAGCGAATCCTGTCTTAAACATGGGCTGCCATTCGTTTTTAGGACCAATTTTTCTTACATGACTAACAATCCATTTTTAGGACAGGATTTGAGCTCTATAGTTTGGCACACATTTCAAAGATTATATATAGATGAATTAAAAACCGGTGGAAATCCATTTTTGTGACAGGTTTCGACAATGCAACCCCGCATATTAAATTTAGGCATTTTCGAGTTCTATCATTTGGCATAAATTTTGAGGTCGAATATTATGTAGTATTAAAGCAACAAATTAACTAAAACTCGGGCATCGGGACGGGCTTTGGCAAGGCAACCCTAGTTCATTAATTTCACCAAAAAGCATTACTACCTTTCCCGTACATCATATCCAGAAATCTTATACTTTCGACTTTTCTACAGCGGACTCTCCGCCTATTTTATGTGTTGGCAGCTAACTCTGTTTATGCAATTTTTCCAGTTTCCGAACGCATCAAGAAATTATTTCAGGAGGTAAATCGAACGCAGCACGCTCGCAAAATTTTGACATTTCACGTTGACGTTTTTTGTTTCCCCGTCAGAAAGCGAAGTGCGTGAATAGCAAATTGTAAATAAATTATATTTCAATAAAAAGTTAAAAGAAAACAAAATCTTACCTTTAAATCAAATTGCTAAGCATGTCTGCGAAAATATTTAATAAATTCTTACTAATTGCCGGCTTCGCATCACTGGCGCATGCAGCGTTTTCTGCGGCACATCGTAAGTTCTCGTCACTAATTAATAGTCAATTTGTTTTAATTTTTTTTTTCATACAGATCGCACATACCTGCGCCTCACTGAACAGGACTGGAATCATCTCCCAGCGGATGTTGGTTTTGTTAAGAAATACAAACTATGTGCAATTACTAATGTATCTTATATCCCCAGATTGTCATACAAACAGTCGTCAGCCTTGTGATTGTGATCTACAATTTAATTCAAGTCGTTGGTACTTTCAAAGAAATACGTGCTACTGTGGACATGCAGGAAAAATCTTGGGACACTTTAGGTAACTTGCCTTCATTTTATTCGTTCAATCATCGAGGTAAAGCGCTAAGTCCTACCTACGAGGCGCCCGAAGTACCGACTGGTGGCAAAACCAATTTGGAAGCGGACTGTTAAAGGGAATGAAATGAATAATTACATTTATATTGGATTTTTTTTCTCCAAGTAACCAAATGTTTAATTGAAAGAAAAATAAATAATATTTAAAATAAATTTCAAGGTATAAAGAGGATGTGCATGTATCTTGCACCATTTTTGAAAAAATGGCAGATTTTTTTCTCAGACTTCTCTTTATTTGAAACTGATATGCTCTTATGGCATGAAGACAAAAAGAGTGCCAAATTGGTCCAAGATACAATCAGGCATTGTAAATGGTGTAAATTAAAACAGCTCTTGTGAAGCGTTGATGAAACATGTTACATTAATGAAGAAAATTGTACTGTTATAACTTACAGCTACGCGCTGGGAAACAATCGTGCAATGGGTCCAAGGTAAATGCACTTCCCCTACACAAAAATTTAAGTTTGACTACAGTCGTATGTTGCTGTTTGAACGTGTATGGCAAAGCGTCAGATCTGCAAATGACGGTTAGTAGGGTTACCAGCTCCACTACTTAGACAGTATACTTACTACTTCCTTCGTAAAAAACTTTTTTCATAGGCATTGACCGATAGAACACGTTATTTGTGAGAGAATCGTATGGGTAAAGAGAGTGATGAGAACAAAATTTGCAAACATTAAATTTTTGTTGAGGGAATCGTATGGGAAAAGAGAAAAAAATCTTAAGAAAATTATAGAATGGAAAGTGATATATATATGTAATTTGGGTATGGTATTTTGAAATGTGAAGCAGGACCTTTTTTTTTGGTTGCAGAAAAATTTCTAGTTTTGTTATCAGCAAAGATGGTAGGCCTGACAGGTAGTCAGAAAGTGAAGTTACAGACAACGCGTTATAGCTTTCTACGCGTCTTGTTTTTGAGTTACATACTATGATTCTTTTGGTCAAAGCATTCTATGAAAAAAGGTGACACATTTGTAGACAGTAAAAATATGTTTCATGAATTGAAAAGTTTATTTAATAATTTAAGCAACTGCTGACGCGAGAAAGCGTAGAAAAAGTTGCTCAATTTTTCGCGTCATACGCTTTTTGACTTTCTATGCGTTGTGCTTGTAACTCAATCCATACGAATGCATAACTCTTAACTGCTAAACATAATGAATGAGAGAAAGCAACAATATGAAATTACATGATTTCTTATTTACATATCTTAGAACAAGCTGGGCAAATGACGCAAAAAAGCTTTATTGCGTATCTTGCTCTAACATATAGGCAAAATCAAGTTGTCTCGGGCTCGTATCTCGCATTCATTGTGTTTGGCGTTTTACGCTCTCAAAATGGTTTAAATTTTAGCACGCATGGCTCTCCCTAATAACTACACGTCCTGACAACTGGACTTATACGTGATTCAACTAGCATGGTTGCCGATATAACAAATGCGATTGATTTGTTGAGTTATTCAATTTTTTTTTTATTTTTGACAGCTGAGGGAGTTTTCTTTTTCTTGCGCTGTGTTGCATGAGTAATGTTTGACATATTGCATATACCTATGTTATTGTAGCATGCTGTAACCTCTATCATTGAATCTTGATACAAAAAAATTTCAGTCGCTTTTTGACCGCTTGCCAACTTTGACGTTTAATATTATTATTCTAACGGATTTTCCAACAAAATTTTAGTTGAATCGTCCATATTCAAAAATAAAACGACAAAAAATTTATATAAAGTAAGAACTACAAAAATAGTGTTAATACGGAGAGAAATATCCTTTTATTCGTGTGAATTCCGAAGACAACGGCAAGTGTAAAAGTATTTGCGCACTGGAAACGAAGGTACCCACACCCACCCTTAATAAAAATTCACCTTGTGTGTTTGTGTTTACGTGAGAAATTTTGTCCTTCGTCCTGTAACGCGTAGTTTATTTTGCGTTTTGAACTCAGTATTTTATATTTTCGTGATTGCAAACAGCTGCATCCACTTGTGCAACGGAACAACAACAACAACAACAATACCAACTTGCGTGAGGAGTAAGAACAAATCGAAGAAAAGTACCTTGCACCGGATATTCATTTTGTGTGCCTTAAGTGTTTTAAATTAGAGTTTTAATTGACATTTGACAACACCCGCCAGCAGAAGCATAATGTCGGTCTCCTCAAATGCATCTTCGGCTTCGTCGTCGGTTGGCGCACCCACATCATCGAATACAACAAACGGACGTCGTTCATCATCGGGTAATCCCGGCTCCGACACTTCAGAGTTAACGCATATCCTCAATCGTCGTCAGGTTATTATGGACTCGCAAGAGGCTGGCATTGAGGTGCCGCATACCTTCAAGGTGGTCAATGTTTACACTGAATTCCATGAGTTTTCACGCAAGCAGATTAAGGATTATCAGAAGACCTTCAATAAGTGAGTAGAAAGAACATAAATGCCTTTATTGATAGGTTTTACTTAAGCTGTTCCGCTCTAATTTCTTGAAGCGAGTAGTATCCTGCAGAACATAAAAAAGTGCATTTAAAATTTGGGGGAGGGGCTTTGTTTCGGAGACATAATAAATATTATATAGTTATCGGAAGTTGCAGATGTACGTTTTCTATAAATCGGTATAAGTTGGATATTAAACCATTTTAATTTCATATAAACCTAGAATAAAATTATCTCAATTGAGTAAAATCATTCAAGACTTCTATATCAGAATCAAGATTTAGTAATCATTTAAAAATAAAAAACTTTAAACTTATAACGTTGTTTTACCAAAAACAAAATATTGAACTAAAGTATTTTTGAAATTCTGAAAAGAGTTTGGACTTTTTGTGTGGGAAATGCCGTTCAGTCAAATGAGCTGAAATTTTGAGAATATGTAACTAGTTTTGAATTCTTTTTGTTTTTCGGCTATTAAAAAAAAATCTGGCAGTAATGGTATAATGGTATGTCAAATAAAATGAAAAAAAATTTAGCTCTGTGCTATGTTGTTAAAAAGAATGTTTTTAAGAATAATTCTTTGAAAGATGTTTATTAAACTAAAAAATTCGTCAGCATTTTCATAGATTTTATACTTTCGTATTAACTATAACTTATTTAAATCAAATTTTATATGATACCTATGTATACTTTGGGAATCGATCCAGCGATTCTCGACTTATAAAAATTTCTAACAAATATAATCGCCACTCCCAATAGCAGCTATATCTCCGAAACTACTTAAATACAAATGACAAGAACACTGCCATCCCTATAGTAAACGAAAATGAATGAATAAGACCTTAAGTAAGACTGTCCCTTTTATTGGAGATTAAAAGAAAACATTTATTGCAAAATAATGCAGCGAACTATAGCTGTATATGTTTACTTTTGTAGTTAAATGTTCGGTTAAATACTTAGTTAAATAATTTGATATTTAACTAAAAAAGTAAACAGACAAGAATAAGATACAAATTTCGTTATTTTAGCCAAGTTTCAAACTCGAAAAATAATTAACAAGTTATATTTTGCACCAATTTTACAAGACTTTTATTTTGATATTTAAACAATATATGTATTATTATATATATAGGTAATTTATTGAGCTATAACATTAGTGAGTTTCAAATCAGTGCATTTATAGACAAAAGATATTGATTTCAAACTAATCCAAAAAATTTGTCCTTAACAAATCATAGTTAATTTTGTTGATTGACAAAAAACCTTCACGTTTTTGACACTTGAAAAAATTTAACTACAGAGATTCCGTAGCGATTTTTGTTATGTGCAGATATTATGTTGACCAATATGTTTTTGTTTAGGAAAATGTGTAGAAAATTTCGATCAATTATAATATCTTATTATTAAATATAAATTTATAATATAAAATTATTTCCACTAGTCAAATACTACCCTCTAAAGAAAATACAGGAAGATCAAAATCCAACTGCTTTCGTTTTGATAAAGAATACCCCATATGTACACGTTAAAAAATACAACAAATATATCGCTTAGGATACAAATTTATTTATTTATTACACATAAGTTGTAAAATATGGTTATATAGAAACATTTTTTACTCACGGCAGTCATATTCATTAGCTATATAAGCTCGTAATTTTGAAGTCATATATAAAATATGTGGTATGTATTTCCCTATGACGTTTTTCAGGAAAATTTTTAGTTTTTGCACTAAAAACTCAGTTTTTTTTCAACCTTTCCATGAAAAATGATTTTTGTGTTTGTTTGTATTATGTCTAAACTGAAATTAAGTGCAATCGTTTTTGCTTTGTTATTTTTAGATGCTATGTCTTTAATTTAATGCTTGAACCGTCTAAAAAGTTGAAACTCCTAAGTTCCATAAAAAAGAATAATAGCATATTTTTTCAATTTAAATCAATCAATCCGACCTGTTTTTAACAATATTTCACAATTCTCTGTCTTAGTAGTCTTGAAAACAGTATGTACAAAATAATAAATCATAGTCTTTGTTATAGAAAATTTCATAATCTATGGTTGGAATCCGATCAATTGGATGCAAATTTTGAAGAAATTATTTTCAACTTAAACTTTCAATATTATGAAAACTGAACAAAGAATAAAACTCTTTTTGCGATAAACTCTCCAGTCTTTAACTTTTGCTTTAACTTAGATTCTGTCCATCCTATAATGAGCGAGGCATAAGTAAAGAACTGTTTCATGCGACCTCGTAGATGTCAGTTTACAAGGCAATGCATGTGGGATATAAGTATAATGCTTTAAGTGATCTTACTTTAATGTCGTGTTTCATCCCATTAATACTTTCTCGTTATAAGCCCTTCAAAATAAAGACACGATTTCAATATTCATTACTGCAGACATTTTTTGTCTGTTTTTTGCTTACTCGAATACGAATGCATTTTTTTTAGATTTCGGATTGCCGAGTCTGAATCAGGTGCCCGTTTTGTTATATAACGCTTGGTTGGTTAATATTTAATATCCTCGTTTTTAAAGTCTCTTTTAAATCTATTCAGAACATAAAACTAAGATTGAAAGAAACTACTATGTACTCAGAACATTTTTGTTCTTGTTGTTGGTAACAGCCAGTTTTTAGAATAAATTTATCGCATTTGCACAGAATACTTAGGCAGCAGAATTTCTTGAACCGAATCAATTTTAGTTAATAAAAAATAACAGAAAATGTGGCAATAAGCTTGTTTAGGGTGTTTTTTTTTTGTCACTTGATTTTGTCGGCCAATTGATTTCATAATTGCAAGAAATCAATTGAGTTTGAAGCGAATTTAATGCTGAAATGTTAATGAACTTACTAAATTTCTACAATTTGAAGGCGCTGTTGGGTCGTCAACTTTTCTATAATGAAAGGGTAAGTTCAATGAACGTAAATGACGCCAACATCCCCAGATTCGATGAAGTGTTTGACATTTCAAAGTAAGACACTCAAAAAAAAAACACTATACAAGAATGAAAGGTTTATTAAAAAATGTTTTCAAGACGAAATTTGAAATAATGTATTTTCCTCTAGCATGTTCCTCATGAATTTAGAAATACCAATTTAGGGTCTATCAGTATGAAAAACACTAAACATAAGCAATACAGTTTATAAAAAAAGGAGCGTTAATGCTATAACTAAGTAGTGATTGTCTTCTGTTCAGAAAAGAAATTCCTCCAAGTACAAACTTCATATTTATAACTAACTACTCACCCGTACACATATTGTAGGTGTAACTTGTTTTTTAAATGTCAACAGCTTCAGTTGAAAAATAAAAACAAAGCATCCTTGTCAAGGTCACGTTTTGCTTATATAACAACAAACACAATAATAGCAGCAGTAACGTAAACATCAAACACAACAACAACAACAGATAGTGTATGTCGCACTGCTGCAAAGTGGAAAAGAAAAAAAAATTATCCAAAGTTGTCTGCTACAGGCTACTAATGCTAAATGGCACGCTCGTTGTTTGCTGAGCTGTTTTAGATTTAATCTGCTACTGCTGCTGTTGATGCTTCCACTTTTTCATGCTGTTAAATTATTTATGAACTTGTTTTTTGTTCATCTCAGCTTTCGACGTTGTTGCTCGCTTCTTTGGAGAATCGTTGACTTCCCAACGTTTGCTGTTGAATTTATTTCAAATTTCCCATATCTTTTGGTTTGTTGACACTTTCGACCTTTTGACAAGCGACAAGTATGAGTGCTCTTTTCTAGCTACATTAACTAGGGTGCTTGTTTTTTTGGATAATATTTTTAAAATTTAGATAGATAATTATTTTTTAGCATATATATACTCGTATGTATGCGGAAATTAATCCACTCCCAAGAAAATGTCCGAATTAGATAATTAACCCAGCCCGGGACACTTATGACGAATTCGTCCATGTGTCTTGGAAACAACATATGCGCGTGCCGTATCATACACTGAGAAAAGAGTATGGATTCTTCAAATATATGTATTTGGTTGATAGATTTTTAAAATATTTGTTAACTATCAACAAATTTTGGTAATTATTACCATGTCCTTAATTGAAATTTAAATTGTTGCTTATTGGGCCAAACGTTCTATTAGTTTGAGTCGATTGAAAAAATTTGTTTGGTTGAATTTTACATTTGTTAATCCTTTTGTTATTTGATTTTATTTCTCATTAACATGATATTTTTGCAGTTCACAACATATTCAGGTAAAAAAGTACTTAAGTACATTCTGCTTGGTACGCAATTTAGGTATTTATGATTGTATAAATACAAACGACATCCTATATAAGGATGTAAAATCGTTTTTTGGCCATCGGTTCTTAGCACAAATCGATATTAATTAATGTATACGTTTGCGAAAAGAAAATATATTTTTAGTCAAATAAATGATTTAGTGATTATTAACAATTGAATGATTGCTGCAACCAAAATATTTGTTTCAACCATAATATGATTTGGTAATTATTACCAAATATATAATTGATCAAATAATAAAAATTCATTGTAATATGCGACATTTTAATATATATCATATATTTAATTCGCCTATATTAAATATACCATTTGTTAATTATCACCAAATTTTGGTGTATGTAATTAAAATGTTTTCTCAGTGTAGGTCCGCACACCGAAGCGTGGCACTTTTCATGGAGCCGTTGTTGAGTAATAAGAGCTAAAAATTATTGAAAGTTCATCATTTCCTTATTCAATTGGAGATATGTAATTAAATCTTATTCATTAACTTCAAAGTAAAATCAATTGCAGTAATTTATTATTCACTAAAAAGTTTATTGTCTAAAAATAAAGGAAATTTGACTGGAAAACACACCAGTAGGTTATTTTTAGACCATATCAAATTCAAATCCCTAATTTTTTTTTCAACAATAAGCTGCCGAGGTATTGATTTTTAACTAAACTTATGAACACTTGCCATTTTCCACGGTTCATTCATTTTTGGTCGGCCCATGAAAAAATTTTTTTATTTTTGATTTTAGGAACGTCAAAGAGAAAACTGCATGTAACTATATTGATTCTATAGCATTTGGTCACTCCTAAGTAGGAAAAAAAAATGTTTTGCTCTGGACTAATTTCTTACTAACTAACTTACCTTTTTAAATTGATTTATTACGTTTGACTCTCAGTACTTTTTTTTTTACAAGAATAAGATTCCTTTCAATGGAATTTTAAAGTTTTCGTCTGGATTAGATCAACCGTTGACTGATTCAATCAACAAAAAATTGACTTTGAAAAGCTGTTGAGTTAACTTATTATTTGAGTTAATGACTTCTTCAAAGAACAATAAATTATCTAAAAAATTACATCAATGGTGGCCTTATATCTACAAATTCAGTTCTGTTTTTTTAATTTTAAACAAAATGATGATGCTGCCATACTATATACGAAAAAGACTTCATTGACCTTGGGCGACCTCTAAACATTCGAGTTCGAAAACTTCTTTGGAGGCTACAAGTACATATAATTAGAGAATATATTAATATGAAGAAAAAAATAAAAAGAACACCCTAATATATTACGTACATACATTTTAAATTGCATTAAGTTTTACAATTCTGATTTGAAAGCTATTGCCAGTGAATAGCAATCAATTTTGCATCTAATTAGAAAGTGCTGAACATCATCGATGTTCATGATTTGTGTGACCTTTCACAGTAATTTTCATTTCAGACGACATTTGAATATTAAAATGCTTCTTGAAAAAAAAAAATTTATTTGTTAAATTATTCACTTAATTTGATTTATTCACTTAACGGATACTTTTGATTTATTATGTAATCCTTAAGATTAACTTTAGGTTATGCTTACTGGCTGTAAGTTAAATTGTCATTTAATTATCATTATTAAAACTGCCACAACAACAAATAATTAAAGTAAATGTTAGTTTATTTAAAAAAAGAAAAATTTATTCAATATTCAATATATTATATCAATATATTATGGCCACTCTTTTGATGGGTCTTTTTTTGTTGGTAGACCGAATTCAGATTATTTAAAATTAAGTAATTTTGAGGTCATTAAGTATAAGGTAGTACATATATGTGTAGTGTCCTACATTAACACAAACCAAAAAAAAATTTTTCTAAAAATTTCATTTCATTTCTCGCATTGACCATCTTTGCGCTCGGCTCGGCCCTAAGCACTTACTCTGTCCATACATTTAAGCTTTAAAAAAAGTTTTTTGAAGTCCATGTGGAAACTTAATTTCAACGTATTACCGACAGATATACGAATACCCCCTTATAATAGAGGGTTTTTTTTTTGGTTATTTTTTTTTTCATGGATTTTGATGAAACTCGGAGAAATTGTGTATTAGAAGATATTGTTACGAAATTTGGGGGGTAAATAGAAAACATAATTGGAACTGAATAGTGATAAAACTGGTGAAATTAATTAAAACGCGTGGCATCTTTTGTACAAAAATGTTCGGGTACATATCAGTTCAGTAGTGTAACTATGGAAGGGCCGTGGAGGCGGTGGCCCCGGGCGCAAGGCTTGGAGGCGGCAAGATGATCGTGCAATATATACATATCTCATTTTGCTAGCGTTTTTGAAAGTCAAAAGTGAGGACCGTTTTTTTTTGTGATATATAGTTCGATAGAGTAAGTGTGTAGGTGGAGATTTTCGATATTAGAGTAAAATATATTCATTTTGCTAGAGTTTTGGAACGTCAAAAGTGAGGATCTTTTTGTTTTTTGGTAAGGTAAATGAAATTTGGCGGCAAATAAGTTTTTTTTTGCCCCGGGCGCTCGATGTGCACGATACGCCGCTGTTTGAGTTATCACGCCCACTGATACGATCACGTTCATTTTTTGTACAGTGAATTATTGAAGTAACTAACATAGATTATTGATATCTAATTTCATCTTAATTGATATACTACTTCTTTTTTTTTTTTGTAAATGGATCAACAATTTATGAACACCCCCATTAATGCAATATTTAAGTTGTCAACCAGTAAGAGGTAGTAATAAATTTAAAAGGAAACATTTAGTAGAAGTCAATTTTCATTGCTCTAAAAATAGGCGCATTTTCAGCTTAATTAGTGCGAGGAGTTGCAAGATGAAATGAAAATCGATTCCTTAGAGCTCTTGCTGGAACATTAAAATGAATTAGACCCAGTAAATCAGGGCAATCAATTGTTTTAGAGGCGATGTCATGTAAGAATAATACAGACAAAATATTTCTTCTACTTTGTAAGGTTCTTAAACCAATCAAAAGACATCGGGCATTATATGGAGGAGAACCATTTTCAAAGTTTAATGATCGCAACGCAAACTTGGTGAAGGATTTCTGCACCATTTCAATTCTGAATTTATGTATTTCATAAAAAGGAAAATATACAATTGACGCATATTCTAACCTTGATCTAACAAGGCTAGTGAGCAAAACTTTAATGTGTGTGGATCACTGAACGTAGTACTATTACGTCTTATAAAAGCCAGCATAGCATATACTTTTGGAATGACAAAGTCCAAATGGTATCGAAAGGAAAAATTTGAATCAAATACTACTCCGAGGTTAAATTCAAGGACAGACATAAGTGGAAAGCTTGCAATATTATACGAGGTTGAAAGCAAATTTGTTTAAATTAAGAGTAAGTAAATTATTAATAGACCAAAGCTGAATTTTGTTTAAATCACACTGTAGAAGTGCAGAATCAGTTGCGTTTCTAATTTGTAAGAAGAGCTTCAGGTCATCAGCGTACAAAATGCATTTCCAATTCACATAAATATAAACATGATGAACAGCAATGGCCCTAAAATGCTCTCTTGAACACCAGAAATTGCAAAATAAACGGTGGACTTGGTGTTATCAAAACGTATAAGACATAGGCGATTGTGGAAATAGGATTCTAGCCATTTCTAGAAACTAGAATCAAAACCCAAAGCTTCAGATTTTGTTTATTAAAAGCGCAAGCGATATCTTATTGAACGCATTTAGGGAAGTCAGTATGCATATATCACATCCACATGACATCCTTGCAAAAACGCCGATACACAGTATTCACTAAATAAAACTAAGTTAGAGATAGTTGAGCGGCCACTCACAAAACCATGTTGATATGGAGCAATAACAGCAAAGAATAGTATATCCTTAACGATCGATTCAAAAAGGGTGAAAAATGCAGAGAGCTTGTCTATAGGTCTGTAATTGGCAATGTTATTTTTACAACCGGATTTATACCTAGGTGTAATGTATGCTACTTTCCAGGAACCCAGAAATACACCAAACGACAACGATCTATTGAATATTACCATCAAAGGGTGAAGTAAATTTAAAATTAAAATTTCCTTGTATTAGGTAACTGTTGTTAGTAGAAATGTTCCAAATTCTACACTTTTAATAACATGCAAGCGCCTTGAAGAACAAATGGGGGAAAAATACGTTACCAATTCTATTTCTGAATTCAGATTAAAAGACTTTTGGCTTAGTTGTGGGAACACATGTTGTAATTATGAAAAAAAGAAATTGCTAGGAAACAACATTGAAGTTGCGTGTGTACTTGTGCCGTATGAGTTCACACTTATGCACATACAAATGTATGTATGTTTTACTCCTGTCATGTTTTGCATTAAGTGGATGTAAACAACATTTGTACAAAATGTGGCAACATGTTATGTTCCTGCTGTTGTTACATGTAAATAGTTTACTTATGTTAATACCTAACAAAGGTGCAGCATATAAATGCATGCACGTTTAAGGTTTTTGCTGTAATTAATTTCTGCCAACTACATTTGGTCTAAATTTAAAATTTTTAAGGAATATATATATTTTAACTTTAATTTTATCAAACGTAGTAATAAAAATCTGAAGCTGGTAATAAGCGCATTTTCCAAGGGTGGTTCACCTCAGACCAGTGTGTTTCCAGTGCCCATGCGCTTGCACAACCTCAATGTGAAACATCGACATTTACCGATATCTAAAAAATATGAGTGAAGTGTTTTTAAATTGATGAATTTTCTTAAAAACTTAGAGCGATATTTAAAAAAATGAAGACATAAAATAAATGATATCAAGATTTCATAGTTTAACCAGCCCAGTAGACAATTGAGCAAGGCCTGCCTCGGAGAAAGGAGAAAGTCTACTATTATATAAGACCTTGTCAAAACTAAATTTTCATTTTCACACAGCAGATGTGCTATCAAGCCTGATATTTGAAAGCAGGGAAGAAGGACCCCATTTATATTAAAGGTTTTTTATTTCATATCAACATATCGACATCAAAAGTAGATAAATGGTTAGAAGTAAATTTCATATTATGTTAAGTAGGTAGAGTATTCGGTGAAAAATTATAAATTAAGAAACGTTACAAAAAAATAAACATAAAGAAATATCCAACGCAAGTGAGATGACGCGGATAAAAAAAAAACTACCAATTCAGGCTCTCACGACGTATTAGAATTTAATTTTTTTAAAGTACGTCTGTAAGCCCTGCTACGGCAAATGGCCTTAGAAGACCTGTTTTAGCGTGACATTTCATATAAAAAGGAAAGTTCGTTTGAAAGGCTTGCTCTACCAAAGGAAGGCCTTCTAGAAGCGTTCTTGCTCCTGTCTTTGCCTACTGGGAGTATAAAGCAAACCCTGCACCAAATCATGTAAAGGTGTGCGAGAACTATACCAGAAGAAATTGGGGAAGAACATTAAAAAGCTTAGAATGTACACAAAAAACAGCCGAAAGTAATCGAGTCGAGCCGATTCTCATTTCGTAGCGTACACAACGAGTATACGTACACGCAGCCTCTGCTTGAGCAATGCCGCAGTTGCCCGCGGGCAGCAAAATACCTTACACTGCCCTATGACACTGCCAGTACAAATTTAAAGCTTTTGCTACAAAGAGGGAGTCTCTCAATTTATCGTCAACAGTATCTGAAACAGGGATGTTGCGAATGTTCGCATCCGCAATTGCGGAGCTTCCACATTGATTTGGATATCTGCATCCGCAATAATCAATGCGGCTCACATGCCCTTATTTCATCTGTAATTCCAATAGCTTAAATGGTTGAAAAAAAAGTAGATGATTATTTGGCAAGATCACACGATTTGATCCAATTTGACAGGCTGTCACGACTTTCAAAAGAGAACTTACTACAAAGATTTCCAACTTGATGGAAAACAATTTAAATGTCATGCGCTGTAAGTAAACTTTTTTTTTTACACCAGTGGCTGAGGAAAACATCAAAAAAGACAAATTTGAAGATGAGAACTACTGAGAATGGTACTTCTGGTTCTCCTAATTTCGAAAGGGCTAAAAGAATGGCAGATTCCTCAGAAAATGATATAGAACAACCAGGACAAGGGACACCTGGTATAGTCAAATAGCCATGCTAAAAAAGCGAGCTGGCTATGATGTTAGATTCATCAAGTGAAGAAATACAAGAAAATGGTGGTGCTGAAGTTATACTCAAAAATGAATTGATTACTTACGGCATTAAAAAAGGGCCCATTTAGATGAAAATCCTCTAAAATAGTGGAGCGTTCATCGAAAAGAGTTAAAATGCTTTTACCAATAGCGCGCATATTTTTATCGGCAGTATTCCTAGCGTCAACTCTTTAGTGGCGCGGGTCTAATTTACGAACCTCTACGTAATAAGATTGACCTCAAAATAGCGGCAGTTTTACTATTTATTAAATATAATGCTCCAATTTCCAACTTTTCGTACTAAATAGCAAATGTTTGATAAAATTATTAAAATTTACTTCTTTTATTTAATTTCTGCATCCAGTTAGTATAGTCCATATATAAAAATTTGTTATAAATTGTAAAACAACTTTAGGATCCGCATCCGCGGATGTGAACCTTCAAAAATCAGCATCCGCGGATGTGAAAAAATACTCATCCGCAACGTACCTAATCTGAAATCCACAGACACGGAAATAAAATTGCTTAAAAAATTAATTGACTTTATTTATAATTTTCAATTTAGTATGCGTAAAGTAGGGTCTAAACTAATTATTAACTAAACGAATTTTTAATTTTTTTCTCTTGAATTGAGCAATTTCAGTACTAAAATATTTGCGTCTTAGGTTCGGTCAGAATTGTGAAGCGAAAATGAAAAAAGCACACACCTTCGTATTTTTCATAATTTCACACCTGGCACAAAGTCCCACTTTAGTATCGAAATCGAATGTTTTCTCAAATAATTAACGATAAAAAATAACGTACTCGAAATCGTAAACGATTCGAAAGTAATCTGTTCGGCGTAGTTAACGATGTTATGCATAACTTTTCTAAAATTCTGTTCCGATTTTTGCTGACGTTTCTTTCCATTAAAATCAAAAACTCGCGAAGCACCTGCAACTTGAACTATGCACTAACTAAATAAATATATCCAATCATAAAACCACGCAGTTTGTGACAAAAATTAAAACAGAATAATTAAATTTGATTACTTTATTATTTACATAGTATATCGGAGGCATGTTTTTAATTCAAACAATGCAGATTCTTATTTCGAAACCAAACTACCAAAATTGTCTTACAGTATTTTATGGTTGGACGAGAATTATGCCTTCGAGTCAATTTCATTAAAGCAAAAATTTCTGGATTAACTCTTAAAATATGAAGAAAACAAACATTTTTGAAGCGTTTTAAAGATAATGTTTTTTACTACGATCTTGCGTTTGTTTTCGTATTTCATATTTGAATCAAGTACAATTTCTACAAGGAAACGGAAATAACACAATGTCACAGAGAAACCAATTTATATTTGAACTACTTTAAAGTATTTTAAAAAATTGCGTATTTAAGTAGATTTTCTTATCTTTTTATTGTTTATATTCGACTATTTAGAAGTACGCGGCAAAAGAAACCATATCACTTAAAGTAAACAAAAAAATTTTGTGATAACTTTGCGTCATGGCAGCACAGCGAAATTTGATATGAAAGATGCTGCAAGCAGTAGAAAAACATCAACAATGTGAACAAAACAGTTTTTTTTTTCAAGCATTTCCGATCTGTTTTAACTGCGAGAAGTAGAATTGATAGTAAAAGCGTGCATTGAACATTGAAGTCCCATGTCCAAGTCTCTGGGCAGATCTTTTTTGTTAGCTCTCAGTTAGTGTGACTCATCAATATTGACTTTCCCTTGCATGTGCCATTATGTTACTGACATGCAATCACTAAGTATTTTCTTAAGTAAAAGAAAAGCAAAAATGATTATTAAGTGTTATAAAATAATATGACAAATACGTCTTATTTTTTATTTTCACATTGCTACATGAAATGAGTCATTAAGCCACTATTTATTATTACATGAAAAGTGCTTTTATGCCCTTCTGCAGCATTCCACTTTCATTTTGTGAGTTCTTTACTGCAGAGCTTTTCTAAAAAAAACATTAATTGGCTGTACATGCAATGGGCTGCTTGCAATCTGGTGGGAGATGCTGTTAAATTTAATAGCCAGTTAGTCAAAAAAAAAAAATCAATGTTTATGACCATTGTATAGTGTTGATTGGACGACTTTTAGATATACGTACAATATTTGTATATATTTTAGGGTGTCTCAGAAATAAAAAAATTTATGCTGATCTTAAGATTAGGTAGAATAAAAATCGTGAGGCCGATTGCGATATTCTTCAATTTGTATGCCTATCTATAGGGAAACAGAAAAAGAAAGCTCAGCTGTCGAAATCAGTATCAATGAAAGTCAAATTTTAATCGTTGATATCGATGATAAACTGATCCTTTGCCTCCTTTATTTTTGTAACACGCTTACTGATGCGATCATGTTTATGTTTTGTTGTTAGGTTATGAAGTGCGCAAAAAAAAGTATTTTTGACTACAAAGCAAACAAAAAAAAAATACAAAAATACAGAAATTTTTTTATAAATATATTACATATATATATATATATATTTATATACTTTTAAAGTCCATAAGACAAAAATATACATAAAATTTATTTTTAACTAGTCCTTAGGTTTAAAAGAGTTCCTAGTACCAAAACATTTATATACCTTTTTTATTTTTGATTTTCTTTATAGGCCCAGTATTCAGAGATCTTTTAAATCGTTCAAAAGAATATTTGACTAGTTTGCAACAAAACGAATTTTCTTTTTTTTCAATTTTTTTTTCCATGCAAAATAGTGAATATCACAAAAAATAAAAGTTATTTTGCCAAATTACTACTTTCATCGGGTTCAGCGACTCAATATAAATACATGAAAGACATAAATCCTCTGACTGGTATTCTGAAAGTTAACCTACATACATTTCGTTTGATTTTACCAGCATCAGGGGACAGTAAACATTTTTAAGAACACTTCAGATAAAACTCGCGACCTCTAATTGTTAATAAATTGGCTAAAAGTTTACAGAGGTTTACTTAACGGGGTATGGAACCATTTCAGACTAAGAGACGTAAACATTTCAAACAATCGATTTTATGTTATCGCCCTAATATATGTACATACATGCATTAGTTTTGTGTCGAAAATTAGTTGTCATTATGTAAGAAGCTGATTCTGCGAATCACTGTAAACAACTCGTCCAAAACTCTTTGTATATTTCGATATACATATATTAACTGAGTTGAAACCGTTCAGCTGATCCTCAGACATTGTTGATATAAAGTAGGGTTTTAAACGCGCCGCATAGAAAAGTTGTCACAGCATTTGTTTACGAGCAGATAAAACTCTGTAAAACTTTACCAACGAGGGCAAAACAGGTTTCAGGAGGTGTTTAGTTGGGAAAAATTTTGAAGCAAGATAACCTTAGCATCACTTAAAATTTTTTATGCTTCTTCCAAAATAAGGTTTTTTAAGAAAAACCAGTATATTTAAACAACAATTTTCGCTTGGATATGGTTTGTGAAATAAAAACTACTACCAGTAACCTTTTAACTGATCTCAACAAAATGGGGATATATCATACATACATACCTTTTATACCTATTTCTATGCATATGTATGCATGAGACATTTTATTAATTTCATAAAAGTTTTAATTTTTCTTTTCATAAAATGTCAATTTTTGTTTTTTTCCGTAACAAGCGCAAGTCTTTTTGCTTTTTCATGTAAGTGAGAACATATTGTGAATAAAAGTCTATGTTAAAAAAAATTTCCAATGGGGGGTTAGAACCCCCAAACCCCTCCTGCGCACGGGCCTGGTAGTAGTTGATGCTAATTTATAGTACAGTAAGAGGTAATGATAACCAAAGCCTTTCATCGAATTTTGACATGTACATAATTGCTGTTCTGATTCTCTTGGCACAACATCTTAAGCTGTTCGGCTATATGAGAGCTACGACGCCCGCTGATATAACTCTGTTCTATCATTTTTGTAGAGTTATAGGTAAAAGTTACTCTAGATGTCAAATTTCACTTAAAGTTGTTAAGTTTCTTTGTACAAAGCTTAACAGTATTTTGTTTTTATGGGAGGTACCACTCCCATTGATGCATTCTCATATATGTATTATCATTCTAGTAAGATATTATGATAATCAAAAGCTGTCTTCTCTTTTTATGTTAGCAGTCGTTTTAAAGGGCCGTAAAGATGCTTCTTTATGAGAGCTTAAGAAAAAGCAACATTTCGCCATAGTTTTTTTAGCCCTTATCGATTTCTGTTAAACTTTTTTCTTTCTTTAATTTTAAAAAACAATTGTTGAAAGCAAACTACTGAACTTTTTTGCTTGGTTAAAATTTTCCACGCCTGCTTTTAGATTTCAGCCATTTTTTATTTTTGCCAGCAAGTGCTAATGGTGTTCTTAAAGCTTTTCTGAAATTTAATTTTACTTTATAGCTACGTTTTAGTACACAAACAGCTGGAACCGTTTTGAAATTCAAAGTAACAACAATTTCATTTTATAGAACCCCCTTACTAAGGGTTCGTAATAGACAAAAATTCTATTATCCTTCGGGACACTTAAGTTTTTCTGAGCCTTTAGGCTGCGAGGTACAAGATGACGTACTTCATTTTTCATTGCCAGTTTTGTCACATATATTTAAACATTCTCTCAGCCCGCCGCGTGTTAGGGGTGTCAATATCCTTGTTAATGATAAGAAAAACAAAAAAAAAGATTGGCGCCTAATATTTTGTTTGTATGAACTGATGTGCCATGCGCCGTTTTAAGAAAGGAGAGCAAAAAATTAAAAGGTCGTCGCTTATTTGGGTGGCTTACCCCAGCAGTGACAATTTTAGCTTGAATAAAAATTTAATTTATGCTCTGTCACTTAAAAAAAAAAAGAAACGATCCTGATTTATAGCCCAGACATCCCTCTATTTCCACCAAATAGCCTTACGCGGCGTTGTAAAAGACCTAACATTGCCCTCAATCTTGGCAGTCCTACATATACATACATACAAACATTCATATTAAGCTGATTAGAGATGTATATTTCTTGAAGAAGGAAATTGTGGTATCAACCACCCCCACTGTGAGCAATTGCACGCTGCATTATTTTTTAGGGCAAAAGCAATGGTTTGGCTTTAGCTTGATGAGCTTCCCAGATTTTGAAAATGCATTTTATATTGATGAACTGAAAGTTTTTAACGAAATCCGAAAAGTTTTGACTTTTGCCAACAAACTGCATCTAATCGCATTTTAGACTACACCGTAAAAAAACTTGGCAATGTAAAAGTAGCACGAAAACAACAACCACAACAAGAAAAAACCATGAACATAAATGAACTAACCAAGCGTTACTAAACTTAAGTTGTGGCAATTACATTTGCCATAATACAACAATAATATGAAAAAACCAAAAGTCAGTTAAGCCAACAAAACCAAAAGAAAAAAGATGCATCTGCAACATGCGGCTACCGAAAGCGAAACATTGCAACATGAGTAATTTTTGTACCGCAGTTGAATAAAATTAGTTGCAATTGGCACAAGAGTACAAAACGCTCGTTTTTTTTTTCATTTTGCTTACAGAGGTAGCTTTTGTTTTCTTGGCAAAAGAACTGCAGTTTCACTGAATGTGTTTTTAAACTTTTAGCCAAAGTTTAATTTTTGTCTCATGATTTTTTATAAGAAGACAAGAAAAGCATGTTGCACGTGTGAATTTCCTGTAATGGGACACTGTACGTTTCAGAAGTTTTTTAAAGATTTTTTTGAAACAAATCAAAACAGCGGTCTTAATGTGGCGGTCCAAAATTAAACTATTTTTTCATTAATGAAAAATTTCATAGCTTCATAAATTTTATTGACTTAAATTATTTTTTTTGAAAAATTAAATTCATTTTTTCATTTAATCTTACTCTGCCCTGCCTCTCTTTTATGTATATGTACACACCAAAGTTCATTTATCTGGGTTACATTGCTTATGAGATATGATGAATTAAATTCTTCTTTTATATGGAAGGGCGCGGCATCGCCCACTTTTTCAAAACCAAACTATGCTAAGAACATTTTACAAACTATAATAAACATATGTACCTTATCTTATTCAAATTCGATTTTTCTCTTATGTAGACGTGGCACCTCCAATTTTTTCATTAAATCTTATTTCTGTCTCTACCTTTTGTATAGATACCAAGTTTCATTTATCTGCATCAAATAATTGATAAGATATGATGAATTTTATTTTTCTTTTATATGGGAAGTCATGGTATCGCCCATTTTATCCACACCAAACTATGCTACGAACTTTCCGCAGACCATAAGAAACATATGTGCCAAGTCTTTCGGCGATCGGCTAAACGGTTTAGGAGTCCATAACGAACATATATGTATACCTGCCACATTGAGCTCTATAAACATAAATTATGGATACATGGTTAAATTTACTTAAAGTTGAGAAAATCAATCGAATATTGAATTCAGTGCCGCTCTTCTCTAAATGAGGTCGCTCAGGATATTAACATTCACCTTACCTCTGTGCCTGATAATTTTGATGACAGTTTCAATACTGATCATCTTTCAAGACAGAGGACATCTTGATAAATTTCCCTAGTACAAGCAAGGGGCCTGTTGTTAAAAAACGATATGCGAAATGAAACTAACACAAGATGTACCCATGTATGTACATATTGACCCTTAAGATGCAATGTAACATTATAAATCTGACTGGAATGGGATGTTAAGCGCTTCCTATCATAGATATCCCTCACTAGACTTAATGTATCATCAGTTGTTGC
Organism: Meiosimyza decipiens; assembly: GCA_963680825.1. Lineage (NCBI taxonomy): Eukaryota > Metazoa > Arthropoda > Insecta > Diptera > Lauxaniidae > Meiosimyza > Meiosimyza decipiens. The sequence goes on from OY804260.1 coordinate 51,733,725, forward strand.
TGTCATAACTGGGCACTACCTCATCAGCAGACATACGGCGAGATGAAATTTTCAGATTTTTCACTGTAAAAGTTGAAGAGATGGAGACGGAGGGACACATTAAACATTTTCTTTATTTCAGCTACGTATTTGCAAGATGACAACGCAAAGCACTTGGTTCGTTCTTATTTTACGACCTGAATGATCTTAGATATGTTACTATAGTACTGTTACTTAGTTTCATTGTGAAATCCAGTTGGTTTTATCCGCTAAAACTTATAAAACTGAAGTAAATTTTTGTATCGTAATTAATTTTTTTCTAAATTGATTTAAATATTGAAACTTAAAATTTTTAATAAATTTTTAGAGTTGCCAAATCTGCTGGCAAATTTGTTTTAAACATATTTTTTTTAAAAGTTTGAATGATACTCGTAAAAAAAGGATTATAACTAGAGAAAGTTCAATATTAAATAATTTTTTTTTTTTTTTTAAATAAATGAAATAAGGTAGCATACCCATGCTACCTTAGCCGCCTGAGTTTTGGCGAAATCTGGTGTAAATTGCATTTTTTTTTAAATAAATTGAAACGTTGAAACTTTTTGTTAATAAATTAAATGGTTAGATAACTCTTAAATAAATTTTTAGGGCTGCCAAGCATGGGTTGCCTCCTGACTATTGGCAAAATTTGGTATATTCAGGCTTGCTAAGTGGCCGCTTTTGACGCGGCCAGTCCGTTAATTGCATGCCAAAGCCGTAGACCGCCGTTAATTGGAGGTAAAAGCCGTCAATTGAAGATGAAATTTCTTTTATACAAGCAAAAAAAAGTCATATTTTGTCGTTAAAAATAAAGCATTACTTTGTCCAAATTATTTAATATGACAAAAAAAAATTAACCAATTTTTCCGAAAAAACGTTTGCATTTTAACAAATTTTTTTGGCTTTTTGGTAGACCGTTATTTCGTCATTTTCAGCTTGGCAACCCTGAATGCATTATTTTTTTATAGCTTATCGCTTTTGGCTTCCTGTTTAACAACCTGCGATAGCAATCCATGCTTGGCAACCATATAAGTTTATTTAAGCTTTTTAAGCAAAACTCTTGCCAAATGTGGAGTTTTGCACCCTTTGGTGCGTATGCCCTTGTTGAGTTCTAAAGTTCGAACAGTCTTCATCGAATGGTGCAATGGTGCCTCGTATCAAAAAAAAAAAAAAAAAAAAAAATTTTTTATCAGTGATATTTTTCAAAAAAATTTTAGTTGTGATATTTTTGTCAGATCGTAATAAAGAACAATCTGCATCAAAAAAATAGCAAAATTGAGTTAAGATTTTTTTGAGAACAAAAAAAAAAATTGAATAGATCTATCTGGGTTTCGTTCTTAATCATCTTCTATATCTTTTTCACTCTGAGTTATTTTGTGCTTAACTATTTGTATTTCACTTTTACACAAGATTTTTTTTTTAAGCTTTGAGCGTATTATACTGTATGTTTCCTCTTAAGTATGTTACAAAAATTAAACTTTTTTATCAAACAAAATGTCTCTAGTCTCTACCAACTTGTTTGTTGTTTTAGCCTTGATGACAAAAATCATTACTTACTCACCTTAACGTCTCGACGGCACAACTTAATATACCATAAAAAGGAATTTGTCAGTTAATTGAAAACAACATTCATTACGTTTAATACGTTCGGTTCAGTAAATTAAAGTAAAAAAAATAAAGAAGTTATTTTGTGTACCATCGAAACCTTGAGCCATATCTCAAGCATTTCATATGATGGTACTGTACTAAAGTTGTCATGGTAAAGTCTTTTCTCCTCCAGCGTCGTCACTCGGTTTGCTGCTTGAATTCAAGCCATAAGTATAGAACAGGCCAAAAGATTTTACTTTAGTGTGACTCGTCTTTCCCGCAGGATCATAAACTTGTTTTAATTTAGAGTTATACACCAATATATTTGTATTCTTTATGTATGTGAATATGGTATTTAGCTCTTGCCTGCGCGCATGTGCTTTTTGGTGTTACTCACGCAGAATGAAAAGCGAAATGTGTACGCACGTCATAAACCAGTTTGTTAAGCTCTTGTATGTACAATGAAATTTTAGTATGGGCTATAAGAAAAAGGCTGTGAAAGAATCGTGTAAAAAACTGAAAGTACAAAAAAAAGGTGGAATAATGCAATACAAATATTTTAACTATTGGTACTGACCTAGGTTACCCGTATAAACTTAACTTGTGTTTCAATAAAATAATAACGTATACTTATTTATCATTAAGGGCCCAAGAATCTCATAAATTTTTAGGCTGCATGTATCATGAATTTGTTTCTTTTCTTAATGCGAGAGGAAACCATTAGTTGCTTATTCCATATTTTTTTCTGCTTACTTTGAACGCTCTTATCCGATCAGACTTACAAGTTTCTTTAATCATCTGCTACCTCAACTTGAACATTTTTCTTTCCTTCCCTCCTATGGTCGCGTACTAAGCAAAAATTTTAATTTTTTCTAACTTTTTATCACTCGCAATTTTTTTTTTGAAGCGTAATGGACTTATCTAATGCATTCCTTTTTTAAAAGGGCGTGTCGTTTGAGTTATACTGAAAGATCCCCTTCTATTTGAACGCAAAATGTGTTTCAATCAAATGCTCCCCTTTTTTGCAGATAGCTAGTTTTTGGCATCCTAAACAAAAGTCTCAATGAGCAAGGCATAATCGTATGATATGATTTTGAGTAATTGGCCCACAAAGATCTCATTTTACGTACACTGGCGTACTTCTCTCTTCTAACGACAAACTTTGAGCTTTAACTGGTTTTAATATAGCCCAAAAGCCCACTGTAGAAAAGTCGAGTGTAGCAGATTACAGAATTTGATGTATGAAAAAAATATAAATCCATTTTGGTGAAACTAATCAACCAGAGTTGCTTTGCTAAAGCCCGTCCCTATGCTGGAAATTGCCCGAATTTCGGCCAATTTTGTTATTTTACCTAAAAGTGTATAAGATTCGAGCTTGAAATGTATGTCAAATGATAGAACTCGAAGAACCTAAATAGAATATATAACGTTGCATTCCGTTCCAAACATGGGTTGTCACTATGCTTTGGGTCAATTTTTTTTCATGAAGATTATAGCTTGAAATGTATGCCAAATGATATACAGGTAGTCCCCGACTTAGGACCGTTCGACTTACGACTATTCGCACTTACGGTCAATTTTTTTTTCAATTTTTTTCATAGAAAATGCTTAAAATAGTTTCGGGGAGTCCCTAAAATATGTATATGAGAAAAAATTTAAAAAAAAACAGTAGTAAATATGTACATGGATTCGATTTATTTCAGTACAAATAATACGTTTGTTTAAGTGAATAATTTTATATCATCCCAAAAATGGCTGGAACTAGTAGTACAGTATGTACGAAATATTTTTCTTTAGTTATTTTTTATGAAACTCGACTTACGACTTAATCGACTTACGACCGATGACTAGGAACCTATCTCGGTCGTAAGTCGGGGACTACCTGTAGCTCGAAGAGCCCAAACAGAAAATATAGGTTTGCCTTATCAAATCCTATCCCAAGCATCCATCCTTTAAGCCAATTTTTCTTAAATGGGTGGCAATCCATGTTTGATATAGGATTCGACAAAACAACCTTATTTATTCTATATGGGCTTTTCGAGTACTATCATTTAGCATACATTTAAAGCTGTAAAATTGATTGAAATTCGGGCAATTTTCGGCATCGGGACGGACAACCCTGGTTGCTTAACGCATCACTATTTTTCCTGTACATCCTATACTGTAATCTTATACGCTCAACTTTTCTACAGCGAGCTCTCTGTCTAATAGAACATGAACTGATTTGAAAGGCTCCTTATTGACTTAGTGTAATAATTTCAAAGAAAATTTTTTGTCTTTATCGATGTTGTTTAAAGAAATCCAACTACTTCTTCAATAACGTCTGATTACTAACAGAATCACTAAGGTATATTAGTCGCATCTCAAAACTTATGAAATTGAATAATTAGCAAAATTTGGTATTGCATTTTTTTGTACTGAATGTTTCATGTGAAAATATTCTTGATTACTCATTGACTGCAACATTTTCAATTTGTTTATTTGTTCAGTATATGCGAGTATGAAACGTTAAAACATTGCAACATCACGTATTTATAAAATGTTTACTTACGTATATAATGAAAAATTCTGATTCATTCTGTTAGCACAATATTGTTTCTGAGAATTTCGCATGTTTTACCAATTAAAAATTTAAACTTAATTATAAAACCTAATCATTGAATATAGCGACAAGTTTAATCTGGAGAAAGAACAAAAGTTGATTCTGGTTAGAACTTTTAAACCACAAAAATCGTGCGAATTCATACAGCTAACGCTTGGTTTAGCCAGATCGTTGACGTCAAGTCAACAACTTTTATTGTGCTGTTTTTATTGCTATCACTGATGCTACTGTTGTTATTGTTTTTGTTGTTGTTGACATTATTGTTACTAATTGTATGTGTTAACTTGGCGTTAAATGACTTTGTCATTTGGAAATAAAATAAAGCAATGCGTAGAAGACAAGTCGAGTTTGAGTTTGTTAAATTGAATTAAAACGACTTTTTTATGACTTTCAAGTTTTTAAATTATTGCTATTTATTTTGCTTTTTGTTTTAATTTTATTTAGCACTATATTTTGCAAATATTTTACCTTTACAATGATGCTTAAATATTTATAATGTTTTGAGAAACATAAGCACGTAGTCTTAACTTAGGGTGTCTTTCTTTTTCGAATTCATTTATTATTTACATATCCAAGGATTTGGTCAACTACTTAACTTTGGAAATTTATAAGTATGTGATGAAAAAAAAACTACAAATTATTTATGAGCTAAGAGTGTTTAAGAAAATATTACTTAGATGATTTTTTTTTTGTCAAAACTGCTGTTCAATATCTGCACTATTACTATTTATAGAAAATATCATATATAAAATGATTTGTAACGCTTTGGCGCAAAATATACTGAACCGATTTTAATAATTTCTTTTTTAAAACAACATATTTGTGCCATACAAGTTTATTGCATATTTATTTATTTTATTTCTTAAAGTTAAATATTCTTTTTTTAAGTTTTAAGATTAAGTTTTTAGAAAAACCAACCCTAATTGTATTGTTATTGTTGTTTTTTTTCTCTTTTGTACCGTTTGTATTTGGCTTCAAAGTTCAAAGGAAAAACTCTCTTGATTGCTTTTTTTGTTTCCTTTGGAAGAGAGAAGATAGAATGAGATGTTAAGACAGTAATTTCATGCCATTACCACTAGTTATCTTATATTTGTAATGAAACTCTCCATTTTCTTTGCAACAAATTATTGTGCGTCGAAAAATTTCGCAAGAATCTACTCAATTCACTTATTCTAGGTTTTGGGCTGAGTTCTATCCCATAGTTTTAAGTTAGTAGTGCCTTCGGGCCAAGTCCCTTAAAACAGGCTATGAATTAAGAATTACATTCAAAATATTCTACAACGTTTACATCTTCAAACAACAAATGGCTTTACAGAACTATTGCACCGCTCTGTACAAAAAAAGCAGATCTAGAATGATATTAACCATGATCTCTTATTATACCCTACACTGTCTGTCTGTCTGTCTGTCTGTCTGTCTGTCTGTCTGTCTGTCTGTCTGTCTGTCTGTCTGTCTGTCTGTCTATCTGTCTGTCTGTCTGTCTGTCTGTCTGTCTGTCTGCCTGTCTGTCTGCCTGTCTGTCTGTCTGTCTGTCTGTCTGTCTGTCTGTCTGTCTGTCTGTCTGTCTGTCTGTCTGTCTGTCTGTCTGTCTGTCTGTCTGTCTGTCTGTCTGTCTGTCTGTCTGTCTGTCTGTCTGTCTGTCTGTTGAAATCAAGTTTACGGGAGAACTAAGCAAGATAATTCAATGAAATTTGGCACACAGGTCACACCTTTTTGCAAGCTGCTAGCATATAAAAATGGGCGAAATCGGTTAATGCCCACGCCACGATTTTCATTAAAATTTTAGGGATGCTACCACTGAAAGTAGTTAACAATACAAGCCACGTGAATAGACTGAAAAACTGCTTTTAAGGGCGTGGCACAGCCTACAATATTTATAAATGTTATAAAAAGAGAACTAGCAAAGCAATCCTTATGAAATTTAATAAGGCGGATGTACTTGCTAAAAAGTGTCTTCTTGCAAAATTTTGGCACAACTGTGCCAGTGGGTGTGGCACCTCCCATATAAGCGAAATACGTTTAATGCTATAGATAGTGTGCTATGAGAGTAATCTTCATAAAATTTTGTGTAGAGGTGTCGGTTATTATAAGCTTCCGAATTAAATGAAACTTGACATGAGTGGGCGGGGCACCTCCCTTATTAAAATAAAGCTGTAAGTGCTATTTTAAGTGATCTATTGGAACAATTGATCTGAAATTTGATGTAAGTGGCGTACTGGGTATAAGGTATATATGAATCAAAAGCTGGCGAAATAGCAACAGTGGGCGTGGCACCTCCTATACAATTAAAATACCTTATGTGGCATAACTATCGAAATATATGAGCAATGATACAGAAATTTGGTGTAAGAGGTTTGTTTATTAAAATCTATTTCTGGATCAAAATCGGACTGGATTGCGTCAGTGGGTGTTTCACCGCCCTAAGGTTTAGGAATAATTGCGGTACATATCGCAAACGATACAAGCTATTGTGCTTAAGTTTGGTTTGTGCATGTCAATCACGAATGTCATTTATTGAAACAAAAGTGGGCGGAATTGGAGAAGTGGGCGTGACATATTTCGTGTTTTTCATTTCTATTCTATTTTTTTCAACATTTCCCACATTCTTTTGACATTTTTAGTTTTTTCCAACACTATTCAACATTTTTGAACCTTTTTACATTATTTTCGAGTTATTCAACCTCCTCAACATTTTTTTAACATTTATTTAAAAAGTACTTTTAATGTAGTGTAGGGTATGTGAGTTTCGGCCTGGCCGAAGATAAGGTGTTATCTTAGTTACGATTCGATGTCACTCAGAATTCGTAAATTTTGATCATTGCTGACCTTTAACGCTCATTTTCGCGATTTTTCGCCTTCCCGTGCATTTACCTTTTTCCCTCATTTTTTGCGCAATATCTCAAATTTTCGCCAAAGATCGCGTTTTTATTGCACTTTCGCATTTTTGTAAGCTTCTGGGCGTATACACGCATTTTCATAAGTTCTTAATGTAATTTTGCGAATGCGTATTTTTACGAAATTTCGCATGTTTTCGGGCGTTTCAGCGAAACTATCATTGAATCAGGTTTCAGGGTTTGTTATAATTACCCTTTATTACAAAATGAACGCGCTTACTATCTGTGCCAATGATGTTTTGAGATTTCCAAGGTCAATTTTAGAGCCATTCTCAAATTATCAAAAAGCTATTAACAGAAAACCATAAATCTTTTGTCAATATCAAACTTTGTCGTAAGGGCCTTCACATGACGTGCACGATGAATAGCGAGTGTCTTCAATTCTCTTCAAAACTTCCTCTGAATTTTCTGCTCTCGCAAACGTTTCCACGAAGACTTGGGACGGCCTTGTTTTCTGTAACCCTAAAGACATTGCACCTAACACAGATCAAAGATATACGTACCGAGTGCGCAATGTTCAATTGGAATAATTTAGCTACATAGTACATATATATATACATTAGGGTGGGTCAAATAAATCAAATGTTTTTTTTTTTTTTGAATCCGACACACGGAAACTAGTTCCTAGGTACCCCTAGGAAGTACTTACCAAATCTGAGCTTTTAACATTAACGGGAAGATTATGCTCATCATAGTTTTCCATTTTTAATTTTGTCTCATATAAAAATGGTCATATCTTATCACCAATAGATTGTTAAACCAGCTGCATTGTCAATATTTATAGGAAATTAAACGCTCTACAAAAATGATCTCAAACACTTTTTTCATTAATCTTACCATTTGAAAGATATTCAAGGTCAAATATATACTAGTGATATAAATAGTATAAGAATACTTCTTTAAAGATTATTGCAACAAGGGAATTTGAATTAAAGGCCGCGGAAGCTCCCATACAAGCAAATACTTAAAAACGCTATACTGAGCGAGTTATTTGAGATTATGCAACCGAATTTCACAAATGGTTGGAATAGTTCGAAAAATACCTAATTAGACTAATTTTGGCAATTGGGCGTGACAGTTCCTATACAAACAAAAACTTTAAAGTGATACACTAGAAAAAATAACCCAATCGGAAGTGATGGTTCGGACTATCGCCGTACAAAAATCAGTGGCATTTTCACTTTTATTAGGTGCCCAACTAAGTTCTCGCTGTTTGGCAATAGATAACGCTAGCGGTAAGAGCTGGTCGATTTGGTTCATATCGTAACTTTATGATTCTAGCCTAAGCATATGGTAATTAAACAGATTTGACACTTTCAAGATTTTGTGTTTTCATAGTCTATTTGTGGTTGCTCGAAAATGACTGATTTTGTGCCAAATAATCGTCATTTGCGGGAGGTGTTGATTTTCTTCTTTCAATCGAAGAAAACGGCGGCTGACGCGCATCGAGACCACCAAAATGTTTACGGAGAGTGTGTTCTGAGCGAAACAAAGTGCCGAGATTGGTTTCGTCGCTTTAAAGACCATGATTTCGACATCGACAATCGACCACGTGAAGTAAGGCCAAAAATCTTTAATGATACGGAATTGGAGACATTGCTCGATGAGGATGAGACATTCGGCCCAAATGTAAAAAAGCTCGCTTCAGTATTGGGAGTTACCCGACAAGCCATTTCCAAGCGTTTGCATGCGTTGGGGATGTTTCAAAAGCAAGAAACTTGGGTTCCTTATAATTTGAAGGCGCGATAAAGTAATCCTATTGCATGACAACGCTAGGCCTCACGTTGCTAAGTCAGTGAAAACATACTTGAAAACTCTCAAACGGGAATTCCTACCCCACCCGCCGTATTCCCCAGATATTGCCCCGTCAGACTACTTCTTGTTCCGTTCAATGGCACATGGTCTGACTGATCAGCAGTTCAACTCCTATGAAGACCTCAAAAAATGGTTTGATTCGTGGATAGCCTCAAGAGACGAACACTTCTACCGTGATGGCATTCGAGCTCTACCAGAACGATGGGGAAAATTGGTATCTAGCAATGGCAACACTTTGATTGATTCATCTGTAACTTTTTTTTGACAGTAAAGTTGCAGTTTCTAACAAAAAACAGCGAGAACTTAGTTGCACACCTAATACGCGCACTTTTACACTTAATGCAGTACGGATTTTATTTTTGAAAGAAGTTTTTGACATTAGTAACATGTAAAAATCAACATTGTTTAAGCTTCTGCAACGAGAATATCTCTGTCTACTGGACTATCCACTCAAAAAGTTTTTTTATATCACCCGATATCTGTATGGTTTTTATTCTGCATCACCTCTCGGGTTGATTTATTCAAGAAAAACCCAAGAAAGATAAAATTATAAAACTTCTGATTAATGAAGTAGCTAAATAAAGTTTACTTAGCTGTTTTGTTATCATGTCTTTATTCTTATCTCCTGCAAACTACTGACCAATAATGTTTTTATTTCACCAGAAACACATCATAACATTTCTTATCATCACAAATCTATTCAACATTTTTAATATTAAATTATTGTGAATAATTCAAAGAAAATATTTAAAATTCCGCGAATAAAAAGTTAATAATTTCTTATCCTCAGATTATGACTTATTACTCTGTGCCAGAATGTTATCCAATTTATATCACACAAGTTTCTCAATTCAATATACCGCACCTACTCAACCTATCACTGAATTTCTTTAATTAAATTTTTTTGTTTTTGTTTGCTGCTTTGTTGTCGTCACATGAATTTTCACTTCACATGTTTTTATATTTGACGAAAACGTGATTTTCAAAATGCGTTATCGCACGTGCATTCATTACTTTCAGAAAAAATTGCAAATAAAATAGCAGTCTGCTTTGTGAATTTGCATAAAACGCAATTGAGTTTTATCAACAGCTTTGAGATTTCTTGGAAAAATCTTGGTGCTTTATGATACTTGCTAAACATCGCAGGCCAGTTCTATGTTCACTTCCCATTTGATAGCCTGTTTTAGTTTTTGAAATAATAATTTTATCATTATTTCCTTATACATAATGTAATTTGATGCTCTTCGGATTTATTAGGCAATACTGCTGCAGCAGCTTATCATGAGCTCCATAGAGTTCTTTGTACCTTGTTTTTTTGGGAGGTTTGATCTCAAATACCTAATGATGTGCGGCAATTTATAGCAGCCTGTCACAAATGTGCAAAGACTTTAATTTCTTTTATCATGAAATTTTTCACATATCCCTTAAAATTAATTAAATTATGGTTTTTACCAACGCTTTTGCGTCATATTACCGACTGTCCGTGATTTTACTGATAACTTTAATCGGTTTTTTTTTTTTGCTTTTTGTGAACAGTTGGGGTGTTTTATGAAGCTTTTTCGTTCTTGCACATACATACAATAAATTGCACCCTACATTCACGCACTATATTATTTGCATAATGATTGCAAAGCCGCATATCTTTGTAAAATATGTGTATACAATCATTCACATGTATATGCAAGCATGCAAACATGTCCAGTCATGCACAGCAACCACCATCTATCTATTTGATTCATAAGGTTAAAGGAGGTTCATTTTGTATTTAATAAAGAGGGTTGCTAAAAAGGGCATTGATCGCTTGCCTCATAATCTAGAGCAGCGATGGGCAGATAGAGACATTTTTCGCCCTCATGGCCCGAACCATTATTCGACGCACAAGCAACCAAAAAACAATTCGCAGAATTTCAACGCTATCGACGCACAGCGTTGACTTGACCCCAAATGAAAACAAAAACAAAACACACAGGCATTAGCGAGGGCGCTGCATTGTGTCTCGACGAATGTAGCAACTGAAAAAATAACATGAAAAAAATATTTAGCATGAGCACTTGAAGAAATTATTTTCTTCGAATTTTAAGATCAAAAACGTTTAGGTTTTATTTTGGAGTTGTAGTTTTGATTTTTAGACTCGATTCAGTGATTTTAATGAAATTAAGGAACTTATAAAAATATATATTTAAGTACAAAAGATATAGATATTGAAGAACCAAATCCAAGATTTCACTTAAAGCTGTTTGACCCTCAATCTGACTTTCAATTAACTATTGGCGCTGAAAGACTCTGGTGTTTCATTTTGGAAAGAAGTTTCTTATGAGAAGTACCCAATTCTAAAAGCGTCTATGCCTGAATTAGAATCAAGCTTTGCGAGTACGTATGTTTGCGAGGCTGCATTTTCACATCTCCACCATATAAAAAATGAATATAGAAATAAGCTTACTAATTTCAACCTTTTAGACTTGCTGCGAATCGCTCTGTCTTATCGAACAATTGATTTTGAAAAATTTTAAATGAGTAAAAATATGTAGGAAGAAGAAGGTTGAAAATAAAAATTTGTTTTTTTTTGTGCTGTTGGCGAGTTCGGAAATGATATCAAAAAAAAAATTTAAAATTAGTTTGTTGTTGCTTGATGTTGTTGTTGCGCCCGTTTACTAGATTTCCATGCTGCGATTTATTCGCTAAGTTGCTAAGTTTCCTACTCGCTATTTGTACGTGTACTCGTTGTTGTTCTTCCTATTTTTTTTTTTATTTCAAATTGTTTCTTTTTGCTAGCTCATACGCCTTTTTGGATCAATCTGGCTCAGAAGGTTGAAAAGGTAAAAAGGGGCATACTAAGTCAGAAAAAGAGTATTTATATTTCTTCCAAAAATTTGGTATAACTTTAGAATTAAACATCAAGCAAATCGAGATAATCATGAAAATGACATAAATTGGTCTTACTCGACAACTAAATATTGCAGTAGACATTTTGGCGCTATGCGAATATACTGCATTGGTGCTACACCAAGGTACAGCCTTGTTTTGAATTTCCTTTCACCTGTTTCTATTTAAGGTTGCAGTGCCGTGCGTACATCTCATTTATGAATTTTTCACATGTTGAGAATTTTAATTGAGCAAATGAGTCGCTTGCAATAGACTACTTGTGTCCATGAAAGGTGTAAAAATTTCATGTGACTATGACTACATTTGCATGAAAAAGTTCTCACTTCGTTTTTGTATGATTTGCCAAGGCATTGAGTCAACATGATAATTACTTTTTGTTGTTTTTTATGTTGAATTTTATTATTTAATAATTAATAGACTTAGCTGTACTTACGTGAAAAGTTGAAAAGCAATTGCTCATCTTCATTTGTTTTAACGCCTTCAAATAAAGGAATGCTATTTAGGCGTCACACACGGTCAGATTTCTATGACACCTAATAACTTTAACACCACAAAAATGCACGATCGCATAAAGCCATCATCGGCTAAGCTCCTTCTTGTTCCCAAAGTTAAGATTACTAGTTTGATAAGGATGCTTTGAGTCAGAATCAGGCGCTAGCGTAGTTGCAATGCAAGCAGTGAGCCCTACTTTGAAGAAGACAAAACAAATTTCGATAAATTTATAACTTTGTTTTAAAGTTTCTGGATACTTTTTATACAGAATTTTTTTCTTGTTTTGAGCTATCAGTTACGTTCCTTCTATCAATTAAAAAAGTATTAAAATAAAACAAACTTATTACCTTAAGCCATATATGGGCATACAAATCCTGTGCATAGCGCGTATAAAAAACCACAGCGGCAAATATGTTTGTAGCAGTGAACATATCAGTTTGTTTGTTGTTATTGTTATTTTTCTTATAAAAAACGACGTGCTTATTGTAATGAGCTACAAGTGACTCATTGTTCGTATTTTACCCATCGCTGCTTTTAGTGTTCTTCATATATTTTGTAATGGGCTTTAAGTCTTTTTTTCAGACATTGTATTTTTATGGAGTTCTGAGGTTTAATATTTCTATATACATATGTAGATAGTGAAATAAGTCTTGATGCTTTATTTTGAGATTTTGACAAAACATTTGTTTAACCTTCAAGCGGTCGCGCGGTCATTTGTAACGGCAGCGGTCGCGCGTAACCTAAAAGACCTATTGGATATATCAGAGAAATAAGACACTAATTAATTAATATGTTTTGTGTTTTTATGATTAGGAACATTATTCATTGTCTAGGACATTAATTTGTCGAAAAAAAAACTTAACTTTAGGTAAAAACTAAGTTATAAAATGAAAAAAAAAGAGCTCTACTTCTCTTTGGACTAGAATCCCAGTGTATTGAATTCGGTCGAATCGACGTCGCGCGACCGTTAAGGTTAACTAGTAAAGGTGTTATCTTCGGCCAGGCCGAAACTCACATACCCTACACTGCATTGAAAGTACTTTTTAAATAGATGTTAAAAAAATGTTGAAGAGGTTGAATAAGTCGAAAATAATGTAAAAAGGTTCAAAAATGTTAAAAAGTGTTGGAAAAAACTGAAAATGTCAAAAGAATATGGGAAATATTGAAAAAAATAGAATAGAAATGAAAAACACGAAATATTTCACGCCCACTTCTACAATTCCGCCCACTTTTGTTTCAATAAATGATATTCGTGATTGACATGAACAATCCAAATTTTAGCACAATAGCTTGTACAGTTTGCGATATGTGACGTAATTATTCCTAAAATTTAGGACGGTGACACGCCCACTGGTACAATCCAGTCAAATTTTGATCCAAAAATAGCCTTCCATAAACAAACCTCTTACACATAATTTCAGTATGATTGCTCATATATTTCGATAGTTATGCCACTTAAGGTATTTAATTGTATGAGAGGTGCCACGCCCACTGTTGCTATTTCAAAAGCTTTTGATTCATATGTACCTAATACCCAGTAAACCATTTACATCAAATTTCAGATCAATTGCACCAATAGTTCACTTTAAATAACACTTACAACTTTATGTTAATGAGGGAGGTGCCGCGCCCACTGATGCAATCTTTTCAAGTTTCATTAAATTTCAAAGCTCATAGTAACCGGCACCTCTACACAAAATTTTATGAAGATTACTCTCATAGCACACTATCTATAGCATTAAAAGTATTTTGCTTATATGGGAGGTGCCACACCCACTGGTACTATTGTACCAAAATTTTGCAAGAAGACACCTTTTAGCCAGTATATCTGCCATATTAAATTTAATAGCGATTGTGTTGTTAGTTCTCTTTTTATAACGTTTATAAATATTGTAGGCTGTGCCACGCCCTTCAACAAATTTTCCAGAATATTGAATAAACTTGTATCGATGACTACTTTCAGTGGTATCATCCCTAAAACTTTCATTTCATTCCAAAAAATGTATTCAAGTTCTTATTAAGTTCTGTATATACAACTTAAAGTTGCTAAATTATATTTTAAGTTATTACTCATTATTTATTTTAATCTAGTCTGTAAGGAAACTTGTTCCATTTGACTTAAATAAATGAAATGAAATGAAATTAAAACTTTTATGAAAATCGTATGTGCCAATTTGAAGTTATACGAAATCCAAATTTTCAATTGCTAAAAAGTGACACGCCCACTTTTACCATTCCGCCCACTTTATGCGCAATTCAAGATTTATCAGATCTATATTCGTGTACTAAATTTCATCACAATATCTTGCACGGTTTACGAGCTATGGCGTTATAAAAGTTAAAATTTAGGGCTGCGCCACGCCCCTTTAAGAGCCTAGCCTCATCTTAATTTTGTTCTCATCTTCACCAAATCACCAAGTTTCATCAAGATCGCAGCAACTTTTTACAAAATATGTCATGGGTATATTTACATAGAGTATGGGCAGAAGGCGTGGCCGTGAACCGATTTCGCCCATTTTTATATGCTAGCAGCTTGCAAGAAGATGTGAGCTGTGTGCCAAATTTCATTGAATTAACTTGTTTAGTTTTTGCGTAAACCTGATTTCAACAGACAGACACACAGACAGACAGACAGACAGACAGACAGACAGACAGACAGACAGACAGACAGACGGACATAGCTATATCGACTAAGGTGGTGACGCTGATCAAGAATATATATACTTTTCCATACCTGCCACGCCCCCTTCTATGCGTTACAAACGGAATGACAAAGTGAATATACCCTCTGTGTAGGGTATAAAAACAACTTGATATTAAAATTTTATGTATTAAATCACAATTCAAAGCAGCTGCGATTTCGATGTAACCCTTTTACCAATTTATAAAAAAATGATAAGATTTGATCAGTTGGAAATTCCGCAAATATTCTCCTTAACTCATTTTTTACACCGGTTCAAATTAAACTGTTCAATTCTGAAAATTCAAAAAAATATAGTCAAGAAAGTTAAGGTTGAGAAAACTTTTAAGTGGTCTTTATTTTCCAACTCTACAACAGCCAGCACTTACATAGACTATTTGAGTATCCATTAGAAAACATAGGTAAAATGTTTGAAAAATGGGTTTTTTTATGTAAATATATATGTATCTTGGTTTCTATTGGCCGAACAAAAATTCATCTTGGGCAATTATTATTCTCGTATTTAGGCTCAATTAAAAAAAAAAAAAGAATTTTGCTTTTAATATCTACATAGCTTCCAGTTGGTCGGATTGATGTTAATTAAACTTTTATGCATTTTACAATAAAAAGTATCTAATAATTTTTTCGTGTCACCTATCGTTTACATAATATATGGTTGAAAATGGTCAAATAGTGCAAGACACATAGCTGTAAACTCTGAATTTAAGATAAATTCGACGGAACGTATTTTTCAAATCAAAGGAGTCACACCGCTTACTATTGTAAAAAATAAATTACATTATGCACTGCTGCTCCTCGCAACATTTCCAACAAAAAACTGCTGTGTTATGGCAGTTAAAAAGGAATGGAACCGTTTTGTAACTGCCTATTTATTAGTGCTTCACCGAGAACCAATAAATATCGTTATCGGGACCGAGAACGATAACGAGACGATATCAAAAAAATTGTTTCTCGTACGACCGAGGATGAGAACGAGAAGGGTGTGGCCGATATCTCGCTCTCCCTCTGTAATGTTTATCGTATAATAGGCACTAAATTATCGCCGAGAACGAAATTCAGCCAGAACCTCCATAGTACAAAAACACTTAAAACGCAATATCTTGGCACCTATGGTAGCAGGCGTTTTTAAATTCGGCGCTAGGATGTATATTGTTAAGTACCTCACGAAATCTGAACGAGATTAGAAAAGCGGGCGTGGCACCTTTATAAAAAAAAATTACTTAAAAAGCCATATCTTGGCATCTATCGCAGCTATAGTTGTGAAGCCTGATACGTAAATGAAAATTGTTTGTGCTAAGCAACACGCTATATAGAATAAATAAACAGGGTTGTCTAATGGATCATAGCTGCTCCCTTTCAACAAAAACCCTTACGTTGCTATTCTTGGAACTTATGCCAAGTAATGAAATTTCGTAGATGGACGTGACCGAGTATTATTGGCAATAACGATACGAGAACGAGACGATAACGATACAGCCTAAAAAATTTCTCGTACGAGACGATACGCTTGGCGCCCTTACGAGGACGATACGATAATTTTTGAACTATCGTATCGTTCTCGTAACGGTGAAGCACTACTATTTATATATATGTACATGTAGATAAGGTTGATAATGGTCACATGTAAACTCTGAGCATGAGATCAATTCAATTTAAGTTGTAGATTTTAACAAAGAAGGTCGTTTTCATTTTGTATGTATATACTACAATTATTTCTATGTCTGAAGAAAGAATTGTTTTTAGTTATCTACATACTTGAGGAACAACTCTGTTTTGATTTGGTTGCACTCATTACAACTTAACTTCTTTTTCTATATTATGGTGAAAAACTGAAAAACATTACAAAAATGTTAACAATAACTAAAATCACGAAATATACCAAAACTTGGTTAAATCTTAAAGTGGAAAAAATTTTTACAAATTGTTGTATATTTTGCTCTACTGCAACTTTCAATGAAACAAATTTTTAATTTAAGTCTTATTTTTTGCGAAAATTAACAAAATCTCGTCCAGATCTTATCATGCATAAGAATTTTGGGTATGCACAGTGACGGATTTAGGCTTGCTGCCGCCCTAGGCCCCGTTCGATGTGCCGCCCTTTTTAAAAAATTAATTTCATTAATTTTGATCCAGTATTTTTATTTAAAAATATCTTTATTTATGGAAATATAATTTTTTTAAATAACTAACAAACATTACAAATAAATAAGTTTTAAATATTTTTTTTAATATTAATCAATTTGAAAATTTCTTTTTCCTGGCTTTGGTCCGCGTAAAAACGTCGATTATGTCGTCATAACTTATTCCTTAGACTAGTTGAACTTCAATGGACAGTAATGCAAGAGCATTAAGTCTATCTTGGCCCATGCTTGCACGCAAATAGGTTTTTACACTTTTTAGAGTAGAAAAAGATCTTTCTCCTGAAAGATTCGTAGTCGGAATACTCAAAAAAATACGGAAAGCAATGTCCACATTAGGATAAACGTCTCGAAGACTCCGTGAATGCAATACATTGCATATTTTTTGTGCCGAGAGTACATCTTCTGTATTTGCTAAGGAATCTTCGAGTTGACAATGTAAATAAATACATTCAATGCCTAACGTCTCTTCCAAATCGTCAGGATACTTGCTGACTAGTTGATTCGTCAGGTTTTTCAATTCATTTGTATCTATTTCAAATAAATTATCAAAAAAATTGAAATTTGTGTAGAGCTTTTCATATGCACTTTTACGCCCGGCCAATTGCACACTCAGAGTGTCTAGAATAGGGTGATAAACATTAGTCCGAAAATTTTCTTGTCCAGAAACAGGTGTTCTTTTATTTACCCGTGACTCATCTGGCTGAATTGTTCTGGTTTTTTTGCGACGAGAATCATAACGATAACAATTTTTGTTTATCCCATAAGTTGAACGTTCATTGACCTTTTTTTTCACTTCTTTTTCGTTGGTTATATTCTTATTTTGTCACATTTTTATTTGCATTCTATGCACTAACTTCTTTGTTCTTCATGCAGTTCTCCTTATCGCTGAATAGTACAAACTTTAATTAAAATGTTTTGTAAAGATGACCTCGTTTACAGCAATTTATTGTATTTACGTTCTGACAATTTCATTGATTTCGTTTGTAAACATTCAAAAGTTTTTTGATAAGTTTCCATCGTCGATTTTTAATTGTTTTATCCATTGAATTATGTCGGGTGTTCCATTTGATTTTCCCACTATGGAGGAATATCAAAAGCTTTATAATTTCAGAGAGCTAGAAAAATAAACATTTATAATACCTTACCAAAAAAATTTATAAATTTTTATTTTCAAAACTCAAAATTATTTTCAAATTTTTAAAATGCTACCTTCTTTTTTCAAACTTTCAACAACTGAGCACATATGATTACTCGTAAGTATTAAAATGACATTCAAATCTGGTTGGGCAGACAGTTGACAATGAGAGCAATGATTTGTCATTGTGATTTCAATGGTTGTACAACGCCATCCTTGTTATATAACAAAGAAGGCTTTGATTGTCAACAAATTGCAACTAATTTCGAGAGCATGACTAATTTTGTATGTGCACATCCCATTTTGTGCACTTTGCGTATAATAAACCCATATATTTGGCATAAAACTTCCATACACTCGTAACGCGCATAAAAAAAGATCATCAAACTCATAATTCAAACGCACTCATAATTTGATATTTCCTCAATTAGTTGACACAATCAATGCTTGCGGCGATTATGCTCATGCACAAGTGGATGTAATAAAAAATTCACTCTAAGTACGGGCGGGTGCTTCTTTGTTGTGGTGATAGTTCCTCTATGTTAGATTTTCGTCAAAACCAGACGCATTGACTGATCACCACGATGACAAAGTTGATGGTCAACCTCACATAAAGCTGTGCAAATACTTTTAAGCAGACAACAAGTCTGGGCTTGCATGTTCATGGAATTTTTAATACATCAAAAATATTTGCGGTCAGTGATGGTCGTTTCCTATCTGATAGTCATGCACACATTAACACTCATCTGTGTCTTCGTAACTTCCCAATACAGCTGCCCAGCAGGCAATTGAGCAAGGCCTTCCCCAGAGAAGGCCTGCTAGCACTGCTCCGATTGTAAGAGGCCTTCTCAAAACTAAATTTTCATGTAAATAACAAAAAAAATTTTTTTTTTCTATGATTTTTGTTTTTATTTACAATCTGTCAATATTAACAATAAGTAAATTTTGTAAGTAGTGAATTTTTAATTAGCAGAATAGTTACACTCATGAAATGCTATTATGTACTGCTATAAGGCCTTCCCATAGCAGCAGTGCTATAAGGCCTTCCCACAGCAGCAGTGCTATAAGGCCTCATAATAGAAGGCAAAAAAGAAGGACTTCATGTATTTTTTTATTTCATGTATTGCAATGTTTTATGATTCGACATTACTTTTTTGTCATTGCATTGTACTTATTCGACATCAAAAGTTGATACATGGTTAGCAGTAAGGAACGGTGTGCATGTTGCTAGGTTGGTCTTCTGTTTCATGTTATGCTAAAGTGGTAGAGTGTTGTGTATTCAATGTGAAATTATAAATTAAGAAATCGTCACAAAAAATAAACATTAAAAATATGAACATAAGGGAGGTTGACGCAGATAAAAAAAAAACATTTAATTAAGAGTCTCACGACGTATTAAGATTTAATTTTTTCAAAGTACTTCTATGACCCCTTCTACGGTAAGCGCTCTTAGAAGGGCTCTTGACGCAAGCGATGTAGGAAGACATGCTCGAAGAGTACTTCTATCAGGCCTGCTTAATGAGGCCTGTTTTATAGGGACGTTTCATATAAAAAAGAAAGTAAGTTTGAAAGGAGGTGGTAAGGCCTTAATCTTACCAGGTAAGGCCTGCTAGAAGGCCTGCAAGCTCCTGCCCTTGCCTACTGGGTGGTAAAGCAGGCTAAAAATATTGGAAAACTTTAATTAAAGCCTTAGCTTTTAGTTTTCGTCAAAAAAAAAGAGGCGTGTAATCCAATGAATTAAATTGAAAACAATTATTAGTCATACCAGGAAATCAGACTAGGTAGGTACCGAAAATTTCTCGACACACGAATTTTCATATGAAAATTTACTGTTTTAGCTTTTCTAGTGAATCTAAAAATATTACCATTGAGGCATTTTTAATGCTTCTGGATTTTCATAATCGATAATATTTATTTTAATAAAAAAAGTTTCTATGGACGAAAAACTATTTGCTTATAAAAATCGTTATTTATTAAACTTGTCAAAACTTTTAACATTTCCGCTTTGCTGATAAGTTTCAATTGCACTTTTATATAATAACAATTTTTGAGTGGTGATATGGTCTACAATGTAAAGAACCATATGTCAAGACCCGTTTAGCAAAGGGGTTATGTAGTTAGTATGGGTAAAATAAAAATTTTATATTTGTTAACATGCCCCATATTTAAATAATATTTTCGAATCAGTAATGGAAGTATGTATGTATATAGGCCGAGAGCCCGCGCTGTAGAAAAGTCGAGTGTAAAAGATTGCAGCATAAAATGTACAGAAATGATAGTAATGCATTTAGGTGAAAATAACCAACCAACCATTGACAAAGTCCGTCCCGATGGTCGAAAAAACCCGACTTTTGGCCGATTTTACATAAGATTACAGCTTGAAATGTGTGTATGTCAAATGATAGAGATCGAAGAGCCTAAATATAATAAGTATATACGGTTGTCTTGTTGAACCCCGTCCCAAACCTGTTGGTTGTCGTCAGCTGTTTTTTGGGCCAACATTTTTTATAAAAATGTCTATGGCTTAAGATTCCAGCTTAAAATGTCTTTCAAATGATAGACCTTGATAAGCCTTAGTATAATATATAGGGATACCTTATCGAATCCCGTCCCACGCATGGGTTGCCACCTGTTCGTGGGTGAACTTTTTTTTACAAAAAAGTTTATAGTCTATGATTCCATCTGGAAATGTTTGTCAAATGTTAGACTCTGATGATTCGAAACATAATGTCTTGCCGTATTCCGTCCCGAATCGTGGTTGCCATTTGTTTTTTGAGCAAACTTTTTTTTAGAAAGAAGTGGGTGGTATAAGATCTCAGCTTAAAATGTGTGTCAAATGATAGACCTTGGTGAGTCTAGATATAATGTATAGAATTGCCTTGTGGAGTCCCGTCCTAAAAAAGGGTTGGCACCTGCTTTTAGGCCATTTTTTTTTATTAAAAACGTGTATGGTGTAATATTCTAGCTTAAAATGTGTTACAAATGATATACCTTGATAAGCCTTATTTAAATATGTAACCCATGTTCCAAACATGGGTTGCCATTTATTTTTGAAGCCAACTTTTTTTAGGAAAAAGTGTATGGTATAAGATTCTAACTTGAAGTATGTGCCAAGTGATAGAGCTTGATAAGCTCTAATTTATATATAGAGTTGCTTTCTCGAATACCGTCCCAAACAAGGGTTGTCATCTGTTTTTTGGGCCAACTTTGTTTGTTTGTTTGAAATTTATGTGAAATGATACACCTTGATGAAGCTAAGTAGAATGCATATGGTGTTGACTTGTCGAATCCTGTCTCAAACATGGATTTCCACCTGTTTTTTGGGCCAACTTGTTTTAGAAATAAATAAAGGGTAATCGGGGTACCGTAGTTATGAATTTTGTCCTTATTATTCAATAAGTTAAAGTAGTAAAAAAAAAATTTGAAAAAATAGCTTAAAAAATAGTTGCATGAGCGGTGACTTGAACTAGTGACCCCCAGTTTCATATGCTAACTTGCTACCCACTGTACTACGCTGTTGCTTGATAGCATGTAAACTTTTTTTAGCATAAAACAACTAGGGGAAAACTTTAATCCCAATTTTCTCGCTTTTCCTTAAGAAGTGGGAAAAACGGCTAAAAAGGACTTTCTTATTTCAGGTGAACTACCATCTGAAAAAACTTGAACCAAATGGGCGGCAGGATGGTAGTCTCCTTGTAAGTAGGGAGCTCTGGGAATCATTGCCCAAACCCAACTATTTTTGGAAAATTTGGCAAATAACTGTGTAAACCAAAAGTGGAATTGTCTAATGCTACGAAAAAGGGGTGTCGACAGGGACACTCGTTGCTATACTAACACTACTCCACAAATTTTGACAAGAAAATCTAATTAAAAATTTTAATAAATAAAATACATTTTGAATTTGAAAAGTATTGAAAGTGAAGAAGTGCATTTTGAAGTTGAAAAGTATTTAAAATTACTCCTTTTTACTTTAAATTAAACACTTTGTCATTTTGATTCATACATGAAATCACTTTAAATCAATGTGGACTTTTGTTGAATCCAAATCAAAAATGTTTCTCTTCAATAAATCATAAGCGTTTAAAATTTTCTGAGTGTATAATTGATAGCAACTCTTATCAAAAATTTAATTTAATAAGCCCAGTGTACGTATTTGTTTTAAATTGAGTGTAAAGGGCGTAATACAATTGAAGTTATCCAATCATATAATAAGTTTTGCTCAAAAGCAAAGCCGTCATAATCCCAGTTTTTTCTTCTAAATAGAGAAATCTAGCTGTGTACGCAAAGCTACGGTCTGTGCTTTTTAGCGTATACAATTCCTATCAAACATAATGATAAATTTTAATGTTAAAATTACTGTCATACACGCTATCACGTGACGCCCAATGTTGAAAATACAAAAAATCTTTAAAAATTTTAAGCACGTAATGCTGCATGTACCAAGCTTATTTTTGCGCTAATTTCGAAACGGTAGCGTTGGGTTTTTTGTTTGTTTATGACCATTTACCAATAAATTCCACACAAACCAATTGACCGAAGTTATTTCAGATTTTTTTTTCATGTTTAAGATGATCCCAATTTAATTTGTTTCGTAAATGTGTAGCCAAATCTTATAGAGTTTACATGAAATTTGCTCATTGTTTCCTGTGGCTTCTTTCATTTTCGAATGAGATAAATACTTTTTTTGTTTTCATTTCCTTAAAAATCTTCAAAGTTTGTTTACATAAAAGAAACGTTTTAATTTTTTGCTACCGTATTTTCTTCATTGCATTAGCAACTGGATACGACGGACATTTGATTCTTGGTTGGTCGAATTTTTAAGGTTCCTTTTACAAAAGTCTGCGGTATGCGTACGAATGTGCAACGCTTTACTTGCATGCGAGCGAGTACGTGATGATGGATTATTTATGTAAATTTTGCCATTAAATTACGTGGCAAGCTTTGTTGCACTCCCACAACAAGTATCTATCCAAACAATAATCTAGAAAGTGTTTTGAATTTGTAATGCAATTTTTAAAAACTTTATAGATCAAAGTCTGTTTTTTTTGTAACCATAAAGTGAAAAGTTTATTTTGATAATTTTTGTTGAAACTTTTAAATTTTATCAGCTACTCCACACAAAAACAATGTTTGTTATTTTTCATAATTTTCTTTAGCAAAAAATTTAATTATGCTGCTCACGTTTCATCTTCCTGTGGTTATTTTGAGGAATTATAACCATCTGCTGGAATTTAAATCAAATTATGTAGTTTTTATATTAAATAGACCTACACAATTGCTTTCAGCTGAGGGTTAGTATCAGGCAACCAACCATAGTTTGATAGATTATTAAGATTGGAATAAAATAAAAAAGTCAAAACTTATACGAGTAGAAGGTGTAACTCGACTTACATATATTTGTACCCATACGATCCCACTTAATTTTGATTCGTTTGGTAGTTATACAAACACTACAATTGCTGATCTCATTTCCCTAATATGACATGAAAAAAACTTAGACTTGAATATAAGGCGCCACGCCTTCTATTGCAGTGAAAGCTTAGAGTAACTAATATCAAATTTCATTATGATTACTCTTACTATGTGTGTTGTTCAGCTAATATTTCTTGCATTTTTTTTTTACATTTATGGGAGCTGCCACACCTATTAGCGTTAATCCACACAGGTTTGGCCTAAAAAAAGTTTATAATAACAGTACCGTTGAGCAATACTTCATAAAAATTATTGCAGTATTTCACTAAAAGATTCATTAATTTTTTTCATTCCAATTTTCACTATGAGTGCTCATGTATGTTTTGTGAGTTGTCACTAATAGTACATTTAATGTTGTGTTTTTAATTTTAATGCATATATTGGAGCCACGCCCATTCGCTTTAAACCCATTAAAAGTTTTCCAGAGCCGTTTGACAATTCTGTGAAAAATTAAACAAGCAATGGTTTTTACGGCAAAAAACGTTTTATTTCTCAACATAGTCTCCTTTTAGCTCAATACATTTCGTCCAACTTTTCTCCAATTTTTTGATCCCATCCGAATAATTACGTTTTCGTCCTCAAAATAGGCCTCTCTGGTGGTGTATCTCTTTCCGCCGAGCCATTTCTTCAGGTTTGGAAGCAGAAAGTGAATGAGGAAGAAATGCTGGATGAGGAAGGAATTTGTACTTCAATTCGCGCGCATTGTCTTGATGGAAGAGCACTTTTTTCCTCGCGAAATGGGGACGTTTCTCTTTCAAAGCGTCGTTTAAACGGTCCAATTCGGCTGCGTAGTATTCGCCATTGATCGTTCTTTTCGGTGGAAGTTAATCGATGTACTTAGATTATATCGCGTTTATCCCAAAATTCTGTCGCCATAACTTTTCCGGCCAATAGCACTGTGTTCGCCTACTTCGTCGGTCGGTAAGTCCACTGTTTCGACTGTTCAAATTCAAATTGTAGTCGTATTTTTTTTTTTTTTTGCTATAATTTAAAACTAAAATGGCACATGTTTATTGAAGATTTTTCATAGGAAAGTCATAATTCAGCGAAGTTTTGAATAATACAGCTAGTAAGAGCAACATCTTAAGAATCATGTATAAATTAAACAAAAAAAGATGAAAAAATGGTGAGTGGGACGTATTTGTTGGTCATGTTAGAACTGGAGCCAGTGATCATTTGGAGGACATTGTTGCATGCAAAAATTGCTACAATATCTATAAATATAGCACAAAAAATTTCAAAATTAGTACGACACAAGTCTTACGCAATTTTGAAATTACGAAAGACAACAAGTCACTCGGTGTCAAATTTTATAAATTACGATTGCTTCATCTCTTAAAACATTTTATTTGCGAGTGCAGCACGCACTTGGTGTTTCGTTTTGTTTTGATTTGATTTGTGGTTTTCGAGCACAAGTGCTTGATGGACTCGCAATCGGGGCGAGTGGCTTAATTGTCGTTTGAAGTGCACTCGTGCAGATCTCTAGTGCATATTCATCCACTTTTAGTTCAGAGATGTCTTATAACAGTATATATAGTATTGAATTGCATAATAATTGCCTAAATAGATGAGTTAAAATAACGTTTATATTCTTTGCGTATATAGAATGTTCCGCGCCCACTATTTCAATCCTATTGAGCTGTGTATAATATGAAAGCCTGTAGCTATTAAGATTCCGCAAAAATTTTACTATGGTCTCTTACATGGTATACTAAATATAGATTTAACCTTCTTTTTTTATTTAAGAGGCTTCAGACTCATTGGTGGATTTTCGATTACTTTCAGATATACATACCTTACGCGCAGCCTACATCCCAAACCTTCGAAAACTAAAGTGACAGTTAATATAATTAAAATATATAAATTTCCAATGAGATTTTTCTAAATATGTATTGCTATAAGAGCTGTAAATTGACCAGATTTAAAAAACTAATTAAATATACCGGATTTGAGATATATTTGACTGCAGAATAGCTGTCATGTTCGCTGAACTGGCAAAATCTGGTTTAAAGTATTGACCTATTGAAAAACCTACTACCTATTTGGAATGTGTTAACTTTTCATTGGAAATGACTAATTTCTGATAAGACCAATCTACACAACTACCTCAACTAAAAAGATTTTCTTTTATTTGTCAGATATTGCAACAATATGCAACATCTTGCACAATTACTCATGTTTTATCTAACATACATAAGTTTTCATGGAATTCGTTTCTGGATTTTTCGTTTCCAATTTAACGCTGCATGGGTCGAACCATTAACACTTCAGTCACTCAGTGCTGGATATATTTTGGAAATGCTTCTGTTTATTGTTTAATTTTATGCTAAAAATAAACAAAGCGTTGCTGTTTTACGTTTTTGCTTCTTTGTATTCTTAGTTAGCCCCATTTTTCACACCTCACGTGAGGAAATTTTTGTAAAGAATTGATAAGTTGCTTTAAGTTTTATTTCATTTTTTATGCTGAGTTAATTTGTATGTAAAACTTTTGAATGGAATTTATTTTCGGATGAATAAATTTGCTGAATATCGTTATTTTTGTTCAGTCTATCTCTGATTGTGCGCTATCGTAAAATATTCTATGTTATATAAACTAAAATTACAAAATGATAATTTAATCATAAATTCTAATTTAGTAAAAATATATACGATACATATGTATATGTGTTTGTATATTGGTAAAATATTAAAATTTCTAACACTATGCTAAAGTATTAAGGCCAATATTCGATAAAAATTTATATGTGACGTAGTCTATGGAAAGGGGGCTTACTTGCAGAAACAAGCTTTCGAAAAATCAGCTGTTAAAGTTAAACAACTCGTTTCGTCGATCCGAATCAACAAAAAATGGAAAATGATTTTTGGACTGGTGAGCGAGCCCACTTTTTATAGACCAGGTTACATACTTTGTGAAAACTAAAGCATTAGAAAAGAGCAAAGAGATTTTGATAAATATATTCCAAAATCTAGATTTCAGATAGCTCATAATCTGAAAATGAAAAAATTTTGTAATAAAAATCACTTTTCGTAATTTTTTCGGTTACCTGAGCAAATGCACACATTGAGGTCAAAACTTGCCTCCATGGATACGATTTTTTGAAATCTGTATTCGAGAGCTTTTTATTGAGTTTTAGTTGTTTTTAGTTGTTCTACAATCTAAACAGTTTTTTTCTCTGTTGTTGAATAATTCTTAAGCGCTGTCGAAAAATGTGATGTATAGGTCTTAAAATATTTGTTCCTATGGTACCATTTCTACTAAATCCACTCATTGTTATTCTAGTGACTGTTTATGTCTCAAATATTGCCATACCGTTTATAACATTTAGTGAAGTATGTCATTCAATGAAGCTTTTATGAAAGTTGCCACATCTACTTGTCCAAACACACCTACTTTTTTTCTAGGCAAGCTTTGAGGCACCAAATGTTGGGCAACCGTGTTCGAATGCATTTTTTTACTTATCACCTTCGGTACTTTTTGTTTTAATAGTACGAATACTTGCCTATGTCATCAAATATCGTCATAGCAATTTCTTGAAAATTGAATGTCATATCACAAAACCCTGATGCAATAGACGCATCCTTGTACTTGCTTAACTGCACTTAAACTGCTTTCTGGGTAGGACTAAAGTTGTTTTATGTGTTGCTGCGAAATCTCTTGTCATCTGCGTTTTCCAAAAATAAATATTTTGTCTCTAACA
Source organism: Meiosimyza decipiens (assembly GCA_963680825.1). Classification (NCBI taxonomy): domain Eukaryota; kingdom Metazoa; phylum Arthropoda; class Insecta; order Diptera; family Lauxaniidae; genus Meiosimyza; species Meiosimyza decipiens. The sequence continues at coordinate 51,761,160 of OY804260.1, forward strand.
ATTTGTCACACTTTTTTGGGAATCGATTTAAAAATCTACTTTGTATTTTTTTTTTTTTGGGTTGTCCTACATTTTTTCAAAAGTTCATATTTTTATAACCAGCTTTATCAAAAATAATTTTGTCAGAACAAAGAATTGGGTAAAATTTATGACTTTTCGATAAAGCATATGACTCGATTCATGTATGTTTGATATACCTATTAGAGATCTGCATGAGTGCGCTCGAAACGACCATCAAGCCACTCGCCACGCTGCGAGTCCATCGAGCTCAAGCACTCGAATTTGATTGTCTTTGGAAGTTTATATGATGCTCGTTTCGAGTGCACTCATGCAGACCTCTAATATGTATTGAATAAATATGAACAGGGTTCGTTAGAAAAAACGCATGTTTTTTTAAGTGCTGCAAAAGTTAGTAGAGTGGTTTGGGATATAGCTTACAGCTTATTCGCCGTGATTTCGAAAATGACGGTGATGTGACCGGGGGCTTCCGAAATCATTTTAAAGCTAGCGCGCGCAATCTGGCCAGACTGAACACTACGTCAACACGCAGCTTTCTGCAGAAACTACGACAGATAATGATTGACGCAGTCATAAACCCCATGCAAGATGCCTTTAAGGTCGAAATTAGTCAAAATAGGTGCCAATTTTATGCGATATATGTGTTCATGCTGCAAATCTGAATTATGTGCCCGAAAATATTAAAGTTTATGTACATTATTTGAAAGTAATTTTTTGTGATTCAATATTTTCCCTGAACCCTGACCAAATCGAATTTTAAAAAGTGTATGCCTTTAGAAAAAGCCTTACAGGGAAAATAAAATTTTGCAAAGGCATAATGTTCTTATTATTAGATGCATGCACTGTTACCAATTCAGCTGACTAATAAGCCTTGTTATAATCCATTGACTCTCATGCAAATCGCTACAGTTCAATAATTATTGAGGTCAAACGTGTTTGCTGTTTTGCCTTTATTTTCTGCAATGCAAAACATATTTTTAGGGCTTAGTTACATACATACATATTTGTGACGTTCTTACGAGTACGTAGATGTCTTGCACCAGTTGCGAATTGCAATAGGTAAAAACCAAATGAAAATAAAAAGTGCAATGTTATGCAAGTCAAATGTTAGCCATGTTACAGTGTGGTTTTTTCAATGGGTCATTAGTTTAGGATTTCCACAATATCCCCATGCATACGGCTGTAATTTCCATGAACTAAAGAACTGTTAATGACTAGAAAACGCTGGGTTAATGACAAACGCACATATTCAGAAACATATAATCGTAGATACACACGACTTTGAGCAGCAAGTGCAGTTAATGTTCATTGGTTTGCTTAGTAGAACGAACGGGCTTGCGTTAATCTTTCTACGGATTACGGTCAACAAGAGATTTCTGAACTTTTGAATTGACATTGTACTTGAGCCGATTTGCATATGCGTAAAAGGTTCTTTAACCTCAGCAGAGCAGTGAATAATGCAACTTGCAACTGATTTAATATTGTGCACACACATCACAGTAATTTAATGCTGTTTTTAAAGTTAAAATGCTTTCAATATTCTTATCACGATTTTGTAGTCTCCAAAGAGATAATACGATTTCAGCATCAGACGTAAATAAAAGAGTATGCAGAATTGGATGAAACATAATTTTTAGAATGAATAAGTCTTTAATTAAACTAACGTTTTTCCTTAAAATCAGATTTAATCTATTTTTTATATATGTACATATGGGTCAATCCATCTATAATGGGCCTATTTTAAATTGTACAAAAAAGAATATATAAAGCAAACAAGTAATTATTTTTTTGCAAATATTTAATCAAAATGTAATAAAACTTATGAAATGTGCTGGACACATAAATAGCACAATCTGGAAAAATATAAAAAATCGTGCTAAATTTGCATTTCTTGATTTTTGGTATGTGCAAACATAAATCAATAATATTTTATGCTGTATCATCTGTTTTTGATGACAGCTTCACACTTGCAACACATGCTATCCACTAATTTTTTGGCATTTTGTTTTGGAAATGTCATAAGGAAAGTTCCTGTGCGGCAGACCAAAGATTGCATTTAAATCAGGTTCGATCTTCTCCGTACAAAATTAATTCTTTACTACTTTGGAGAAGTGTTTGTGGTCATTATCTGGCATAAATGTCACTTAATGATATTACAATATGTTCAAATACTGAAACTTGTCGATTTTACCATAAATACTTTTATAAGGGAGCCTACGCCATGTCAAGAAAATGCTCTCCTCCAGACCATAATGTTTCCGCCCCCGTGACTTACCGTCAAGAAAAAAGTGTAAATTTTTAAGAAAAGTGTCGTAATACCAATAGCATGCGACCAGCTGGTAGAACATTTGTTCATCGTCTTAATGCCTTATGTTCTGGAGTGCATTTTCTTCTCATGGCTTATAAAAATCAATGACATAATAGTAAAAAATTGGTTTTGTGCGAAGAAGATCGAAGTTTTGGGTTGGCCAGCCCAGAAGCCCTGACTTAAATCCAATAAAGAATCTGTGGAGCGAAGTCAAGGTTGAAATTGCACACAAAACCTATAGAAATCTGAACGATCTTTGGTCTGCCGAACAGATAGCTTAGTATGAGAATTTCATCCGTTGTTTGTTAATAATATTAACGATAATATAGCATAAGAAAGAACACTTAACAAAAATGTGCTATTTATGTGTCCATGTCTGTATATCATATCATATGAAATTTTTAAAAACCAGGTTGCTGAATATCTCTAAATGCTATGAGTTTCAACGATTTTTAAATTTCTATTTTGCACTTATTTTCATTTTTGAAACTCACTGAGATTTTAAAATTTGTATAACATTCACATACATACCAAAATGTTCTTGAATTTACCCCCGCATCTTTCCGCTCGCTGGCAAATAATGCAGTATTTACTAGAAACTCTAAATCGTTAAGTTTCTAAAATCGATATTATCTCTCTGTTTAGTAAAAAATCTTCGATTATAATTTTTTTTAATAATATTGCTGTCTAATGGAGTTAAGGACAATTTTTCATTAGAATCTTGACGAAATATGCTTTCCGTTTTGGTCATTATTAAGTACCGAGTAAGTAAGTAACTGAGTAATTACAACAAGTTAGCCAAAGAGAAGAACAACTTCACCTAAAAGTTATGGAAAATTGGCTTTAGCTTTATTTGAATTAATTCGAGTTAAGTTGTAATTCCCTTCTGCCACAAATTAATGCAAAAAAATCTATTTTGTGCTCTGAATGAAAAGAGTCCAAAATATGTTCATACATAGACCATTTTCTTAGCAAAAGCTAAAAATTTCCTTACAACATTACGACAATAACATGAGAAAAAGAAATCAAAGAAACTCTCTAATCTTCCCATAGTTCAATAGTTCAAAAAGTTAGCACTTCCGTTTTCCACAAATTATTGACAACTTCCATGCAACATGGCTAAATAAATGGAAACGCTGTCACCAACCACAGCGATCGCTTGTGCCGCAACCACAAAACACACAATAAACTGCATGAATGTTAAATTAAAAATTAACAAAATAAAATGCATTGGCATTTTAAATTAAAATTATATTTGCAACATTTACTCGATGAAGACAATGAAACTCAAACTTAAATGGAAATAATGGAGAGAGAAAATCAAAATCCACATTGAAATTGAAAAGGAGTTTTCCATAATCGCGTGTTCACACGCCAACATCACCAAAAAAATCGAGACAAAGAAAGAGAAAAAAGCGCAATGAAGATGCGCAAGTGAATTCATATTGCACAATATTGCAACGTAATTAAAGTGCATTGCATGCCGTAATCGCAAGGAAATTGCCGCAAAATGGAAAATCGTTGGTGTTACTCAATAACAACGCCGGAAAAACTACTTTTGTAAATAAACAATTTGCAGCTCAAAAAATTTGAACTGCGCTGCGCTTGTGCTTTCTTCAGGCAATGTGTGCAGACGCAAGTCCGATGCCTTAAATGTCGGAGGATTTTTCTTTTTTAAACTGGAAAAACATGTCGTGCCGCCACATGTGCGCTCGCTGATAGATTGACCACTTGTTAAATGTTGATGAACAGACATTTCCTTTGAAGATGTCTTGAAGGCCATGGTCAAACAACGTCTCGATGCTGCTCAAAATGACGTCATCGTCATTATGAGTTTCATCTTTCGATTTACTAATAACACTGGTAAACCAGATCAATATTCTGAAATTTTATGCCAAGAAATAGTTTTTTATTTGAATTTAAACTCATTCTGATGGTGTGGGCCTTTGGCTCCAGAATATCGAGAAATTCGAAATTAATAAATATATGACAGAAGACCAAGACCCTGATAAAACAAAAAATTATTTGAAAAATGATATAATGCCCAAATTTGTTGCTGGCAAATTTGATTGTTTATGACTTTTACTCTGGGTCCTATGACTCTTAAATTAAGCCCTATAACTTTCAATTTGGTTGTAAGGGCGAATTTAGGATATATTAAAGCTTCGCTAGCCACAGTAATTCTACATGAAAGTTAGGGAAAGTGGGCTGTCTTTGGTCACGGTTCAAGGCTTACATATTCCAGTGTGTTCAATACCAGCTTCGCGGTTCAGCCTGTTCTATGTATATCCGATACCGGCTTTGTTAGCCAAGGTAATGCTACATAAAAATTAGTTAGACCCTGCACTCTTATTTGGATGTTTTGAAATTTTTACGAAAGTCTTGGACAATATGACTTTAGTTGGACGTTATGAAATTGCTTCATTTGGGCATTGTGGCAAATCTACTGTAACATATCACCCAAAAATGTTATGAGACGCCAAACTTTACATTTACTTGATTTTCAAAGCTGCTATCAAATCCCGTTTTCATACATTAAACATTTTGAATATTCTTAACTGTCGTATTTGATAATAATTTTTGATCCCAAAACCATATATGAAATGTGTATAAATTTTACACACCAATGTACACAAAGATGTAAAAGACTTTATGTGTACTATTTTGACGATTGATGAAACACCCTAAAATTTTGTGATCACTGTTTCAGCCCTAAAGCCGGCGATTTTTGCCAATAACATTAATCATACTAGAAGGGCACTAAATGTCGAAGTCCGAACCAATTATTCCGCCCAAATGTTTTTTTTTGCATTATCTATACATATGCCAAATTTTCTAAAAATCGAACATAACCTATTAACCTCATACTTGGGCAAAGTGTTGTCCTAAGTATTAGATGAACTGTAAAAATCTTAGTCCAAAATAGTGCTTCACCAAGACCGAGGCGAGATTCTAGTTGTTCTCGCCTCGTTTTATAAATTTAAGTCTCGCCTTGCCTAGTTCTCGAGTGAGAACTTACCATCACATATCTCGCCTCGCCTCGCCTCGCCATCTCGGAACCGAGAACGAGGCGAGATGCCGGTGTGATCTCGCCTCGGTCGAGCGAGGAAAATTTATTTTCCCACCTCGCCTCGGTCGAGCGAAGAAAATTAATTTTTCCAAATTAATTTTGTCTCGCAGCCTCGGTGAAGCACTAGTCCAAAGGCTTTTGATAGATTTTTTAATGGTCGTAATTATTTTTCGAAAATTTTAAAATTTGATTTAGATTAGATTTTGGAGTGCATCACTGCTCTAAACCAGAGGTGCACACAAAAATTTGCTTTGGGAGCTGGTTTCAACATCATCAGTTTGTATAAAAAATCTAAAAAATGATGCGTTGACGAACATTTTTTAAATAGCTGCAGCAAGCTAATTGCATGCAGCGATTACGAACCTTAAGTGTTTACCTCTATTAAAGGGTAAGAGTTCAAACGAGCCAGCATGCCTTGAAGATCAAATTACACTAACAAAAAGCAAGCGGCAATAGCGAATGTGCTTAACTTGAGTTACAGCCTACCTACATCGAAAAATTGTTATATACTGACCCAATATAAATGCGCTGCGTACTACGAAATAATTTAGTTCGAATAACAGAAAGAGCTCGATATATTTGTGTTATTGGTGCAAGAGCTGAACGAGCTACGGGCTGTGCATCCTTGCTCTAAAACAAAAATAGGCAAAATTTTGAAGCAAGAGCAACAAAATCAATATCAGAAAAAAACCCCGCATCAAATTCGATGTCAATAGAAAAAAAAAATCTTCCATAAACCAAAAGCCGCGAATCAAACAAAAACAATATGCGCATTATTGTTTCCTTGCTCGCTCGCTTCAGTTCTTTTGTTTTTTTTTCTGAGTGATGCAATAACAATGCAAATACCAATTTAAATTCAATGTGAATTTAGCTCGTACATATAAAGAAACGATAAAAATTTGCGTAGCAGGGCTTGAGTGCTTGTATTTGTTGTTTTGGTTATTTTTATAAAGAAAAATTACGTGTTTGTTGTCCAGAGCCACAACTGGCTCTTTCGTCTTTTCCCCATCGCTGCTCTAAACCCCCAAATTAGATTTTTACGTAGTATTTTATAATAAGTACATCACAATCCTGTTCAGTCCATCAGTCCCCTGCAAATATCGCCAGTCCCCTTATCAGCAATTTTGCCTTTGCGCTCACATAATAATTATTTCTATTTAAATTGACTGGCTCTTTCACCACAAGTTGTATCAATGAGGATTAATTTCAAAGTAAGAGCAGGGCTAGTGCCAAAGTGGCTGAGAAATGTCCATATATCAAAAATAAGTCAGGTGTCAGACAAGTCAACATTTGGAAAAAGCATTACAAATTACATAGCTTGCAAGTGACTCTGAAATTAAGAAAAATAATATTTTGATGGAAACAATTGCATTTTTAAATGATATGTGACATCAGTCAACTTCAACTTAAAACACGACTTGAAATGGGTTTGCAATCACATCCTATTTGGTTTTGCTTTCTTAAACTTTTTTTTTATCATTTGATGTGTTTGCAGTGGTTTATAAATGTTTTGGCTTCATGGATGTTAAGTTAAAACATTTTGTGATAAGAATAAATTCGTGAACATTTTTCCACTACTAATAAATAAATTTACTACTATAAAAAACTAATATGTTGGACTGTTGTTTTTTTAATTCTCCATACCATCACGAAATTAAATATATGCGAACTTATTCACATTAATTGAAAATATTGTGGGTCAGAAGTTAATGAAATGCATATAAATGGGCTTAATAAAGCATGAAATAAAAATGTGTTTCTTAACATTGGTGATGCTTGAGATATTTTCACTTGTTGACATGTGTAATAAGAGTTGCCAGCGCATAACTAAGAAAACAAGTTTCACTTTCGTTTTCAATTGTGGAAACTCTCGTAATGGACAATAAATTGAATTGAAAAATCAAAATAAACAAAATTTCAAAGAGATCAACACAATTTTTTGTAATACGGGTATTGGCAGGTAGTAGCAGCAGCACTGTACTGAACTTGGTCATACTGCGTTTGCCAATCAAATGGATATTCTTCCATCCACTTGAATTTTTTTTTTTGTCTTTCTTGCCAATTTCATTTTGACAATTGAAACCATTCAATGATAGTGAAAGCAATTACATATTAACATTGTGATAGCAGCTACAACAACAACAACACATGCATTGATAATTATAACAACAAAGCTATTAATTATAGTTAAACGCTACAAACTAAATATTATTTAATAAAAGTGTTTGCATAGTTACTCGTACTTATGTACATTTTTGATGAATTAAAAGTATTTCATTAAAAGGGTACAGTTAGTGCTTAACATTTTTGGGACGGAAGGAAAGAGAGCATCTCATCACACCCACAGGCGAAAAAATTATACGCGAACATGATAACCTCCGCATTAATAAGAACGTACGATTTCACTTGGAAAAGGAAGGATTCACAATCGCTCATAGAGTTTCAAATGATCTCCTCCCTAATTTTCACAGCTCGATTCAATATCAAAGTAAAAAATACCAACAACACAGTAACGGAGCTGGAGAAAAAAATGAGTTTACAACAAATTAATATCAACTCTTGCCTGGATCAGTAAACAATTTCAAGTAAGCACACTGTGAACTACATAAACGAAAACGGCGACCACAAACTCGTAATAGTTAGGTTTCTCGTTTTTGACGAAGTCCTGATATAAAATACCATAGAATCTTCACACAGCAAAATCTGTCGTAGCGCAGATCTGAGAAGCGCAGATTCCGGTTCTGATAACTTCTTTGCTGTGGCAACGCAAAACTACGAGGAGTGGTTATATGCTCTAACCGTTCGGTGAAATACTTTCATCATATTATTTAACACTAATGCTTCCTATCTCAGGCTCCTAGGTGTCCTCAACTATGAAGAACTTGATTTGCGTTGCCTTCATTTGCTGTCAAATTCCGTTACAAAAGAAAATCTTTCCTACATCTAATCGACGAAAAACGAAAAGTTTAATCCAATGCAACAGCAGTCAAACCTGACACACTAAAGCCACCCTTTAGCAGCGGTATAGAGGGCAGACCTTAAATACAGCTGCAGGAGCGATTAAATAAAAATTAGTCTTGCGGTAGATGTACTACTGCATTTCGATTAAGTTTTCGCGAAAATTCACACACTACTAACATCCTACTATAATTTGTTACACCGTTTGACTTCAAAATCATCAGACCGAAAACCCCTTTAAAGATGCGAAATAAAATATATGTCACACCAACTTGTTATAAATTTTCATTTAAGAATGGGGAAGCGAAAGGGTTCTTAAGATATTTAAGCTCATTTATTATAATTAATCATTGAAAAATATACAAAATAAAGTGAATCATCCTATATTACTTATAAAAATTGTTTTTTTTGTACATTTCGGCATCGGCATCAGAATCGATAGTGCCGATTGGAATGGTATTTTTCATAAAAACATTTTCTAAGTTTTCTGCATTCCTAATAGATGCGCCCACGATTTTTCACCATAGCTGGAAATCAATTATGATTGACCTTAAAAGCTGCTCGAATACAAATTATGAACTTCTTGCATTATGGCTGCAATGCATTCAAAAGTACGAATTGAAACCGCAGCATTAAAGGCAACACATTTAATAATGTCGTCAACAATTATCAAATTTAATGGTTGCTGAGCACGAATGTATTTACTTTGCAAAAAAATAGAAAAGCTTCTCAACTATTTTTTATTTGCTTATTATTTTTTTTTCTTGTTTTCATACAAAGTCTTTCAACTCTGCTGAAAAAAAAATAGACTGTGATTACATGACAAAAATCGATATGTTGAGGTAGGTTATTGAAATTCTTTGACCTACTAAAGTTGACGGAATCTATCAAGAAAGTAACAAGAATTATTTTGTCTATTTGTAACAGTCTTAGAAATGTTGTTATAGCATTTATTTTATTTATTTTTTAATGTTTATTCTAAAAGGAACCATAAAAATTTCTAAATTTCATTTTATTTTTATTTTTAGATATGATGTCGGTCATGATGGCTATTTGGACTTGACAGAATTGAAATTTATGATGGAGAAGTTGGGTGCTCCACAAACGCACTTAGGTCTCAAACAAATGATATCTGAAGTCGACGAAGATTCTGATGGAAAAATTTCATTCCGTGAATTTTTACTTATTTATCGCAAGGCCAATGCTGGTGAATTGGATTCCGAATCAGGGCTCAATCAGTTGGCAAGACTCACCGAAATTAACGTCGAAGAAGTGGGCGTTAGTGGTGCCAAGAGTTTCTTTGAAGCAAAAATTGATCAGCAACTGCGTACAAATAAATTTCATGATGAAATTCGGCAAGAACAGGAAGAAAGACGACGCGAGGACGAGGAACGTGCACACAGACGCCTGCAGTTTCAGCAGCGTGCAGCAATATTTCAATAAATGCAATAAACTATTTAGCAATAATATAAGTAAATGCGCGCGCAAAGAAAGCATTTCTGCAGCAGCATCAACATCATATTCATTATCGTAGACATCACCATAAGCTTTTAAATTTTGTCACTAAATATAAGTTTTTTATACTTTATAGTAACATAATATTGTACAATCAAACCGGCTGCAAAATTGATGCATATGAGAAAATATCCTTACTATTCCTTTTATTGGCGACAGGATTAAAAACGTGTATTAACAAATGTGTACATAAAAAGTAACTTTACAAATTGTGTCTACTTTTTCAGTAAATTAATTTAAGAATTCTAAATTTTTATTTTGTTCATATTAATAATAATGTTTAGGCTTAACAGCCCATAAAGCGCCTCTCGGGCTAGCTTTCTTTGGCTCTGCCATTATATTGGGATCTACAATTTAATTTGAAAAAAGATTTTCATTGTAAATTTCACTCTTGAAGCTTCCTAGTGACTCCTGTAAACTTAATTTGCATTTAATTAATTTTTGATTTGCATTTTATTGGAAAACTTAAGCTTTTGTATGCAATATAATTTATCTAAAACTGCTTTGAAAATTACTTGTTTTTGGACCTTTATGCATTACAGACATTTCTTCAGCTTGCTCTTTGGATGTTATGATTTAATTAGAATTGGGTGTAATATCCTATCAAGTTTTATTTCTATGTCAATCAAAACCTAATATCAAATACCTAAAAAATCAATCAAGTTTTGAATTTCAAAGGAAGAACTTTTCATTAGTTATGGTTTTTTTTTTAAACGTTGTATGTTAAGTTTACCAATGTTAATGAAGTGTTTTTTTTTTTTTTGTTTGTTCTAAACGTATGTATTTAACAAACCTTAAACAAATAAACACATTTTAAAAGGTTACTTTTTATGTAAATGTAAAACTAAACACGAAACACAGTATGTTTAAGTGCGGAAGTATAACGTAATTGTACCCGATTCAATTCCCAAACGAAAGGTTTCCTAAAAAAAATACATAAACTTCAACGGTAAGGCTCACTTTTCAAAAAAAAAGGAAACAATATTATTGATCTACAAACATTAAGGAATTTAAGGTTCGGGAATCTGTTGCATTAACATTTTAAAAATATATTTAAACTCTTATACATACATTGGTACATACATACATATATAGTGAAACAAAACCAATGGGTTTTATAAAGCATACCTTCTGTTTTTTTCTCTTATTTTTTGTTTTACTTCAATAATTAGTGCCATTTCTTATTTTCTGTTTGGAATATTATACCCTTTTTGTAATGTTTTAAATAATTGAATATATTTTGAGCTCTTTTAAATACGTTAACAATGTTAACATTGTGTGTAGTTAAATCTGATTTTATATTCGAGCTCAGCGACCACAAATTACCGTTTGTTGACATCAGTCGGTTTTCCTTCAATTTTAGGTCTTAAAACTGCACACAGTGTAATTAAATCTAAAAAATTATATAATTATCTTGTGAGTTGTTTAACTTTGAAGCATACCAGTAATTTAGAAAAAAAAACATGCTTCCAAGATTGGTAAAATATGTTAAAGTTCTTGTATTTTATAATTGCATTTCATTAAAACAAAAAATCAGTGTTGTATTTTTTTACATAGATTTAGAGTTCAGTGTTGTAAATAAATATAATTTTACTAATAACTAAATGGAAAAAATAATTTTAGTTGTTGAAAACACAGAAATAGTTTACGCGTTTGCATTTAGTATTTTCGAGCAAATAATAGAGTAAAATTTATATGAGTGTACTTTATTATTTATCTGTATTTTATATATGTATGTAACTCTTCAAATATGTGTTTTAATAAAAGTTCTTAACTTAAATAATAATTATAATGATACGATTTGTGCACACAATTTAGCTAACTTTATGTATAAAATAATTAGATTTAAATCAATAAATGTGTATATAATACCATAAAATCCTTTGAATTTTTACATTTCGGCTCAAAATTTCTGAAGTAGGTCTATTAAAATTTAAATTTCTGTCAAGGAATGATACCCATATTGTTAAAATCAATCTAGGAATTCGCAAATTATTGTAATTTATAATAATAATTAACTCTACTTTATTTTCATTTGTTTTTTATACCTTACCTTCAGGGTATATGGGTGCGTCCATTGATAGCGGTCCACCTGGCGCGCTATGTTCAACTCACTCGTAATCGCGAGGACGTGGATAATAAATGATTTATGAACATTTGAACATTTTTTATTCTCCTGAGAACAAAACTATTCAATCGTAAATAATTGTGAAATGGAAAACTTAAATTTCAGTCAGCGCTACCAAAATATTTACAACTATCAGCAAAATAAAGTGAATGAATTCAAATAGAATGTGCCGAAAATTGTGTAATTTTATGTAAATTTGTAAAATAAAGTAAAATGTGTAGCTTGGTAGCTCGTCATCTACTCCTTTTCCTGTAATTGCTCTTTAAATTTTAAGTATCTTAAAAAAATAATTTTATTAAATAAAATTAAAGTACATTTTCAAGAAGCATCAAAAACTTTCCCTCAGAAATTGTTGCCGATAACTTATTTTCCAGGGAACTGTTTTTAATTCCCAAACAATTTTATACGATTACAAACGTAATTAATATAATAATTTCGAGGCAAGGCTTATTCGCTACATGAGTGTTTATGCAGGCATACTTTTATTTATTTACACGTAAATAGTAATTTATTGAAATCTTAATGCGATTTTTTCCAAAGCGATGTGTATTCTAAAGAAAAATCCGATGAGTTTGCCTTTAAATCTGGCAGTTCCCATTTTTCCACTTATCCGAAATCAACAGGCAGAATTTCACCTGCAAAAATCGTGTATTGATCAAATTAATACCCTTCGTGGAGTTGATGATTGAATAGCAGGCTTTGGCACATCTAACTTTTATCGACTACAGTGCTGCTTTTGAGATCATCAACCGAAATTGCATGTGAGATGCATTGAACAGACGAGAAGCAGCACCCAAGATCATAGGTTAGGTTAGGTAGGAGTTTCAGTCAGTTATGAAAAACTGACTCACTTAGACCAAATGTAATCCATTGTGATACCACTGGGTGTTTGACTATACCCTCTCGTCGAACCAACCCGATTTCATAATGAAACTAAATAGCTGACCTATACTGACATGTCTAAGGTCATCCAGATCATCAAATAAAAACGACAGAAGTGCTTTGTGTCGTTTTCTAGCAAGTGCGGGACAGGAGCAGAGAAGATCTTTAATATTTTCCTCTTCCTCCACAACTTCTACAGAGTCAAAGGACCTAACACCTAATCTCTCCGCATATCTGCCGATGAGGCAGTGGCCAGTTATGACTGCGACAACTGACGAGACACTATGTCTAGTGTGAGAAATTAGTTCTGACGAAAAGCTTAGCATTCCATTTCGGCCAGATTTGCCTAGTTATATTACAAGTTGACCATTCAGTCCATCTTTTATTATCATTTTTTGCCCTTTGTTCTACAAGCAGTAACTTGCAGGTAGCAAGTGGCATGCCAACACCTTCCTTTTCCTAAGGCCGGGTTCACAGTGGGCGCTATAAGCGAAGATTGGCGAGAAGCGAAGCTAGTCAATGCTATAAGATGCTAGTTCTGTTTAGAGTAGAAGCGATAAGCAAAGCGAGTTGCGATCTTCTTTCCCTTTTCTTCCTTCACATTCTTTGTTTACTATTCTACGTTTTTTGTTGCATTTTTGCATTAGCAAGTAAAACGAAAATAAAAAACGGTGATGAGAAACAACAAACGTTGAGCGCTGCTTAGCCTCTGCTTCGTTTCTCTTTACATCAATGTGATCCTTTGATCACATGTGCATAGATTTCTTTCACTCTTTGTTCCCCTTTCGTTTATTTTTTGTAAATGAAATAAACAAAAACGATGATGAAACCAACATCAGACACTGACCGCTGCTTTGGCTCTGCTTCCATTTTTCCTATTTAAAACAACGGCAAATAGTTTTGTCCTTTACCTCCTATCGGATTTGTTTTGTGCATGAAAAACGAAAAAAACTCTGGTGTTAGCGTCTACGACGCTATAAAAACAGTTCAAACTCGCTTTATCGCTGAAGTTCTAGCATCGCTTCGCTCTCACTCTGAACACTTCGCGCTATTTGCATACAAATACCTATACACTGTTTCTTCGCTTCTCGCCAATCTTCGCTTATAGCGCCCACTATGAACCCGGCCTAAGGAATTTGTGCAGTAGTCCCCTGCCTAGCAAGGTCATCCGCTTTGCAATTGCCGTCAATGTTCCTATGCCCAAGCACCTAGATGAGGTGAATGTTAAAATATTGAGCCATCTCGCTTAGAGACGAGCGACATTGTTGGGCCACTAGTGAGTTTAGGAAGACTGATTCTAGAGGTTTGATACCTGCCTGGCTATCTGTAAAAATGTTTATATCCTTTTTGGGTACAACATTCCTCCTTAGCCAGGATGCTACCCCCCCTATTGCTATAACCTCCGCCTGAAAAACTCTACGATGATCTGGTAACCTCGCAGCAATTCCTAACTTCAGTTCCTTAGGGTAAATATCATAACCCACTTGGTTATTTAGCTTGGAGCCATCAGTGTAGAAATTAATATGGCCCCTTCTCCCCGGAAGTCCTCCCTTCCAGTCATCTTAAGATCATAAATCTCATCAACTTTCTGACTATTTTGAGTCCGTTTCAGGTGTGCGCCAAGGTTGTTTGCTGTCACAAATCCTATTTCAGATAGTAATTAACGACGCTCTTGGCAGAGACCCATATTGTACAAATAGCGGGATTCAATGGACTTTCAGCGACAATCTAGACATGCAAGAAAAACTCACTGCCATTATATCTTCTTCGGAAGAACTAGGTCAACATAAACAGATCGAAAAGCATGTCCATTCGCCCAACCGGTGCCAACAATAACATTGCGTATGTAGGTGAATCCAGCGTAGAAAAAGTTCTTAGACAACGTAATATCACCTGACGGTAGTACCATAAAAGAAATCCATACAAGAATGAACAAAGCCAAAGGTACCTTCGCCAAATTTCGCAATGTCCACAATCTTCGGCAAGGAAGCTCAAAATTCTTAAGTCAAACGTGTTCTTTTGTGCAGCTATGAATTTCGGAATATTAACAGCGTCCTGCTACAGGATTTACAATAGTTCACCAATAATTATTTTTGCCGAATTGTGAAAATTTGATGGCAAATGACCATGTTGAATGTTTAATTGCTCACCCGATGCTTTCAAGATCCAATTTTCATTCAAATCAAACGGCGAAAATTGAAATGGATTGGACATACGTTTCGAAAATCAGCTACTGAAGTCTGAGGGCAAGCACTCGAGTGGAATCCTCATGGTAGTAGAAAACGCGACCATCCTAAATCATCGTAAAAACGATCGCTAGAACAAGAAATACGTGAATCAGGGAAATATTGGAGAGAATAGATTTTGAGGAGGTCCTACGCCTCGTGAGGAAATAAGGGACACAAGAGAGAGATAGAGATCCCACACCATAGTCCGACTAATTAGGCTATCAAAAAACAACGCTGAAGCTCTTAAGTTCAACCTCTTTTGTAGAGAACTTGTGAGCTAAAATTTGTGAATTTCCAGATGTACATTAGGAATTAACTAAAATTTGCTTTTCTTTCCTCAAGATGAAATTTTGGGATATTTTTCAAAATCATCAAAATAAGTCACCTCAAAAAATTAGGTGCACTTTTCAAAATCTTACTAGGAGATCAAAATCAGTTACTTCAAAAATCCAGCTAGGTAGAAACGTTTTCTTAGTTTTGCTTTTTTATCCTGGTCTATCGTCAAAGTTGCTTTTTTTCATCGAATTTCGAGCAAATTCAAAAAATCATGCAATTGTGTTACCCATTATTATTGAAAAAGAGCTAAACATTGATAGTTTTGGTTCAAAACTAAAATGGTACTTCATTCTGAAAAATTAGACATTCTAGAACTTAGCTACAATGCTGTTTTAGTATAATTTTTATTGAAAAGCACTTGTAACAATACCAATTACCATTCACCCTACAACGTCAGACAATAGCATAGGACGCCACACGAAGAGAAATTTTTTGCTCCAAAATATTAGAGGCTTAAATTTAAATCGTCTATATATCAGAGTCTTTTAGAAGTAAAACAATTACTTTTAAAGAAGAATTGATCTAGTTGTTCTTACAAAAAAAAATATAGAAAACATCGTATACAGAAATTTTCCTATAGCGCGTAACATTGTTTTTTTTTTTAAGGCGGATTTGGATATAATTCTTCAAAACATATTCCGATTTGAATGGATTTTAGAATGAGATTCTTGACGCATTAACTTGGTTTGACATCTCACGTTTTAGTTTGACTATGTGACAAAAACGACTATGACGTTCGTTTGTTAAAATTCAATTGTAATTCTTTAGTAGAGTACAAAATATATTGCTTTTTCTTATTTAAAAAATGAACAAATTGAACCAAATTATGGGGCATACAAATATTCACACAAAGTATGTGTAAATCGCACCTTAAAATCTACATCTATATAATCGTATCTCTGAATTTACTGATAATATCAGAGAAAATCTGAAAAACTTGAAAATTGAATGTCGACTTTTTCATTCAAAGTTTGTTTTTAAGGGTTTTATCGATATCATATATGGAATAAAACAAATCAAGAACTTATTCTATATTTTTTTTTTTATTTTAAGTATTTTGCTTTTAAGCTAAGAGGATATAGACTTCTTTCTGTTCAAAAGAAAATTACAAAAATTAAAAATTTTTACACAATTTTAAAATTATCGAAGATTTATCAAAAACAAATTGGTATTTGAATGTTAAATTTTTTATATTCTGTGTACATCTTAATTAATATTTTTAATTTTTACGAGAGCTTCCTTGGGCACCCCAGTTTTAACATATGTCTGAACTGCGGATTAACAAATCAAGCAAAAATATTTATTCTTATAAGCTCTTAGATTTACAATTTATAATAAATTAAACATATATGTTTATGTACATATGTGCATAACTTTTTGGTATCAATCGAATCAATTTATATACATTCCTGTAAACCTTAAACAAAATGTCTCCCCATATCAGCTCAAAAATTACATTTAAAGGCGCAAAAAGATAATATTTATATTGATATTTCTTGTATGACTTAAAACATAATATTTTTAGTATTGATTCTATGACTCTTATTCGAAAATGTGTGTAGACAAAATTTTAGTAATTACGGCGAATATTAAATTTTTAAATAGACGTTAATAGTTCTTAAATAAACAGTTTAAAGTTTGTCGATGTTTGTAATATTTGTTAAAAAAACACTATTCTTAGATGCAAGACGTTTTATACTTTGCTATTGCTGAGATTATTTCCTTTGAAATGGCTCTATTTTTTTAATTTTTTGAAATTAAAAGATATTTTTTTAAACTGAAAGCTTCTAAAAAAACTCGAATTCGTCGTAATTGTTTTGTATGCATACTTGAATAAAAGTTATTGGAATAGTACTGAAAATCATATAAGAAAAATCCAAATAAACATATTTTTTACATTGAGTTTTGAGCGATCTCATATTTTTTTTTAACTGATATCTTCTTTTAGGTCAAATATAAAAAAGGAATGGAATTAATAGTTAATAAAAATCAAAAACCTTGTTTCGTAATCGTTTTTACAACTGATTACACAGGACAACGAAATTAAGGGAAAATAATTCATAGACCAATTCATGGCTGTCCTTTTTTACTTTAATTTCTGATAAGGAAATAGTTTGTCAAAACGAAACGAAATCAGTATTTTATTAGTTAATTGCTTATTAACTTTTTTGTGAATTTCAAAGTTTTCTGTAAAATTTATTGTATTTAATTTGGTATCCAATTTGTTACAATAAACTCAATGGAACTCTTTGAATGTACCATTTGGTTGGAACTTTTTGAAAATGAACAAACTTTTTATTTGTCAATGTCTCAAACACTGCACGTGAATAAAATTTATAACATATTTTTCAGAATCAGCTCTCCAAGGTCAGTTATGAATGGAATTGCGTCACTTTCAAAATTATCAGATTCACAAAATTCATTTTTTTTTTCAATACGAAATGAAAGGTTTTCCGCAATTTATCAAAAAATTGTATTGCTGAATATTAAATAAAGATTTGACCTTATTACTGACTGTTTTTAAGAAGTGTTTCAGCTAGAATTTGTCGTTTAAGAGAAACAAATCTGCATTCTTATCTATTTTTTTAACGAAAAATGGTAAAGGAGATTTTTGTGTCTGCTTACCGCAAATATAAATAGTTTAATTTTAACATACACCATCACGTATATCTACAGTAGTACCAACAACTATATTAAGGATATCAGCACCGTTACGTTTCTGTAACGTGGAATGCCTGCATCGCTGCATATCTCCTTTTAACGCATAACGATGTTTGCAGACCTCACATTCGTAGGGTTTCAGTTGTAAATGAAAACCCTTCATATGCTGAGTTAGCCCACCACGACGCTTAAAGACACGCGCGCAAAGACCACACTTATGTCGTTTTTCTTGAGTATGCGTAATACGATGTTGGTATAAATTTTTAGAGGATCCAAAAACTTTTGGGCACTCATTACAGGCAAATTCTATACTGTCGTTTAATTGTTTTTTACTAGCGGCATTGGTCATACGTTTCTCATTAGTAGTTTTTAAACAATCATGTTTCAATATTAGTTCACTTAAAAGTTGAAAATGTTGTTGACAGAGGCGACATTTCACAGCACAGTCCACTGCCACAGAAGATAATTTACAAGTAGTGCCCATATTATAATGTTGCAGCAAGGAGTTGATACTTCGAAATTTCCGCCGACATATGGTGCATATGAGATGTAATGATTTGCGTTGCTGCAAGGCCAAATTATGGAATCTTAGATGTGCAGCTAACACACGTTTGCGTTTGCAAGAAATTTCATGATTACGATAAAGGCGCCAGTGTGTAAAGCTCATGCTATGGCAAGATCGGCATTTAAAAGTTTTTATCTGGAGTTTCATGCATCGCAAAGACAGTGATTGACAAATATATTTCATGTGATTGGTAAGCGCTAATTTACTCAGGAAATACTTTTCACAACCAAAACAAGTAGCAGAGAATTGTTTACGTAGTTTGGGTGTAGGATGAAAATTCTGTTTATGCCGTATCATTTGATAAATGTTGATGAAATTTATAGAGCAAACTTTACATGTAAATCTTTTTTGTCCGTTAAGCTTTTTGGAATTGCAAATATTTTTTGCTGAAAGCACGTGACAGTTTTCTTCAAGTGCCTTACATTTCTGCAACAGCAAACAATAACGTTGCTTTAAAACTTGAAAGTTTTCGGCAACTGTATGCAGTCTAGTTTTTCTTTTGTGTGTACCTGTTGAGTGTTTTGTTTTCATTCTTAACTTATTGTTGAGAGCGGGTGATTTCGTTTTGCTTTTATGTGGTAATGGTGCTTTAAAGATGTGTTCATTTGCTGTAGATCTTATATTCTCCTCAGTATGTATATATGTTGGTTGCAACGATATGTCTTTGCAAACATTAGGTACGTGTGCTTTCTCAATTTCAACACAATTTAATTCAACTGTTTGCAAGCTACATGGATTCTCTATTTGAGGCCCACATGCAATCAGATTTTTTGAATTATCCTGTTCCGAGATTTCAGAAGTTTGACAAGAATTTACTTGAGACCAAGCACTATTTATCAGTGCATTTAATTGTAAAGTTTTAATATTTTGCTGCCAACTGTGAAAATGCTTAAGCTGTTGATTAAAGTAGCTGTTATTTGAACCCTGCTGCTGAGGCTGCTGTTTATTGCTAATGGCTGAAAACTCGTCACATGATTCCGGAATGTTAAGATATGCTGCATTCGTATCTTCATCACCAGCATTAGTGTTTGTATTCTGCTTGATTAGATCGTTGGCGTTTTCCAGTAAAATTTCGCTGTTTTCATGTGTTATATTACTACTTGGTAAACTGACCATAGGAGGGAGGTTAACTTCAGGAGTGCTCATATGAGTAAAGTTCACATGTTGTTGAAGGGAATCAATGCTAAAAAATTTTAGCTGACAGACAGCACATGCGTGCAGTTGAAATGCTGCGGTTGACTTAACGATGCTTTCATTTAAAACCACAATATTTGGTTTAGTGGAAGGATCTTTGTGTCGTTTACCCGGACTCAAATGATTATTTGCATCTGTGTTAACCTTGCTATTGATGCTAGTCGCTACATGTGCTGGAGCTTCATTAGCAAATTGTAAACGAGATTCAGCTATTGCACTTACAGATGTGACAATTGGTTTCGTTGAACGTTGGTTTTCCATTTCTTCGACACCCCTATATGCGGATTCCATATGCTCATCTTGGGGGAAAATATTTTGAAAATCTTCTTCTACTTCAGGCGTATGAGTTTCCTCCGCTTCGTGTTGATCATATGTTTCAGTCTTTTCTTGTTTGCAGTATTTTTTTATTTGCCACTCCTCTTTTAGATCTTCTGCTGGACAGGCATAGTTATGTTCATCAATAAGCACATGCGCTTGCAGCAGTTGATGAGCCTGGGTCACATATTTATTGGTCTGTTGGAAGGCACCTGGCATGTCGTCATCTGGTATGTCAATAAAAGGATCATCCAAATTTATTATTTCCATAATATCACAGTTATTGATGATGTCTTGAGTATTTAATATTGGAAATTCATAAAATCCAAACTTTTGTTCAACTTCGTCTGTTGTCTCTTGTTCATGTTCACAACACTCGTCAATACCCATATCTAAATCGTCTGAGAGAAAACTATCAAGACCTTCAGCGACTTCTTGTTTTACTTTAACAACGGGTTCTTGTTTTATTTTTAACGTTCGTGTTTCGGCAGCTTTAGTATTTGATTTTTCAATTAGGAACTTTTTCTGCAACTCACGTTGTGCCTCCAGTACTTTATCAATAAATTCAGAAAAACTTTCTAACCGCTTTAAACATTGACGACACATATCTTTTGGTAGATTGTCGTCCTGTTGAATATTCAGTGTAGGAAAACATTTTTGTATCATGCCGAATATTTCGAAATTTGTTGAGAATGTCACAACAGCATTAGAACAGAGTCCACAGAATCGACAGTTGGTTTTTGTTCCACTTGGCGATGTTGTATTTCTTGTCTGAGATGAAGAAGAGACCTAAAAACAAATATATAAGAAATGTAAAATTAAATAATTTTTACGATAAATGAGAAATATCAATTGAAGAAATTGGGATGTATGGTATATGATAGATGTGGTACCTTACTCTTCAGACTGTCGTGTTACATACCCTATGTAAGCATAATTAAAAAGTGTTAATCGCCATATTTGGAATATTTTTGCATTTGGCTCTAAGCGCTTCACCTAGGGACCGGTGTTGGATGATGATTTAAGCTTGAAAAGGTTTTGCGGAGATTTCTCAACTTAAGTATTACAACCTATTCAAAGACGACAAATGTTTTAAGGTGAGTTTGTATTTGAAGTCGCTCAATGGTTAGCGAATTATGTTTCTATGTGTAGATTACACTCGCAAGTTGTTGGCAATGTTTCGAATGTATAATTTGCCATTAAAAACTTTCTGTTAAAATTAAATATATACAACAGAGGAGCAGTCTTACGACTTTCTGAACAAAACCTGCGAAGCATATTTGGTGTAATATGCAAAACCTACCTACACTTACGGAATTTAGTTTTTGAAAAAAAATTTTAGTTAGGACATTTTTATATTAAGGTGTTTCAGTCAATTTTGTGGTTGAATATGACAAATGTCTCATGGCAAGATATGATAGAGTAAAAGTTGCAATATCTCTGAGCAACTCGAATCACCAAAAAACTGGTAGGAACACAAAAATTGGTAAAAAGAAAAGTAAAAACAGCTGTTTGGCGCATCAGCAAAGCTAGATTCGGAAGGCTAAACATTGTGTGGGTGTTGCATAACTGTCTGGTTAGTTCTTCTTATGCATCGTTTTATTGAACAGGTGTCAGGAGATATGAGTAAAAAAGAAGCTAGTGTACGAAATTTAATTAAGTTATCTTACTTGCTATTTCCGTAATTGATATTTCCAAAGGAAGACAAACAGGCGGACATGGCTAAGTCAATCAAGAAGCTGACGCTTATATCGAACACATACGCTTTTCTATACCTACAACGCCCTATTTATTGCCTTACAAACGGAATGACAAAATGAATATACCTTGTGTGTAGGGTAAAAAATTGTTAATTATATTATATGATATATAGTAATGAGCAGAGTTTGATAACTGTATGATATTTAGCGAATATTCTGTCCATAAAATCGTTAGTAAAAAAGTAAATTAGATGAAAGTTTTAGATTTTATTCCTCATTTGTATATTGAGCTAATAAATTTAGTACACTCAACTGGAGTTATGCATCATGCATTTATGTGGGTGGTATAAAATATTTTATTACACATATTGGATGGCTTGGAATATTCTTAGCTAATATATATAAATTAAGCGTTTTGATTTGTTAGTCAATTTACGAATAGCATGAATCTTTAGCCAAAGCTGCTCTAAGGTCTAAAAAATTTTTTTATTGGATCATCGATTTTATTTTTGGAGCACCCCAAAAATTATTGATTGAGTTGGCGTATGGGCTTTTTGCTAAGCACTTCAATTACCAACTTCGTTTGTTGTGTAACCATTTCCTTACAGATATAGAGGTTTGTTGTAGATTTTCACCTTGTTGGAAAATTATAAATCTTATGTGCACAATTGTTATGAAGTTTCGTTTTACAATGTTAAGACAGTTTTTTCCCTTTATAAAGTAATCTATTTTCATCATAAATGTAAAGAACTATAAAAATGTAAGCCACATAAGATTATTTTAATTTTGAAATTTATTTGAGTGTCACTATATATTGCGTTTTTCAGGCGTAAAGGTCTTTAAATGTGTTATCTGCTTTTATGAAACAAAAATCAATCTTTACCAGTTGTATCAGGGGTCCGCATAACTAGAGGGGCTCCGTGCATCTTGAATAATATTTTTTCGATCAGTTGATTTTAAAAGTGAGGAGCTTTTTTTGCTCATGATTTAGAAAACGTACAGTATAAAAAAAATGCACATTTGCCCTGAACCCCACCCATGCAGCCTCGGTTACGTTAATTAGTTTTTGTTTTGCAAAATTTATCTTTTGCGCTTGAAAGAAGCACTAAGTACCTATTGTGATATTCAAATATATTTCAATAGTAACCTTTTGTTATTCGGCTAATACTTTTATGACACATTTGGAAACTAGGTTTCTTAAAAACCGTGTTTGGATTCCTCCAAAACAGATATCGGCAATACATTAAGAAGTGAAAGGATAGGCAATCATGCTAAATGGACAAAAATATCAAAACACATTATTAATATGTTGGTTAAGAATATCCTAAAGTACATTAAAAAATGTAAGTCCTTTTAGACTACGGGTCCATGCAAAAAAATGTAACAAGAGTATTTTTCATATGAACCAGCAACTATTAAGTGTTCAGAGTTCGCAAAAAACTGTATGTGACTTACTATGATTATGACTGTTCGTGATACTATTTTAACTCATTCGGAAAAAATGAAATATATTAAGTGTTTAATATTTTAAGAGAAAACAGGAAAAAAATGGACATGTCCTTTTTTCACGGACCAACTGGCCATGTGCCTTTTTGTTCGAGACTTTACACTTTTTTAATCGAAATAGTTGCCCTTTTTTCGACCCTTTCAGCTTTTTTGAAAGAAATACGTGCCCTTTTGAAAATCCTCACTCACGACCGGTTAAAAAATTTAAATAATCGCAGGACATGTGCTTTTTTGCACGAGCACCTTTACTTTGCTATCAAAAAAGTGGGTGAGATTGAAATTAGTCAAAGTATAGTATAATGGACACGAATCCATCAAAAAACGGAAAACGACCGACCATGGAACGACCATGCACACACGTCGTTTTGTTCGCACACTCCTCACTTATCATTTAATGATTTTCTTCTCTAATTTTGCAGCTGTAGGAAACGTATAGTCTATGGAATTATACCTTATGTTTCCATCAAACAGTCTGTAAAATATACATACATATTGTGAATGTAGATATCTTAAGCTAGACCACGCATATTATAAATATTTAGAACATACTTCACTCTCGTCCGATTCGTCCTCATCTTGAAAAGTCGCATCATGTTTCACAAGTTTTCCCGGAGTTGATGTTTTCATTGCCAAATGTTCCTTAAGTTTAGCATTTTGAATTCGCGCTGGTACTGTTGGTTCCGTCAATAGATTTTCACCCACTCTTATTGTTGGTATTGCCGTTTTTTTAAGGGTTTTCCTTGCATTTAAACAATTAAAATCTTCTGGTGTAAAGTGTTGGCTGCAAATAGCACTCCATTTCGTTGGCTTCCAAGCTGGGCCACGCTGCGCGAAATCTGTCCATTTTTCAAGCAAATCCTTCCGTCTAAAGGGAAATCTAAGGAAGAAATACTTTTAATACATTATCCAGCGGGATAAAACAACTTTGTTCACTTATGAAATGAAATGTTTTCTGCATGGCCATATCTGTCGCAACAATTGAAAACCACACAAAATGAAGGCATTTTTAATTAGCCAATTGAAAATCGAATTTCGTACACTATTCTTTAGATTTCTATACAAATTCAGTATTTAATGTTTTATTCTAGATTCCATATGACCCAAACCGCATATTTTTGTTGTGGGAAATTTTTTATTTTTGCTGGTAAACGTCAAATTTGACTTGCCAACCATTCATAAAAGCAGATTGAAAAGTAGTCAACTATAGACTTGCTACCTTACTTTTTTGTTAAAAATTCCTACTGGTAAGATCTGTGGGCTTGGTTTTTTCTGTTCGAAAGTCAACGTTTACACAAGGAAACTCTTGCGAAAAAGTTTTCCTGTTTGTTGGCAAGAAGCGTAAAACGAAAAGGTGGTGTACAGAATTTGTCGCACTCGCAAATTCCCTTTCGTTCTATTCGTTAGCTGATATTATGCTTAGAAATTTACGTTTGATGTGGCGGGTTGACGCAGTATTTGCTTTGACATTTTCTTACACAAAGAAGTACTAGTTTTCGTGTGTAAACGCAAAACAAATTCTCAAAAGAGAATAGACAAGAATTTGGTAGTACACGGAAATTCTCATTCGTTTTATTCGTTCGCTGATATTATACTTTGACTTTACGTTTATTGTGGCGGGTTGTTTTGACATTTATAGGCACAAATACATTTTTATTTTTGTGAATAAGCGAAATACCAATTCACAAGAGAGATAAGACAAACATTTTTTTCACTGAATTTCACAATGTAAGCTAGCACATAGCCGAGCTAACCATGTCCAAAATTTGAACGAAAAGCATGTCAGATGCTTAAGGATCTTTTAAAAGACTTTTTGCTGGCTATTATCGACTTATAGGGTCAACTCTATAAATCACTCTTTTTCAGGCGCATACGTCGGTGTTCTAGTGTCATTCATAGTTGTCAAAACAAACAAACACTCAGTGTAAAAT
Source organism: Meiosimyza decipiens (assembly GCA_963680825.1). NCBI lineage: Eukaryota > Metazoa > Arthropoda > Insecta > Diptera > Lauxaniidae > Meiosimyza > Meiosimyza decipiens. The sequence goes on from OY804260.1 coordinate 51,786,472, forward strand.
TAAGAAGATAATTAACAATAATAAATTACTTTTCTTATTTTCATTTGTATTTTAAAATTTATGTGTCATAAATTTTGAATAAGTTTTTGCCGAATGCTATTTTAAGCGTTTATTTTACTAAAATTTTAATTCAAACAACTTTCACTTTTGAATCAATTTATTCAAATTACTGCGAACTCGTGCATAGGCTCAATACGCCGACGAAGAATGATCGAACTAATCGCACTTACACAGCAAAAATTACTTTGAATTAATGCGTCGACTTGTAAGTTCGATTCGTATAAATAGTAGTTGTGTTGTACTAACATGAGCTTAAGCAACAATGCAGCCATAGCTACAAATCTATGTAATATTCCCCTTATGACAGAAATCTTATATCATCTATATATCTTTACTAGATAAAATGCATGCACCAAATGTTATTGAATGACATTAATCCAAATATTCAAATCAAAAAAATGCAAATCTATGTTTATTTTTATTAATTTAAAAAAACATGAGCTTCGATGTGGACGTTTAAAAAGTTTTCTGTAATTGATGTTTGATGGCTTATTCTATCATGTGAACGCAAAGCTATATCGACAGGGACACATGTTGTCAAGCCATGCTGTACAGCAGCATGAGGCATCATGTGAACTGCCTGAGCAAAAAAGCGATGGGAAAATTGCTTCATGTAACTCCAGTCAAAAATTTGAACGACCTTGCTATCAGCTGACTTGTACATTCTTATCAGTTGTCATAATTTTCACTGAAATTTTATGCTTCAACAGAGACCGTGAAGTAATTAGGCCATGACTTCATTTGTTTTGCTCTATTCTGAATTTTGAGTCTTCTGCTGGGTTGGAAAAAGCTGAGAGTAACAAGGTTATACAAGGTCGGTGACTGCAGTGCGCTTATTAGGCGGCAACGAAAACATTGTGCTAGTGAAGAAGGCAGCTAATTGCACTGGACCATTAAAGGACATGGCTCAGTTTATTTGCAATGTACAACCTATATTCAGTGTCGTCTTTTGTAAAATTAATAGTTTTAGTGGCTTAGCAAGAACCGTCGCTATTGGAGCTAGCTCAAGAAGATGGCAGCACAAAAAATCCACGTAAGCAATACTGAAATCTAGATCAATTTACAAATTTTATTATTTTGTGCATTAACCTAGCAATTACGATCTAGTTGTTGTGGGTGGTGGAATTGTAGGCGTTGCGTCGGCACGTGAAATTTTGCTACGTCATCCAAATTTAAAAATCGCTATATTAGAAAAAGAAAAAAAGCTAGCTGTGCATCAAAGTGGTCACAATAGTGGTGTAATACATGCCGGTATCTATTATAAGCCAGGTACTCTCAAGGCAAAACTTTGTGTAGAAGGACTACACTTGGCGTACAAATATTGCGATGAAAAAGAGATTCCGTATAAGAAATGCGGAAAGCTTATTGTGGCCACTGATGAAGTAGAAGTAGGGCGCTTAATGGACTTGTATGACCGTGGTCTTAAAAATTGTGTGCCTGACTTAAAGCTAATCGATGGTCCACAGATCCAGGAAATTGAACCATTCTGCAAAGGTGTGAAAGCACTTTGGAGTCCGCATACAGGTATTGTGGACTGGGCTCTAGTCACTCAGCATTATGGACAAGATTTTTCATGCTCTGGAGGCCATATTTTTAATAATTTTAAGGTTGGTAACAAATAATTTTACAAAAAATTGCATTCACTTCACAAGCTAACAAGATTTTTGTGCCATACTTTTCCAATTGTTATGTAGTCTGATATGTTTCCTGTTTTATTTTAAAAACGTTTTGCGAAAAAAAGTCGAAGATAGCAAACGTTTTCAAAAATACCACATTTAAACTGATTCATTCTTTCTGGGTTTGAAGAAATTTTTAGCTCCTCTGACTGTGCTAGTATGTTGTATTTTAGATAATTTCATAAATAATATATAATAAATAAAATAATCAACAATATCCATTAAGGCTTGGAGTCTGAAACGATTTTTAAACAGAAAACTAGTATTTGACCCCTCAGTGCGTTGCCGGAATGAAAACCTTATAAACGAAGAACTGCACCGAACTCTTATATTTGAAAAGTAATTCATCAAAGATTTTGCTTAACTAGACTTTCTGTAGTAGGGCATGTACCTTGTACCATTTTGAGAAAATTATTAGCTATCTCCAAACAATGGCTGATTTTTTTCTCAGACGTCTCTACATTTTAAAATGATATTTTAGCTATTATGGCAGAATATGAAAACAAAAGCAGACAAAAAGCCGCAGTTTTTTTTTTCAAAACCACTTAAATGCCACAGGGTACTGCACCTTGAACCAAGAGACTAAATTTACAAACATTTCCCTTTCCTCTATACTAAATACTTTTTTATGACCAAGTTCGGACTGATATATCAATGTAGTTCTTCCAGATAATCGGCGTTTAGCTAAACGGGGAACTAAATTCGGCTTTTGCGATGTTGTGCTTTTTAGCAGCTGATCTACCACTTGAACAATTTTGAGCTACCTCCTTTACCTTATTTACGTTTACCGTAATTTTTGTTCCGAGGAATATTTCTGAAATACATTCGTAATACATTTCACGACACACAAAAATTTTGTGATTGGAACGAAGTCGGACAAAAACTCTGTCGCTCAAATTTTTGGACAGTTATTTTTAAACCTCAAGCTAAAGTATAGACAAAAAAAAATAAAATCATTATTCAAAATTAAAAAAAGAACACACTAATTATTTATGATATGAAAATGCAAAGCTCTCCTTGTCCACATTTGACAAGAAATCATCAATATGCCAACAGAAAGAATAACTTTGAAAAATGATTAATTACCTGCTCAAACTAAACCATAGAGGCAACTAATAAAAGTTTAAGAAAACATTTTAGTTCTTCTTAGATATTTAAAAAATTGGCAAGGCACGTTTTGCTTCGCGGCTCAATCGTCAAATATATTTTTCTATTCCAATTTTTACTGATTAAATGAAATAATGCTTTCATTTTGTACTTTAGGTAACTAAATTTACTGAAACCACAGATATCGGAAATCCAGCTGATTATCCAGTAACAATACATGGCGCCAAAAAAGGCCAGCAAGTACGTACACGATACGTGCTAACTTGTGGAGGTCTCCAATCTGATCTACTAGCTGAACTCACAGGTTGTCCACGTGAACCACGTATTGTGCCTTTTCGCGGCGAATACCTATTATTAGCAAAAGAGAAATGTCATATGGTACGCGGAAATATTTATCCAGTGCCTGATCCACGTTTTCCATTTTTGGGTGTACATTTTACACCGCGCATGGATGGCAGTGTTTGGTTGGGACCCAATGCAGTATTAGCTTTTAAGCGGGAAGGGTACACGTAAGTTTTTAATAGCTATTGAAAAAAAATGCGATAATATCGTCAATATATTTATTGTTTACAGTTGGCGCGATATTAACCTTTTCGAACTTTTTGACGCGTTGCGTTATCCAGGCTTTATAAAAATGGCAGCTAAGCATCTAACGTTTGGTCTGGGTGAAATGGCAAAATCAGCGCTCATTCCATTACAAATGAAAGCTTTACAGAAATATATACCGGATATAACGGAATACGATGTGAAACGTGGACCAGCTGGTGTGCGTGCGCAAGCTTTAGATCTGAGTGGCAACTTGGTTGATGATTTCGTATTCGATCGTGGCGTGGGAAGTGGTGTATTGGCCAAGCGTGTGCTACATTGTCGTAATGCGCCATCACCTGGAGCTACTAGTAGTTTGGCAATAGCAAAAATGGTTGCTAATAAAATTGACGCAGAATTTAATATTGGAAACGATTGTTAAAATCATATTACATAAATTTTTTTTATTGTTTCAGAAATTAAAAAAAAAAACTTAGACCTATATAATAATCAATCTTATAACAATACTGGAATCTGCATTGATGCTTAAGTCTTTTATTTTGTTATAATTCTTACACCATATAACCATATTATTACTTGTTAGTAAAATAAAATTGTTTTTACCACATAACATCGTGAATCCAGTATTTTAAGAACAAAATCCTTATATTAAATTTAAGATTTATATCAAAAATATTTTCCACTTAAGTTCCTGTCAATTTTAAATAAAGACCATGTTGTGTTGGTATCAGCCAAAACGACGCTAAGGTGAAAGGTCGTAAAGATAAGGCTTTTATATATATATCTCGCTTCCAATTATCCATACTGCAACTTAGTTAATACAAAAGTTAAACCTAAACTGTCTCGCACAAAAAAACGTCAGCTTATTTTCATATATAACATTGTATGACAGTTTTCAGGATACCCATGGTCAAAGGTTAAATAAAGGTTTTTTGTTAATTAATTCTATACAAAAATGTTGTAATAATGTGTTACAATTTTAATGTATTGTACAGGCCGGACGGTTAAATTTATCCAAATTTATCTACTGAATTTTCATATGCGCCTTAATCTACTTCCATTGCGAATAAGATTTCCAACTATAGTATTAGGCGATATTGTATTCAGAAGAGTAGTTATATCTGGAGTACATAGAACTGCAGCTTAATGAATCAAATTCGTGAACATTTATACATCATTATCTAACTCTTGGCTTAGGTTTACATACACATGTTTTTGTTCATCTAATGCTCAAAGGAATGAATATTTTTTTGAGAACTTTTTAATTACCTGTGATATCAAGAAAGTCGTTAGGAAGGATAGAAAAAACAATACGTGTACATAGGAAAAAACAAATCTTTTTTAGGACAAAATTCTTCTGCTGCACATCATTTATATATAAGTTCTTAAGGTATTTCAATCGTCGTTTGTCGGATTGACTTTAAAAAGATCGAAGAACATGACCTTAAAGCCTCATATTTCTCTTAAGCCATAAATTTTTCAAAAAACTTGTGGAAATTTTTGCAACTGAGGATTTTGTAACAACACCCAAAGCATTTACGCTCAAATTGGATGTGAACTAGCGCTAAACAATAATTCTTTAATCTGAGATGCTGTGGTATCACTTTGAACCTGCTTCGGTCTATGTCTGGTTGCTAAGCCGCCACTCTAACCTAACTTATGTAAAAGTTAAAAAGGTTGCATGAAAAATATTTAAAGGTTAGAGTTTAGTTGATTTCAATGTGAGGCTCTATACTGGCATCAGTTTTATTTTGCATTTATTACAAAATATTTCATACCGTTTAACTATAATATTCTATTAATTGAACAATATTTTTGATCGAATTGTACAGTCTTAGCAGAAACCGATATTTTGTGTGAAATAACAGTCGATTAATAACAAATAAAATTTCTATACCGGAAGGATCATCCATTTTCATATACATAAGTGGTGCAAATCACAACTATACGAAAAATCTCATCATAGCAAGTCTTTGAACCGACGGTTCAACAAAGCTATGGCAAACAAGAAATGACAAGAGATGACAGGTGGCGCATTGTGTGCTTAAATGCAAAGCAGCACTTTGTACACGTTATGGAGAACTCCCTTCATGGCTCAAGTGTGAAGAGCGGCTGTCCAAACATAATTCATGGAATGGTCGGGGTTCAAATCCGTGTACAAATTAACTAAAAAAAACTGGTCTGATGAGGCTATGTATATATGTATGTGAATATGTATATACATGGTAATAGCCGAAACATATGTCACCAATTACAGTCGATTAATAACAAATAAAATTTCTATAATATTCTATTATTATTTTTTGTCTAATTTATTTCTAATGCATGATTTTTTGATTTCGACTTTAGTTTATCCTTAATGCCGAGTATACGAATTTCTTTCTGCATTTCTTGTTTAGGAAAAAGTAGCGATTTGCACTTTTCAGATAAAGCTTTTAAGCCATTAGTCGCATGTAAACGCATTTTTTGATCACAATTTGCATCAGTCTCAATTGATTTCAAAACGCGATACAGAGGCAAAAGCATTTCTTCAAAATCGACAAGATTTTCCATACCTTCAAGCAGTTCGGCTAAAACAAGCACCGCCGCGCGTTTTGCCGGTAAGTATTTATTTGTAGTGAGCTCACAGTCAATAAGGTTTATAAGCTAAAAAAATTAAGATATTTTATTTAGTATGTATTAGCAAAAACATTATTTTATAATTTTTAACTTACCTCATTGAAAAATGTGTGAACTTGAAAGGAAAGTATACGACATAACTGCGATAGATTTGAAAATGATGACCAACGGAACTCATTAATTGAAGACCGCGCACCGTGCATGAAGCAGTTGAGTAAAACATCTTTATATTTGTAGCAAATTGGTCCTGAAAAAAATATTTTTTTAATTAATTTTATTTTCTTTTTTGGTCCGAATAAATCTATTAAGCAAAAACAAGAATATACATGCTTATCGCTCCTTGCGTGCAAGAATGACATAACTCAAAAAACACAGAAAGTTGGAGAAAAACGCATTTAAAATTTTCAATAAATTGCTTTTTATTGAATATTCAAAAAAGTATGTTTGCATAAACTCTTCACACAAGGCAAGTTCATTAGATACCTATCTGATTTTTTTACACCAAATAAAACATAAGAGACGGATATTTCTCCATAGGTAACTCGAAATTTTTTTTTTTTTTTGAGTTATGATCTTCTTGAACGCAAGGAGCGATATTTACATTTAACGCGGTTTTTCTTATTTGTTTACTTTTATAAAAAAATTTAAGGAAATAGTATGATTAATAGAGTAATCATAGAGCAATCTAAGAGGATTATCTGGGCGAATACCAGTTTTTGTGATGGACACCAAAATTAACATATATTTTCTAAAAAAAAAGTTGATAATTCAATTTCTATTTCATTCTATTTTTTAATGCATTACTAGAAACAGTCCAAATGTACTGAAAATGAGCCGAATATACCAGCTAAAAATGTACTGAAAAAAGTACAAATGTACCAAAGATGCCATCACTGGTGTAGAACTTTCTAAATAGTGCAATGTGAAAAAGATAAGAAAACAACAGAGCATTAATTACTTGGGAAGGTGTAAGTAACATACATACATATAATATGCCTTGTAAATAGTAACCTCTCATTAAAAATATTTCAGAACCTTAAAATAAAATAGTACAGAGTTTTGGTACTTCTGAACAGTTCCGCGGATTGCACACTGCTGCAGTACGGGAAATTGCTACATTTTATTTAAATTTAAAATGAAATAACACAAAATAAATTGTTTTCAAAGCTTTGTTGGAAACATATTTTCTACGACGGTAGAAACTTCAAATAGATAGAAGTAAATATTTCTTAATGCTGCAAATATAATATCAAATAAAATTGCAAGCAATTGTGTTCCATTAGTGTTCAAAATAGACCACTTTTTCAAAAAACCTTTCTTTTCATAGCTTTGTGTGGAAAAATGAGATCCAAATGCTGTAAGAACATCAACTGAATTAATTCAGGGAAATTTCGAGGCGCTAACCTTAAATCAGTCATCAGATTTTACCCTATACGTCAGCCATAGGGAGTTAAGGAGTTAATGGAAAAAAAATGTTGTCTTTTCATGAGGAACAACTTTGCATCCGACACCAAATTTCTCAGACTTGAAATTAAAATAGCCGAAGGTGAGCGTTTGCAACCGTTGGTGCACACAGTGAATTTTTTTACTTAATTGTTTGTTAGTAATCTTAAAATCTGGTGCACCGGCATACTGGTAACTAATCATCGCTTAGACCGCAATATGATGAATACACTTTACGAACATTATTTACATTCATTATTTATGTGTTCAAAATAAAAATTTCCCTCTCAAACCGTTTTACAAACCTATTAGAAATTATTACGAAAACATAAACATTTAGCTTTAAATGAGATTATTATTCACACAATATCACTAAATGATAAATATCATCGTTTCGCGCCTGGGACTTGGATCCCTAAAGCCATTTTACTTTAACGTATTCTTTTTGTATAAAAATTTACCATAAAAATTATGTATATTTCACTTCAGTTTGTAAGTTTTTATTGTAATGCTATTTCAAATACTATAATTTGAATTTTCTCATCTCTCAGCTTACACTCGATTTTCATTCCATCTCTGTAAAAATTGTGTATATAAATAAATTGAAAGCGAGCTTCTCAGAACTTTTATTTCCTTATACATATTAGTTTTGTTTTGTTATTTTATCTTCTTATTTTCTCAAAAGCAAATTGTTCAAGACTGAAAATTTAGTATTTTATATAATAAAAAGATTTTTTGCTTCAAATTTTCAACTTTCAACATCAATTTTGTTTGTATAAGACGCGCATAGTACATCCATATTATTTTATTTTATATAGAGAAGTTTGTTTGTTTGTATGTAGGGGGTAAAGAACGATGCTTAAAATTCGTCTACTAATTGAAAGCTACACTATCCCTGAGTAACATAGGCTATATATTGTTTTGATAAAATAAGGGACTTGGTACATGCCATACAACAAAAACAATTTAAACGCAATATTTTGGGTATGTAGACAGGAGTTTTAAAGTTTGGTATTAGGATGTAGATTGTCCATGCTGAGTACTTCACGAAATGTGCACGGGTTTAAAGAACGGGGCGTGGCACTATCCATGCAACAAAAACACTTAAAATGCTGTATCTGGAAATCTATGTTAGCAGTAGTTTTGAAATTTGGTGTTAGGATGTGCTTATATAGATTGTCTATGCTAAGCACCTCACGAAATATGAACGGGATTATACAGTGGGGCGTGACACCATTCATACAACAAAAAACATTTGCAACGCTATATCTTGGCATCTATGGCAGCTATAAAAGTGAAACTTTATAGATGGATGTAAATTGTTTGTGCCGTCTCTAGGTTTTATATAAAAGATATGTTTGCGATCGCTATAGCTCATTACATTAACTCCCTTATGACACCTATATTTTGGATATTAATGTAGAAGACCCCAACATGTAATGATTTTTACAAAAGCTAGATTCACAACTTCCAACGACTATATTTCCAAAACTGGATCCGACCGACTAATTTTTTTTTTAATCCCCTATTAACTAAAAAAAAATGGGTAATTAGAGCTAAATTAAAAATAAAGGTCATCTTTTTTCTTTTGTGAAAAGGAAGTTTTTCATTATATTTTTGCTATAGTATATTGATAAGAAAATGTAACTTTGACGAATCACTTTGGATCTCAGTACTGCACTTACATCATAGTAAAATCGTGCACTCTTCTATAGTCTAAAGAAATTATGAATTTCGAAGAAATTGCATCCTCTCATGCAAATGTGAAATGCTTTTTATTGCTCGGGATACCAAAAAGTACTACTGAACAGTAGCTTGCATGAGATATCAACAAGGATTGTAAGGCACAATTTTTAGTGTGCAATGAATGAAAGTACCAATTTACTTTAGAGCGTAGATTGTTGATGTTTCTCAAAGTTAAGATTTGCATAGAGATAAGCTTCTGGACATTTTACATATATATTTGGAATTCGGAAACATATTTAAAACAATTTTCCGCCATTCAAAAAAATAGTTCAAAGGGATAAAAAAAGAATTAAATTTGAGTAAAATCATCAATCGCAGTTAAGAGAACCAATTGTGAAATAAATCATTTATTCGCCAAATTCTTGAGCGGTAAAAACTTGAGCATTTCACCATAAACAAATTTAGTTAGTACATCATATCAGGAGTTCAAATAAAATTTATTTTGTTTGTATATTGTTTGTTTATGTGTATGCCGTGTGATTTGGGAAGGAAAATATATAAGTTTAGTTACGTTTTTTCTCGGATGTACATACATATTTCTCATATATTAATAGGCACCTTTATATAATCAATAAAGAAATAAATCAAATAATAAAAATATACATGTACCCACCCAACTCTTTGCTCACTTTAACAATTGCTTCGCCAACAATCAAACGAAAATCAGTTGCAGCATTATCGTTTAAATATTCATCGGAGAGAACTTCCAATACCTCAGCTTCCATAATGTCAATTAAGCCAACAAATAAACGCACACAGTTAAGAAATGTATAAGATTCTTTATGCTTTAAGGTGGTCAGGGCCAATGCAATTATAACATGGCCGTTGGAAAGAGTGACTGCATCGCGACGACGCAACAGATCTAAAAGCATTTGAATGCCGTAAACTTGTAAATGTGATTCCTCGGAGTCAATAAGTGAACGCGCATAGTTATAAGGCGCCAATGTTTTTTGTGTTGCACTTTGTTGTTTAAAATCTTCCAAGAGTATCATAAGCAAATAGTCAATGCGTTGTTTTATAAGTTGATTGGGTGTTTGAGTCTTAAGTACTTTAAGTATTGGTACGAAGTCAAGGTAATTCGCTGGTGTTTGTGTATATTCGAGTATTTCCTGTGCCAGTGTCAACATTATAAGCAATGTTTGATCAGCAGATTCACGCTGCTCACTTGAAATAGCAGAACGTTTTTCAATTGATTGACGTAGGAAATTCATAAAAACTGAGCAATTTTCGACAAGCTGAGACTTAAGACCATCATTTGAAACAAGTGTATTAAGTGAAAGTAAAATATCAATTTTAACTGGATATTTACAATTTAAAAATGTAATTAACTCATCCTGTGTTTGAAGCAAATCAATCTGAGATGTTATTGTATGAATGTCATCATCTTCATACAAAAAATCATACATATGTTGCAGCAACGACATAAATACTTGATATGTTAAAATGTTATGATCACCAGTCAGTAGTAGTTCAGGTAAAGCTACAGCGATAATGTTCTCCTGTTTGAACTCAGAGGAAGCAATTTTTAAGTTTAGATGCGTGCATTCAGCGTTGGGATAAATCAAAATCCGATCATGCAACTTCATCCAACGACCATCAAATACACCTTTATAGAGTTGTCCAACTATATTGCATAGCTCTACAGGTGTTCTGTTGGATAGGCAACGTATTATCAAATATTTGAGTTGATTTTTTTGTAAAAAACTTTCTGGTAGAGCATAAAATACTTGCAGCAGTAACGGCAAGTAAACAATTAAAATTTCACTTGGCAGACATTCAACGGATGATGTGCAGAATATATGATAAAGCTGAGATGTCAAAAAACAAAATTCTTTATGCTCCATTAATATTAGGCCACTTAGCAAATCATCGGGTTGCATGAGCTGCTTCAATGAGGAATGTAACCACGATCTGATTTCAACTTGATTTTCTTCATTCAAATCATAAATGCGACGTAATGTGAGCAAACCTGCTCCCATACTATCCATCATGGGCTCATTTAGCAGACACAAATTTATAAATTTAAATATTTGTCGTAGCATTATCGCTTGAAATCGTTTACTATGTCCTTTAAATGCTACAATATTGGCAATAATTTCAAACGTTTGCTTGTTATTGTGTTCTGCATCCTCTTTGCTTTGTTGGGCTGTTAAAAGTGTTGCAACCAATGTAGTAAATCCATCTTTGGACAATAACTTATTTAGCAATTCTTGATGTAAACGCTTTTGAACTTGAGGTGGTAGCTGCTGAATGCCTTTTAAAAATAAAATATTCCGAAAATATTCCATTTTTGTAATGTTGGACCATATTAAGTTAAGCTTTTCTTGCAAATTTAGTAAAATCTCTTCCGGTAACTTCAGCTCGTGCAGATCATTTGCGATAAAAAGAGTAAAAATTCCTCCGATATAATTGCGCACAACGCATTCCATAGAATTCGCAAGATGAAATTGTTTTATGCCAAGTAGTCGCGTAAATAGTTCTATAGCAACTTGTAAATGCGCATAGTGTGGAGTATTCTTATCCTGAGAGTGTGATGCGAAAATTGGATGGATGCACAACAGTGGATGGAGTTGTTGACGCAATGCCAAATTTGCCAAGTCTTGTGTGGCTTCAATGCATAAATTCAGATGACGTGAAGAAATGAGGTCTTCTTTAGCGTCGCTATTAAAATTAGCATTGCTTATTATGTAGAGCAACACATGCTCCAGGTAGATGCAGTAAGTGACATCATCCGTAAATTTTTCGAACTGCACCAATTCCGCCACATGCAGAGCCGCAGAAATTTCGTTTACTAAATCTTTGATATCATTTTTTAAGTATTTCGCTAAAGTTCTAAGATTTTCTTCCAGGCGTATTTGTTTGCTCTGTAATACTGATGAAACAGTATCTGTGGACGCGGATTTCTGCGCTATTGTACATTTATGAATTAAAATTTGTGTATACGAAGTTACTTATGGTACTTACTATCTGAATCAGACAATTTCAATGACTCCAACACAAAAAAATATTTCGGCAAGTTTGCCATTTTCTATATAAATGATATTTTCTACTTTAATCAAATACTAATTGTCGCAAAGCAGAAAAAATGTTAAAACAAAAAAAAGTAGTGATGTAGTATCTAGTCTATTTGTTTTCATTCATTCGATAGCTATTCACTATTCACTCACAGAAAAATTCAATACATCGCAACAACTATCGAATAAATAGTTCTTTCTTAGACAGTGTTTACACGAGGAAACTCTTGAAAGAAAGTTTTCCTGTTTGTAGGCAAGAAGGGAAAAACGAAAGGGTGGTGTACAGAATTTGTCGTACACGCGAAATCTCTTTCGTTCTATTCTTTAGCTGATATTATGCTTTGAATTTACGTTTGTTGTATCGCGTTGACGCAGTAATTGCTTTGACATTTTCTTGCACAAACAAATTCTAGTTTCCGTGTGTAAACGCAAAAGAAACTCACAAAAGAGAATAGACAAGAATTTCTCAGACCGAATTTGCTCTTGTAAACGTTGACTTACTTAATTTTAGAAACCCGAAATTTCGATCGAAAAAAAGTAGTGTAGTGTGAAGTTTGAAAAAAGCTTCCAACTGGACTGAAAATTTTGCATCATTTTTTTGCAATTTTGTCCCAGCGTATAAAAAATAAAAAATTCTAATTAAAACTACGTAACGTAAATGAAAATCTGTCAACGGCATTTGTTCCAAAAAGTGGAAAATTTAATTTGTCCGTCCGAGTTTGTTTACATTTTTACAATTTTCATTTTACATTTTTACATATTTGGTTTTGTTTACAGCCAAAATTTTTTCACAATATTGATTAGAATGGTGTCCGCTGTATTCCCGCTATTTTTTTTCATAATTTTCACTTTATTTCAAATAAATTTGGAACACAAAAATAAATGACTTGTGAATTGGCAAATTGAAACAAAAGTAAAAAAAACACTTCAGAAGTTGTTAGTAAATTTAGTTAAATAAATCTCGCGTTCAGGAGCTACGTTATGAACAACCAAAATTTTTCATTTAAATTTGACAGCTATTCTAAATAAATGTGACGAAAGCTTTGTAGGTGTCCATTTTCTTCGAAAACAAAAAATACAAATAGAATTAACTCTTCATTAGTTTTTGTTTCCCGCACTTATCAGCTGTTAGGCGATATTTTAATTTAATAGCTTATGAAGCCTCCACGACCGTAAAACTTTTACGTTGCGTGTAACTACGACTACAATTGATTTATCATTAGAATCCCAGCAGGCAATTGAACAAGGCCTTACCCGGAGAAGGCCTGCTAGCACTGCTGCAATTGTAAGAGGCCTTCTCAAAGCTAAATTTTCTTGCAAATCAAAACATGTATGCTAATTTTTTTATTTTTATTACGATTATTGTTTTTCTGTCAATATTAACAATAACTAAATTTTATAAGTAGTGAAATTTTAATTAGCAGAATAGTTAGAGTGGTAGTGGTAGAGTGTTGTGTATTCAATGTCAAATTATAAATTAAAAAAACGTCACAAAATAAAACACTAAAATTATCAACGCAAGAGGGAGGTGACGCAGATAAAAAAAAACAATTAACTAAGAGTCTTACGACGTATTAAGATTTCAATTCTTCAAAGTTATTCTGTGACCCCTTCTACGACAAGCGGTCGTAGAAGGCCTCTTGACGCAAGCGATGTAGGAAGACCTGCTTGAAGACTATTTCTATCAGGCCTGTTTTTTGGGACGTTTCATATACAAAAGAAAGGAAGTTTGAAAGTAGGTGGCAAGGCCTTATCCAAGGAAGGCCTGCTAGCTCCTGCCCTTGTCTACCAGGAAACTATTTCACATTTATACTTAGTGGACGCATATATGCATCCAAATAGTTACTTGATTGAGTATACCATCAGGCAATTTTCAACGCATTCTACCAAATTTATTTTAGAGCTGCGCAGACACAATTTGCATTTCTCATTTAAAAATGTTTAGAATAGATCTTTTCTGAAATTTTGACTGATTTCTTTAAAGAAAAAACGATGTTTTTTCCAAAAAAAAAAATACATTATCGTCCTAAGGTTTAATAACAAATTCAAAATTTTAATTTATTAAATTGGTTTTCATGTGATATCCATATTTTGGAAATAAGTATAGTGGTTCCCGACGAATCGATATTTTCAAAATGTATGTATACGCGAATTCGGATGGGCTTATCTCTGAAACGAGCGACGCTCGATTTTAAAGTCAAAAATCACATAAAAAAGTATACTATAGTTGGGTAAAGGCTGGCGAGTGAGATCTAAATTACATTTAATTTCTGTTTTTCTCAATTATTCTACATTAGTACAGAGGCTTAGTCAAACATAATACAATTCCAAAACTGTTTGCATATATTATATTTGATCAAATTTTCCACTAACTATCGTCAATGCCTGTATTTGAAAATAGATTACTGATGATCTGATCCATACCCACAAACTCTGTAACTCACTGCATTGTCATGAATAGACCTTAATTAAGTCAACCATCAGATGATATGTATACTGATTTCAGTCGAATCACATTCTTAAAAAAAATGTTTGTAATGTTTTTTCCCTGTCAAGCCATATGGCATAACATATGAAATCATGTTAATTGATTTGTTCATACACGTTTTTATCGATATATGCATTAGATGGGGCATATATACGGTAACAGCCCGTTTCATGTTTCCCAGGACAGTTCTTTACTTCAATATGCTGTCCCGATTTTTTTTTTTTAATATGAGATATACAATTGTTCCATCTTTAGTTTTCAATCCCGTATATGCATAGTTATTTTTTAGCATATCTAATGCAAGTGAAATGCTCGCACGGAAAGAGTTTAAAAATTTATGTTTTAAGATTTTTAGTTTTGATTTTGTTTCGCTTCGAAGATTTAATTATTGTGGAACAATTCTAATTTCTTCTCTTTAATAATTAATAGATGAAATTATCCAATATGAGAGTTTTCTTACATAGGCTGTTTCTGTGTTGTTGTAATTTTCACTTCTTTTTTTGTATCGGCATATGGTCACCGTAAGCATATACGTTATTGTCTATACCACCGATATTTTGTACAGCGCTTGTTCACAAAATGAGTAAATTTTCAGTACAGTGCACTTGGCAATGCCGTTGCATTACTCTCTTCATATAAAGCAGTATCTTACAAAACCCAAAGAACTGCATTTTAGAAAACTGACACTAGGTGCATGTCTGATATTTGCGTGTCAAAAAAAAAAAGAAGATTGACATATTAAAATCATATTGCAGTCCAATAAAACGTCAAATATTATATGGACGTGTCGCGTAGAATTTCTGAAAAAAGTTTTTGCATTTTTTTGTCTCAACAAAGTGATATATAGTTGTTTATTTTGCTAAAAAAAAACATTAAAATATATAAATAAAAGTGAGTTTGTTTCATTTAGCTATAAATGATGAAATTCGAAATCATTGGAATTTACATATATCGATCCCATCAGTGGCATGAAAAATTTTAATTGATTTTTACACGAATTAGTGCATCAGACGTTGCAAGAAGGAATCAATAAATCTTCAGTCTTTGCTTTAAAAAATGAGTTCGTGGAAAAACAAATCTCGTTAAACTTATTGTACATCATGAAAATTAATTTTACATTACCACTTTTACCGTTTTTATTTTTGTGTCGCGATAATTTTACATTGGCTATTTCACCTCGAATATGCAAAAAACCGTGTTGCCAAGTTACTTGAAAGTGCTCCATGCGCCAATCCAAACTACTTCTATTAGCTTTGTTTTATTCGCAAACTTGCTATCTGCATATGTGCGAGTAAAACGACCAACCTAGTAATCCTCTATTAATATTTTTTACTTTCCAATTTATGTGACCAGACATTCAATCAGTTGTTCTTACCAGAAATATTTCTTTTCACTTCAAAGTTCCCACAAGACAAATTAGAAATCTGTGAGTAGCACTGGGATTTAATGCATAGCAGTTATAATTTGACCCACTAAGTGAGTAATTTTATTGTTGCTTTCGCATACAAGTACTAGTAGCGATATGCACCAAACATCTAATGACAGTTCATCCAATTAAACTATATTTTAACGAACTTTTCTACAACGTGTGTTTTCCAAGAGTGTCCTACGACACCAAAAAAAAAAAAAATTAAATAAAAAAAAATGGTCGTAAGGCTTGAGTTTGACTTTGTTCGGTTGATGATTATATGCCACTTAGCATGTGAATATGATTTCCGGCAAATGAGCGGTGTGACAGGTTCGTATATAGTTTAAAGCTTAAATTGTCGGCCTGGAGCGTTGTCGGTGGTAATATGGCAAACGTTGGATTCTAAATGTTCTAACATCGTTGGCAAAAGCTTAACAATTTATATTAGTAAAAAATGGCTCTGCTGATGGTGATGGTATGGCGGGTTAATTAATAATCTGTGAAATAGTTGCTTTGAAAAATCTGCAAAATATAATTTTTTAAGTGAACTCGTTTTTATCTTCCTATTATTGATATTACGCTTAGAAACTGTCCATGACTACATACCGTTATATAAGGGAAGTGCTTCCATTAAGAAATTTTTGAGGTGCACTTAAAAAATAATGAATTAGGCTCAATTTATTCTTCAAATGAACAATTTGACCACTTTGTAGTATACGGAATTGGAGTCGTATTTGTTTTGTGAGAGGTTTCAAAAGTCGGGAATAGAGTCATTGACATATACACACTCATCATAGATGTGACGCCTATGCTTTTGGCATTCTTCATTTCATAAAAAATATTACATAAATTTTTTATCCTCAAGAGGGTATTATTCCTTAAACTCAATAACTGCACTCACGCTTGCGTGAAGTTTAGTATAAGATGTTAAGTTGAAATATACATATATCTCCACAAGAAATAACATCTTAAATCGACTTAAATGTTAGCTTTGCTACCCAAATTAGTGTTTTATCACTAATTTGGGTATTTTTAAAATATGATTCAAGTCACAAATACCTTCGCAATTTTTTAAATATTTTAAGCTCCGTTTACACAAAAATCTCTTAACTATTGAGTGTAAGAACTTATTTTTCTAATGACTGAGTCTTAAAAACATTCTAAGCCACAGATCTTATATATTTTTGCTTTTAGTTGTTTGAAATATTATCTTAAGTCATAAATAATTTGATTGCATGAAATCCTTTAGAAATAAGTTGTCCTTTAAACTTTCTAAACATTTTTCTTACAATATGGACCTAGATCCGGAGCTTTAAGTACTTATGTTAGTATTTCAGGTATTAAATTCAAGTAAGAGTACATATACATATGCTGATAATTGAGAAATTTGATAGTTAATCCTTTCAGTATCAGTACTTCCAGTATGAGTTCTTATGTTTATTAAACAATATGCGCATGTTTTTAAATGTGTCCTATATATATGGATACTGATACTAAAGTATCAGTTACCTAACTAAAATACTGTTACTAAAGTACCAGTACTTTCCTAAAATACTTTTACTGGAAAGTTTGTAAGTTCCAGTACCATTAAACTTAAAGTCCAGTGTCAATATCGGCACCTGTATTTTTATGTACTTGTGCTGGTACTCGGTATATGATTGCTCTGCTCAAAATAATGCTCATTTGCGTTGGATTGACTTGTGAATTTTTGGAGTTCAGTATTCCTTATTTTTGATCTCCTGCAAAACTTAAAAACCTGCTAAGATGATATTCTCTATATGTATGGCCTTGTCGAAAGAAAAAAATTGTATGCTTCGAAAACTACTTCGTAATGATTATTTAAAAGCATTAGCTGGATCGAAATGTAATTCGTTTCTGAATTATATTTCCGATGGCATGTCAGCCTTGCCGTCAATTTTTTTTTCAGGTAATTTACGCTCTTTTAATCTACATTCCAAGCAATACATAC
Organism: Meiosimyza decipiens; assembly: GCA_963680825.1. NCBI lineage: Eukaryota > Metazoa > Arthropoda > Insecta > Diptera > Lauxaniidae > Meiosimyza > Meiosimyza decipiens. Next base: position 51,804,548 of record OY804260.1, read on the forward strand.
ATACATGGTTTGTTCTACATTACATATTGACGAAAAAATCGTGAGGTATGCCTAAGTACTTCTCCAATTAACTTTAATCCATAAAATAATTTTTTCCTGTAATATTTGATTGCAAGTAATCAGAAAAAATAGAAAACTTTTGTAAAATTTTGCTAAGCTAGGCCATAAAATTTTATCTAAATCGTATTAAGATGAACCAGTTTAGCCTAGAATGAACTTTACGGTAATTTTTTACTTAACTGCCTGACTTCCAATTTTCTTGAAATCTAAGCCGTGGCTTAGAGTTTACATGCTCTAATACGTTCAACACTGGTTCATCTATTCGAATCATGGCCGGTAATATTATGTACATTTTGGTAATGCATAGTTTTGTTTAAGTGACACCTTTCCGATTTTCCTGAAACTTTAGTAAGTTCAGCATGCAATAATAGCGCTAGACTCTTGATATTTGGTATATGTATGGTAACTATAGAAAAATATAAAACGGTGACCATAAATAGTAATAATAGCACTACACTCTACACAAAAAATTTGGGAGTATTAAACTATTCGGCTCACACAAAGGTGGGATGGGGTTGAAGCATTTTCTTCAAAATGTGTATCAATTTCCATTAATTTGGCAATGCTCATTTCAAAACTGCTAAAAATTGTGCGACAGCTATTTTCAAGTTATTAGAGAAAACCCATTTTGAAGGCTTATCTCTTCTGATTTTGAAAATCATTCAATTTTATATCTTTTATCCCAAGGGGGATGAAAAGGCAAAAAATACCCCTTACCTGTACCCCTATTTTTGAAAGAACTCCCTTCTGAATTCGAAAACCGCTTCTCACACTCGTAAGTTTTTACAACTGATGTGAAGAAAAAAAAATATTTGTTCCTTCATATATTGCAATAGAAAAAATATATAAAAATTAGTTGTGTTTTGGTTGACCATACTTTCTTATATATTGAAAAAAAAAAAAAATATTAAGGAAATCTAAGGATATACGTATATTTTTTTTACTGTTAAATTTTGCGAGATTTCCCAACTTATGTATGACTTTTTAAGGTTTTATTTTCAAAAAATCATCATATATCACTCACAAAATACAAAACCTCAAACAATCGTTTTTTGAAATGCATGAACTCTTTGGCAATATGCTACTTTAAAAAACTTCGAATAAAAACTACAAATAAAATTAATTGCACTAAATATATTAATACATTGTCGATATACAAGCAAAAAAATTATTGTAGGGTGGTGCTAATTAATCTTTTAATGATGTTTACATCTTCTTAACTTTGTGACACATTATATTCGGATATTAAAAAAATGCATAAGATACCTGATAAGGTGTATTATAAGAGTATATTCTTACATTAGTAACTAAAATTTGTTTACTTAACATCAAAAACTCAAAACTTTATTTATTGCCAAGCCACTGCCGCTGACGGTAGAATTAGATTTAATTTCACCGTCGCGAATGGCTTTTCTAATCACCTTGTATCAATTTATTAACTTAAGTTTGTAGTGTCAATGTTAGTGAGTGAAAAGCCGTCGTACGTCGCAATTCTGTTTATTCGAACGGATTTTACGACGGTTTTACCGTTCAACGTATTTTATTCTGGCGGTATTTACGTCAACCGCTAAAATTCTGTTTAACGCATACGTCTGTGTGTAAACAACATATATGAGTGTGTTTTATTCGCCATCCACTCCTAGCTATCTATAGTTAGTTATATGGGAGAGCAAAAGCAACATCGCAAACTTAGTGAATAAAATTATCGCTGCTATGTATACATGCAAGTTGCTTGAGTTGAAGTGATATCCCGCAGATTTATAAATGTTCTATTGTGCACTTTGAAATTAAATCAAGTAGATCTACATATCTCGTGTAAAAACAATTGTTTAAAATGTCAGGCGACAAAAAGAAGCTATTTGAAATAAAAAATATGAAGTTAGAAAGTTAGCAACTTGGTCGATTTATGCGTTAAACAGAATTGGGACGGGGTCGGGAAAGCGGCATCGATTACTCGCTGTCAAAAATTAAAACACACTTGACCTTTTGACATTGAACAGAATTGCAGCGTACGACGGTAACCTGCCGACGGGTACCCGTCTATTTGGATTTAACTCTAATTTTTTTTGACAGCGTAAAAATGTTAACATGCATAAGAAAAGTTCCAAACTTGTGATCCAATGACATGTAATATACAAATATACATATATGGAAGTGGATCATATATGAGGCGATGTTTTGGCTCAGAACGAGTGATCTAAGATTAATAATATAGGGACCCATTTTCCCGTCTATTTCTTCATCGTCCACACACATCACAAGTAGCCAAGTTAGTGTTCTCTTAGTTCAATATGCATGGGATCGATACTTGCTTGGCAGAACTTAAAATCATTTGCGTACGGCTAATTTGACGGTATGAACAATGTTTTTTAATAAAACATAAAGTAATATTTTAAAAAATAACAGCTGCATTTTACTAGCGATACACTGCTAGCTGTCTATATATATAGTAACGAAGTTGTATGGGAAAGCAAAAACATATTAGCAAACGTAACGAGCAAAATTGTAGTGGCTTTGTATACATAACAAGCTGTTTAAGTACCAGTACTACCCAGCAGATTTGTATTTTGTCTATTGTGCATTTTGAAGTGAAACGAGGAAGAGCTATTTCGCGGAAAAAAATTGCTTAAGTTTAGTCGCAAAGTAGCATTTTGAAATAACAAAGCATAAGGAACGACGAGTACTCGTATAAACAACGAATAGGAAACTTAGCACCTTGGTCGTATTAGTCGCATATATACAGGGACTGAGCCAACAAAAAACAGTAACAGTCTGTAGTTTGTGGTTGGACTCGATCTCGAGCCTTTCGCACACATTCTTCATAAGCGATATAGAATTTATCATAAAGCTTTCCATTTTCCCGTTGGGCAATGAAAAACTTAGTGTCGGCAACACTTTTCTTTGCAAATTCTTGACAGATTGCTAGCTCAGCTGTCAGAGGGTTTTCAGTAAATTTTCAGTGGTGAGTGTGTAAATACAAAAATTGGAAAAAAAAATGAAAATCAAGAGTTTGCACTGATATAATTTAAAATACATTGACTACACACAAATAATTTAAATCCGAATACATTTTTAATATAGTAAAACTAATTTTAATGTAGTAAAACTCCTGCATCACACAGTAGAAAGCCATTGCGCCATCAATTGAGACGCAGCAAAAGGCAAACAGCAGTTGCTGCTCCGTGCTTGCTCCAATAAAAATTCAACACAGAGCCAACCAGTTTGAGTCACTTCAAGATTTTAAAGAAAACCCCATTGAAATTCTTACAGCAAAATGAAGAAAATATTTTCTAAATTTGATAAGAATGAAAAACTGGATAATTCGCACAATCATTCCACTTCCAAGGAGACGAACACCTTCGTGGGCAAAGTTTTTGTGGTGGGACGTGTCTCAGTTACCATAGAGGATGTGCTGGCAGAGGGTGAGTTGAACTTTTATATTTACTATTGTAGAAACCTTAAACTTTTGTATATTCTTTAGACTGATAAGAGTTTTGTATCTTAGCGACAGGTGTGTCGCAAAATTAATTTTTACTAACTATAATCAAAAAATTACGTTGGCACTATATTGTATAAAAATACGAGAAATCTTTTTTTTTATTGCACTGAGTTTGATATCGATAATTGAATTTTCTTCCATAACACAAATTTTTTTAATGCTTTGAATATAAGCTGTTTTAAACAGTAACTTGTTTTTGAGTGATAAGATAAGTAGGTGAGATATGATTAGATGTTATGATTCTTATAATAGTTAGCCTTTGAAAATTAAGTACTAGTTTTCATTAAGGGACACCTCTACGATATTCTTAAAAATTTATTATAATTCTTAACTAGTTCATCATAACACGCTTCGAATGATTTTAGTATGTCAAGTTAATTGGGCGACCTTCGGCCGCGACTCAGGGCTTACATCCTCCAATATGTCTAATCGGCTTCGCGGCCGCGAAGCCTGTATTGGAAGTATTGAAGGATGTGAACCCTGAGCCTTTGCCGATGCGCGCCAAATTACCCAAACATACTAAAATTTCAGGAAAATCGAGAGTGCGGTTAAAAAAAGTAATTACCCTAGTTCATCCCATTTTCAGAGGGTCATTTTCGATGAAATTTTTAGCGATCAATTCGATTTTAGAATTAGCTTATAACGTAAGAATTTTGAAATATTTGAGATTAAATACTTAAAAAATTACGTTTTTGTCCACTTCGGATTCAAAAATATTTTCAGCTTATTACTTACAAAATAAAAATTTAGTACCAATCTTCTTCCTTAAAATGAGCTCTTAAACAGGCAAAGTTATTGATATTTTAATGAATGAAACCATGATCCGATATAACCCAATAATCTTAGTGAAGTGAGAAAATGCTTCCATGTTCGAGAAGTTATATCTATTTAAAATTAACATGATTTTGAAAGCATTTTTTATTTTAAAATCCTGACTTTGATTCAGATTAAGCGCTTAAAACTTATTCTGTGTAATCAATTTTTGATCACGAGTCAGTTGTTGATACTTTGGGCATTTTTAACGCTGCCACACTTTTTTTTTGTACTTTTGAAACGATTGCCTGTTGAGTTAGTTACTTAGCTTTTCACCTTTTAAGGGTGATTATTTTGAAAATTTTGTAGATGTTAATTATTTTTTTTGGTAATGCGTTAGCATAGTTTAAAAGAAACTGTCACAAAATTTGAGCTTTCTAGCTTACACCTGTGAATGGCACGGACAGAGTTTGTGTTCAATTTCGTTGAAATTTTACAAAAAAAAACGACTTGCTAAAACGTACAAAAGTATGCCTTAGGTGCCAAAATATAAAGTTTAAGGTATTTAAGTTGTATGGGAGGTGCTACCTGTAAATCCCAACAATATATACATATATCCGAAGGGTCATATTTATAAAAACAAATTTTCTTAAAATCTCAGCTTTCTAGATCAAACGTGTGAACAACGCAAACGTTGCTTCTTCTTAACTATGCTTATATCAGTTTCTTTTCTTGTTCCGAGCCTTAGTGATATAAAATTTTGGAATTTTTTGGAAAATTTCAGAATCTTTGGAAAATTTCGTTGATGTAATTGACTTATCTTGACGGTATTCCAGCCACAGTATTTGTTTAATGCGGCTCTAAAAGTCAACTGGTTAGTTTGCTATTTAATAAATCTATACAATACCTACTTTTTTAAATTTTGGAAATAACTATTGTTCCTATTTTATAATAGGAAAAATTCTTATAGCTATTGCTAACTTGATTCATGATTAAATGAAGGTGTACGTACTATAGTGACAGTATCAAAACTTGTCACGATATTTTTGTCATTAGCATATCTACAGTTTTAACCATTTTGAATGCTCTTCTTTTTCATTGAACTCTTGAGATTCTGATGCGCAAGTTGACTGTATCTTAACTGATTTCACTAAAGCATTTGACGAACTTCCTACTAGCAACATTTTCTTAAGCTATAAAAGCTTACATTATTTATCCGATTAATTATTAAATCAGATTTCGAAAGGTTTTATACCTTCCGTTTACTGCAACCTCAGCTTTTTCGCAAGGTAATCACTATATAGTTGTTTGTGAAATCGCAAATGTAACTTTGAAAAACACTCACTTTTTAATTTATGCAGATGATATGAAAATTTCTAAAGCTAAACAGAACTGGAGATGTTTTCTACTTCAATGTAAAATTTTGTGATCCTTAATCCTGATTAATGTCAAACTATGACTAAATAAACTTAAATACGAGAATCGTTTCGATTTAGTCAATGATCTTGTTGTCCATTTTGATATAAAATTTATGTTTCATATTCTTCTAAGTCCTCTGGTAACGGTGATAAAGCAATTGTGATCCTTGCTTAGAGTAATTTACCCAAGCTTGAATTAGACAAGCCTCCCCTTTTATAACGTCGTTTGAAGTTATTACTTCTCCAGTCTTTGACTGAGCTTAGAAATATTGCGGATATACTTTATTTACAGCAGTGACTGGGTCTCTTGTTGAACCAGAACTCTTAAATTAAGTTCATTTCAAGACCAATAGTGGAAGCCCTTTATTTTAGCAATTGATTAGCACAACTAATTACATCGCTGCAGCTTCTTTTAATCGCATGAAAAATGGAATTAATAATTGCGAATTGAATAACATTTGGTTGTCAAAAGGTCATCTCAAGCTAAGACTGATAACTAACTGCAGTTAGTTTAATTGATTTATATTGTTTTGTCTTTTCTATATGTGTGTTGTCCGAGCCCAATCACATATATGTATGTATTAGTCTGATCTCTGTAAGCTGTAACTAGTTGTAAATTTACAAATTGAGCTATAATAATTCCATAAAGAATATAATGGTTGATAAATATCGAAATCTTACAAGGATATTTTTGCTCATCAAATTATATGGTTTCAGAGAGTTACTTACACATTGTTTTCACCCTAATGTACTTAAAATTACAATTTTTATTTCCAGTAAGTGAATGTTTTCTGCAATAAAAATTAACTAACTATAAAATTCTCAGTCATTGGACTAGTCTTGGAAGGTAAAATCATTTTGTAACGTTACAATTGAAATTTAAAACAAAGCAATTTTTTCATCAGTACCGTTTGCTTTGAGTTTCAAGGCTTGATTTAAATTAGCTACTTTTACTAATTCTTTATAACACCATCATCACTTTTCAATTTCTCATTGCTGTTATTAAAAACCGTATAGAATGTTATCATTTCTATTACAACTTCTGACTAATTATTAAAATTTGTGGGGCGTTTTTTTGTTTTGTTTTTTGTTTTTCAAATAAATTCACTCAGTGTCATTTATCGCATTGAAAAGATGAAAAACTATTATACTTATGTACTCATGATTTTTAAAGACAAATTATTCATGTGTACCTAATTTGTGTTCAAAAATCATATACATATGGGTCATTCCATCTATAATGGGCCTATCGTTACCCTCATGTTTTCTAATTAGGCTGAAACTTTTTTCAGTGATTGGTCTATCATGTAGAAGATATAAAAAAATTAGATAAAATTTTTTTAACCAATATTATTGCTTAAAAAAAAAGTTTCAAATTGTGTTAAAAAAAACTCGTAAGTAAAACAAAAAAATTAGCTTTTATATTATTTTTAGGTAGTTGTGTACTAGTAGATGACAAAAAAACTGCAAATCTGAATAAATGAAGGCCTGAAAGGTATCTATGTGGTAAAAGATAAAAAAATTGACCTTCCAAGAAAACATCAATTTCCCAAATACTCCAAAATCGATTTCAGCTTATTTAGGCTAAAAATTTTCAAAACATATAGGAGTATCATCTCTGAAAGTTTTATCCATGTTTTTTTACCGTATTTGATTTTACAACCATTTAAAACTAAGATTTATGATTTGCAATGTAAATTGAAACATTGAGAATGAGTCCGAGAGAATAAAATTTGAATTGATTTCAGCTTTTTTAGGCTCAAAATTTTCAGAACATTCAGGAGTACCATCTCTTAAAATTTCATTCATTTTTGTTCACCTTATTTCATTTTACAGGTATCCTAAGTTAAGATTTAGGATTTGCAATGTAAATTGAAACATTGAGAATGAGAGCGAGAAAATTTGAATATTCCGTTATATTTCTTTCATTAATATTCCACTGTATACACTCACTTTAGATGCTTGTAAAATGAAATAAGGTGAACAAAAATGAATGAAATTTTCAGAGATGATACTCCTGAATGTTCTGAAAATTTTGAACCTAAAAAGGCTGAAATCAATTCAAATTTTATTCTCTCGCTTTCATTTTCAATGTTTCAATTTACATTGTAAATCATAAATCTTAACTTTAAATGCTTGTAAAATCAAATAGCGTGAAGCCTATAAAAGCTGAAATCGGTGGTGGAGTATTTTTGAAATTGATGTTTTTTGAGAAAGTCAATTTTATTATCTTTTACCACATAGAAACCGTTCAGGCCTTAATTTATTTAGATTTGCAGTTTTTTTGCCATCTACTAGTACACATCTACCTAAAAATAATATAAAAACTAATTTGAGTTATGTTGGTTTGTTTATATTCATCAATGAATTTTTTTGTTTTACATGCGAGTTTCAATGCTTGAAAAATGAAATAGGGTGAAAAAACATGAATAAAATTTTCAGAGATGGTACTCCTATATGTTTTGAAAATTTTTAGCCTAAAAAAGCTGAAATCGATTTTGGAGTATTTGGGAAATTGATGTTTTCTTGGAAGGTCAATTTTTTTATCTTTTACCACATAGAAACCGTTCAGGCCTTCATTTATTCAGATTTGCAGTTTTTTTGTCATCTACTAGTACACAACTACCTAAAAATAATATAAAAGCTATTTTTTATTGTATTGGTTTGTTTATATTCATCAATGAATTTTTTCTTTTACTTACGAGTTTTTTTTAACACAATTTGAAACTTTTTTTTTAAGCAATAATATTGGTTAAAAAAATTTTATCTAATTTTTTTATATCTTCTACATGATAGACCAATCACTGAAAAAAGTTTCAGCCTAATTAGAAAACATGAGGGTAATGATAGGCCCATTATAGATGGAATGACCCATATGCGGCATTCCACGCCAAATCGGACACAATTTTGCTTTTGCATCTCTGATTTTTTTGAAAATTTTATTATTTTTAGTACTGGTTGAGAGTATTCTCCCTAATTTTTTTTTATCAAGCTATTTAAAAACATAAATTTTTGGAATCAAACGTTTTTTTTTTAAGTGACTATATGACATTTTTTAAAAAACTATATAACTGATTGATATTTTTAAAAATTTTTCTTAAACTTTTATTTCTTTACCAAATATTAAGTATAGTCTGATAATGTGCAAACAATGGGTCTACTTCTTTCGAATCTGCAGTGTTCATGTTTTTAGTTATCTGTGTTGAAAAGTATCCAGATGCGCAATTTTGAACAACAAAGGCATAAGTTGCCTATATTTTGTTTATTATTATATAATTTTATAATTACTTTGAAAATGATCCTTATAAATAAAATTGAGATACTTCTAAAATGTAGCTGTAAAATGTTTTTATTTTTATTTGTCTATGCATAAGCATTGGGGTTTAGGTGCCAAGATATAGCGTTTTAGGTATTTTAGTTGTGTGGGATAGTTTCACCCTTTTCGTGTGGCTGAAAACGCGAACAATATACATATATCCGAAAGGTTTTTTTTGCGTTTCCATAGAACTATGCTCTCGTTTCCTATAGTGCAATTTCCTACATAAAACCTGTGGCCGCGCAATCAATTTGTTTTCCACGTTTTTTCTATTTTTTTTAATTTGTTTTCCACTTTTTTTCTATTTTTTTTTTAATTTTTAAACAATTTATTACAATATTTAGCTTTAATAACACAGTCCTACAAATTTGAATTTTTTTCCCCCTTTTTGAATCCAGTGTTGATTTATTGGGTTTTGGGATATCCTGAAACCGAATCCGGGCTCAGATTAGCTGTACTAAGGTTTTTGAAATATTCTAACATAAAAGTGTAAAAAACACTGTTTTTTTACATATTTGAGGTTATGTAGCACCGTGACCTTTTTTTTTTAAAAACTATTTGTCGGATCTTAAAGTATAGGTCTTCTTCTTACAAATACCGGTGAGTTTTCTGAAATATCAATATATTTAGCATTTTAAAATTTTGAAATATTTTGACATACACGTTTTGAGATCCCTCACATAGTTTTAAAAAAAAAAAAATTCACGGTGCTACATAACATCAAATATGTATGTCAAAAAACAGTGTTTTTTGCAATTTTAGGTTAAAATATCTCTATATTCTGTGGTGATGGAATTTTTTGACAATTTTTCCCGCACTCAGCACACGAAAATCTAATAGAAACACTACTCGAACTTTAAAAAGGAAATTAGTTGTAGGACTGTGTAATTAATTAGCAACTCTAAACAACAAGTGCAGTTTCAAAAAACCAAAACTTAATTTTGATAATTTTTGGACCAAAAATTAAACTTTTTTTCATTTATTTTTTAAGTGATGTTAGTGGTGATTGTGTATTGTCAATTCCAAATAAAAGTGTATTAAGGTGAATATGCTGAAAATAGCAAAGGATTTGAGCAAGGATTTAACAAGAATAATAAAAGCTCTACTTGCGCATAGATCATACATTTTTTTGCTTATATTTATTGTCATCCCTGTATCCTATATTTTGTTCATATGTATTATTAATGTCTGGCAGTGCTGGAATATCAATTCTTTTTATTTTTTTTGCAAAAAAAAAGTTGAAAAATATTTTTCTTAGATATTGCGCTTTTCGCCGCAAAGCCGAATTCGAGTGTTAGTCTGAATTTTGAAAGGTTATCTCAGAAACTCATAAATATCTTTTATTTTAGAAAATATTGCAAAATAATAATAATGCAGTTTTCCTAAGTTAAGTTTAATTAACCAGTTCTTAAGGTCAGAAACTTATAAAATTGTTTGTTAAAATGTTTTTTTAAAACACTCAAAACATGCAATTTAAGTTTCTTTTTCTGAAATTCCAATACTTAAAATATTTCCAAGAAAAAATTTTCAATAATTTTTAAAAATTTTCAAATTATTTTCGTACTGTTATATAGCCTACTACTCTTGTGCTTAACTACTCAACTTTGACCGTCTTTAAATTGTTTTATTCAAAAGAAAATGTACAAATTGTTGATGTTCCATATTTTGGATTTTATTTTAAATTGCCCTGCTAAAAGGCTATTAACTATGTATTTGAATAAGGAACTCATTCTTTAAATTGTCTTATATGTTCAATTGTACCCTATAAATTTTAAATTAATTATAATTTTGAGAACAGTGCAAATTCGCCCATTTTTTATTTTATTTTTAACTATAACTCAAAAACTATACATTTTTAAAGTCTATACATGACATAACTTTTTGTAGAGAATCAGATTTCCCATCAAAATGGCACTTTATAAAGTCAAAACACTGACATTTGTACCAAAATATGTTAAAAAACTTTTTAAAAAGCTGAAAAATTTTTGTTTTAATTTTTTTTTTAATTATTTGTTTTAATTTTTTTTAATTTTTTTTTTAATTTTTGTATATACCTTTTTTCTGAGTAGATTTAGGTATAGTCATTGGCATACAAAAAAGAAAGGTGATGTTGTTACCGTCAAAATTGCGAAAATTGGCTGAAATACGGTCGTTCAAAACTATCTACTAACGTAAAGTGTCCTATATCCGTCCACTTCCTAGTTCCGTCCAGCAGCTTCTAAGCCAAATATTTAAATTGTAACGAACAATTTTAAACCAAATCTTTTCAAAACATATAGCTGCATTTACCTTTTTTTGAATTGTTACCAATTTAAACTATTTTTGACTTTTATTAAGTAGCAATTTGTCATTCAACGCAAAGTGACGTGAAATGATGTATTTTTCACAGACAAATCGTCAAAATCGCGATTTTTGAAAAGTGTTTGTTTTAAGAAACTGTTTCTTTTTAGGGTAACTATAAGTTGTTCTATTTATGTATTTACACTTCAACTATGGTTTAAATATAATATAAGTCATAATTTTTTATATATACGAGAAAAAATTAAGTAAATGATGTGGTCGGAATTAGGAACATTAAAATATGCCTGATGTTCTAATTCCGGCCAACGGACGGAATTGTGGTAAACTAACACATGCAAGTTAATTGATGAAAAAAATATTATTTATAATAAACTTGGCTTAATAACATTTTTAACTATTAAATTAGACATGTCATTATCCTAATTCCGTCCCACCTTTAACTCAATAAAAATTAATAAAAAAATGGTTTTTGCATCGGTAAGTTTTGTTATCTGCTATCTATTTTCAAAAAAAAAGCACTATGGTTGTTTAGAGCATTTTAGTAAATAATATTTGTTGAAAATTAATCTCAAATTAAATTTTTATCAAGCATTACGTTAATATTGATATTATTTAAAAATATTTGAAAATGTTTGCGATTTTTCCGAGATATTAGTTATTTAAAAGTGGACGGCATTTAGGCACTTGTTTTTGTTTCCTAATTCCGACCGCGTTGTAAAAGGCTGATATTACATAGGCTACTCTTGACAAACCATCAGCTAAAGCAGAAAACGACACATGGCAAAATAAATAAAATTCAAAAAACAAATTCTCAACAGCTACTAAAAATTAAAAAATGATTGATTATTTATAAAATTTTCCTTTACTATTTTCAATAAGGGTAAGTTCGATCCTTGCATATGACATTTAATGATTTTTTATACAATCTATCAAACGCTTAGTATTGCACAAAAAAAAAATCTCCAAAAGTGGACGGAATTAGGGCATTTTACGTTATTGTATGATTTCACCAATTTCTTACCTTTTTTTAGTTTTAATTTTTACTAAGGATGCAACCGATACCGATACGAATAAAGATATATCGGTATATTCCAATATATCGACATCGGCGATGTTTATTTGCCGATACACCGATATATATATATATATAAATGTTCCTGTGCCCCAAAGAGTCAAAATCAATTAAAAACATACATCAATACTAATATTTTCACAATAGGTACCGGAATTTTTGGCATTTGATAAAAGTTTATTATTTAGCAAGGTCGCTTGATCGTTGATATGAACTACGAACATTCCAATTGTGGTCTACTATTTCTACGGCAAAAAGCGGCTTGCAAATTTTATTAATTTACCACTACATTGCGAAACCTCTTCAGAAACAGTTACGTTCCAATCTAGTACGAGTTCTGAGTCAATTACAAAACGGGGGATATGAAGTGTTTGTGAAAATATTATTAAGGAACCTGAAGAAGAACCATTGTTCTCAATGTGCTCCGATACTTTCAAATAAGGAATTGAGAGATAGTTTCGATATCCCAATATTGCAACAGATGCAGATCCTCTAAGTTTTTTGGCGTAATGAGGTTCTGCACCCAAATTAAAAAATAATTGGCACAAATGTATTTAGGTTTTCAAATGAGCATCCGAACGACTGTTTTCAACGGCAGGTCTAATCCAAACAAAGTTGCAAAATCGCATTTTCCCGCATGACTTGAAGATGTTGTGCTTCCTTAATAAAAACTTAGTGTTAATTTTAATTATTAACTTTTATACTTAAAAATAATACAAAATTAAATAAAAAATTGCATTTTTCTATTACTTATTTATGGCTGTTGATTTATCTATAATGATTTTACAACCTAGCGTCGTAGGTAATCATTCTTTTTAATGCAATGTCAGTCTCTGCGACAACTTTTTATAAATATCGGTACCGGTATCAGCGATAACTTTTTATGAGTATTGGTATCGTATCGGCCAAAACGCGTTTCGTTGCATCCCTAATTTTTACATACAAAAATAATGTTTTTTCGATAAAATATCATTGATAGACAGAAAATATCTTTTTTGTTGAATAATCATTATTTTTGCGTAAAACTAAAACTAAACTAGCTGCAACACTTTTTTCGGTACTTCCTTATGTTTACAATAGGTAAATGGGGCATCAATTGAAAAAATTTTATGAATAGAAAAAAATTCAATTTTCTTAATATTTTTTTACTCATATTTCGAAAAATTAATATTTTGCATCTGGTATCAACCCTAGAAGTTTTTTGTGTGAGAATATACTCAAAAAGAAGTAAATTTTAAAATGTTTTTAGTGTTCTCGAAGAATTCTAGAACATGAGATTTTTTTGAACGTGTCTAATGTACATACATCTGTCTATGCTTAACGCTATAGCTCAGCACATATTGCAGCCATAGTTCGAAAAGTTTATAGATAGATAAACAGAGCGTGCCTTACTTAAAACGCTATATGATACTACCTGTGCCACCTGCAGCTGTGAAATTTTACACATTAATGTAAGCAATTTGTACTAATCACCTTGCATTCTGTTGGCGAGATTGAACAACGAGCACCTAAAGCAGGCGTGGCGCCTCCCACACAACGTAAACATTTAAATCTCAATGTCTTAACACCTATAACAGCTCCAGTGGTGAAATTTTACTTTTGGAAATTTATTGTTAAGTGTGGGCAATATTTTGCAACGGTGCATGCGCTGGTAGAGCCGCGGGGTAACAGCTAGTAATGTATAAATGTAGAGGCTTATCAATAACATATCGAATTATCATGTAATTTATACACATGTTCGAACATATTTATACTGATAAAACACTATATAAATACGAGTATGAATCGTCGCGAATATGTGTCAAGGTAAGACCTTAGTACACAATCGGCATTTAACAATTCCTAGACTCAACCTTCAGTGCATTTTTCGTGCACATAAAATATTGACAGTGAATATCAAAGTTCTTACACATAGTTTAACAAAAGAAAATGTATATATTTTAAATAATAGAAAGCATTCGCTTGGTTGGCACTCATGACAACAACCATTTATTTATCCATCCATCCATTCACCTATCCGGCTATCCCTCCATTACCCACGATTTAATAATGAACTAACGTAAAACTTAAAAGCTTTGTAAATAGAAAAGACGAAGTAACGTAAAAGTAGAAACATTTACCCCTTCTAAAGTACTTAACGTTTTATTAAATTTTATTTGCATTTCGTTTCAACAATTCTACTTTTTGAATAGTAGTTCTGAAACTATTTTTGTTTTTGACTTACAAGAACATTTAAGTGTTGAATTTAAATAAGGAACTTTGTAGTATTTGTACTGATGAGCCCATTTTTATTGCTAAAATATTTTCCAAATGGCGAAAATGAATAAAAAATGCTAGAAATGAAATCCTTAGCCTATAAACCAGTGGAACTTTAAAACTTCTGTCAAAATTGCTTCAACAACTCTATTCGTTTTGTATGCAAATTAAATTGTATCTTTCTTGCATCTCATTTGTAGCAGTCACTTATTCGCTTATGAGCCGTTAAATAATGTTGCAATTTTAAGCGAATTTTTCAGTTTTTCGTGCCGTGGAAATTTTTTCGCTTATTCGAAATTTTAGATAATAATTTGACTTTTTATCTATAACAGGGGTGGCCAACCCGCTGCCCGCCCCGTGAGATTCATCACAGCCAATATATTAAAAAAAATATATAATTTGTGCACCCAACTGTCGAAATTATGAGAAAACCGTGGAGTTGAGTTTTCTATGCATTAACGCTTAGAACGTTTGTAAATGTCCAAAATTCAACACTACGAAAGCCAAAACTTAAGATATCACAGAATATTCAGATCCTTGCCCGATACCATCAAAAGCAGATCGTCAGCGTATGCTATGACTTTTACTTCCTGTTGAGTTATGACTTTTATTAAATCATCTACAATGAGAAGCCAAAGTAAAGAAGAGATATCTCCACCATGAGGTATACCCCTTTAAACTGATCTGGATATGAAGCTGTTCCCCAGCTCAGATCGAACTATCCTGTTTTCAAGGATAAGTCCGATAAGAGTTTTTACACATGTTCCCGTACCCACACGAGTTAAATCAGTAAGAATGGAACTAAAGAACACGTTGTTGAAAGCACCCATGATATCCAGAAAAGCTGCAAGAGTAAATGCTTTAAAAAATAAGGACTGTCCCAGAAAAAACTTACGTTTTTATTTTTTGTATTATGCTCTACCTGATAATTTTATAGGTCTAAAAAGACACAATATTTGTTCTTTATAAATTGAGGTTTAATATGATGTACATATAACATTTGAAGATAGCACATTTAACGACAAAGATGTCTGGCAAGCAACAAAAAGTCCGCGAACTGATTTTGCCCACATACCTGCAAAATCCAGAATTAAAATATTCAGCTATAGCAAAACTAGTTGGTGCATCAGAAAAAACTGTCTTTACGGATATTTCTAATTATAAGAAGGGTCTACCTGTTTTACGAAAAAAAGGTTCAGTCAGAAAACCAGAATTTTCTAACCCAAAGGTAGCGACGAAGGTGAAGCGCCTTTTTAAGCAAAATCCCAACAATTCAGTGCGAGATATGGCGGCTAGAGCTGGTACATCAAAATCTACTGTACAAAGGATGAAGGAGAAAAGTAAGCTAAAGACATATAGAGTTTAAAAAGTACCAGACCGTTCTGATGAAAAGCAGTGGATGGTTCAGATGCGAGCCCGAAAATTGTATTAAAGGTACCTGACAAAATTTGATTGCTGTGTTATGAACGACGAAACTTACCTCAAAGCAGATTTTAAGCAGCTACCTGGTCACGAATATTATGCATCACCAAAAAAGGGGCATGTGTCTAGAAAATTCTAAGAAAAATATTTTCGAAATTTCCGAAGCAATATACGGTTTGGCAGGCCATATTCACTTGTGGTCTCAGAAGCAAATTTTTTGTTACGCAAGGCACAATCAATTCCAAAATTTATACAGACGAGTGCCTTGAAAAACGTCTTCTACCATTTATTCGTGCACATGAGGGTACCGTGATGTTCTGGCCAGATTTAGCAACCTCTCATTACTCTAAAGCTACGATGGTATACAAGTAAAAAGATCAATTTTGTACCAAAAATAGCAAATCCGTTCAACTGCCCAGAGCTCAATTGAAAGATATTGGGCTCTTATAAAAAGAGATCTTCGAAAGAGTGGTAAGACTGCAAAAAATTTACAACACTTCAAACTTAAGTGGAAAAGATCGTACCGTACTGTCGATGAAACAACTGTGCAAAATTTAAATTTTTTCACGAAAAAAGTAAGAAATTTTTATAGAAAAATAAAACTGTTACTTAGCTGTTAGTTATTTATGTTTTGAACACTAGCCATTATTAATAAAAATCGAAAAAATACCAAAAAAATTACTGAGTATTTTTTTATAACTAAAAAGCAAAACGTAAGTTTTTTCTGGGACAGTCCTTAGCTATTTTTCAACGACATTAACTGCCTCTTGTAAAGCAGTTTCAATTGATTTCCCCTTTAAATAAGCGTGTTGGGCAGTAGATAAACCATTGAGTGTAGCCTTTGATGTAAATGGTCTAATAACCTTTCTAAAGTTTTTAACTGATTATTTTTGGTATAGTATTTATACTAAATAGTTTTAGTTTAAACATCTTCTTGAGGAATCGAATTTTGCCAACTTTACCGATAATTTTTTTTTAAAGCACCTATTTCTAACATAAGATTTTTTTATCAGTGTTTTGTTGACAATTAAAAACTGCAGATTCCCTTATGTATATTGAAAAAAAAAGGTTTGCCTGAGCTAAATTGAGGTAATTTTGGAATCCTGCTTAAACAGGTTCTTTAAATACAGTGTCTTTTTATTTTTTACCAATTCCATTATTTGAAGTCATAGATAAAATTATGTGTAACAAATATCTAGCAAATACAATGAGCTATGTATAGCTTTTTGTATGGAACCGATATTTTCCAAGGACATGGCGAGAAATCGTTCTACTCCAAGTTTATCCAATCCTGCCTCCCTCACGCAATCGCAGATTTGTTTTTTAGATTGCATAACGTTTAACTACCGCGTTTCACTTCTTATAGCGGTAATAAGTCTTTGGACCTTTAACTGTTCTAATAGTATTATGGAATTACTAAAATCATTTTTAGATTCCAGTTTATGTAGTTCCTGGAACAATATAATTTTTTGGTTAGCGTGATATTCGATAGCTCGTGTGCTAGTCCTTGATACTATCAAAAAGTATCTTAACGATATATCAGTTTGCTATTAGTGTGAGATAATTTTAATATGCTTGAATATTGCTTTATTTACTCGCTTAATCAGACGTGATAAGAAACAAATCTCTATATAACTAAGGTCATATTTAGGGCACACAAATCTTTTAAAGCAAGTTTTTTTTTTGATTTCTGGGATTCAAGTTTGTGTGCCTGTATTTTTGTTCGTGTATCAGTTTCAGAATTGCAATTTCTTTATCTGGCATATGCAGTATATTATAATACTATCACTTGTTGATTCTTTGATGATTAGACAGTACATTTCGAAATTATTCAATAGGCTAGATAAACTATACGTTTTTATTGTTGATAACAAAAAAACCAAAATAAATTCTTAAAATTACAGCTGTGAGTTCATTGGCTTCTTAAAAATGTTGACGATACATTGACTTCCTTTTTTTTTGCATTAAAGTGATTTTTTCTCATTCCTAAAATGGAAAAAAAACAAGACATTTTACTGGCAAGCTGTGGCCTTATTGTTTATTGTGCAAATTTATAAATTTTAATGGAATTAAATATGATAAATAAATTTTCAGCTAATTAAACAATTTGAGTTAACGTTTAAGCGATGGAGTGACTTGGATTTTATCACAACGTACGAACGCCAGTCATTTAAAGCGTTTAACTGTAACATATATGCAATGCAAACTCGCTTCTATAAATATTCTCGTTTACTAGTGACACAACAATAACGACTTGTGGAATACAGTGGATTTGTTCAAAATATTAGTGAGCAAATTTGTCGAACTTAATGTCTTAGAAACTTGTGCATAATTTTATCCAAGGAAATGGAAAAAAAAATATGGAAATAGAGTCAATTCTTGCTCGACTTGAACATGCAGTTTGATAAAGGTTTTCCAAAAGCGAAAGCATTTTAGAGCACAGATTTAAGCTCATTTGACAGAATATTCAGTGAGCTTTGAAACGATGTATCGATTGTTATATTGTTTCTATATTGCCCTTAACTCAGATTCCGGCTGACCGCTCCGTAAATCTTAAATATTTGCATATATTGTATTTGGTATATAAAATAATAGTTCCACTGTACGTGTTGCGAGTACTAAACGTACGGGCACATGTGCAGATGAACTTCTATAGACATTTAGCAAATTGCTGATATGCAAACAAGTGAATAACATATTTTTTTATTTTAAATTTATTTACATAAATATTTTTACTTAACTGAAGGTCAACATGTATCTGAATGAGGAGGCATGCCATTGTTTGTTTGTGTGCTTGATTGAACTGAAATTTTGTTCTAAAGCAAGTTAGAAATATTTCTCCAACTTAGTCGATTAATTCGCTTGTCGCCCATTAAATTTCGTGTCAATCACTACTGAAGGTTAAAAACAGAAAACAAAAAATTATCCCAACTGTAGCAAGCACGCACTAATTGTGTATTTAATAAAGTTTTTCCCCAACAAACGCTCTATGATACCTTATTATTTTTTCAACCCGTTCACTAGAGTTATTTACAATTTGAAGCAAAAAAGAAATTGATTTTATTTATTGTGAAAAATCAAAACTGGTAGAGATTACATCCCCCGAATGAATAAATAGATTAATATTTTGCTAAGTTTTTTGTAAATAATGACAAAAATGTTATAAAAGAAAAATTTTTGTACCACTTAAACTTACATTTGATATTGCAATGAAATGAAATGATACTAGACTTTTTAGGAAAAAAAAAATTCTGTTTTAAACTACACCTTCAATGTGCATTAGGGTGTCCGTAAGATAGTGAGAAACATTTTTTTCCCGAGTTTGGCCTGGCGCAAAAATTTTCCAAATTGGGACTGGCGCAATTTGGTTGCAATATAAAAAAAACTATTTTGCGAAAGCCCTGCCCATTAAACATGTATACATTTTCTCACAATAAGTCTGAGGATAACATATTTCAAGCACAAGGTCCATCCGTGACGTGTAGCAG
Organism: Meiosimyza decipiens; assembly: GCA_963680825.1. Taxonomy (NCBI): domain Eukaryota; kingdom Metazoa; phylum Arthropoda; class Insecta; order Diptera; family Lauxaniidae; genus Meiosimyza; species Meiosimyza decipiens. Next base: position 51,824,133 of record OY804260.1, read on the forward strand.
TTTCCGAATAATTACCGAAATTTCTTTCCTTATAATCATGAATGTCCGAAGGAAAGCTATTCTTTCGGATTTCATTTATTCCTGAAAGCAAAATTTTGCAATCACAAATAATTCAGGAATGCAGCACTTCATTTCCAGTCAATGCTGCCGAAATATTTTCAATTACTTAAAATCACCCAGTAACTAATGCAACTGATTTTGCATGTTTGACATTAGCTGTCAACTGAACATGTTTATAAATAAAAATAAAGAGCGAAAAGATGTTTTCGTTCGCGCGGGTCTTAGCGTCTTCCACGCTTTTTTCAAAGTGGTGAAACGTATAGGTTAAGTACGATTTCAATCCCAGTGGGATATAATTTTTAGCCTTTAAAAAGGCGATCGTGTAATTTAGTGACTTACAATCACAACGATAGTAAGGACTCAATAAAAACCTCGTGTTTCTGAGTCCCTTCCTTAGGTTAATATATATGCCTTTCGGAATGACTGGCATATTGTAAGAGAAAGAGAGAGAGAGAGAAGAGCAAAAAATAAATTTAAATAATTTCATAAAATCTAAATCTGTGCTGAAAAATTGTGAAATTTTATCTATATTACGGAAAAAAAATTACCTAAAATCGAAAATTAGTTTGCCATCTGTTCACTCCTTTTCTTGAAGCCTTTGGCGATATTTGAATTGGGCTTCATTTACTAGACCAATATCAGAAATTGCTCTATATTTGTGTTGTTAGATCTTGTAAATATGTTAAAAAACTTTGTATCAAACAAAATGACAAAATATTGCTCACAATGCATTTTTTCTGATTAAATTCCTGCTACAAAGTTGGATAGTTCATTTTCCAGAGATTTTATTCTTATTCCCCAACAATTTTCCACGATCGCAAAACAGAGAATTGGGGTGATTATTTGATTGCAGTAATTTTAGCAGAAACCAATATTCCTGTAAACTTTTACGGATTGAAAAGGTGAAGAATATAGATAACAAAATTTTAAAATTGTCTGCGGTCACAATACTAATAGCTCAAGTATTAAAAAAACCAGTCTAAACCCAAATATATAATATATGAAATGGTGAGAGCTCAAATCTTAGATTCTTCGGGGTCGAAGTAGTTTTTCACTTAAACTAATTTATTTTAAGTAACTATTTAAAAATATTTATTAACAATAAACAAATTATTTATAAGCTCTGAATTGAAAATAAAAGCGTAGTTTAGTTGGTCAAAGATGATATTTGTTTGAGGGATTGAAGCAATTAAGTTGAATCAAATAAATATTTGTTAATCATAAAATGAAACATCTGCTTGGTAGACAAAGTTGGTGTATGTGACATTCAATGTAAGGATGCCACGATATTTGCAAATATTATTTCATTAATTTGTCGTTATTTTTTGATATTTTTTGTTTGGTAATATTTTTCTTAATCGATACGCTTATATTCTTATGACAAATAAGTATTTCTTCCAATCAATACTTAGTTTGGCCATAATGAAACATTTGTTTTGTCATTATTACCAAATATATAAATGTTCAAATATATAGCATATTAACTTGTATCAATTACATACATATGTATATCCATACTATAATTTATGCAATTAAATCATTTTCTCTGTGTAGCAAATGCACCATTACAGCTCCTGTAGAACTTAACTACTTAGAACTTATATTAATTCGAAGCTCGAAAAGGCTTCGGACATCCCAGGAAGAAATGTGACAGGAAGCTTTTGTGGGGTAGAGGTAAGGATCCATAATGTTCCCGCTTCCGAAATGACTTAATGATACGGCTACCAAATCATGTAGGGTTATAGCTCTTGCTCGAAAGAGCAAAAGTCGGTATCTTATAGAGAAAATTAATACTCCGGTCACCACGTACTCTACAAAAAATATTGTCATATGCCTTGAATAGTTCCGATATCAGTCCATCTCATTCAGCAGTTATATTGTTCCTTACCCAAGCAGCACAACAAGGTCGTGCAGACGTCGTTATAACGTCGGAAGATGACTATATCCGACCCTTCCGGGTCGGACCGCGCTATATCTTAATTTTGGTAAAAAGCGTTTAATTGCAACTGTGTACTTTGCCGACTTCCACTTTTATGGCAAAAAATTGACTAGTTATGACCCGACCGAAATGTAGAAAACTTTTCAAACTTCGCGACTCATTTTATTCTATATCCAGTGGGATTTGTTTAATAATTAACCACAATTCTGTTACATTTACAATACCTATTTGATTCTAAAATTAGTCTGAACATATTTCTATAAACAAATTATCTCTATTTAATTTCTTTTGTTAAACTTATTTTTTTTGTGAAAATTATTTCCAGAGTATGCGAAAGCCTAAACTATAAAATGAAAACGCTGAAAACCTTATTGATAAATTCATATGCGTTACCTCGAAAAAATTACATAAAAATAATAATGTGTTTTTCTAAAAATATCATGTGTTGCATATATATAAAGGGTGTTTTTTTTAGAGGTATAGAGCTTCGAACTGAAATAAAACACAAGAAAATCGTTTTAATGTCCATCAATTTGGCTTTATTGGAAGGATAATTTTATGCCATTAATGTTTAAATATGATTTCGGGCATGTGGCCGCCGCAGCTGGCTCGAATAAAGCCAATTCTACAGGTCCAATTTTGAACCACTTTTTCGAGCATATGGGGCCGTATGTCGGCAATAACGCCACGAATGTTGGCTTCCAAGTCCCCTAACGTTTCTGGTTTGTTGGCGTAGACGAGCGACTTCACATATCCCCAAAGAAAATAATCCAATGGTGTCAAATCACACGATCTTGGTGGCCAATTGACAGGTCCATTCCGCGAAATTATGCGCTCATCGAATGTTTCCTTCAATAAATCGATTGTGACGTTCGCTGTGTGGCATGTAGCGCCGTCTTGTTGGAACCACAACTCATCCACATTCATGCCATCCAATTCGGGAACAAAATAGTCGGTTATCATGGCTCTATACCGGTCTCCATTAACGGTAACTGACTCTCCCAATGGCCCAATGACTCCACCAGCCCAATGGCCCAATGACTCCACCAGCCCATAGAGCACACCAAACAGTCAGTTTTTGTGGATGTAATGGCGTCTCAAGGGTCTCATGTGGATTCTCTTCACTCCAAATGCGGCAATTTTGCTTGATGACGTAGCCATTCAACCAAAAATGAGCCTCATCACTGAACAAAATTTTGCGATGAAAATCTGCATCGAGATCAATCTCATTTTCGGCCCATACACCAAAATCACGACGCATTGCATGGTCTCGCGGCTTTAATTCTTGCACAAGCTGGATCTTGTAAGGTCGCAAGCCAAGATCTTTGCGCAAAATCTTCCATAAAGTTGATGGACAAAGCTCCAATTGCTGTGCACGGTGGCGAATCGATTCATTCGGGTCCTCTTCAACATTTTGCTCTACAGCGGCAATTGTTTCTTCGGTGCGCACTGTTCGACGTCTCTGCGGATGCGTATTATCACATAGAGTAAACGTAGTGCGAAAACGATCCATGGTTAACCGAATTAATTGCTCTGATGGACGATTATGTCAACCATAAAATGGACGGAGCTTGCGGTAAACTTCGCGAACTGAACCATTATTTTCGAAATAAATTTGCACGATTTGCAAGCGTTGTTCTTTTGTCAACCTGTTCATGATGAAATGGCAAACCAAACTGAACATAAATGACATTAGAGTTGCCAGATTTGACCACAAAATGCCAGTTTTATCTCTATTCGAAAAACAAACCTCTAAAAAAAACACCCTTTATGTACGAGTACATCTCTTAATTATTTTTTTATATATATAAAAAAAATGGCGGAGGCACATTAATTAATTGTTTTATGAAGTCATTCAACGACTAGATACGACTAAAGTTAGGACGTCGTCAAATGGCCAATTTTGAACGGTCAATCGATGACCAGATATGACATCGTTACGACGTCAGAGTATGACTAAAATCAACGCTTACGTCTTTGTACGGTCTTAAAGTAATCATACTTCAAGAAATGTAATTAAAATGAAGCTATTCCAACTGCTCCGACGAAAATTGTCACAAATTCTTACTAAGTCCGACCGACAAAATACACTTAAAGTCGGACTGTGCTTCTTGGGTAGTTTCTTAACAGCTGGTACCACAGTTCCATCTGTTTGGTGATCATGTACAAAACTAACCAAAACTGGTCTGATGATGCTCTTAAAATTGGTCAGAATATTCAGAAAAATATTTTTTTTTACTGCAACAATTTTATATAAGACGTCATAAATTTTTTAGTATGTCTTCGACTTTTAAAGCGTATGGCAAGAACTTTGTACGGCTTATCAATACCTGTGACAAGTTGAAGGCATCTATATTACCTTCCATTTAAAAGATGCAACATTTTTGTGATCAAATCAATTTTTCGGCATTGAAATTTGAGCGACACTCTGTGGGTTGAGTTCATTTGCCGAAAGTCAAAATGAAAAATTTGAGAAATCTAAAAAAAACTTTATTTTAGCTTAGAGATAAGGACGCATTTCATGTCGAATGTCTTAAGCCAAAAATCGAACATAACCGATTAACCTCAAACTTGCTCAAAGCGTTATCCTATCTTGGTCCAAGTGCTTTCTATAAATATTTTAATGGCCTTCCGAATGGTCGAACATTTTGAAATTTGATCTTCATTTTTCAAAATCAGAAATGATTTTTATCTTTTTTTTCTCATTCTCATTTTTGTGCGGAGCAGTGGTTTCCAAGAAAATTTTAAAACAACAAAAATGTCCGTATTGGGACCTTTTACCAAATTTCAGAGATATTCAGCCATGGTTAGTTTGGATTATCTTCAACAGTTAATTTCTTTCATGATGTACTTTCGATTAGTTTTGGTTTTATCGGGTAACCATGATCTTGCCACCTTTATGATTTATTGTATGGGAAAACAAACATTCGCTGCTGCAGTACTAGTCTTAATGATAATGTAAATTTCTTTCATTAATTACCATTGAATTTCAAAATAATACGTTACCTCGATGTCTGTGAGAGTTTCTGGATTCAATATTCCGTTTTAGTTACCTTACTCTGTCAAAGTAATTAGTTGGTTTTTTCTGCACACGATATTAAACATTATTCTGTGTAGGTATTCCTGCTATTGTTTGTGTTACTGTTGATTTCAGGTCTCAAACTGTTGACATGATTCAGTTTCAAGTTCATTGAATTTCATGTGCATGTGTTAATGACTAAAACCACATGTAAAGCCAACCACATTTAAAGCCGCATTGATGGTCTTATGTTGTTGTCTCTACAAAGTCTGTTACTAATGTGCACCGCTACTGAGTCACTACAAACGGTTTGTCATTGAAGGCATTTCATTGCATGCACATAAAATATATTAATATATAAATGTGTTCATACTAACCAAACTATGGAAACAAGTATTTTTTAAAGGAACCGTTAGTATAATGACTTCAAATTATGCTTATACGAAGAGTGCCACGCCCTCTCATCGAAACTCATTAAATTTTTTATCCGAAGCTTAGCCGGACGATATCTAATGTTGGTGTGAAATTTGTTTCCATTATCTCAAATAATTCTCTCAGTATAGTGCTTTATGGGAATGAAACGCGCACTTGTAGAGATTCGCCTAGTTTATGTCCAGAGCTTTTTCGAATCCTGCCTGCTGTTTGTGTGAAATTTGGCTTCATTGCCTTAAATAATTCTCTCAGTTCAGCGTTTTGAAGTTTTTGCTCGTAAGGGAGATGTCAAGCTCTCTTCTCAAAATTCACCAACTTTTTTTCCAGAGCTTGTCCGAGTTACTCCTAGTATTTGTGAGAAATTTGGTTAAATTACATCAAATAACTCTCTCAATAAAGCACTTAAATGTTTTATTTGTGTAGGCGGTAGGCGTGTCTATGAATGTGTAGCCTGTGTACCAAATCTCTCATTCAATCATCTTGCTTGTTTTTCCCGTAATCGCGACTTCATAGAGATAGACAGGCAGACGGACGGACATGACTAAATAGACTCAGGTGGTTACACTGAGCAAGAATATATATACTTTTCATTCCTGCCCCTCTTCTGTGCGTTACAGACCGGCATAATCAGGTTAGAACTCAGTTCAGCAGTTCTGAAAGGCAAGCGGAATAGGCCTCGGCCATCCGCTGTGTTTGCAGCTCAACGACGTCCAGCTTTCGTTGCGTACCAGAGCGTACATCCTTTGCATTGCACAGACGCATGCATATCTTGGTTGCAAGCAAAATAATGGTCGGATTCAATATTGCCTCCCCGAAACGTACAAACGTCTAGCACGCTGGAAGCATGCCTTCCGTTTACCACAACATGATCGATTTGGTTGGGTATTTTCTGATCAGATGGCAGCCAGATGGCCTTGTGGACGTCGAGGTGTTGAAATTTGGTGTTACTTATCATGTTGCGTACTGCGACGAATTCGATCAGCCTCAGACCGTTGTTCGAGGTGGTCTCGTGGAGGCTGAACTGACCGAAAGTGTGTCCAAAATATTCTTCTTCTTTCGACCTTTCTGTTGAAATTCCCGACTACAGTCTTAACGTCGTAGGCCGGACAGCGGTCGTGTACTTCCTCGAGTCTCGCATAGAATTTAGCTTTGACGGCTTCCGAGCCTTGATGTGGATCGTAATCAACCTTCACAAGTTCACAGGTGTGAACTTGGAGATATGATGGCGAAGTCTTCTGCTTACTACAAACACGCATCACAATGCGTACCTCTACTCATGGCAACTGTAGTATATATCGCAGTTTACTTGGTTAAATCAACCTTGTCCTATCCTTCTTATTTCCTGGATGGCGAGAATCATAACTTTAACTTTTTTGTTTATGGTGGTTGAGGGGTTTTTCATCCGAGGCTTTCTTAGTTTTCATTGGAAAATAATTTTTCTGCTCACAACATCAATCCTTCGATGATCTGCTTCAAACTTCTCCTACATTTGCTACTTTGATAACTAACAATAATCAGTTGACTAGTTCATAAGTACAAAAATAAATAAAAACTAACTTTATTTGCTCGGTGATGGCATGCTATACTGGGCTTAAATAAAAATTTCTTAACGTATAAAATTTCCTTCTTTTTTAAACAAAACAAAAAAAAATCTATTAAAAATGTCAATATGTAATAAAACCAGATAAATATCAGCTGTTTATTTTTGACAGATAAAGGTTTTGTCAGACTTAGACCTTAAACTCCAATTAAATCACCCTTTATAAACATGTAAAACACCGTATAAAATGTAATTGTAGTGCATTATATTTCTAATTTTGATATTCATTTATTTTTTTTTTGTATTCCAGGTGGATTTGCGATGGTCTTTTTGGCCAAAGCCAACACAGGCAACGCTAAATATGCACTCAAACGAATGTATGTGAACAGCGAACATGATTTGAATGTAGCTAAACGGGAGATACAAATAGCGGTAAGTCGAAGTAGTTAGTTGAATGTTTGGATTCATTTAAGAATGTTTGTTTTTCAATTCGTATAAAGTAAACATTAAAGCATAATGCCTGAAATGAGCGCAAAGTCGTGGCGAAGCGTTCGAATCCATAGCTTTTAAACAAAATTCGCTGGATTCTGATTTTGGCTCCCGAAAAACCTTCATATGGACTATAAAAAGGTTGCCAAATGAAATTATTGTTCTCCTTTTATATTGAGTTCGAAATTGTTCTTTGCCATGGTCTCTAATATTTTTGGTTTTCCTAAAATTGTAGAATAAAAAATGTAGCCTACTGAATTTACTCTAGATCTTTTTCATAAAATTAACCGTTCACCAGAAAAATGCTAAAAAGTGATCTAGAATCCAGTGTCCCTTTTTCAGGATTTTTTAAACCTGGTTTTTTATGTCTTTCAGCAGTTGAAATGAAACTGTTTATGAAATTTGTTTTTGAAAGGGTATTTTTTCACCACGCTACATGCTGGCTGGCTTTACTGAACGTACCCACATTGAATTTCACAACATTTACTTATCGCATTCTATGTAGGGTTTTGAAGCATGTGAAATAAATGCCAGGCTCTCCGTTCGAAACTCCGATTTCCGGTTTTTGTGTTGGATCAAGAAAAAATTCTAAAAATTCTGAAAGAAGTTATATACATAAGTCGAAAAAATTCTTATAAAAAACAATTAAAAGCAGCTGAAAGAGTTAAAAAAAGTTGGAAAATGTTGGGTAGGTCGTTTCTACGATATTTTTGAACTTTATATATTGTGTAGTGTTTATTCTAAAGTTAAATTTTGAGCATACTTAAACTTACAAAAATTGTTTCCAAAAAAGTTAGGCGAATTTTAAAATATGATTCTAACTTTTTTTTCAGACGGAATATCTCAAAATATGGGGAATAGAATGAAATAGAAAAATTGTGCTTCTACAAACATAATATTTTCAGAAAAAGTTTCAAAAACAAAATAGATTTTAAATTGTCTTACTGGCAAAAACCCTCATCCTAAAATAAACTACAATTTTCCCGGAGCAACTAATAATTTCAAAGATAATGACAAAAAACTGAATTTCATACCACTAAAATATTAAACATTATTTTCATGCCGCAGTATTAAGTATATCAATTTCAAGGTATTCCTGAATCGAAATCCACCATTAAAATGATATTGGATTCGTCATACAGACAATCTGGCGGCAGGTCCTTGAATATGTTATATTTTTATTTAAATAATTAAATTCAATTCTATATTCAATATAATGAAAATAAAAGAAGTTATTAACGAATGCATTCTTTTGCAACTCGATTTGATAAGTATCTGCACCGTCAGTTAAACCTATATATGTGCAAAGGAGCAAACAAATTATCTATTTCATCCGTTGTTCAATTGTAAATAAGTTGCATTTAATTTGGGAACTTAAAATGTGCTACGTTACACTAATATTTTTTCTTTAAATTTCTTGACAGAGCAATCTCAGCGGACACAAGAATATAATTGGATATGTGGACTCAAGTATTACACATACAGGAAATGGTGTTTGTGAAGTGTTGCTCTTGATGCCTTATTGCAAGCATCACATGCTGGCCATGATGAATGCACGGTAAGTTGAATATTATATTGCATTTTAATTGAGATTGATTGATAGTTTTTGTCTTTATCTCACCCTATTGTAGCCTTCAAGTTGGCTTCACCGAACTAGAGGCTCTCACAATTTTCTGTGATATTTCTGAAGCAGTTTCACGCCTCCACTATTGTCAGACGCCTATTATACATCGTGATCTTAAGGTGGAAAATATTCTTCAGAATGATGCGGGAAATTTTGTGTTGTGTGATTTTGGTTCAGCAACAGCAAAAATCTTAAATCCTCAACAACATGGCGTTACTGCTGTTGAAGAAGAAATTCAAAAGTATACAACACTATCCTATCGTGCCCCAGAGATGGTAGATCTATATAGTGGCAAAAATATTACTACAAAGGCAGATATTTGGGCGATGGGTTGTTTACTTTACAAATTGTGTTTTTTTAATTTACCATTTGGTGAAAGCACACTAGCAATACAGAATGGTACATTTTCCATACCAGATAATTCTAAATATTCAAAAGGCATGCATCAGCTAATAAAATATATGTTGGAACCAGATATGGAAAAGCGTCCGAATATTTTTCAAGTTTGTGAAATAGCTTTTCGTTTAGTTGGCAAGGAAAATCCAGTTCAAAATTTGCACGTAAGTTAAAACTATAATTTCTTTAAACTGAAGAGTTTTGTTATAAATGAAAAGTAAGTTTTTATTTGTTTGGTTCTGTGACCAGGAGGTATCAGTTTTTACGTAGAGTTTGTTAAGTATGTAGGTACATATGTTTATTTTTTTTCAAAAACTATAGACTTGTTTTTAAATCAAGGTAACCTTTTAAAATAATTTTTCACCAATATATAAAATGTTGGGTCAAAACTTCTCTCACTCCAAGTTTTTGAGATATCGTGTTTTAGCGTCTTTCAGTTTATAAAATTGCTGGTTCCATGTACATAATTGCAAAACATTCGAGTTCTACTCAATTGCCTTTACTGAATTGCACATCAAAATAAAGGTAATAAAACTTCCTGCTATTATAACATAACAAACTGTTGCTTATTGGCACGGAACTAAAAATATTTAAACTATTGTTATTGATCGACAAAATTATGTTGCACTTCTAATCAGATTTAAAATTTTTTCAGAAATCACCCATTCCAGATATTGAACAATTGATAGTGCCTCCTTTCGAATCTGAGTCGAAACGTATTTTGGCAGCTGCTGCTGCTAAAGCAAAACCTCTAGGTGTATCTACTGTTGAATCGGGCACTAGTGTTGCTCCACGTCAACGCCCAAAAGGTTCAACTGCTCTTCCACATAATCCGCATACGCTTGCTATTGGGTTGCCACCTAGCCCATCACCAAGAAATATTATAACTTCACCACAACCACAGCAGCAACCGGTTGCAGAACAGTTTCAAGCCAATTTTCCAACAATCACACCTTTGGTGCAGCCACCACTATTGTGTGCGGCACATGTAACATCCACGACAAATACTACAGCCACGGCAATAACTGCTACTACAGCTGTTTCGTCTGCACCATTAGCAACAGCTGTTTCAGCTCCACCAGCAGAAGTTTTAAATAGTCTTTTCGAGTCTTCAGTTTATCCAGACCCATTTAGTGAGTCTACTGAAGCCACTAAAGCAGCAGATGCTTCTATTATTGCAGTTACTGCTGAAACCATAGTTACACAGCAGGAACAAGCGCCTGAGGCCACTCCAACGAAAACATTGTTATCGCCACTAAAAGGATTAAGTGCTTCTGCTAACACCGGTCACAGACGAAATGTTAGCGATACATCTGCTTTTAACAAGTAAGTGTTAGATTATGCTATTATATGTCAAGACAAAACATTTTTGTGTCGTTTTGTGTCTGTGTCTCTTTTTCTCTCTACTTTTGTTTCTGATTTTATTTTTCGTTGTTTTCCTTGGTGTCGCTTTTTTAGGGCAGCTAAAGAAGCGGTTGATCATGATGAACCGCAAAGCGATTAAAAGCACAACTTGTCAATAAAAAATAACACAAATAATTGCATTATATCAAGCTTAAGATTTTGATTCATCTAAATGAAATTAATAAATTCATTTAAATTCACTTAATCGGTTTTGTTTATTAAATAAAACTCAATTTAATTTGTGAACTTAATTTAAATTGTAATACACATTCATTTGATTATATTTTATCACATATATTTCTATCTTTCTCTCTCTCTTTTATGATTTTTATTTGTTCATCATCTCTCGTCACATACTTCGTCGTTTTCATATTTTTGTTTTCCGTAGAGCATTTGCAAACGAAACATCCCAATTCCTAGCTCCTTACGATCAATCCGTAAGAAGTCGCAACAGCAGTGGTGATGCAAGTGTTGCAACAAACGCAGCAGCAACCCTTAGCGGTTCAAATCCTTCGCTTTTTCTACCGCTGCTAACATCTCAGCAGCCTATTACGGCTTCAATTTCAAACAGCGAACTATCTTCTGCTCCGGGAAGGAATAATAACATTAGTGGTACCTTAGAAGGACGTGTAGATGCTTGGAATCCCTTTGAAGAGCAACCATTTGGTCAAATGACAGAAGATCATATATTTGAAGTAGAATTTGATAAGATACGTCAACGAGGCAGTCAAGGAAGTAAGGACATATTTTATACATTTACTAAATATTTATATATGTGCATACATACATATAATATAAAGGTGTGTTCACTATTTAATGCGAGCAGTATTCATTCAGTTTATTAAGCATAATCTACACCGAATTTTTACTCATAACAACAAAATACATTGTGCTCTAAGTAACAATTGTACACAGCTTAAGGGTCTCGTGTAAGTGAAATTGTAAGGTGAATTGCGTACAATTTTGATAAGCAAAAAATCATTTAATTCATGACTGTTTACCTTTTCATTCAGAAATAAGATGTGGCATAGGAAGAGTAAAGTACGGAAAATATTTTTCGTAAAAACTATGTCTAATTAACCAAATGTGTTACAATTTGACAGTTGTTTGTGGTTGTTGACAGGAATTGGGCATTTGAAGACTATTAATTTTAATATTTTTTTTTTTATCTGATTTTCGAGGAAGTAGCAAGATGTCGAGCCATATAGTAAACTTTACAAAACAAAACGATTTCAAAAATGCGGGTTTGACCATTATAAAAGTGACACTAAGGAGCATTGCATTGAAACGATTTAAAATAGAGTTGAAAGAGCAAATCATGTGCTTCATTTTCATATAAATAGAAATAGTCTAAAAATATTACTGTCCTTAATATGAGGGCTTAAACTTGACGTTTCTTACATAAGAGTATTTGATCATATTTATCTCAAAATCCGCAAAAAGCGGTAGGTGGAAGATGGGGACTATCACCTCGTATTATTCCGGGAGAAGCGGCCATATTAATTTCTACACTGATGGCTCCAAGCTAAATAACCAAGTGGGTTATGGTATTTACTCTAAGGAACTGATGATAAGAATTGCTGCGAGGTTACCAGATCATTGTAGCGTTTTTCAGGCGGAGGTTATAGCAATAGAGGGGGTAGCATCCTATCTAAGAAGGAATGTTGTTTCCAAAAAGGATATACACATTTTTTCAGATAGCCAGGCAGCTATCAAATCAGTCTTCCTAAACTCACTAGTGGCCCAACTCTAAACGAGATGGCTCAACATTTTAACATTCATCTCATCTGGGTGCCTGGAAGTTCATCCTGCAAAGCGGATGAACTTGCAAGGCATGGGAATACTGCACAAATTCCTCAGGACAAGGAATGTGTTGGCATGCCACTTGCTACCTGCAAGTTACTGCTTAAAGAAGAAATAGTAAACTAGTAAAGGTGTTATATTCGGCCAGGCTGAAACTCACATACCCTACACTGCATTAAAAGTACTTTTTAAATAAATGTTAAAAAAATGTTGAAGAGGTTGAATAAGTCGAAAATAATGTAAACAGGTTCAAAAATGTTGAAAAATGTTGGAAAAAACTGAAAATGTCAAAAGAGTATGGGAAATGTTGAAAAAAATAGAATAGAAATGAAAAACACGAAATATGTCACGCCCACTTCTCCAATTCCGCCCACTTTTGTTTCAATAAATGACATTCGTGATTGACATGCACAAACCAAATTTTAGCACAATAGCTTGTATAGTTTGCGATATGTGCCGTAATTATTCTTAAAATTTAGGGCGGTGACACACCCGCTGGTACAATCCAGTCAGATTTTGGTCCACAAATAGCCTTCCAAAAACAAACCTCTTATGCCACTTAATGCCACTTAAGGTATTTTAATTGTATGGGAGGTGCCACGCCCACCGTTGCTATTTCGCCAGCTTTTGATTCATATGTACCTAATACCCAGTAAACTCCTTACATCAAATTTCAGATCAATTGCACCAATAGTTCACTTAAAATAGCACTTACAACTTTATGCTAATGAGGGAGGTGACACGCCCACTGATGTAATCTTGTCAAGATTCATTGAATTTTAAAGCGTGTAGTAACCGGCACCTCTACACAAAATTTTATGAAGATTACTCTCATAGCACACTATCTATAGCATTAAACGTATTTTGCTTATATGGGAGGTGCCACACCCACTGGCACCATTGTACCAAAATTTTGCAAGAAGAAACCTTTTAGCGAGTATATCTGCCATATTAAATTTCATATCGATTGCTTTGTTAGTTCTCTTTTTATAACGTTTATAAATATTGCAGGCTGTGCCACGCCATTCAACAAAATTTTCCAGAATATTGTATTGAAACTTGTATTGATGACTACTTTCAGTGGTATCATCTCTAAAATTTTAATGAAAATCGTATGTGCCAATTTGGAGTTATACGAAATTCAAATTTTCAATTGCTAAAAAGTGCCACGCCCATTTTTACAATTACGCCCAATTTATGCGCATTTCAAGATTTATAAGCTCTGTATTCGTGTACCAAATTTCATCACAATATCTTGCACGGTTTACGAGCTATGGCGTTATAAAAGTTAAAATTAAGGGCTGTGCCACGCCCCTTTAAGAGTCTTTGCAAACTTCAAACCTAGCCTAATCTTAATTTTGTTCTCATCTTCACCAAATCACCAAGTTTCATCAAAATCGCAGCAACTTTTTTCAAAATGGACTTGGGTATATTTACATAGAGTATGGGCGGAAGGCGTGGCCGTGAACCGATTTCGCCAATTTTTATATGCTAGCAGCTTGCAAGAAGGTTTGACCTGTGTGCCAAATTTCATTCAATTAGCTTGCTTAGTTTCGCGGAAACCTGATTTCAACGGACATTCAGAAAAAAAGGACTGAAAGAAAGAACGAGAGACAGACAGACAGACAGACAGACAGACATACAGACAGACATGCAGACAGACAGACAGACAGACAGACAGACAGACAGACAGACAGACGGACACAGCTATATCGACTCAGGTGGTGACGCTGATCAAGAATATATATACTTTTCCATACCTACCACGCCCCCTTCTATGCGTTACAAACGGAATGACAAAGTGAATATACCCTCTGTGTAGGGTATAAAAATGCTAATAAAAGATGGACTGAAGGGTCAACCTGTAATATAACTAGGCAAATCTGGCCGAAATGGGATGCTAAGCGTTCGTCACAACTAATTTCTCACACTAGACATAGCGTCTCATTGCAGTCATAACTGGCCACTGCATCATCGGCAGACATGCGGAGAGATTAGGTGTTAGGTCCTTTGACTTCTGTATAAGTTGAGGAGATGTGGAGGAAAAGGATAAAAAGTAGACATCTTCTCTGCTCCAGTCCCGCACTTGCTAGAAAACGGCACAAAGCACTTGGGTCGTTTTTATTTGATGATGTGGATGACCTTAGACATGTTAGTATAGCTCAGCTATTTAGTTTCATTACGAAATCTGGTTGGTTCAACGAGAGGATATAGTCAAACACCCTGTGGTATCACAATGGATCACATTTGGTCTAAGTAAGTCAGTTTTTCGTAACTGACTGCCACTCTTACCTAACCTAACCTATCTCAAAATCCAGATGTGGTGAAGTAAAGGAGGTAGCGGATTTGGAATTTTCGTTCAAAAAATCCATAAAAAGCCTATAGTTGCGTCCGATAAATACTTTGCTAAATGAATTAAAACAATCTGTAAACATCCAAGTACATACGTTAAAATTGTTGTCTCAATTATATATTTCCGTCTATAGTTACATCGACTTAGCGGTAAGTGCTCGATATGTTTGTACAATATACGTATGTATGTATATCAACCCAACCTGAAATTTCTTTTTCATGTATAAAGAAATGTGAGCTTTAACTTTATTACTATATTTAATCACATTTATTTTAAAATTCTGTTTGCTAGGTATTACCGCGAAATCAGCTTCTACTACATCCACACTAACGCCAACCGAAAGCAATTCTGTCATATCAGCTTCTGCTCCAATTGTGACACTTCCACTTGCAGTTGCAAATATTTCAGCACATATTCCTGAGGATCCATTTGGTTCGGCTCCATTTAGCTTACCACCTGGGCTACGTGAGAAAGCAACATCAATGCGGAAAACTGGAGGTAAAGCATAATCTTATTTTACTTCCTATGTAATATATGTACGTACTACTTCTATTAGCATAAAATGCTTAACCATAAAACACTCGTGTTGTGGCTCAGAAAAATGTAGCTCGAACTATTAGTTTTCAATAAAAACACGTGAGCTCTTATTAGATTAGTTAAAACAGTAAAATCTATTGTAAATGTATACTGTTGAAATTAGCATAGAAATTCTTATTATTGTAATTAATAGCAATGAAAGCTCTGTTATTCAAAGTAAACTTTAGTTGTATTCAAATTTATTATGAGCTTTAGTATAAATCACATTGATTATTTGTGTGTTCTAGAATAAGTTATATGCATACACCATTTGGTTTAGGTTACACCTAATAATAACATGTGGTTGTGAAAAACACTAATATTTTTTATGTTTTACTTGCAAAGAATTTTTCTATTTTGCAAATTTTTTATTGTTGTAGTCAACTTGCTTTTTGAAAATGTAACACAATTTCTTTGAGAGTAAGCATAACACAGACACTAACTAACACTTATTTTCTTGTTGTCAATTTATCATTTCTTTTTTAAGAAGCATAAATTTTAATGTAACTTTGCATATCATAATACCTATAATTTTTCACTTGTAACATAAATTGTAAATATTATACACTTAAATTAAATTAAATTACCCAAAAAAGATTCATTGATATATTCCATTAACCAAGTTCATTTCCTTCTAAATTTTACATATAAGCAGTGCCAAGATCTATCATATTAAATTGTAATTGGCACTATAAACTGCTGTTTTCGAGATCTTAGTTTGCAATAAAATAAACAAAAAAAAAATTGTTACCGAAAAAATACACGGATTAACTTTAAATTAAAAGTACGCTCCCAATTCCTAATTATTGATGTAAAAAATGGAAGATATTGCTAGAATTGTTTTGAATTAGATTGATTTTTGGAGAATTTGTATTTTCTCCTCTTGATTTTGTAAATCTTTCTGTAACTTAGTAGCCGCATAATCAATCTAATTAAAATTTTGTAGAAAACAATAATTTACAATGAGCCTACCTGTTTTAAATGAGCATACAAAGTTAAACTACTTAAATTTCGGGTATCATCATCAAAAATGTTTAACTCAAACCTTTAATATTCAGCCGATGTTAACTTATGTCTTTTAAATCTATAAAATTTATAAATGAATTGACGTTTTCTTTTAAATTGCACAGTACAACAAAAATAAGAAGAATGTTTGGCTCCCCATTGTGCACAAAAACGGATGCGGATCCGTAACGGATCCGAAACGAACCGCATAAACGGAAAAAAACTGGAATCCGCTTTTTCGTATCCGTAACGGATCCGAGACGGATGTCATATACGGATCCGTTTTGGATTCGTTTTTCGTGTCCGTAACGGATCCAAATCGGACCTCATAAACGGAAAAAACCGGAATCCGCTTTTTCGTATCCGAAACGGAATCCGTAACGGATCCGTATATGACGTCCGTTTCGGATCCGTTACGGATCCGACAAAGCGGACGATCCTTCCGTTTTTTCGAGAGGAATTTCATCCGACAACGGATCCGAAACGAAATCCGTCTCGGATAAATAATCCGCAGAAACGGATCCGAAACGGATCCGTTTGGCACATTGGGTCTTTATCCTAGAGACTTGTGTTAGGATGATTTTGTACCTCTAAATTCGAAATTATAATTGCTTAATTAATTCTGGACAAAATTCGAATATTTGACCGATTTGATTTGTGCATATTAGGAACACAATCTGTTTTTCAAATATTTTTGAAATAATTGTCAGTCCACAAGCTTTCTATTTCAGAGCTAATTAAACAAATTGTTATTTTCGGGTTCACCGGATGAAAATCACCCCAACATATGTCTTTATAGGTATGAAATAACTTGAAAATTAGTAACTCAAACTTTTTGCTACCATGACTGCTGTGGGATGCAGTTTGCGAACTTTACTTAGCCAGCCGCACTCTTGAAGCAATCGAATCTAATCGTTGTTCTAAAAAAAATTGTATTTATAATTTTTTAAAAAGATTTTCTTTACTATGCTAAATTAAGAAGGATGCAATTTTTTAATGTTTTTCGTATAATTCAAAAACTTCGTACGATACAGAGCAAATTTCACTTACCTCGCAGAATTTAATTATTAAAAATTTTTATTCCAGGAGGAAAAAGAACAAATTATTTTGCATTCAACGCAATTAGTTCGAAAAAAGGGTAAAGCAAAGCATTTTATGGACCTGTATTACCATATGTTGAATTTAAAAAAAAAAATATTTACTGGGTCAGAATACGTGTAATTTGCAAAAACAAAATTACCATAATGATTTTTATCGGGATGTTGAAAATACTCTTCTACATGTTTAAAAAAACAGTTATTGGAAAATTAAACTTTCGGTAACTTCTAATATAAAAGTTTGCTGTTACTGAGTTACATAGTTATGAAAAAATATATTTTTTTTTTTAATTCCAAGACGATTAACTATGAAGTCCATTTTATTCCCTTCGATATGTCCAAGTTTCATTCAAATCGATTGATTTGTTAAAGCTTTTGTTTATAAAGTTACCGAAAACGCCGCAAATTGGTGCGATTTCGTACAAATTAAGGGAACAATAAAAGGAATCGCAACGAATTCACACAGACTTTACTAAGGTCAAATATTAGAAATATGGGCGCAAAATATCAGCTGCCACGTCTACGTCTGGTTCGCGGTTCTCAAAGTGTTAAAGCAACGAATTTTTGCATCAAGTGTAAGAAAATTTGTAAGGACTGGCATAAAATATGAACTGCAACGCCTACCTCCCTTATGGGATGATTCTCAAAAGGTTCTAAAAATGATATAAAAGCAACGAATTTTATACAGACCACTGGTTAAGAAAACAAAATTTTTAAAAATATGTGTGGCAGGCCAACTGCCACGCCCACCTTTAATGAGGATGAACTATTCAAATATTTGTAAAAAAAATAATAAAGCAACGACTTTTGATACACATCACTCTTAGGTGAAGAAAAGCAAATCTTACAAAAATTGGAATGACAGTCAACCTGCCACGTACACCTTTGATGTGGGCGAAATATTAAAAAGTTTGAAGAAGAATTTTTACATAAACCTTTGTTAAGTCAAGTGAGATTAAATTTATATGGATCAAATTTTAAGAAGGTTGGATTTTATAGATCAAATTTCAAGAAGGTTGTAAAAATTAAAGTGGAACAATAAATTTTGACTCAATCCCTTTAATTTATGTTTTTCATCAAACATATTTTACTACTTTCATACACAAATAATTTATTCATTCAACAAATTTTTTACATCATGCACTGATAAATATTTTTCTTTGGCTCTGTCCGAAAACTACATATTTATATAAGGATCTGAAGACACAAGGAGGTGGTGCATGACATCCTCGTTTGCTGCAGTCCTGTTTAACTTTCAGGAATGGCTGAGATGATAAGTCGTGCTGATAGCCTTTGTTTTTCGCTTCTTGTGCTTCTTCGTACAGCATGCAAATTGATTGAAAACGACGTCATGAACATAATGATGGAATATTTTGAAAAACGCAGCATTATGTGGGAAGAGCTCACTGATTTCTGTATGGATGGAACTCCAGCTATGTTAGTTAGAATCACGCTCCGGTCAAGCGACATTAATGAAACAGAAGAATATCTCTGAATTAACTACGTGTTGTATCATACACTGCTAAGCGTTGCTTTCCAAGACTTCCAGAATGCTTTGCTAAGATAATGCAATTGACATATTTAACTTTGAACTTTAAACTTTGGGCTTTCATTTGAGAACTTTACTTCTGGATGCAATTTTTCTATTTTCGATGACAGACAAAAGATCATCAGAAGCGATCTGCTATTGATGGCCGATGAATTCAATCGTTAATTTCCGGAATAAATTTGTTGTGGTCGCTGACGTATTGTTACTCGTTCTTTTAAATAGACCGAAAGAAAATAGTCAGGAGTGGGATCGTTTCTATTACCTACCATTCAATGTAATAATAAATTTTAATAATTGAAAAAATAAAGGATAATTTAAAAACGATGAAAAGTAAAGGCTTGTTATTATTTTTGCGGTTTACTTTTATAAACAATAAGAAAATTTTGTCAGTTTCCTCACGCAGCTGTTTGTTGACTAGATTTTGAATAGCTTAATCTTCCCTTAACCGCGAGTATACATAGTAAATGATACACACATCAAATCAAAGGGATATCGCTTAGGCTCAATATTAATTTGCATTCAGTACACATATGTGTATGGAATTCTTGATTTGAAATTATATAAGTAATATACTTAAAAAGGTCATGTCATTTTTTTAGTTTATGAAAGAATTCTTAGTCTGAAAAAATATCTAGCCGTACACGCATTGTAATTGCTAGTAATTTAAAAATATGTATAAGCTTTTATATAAACTTAGTTAATAAAACAGAACCAAATTCGACAGTTATAATATCAACATAATCGCGGCTAGATGTAACGCTGGAGAAAACCTTAATGCACCTTCAGTAAATTTAAATAAACTACCAAAATATATTTTGGTTATTTTATTTAATGCAACCCATAACCAACTGTTTTAGTCTTTTTAAAAATATCTGCTGTGCGAATGTTTCAACAAATTAAAAATGGAAATAGATGTATTGAAAAGCATTAAAGGATTAATTTAAAGAGATTTTAACTACTTACTCGTATTATTAGTGCTTACTTACAAAGTTAAATAACAATAATTGTTACACATGTATCTGGATAAGCGTGTTAATATTATTTTTCGATTTAACATGAAACTTTTAAGTATATTCATAAGTATATAAAGAAATATCCTGCAAGGAATTCAAATATTTAAAATTGCTCGCTGTATTCAAAATTTTTTTCTTATAAAATGCATTAGAACGTTAAGGATTTTTTTAAAATGATGACAACACAGACGTAGTTGCATATAGTGGGAGGCATATGAATCAAAGCAGATTTCACACATTTAAATGATTTAAAGTTTTGTTGCCGGCATGTAACTGCGTATAAACTCGACCCACTTTTACACTTTTACTTGTGTAAAACGATTGAATGTAGGAACTTTCCTTTGATGAACTCTTAAATACCACCATTCGCTGTGCGACCGCGCTAGTGACCTATTATTATATGTATTTAGTATATATATACATGTTAAACATTTTTAAAATTAGGTTTTATTGCTAATTATGAACCATGGTGTCTACCAGTCATGCAACTTAGGAAAATCATGGTATTGTTAGTTTTGTATATGCAAATATCAACCTGGTCTTATTTCATTATTTTGAAATTACGGCTAATTAAAATCATTAGTTGTGTTAGCTTACTTTTGTCACCTTTTGTTACCTACAGTCATTTAGCTCTTAAGCAGCTAGTTGCCCATTTTTGTTCCTTTAATGCATTTCGAGCTTGTAACTTTTTTTGTGGTTTTTGCACTAAATGTACTGCCAACAAAAGTTTCCTTAAGAACTCCTTTAGTTAAAAATTGTTAAGGATAAATAACGTAAACACCTGATCAAAACTAAGCAGATTTTAGAAAATAATTTTCTAATATAAAGTAGTAAAATCAATAAAAAAAATCGAGCACCAATGAAGAATAAACCGCTCAAGTTTTTTGACACCTGTCTAATTAAACAAATTTTTAAGTAAATCTTGTTTGTAATTGTTCTCGCTGAGGACGATATTTCTTTCTTACTCTCTCTCTAATTCTTTAACTAAGGATTGACTTTACCAGAAAATTAAAATAATTTTACCAAACAATCAGGGTTATTGTAAACTTATAAACAATTTATTAGTTTGTAGAAATTTATGTACTTTTTATGTATATACTTGCGTCTGAGCTTTATTTTTAAAAACTTTCGTTCGGTAAAAACTCTAAAAATATTATTTAAATAATATTATTTAAAAACTTTAAAAATATTATTTAAATTGGTCTGTGACTAATTCGAACACCAAAGAAAACTTTGAAAAAGTCAAAAACTCTTGTATTTTACTCTTAAGCTTCTCAATCTCGATTTTTTTTTTTGTTAAAATACATACAATTTATTGGAAAAAAATTCTTGGTGTGTTTCAATACAAACTACGCCAAACATTCAGAACATTGAACATTTCATCGAGTGCTAAATTTACTAGTTGTTAAACGTCAGCTATATTAAAAGATTTCTAAGATTCGCTAGATTTTTTGCAAAATCGTTGAAAACAACATGAAATACTTTCAAAATTGCTTTATAAAACATAGAGTAATTTTATTCTGATTTTTTCCTTTTTTTATTTTGAAGCAATATTAACTTGCCTAGGCCCTGTATATCATTCATTTTATAAAACTATTTTTCTGGATTATGTCCTGGAAAACCTGGATGGATCATGTAATTATGAATAGAATACAGAATTTCTGGAAAATATTTTTGAAAGCTTACATACTATAAGCTTAATATCTAAACAACTATTGATCTGTGTTTTCTTAAAAAACTAACTAAATAATTAATTTTATGAAATTATTTTTCTAGGCCTGTAAATTTAAAATTTTGTGATCTGTTATGAGGAAAACTTAAAATGCATATATAGTCATAATCATCATTATTACAAAAAAAGTGGAAAACATTTTGCATTTTTTAAATATCGGTCATTAACTGCACATGGAATATCTCAAATAAGTATAGGGAATAGAATAATAAAGCTTTAAAACCTTTTTTATTTGGAAAATGGAAAGTTAGGAACAGGCACCTCTTAATGTTAATACTAAGAGCTCAATTTTTTAGAGGCTTCTTTTTTCACCTTTCTGAAAGTTTTAGCCTGTTTTTTTTTGAAAACAAAAAGTTGCTCAAAAATGACACACCCTAATATATATAGTATATATATATATATAAAGTATATATATTAGTAACGATGTAAGGATAAATAAACATAAGCAAGTGCTTCCCATTATTATAGTTGCAGATATGGAAATATGAGAATTGTTAAGGGGCGACTTGACGCTAAAGATACATTTATATGGGAATAACGTTTTTTAATATTTCTGTATACATAATTGTAACGTTACTAGTTATTTTATTGATTACATATCGGTTATTATATCCCATTTCATATCAGTTATTATATCCGATATGTAATAATTTATAGTTTCTGGTGTTCAAGTTCAATTTTATTTTTGGTTTTTTTTGTTTTCTTTTTTTTCTATGTCAGGCTTCCAACATGGATGCATATTTTATTAAAACTCATGGAGTTACCTTAGAGGCAGTTCTCCTTGTAAAAATTTAAGCAAAGTGTGAAAATTTGTCACTGGATTTGAACTTTTAGATCAGAGTATTAATGTAATGAAAAGCCTATTTTAGTTAAATTCAGATATAAAATAAAAGTATATTTTCAACTTTTACTATTCGCAAAGGAAAAGTATTAAAATTCCAAATCACTGAATTTCAATCGAAATTAAAAAAAAATAATTGAAAATCAAACAATTATCGAACCCAGGACTTTGGTAAAAATGCGACACTTCGTTGCCACACCAGCTGAAATTAGTGGTAGAAATAGTAATTTTAAATGCAAGTAGAAGCTCCATAAAAGCTGACGACGCTAATTGAAACAGCCCTCCTAGCATCCAAGACAATAGCAAGATACATGAAATGATAAATTTTTGTTTTGATCTGTGACTTTGACTTATGATGGCTTAAAAATTTATGAAGAGGTAGAAACATTTGGTGTCGCATTAACCTGTATAATTGAATCGTGGAACTTTACAGATTATTGAAACATTTAAGGGTTTAATGTTAAAGAATTCAACATTTTATGATAATGGGAAACATTTTTTTTTATTTAAAATATTCGAAAATAAAATGGAAAAATGTGATATAAAAATAATCAAAATATTCAATGCAAATTAAATACAAAAATCAAAATATTTTTTCAAGATGCATAGTTACATTTGTATGGTATCTCAGATTCGCATTTCCTGGTTTTGAGTTCCTTACCACACAAATATCATTTCAAAATTCCAAATTCGTTTTTTTTTTTTTGGTGACTTAACCAACACACAATCCTTAATTACCATTAATTACTATACTTGTACATGAGGAGTTATTATGGTTGTCAATTGAATCGACTTGATATGATAAGTAGTTTCAGTCAGTTTGATTTGATTTCATTGATAACCTATCTTTAAGGTCCTATTTGTCCAACCAAATAAGTTCCTTGAAATAACACAATAAAAATACACATTTTCAGATAGAAAAGTTCTCATTATAAAATATTTTCCTAAATGTTTGACATTACACAACACTTATGTATGGGGTACTCCACGACAAATCGGACACCATTTGACTTTGGTCTAATGTATACGTACATATACATACATACACATTTTTATGAAACATTATTTTATGAATCATAATTTTATGAAGCATAATTTTTTGTCATGTAAAATAAAAATACCGAATTGTAAATAGTTTTACTATTTTTCTATTATTACAATTCAATCATTTTTTAAGAAAAAAAAAATTTAATAAATATTTAAAAGTTTATTTGTTTAAAATTTGATACTGTAAGTAAATATATTTTGTAGTATGTTATTCCAGTCAATAGAGATTTTTACCTGAAAAGTTAAAAAATAAATAGGCTTGTTTTACATATATGGTTAAGTTCGGAACCCTTATGATAGTTCAAGTAGTTGACTTTCTGGAGGGTATTTTTTTTGGTCACGTTGAGACGAAAGTTTCAAAATAGGATTTTTCAATTTATTTTCTTAACTGTAAGTCCTGCGACAAAACAGACCTGTTACAATTAAAACATTTTTAGTTTGTTTTGTGGTTTGTTTTCTATAAATCATTGCTCTAACCTCTGTCTCAGCAAAATCCAGTTTTATTACATTGTTTACTGTAGTCCAAATATAAAGTGTTTTCGGATTCATTGTAGATTTATATTATCTAATCAATTTTAAATATGCAGTCAGAGTTTTCGGCTGTGTCCGCGAACTGAACATGACATCGGACTATTGTCAAATGTGACTAGCCGCGGTCGTCTAAAGTCGTATTCGGCATGGATCGAAGCTCTCCGTATCTAGCTTAGCCGAGTTTTTTTAGAATTCGTACAAATTGATATAGCTCCTGTTCATGTTGCATTTGACGTGCAAAATCAAGTTTAGGGTACAGAACGAGCGCGTTCAATACACGAACCTTTTCGCTTGGATGATGTTGAAAGACTACATTCAACATTCGATCAGTGTTCTGTATAATTGTAGACCAAGAGCCAACAGCGTAGTGAGTTTTCATTTCTAGAGTCATGTTCATATGTACCTGCTGAACAGTAAAAATCGATTCAGTGATTACCCTTATGTACCCCACACTATTTGTATTTTTTTTATTGCAGAGAGCTAGGTCTCATTTTACGTATACTGGCATATTAGGCTATCATTTTTAAGTATGGATATCTCGAAAATCAAGAGAGATATTCATTTTTTTCACTTAACATTTCCGATTTATTTTGAGGTGTTCTATCCAAAGGAGAAAAATAATATATTTTATTTCGTTGATTTAAATTAAAAAAATAAAATAATTACGGTATAGGAAAAAAAATTGTTACAAATATTTTTCTGATAAGTGATTTAAGTTAAATCTTTGACCAAAACACGTTCTGGCAACATTAGTGCGGGCGGAAATGCTCTAGCTATAATTTTTATAAATTGAGAATACTATCGAAAGTAATCTGCTGAAATACTGACCTATGAAACGAAGTTTACTTTGAGAACTTATGGTAATTCACCACACCAGCAGAGGACTGCTAGAACTGGATTGTATTTGGTGTGTGACTATTCATGACTTTTGAAAGGATAATTCAAAATACTTTGCTGGCTCTCCGTCCAATGCTGCGTGCAACATGCACAATTTGCGAATATTATTATTACATAGAAAAATGAAAATTCAGAATTTAATACGGTTTGGAATTTCATCCAGTACCTCGATCTCAAATCCAGTATGGTACTAAATTTTGTAGTAAAATAGGTAGCATAACAGGTCATTTGAAAATTCGCCAGGCTACCATAGCAAAACACATTTTTTTTTGGTAAAATTCGATCTATTTATTCAACATCCTTTGAGGACGGTATACCGAGTATAGCGATCAATTCGACCATTTTTGCGGCTGTTTTGATTGACTTGTGACATGGTGCATTGTCTTGATAAAACATCACTTTTTTCTTCTTCAAATGGGGCCGTTATTTTGCGATTCTTCCTTCAAACGCTCCAATAACGCTATGTAGTAGTCGCTGTTGATTGTTTTTCCCTTTTCTAAATAGTCGATGAACAAAATTCCATGTGCATCCCAAAATACAGACGCCATCACCTTGCCAGCTGACTGTTGCGTCTTTCCACTGTCGATTGGACTCCGGGGTGAAGTGATGAAGCCATGTTTCCTCCATTGTCACATACCGACGCAAAAATTCAGCTTTATTACGCTTCATGAGCCTCAAACACTCCTCAGAATCATCAACTCGTTGTTGTTTTTGGTCGACTGTGAGCTCGCGCGGTACCCATTCCGTATACCCAAATATTCTTGTAGGATATAGCTAACACGTTCCGTTGATATCTTCAGGGTCTCAGCTATCTCGCTCAACTTCACTTTACGGGAATTCAAAATTATTTTGTGGATTTTTTGGATGTTTTCTTCCGTAACCACCTCTTTTGGGCGTCCAGTGCGTTTGCCGTTTTCGGTGCTCATTTCACCACGTCGAAATTTAGCATACCAATCTGTTACGGTTGCTTTTCCTGGCGCAGACTCTGAAAACTCTTGACTTCAACTGTATTTTTTCCCTTTAAAAAGCAATACTTGATCAGCACACGAAATTCCTTTTTTTCCATTTTTTGCACAATGACAAAAGTTGCTTCACTCAAAATGCTATAACTCACGAACCAATCGACCGATTGCTGTCAAATTTTGACACTGATCGTTTGAAGGTTGGTACTACCTGAAAATCATATGGATTTAATTCAAGTGGCGCCATCTATGGGTTAGCCTGGGGAATTTTCAAATGACCTGTCAATATAAGGTCAATCTATAACGAAATACAGTAAAGATGAAATAAAATGTTGTCAAAAGTATCAAAAGATAGCTTCTTTAAGCACATAATGCAGTTTTAAACACTTTCGATCCAAAGTTGTCACAAATGCAAACTATTTACAAAGTCGAAAATGAGAATTCCTCATTGAGGTTCTACCTTTTGCAAGCCATGCATTTTTCTTTCTCTACTCACTGGACTATATTCACCTCAAAAACATATCTATCTGTATGTATGTAGATAAATATACTGAAACATGTTAAAACTAAACTATTTGTATAAAAGAAATTTCAAACTTAAACTTTGATCTAATGTAACAAAGTAATAATTAAATATATTAGAAGTTAAAACAGATTTAAAATAAACCAAAAAGGCGATTGTTATTGTTTTATACTTACTATCAGTTCGCACATTACATAAATACACTATGCGCCACAATTTTTGTGTTCAAGAGGCTACTACACATTTCTTATAAAATTTTTCATGTTAAACACGCGAAATAGCAAAAAGTTGAATTTCGGTACCTTACCTCAATTGCCCATTATTTCGTAATTTTTTCATGGATTGTCTTCAACCGTAGCTTATTCTCTATGTAAAAGCTTCATTATTATGCTCAACATTAAACTGAACATGGTTTTACGTTCTTGTTTTTTTTTTTTTGTGGATTTAATGAATTTAAAAAAATAACTTTTGCGCTGAAACTACCACAGTTGGTACAATACAATTTAGCTATCTTTAATTTGATACCTTATCAGATTTGATACCACATTGGTCTTTTTGAAGTAAATTCAAAAAACTCAAAAACTCATTCTCGAAACCTTTTCATACAAAATACTTTTATTGCGATTTTTGTGTTCTGAGCAAAAAAAAAATGCAACCCTTCACTTCTTTTATTAGTTTGAGTATTCTTACAGAATAATATTTCAGCTCATATTAATATTTAGTGCCATAACCATTATTAGCGATAAATGCATGCAATCTGGAGGGCATAGAATCCACTAGGGACATCAAAGTCTCCATGGATAACTTCTTCCACTCTTCCTGAAGAATTTTTTCTAAGTCCCTTATATTGGAGGGTTTTTTCTTTTTCACTTCGCGATCTACTAGCTCCCATAGATTCTCTATGGGGTTGAGATCCGGTGATTGACCGGGCCACTCTAAAATCTTCACAATATGGTTACTTAAAAACTCCCGCGCTAAGCGACTTGTGTGTTTGGGGTCGTTATCATGCTGTAATATACTGCCGGGAGCCATTTTATCGCTAAGATGAGGCAGCATTTTTTCTTCAAGTATTCCGCAATAAACACTTGCATTCATTATTGCATTTATTTTGACCAATGGAACAACACCATTACGGGAGAAAGCACTTGAGAACGAAGAACAGTTAGACATCACTTGTGATCATCATTAATTTTTTCTTACCCCAAACCATTACGACGAACCCGCCGCCACATTTTACCGTGGGTAGTTAGTATTTAGGTAAATCACGTTGTTTTGCGGGCCTCCTTTCATAATTTATTCCAATCGGAGTTGAAAAAATTAAATTTGCTTTCGTCGCTCCATAATACTTTAGCTCATTTCAGATACCGCTTTGCAAATGTAAGTCTGCCAAACAAATTTGTCTCAATTAGCCGCCGCCCAACGGTATGTACACCAATGTGAGCGTCTATTTCTTCAGTCATGTAGCCAGCAACATTTACTGCATTGGATCTTGGATCATTTTTAACCTTTAATAACATAAGTCGATCTGGGTGAGCTATGGTTTTTCGTGGACGCCCGCTTCCTAGCTTGCGCTCGACGTTCTTATTCAAACAGTATCGAGATACCGTTGATTAGTCAATACCGAATAGATACCCGATTTCCCTCAGGGATTTTCCTGATTTCAATTCCTTGCTATTGGCCGACATTTGTTTCTGAAAGTAGGCCAAGAATATTACACAGCCACGTACTAATTTTGAGCAACACAGCTTTTATTAATTTACTTTCCGCATATTTTTCTAACGTTGTAGCAAGAAACTTTGAATTTTTTTTAAGTTTAGAACACTCCACAAGCAAATCAGAACTAATGTGATGCAAAATACACAGCTTTATTGGAAACGAATACAACAACAAAAGGAGTAGCGAATAAGATGCCGTTATATGCTCGCGACTGTACACCGAGTAGGCATCTAAGCAAAATCTCTCCTTAATTGATCCTTTGCATATCTAAAGTTAGCTTTAAGTTCTTTTTGTTGATGTTCCTTTACCCATAAGCGTACACAAATAAGAGTACAATAATTAAAGAAACAAAAAGCTCCTTCAAAACATAGTTTTTATAGTTTGATAGTTTTTTTATAAAAGAATGTTAAGTGTCTGATAAGAAGAATGATCGGAAATAAAGCAGAGAGAGATTGAAAAGAAATAAAGTAAAAATGATGCAAACATATAACAATCGTTATAAGTCCATAGGAAATCTAAAGAGTTCTAATGTTAATGTGTAAAGGTTTCGAATCGGTCAAGGCTGAAAAAAAAATACATTTTTATTATACTCTAACTTTAACACTTAACCAAAGTTCTGTATAATTCTTGTTCCATACTTTTACTGTAATACCCATGACTGTGACCATTTTAAAATCAGCTTTTCTGTAAATCAAAATAAATTCATGAACACATTTTCTCTTCCAATGTTACGAAGTAAATCAGCAAAATATAAAAATATGATGATTTTGGTAAAAAATATGGGAAATTCTAATACGGCATAACTCAAACAGATCCGATATTTTTCGATTTAAGCATGTTTTACGAGTGATTAAGCAAAAACCCATTTGGACCTCTTCAAGCGGTTTATCGTTGAGCTGATCTAGATATAGTAGAGGCAACAGTTGTTTCTTTATTTCCGTTTTTAAAACAGACTTTTTTTGTATGGTTGCCTTGTCTTATAAAAAGTTTGTTTTAAATAAATAATAATTCGTGAGTTATACCAAAATGCAATATGTGTAGTTGCCAAGAGGTACAAGTGACATTTTGAATCCAACGTTTGAGCTTATAGCAGAAATAAGTAGCTAATGCTACTTGAAAATAGAAATGAAATGTTTAACTAACAATTACTCTGACTGAAAATCATTTCATTTTCAGAATATACTTTGAATTAACTACATTACTTTAACTTGTAATTTGTATTTTAATAAAATCACAAAAAAATCTCTTGGCACCTAACCCTCACATATCTTGGTGCTGGAATTTCTCAACTTTGTTTTTGTTTTTGTTAAATTTTAAAATATGGCTTAGCTTATTTAATGTTTTTAGTAAAAAAATGCTTAGTAGGCTCTTGTATTATAATATATTTATAGTACTTATTATTTCTAATAACCTAACATTTTACAATATTATTCCTGTTCTCATTTACTAATCCTGCTACACCTTACAATCACTAACACACACACACACACACTTTGATTATCCTTATCCTAGAACACCATTTAAAGAACAATAATCAAAAATTACATATGTTTGCAATACTTGCAAAGTATTGTTTTTGAAATAAAAAATCTAACATTTTAGCATTATCCATGTTACGCCCCAGTGAGAAAAAAGTGCAGCAAAGATTAATCCGTTGTGATTTTCAATTTGTTTTCGTTTAAAATTAGCCAAGCATATAAAACTATTGAAAACCACAGCAGCGATGTCCACTACCACAAGCAACGATATGTATGTATTGATGATTATGTATGCGTGCACGCTTTCTTACGCTCTTAAACGTTTATTATGCTCTTTAAGCGCCTTCTCGCTCTCATTTTTAAAGCTCTTTGAGCGCCTGTTCGATCACTGGGCAGCACCGCTTGTAAGCATGGATGGGCACAAGTTCTTCTACAAGCTTTAACGAGAGTGAGCTTGAAAGTAACGTGAGAGCATTTGTTTATACGTATGCATATGTGAGCGCATAGCAACGATTCAATTCTACTTCAGCAGAAGTAGAGCTCCATATGGTTGTTGTACCACTACATGGAAACGAAGTTTTGCATTGTTTTGATGCCCATCATTGCTTATAAGCAGTGGTGCCCACTACCACAAGTAGCGATATTCATGGGTTGATAATTCTGTATACGTGCAGGCATTTTTATGCTCTATAGGGCTCTTCAAGCGCCTACTCGTTCTCATTTTTACGCTCTTTGCGCGCCTGCTATTTATCTGTGTAGCATCGCTTATAAGCGTAGCTGAGCAAAACGTACCGCGCGCGCGACTGCTGCAGAAAGAGAATAATTTATCATATACGTATACAAAGCGGAGAACGTAAAAATCAATTCAGTTCTATTTGAAAAACACAAAACTACAAATGAATTGAAGAGCATTGAAGAGAACTACGTGCGTGGTAGTGCCCAGCTCTGCTTATAAGCAATCAATAATTTTTAAGAGACAATCGGTAATTGAAGTAAATCCACACTCTTACCGTCTATATGTTAAGCATAATCATTCTTGAATGACATTTTTGTACAAACGTACTAAATAATATTTGTAACGTTTGATTTTTTTATAATTTTGATATGCTAAATCTAAAATTTCGTTCTAGTCTTGATAAAAGAAAATTGCTTGGCTTGATTTGAGCGACTAAACGAAACATTAGCGAAGTATCTCTTAATTCGTAAATAATCAAAAATAGTACCATAGCATTCTCAAGAATACTTTTTAAGTGTCTGCCGCTTTTTCATTGGGTGTTAAGAAACATAATTTTTCCTACCTAAGTAACTAATCTATTCCGTTTACAAACGTACACAAACCTGCTAAAAAACTCATTTTTTATACTGCATAAAAGTCCTTAATCTCATTCACAGCTAAATTCTCCGTTCTCGGACACACCACTTCTACACCATCAACGACAACAATGAGCACCAATGCTTCTACCGCCATTTGTGGTACAACTTCTTCGACCTCTTCAAAGTGGTTACTTTCACCTACTTTAGAGGTCTCTAGCGAAGAGAAAACTTCACTCATAAATAATTTGAAAACCGATTCAGAAGGTGCCGATGGTGGCGCAGCAGTACCGGTGGATTCACTTTCCACACTGACTGGCACTGCAATGCCGCTACCGGTTGGTGGTTTTGTTAAGCTACCGCTGGACGACCGCAACAAATACGAAAAACTCCGTAGCAATGACAACCCAACCTCAGATGATTCTGATTCTGAGTTCTTCAATGAGACTAATGATGGAGGTTCAAATAGCGGCATTAGTAGCAAAAAGGCTATATTTAAGCATATTGTTACCAATAACATACCAGATACAATACATAAAATTCAGCAAGCTGCCTACCATAAGGTTGATAAGACACAACTTAAAGTGCCTATTGTGAAAAAGTTACGTTCGTCTACTACCAAGAAACCAACTACTGCGGCACAGCAGGCCGCTCAACAGGTGAATGCTGCGCTAGAGCAACAACACCAACAGCAAGAACAAGCGGCTGCTATTGTCGCGGCTGCCGCTGCAGCAGCTGGAGCCAGTGGAGACGGCGGAAATGTGAGTAGTGGTGGTACTATTAAGCCACGGCCAGATGCCGAAGACAGTGATGCTGATTCAATTGGTTCGGCTAGTGATTTGCGCGCTGAAGACGACGACTTTTTTGATGTAGACAATATAAATTCGGTTAATGCCAAATTTAAACGACCAGTAATGGATATAGATGGCATCAGTGAAAGTGTCAAAACCTGTAATTCATCAGCCTATCATGCTGAATGTGAGAGTGTTACAACACATGAAGACGACGTTAGTCGAGTAGTGGTTAAAGTTCGTATGCGTAAAAAAGACCGCATTGCTGCCGCAGCCGCAGCCGCTGCTGCTGCTGCTGAAACTGTAGGCGCTGCGGTAAACGATGATGAAAGTGAGTTGAGTCCAACATCAAATGATTTTCTACATAAGTTTGGTGATAAGCCACTGCTGCTAGATGATGAGTTAGACTATGGTTCACCAGATACTGATTCTAAGGGGAAGAGTAGCAATGAGACCGAAGAATCTCCAGATGTCGTTGGACCAGCTCTACCGACAGTCTCATCTCAAACAAAAACTGTTACATCTGATGAACTTGACGTTTTTGCAATGGCACCGTTTAAAATGCCCGTCGGACTTCCGGTGAAAAAGAAAGTAAAGAATAGTCGCAACAATACCGGTTCGAAAGTACCGTTAAACGAAAGAGATAGAGATAGTCGTCAACCATCTAATGAAATCTGGACTTCAACACCAATTAAAAATGGCGAAGCATTTTCAGCTGGAACAACAACAAAATCCGCACATTTCGCGTCCTTTCCCACATCGACTCCACAAAAATCACAAGCTTCATCATCACCTCAATTGGATGAGTTTAATGAACCAATATTCAATCCTTTCATTTACACGACCTCCGCAATATCTCAAACACATGTACCGGTAATGACATCATCGGTTCCAATAAAACAGCAAATTCAAAGCTCATCTAACTTTGGCTTAGTGACCGTAGTATCAACAGATGACATGTCAGCGGCACCCGTTGTTTCTCCGCAACGTGATTTATTTGGATCGGAACCCTTTCCGCAGGTAATTCGTAAATGTGTCGTTGTGACCCCTGAAAGTAATAACAATAATAACAACAATAAGAGCAACAACAACAATTATAGTATATCAAATAAGCCCCAAATGTTTCCGACAGAAATTGGAACGCAACATTCCAAGCCCAGCATTATTGCCTCCCAGCATCCCACACCACATCAACCACAAATTGTTACAGTCAACCATTCGATTATAATAAATAAAAGTCCTGATCCCACCTTATCACAGTACACAGCTTCCAGGACAAATACGAGCCTTAATTACATTGGCTCTGCACCAGCACAGATCACCGGTACATACGTCAACGTGCCAGCAGCCTTAAGCCCGGTGACCTCCTCTTATGTGCATGTTAATGTACTGCAACAGCAGCCCGCACTTGCAGCTACAGCATCTGCATCTATGTTCCCCATTGTTTCAAATGTAACCTCCAAAAACTCTTTGCGTCATACCTCTCATCCAACTTCGTCAAATTCTTCAATGCATGGTGTTGTACTCTCCATTCCAATTTCTTCAAACTCCCCTTCGATGTCCCTTACGAACTCTAATTCGTTAGTAAGTTCAATGCTTCCAATAAAAAAGTCCGATCATCAAACCATGTTTCCTATTGCCGATAATGAATTCGTACAAATCTCTCAAGATCATTGCTCGGACTTTACGCCAGACGATGAGGAGGAGCCAGTGGTTTTGCATGCGAATGCGTGCTCCGGTCTGGATTCACCTACAGCAACAGCAACAGCAACTGGTGCAACAAATGCATCAACAACGATCGGCAACAGCACCACCATCACCGGAAAGTCCAAAAAAGAAAAATCCCATTTGGGTGTAAGAACTTTACCAGCGAAAATATCTCAAAAAGTCAAAGGTCATAATAGCTATAAAAAGGTCACTCTCACAGGCTTAGGATCTTCAGGTGGCTCGAATTCATCACTATCCACATCCACATCCAGTAAACATAAACATCAACGTTTGCAATATAATGCAAAAGATGATTACGACGACGACGATGATGATGATGATGATAACAATTTAGTAAGTTCTGCAAAAGGCTCATGCGTTAGTGCCGCATCAACATCTACTTCAAGACATTCCAAATCCTCGTCACATGTTCCAAGTTCCTCCTCAATAAACACAAAGTCTACTGCAAAATCTAACAATGCATCTCTCTCCTCATCCGCCGCCTCTGTCCACTCATTTCAATCAAACACAATACAGAACTCAGCAAAAACAGGCTTCAGTAATATGAGTTTCGAGGACTTCCCTTCTGATCAAGAAATTGATCGCATGTCGAAAACCATACCATTCGAAGTGGTACGTAACGAAAAAATGCTGCTGGAGGCTGAAAAGAAATTCGGATCGTTGAAACGACGCAATAATCTTTTTTCCTAGAAGCGAATTTTTGAGACGAAAAAATCGCTCAAAAAAGAATTTAAGCAAGTGCTCCAAAAAGTATTGCTACAGAAAAAAAAGGAAAAAGAGTAATGTACTACACATACTGTCGAAGTCGATGGAAGAGCAAAAGAGAAGCAATAAAAGTATTAGATATTAAAGTATTAAAAACATATAGTTTAAAAGTTACTTGGTCAAACGTTTACTGCTTTCTCTTAACTCTTTCAAAACAAGTAAGAATAAACAAGTCAATTAATCTCAGAAAAGGGATGATCAAGGATTGTCCGGAAACAATATGGTTTTAAGTTACGAGTAATCGAAAACTAGCCTTATTCGTTATAATTTATATTGTATGAAGATTACTATGAATAAGGCTGTGAAACTATACAGTTTTATTTTTACAGACACATTAAAATTGGTCACAAAAGTGCGTTTATATTGAGTTAGGTTTCTTATTAAAAGCCTCATGTAAAGTCCAAATTTGAAAGACTTTATTTTTTTTGACCAAAGGCAAACTGCCACGTAAATTAAATATTGACATATATAGACAATAATATAAAATATATGAAATATCGAATTTATCATAATTAGAGTGCATGGTTTCGAAAGTGCTCATAAGTATGACAACATGCCAATATTTAAATACTGGATCTTATGAATCTCAATGTACTCAAAAGGAAAGATCTGTTCAAATCTCCTTTAGTTAAAGTATTTAAAGCTTTTTTTTTACCTTACAGCGGACTTAATCTATACGTAGTTAGTTTTGCCTTACTTCAGTTCTTCTTCAGTGAAAAATTACTTAAAAATTGAAAAAATCAGGGAAATTTTTAATTACACGCATTTTGATTCGAACGTCCTGCATTTGGGGAGGTGCTTTTGGCCTTGAGAGCCCTCTCCAGTAGTGCAACTTCAGTTAAATTTAAACTATAAATATAGAAAACAAAGCGCTCAGCAAATTAAACAACATGAGTATCATTTCTAAGCATGATCTGAGAAAAGAAGGTGCTAGATCATGGGGCTTAATCCCCTCACAACTAATATATTTGTGTTTAAAATAACTATTTTTCATGTCGAGTCATTCCTTATTATTAAATTGTTCGAATTTAGATTTATTCCCGACAATGTCTCCAATTTGACCAGTTTGCTTTCATTTTAAAAGAAAGAATTCTTACACTAAATGACAATATCGCGACGAAATTTGCAGCCAAATGAACTGCCGGTTCAACTTTCATTTAAAAAAAAATTAATTTAATGGCAAAAATATCGTTGAAGCTTAACTTTGGATTAAATTTTGTCAAAATGTAGAATTCTTGCTCTGTAACTTTAATATCAGTACATATGGGCAAAGCCTCGATCGTGAACTGGATTGTGTTATTACTAAGATTGGTATGGTGAAACAAATATTTATAGATACGTTGTCCTATTCGAGCGTAATAGGCCATAACGATACAAATTTAAAATTAAAGGACTTCTGTAATTTTTTAACATACTCTATTGATATCGAATCCAGTATTAATCTTTTAAAATTCAAAATTTGAAAAAAAAAACTTTGTGTCTGTACACTGGGATACACTCCAAATCACTGGGATATACTCTGGATCCAAAGATTTCATTTGCTAGAATTACTCGTGTGATGATAAGAATTAGGACTGGAGAAATAAATGATAAAATCACTTGAATCTTTGTGGTATAATTTTTGGAATATCCTTTAATTAACTTTGGTTCGATTTTTTATTTGATATATATATAATGACTTGAGCACTTGAAATTATGGTATATGTACATTAGACCGTACCAGAAAAAGAAGTTCACCTCACCGTACATCATCAAATGGGAAGCATTTTTGCAAGACAATTTCGAAAAAAAAAATTTATTTTGGTCGAACATAGACGTCGCGCATTTAAATTTTTCGTCATATCTTCGGCATTTAAAGTCCGATCTTTAAGTATAGTAACATATATCAATGTTTTTCGTCTTGAGAAAAAACAACGTTTTTTTGTTTGCTCCAAAGGTCATTAACCTCAAGTACCCACCAGATCTCAATTTCTACAACATGAATTAAAAAAGTAAAATCAAATAAGGGAAAATCCTCACCATATGGTTCAATTTAAGTCGAACTTCTTATCATTTAAATAGAACACAGAACTTTTATAGTGAAAGAACTTAGGTTGTTAAAAAACCCTCTTTAGTAAATTTACTAATCGACTTTTCACATGCAATGTCATCGAATTCGATATAAAAAGCACCGAATTAAAATCGATCATATTTCGACGTAATTCGAGTTGGCTGTAATGCTGGCATCTCTCGAGCTTAGATAAAATATAGACAATGTGTTGTTCATAGGTAAGACTGCCTTGGCAAATTTATGAATAACTTGAAAAAAACGCTCAGTGTTTTGAGAATGGCATGGATAAGCTATGAAAATAATTAAGTTTAGCAAAGAAAGCTATCAAATAAATCTTGTACTAACAACTAATAATTTTATTATTTCTTATTTCTTATTCCAGCTATCATTCGATTAGAGATTATTTTAGTATGTTATACCTACTAACTCTAAATATCGAAGATGTGAGAAAAAATTTAGTAAGGGGACCTCTAGGTTCGGCAAAAAAATTAAAAATATTTTTAAAAATAGTTTTAAT
Organism: Meiosimyza decipiens; assembly: GCA_963680825.1. Taxonomy (NCBI): domain Eukaryota; kingdom Metazoa; phylum Arthropoda; class Insecta; order Diptera; family Lauxaniidae; genus Meiosimyza; species Meiosimyza decipiens. The sequence goes on from OY804260.1 coordinate 51,861,321, forward strand.
GTACTTCCTTGAGAAAAGCTTAGTGATTTTTTGCAAGCCTTAATTTTCTGACACTAGGGTGGTACATTAGGATGATAAAAACTGAAATCTGGTAGGTTAGCACTAGAAAGGGGTACTTGATGTCAATGACCATTGAAGGAAAAAATTGCTCTAATCAAGAAAAAAACATTGGTGTATCATACTTTTAGCTCAGACTGTAAATGCCGAAGATACCACAAAAATTTAAATGCGCGAGCTCTATGTTCGTCCAAAAAAAAATTTTTTTTTTTCGAAATTGCCTTGCAAAAATGCATGGTGTACGGTGAACTTTTTATTTTGTGCCTGTAAGGTCACGACATTACAAAATATTTTAATTAAAAGGGCAAGCAGCTTCATCCTTAAAATATGCGTAGAAAATGATTAAGTGACTAATCTTTAGCAGAATGAAAACATATGACCGCTTAGAAAGGCCGCAAAATGGTTTTTGCTTATTAACTCAGAAAGTAAGCGCTATATCAAATAAGATAAAATTTTTGAGAAGAAAAAGATACATCGATCTTTTACACTAAATACCTTCGTACATTTGATCCAACTGCGTCATTTCAAAATTTTCAAAAAAAAATGTGTGTTCCAACAGCTTGAGCTTTCAAGAACTAACATGTCAAAAATCATAAACCTAAATCTCTGAAAAAACATACGGCGTATTACTCCGAACTATGGGACTATGAGTTTCCATAAATTTTGGTTTAAAAAGTCCAACATTGGAAAATTTGCAACTCAGTTGAGGAAGCATTACCCATAGATAATATTAAAAAGGTCCAAAAGTTAAATATCATTAACATATATCGTTTTTTTTTTTTATTCAAAAATTTTTTAAGTTTATGAGAATATCACAATGAGATTTCAGATGCTACAGAGGTTAGATGAACAGCTTACACTTTTTTATTCAGTAACTTCAAATATATATGATACATATGTAACACAATAGCGTTCCAATCAAGTGTATATTCGTGCATAGTATGTCGGGACTCTGACGTGATAAATGCATGTACTTACTTTTAGTACTTTTGCCAATAATTTTAACAGTTTAGGTCTGTCCAAAGTTCATTCTAACTTGAAACAGGAGCCTAAAGCTGCAGAACCCAAATAAGCAGCCCTTTAAAAATGTAACTTTAGACATCTGAATGTGATCACATATTTTAGATTTTTACAAACTGAAACCGAACTAAAAATCAATTAAAGTGTGTTTATATAATTATTTATCGACTTCGTATGTGTAGAGGTCCTCACCAAAGGGTTACCTTTACATCTGCGTTTATATATTAGAATAGCTTATGTCGAAAACAAATGGTGTAACATATGTAAATATAATCTCTTCCCAATTTTGTTTAACATGTCAACATACTCTGATAAAATATTGCGAGGTCAGTAAATGAGCACCTTGTGCTAAACTTCTAAATAAAATCTGCAGCTATTCAGAGGCGTAGCACTTATTTCTGAACTTTTGTGACAGTTTTATTGTGACTTTTTTAAAAAATAAACAAAACAAGAGAATTGATATTAATATGTAATCCAAAAATATGGATCAAAAATTACTAAATTGCCGTCGTTAGTTTTCGTACTCTAGAATTGTGTTGAAAGACTGAACGTATGTTATTATTGAAGAACGTTTTGAAGTAACATGGAAATTACAAACTAAAATATTTGCACCTGATAATAAAAATGAAACACGAAACAGTAGAAACTAAACGAAAAAGTTCGTGATATATTTTTGCACTCTTTATACTGGCAAAATATAAACGTAACTAAACCAAATATTAACTACAACCACTTTCAATATCATAGTACGCCGCATTAAAGCTATGTACCCATATATAGCTGCTTAAGCATTCTATTAAATCAAAGTAAACATACATACATATGTACTCGTATGTATATTAAAAACATCAACAAAACATAAAAATTATGCTTTAATTTAAAAACTATGTATATTTTATTGCAGAGCTTGTTTTAATTGATGAGAAACTCACAGATAAGAATTCAACTGCAAATTAGTCACATTTTTGAACATACTACACAGATACATACAAACACACACTAACACACATATGCGTATAGTACATACAAAGCTATGTAAAGATTTTAATATTCCTTGCAGTTGATTTGTGTAACAAAAAAAGCAAAAGAATTTGCAAATGTTAAAAATCAAATATTTTTCGATAAAATTTTCCACTGCTGCTTTAAATAACATTTACGAGTATCTACAAGTTTAACTAGAAGTAAAATATACAGGCAATAAAATTATAAAACATAAACATATGTATTAACTATAAAAACTTAAGTTGAAAATTTTAAATATGTATTTATTTGTTTTGAAAAAAAAAATGTTAAATTGTGTTTACTATAGTTTGTTAATATTGCAAGAAAATAAAATCAACAACAACAATAAAAATTAAATTAAAAACTATGAATTGAATATGTAATGGTAAATGAAATATAATGTAAAAGAAATTACTATATACATATGTATGTACAATATTTTTCAAAAGTACATATTGATATATAATGCTTATATTTGGCAAAAAGAAAATAAATGAATGAAATAAACATAAAATACATTTAACAAATATATAGCAAAAATGAATTTATTAATTGTTTGTATTAAACATTTTTATTATTTATCTTATACAAATTTATTCCTCTTCTACGATATTTTTTAAAATTTAATTAAAAAGCTGTAGATTTAATAAAACAGGCTAACATATTGCTATACGTTCATTATTTACTAAGCACATTGCAATTGTAGTTGGCATGTCATTAATTACTCGTTTTGAATAACACTGTTTTACTTAAGTAATAATGGCATTAGCCATTTCATTATCATCAGTCGATTTTATACTTAATGCTAATTGAAATTCTTATTAATGTTTGTAACACCTTTTTGTAACTGAAATTAATTGATTTATGTTGCTTTTAATAGCATTTTAAGAGAGCATTTCAAGAGGCATGAAATACTGCTGCAGTTGCTTAAAATTTTATTATTTAAGTCTCTTATCACTAAATTAATTTCTTATAACATAAGTACAACAAAAATTAAAAGCATTTACATTCACTTTAAATATCTATTTGGTAGTATGAAAACACTTACTAAAATGAAGACCACATTATATGTAGTCGAATTTGTAGAGGCGTGAGAAACATGTTATGAGTTCCCAATGTGCATAAAAACGGATGCGGATCCGTAACGTATCCGAAACGGACCTCATAAACGGAAAAAACCGGAATCCGACTTCATATATGGATCCGTTTCGGATTCGTTTTTCGTGTCCTTAACGGATCCGAAACGGACCTCATAAACGGGAAAAAACCGGAATCCGCTTTTTCGTATCCCTAACGAATTCGAAACGGACATCATATACGGATCCGTTTCGAATTCGTTTTTCAAAACGGATCCGTTTGGCACATTGGGTTATCTAAACGATTTTATAGTTAGTATAAAGAAACGTAGAAAAAAAGCTGGACGAGTTAGAATATGGCGGGTCCTGTATTTAAATTCAGCGGTTCAAAATCTTAAAACACATAATCGGTACGAGTTATAAAAAACATAATTTCTTTCAAGTGCTACTTTATATAGAGAAAACCACAAAGCATCACAGCTCAATCAATCCTTAACAAGGAATTTTTAGCAAAAATTTATTCGATTTTTTCACCTCTACAAATTTTATCACAGGGAATTTTTTACATACTTTTCGAGTAAATTGATCAAAACTGAAAAAAAGTCTGCCCATATTGGATAAAGCGTTTTTTTAATCAAAAAATTTTAAGTATCAAGTTTCAGCTGGATATGAGGCATTCAGTTGCAAAACCAGCCAAGTCCAAAAAAATCAAATTTTGAGATATTCTCTAACATCAAAATCTAGACCATAAGATTAAAAAAAAAACTTTGACATAGATGATGCATAGATTTCAAAACCAATTCCACGAACTTGTTTTTAAAACCGGCCTGTGCTTTGATATCAAAACCGTTCAAGTGCATTTTTTTTTCAAACCAAATTTGTTGATTATTATGTCAAAACCTGCCAAAGTCCATGTTCAATGGATCATAACCCGCCAATTCCAAAATGGTTTTGTCAAAAACATATGCAGATGAAACACAGAAAGTCTGATCTGACATGTTTTGAGTAAGAAATTATGTAAGCTATGTTGTTGGAACTACGTTTTAATTTTTCAATGAACATAGAAGAAACTAAATGTTTTTCGTTGTTTTTCCAAAAATATGAAAAAGAGACTTGAACGGATTTACAACTAGATGCCTCATATATTTCATAATTTTATGCATGGATACTCAATTTAGGATCATTTTGTGGTACTGTTACGCCAACTGTATGGCAGTGTTAAGTTCAGATGAACTAATTATGTAGAAACCTTAGAAAAGTGCGCAGATGAGCAATTCAATCAATCTCCACTTTAAATTCTGTTACACTGCGTCAAGATCCATATAAGTAAAATATTTTCATTAAACTGCGTGGGGCCTTAAAATGGATAACTTTTAATGGGGCTTTGTAAACGAACAAAACAATAGCAGAGCTTATGCTCTTTTTCTTTCTTCTTATTTGGCATAGGCGTTAATTTTAAATAAAAAAAATAAATATTTTCTTATGTTACAAATTACAAATATTAATTTTTGAACCATTTTCTTGCTTTTTGTTTTGATGGTAATGCTCGTTTTAAAATGGGTATGAGTGTCTGCTATGTGTTAAGTAAATAAAGGACATGTAATTTTTATGTGATGCCTATGATTTTATTTTTAAAACATAACTTTAATTTATTATTCTACAATACAAAATATTCATGAGAATGTAAAATTTTTCACAAAATTATAACAAAATATTTATAAAAGTCAAAGCAAGTAAAAGTGCATACAGGTGCTTGCAAAAGTGGATAAATTATCGTTACTTGATTGTGAGTCTGCGAATAAATTCGTTAATTTATTAGCAAATGCGATGACATTTTTTGGGAATCATTCGTCATTCTTTGAACTTTTAGATGACGTGTGTCAAGTGCTGAGTTAAGTCATGTAAACTTTTCGTGATAAAAATCTCTTAGAACTCGGTTCATCAGATTTTTTTTTACTGCTTCAATTTCGTCAACCTGGATTTGACTTGGAGTTCTAACTAATTTTTCATTAATATGTTTTGGTCTGTGGTTCAATTACTATGAATCCTTAGCCAAAACTGCTCTAAAAGCTTAACCACTTTTGGCTGCATTGTCGATCTTTGTTTTGGAAGACACCAAAAACTTTTGGATTTGTGTTTGTGTCTTGGCTTTGAGCGAAGCGCTTAAATAATCAACGCCGTTGTTAAGATGACCATTTTCTCACGATTATGGTTGGTTTTTTTTGGTCCAAGATTTTTATGGAATGTTACCAATTTTAAGGATACTTTTTGCAACATATTCGAATGTCTCCATACTTAATGCTTATTTTATAGCGAATCAATTGAAGATTAATTTATCCATTTTGATCACCACTGTACATATACATATTAGAAACATGCAGTCAGAACTGCAGAAATTTGAAAAAAATCCTTTTCCAAACTTAAAAACATTTAGAAAACTACTGCGAAACTTTTTTCTAATACTTTCAAACTTTGAATTAATAAAAAATTCTATTTTTATTATAATAATAATCAGCAAATCTTAAAATTTAATAAAGGAACCTATCTTTTGTACTTTCAACATGCTCATATTGATTTTTACAACTAATTTTTGAAGAAATTGTTAATATATCATGAAACTCTAAGCAAAATATTTATACACATAACTTGTTTTTAATTTTAAGAATATATTTTAAACGTTGATATTACATAAATTATTGTATTTTTTAGCATATTTTATTACGCATATATTATTACAAAATATAAAAAATAAAATGAAAAATCAAGTTGTATTATTCTATTTAATAAAGATTGTATTTTAAAAACATGATTAACAAAACAGTATTGTTTGATTTTAACAAAAATACTTTATGTGTATTCAACTTACTAAGCATTGCCAACTAAAATTATAATTTTTTTTTTAGTTAACATATAGAAATCAGAAACTGGCACCCTTATACCGCGTTTTGTTGGTGAGGGGTGGGCGATTCTTAATTTTGATTGCGAAATGTTGCTTCAATACCCATATGTGTATTTGTATGGAGATGTTTTACCTTGAAAGGCACTATTTCGATTAACCAAGCGCATAACCAACTCATATTTTAGTGATATGGAAGATATCGAAAACAGGGTACTGCCGAAGAGTCCTGCGAGTTTTGAGTTGAAGTCACACGTTTTGTTTTTTGTAATTGAGATATCTTTAGCAACTCTTAGTGACATCACATCACTTTTCCTTTAAATATTTTGTATACCCTATAGTTAAGATATATGAATTTTTTTTCTTTCAAAAAGTATGTAAGGACTGTCCCAGAAAAAATTTGCGTTATTTGTTTTTTTTATTATACTCTTCCTGATAATCTTATAGGTCTAAAAAGACACAATATTTATATAAAATGACATTTAATATGATGTCTAACACTTGAAGATAGCACTTCTAATGACAAAGATGTCTAGCAAGCAACAAAAAGTCCGCGAACTGATTTTGTCCACATACCTGCAAAATCGAGAATTAAAATATTCAGCTACAGCAAAAATAGTTGGTGCATCAGAAAGAACTATCTTAACGGTTATTTCTAATTATAAGAAGGGTCTACCTGTTTCACGAAAAAAAGTTCACCCAGAAAACCAGAACTTTCAACATGTTGGCTGGAGCAGGTACATCAAAATCTACTTTACAAAGAATAGAATGGAGAAGTAAGCTCAAGACGTATAGAGTTCAGAAAGTACCAGGCCGTTCTAAAAAAAAACTGTTGATGGCTCAGATGTAATCTCGAAAATTGTATGAGAGGTACCTAACTAAATTTGATTGCTGTGTTATGGACGACGAAACTTACGTTAAAGCAGATTTTTAACAGCTACCTGTGCACGAATATTAACACCAGCCTAGTAAATTCAAAGAAAAAAAAATTTCGAAGTTTCCGAAGCAAAATGTGGTTTGGCAGGACATATGCACCTGTGTTCTCAGAAGCAACTTCTTCGTTACGCAAGCCCCAATCAATTCCAAAGTTTAGATAGACAAGTGTCTCGAAAAAACGTCTTCTACCATTTGTTCGTGCAAATGAGGGTACCTTGATGCTTTGGCCTGATTTAGCAACCTCTCATTACTCTAAGACTACGATGACACGGTATCAAAGTAAAAAGATCAATTTTCCAATTTGTCCAACTCCCCAGAACTTCGCTCAATTGAAAGATATTGGACTCAAATGAAAAGAGATCTTCTATCCACTCGGCATGTAACGTTTCGAAATGTTTCAAAAACGTAACGTGCTAGATATGTTAAATTTTAAATATTGCGAAACGGAGCGTTACTGAAAACTTCCTTACATATTTTAACTGTTTCTGAAAGGTTCCATATTCTACGTTTACTGAAATTTTAAATGAAATCTTTCTGACAGGTTAAAAAAAAAACCTTATTAAAAATTAACGCTTTAATGCTTTCTCTCCTTTAAATTCCTTACTACAAAGTTAGAGAAAAGAGTTTGCAAGAAACGTCAAAAATTTTCCCTTAAGAATTGTCGAAAACTCATTTTCTAAAGAATTTTTTTGTCATTCCCAAAAAATCTGCGATTACTAATCAGGGAACTGAAGAAAAATTTCGAGGGATTGTTTATTCATGATAGGGGTATAACAAACGTCACAATAAATACCTGGATATTAAGTATCAATGCAAGTGATGAAAGTGAATGAACTGAAAAAAGTACTTCATAGCCCCGATGCAAGTGACGCAGAAAAAAAAATAAGACCGAAGACGTGATAAAAAATGCTCAGAAACGCCTCAAATAAAATCAAAAGCCAGACATTGATTGACACATTGTAGAGAGATTTCTGAAATGGAAATTAAAAATTTCGGAAATGAGTTATCTTTGTAAGATTTCATGTGAACGAGTTCTGAAAGGGATACGAAACGTTACATGTTGAGTGGATATGTAAAAAATGTATCTGCTTTCATATCGAAATTTCCGCCATGTTTTTGGAAAATATGAATTTTTTATGATAGCGTGCACCATCACATACCCCCAGTCCACACCTTGTTTCCTAAGGGAAAAGCTTAATCAAAGCTTCTTCCATGGTATTGCTTCTCACGTAGGGGAACGGCCGTAATACTAATACGATCACATCATTCGTATACGCAACGACTTTGACCCCATTATTAATGAGCTGATTGAGGACAGTTTTTATAACCACCTTTACTAGCTTGAGTGATTCTGCACTCAAGCATGGATACTATCCAGCTTATAAGGCACTCCTCTACCGTCTTGAATAGCTTAAGTGCTAGCATTGTTACAGGCACCTTCAATATCTAAAAAGGCTGAATTGACTGATATATATAAACTCCTCGAATGCATCATATTTGTCAGAATGCTGTCAGGCCCTGCTGATTTATATGGTGAAGGGCTGTTTAGTGACCAAAGAATTAATTCCTTAGTAGCTATTGCGCTTAGAAATGTGGTTAAGGCTCCCATGTAAATTTACAGTACTGGGTAATTCTTGGAAACTTACGCAGCCAGTGGATGCTGTTCATGCTCCGTGCAACTTCTTGGCAAAGAATTAGCTTGAGTGTTCTTTAGAGAGGATTCTGTCAAGCTTCGCAGAGTCGTTAATGTTATCAATGGATTTACGAATTTCCCTTGGGTTGTATTGATTTCTACTGGAATAGTTTTTTAAAGGTCGTTCTAACAGCCTTTCTGAGATCACTTAAGTGAATAAACACCAGTGAGGGTATTTTGTTCAACAGCCAAATATAAGGCATGACGCTTTGTAAGCTTCCTGCAAAGCGTTGGATTCAACTAACTTGTCAAATGAGGGCCAGTTAGTATTCCTGATGTTTCTGAAAGGTGGAGAAGATTTTATCTTGAAATTTACGTTGAAAAGTATTCACCGAAGTGGTCCGAGCAGGAATTTATGTTCAATACTTTCCAATTTTCAACTTTTATGTCATCATTCGCTTTTTATAACTTTTTTTCAATGCGCCAGATTGTTATGTGTTTTGAATATTTTACTTAAAAAAAGAAAAAAAATATTAAAAACGATTTTTACGAAATCATCTCAGCTATGATCTCTATTAATTTTTTTTTTAATATGGAAAAGTACACCGTCTGATTTGCAATTCTCTTCCATGTCCCGAAAATTCCGTTTCCGTAGCAAATCTAAAACGGAATCAGAACAGGCCTGTATATCTACTTCCTTGTATTGAGTTAATGTATTTGCTTTTATATTGGTGGCAATGCTTCACCGGTGCTTATTTGGTGTGGCAATGCTTATGGAGCGAGAATTGATTTGATCCGACACTTGAGGGACTTTACACCACTATTTTCATAAGACTGGTGTTGTTACAAACGTACAAAACTTATGAACTGTATAAGTCGCACATTTTTTATTTGAAGTTCGACTGTTTTATATTTTGTATTTGGTGAGTGAAAATTGCTATTTTTTGTTAAAAGAAATATTTATATAAAGGGTGCTCAAATTTGAGATATTTTTTTTAATTTGCCGCCATTTTTTTACAGATACTAGATTATATAGATGTTATTTCAGGTACATTCCGGTTAGTTAAATGGATCGTTACATGAGTGAACAACGTATTTTCATTATTAAAATTCATTTTATATATGGTGAAAGTTATTCAGAAGTTGGAAGAAAATTCTCTTCAGAGTACGGTAGAGAAAATATTTTGAAAAATTTTAAGAATTTGAAGAAACTGATTCATTTCAAGATCAGAGAACTAGAATTTATCATCGTAAGTAAAAATATTCCAGCTGTTAACATAAGTTTCCTGAGGAGCCAAAGACATCAATTCGTTGTCGTTTACAATAATATCGATATCGAGAGATGCTTTGAAACTTTTTGTGGAGTGAGTTGGAAAATTTGGAAAGGAAGAGGGTTTGGTTTCGAACAATTTATCGAAGAAACGGCGTGAATTCGCCACCAAGATCACACCATTTAACAGCACTAGATTTCTTCTGATAGAGGAAAAAGTTATTCGATATTTTGGTAAAACATTGACAGCCTACTGAGGACGTCACACCGGAATCAATGTATTTTAACTTCTAATAAAAATAAATAAAAATTTCACTCAATAAAACACCCTTTATTAATTCTTGTGCAACGACACAACATATAGCCAACCCCGAACGCATTGTGCGACATGTTGGTATGTTTGTAGAACGCTTAACTCTATGTGTTCTCTCTGGCAATGTCAAGGTCTCTGGCTCTGTCTGTCGCCACTGATTGTTGACGAAAATAAAAAACAATAACAAAACATAGAAATGGAACATTTCCACAGACACGTTCATCAGCTGTTTTACAAAAATAAAAGTATTGGAAAACGAACACGTCTCTGAAGGCAAAACGAATAAAAATATTAACTGCAGAGTTTTACAAATAAATTTTTAATATTCTCTTTATCGCAATAACTTAAATAGCGACGATAAGAATAAATTTCAATAGTCTGCGATAGTTGACTGCGTATTCGGATTTCTATGTAGGTGAGCAAACAGATTACAGCGATTTCATATGCTTACGATACAACGACGCATAAAGTTCTATTTTTACACATACTTTTTCCAAAAATCTTAATTTATTTTCCTTTGTGTGATTGTATGTAATAAAAAGATAAAAATGTCAGTAATAGCATCAGCAACATCAGAAGTAGCATCGACAAAGGATTGTCATCATGGAATTCTGGTTAAATGTGGCGGATTTTCCACACACTTGGCCACACTTGTTGGAGATAAAATCGATGGTGATCCGCTGTGGGGATCACGATACGATGCAAAAAATCCGACAGCTGTAGTACAAACACACTTGGACTTTTTGAAACGTAAGTCTTATAAAATTCAAACCTGTGACAACTTCCCAAAAGAATTACGTGTTAATGGGCATTCACAAAAGACAAAGGTGGGCACTATCTTTTTATTAGCAAAAGACAAGGATATATTTAAATTCCCTTGAAACTTCCATTCCAAAGAGATTATAAGGCTGTTCAAATTTGAGATATATTTTTAAATTTTAAATAAAATGCTCTTTATATATTTATATTGGAAATTCAAATACATTAATACTGAAAAAGAATGTCGTTCCACTGACCTCCTCTGCTAGCGCGACAGGCTGTCAACCTTTTACCAAAAATTTGAACATCTTTTTTGCATAAAGATAATTCAAATAGTGACACTTTCTTGATGATGTTGTCTTTGAGGTGTTGAACAGTTTGTGGATTATATGCATCAACTTTACTCTTCAAAAAACCCCATAAGAAGAAATCCAATAGTATTAAATCCCATGATATTGGTGGAAAATTTACGTCTGTTCTTCGAGAAGCTATACGATTATTAAACTTCTCTTTCAAAAGATCGATTGATTCAGTTGCTGTGTGGCATGTTGCACCGTCCTGTTAAAATCACATATTCTGCACATCAATATCTTCCATTTTAATATCGATATTGCTATAAACGACAACGAATGGATGTCCTTGGCTCTTCAGGAACACTTTTGCTACCACTGCGATGATAAATTCTGCTTCTCTGATCTTGAATTAAACAATGTTCAAATCAAATTTATCAATGATTTATTAATAGCACAGTTTGGCGAAGCACAACTTCTGAATATCTTTCACCATAGCTTTAACTATATTTAAAATAAGTTTTAATAATGAAAACACGTTGTTCGAACAGAAATGTATTTTCTTCATACCTGAAAAAACATCTGTGTAATGTAGTACCTGTAGAAAAAATCACGCCAAATTTAAAAAGATACCACAAAGGGAGAAAACAGAAATGGACTTTCCTATCCAATATAGAATTCGCATTCGCTTGGTATTCAAAAGAAATTTAATTTTAATTCCATAGTGCGAATAGAATCACTTTTCCTATTGAATTCCTTTGGGCATGTGAATGGAAATAAGTGACATCTAAAAATAAATTTAAAAATGCCCAATCGCTTTTATTTAAAAAAAACAACGCATATTTCCCTAAACAAAATGTAACTTAAGCTTTCCATTGTAAATACTAAGCTTACAAAACATAGATTAGAACGTTTATAAGTCACTTCTAAATATGTAAATAAAAAAATCAGAACGGAATATTGAATTGTGTACCATTAAAATTTTGTCTTTAACTATGCCAACTTCCTTGAGTAAAAAATATATGCAAAAGCCCGATCGATTGGTATTAACAACCGCCAGTAATTAGTAACTAGTAATTCTTTTATTTTCAAAAATGCATATCTTAAAAAGTTTTTTACCTACAAATTTTACAGCTGACATATTTTTTAGTTTTGACTATACCACAAAATAGCATAAAAACTTAAATTTTCAAAAGTTTTAAAATTAAAATTTAATTGGTTTTGAAATGATGTTTTGTAGTAGGGTTAAAATTGTAATATTGATGAGCACTAGCACATCTTAATACCAATCAATCGGGCTCGTATTTTGCCCAAGCTTTTTTTATTGGAGCCAAACTGGGAGTGCCATAAGAAATGTTCGGAATATATATATATTTTGCGGACACCCTATTGAATGTATACTTGCATAAACGCTTAGAAATAAATCTTATACAATAAATTGTAAAAATAAACGTAATATATCTGACATGAAATTTTCTAAATACACTTAGTATATATCGGAAAAAAATTATTGGTTTGTATTTTACAAATCGCTTACCACGCGGCATGCAAGGTTTCGCAAACCTTTCAGAAATCTTTCAGATGAAATCTTACAAAGTTTCAATTCAGTTTCAGAAATTTTTAATTTCCATTTCAGAAATCTTTCTGCAATGTCTCAATGCCCTCCTTATGATTTAATTTAAAACGTTTCTGAAACCTCGTAAGATTAAGGGGAAAAAAACAAAGATTATTTTATTACGTCATCGGAACTCTGAAATATTCTCATTTTACCAGCGTCATCACATGCGTTGATACTTAAAATGCAGTTATTTTTTGTAGAATTTCTAAATTTATAATTGGCAATGACTACACAAAAATATACTAAACACAGCATCAAACAGAAAACCAGCCTGGAAACATTCACAGTTCTTCTAACCATGTACCTACATTTGATGTAGATAAAATGACTATAAAGATGAAGAAGTAATATTGAATCATAAAAATATATTAAGGCTTCATTACAAAATTTACTTAACATTGAATCTGAAACCTTTCAGAAACACTTCAGAATGAATGCAAGTGAAAGATTTCGCTTATAACGTGTCAGTAGGATGTCATTTGACAGGCTCAGTAAACGTTGAATCTGGAACTTTACAGAATGATTGTATGCGACGCATTACATTTGAAATATGTAAGAAAGATTTTTGTAACGTTCTGCTGGCAATATTTCTAATGAAACAATTCTGGTACGTTACGGGAGTACTATTTATGAAACTTCCTGAAACGTTACATGCCGAGTAGGTTCTTAATAAAATATTTTTCTAAGCATATCTTGAAAACGCTTTCATAAGCGGTTATTGCGTAAATTTTTCTGTAATAGTAATATTTATAAATAGTAAAACTCGATATTAATAACATCCAAAACAACACATACATCATAGTTTTGATCAAAAAAAAATTGATGCATAGTTCAGGTTAGACCTAAAATTTGGTAAATAAATAGCAGTTATATACAAAAATTTTTTAACAAATTCATTCAGTACATATTATGTTAGTTCATTGTTAAAAATAACGATTTACTTTTGAAACTCAAAAACATCATAGCAATATCGTTTTACAAAAATGTTTTTCAAAAAAATTTCAAAACTTAAGTTCAAACTTTTATATAATAATACAACCCAAAGTAAAAATCGTGGTTGCATCAAATGAGCAAAATGTAAAGTGCATACAGGCAAACAACATGAATATAATTTTTTCCAGCCGATAAAACCGACAACAACGCAAGTACCGGCATCGGTTGTGAACTACGGAAAGCAAAAAAGAACAAAACTAACAACTATGTAAATAACGTGGGATCAGTTGTAAATTTGGTAGAAGTCAAATTTAATAATCATGCTATTGAATTTGCAGGTTGCCTGATAGTAATAAAAAATATTTTTTTCAAATACACGTTGAAAGAATATTCAGATAATAGAGTCACACTTCGCAAAATAGGAATACGATCCCATACATACAGTACTGGGAATCTCGTTTTTCCCATTTACTTCTTTGACATCTGTTCAAGTCAGTGGCAACACTTTACGAAAAACAATTAAAAAATTAAAGCATAATTTTAGGCGAATTATTTTAGGCATATCAAACAACGCGTTGTCATTGTGAAAACCCATTACAAAAATGCGGAAAGCTACGCCGATACCGCTAGCGAAATTTGCGGAAGAAAGTAATGTGTCAACAATCAAAAAAGTGGTTAAAAAATTTGAAGAAACTGGGTCGATTATGGACAGTAAATCTCCTTTTCGTCAACTTGCCGGTCTGTAAACGAGATTACCGCTGAAATCCCGAAAACATCATCGTTCTCAACAACTTCAAATTTCACCTGTCATTTGGCCTGTTACCAAAAGACACATTAATTACCCAGCGGCGAAATTAAGGACCTTTTAATTTTTAACAAACCAAAACAAAAGAAAAAAAAGCCCACTCTACAACTTTGCCAAACATTTGCTATCACGTCCCATTTTCTATTTAATGCACTAATATTTTTAGATTTTCCAAAAAAAAAATTAGGAAAATATCATTTTCTCCAGTTAATTGACGCAAATTTAATTGATAAAGGTATGAAATGAAAAGAAAAAGCAAACAAAACCTCAGAAGTGAGTATTTCTCAAAGTTTTGACGCCCCGATTTACTCCGTCATAGCTATTTTTGAAGTATCCTAAACTTTGAGTGCCTTAAACAATAAAATTGACTTGATACAGGATATAAACTGTTTGTGGAAATTGCTCTGCACAAAATTACCTTTCTGAAAATATATGCATATGTTATCTATGTTATATATGTATGTCTGTAAGAAAAAAAATATATTACTATATAATCTATGAAATATTGAGAAATCTGCCAGAATGCAATGCATCCGTGATAAAATTTATACCAAAAATAAAAATTTAGTCGTCCAAAAACTATTTTTAAGAAATTTTGTTGTAGCTCTGGATCGTTCTTTTTTGTTTGGCAATATGTAACTATGCGTGTCATAAAGGCCCATAATACTGATTTTAACTTCAATTATCTCTAGAAATATAACCTTTTCTTAACTTACGTCAGAAATGTCCATAGGTAAAATTTATCCAGGGCTAATGCTGTACTGGGAATGAAAAAATTGGTTTTTTGTGCTTCCAAAAAAAAAAATAAAAAATGTTTAATTTTCAGTTTCATGAAGAGAGCATATTAAAATAAATGTAAATGCAATAAAATAAATGATTTCATTAAATTATTATTTTAACAGATGGCGCACAGATTATACTTTCCAATACTTATCAATCGAGCATTGAAGGATTTATGAGGCATTTAAACTTAACCCGAGACGAAAGCATTCAATTAATGTGTAAAAGTGTACAACATGCAAAGGAAGCTAAGGCTCAGTACATTAAGATATTAGAAGCTGAAAACCAAAGCATTGATCCTAACTTACCACTGATTTTGGCATCGATTGGACCATACGGAGCACATCTACATGACGGCTCTGAATATAATGGCAGCTATGCAGATAAGGTGGCTATTGAAGAGCTTCAGAACTGGCATCGTCCAAGAATTGATGCCTGTTTGTCTGCAGGTGTTGATGGCTTAGCAGTGGAAACAATACCATGTCAGGTAACCGTGTATTGCTTACGTCAAAAAAAAACGTATTTTTTTAATTAAGTTGTATTCAATCTCACTCTGACTTATTTTAGGTCGAAGCTGAGGCTGTGGTTGATATGTTATTGCAGGACTATCCTAATGTTAAATTTTGGGTATCATTTCAATGTAAAGATGAAAGCAGCTTGGCACATGGCGATTCATTTGCTGATGCTGTTGACTCAATTTGGCAACGGGTGAAGTCAAAAAACGCCACAAATCGCTGCTTAGCAATTGGAGTTAATTGCTTAAATCCAAGCGTAAGTAATTAATGTATCAAATTTACATTTGTGCTAAAAATAATATCTCTCATAAGTTTGTAGCACCGCTATTTAAAAGTATCCGCACTTCAGTACTCGCAGGTGAAAACATACCGCTAATTGTTTATAGCAATCGTGGTGAGATATATGATGCCGATGCCGGCGAATGGACACACCCTGAAAGTTGTATACCATTGGAAACATTTGTACCTGAATGGATTAAGTTGGGAGCTAAAATTATTGGTGGATGCTGCCGCGTTTATCCCGCTGATATTACAAGAATACGAAAATGTATAGATGATATTGCTAATTCTAACTGTGCATTAAAAAGTTAATTTTTTATGACAAAGAAAAATCTGGTAATATACACTCAAAACAGTTACATGCTGAGCACAATACTCTGCATTAAAGTTTAGGTCACGGCTCAGGTCATATCCTGTAGTATACTCAACACTGACTTTGCATGCCATAGTGCGTCTGCGCTTTGTTGCAGAATGCATAAGTGTTCACCAATCATTATCTATAACAAACTCTGGAAATCTGATGGCCCATGATTATCTCACATTCCAATACAATTTGTCACTGTTAGTATCAATGCTACCGTGATATAATTGATTACTTTTGAAAAACACACAAGTCTGCATTTTATAAATTTTTAATATAACGAAATCTCGAAGGCCTTGACATATTTAATAATTCGTAGGAGACATTATTATTACATTTTTCAATTTTTTGGTAATCTATTTTCTAGAGTCATCAAACGACAAAGTCAATGAATGGAATTTTTAAATCTGCATACTTATATGTATGCGCCTCAAATTTTGCAAAATCGTCGACTTTTGTCAGTTGTCAAGTCTAGAAATTATCAGCGTAAGCTGCCAATTGATTTCTTATATTTTAATTTGATTTATACACATGGTTTTCAATGCAACCTTTTAACAATAATTCTTTTTTTGTGGCGTATACGAACAGAAAATAGTTTCTGATTGCCTTAGCTAAAGCTTTAACCCATTTTATCCCTTTATTTATCTCTGTAAGTGTAATTTTTTAAATTAACTAAGTTTTCTTTATATGCTTACAATAATTTTTAAATGTAATTACATAAGCTTTTTGTTTTCGACAGTTGTTTACTTCATTAAAATACTTTGTGTCTACAACCTAAAGAATTCAATAATTAATAAGTGATAAGAGTATACTTGTGTACTCTTAGTACATTTTTTTAAAAGTTAAAATACCCTATTGGAAATTTCTTAGGGTGCGTTTTATACTTCTAACGAAGCTATAATCCATTTTACTATTGCTACATCATTGTTTCAAGCAAAGAGTTCTATTGCAGCACTGTCCACCTAATTTAAAAATTAGTCCATAGGAATGATTTTTTAATAAAATATCAAAATCTAGTTACCTCATCGGACTTAACTTCCTGGCACTCAATCAAATATTTCAACTAAGCTTTATTTTGCCTATAAAAACTTTGTTTAAAAAACTACTTAGATTTACTTGTAGCTTAAAACGCTTTAGATACAATAATAGGGAAGCGCTTGTTTGAAAAGATACACTTATCTTGTTCTTGAATGTACTGGAGGATGTACTCAGCAGAGCTCTAGACTTCACAAATCGTAATATTTAGAGAGCATCTGTAAGACGTTGCATATGCCGATAGCATATGCTTCCTCGCCACTTGCAGCCGTCAGATCTTCTTCGGAGGAAGTAGGTGTGAAAATTAGCATAAATATAAAAAAAACATATCCATCCTCCCAACTAATGGCAGTGATTGGTTGACTTATTTGGGCAACGTAATAGCACCTGATGACAGTACCAATAACGACATTCTAGAGTCAATGGAGTGAAAGGTAATTTTGCTCACTTTCGTAATGTCTGACAATCTTCGTTTTTGTCAATGACAACGAAGCTCTAAATCTTCAATTCAAACGTGAAGCCAGTTCTTTTGTACGGCTGTGATACCAGGTTAACAGACAGCGCTCTACTACAACTTTTAAAAGTGTTCACCAACAATTGCTGAAAATTTAGTGGCCTATGACTATTTCCAACGTCGAATTGCTCATCAGATACAAATAAAATCCAATTTCCATGAATCGGGCAAATGTTGATGGTACACGTTGAGGTTTGTGGAAGCCTGCATTGCCAAGTTGAATAGTTTTCCATAAAATGGTAATAAGTAAAATTTTTTTTTGCAAAAAAAGTTGTGTACCTATTTTTTCGTTAACAAACAAAAAAAAAGGTTTGTCTATGCTACAACTACGACAGCGCTTCATTTAGTTTTCCACACATTTTTTGTAAACTGGTTGAGGAATAGCTTTTAGCTCCTTCAACGAATTTGCGGATTTTGTACCGTGCACTACAGGGTAGAAGAGGGTGCGGAAGGTAAAGAAAAGTGTAAATTGGAAATAATAAATTTCCTGGTTCAATGTGTGTAAAAATTGTATGGTAATGCGGGATCTATTAAAAATCCCATGAGATACAGGAAGTTTAACAAAAATTTTTTTTTTAAATTGTTATTTTTTTCCAAAAATACCTTAACAAAATCTTAAACATACTACATACATATTTGTGTGCAGCATAATACTACCTTGTGTACTCTTCAAGGTATAAATTAATCTTTATTTAAACATAATTTTAATAAAACATATGGAAGTTATAACTTTAAAAACCGTCATTAACAAAGTATACTGGCAAAACTCGGTGCCACCACCGATTATAAAACTAATAGGACTAATAAAGTAAGCGCAATGAAATTGAATGTAGGAATAAAAGTGAGCGAAACAATACCAGTGGACGTGGCACTTCCAATCAGTAGCGTATCTAAGGGAGAGGTAGAGGGGGGAATCATCTGGATGCAAAGGCTCGGGGGCGACAAAATAGTCTTCATAAGATTAAACAGGAATTCGATTTTGAGTAATAACTTTGAATTTTATGAAATTTAATGATGGACCTTTTTTTTAGCATGCATGGGGCGAAATATCAGTTCTTCGTCCGGTCGAAAAATGCTTACGCTACGCCACAGCCTCCCATACAAGCAAAAAACATAAAATGCTACACTAGGAGTGTTATGAAAGTTGGTCTCAATCAAATTTTGTGTCAATAGCTTACGATAACTATGAACATGTTTTAAATAAAAGTTTGTGCTTCCTTTCGGAGTTTATGCTTCCTTCTTATTACATTCCTTCAAAAAAAAAGTTTTGACTGTACCAATTGAGCATAGTAATATAATAATAATAATAATACAATATTACTAATAAATGTATGGTTTTATGTATAATTCTTTACAAAAGCATATTAAACATTTTAAATTTTTATTTATTTATTCATGTTCTAATAAATTCAAAATTCAAGTAAAAAGTAACACGTCGACGAATCTATCAACCTGTATTTTGCGATCTTCTCAAAAATAAATCAAATTACAAATTATTTAGTTTTCTTTAACTTCCCATCGTCATGAAAAAGTAAACAGCTACAAATTAATTGTGCAAACTATTAATTCCATCGTTGCAAAAAAGTAAACAACTCCACTTAATAAGTTATTGTAGCTAAGTGTAATTGTTTTTCAAAAGTGCCATGTTTTGACATTGAAACATAGAATAAGAATAGTGATTTTAACGAAAACATATTTTTTTATTTAAAAGCATCTGACACTTCCAATGCAAAAATATATATGTAAGCAGCTACGATGCTTACCCCGATAACCTTCTTCGTTCAATTCGTGATATCGTACATTTCGCATCAAGTTTTTAAGCATAACAACACAAATAAATTTATAAGTGGGTATACATAGCTTACCAGACAACAGCAAATCTATCTATACAGATTGGGGTATTGACTCTATCTACATTTCGCAAGATTCTAGACTTTGGAATAGAAAAGTATAAAAAACAAAAACAATTTCCTTATTCAAAAATGATTCAGTAATTGTGTCGAGGTTATTGTAATTTGTGGTGGTAAAAATTATTGTTTAGGGTTTGTAAAAATATGTATAAAAGGATTTATACGATTTTACTTTCTCTTAAGTAATCATTTGGTGTTTAGTTTTGAATTTGAGGGATGCAATATTCACCGCTTGTAATTTTTCTTTCTCCGAATCTAGAACGTATCATATGCTCTGAATTTTTGCAGGATCTATAAACATCTAATCGATAGCTTTTAGTAATAAATTTTAATCAATTAATATCATTGAGGCGCAATTTGTTTATTGTTTGAAGAATTTAAAAAAATAATGAATAAAATCTACTACTTATATATATAAAAATGAATTGGAATGTGTTAGTCTCGCAAAGGCTAGAGAATGGCTCGAGAATGGCTCGACCGATTTAAATAGGATAGGGATAGGGATAGGGATAGGGATAGGGATAGAGATAGGGATAGGGATAGGGATAGGGATAGGGATAGGGATAGGGATAGGGATAGGGATAGGGATAGGGATAGGGATAGGGATAGGGATAGGGATAGGGATAGGGATAGGGATAGGGATAGGGATAGGGATAGGGATAGGGATAGGGATAGGGATAGGGATAGGGATAGGGATAGGGATAGGGATAGGGATAGGGATAGGGATAGGGATAGGGATAGGGATAGGGATATGGATAGGGATAGGGATAGGGATAGGGATAGGGATAGGGATAGGGATAGGGATAGGGATAGGGATAGGGATAGGGATAGGGATAGGGATAGGGATAGGGATAGGGATAGGGATAGGGATAGGGATAGGGATAGGGATAGGGATAGGGATAGGGATAGGGATAGGGATAGGGATAGGGATAGGGATAGGGATATGGATAGGGATAGGGATAGGGATAGGGATAGGGATAGGGATAGGGATAGGGATAGGGATAGGGATAGGGATAGGGATAGGGATAGGGATAGGGATAGGGATAGGGATAGGGATAGGGATAGGGATAGGGATAGGGATAGGGATAGGGATAGGGATAGGGATAGGGATAGGGATAGGGATAGGGATAGGGATAGGGATAGGGATAGGGATAGGGATAGGGATAGGGATAGGGATAGGGATAGGGATAGGGATAGGGATAGGGATAGGGATAGGGATAGGGATAGGGATAGGGATAGGGATAGGGATAGGGATAGGGATAGGGATAGGGATAGGGATAGGGATAGGGATAGGGATAGGGATAGGGATAGGGATAGGGATAGGGATAGGGATAGGGATAGGGATATGGATAGGGATAGGGATAGGGATAGGGATAGGGATAGGGATAGGGATAGGGATAGGGATAGGGATAGGGATAGGGATAGGGATAGGGATAGGGATAGGGATAGGGATAGGGATAGGGATAGGGATAGGGATAGGGATAGGGATAGGGATAGGGATAGGGATATGGATAGGGATAGGGATAGGGATAGGGATAGGGATATGGATAGGGATAGGGATAGGGATAGGGATAGGGATAGGGATAGGGATAGGGATATGGATAGGGATAGAGATAGAGATAGAGATAGAGATAGGGATAGGGATAGGGATAATATTTAAAGAAAAAAATATTTTAATAACTTCACATTTTGCAAAGCTCTACAACAGGGATGGCCAGGTCAAACAAAATTTATGTAATCCTACTCATTCCCAAACATAATCAGCTCTCATATAAATTCGATGAAAAATTTAATTTCTATATTCCACAAGATGTAAAAATACTAAACGCAAGCAAACAACAATAAAAATTGGATACTGTTGCATTTACTGTTACTCGATTTTTTGTCAACATTTTCTATTCAGTCCCATCTTTTTTGGTACTATTTCTTTAAAAAATTTTCGTTTGCTTCAAAATCTATATGGAACATAGAAGGAAAGACAAATCCAATGTGTATTACCAGCTCTTAAAATTTTGTTTCCCAAGCAAGAATTTGATCTCGCAGAGCAAATTAACACGGAATTTAGAAATTTCTCTTGCCACGATAATATAAGATAATGTACGCAATTTATCAATAACCGATTTTTGGTATAAAATAGGAAGGTTGTATAATAGTTTTCATGAGCATCTGTTTCCAAACGTTTCGAGGACTTCTAAAGGGCTTTTATTCATACCCCATTCTTCAGGGTCGAAAGAATTTTTTTAGGCGTGTACGTTGGCGAATTTTTTCATGTTCACAAATTTTTGATATTTTAACCAACAAATCAACAGCATCAAATTTCAAGTGTCTAGCGCTATTATTTCTATTTTTGGCCACCGTTTTATGTTTTTCTTTAATATCTTGAGAGCTATAAGAGATTTCACACAATTTTTAAAATTTTTGAAATCAGCAAATGCTTCAGCCACACACATCCCACATTTGTATGGGAGGAAGGCATGTTCTTGGGCCAATTTTTTTCAAATGCCATACAAACCCATCCACTGTGCAGCGTTGAAACGGAGCGTTAATTTCCCAGTAGGCAAGGGCAGGAGCTAGCAGGCCTTCTAGCAGGCCTTCCTTTGTAAGATTAAGGCCTTGCCACCTCCTTTCAAACTTACTTTCTTTTTTATATGAAACGTCCCGATAAAACAGGCCTTCTTTAACAGGCCTGTTAGAAATACTCTTCAAGCAGGTCTTCCTACATCGCTTACATCAAGAGCCCTTCTAAGACCGCTTACCGTAGAAGTGGTCACAGAAGTAGTTTGAAAAAATTAAATCTTACTACGTCGTGGGACTCTTTAGTTAAATGTTTTTTTTTTATCTGCGTCAACCTCCCCTGTGTTGATATTTTTAATGTTTATTTTTTGTGACGTTTTCTTAATTTTTAATTTGACATTGAATACACAACACAACACTACCACTTTAACATAACATGAAACAGAAGACCAACCTAGCAACATGCACGCCGTTCCTTACTTCTAACCATTTATCTAGTTTTGATGTCATATAAGTACAATGCAATGACAAAAAAGTAATGACGAATCATAAAACATTGCTATACATGAAATAAAAAAATACATGAAGTCCTTCTTCTTTGCCTTCTAATATAAGGCCTTATAGCACTGCTGCTGTGGGAAGGCCTTATAGCACTGCTGTTGTGGGAAGGCTTTATAGCAGTACTGCTGTGGGAAGGCATAATAGCACGCCTGCTGTGGTAAGGCATAATAGCATTTCATGAGTATACACTCAATAGAGTGTAGCTATTCTGCTAATTAAAATTGCAGTACTTATAAAATTTACATATTGTTAATATTGACAGATTGTAAACAAAAACAAAAATCATAATAAAAAACAAAAAAAAAAAAAAATTAGCATGAAAATTTAGTTTTGAGAATGCCTCTTACAATCGCAGTAGTGCTAGCAGGCCTTCTCCGGGGAAGGCCTTGTTCAATTGCCTGCTGGGTTGTTGCTGTTGGCACAGGCAAAGTTGAAATAACGCAAAGAATTTCATGAACATTTAAAATCGCGTCTTCATAGCAAGAAGATATGAAGAAGTTAAGGTCGGATTTGGATTTAGTGTAAGAAATAACGTAGGGCCTTAAAAAATATTCAAAATACACAGACTTAAAAAATGGTCGACCTGTTGCATCTAATCAATGAAAGTACTTTCTGTACAGCGAATTATCTTTCAAATCCCTGACAATGCATCCAGAGCATAAGTTAGCAAGAAGAGCTACTCAGCTTTCACCTTATCCATCCGATAACAAACAATATCCTTCAATTTTGCATGGTAATATGATAGATATAGTTTCAATTTTATTATAATCTTGTTGCTTTGGAATAATCTAAGATTAATTCCGACCTAAGAAAGTACAGAGGACTTTTTTCTATCTGCATCTTTTATTTTGACTGTATTGATGTCTGACTTACAGAAAATAAGATATTCACACAGGATACGATATCGGCATATTTGACCAATAACATTTTACAATTTTAGCATTCACGATATCCGTAGAGAGTTTTATAAGGTTTGTCCTTTTTTCAACTTATTATCTTGGTCGTATAAACAAGTATTTTCGTAACTACAAAAAAAAAAATAAAAATTAACAGCATTATATTATATATATTTGCGTTGTGCTTTTGCAAAACAAATTTCATCATTATTTTTGAAAATTTCCATAAACATTTAAATACTCGTCGATGTGAAAGTTTAATTGGTTGTTTACCTAAATCTAAATTTTGGCTAGCGCCAAAAGTATGATCATGATAAGAGAGCATATTTTAATATATTTTCAGAAACATCATTAATTTGTATTCAACAGTTTCTTATCATAGACATAAAATTCACAAAAAAAAAACTCAATAGTTTTAACCCTTTGAATTCCTATATTGACACTATTAAATATATGCTCAAACTTAGACCGTACAATTGGTGGAAAAATCTTCTCATCCGTTTCATTAAGGGAAGAACCTGACCAATCCATGCCTGCAGACTTATACTCTAGCTGGCCGAAATGCAAAAAGAGACTATGTAGAATTTTTTTTTGGTCAAATTATTTTTAATAAAAACAAACTGGGTATAAAACGAACAGATGTATTATATATTCGATTATTGATCTCTTAAACGATCATAGATGATGATATACTTGATGATATATTTGATTTTATTATGAAGCTTGGCAAGCTTAAACATTATTACAATAAATTTCTTATACATATATGTTAAGATACAAACTTCACAATGTTTCATAAGCCTACATTCTGTAGCTCAGAGAACTAGTGGCGAATGCAGGGCACGTAGGCACATAATTTTTATAAATAAACAAGATCGTACATGGGGTTTTATAAAGATAAATTGATTACAAAATTTAAGTATTAAAAGATAAGAGTCGAAGTTTTCTCAAAAATCGATATTTTGATGTTTGATCTTTAGTATTATGAAATCGGTTGGATGTATATTAGTACAGACTTTGAAATTTTTGTGGGATATGTCCACGTAGCTTATAATTTGCTCAAGCTGAATGTTTATATGTAAATACAAGCGAGATATTAACAAAAAACTGATATTTGTTATCAAGGTTGACATGATGAGCAATTTTTATTCAGTTCTCAATATCAGATACTATTTGCGGACATTTCAAAGAACAATTAAACTTAGTCCTGTCAATATGTTCTCTCGAATTATCCCTTTTTGGATTATATAGAAGAAATCACCCATATGCGCCTATCCTATCAAACAAGATGCATTAATTAATCATCATATTATATCATGATGCATTAATTTTTATTAATTATTGAAAGTATTTATTAAACTGTGCGTATTATAAAACTATTAGATATTAATGCCTTATCGGTGCTAAGTAAACAAATACTCACAAATAAAAAACAAAATTTATACAATGTTCTAATCACTAAGTCTAGCAGCTACCATACGCTTACGTCAATTAATTTGTTTGAAAATTCAACATCTGTATACAACAGTGCCGTAGCGAGAAAAATATTTCAGGGGGGTTTGTGGAGGCAAAACGACACATTTTATTGAGTTTACTGTTCAATACAGCGTGTGTCAACACCAAAATAAAGAACACTACAGTTAGGTAAATTAAACTAAACTAGTAATGGTACTATCTTCGGCCAGGCCGAAACTCACATAGCCTACACTGTATTGAATGTACTTTCTAAATAAATGCTAAGAATTCATTGAAAAGTACGATAATTGCCTAATCGTATGTGACAATTTAAGATATTTGTGATCTGTATCCGTGTACTTAATTTCATCACAATATCTTGCACGGTTAACGAGTTAAGGCGTTATTAAAGTTCAAATTTAGGACTGTACCACGCCCTTTTAAAAGCCTTTGCAAATTTGAAACCTAACCCAATCTTAATTTTATTGACATGTTCACCAAATCCCCAAGTTTCATCAAAATCACAGCAACATTTTTCAAAATGTGCAGGGGTATATTTACATAGAGTATGGGCGGTGGGCGGAGCCATCAACCAATTTTGCACATTTTTACATGCTAGCAGCTTGTAAGAACGTGTGACCTGTGTACCAAATTTCATTGAATTAGCCTGCTTAGTTTTCCTGTAAACGTGATTTCAACAGACACACAGACTGACAGACAGACAAACAGACATAGCTCTATGGACTCAGGTGGTGAAGCCGATCAATAATATACACACTTTTTTATGCCTGCCACGCCCCCTTCTTTGCGTTACAAACGGAATGACAAAGTGAATCTACGCTCTGTGTAGAGTATAAAAATGGGCTAAGGCTAATCAAACGAGATTCGTCCATTGCTAGGCGGACGCATCAGTGACTTCTTTGCTTTTAATTAAGAAGAAGACTCGAAATGATGGATGAAAATTTGCTATAGTTTTTGTTAAATATTCTTATTTTGCTTAGGCGATGACTTTAGGAAAACAGCAACAGATTTAATTATATTAAAAGTATTTCGAACAGATAACAAGAACCAGGCAAATATATATATTCTATGGGCACGATATCCTTTAAGACTGATCCCACTTACAACCTTGATCAATTTACTGCCCACAGCATCGATTAAAGAATGCACTGGCAGTTCATATGTTTTGAAGAGTATCGGCCGTATAAATAAACGATGCCTGGCTGACTAAGTAAAAACAAACTTAATAAGTACTAACTAGCGTTGTTCAACAAATATTCTAAATTAATGTCATGGTAACTCTTTTTCGACCAACGAGTGAATAGTCTGTAATTGCATATGTTTTGAAATTGTAATGTTGAATTGTTGCTAAGGTGAATCAAATTGTTATCTTTAATAATGCAGCCACACGTGCAACTCAATAAATTTACATATTTTCACTAAAGCACTCAAAGGGTGATATGTTCTAGTATAGGTTAGCTTAGGTAGGAGTGGCAGCCAGACGAAATGTTCATCGGGTAGTTGACTGTACCCTCCCATTAAACCAATCAGATTTCGTAATAAAACTACGTCACTGACCTATCCTAACAAGAGGTCTGGATGAGTGTAATCGAAACGATCACCATATAAACTTCCGATTGCAATAAACTTCAAGTGCTGCAACTTGCAGAACATTTTATTTACGATTTATTTGCAAGTTCAGCACTCACCTCTTCAATTTGGTGTTTCGATTTGTTTTGATTTGATTTGTGTGTTTTTGTGCACAAGGGCTTGATAAACTTGCAACGTGACGAGTGGCTTGATGGTCGTTACGAGTGCACTCATACAGACCTCTAATACTATCCTGTCTAGCGTCATTCAGATCATCAAATAAAAACGAACCAAGTGCTTTGTGTAGTTTTCTAACAAGTGCAGGAAAGAAGCAATGAAAATATTTAATGTTTTTCTCCTCCTCCTACAGAGGTCAAAATACCGAACACCTAATCTCTTCGCTTGTCTGCCAATAAGGCAGTAAGCAGTTATATCTGCAACAAATGTCGAGACACTATGTCCAAAGCGGAGTATCTGTCTAGAGAGCATTTAGCTTTCTACTTCGACCATATTATAGTTTTCTAAATTATAGCAGGTAACATGCTTTCACAAGGTGAACCGATTGCCTACACGTTCGTTCTGCGGGTAATGTACTTGTTGTAATACAATTCATTAAGCTTAAGTTACATCTTGTGTAACTAAATTTACATAACTTTACAATATACTACTTATATTATTCACGTTATTCTGTTCGTAAGGGAAGTTAAGTAAGGAGTGAAACACTCTGATCAAATTCATGTACTATAGTGCAATGATGTGTCAAGTGACGTATCAAAAGTACTCCTCATACACAGTCATAAGAAGCATAATGCTTTCTAAAGGTGCTCTAAGTTTTCTAATGATGACCATACCTACCCTGGTCCCTATCCGCATACGCCCATGGTGCATGTGTTATCACTAGAATATGCTCGTATATAATTTTACCCCTACTAGCAATAATTGATAACGACAGCTGATCAAAATGAATTTTTCGACATCAAATCATCGAGTATAAAAGCTTCGAGTCTAAGAGAGAGTGGTTCAAACGTTCGTCAGTTGTACATTTGCTAAGAACTATATCTCAATATTGAATAACACATAATTAATAAAAGTGATTAATTTCAAGCAATAAACTTTAAACAACAATACACAAAATCGCTAAATAATTAGTTTAATACTTAAATATTTGAATATATATGTGCATACATACATATAAATATATATAGATACCGAAGTAGAAGTAAGGTAAGTCTATATATTTGTGATGCATTCTGTGAAAAGGAATCTTCCCAGAAGTATTTATTGAGACTTTGCCTATCTCTTAGGGTGTAATAAAGCAAGGCCTTATTTTGCAAAAAAAAAGACTTAAAAGGCCCATGCTTTTATCGGAGTTAAAATGAAACGATTTTGAGAGTTTTGAGTTTGAAGTTTTCAATTATAATGGCGCACATTCATAGCCATTTTCAGATCCGGGCTATTGAGCAACAGCATTGGAACGCAAACTAAACACAATTAAATCCTGTTGCTAATCTGGGTTTAAAAATGACTTGAATGTGCGCTAATATGTTTTCAAGCATGTTGTGAGACTTTTTGTTTCAAAGCGACGTTAGCAAGGACTGGAGTACAACTTTTGAATTGAAATCAAGTTAATAAAGTGTAGCTTAGGTCTTTCGTTTTGTTCGTTAACGAATACAGACGTGTTTTCGTGTGTTTTTGCTCGCGTGGGCCTTAGCGTCTGACCCGTACCACACGCTTTTTTCAAAGTGGTGAGAAGTATGGGTTAAGTTCGAATTCAATCCCAGTGGTATATCAATTTTAGCCTTTAAAAGTGCGAACGTTTAATTTAGTGATTAACAATCACGACGATAGTAGGGACTCAATAAACACCTCGTGTTGCGGAGTCCTTTCCTAGGTTAAGATATATGCCTTTCGGAATAATTGGCATATTGTAAGAGACAGAGAGCGAGAGAGAGAGAGAGAAGTGTAGCTTACGGTTGTCTGATTTTTGAAACAAAAAATCAGTAGAAAACTTTTTACCTTATTCATTGCTTATAATATAAAAACTTTTTTAGCTAAAAACTTTTTGTTTACTACAAAAAAAGGACAGAAATTTTCGTATTTCACAAAACCTTAGCAAAATAATGTATATTTCACATTACGAAAACCTCACATAGCACAGTGCAATTTGCTGTTTTCATTTAATAAAAAAAAAAAAACTGCACAAAATTAATTAAATATGCTACAAAGCCAGGTCGATTTTACGGTCTCCTGGGTACGCTACTGGTAATAATTCAGATCAGTATATTTAAAGAAAATTTGTAAAAATCGGTACGTATGACCACCCTAGTGTAGCAAGATGTTCAGCTTAGAATTTTGAAAAGACTCAAAATTTTCAGCCATAATAATTTTTGCTCTCACTTTGTTGTAACGAGATAAGGTCCTTGTCTATTCACAGATCACATCACATTTTTTTTTTGATTAAGCTCTACGAGTATTACATATTTTCGCATTTATATTCACCAACGATGCAACATTTTTGTATACGAATAACAATGTAATAGATAAGATTGCAATATTCAGATCAGGGTTGAGACGTTACATGTTTTTGATTTAGAGGTTGATATTCGCTTGACCTTTATTTACCCTTGTAATCTATACTAAAGAAGCTAAGCCTGATTGTGAATATGCTTAAGATTTAAATTTTTTTACTAGATTTTGAGGGATTATTTTTATATATGTATAATGAAAAGTTTTTGACCAAGTGTCTCTTAATACTTTGCTTCTTTCTTTTTGTCAGCCTACTATATGTATATACTCATTACATACATTCATACATATATGTATATTAAGTTGGTCAATAAATAAGCAAAACTCAAATATATGTATGTTAATATCAGTCATTCTATAAATAACTGACACGTATTTTTTTTACATTTTTACATTTTTGAGCAGTTTTTGAAATGAATTATCTCAAAAACTATAGGAAATATAATAAAAACAAGTAAGGCGTCCAGTTGCAAAACCAGCCAAGTTTCTTTTTCATAGTTTTAGAAAAACATCGAAAAACTTTTTTCCAAATATAGCTTACAAAAATTCGTCAGATCACAATTTTCGACGTTCATCTGCCTATGTTTTTGAGAAAATAATTTTGAACTTGGCGGGTTATAATCCATTAAACATAGACCTCGCTGGCTTAGAAACATTAATCAACAAAATTTGTTTGAAAAAAAGTGAACTTGACCGGTTTTGATATCAATGTACTGGGCGGTTTTGAAAGCAAGTTCATGGAATTAGCCGGTTTTGAAATCTATGCATAATCTATGTCAAAAAAATTTTTCTTTTAATTCAGAAACATAGTAGAAAAATAAAGCATGGTCTAGATTTTGATATATGAGATTATCTCAAAATTTGATTTTTTTTTGGACTTGGTTTTGCAGTTTATAATAATCATAATAATGAGCTCGAATTGCACCAGAATTTTTGTTGCGTGTACTTGTTACTATTGAATCTGTTTGGAGCAAAAACAAATTTGAATCACCCTAATGTACATATATGACTTTCCATGTATATACTATATACTATACTATTATTGTGTAATAACATATATAAAATTTTCATCAAAAAATTATTGAAGCTTCTGACGTTGCTACTATAGCTCGTCGAATACTAGTGAGCGTAAGATAACAAAAGAAAACTACAGGTCTTTGCACAGATTCCTATATTCACATCTTAATCAGCAACTCTTTACACGACTGAGTGTATTTTTGAGCCCTGAATAAAAATAAACTCAGCGCGATCAAATCCAACTGATAAATTTTACCAGATAATTAATTATAATTATTAATTATGTTTAAGAATGCGCTTGACAACAAGCACAAAATCTTTTTTTGAAAAATGAATAAAATTTATTTTGATAAAAAAAATGTTTATCTTCACTATATAGCAAAGATTTAATAACGTATTAATTGTGCATTGTTTTTGTAATATATACTATATGGAAAGTGTACAGAGTGTCTGAATAATCGTTATTCATATTTAAACTAAAAGACTTTTCGGAAACAAAAAAATACTTCCTTTTAAATATTTTTTAACTTTATGGCAATATGATAGGAAGCATCACATTTAAGAAAACTTTGCCCTACAGCTCGATTTCTAATTCAAATTTATATTACGTATTAAGGCTTATTAGCTGAAGCGGATATGTACGTAAATCTCTAACCATTGTTTTTATTTCTAATTTTATTACAGCAAATGGGTCCCACACGTGTTTTGGTAAAAGATGGAGGTTTTGGTACACAAATGACGGTACATGTTGGTGATGCCGTCGATGGTGATCCATTGTGGAGTGCACGATTTAATGCCACTAACCCTGGAGCTGTAGTTAATACACATTTAGATTTCTTACAAAGTAAGTCCTATCGTATAGTGATAACCTAATCATAAATATTTTCTTCTATCTATAATTACTACGTCAAGGACTATTTAATTTTCGAAAGAACTAACACTTTGATGCTTCGAATTTAAATAATAATTATCTCCTATGTTATTGATATAAATTGATATAAATATGTATTTACTCTCCTCATTTAACTTTCAATGACACATCACGTCTGCCCTCTCCGTTATCACTATGATTAAAAGTGTTTCAGTATTGTGAAGAATAGATGAAAGTGAGTTCAATCGATCGATAAAGTGATATTTGTTTATAAAAAGATTGTGTATTTATATATGTGCCATTTTCATATTCCAATTAATTTATGGTATGAGCTACCTTAAATATCTGATAATTAGCATTTTAAGCATGTTGGCTATCATAAAGCAAAAAGGAGTTGGATTACTCTGTAACTCACACATTGCTTGCTAAAGCATAATAGAGCTCATTTAAAAAAAGTAAGTCGTTTCGAAAAAGAAGTTGTTTTCTTTTTTTAAAAAAAAAATCAAATAATTAAATTCTGATTATACGTAGAGTTCGGAAAAGGACGCTCGCGAGCGCTTTTTCCAAGAGCTTCAATTCTATTTCGAAAAGCTCTTAGCTCACGGGCAGGAGCTAATTGGGCGAGAGCTTATGCTCTATATTGAAAACCACTCAATTGTATCAAAAAAAATGTCCATGATCGGTAGCCACTCCAAGTGATGTCCAAAATTTATTTTCGACCTTTGCCTATCCATTAGAGCAAATAAAAAAAAAAAATTCTGAAAATTGTCCTTCCAGGAGCCAGCGTCATCCCAAGTGATATCCAAAATAAATTTTCAATCTTTTCCCATCGATTGAAGCTAAAAAAAACTTTCTGGAAATAAGCAAACAAAAATATTTTAAGAAAAAGGGTTAAGAAACAATCTACTCGAAAATCCGGAGTCACCACAAGTGATGTTTAAAATTTATTTTCGACATTTCTCCATCGATTGGTCCAAGTGCTCTCTGTTAGCTCCTCAACCGAGAGTCAACGCTAGCCGCGTACCAAAAGAAATCTTACTTACCAAATTAGAGCTCTTGGCGCCCGCTCGCAAGTGAAAAACCAAAGAGCCGATATCGTTTGGAAGGAATGCTCGCGTTCTGTAGCAAGCTTTTCCGAACTCTGTTATAAGAAAAGACGTAAGGATCAAAAATTTTGATAAACCTCAGATAACAAAGGCTTACAAAAATATATAAAATCTGGTATGCCAATAGATACTGCAATCCAACAATTTTCCACATGTCTGTCAATAATTTGAGATATTTAACTCTTCATTGTCAAAATGCAATTTTTGTCCCTCCTTAGCTCTTCGAAAATATGAATGAATTATCTCACAGAATTTTCAATGCTGTATTCAATTTTTGGCTGTCAAATAATTATATCAGGTCACGATTTTGAGTTATTCGCTAGTGAAAAAAGAAATGCAAAAATACAATTTTTGATTCATATGGTGTAAATATCTCAAAGTTCTGACGTGACGTTTAAAGTGGTAGAGCAAAAGGTATTTCAGATATTTCATCCATAGGTTTTAAAAATTTCATTTTTAACTTTTTACCACTGCCGACTTTAGGCAGGCAAGAATACATCAAAATTCTGAAGTAATATTCTACGGCCATATAGCGATTAAATATTGAAAAATACAAAAGAAATGAAAAATCACATTAAAATTTTCGAACTGTTAATAGACAAAAATGGCATTTTCAGCACTTAATGCTTAAATGTACAGTAGAACCTCTGTAAGTCGAACTTGAAGGGAGACGCCAAAAAAATCGAGTTTTCGACTTGTGGAGGACTTCGACTTAAGCTAATTTTGTCAGGAAATGTTCGACTTGTAGAGATTAAGATTTATTCAAACATATTTTCAATCGACAACAATAAAGTAACTTCGCTAAGGTTCAAATGAAATCACGTGTTCATAAATTCCTCTATAATTTCATAGAATTGGTTTATTGTACATATAAGTGGGCTTCAACATTCATTTCTAAGGAACAATGATGTACATTGTCGGCATATTCTTAAAGTTGATATCTTATTTTTCTTCGAGCCTTTAATTCGTTTCAAATAATCGAGTTGTAAAGGTTTTAAAATCAAACATTGCTATGTTCGAGATGCAGAAGTCAGATTTTGTTTTTAGAGTTATAGAGGGAAAATATATACTGAACTTACTTGTAGCGACTCACTAATTATTTCGACTTATGGAGGGGTCAGATTTCGAGCAATGGAGGTTTTGGGGCTTGAAGGGAAGGCAACACAACATTTTTTCGAGTTTGGAAGGTTTTCGACTTATCGGGGTTCGACTTAAAGAGGTTCCACTGTAGTATCTCAATATAGCTTCCGTGTAATATGAGTAATGCATATTGAACTTGCGTGCTAGCAATTTGAAAATTAAATTTTTTTCAGTACTAAAGTGTGAGTTACTGAGAAATTTCACCATATGTATATATCGGTTGCTCCATTTTAATAGCAGCTAACCTTAAAACCAATCATAAAAGTTGACCTTGAAAATCAAAGTCAAAGTCACTGCTATTTAACCTCTTAGTCATCGTATGACTTTTGCCTAAAGCATTTATCAATATCTAACTTGATTCTCGAGATATTGGCCTGGGGAAATTAAAATGGAGCATACTTTATGCATGGGTGATTCAGTCAAATGTTCCTTGTTTTCGTTTTTTTTGTTTTTATGTCAGAGGAATGTGTTTTTAGACTCACACAAATTATGAATAACTTATACAATTTCACATGTGATTTTTAATTGGCATATCGTAGTACAAATCGTATCATCTATATATTTACAGATGGCGCAGACATTATCCTAACAAATACTTATCAGACTAGCGTTGAAGGCTACGTTCAATATATGGACTTAGATGAAGAACAGAGCATTGAACTGATAAAGAACACAGTGCGTCTTGCTCATATTGCCAAGGAAAAATACTTAACGGAATGTTTTGAGACCAACGTGAAAGTGCCAGATGGTAAGTTGTGTATTGTCTATAGCAGTGAGGATATTATGATGGAATTTTTTAGCTTTGGAAATATTACTTTTAAAATGAAAATGAATATACGAGAAAAATAATAGCAAATTTTGAACAAATTAAGTTCGAAAGAATAAGCAAAAACCCTGTGGAATTAACAAATCCTCAAAGTTTCTTATCGATATTTTAAGTGTTTTGAACGTATGGACTAAAATCCTGGTCAACCATGATCTAGTCTACATGGGTGCTTATTAACAGAGCAATCTTTGAAAGCTTTGAGCAATACCTTTACTTTGCTAAGCCAATATCCCCTTCCACCCAATATTTAGAGCCAAAGCCTAACAAAGCTTATTTGCTAGTCGCTTATTAAGACCACTATGCGACCTTTTCGAGAATAAAAATCTATGTTTTGTAAATAACTTTATAGCTTGGCATTAAAAACGTAGTCGTAATATGTGTACAGAGTGACTCACAAACCCAAAAACTTTACCAATTTCTTATTCTTAGCTCTATCCCTTGATCATCAAAAATAATTTTTGTATTTTCTGACACATCGAAGTATTTTTACCATATCATTTTACAAAAGAATTCCTTCAGATTATAGTATGGGGCAGTTTATTATATCCAGAAATAAAGTTAGCACATTAATTCGTTCAGCAAAACGAAACTACAAATGCAATATTGTCAATCCTCTCTTGGAATCTAAGCAGTTATGGAAGAATATTGCATTGTTAGGTATTTCAAAAAAAGTCTAGTCTAAAGGATGTTTTTTCAGTCATGGTGAAGTATGCTGAAGTATAGCACCTTCCCCATCCAACTTGCTTTGTCTGAAATTATATTCTTTTTTTTTTATTGATGATAACCGTTATCATTTGCGTATGTTAATTTTCCTGAGATCCTTCAGGCAATCAGTTCAGTTAAGTCTGAGGCTTTGGGCACGGTTGAAATATGTACTAAGTTTTTAAAGCACATTATTTCTCTTATTCTTCCTTATTTAGTACATATGTAGCCAATTTTCTGTCATATGAAAATACAACAGGGATATTCCAATACAAAAAAAATTTAGTCCGTCAAGCCCGTCTGATTACAAACCTATTAGTATTTTCCCTTTTATGTCTAAAGTTCTTCCCAACCAAATTTATAATTTATTTCTTAACTTTTTAATCGTTATCCTTTGACTTTATTGGTTTTTTGAGTCAAATCAATTTTCATTGCGGATTAATTGCTAGTTGTCACAGAAATGAGGAAAAAAATAAAATTAATTAAATCTTATATTACATTAGGTTTCCCCATGATTATTGCATCCATTGGTCCTTTTGGTGCTCATTTGCATGATGGCTCTGAATATACCGGAGAATATGCCGATTATGTTAGCGCAAAGGAGATTTGCAATTGGCATCGTGTACGAATTGATGCTTGCCTTGAGGCTGGTGTCGATGCATTGGCGATTGAAACAATACCATGTCAGATGGAAGCGGAGGCTTTGGTTGAGATGCTATGTGATGATTATCCCGACGTTAAGTTCTGGGTTGCATTTCAATGCAAGGTACTAACAGGCGTAGCTTTCTTGTATGTTAACATATTGCATTAATTATTTTGTATCCTAGGATGGATCTACTTTGGCACATGGTGAAAACTTCAGTGATGCCGCACTTTCGGTGATGGATATCTTAAAAGAACGAAATGCCCAAGATAAATGCTTGGCCATTGGTGTCAACTGTGTGCATCCGAAGGTTTGTTTAAAAAATTTTTTTATTTATTTTCGAATGTATATCAGTAATAATCTGTTTTGAAACTTACAGCTTGTTACTCCATTATTTACTAGCTTAAATGGTAGCCGATCCGATAAAGAGAAAATTCCATTAGTTGTTTATCCCAATAGCGGCGAAGTTTACGATGTAGATAAAGGTTGGATGGGCCGAGAAGATTGTGTTCCCTTAGCTAGTTATGTACCAGAATGGACGCAGCTTGGAGCTAAAATAATCGGAGGTTGTTGTCGGACTTACGCACGTGATATACGACACATTGGAGAAGCGATAAGAAATTTAGAGAAATGTAAAAAATAGAGCGGATATTATGAGGGAAAATATCATGACTGTTAAAATAACCATTAGTTATATATATAAGTAATAAATTAAAGAGTAATTACATGCATAGCTTATTTATTTAATCGCAGAAGGTATAGTAGAAGTGTTGAATATTTCGCACAGCTTTGTTTCAGTGCATTGTCTAGTTGACACCATAGTGCGAGTTCTGACTCGTCGCTCTTCTTTAAATTGGCTTTTATCTAAATTTAAAAGCTACTTAACACTTGTATTGCGTTAAATATTCTATTTCAAATGATATCTTTATGTATCCCGAACATAAATCACTGATGTAAAAAATAAATTGGCTCTTTTAGAAATAAGGCCCGAGAGGTTGTAAATAGCATAAGGATGTATCTGCTTTCAGATCAAAATTAACGATTAATTTTGGAAAATATGAAGGTATAACAGGTCGTATGAGTGATCATCATAAATCTTCTTCTTCCTTTTCTTATGTTTTTTATCTCCTCATGGAGCATACGACCTACACAAAGCGAGTTCCTTCAAATCACTACAACTTTTTCTGAGCAATAAAGAAACGTGGGGCTACCCAATAGTAGTGCTTCACCGAGAACCAATAAGTATCGTTATCGTTCTCGTTATCGGGACCGAGAACAACAACGAGACAATATCAAAAAAATAATTTCTTGTACGACCGAGGACGAAAGCGAGAAAGGTCTGGCCTACATCTCGTTCTCGGTGATAAAGTAATATTTATCGTGCGATGGGCTCTAAATTATCGCCGAGAACGAGATTCAGCCTGAATTTTAATAATACAAAAACACTTAACACGCAGTCTATTGGCACCTATGGTAGCAGGCGTTTTGAAATTCGGTGCTAGGATGTATATTGTCTATGCTAAGTACCTCACGAAATTGAACGAGATTAGTTAAAGGGGCGTAGAACCTTTATAAAACATAATAACTTAAAACGCAATATCTTCGCATCTATCTCAGCTGCAATTGTGAAAGTTAAATTAAAATTGTTTGTGCCAATCACCTCGCTATAGGTAAACAGGATTGGATAATGGGTCATAGCTCCCCCATTCAACAAAAATCCTAACATTGCATTATTGCTATTTCGTAGGTGGACTGCATTGTCTGCAGTAAGGACTGCGTAAAATTTAGACGGGGCTGCGCAACGGACAGTGCGCATGAAAGCCACTGGTCCAGCTTGTATTATATGTATGTATAAACATGGGATCGAGAATAACCGTGAAATATCGGCGATAACGAAAGTTTCTCGTGCCGGAACGAGCACGATACGATAATTTTTGAGTAAACGTATCGTTCTCGTATCGGTGAAGCACTACCCAATGGGTTGACACCCCGCTGTAGAAAAGTCAAGTGTAATGGCATCATCAGGCGTTGCGACCTTTTTAACGAATTGACAGGCCGTATAAAAAGTCGTAATGTCTGAAGGCAAGTCGTATAAGAATAACAACTCGTACGGCCAGGTCGTATGAAAATCATAATATGTTGTTTGATATTTTTTCAAGTCGAGCGAACTGTCGAAATTAATTCACCTCACAATCATAATAAAACCAATCTTTCTTATTTAATTTTTAGCTCTTCAAATAAATATGTAATCAAAATATATGTACGATCGATCGTACAGTGTATGGGCCTATTAAGAACAAAGCAGACGCGACGCACTGCGGCAAACATACGAATCAAAAACGAGGCTCGAAATGAAAGAATGACAATTGATACTGGCTAACGTCAAACGACAAAAAGTTTGTGCGAAAAAAATTTATTTGACAAATTGTAATTTTATTTGTGGGAAGCGGCATTGAGCTCCGCATTTCGCAAAATAGATTAATAAATTTTCGAATATTGAAGAAACTTTTTAAAGAACGATCGAAAGTAGTTTACTAATTTTAGAAAATCCAAATAATTTAATATGTTGATCAAAGTCAAAGTAAGTTTTGCAGTGTCTTTTTGCTCTAATAGGAATTCATTGTAAATTCCAAGGCATCGTGACGCATTGTCATCGAATGGTGCAAAAAATAAAATTGTGCTCAAGAGATAATTTTTCTTTATTTTAAGACACTCACCGGGAAGGAAATTGAAATCGATATCGAACCAACGGATAAGGTCGATCGAATTAAGGAGCGTGTTGAAGAGAAGGAAGGCATTCCACCGCAGCAGCAACGATTGATATTCTCTGGAAAACAAATGTAAGTGGAAAAATTATGTCTCAGACTCAGATGATAGAAGTTGTGGACAAAAAAATAGAATCTTATCAGACGAGTCCACTTCTGAACGTATCAAATAAAATGGTTTTTGATAGTATGCAAGATTTCCAAGTACATATCACTAAAAAAAATATTTTATGAGACGATTCCACTTCTGAACGTTTCAAATGAGATTATTTTTAATAGTATCCAAGTGTCCTTTAACAATTATTAAGACTTAGGTATGATGCAGCACTGCCGCAGGAATATCGACATTATAGTCCAGTTGCAGCATTTATGTTTTCCAGCCTATAGTTTAACCTGTAAATGAACATAAAGAGGGAAACTCATTTTGCAGGGCATAAGCTCGGATGATTCCATTTTTCAAGCACTAACAATTCAGAAATAAAGTCTCTTTGATATACATATACTGTTACGTTCCGAAAAGAGGAAGATTGGAAATGTGGACAAAACTTTTTTTGTGTCTACCCAAACCACAATTTTATTAGAAAATAATTACATATTCACTTTTGAAAAATTTTAATGTGCTCTTATTAATATGGACTCTGTAATTAAAGTTCAGGAATAACTGGTGCAGTCACAACAATTGATTTTTTTAGTTGTAGTCCAAGAGCCCACTGTAAAAAAGTTGAATCTGTTAGATTACAGGAAACTAACCAACCAAGGTTGTCTTACCAAATACCGTCCCGATGCTCAAATTTCGATTAAAGTTTTTTAATTAAAAGTATAACAATATAGCTTGAAATGTATGCTATGCCAAATAAGAAAGATATTAGTGAATTTCGGTGAAACTAACCAGTCATGGTTGCCAAAGCCTGTCCCGATATCCGATTTATTTATTTTTAATTAAAAGTGTGTTATATTACAGCGTGAAATGTGTATATGCCAAATGATTCCACTCGAAAAGCCTAAATAGAATAAATAGGGTTGCATTGTTGGAACCTATCTCAAACAGAGGTTGGGTGAATTTTTTTAAAAAAGATTACAGGTTGAACTCGTGTTCCGATAGAGCTTGAAGAGCATAAGTAGAATAATCAGAGTTGTATTATCGAACCCTGTCTCAAACCTTTTTTTTGCCAATTTTTGCTAAGTAAAAGTGTTTATGGGTGGAAACCCATGTAATCATGGCAGGATTCGAGAAGGCAACCATATATATTGTATCTAAGCTTTTCAAGCTCTATCATTTGGCACACATTTCAAGCTGTACTCTATTTAAAAAAACCCAAAAACCTCAAGTCACATGTAGACTTCAAACTGTAATATACTCACTTTAAATTAAAAAAAATAGCCGAAAATCGGTTAATTTCAGGCATCGGTCTTTGGAAGACAACACTGATATGTTAGTTTCACCAAAATGTACCCAACTTAACCTTGCATTTAAACTTGGTTAAAGCCCACCGTGGGTATTGTGTCTTATGAGACTTGGATAATTAAATGGTTTAACAAGTAATTAATATGAAAAAGAATCTACCAACTTTCGAAAAATGCAGCTCTGATTTGCCGCGTTAATTGTGTAATTTACTTTTGTTTGTTTGCAATTCTTTATTGAAACTATAATTCATATAGGTACATATAAAGAAGTTTTAAATGGATAGTATGTAACTTTTCAAGTAATAAACTCTTACTCATTGAATATACAAACATTCTTTTTAACTTCCTTATATTTTTTCTGGCATTAATTGAACAAAACATACTTTTCCCCGATATCATGTTTATTTTTATCGTGAGACTTACATTTTTTTTCGGCTTTCAACTGCTATTGCCGAACTGAGGCCGATAGTCTCAACTAAGTAATCTCTTCTATTCACACTCTCATTCGACTAAACTCTTTGTTCGGCGACCTATTGCAATACCGACTAAACTATTTGATTATGGTCAATAGTCGCTCGACTATTTAGTCTCATGAATGCGCATTCCCTAATTCGTAAGACGTATTGGCAAACCCAATATCTGGAAAACGAATCCTCCTTTAGCCTTTAGCAAAAAAAATTGCAAAATTTGTTGCAAAATTATTTAAATTTCTTTTTATATTTTTGCAGGAACGATGACAAAACCGCAGCAGATTACAAAGTACAAGGTGGCTCTGTACTTCATTTGGTTCTAGCTCTACGTGGTGGTCACCAATAAGTTGCACTTTATCAATAAATAAGAAATCCTAATGATTATAAAAATAATGTTTAATAATATGTAAAAGTTTCCCTTAAAATTCGTCTTTTTTTTATACCAACTAAATTCAACTTAACATTGCAAATTAAAAAGTAAAAAAACATATTCTATACATTTTAATAGAAAATATTACGAAACAATTACAAGAGTTAAATGAAAAACTGCAATGGAATACTTCTTTATCTTTCGTTTACAATTGAACCAACTAGCAGACGATTTTTTGGCGTGCAATTTTCTGGTTTAAGGCGCGTCAGCACTACTTCATAACCAGCTTCTTCAGCTTGTAATTTCCTGTCAGTGTCAATAATATCCATACATAATTGTCCTTGCCTTGTCGTTTCCGGTCTACAATTTTTGGTACCCAATTCATGCGCCTGATCAGCTGTATGTGCAATATGTAACAGATCTTTTTCTTGTAAAACTGAACGAAATCGTTCACTTCGAGGATATGAAATATGTGGCATTGGTTGCAAAGAACCATAACAACAGGGGCAGCAAACAAATTTGGCACGACTACGCATGCATTGTTGCAGTACGATATCTGTGGCAGTACCACAGGCATGCAGAGATGTGCCAATGTTGAATTGTCCTTCAAAATAGTCAATGTTGCATTGATAGAACTGACAATTTCGCAGCTTTAATTCTAATGCACGTTTTTTTGCGCGTTCCAAAGAAACTGGTTTATTTTCCAGAAAAATCACTGTACACTGTGGCAACTGCAACGCTAATAATATTCCCAAGTGACCAGTGCCACTACAAAAGTCAACAATGCGGTCACCAGTGCGCGCCTGCAAACCAACAACATTCGCTAAATTTTCCAATTGGCGGCGCTTGCGCTCCAGTCGCTCCATAGGTAAAGCGCTATTTCGTTCATGTTCAGGTTCTATTTTGTTCCAGTCGATCGTCATTTTATCATAAGCTATATCAGAATCACTGTTGAATTTAAGTTGCAACTTCTGAAGTTTTGCTAATGAAGCATCTACCACCGACTGCTCTGTAAAAATGCGATTTCGTGGCTTATAACGCTTTGGATCACTTTTGTAAAGACTGCTTCGTTCAACATCAGGAATATTGAATAGATATGATTTTCGCATCGTTGCTGGAAATGTGTACAATTGTTGGTATGTCCGCTGACAAAAAGGATCAAAAGCATCAATCTACAAAAAATTCAAAAATATTGTCAGTTAGAATTTAAGAAAAACATGCAAACATTATTTATTTGACCAAATGCTTAAAATAAAATAGCATAAAAGAACCGAATAACATCTCAGTATATAACCGACAATTTTGATTTCATAAATTGCTTTCAGGACTACGTAACGCATTTACAACACAGGCATTATGAATTTTTTGTAAATAGAATTTTATGAATTTTTCGGATTGA
Source organism: Meiosimyza decipiens (assembly GCA_963680825.1). Taxonomy (NCBI): domain Eukaryota; kingdom Metazoa; phylum Arthropoda; class Insecta; order Diptera; family Lauxaniidae; genus Meiosimyza; species Meiosimyza decipiens. The sequence continues at coordinate 51,903,578 of OY804260.1, forward strand.
TATAAAAAAATGCTTTTCTTGATATAAATCAGTTGGAATTGCAGCAAACAAATATTACGATCTAGGAAATGGCACGCAGCATAACTCATTTTATTTTTATTAATTTTTTTTTAAATTTAAACTGTACAATCAAAGCAACAGTATCTAGAGAATGTTGTGCGGAGTACAGGTAGTCCCCGACTTACGACCGTTCGACTTACGACTATTCGCACTTACGACCAATTTTTTTTTAAATTTTTTCATAGAAAATGCTTAAAATAGTTTCGGGGAATCCCTAAAATATGTATATGAGAAAAAATTTTAAAAAAAACAGTAGTATGTACAAGGATTCGATTTATTTCAGTACAAATAATACGTTTGTTTAAGTGAATAATTTTATATCATCCCATTTTTTATGAAACTCGACTTACGACTTAATCGACTTACGACCGATGACTAGGAACCTATCTCGGTCGTAAGTCGGGGACTACCTGTATTTGATATTTTTATTTTTGAAAATATAATTTGTTTGTTAACTTTTAGTTCGAATTTCTGGGGACAAAATACGACATTTTTTAAATGCTAGCCGTTTTCACAAATATTAAAATTCTATAGGTATACTCATCTAGATTAAGCCTTTTTTTTAAATTAAAACTACGGCCGTTACAATGCGTAATGCGAAACCCTGCAGGGAAAACATGGCTCGGGAGAAAGCTATTTTGTAATACCATTTAGTAAAACAATATTTTTTTAAAATTAAATAGTTGGGAAACAAATCCTTATCATTTATTTTGTTCCCTTACGCCCCTTTATACCCGAAAGAAATTTGCAAAAACACGTCGATATTTTACGGTTACAGTAATAATACCAAAGCAGAGCAATATTGCTGACCACTGCAATTTAGATTTTAGAATACTTGATCAAATAGAATTTGGCGAAAAAATTAAGTGTTCAGGTATTTATGTACATACATTCATATGGGGCATTCCACACCGAATCGCCCACTTTTTTCGGTCACAACTGATAGGAAACTCATTCAATAATTTTTTTAAAAATTTTTGGAATATCCATTTTAGAGTTTTGAATTTTTTCAAAAATTTTAACTTCTCATAACTTTGCGAAAAATGCATCAATCGAGTGTTTTTTTTTAAATTCATGTTTTTAAATGTTATTTAAAGGGGAAAAATACTTTATGAAATATTTTAGCCTTCATGGTTTATTTTTAGTTTAATTCAAAAAAACTTGATTTCCGAAATATATACCACTGTCGATTTTTTTTAAAAATTTCTCAAAATAATCTATAATTTTTAAGAAGTAGTTACATTAAAACAGTTAATTTTTTGCATCTTGCTTGGTAAACAACAATATTAAAATTAATTGCTTTACTGAGATTTCTGTTCTGTACTATGTGTGTCAACAGGAATAAAGCTGCTAGGTACTGTGAAGGAACATAAGTTCATTGCTTTGAAGGAATTTAGTAAATTAGGAAATGTACAAGAGCGATGATAGCCGCAGACAGCGTGGACAACAGAAACTTAGTGAACGGTGCAGATTACGCAGATTCCTCTGAATGCGCTCAGTTTTGCCGTTTTAAAATTTCAACGCTCTTTGGACTTTCAGACTTTATTTTTCGTTGGGCGATGTTTTATGTTTAAAATTAAGTTATATTTGTTTTAGTAAGAGGGCCCTTCAAAAGGCTTCAGCAAGCTTTTATTTTTCAGTAAGAACCACTTACGATTGTAAGAAGCTTCATTTCGGTTAACCTATTCAAGTTCGGACGCTAGGACGCATCGTCCTACAAGTAATTGCAAGCGCTTTTCAAATTATGTATGAAATGTTTCTTGTACACCGTGTGGTCAGATCTGCAGTCTTATGGACTCTAATACATCTGTCGATTCCATTACTATAGAATGGTCGTTATTGGGTGCGACTACTCAATTCGAAAAATGTTAACCAATGAAGCTATTTTCAGCTTTGTATGAAAGAAGATAAGACTCAACATATATTATATACATATAAAATCTTCCAAGCTTCCTGCTCAAAATAGTACTGCTTTGCAGCTGTCTGTACTGCTAGAAAATGTGTTCTGCTTTTTGTGTTCAAACAAAGAATGCGCCATGTATAGAATTTTCTTAAGTCATCGAATACGTTTTATGTTTGCTTAAAAAATCTTCTGTCGAACGTATTTTTGCCGCCTCTGGAAAGGTATGAATAGTAGAAAGTTCCAATCTCTATATATCGACACTGAAGAGCATTCATTCTATATGTAAAAATCAATTCGTAAAGATACTATCACAACTTCTTCGCCAAATCGCCAGTTGAGAAAAATATTTGTTTATACGACTAACCAGTACTGGCGCTGTCTGTCGATGATACGAATAGCTAGATTTTTCATTAACTTGTACGATTTAAAACATAATAATATACATAAGATTTGTATTCCATATCGTTAAGGTCTACTTTTTTAGGTATTTCACAGGTAAATGTACCGCATTTGTCGTGTCACAGTTGTTTGTATTCAAATCGTGAAGACCTTTTCCTTGTTATTTCACTGATAAGTATACTGCTTTTTGTCGGTCCAGAGTTTGCAGCATTATACATATATATGTTTTGAAATGTTTTCAATAATTTATTTATATTCTAGTAATATGTTTCTATCACAAAAAAATATATTTCATGTTTGCTATAATGCTGCTCCAAAGCAAAACAAATTTACTCACCTCACAAATCCAGGTGTTCACCAAGGGAAATTGTTCCAAAACACCCTGACAACGTTCGAAAATTATACGAAAGCATGGATACAAAATTAAGTCAGCTATGGTGAAAGCTATACCCTCTGCAAAACGATGTTCAATTGGCAAATGCTCTTTAGGAGTCTTACAATCTATAACGACCTTGCTTTTCTTATTACCCATAGTAGCACTGTTTTGCGTGACAGCATTGGCATTATCGCGTGCCAATTTGTAAATATTGTGCATTCGCACTGGTTCATTCATATGACCCTCAAACCGAGGCACTTCCTGTGGGAGGTCATCGAAATCGTCAGTCGTTAAGATTCTATTTAAAGACTCCACTATATTCACTTCACAAAAACGCGTCCAAATTGAAGCTTCTGCAGGCGCCAGCAAGCAACTTCCTTTAAAGCCCAGCAATTTTCTTTGAGTACCATTGCTCTGGCGGACCACTATTTCTCTGCAAACTGCACACATACCCGATATATAGGTGTTGTCTTCCTTTGCAAACACTGGCATCTTAAGATCGCGTATAGCTTGCAGGGTACTGTTGCTTTTACATATGATTTTCTGTTCGGTTAGCTCGCGTCTTAATTTCTCAGAGTTAAGTTTTAGCTTAGCCTGAGTACAGGGTAAAGTCGTGCATACAAAATTTAATTTAATATTGTCAGGTGAACGCAGATACTTATAAATGTACAATGCTATGAAGGAGTTAATTGATGTATAAATTTCAGTCTCATCAGCAGAGTTTTGAATTTCGATTTCAATAAATAATTGGTTCATTTTTTTTTTTTTTGTTTCCAATTTATATAGAATATTAATTGAGCATAAATAATATGTTAAATTATAAAAGTTAAAAAATCAAAACAAATGAAAATTAGGTTCTACTTTATTTATGGTACTTTTTGGTTATGTTTTCGCACAGCTGTTTTATTGACATGTGAAACAAAAGGTCCGTTCGAGTAAAGATAAATTAGGTCTGTTCCAGCCGGAGTAAATAGGCAAATATTTATAAAATATTAACACAAAAAGTGTATGAGCCGACAAAAGTGTAGTGATCGAGAGTGAAACAATGAAATGAAATAACAGCTGATCACTGCCCCCCAAAAAAAAAACTTAATTTTTCACCTGTACAAATTTCTTGTGGCTAAAAATTGAAGACTGCCAAAATCGTAGACAACGCGACTAGAAACTCACTTTTGATAAGCGTGGGAAAATAAATTACCTGTTGTAATAGTACATATTTGTTCAATATTTTCCTTGTGAAATAGTTTTCAGCCTTAGCTTTTTTCACTTCTTATAAGGTTGTGTTAAAACGCAGCATAGCAAAATGCTTGAAATCAAAATAGTTTTTTTGGTAAATGTGCATTTATTTAATTAAATAGTTGAGTGATCTTTGTTGAAAAATAATTGTTAAATTGAATGTCATATTTGTGCGGTAGTCAACAAGGATTAACATCTCTAGAGTATTGTTTTTCGATGCTCACAGCTTTAACATAAGAAATTGGTTGTGTTGCTTAGTCAAAGTTACTATAGATATTTTTTATGTCTGTACAATTCGATCGGAAATAAGTTTTCGTTCGATTAAAAAATTTTTGTATATAATATAACTTGACTTGTTAGAGATAACGTGAATTCATTAAAAAGCTATGCAAAATGTAAATTTTTTGCCTTGCATAACATTTTAACCAGTCTCTAAAGATTTTTTTAGCTTGCATTCAGAATCTATTAACCAATTGGTTATTCAACTACGACTCATGCTTTACCTCCTGAACCCTGCCGTTGACTACATAGTTTGCTTACTTAAATATGCGCCACTTTTTTTTGACAGTTTTCATTTTAATCATTTTGGCGTTCTAGCTGAAATTATGGTGAATCGACTAGTCAGAGAAATTTCACACATATGTACAAAATGTCAATAACATAAAGGTTGCCCCATCAGATGAAAAAAAAATTGACCTAATTTGTACAAGTGTCTATGCATGTATGTACAAGTATCAATAGTATAAAGATTGCGCCATCAGATGAGAAACTTGTAGGTCCTCTGCGCATTTACATCACAAGTGATTACACCACTGACAGACACGAGTCAGATGCATGATAGATGCTTTAAAAATAAAAAAAAACATAAATATTTCTCATAATTGTTTATTGTGCGGTCTGTTACTCATCTTTTTGGCTTAAGTTTAAGCTTAATGAATGTGAATTATGTTTAAAGTACAAAAGCCCATATATCATATATTTAATCCGAGAAAAAACGTCAAAAATCTTAGCATGTATAGGGTGATCCACATAGAGGGTTTTTTCATTTATTTTTCTTTTAACAGATCACGCCTAACTGGTGTCATGGTGTCATTGTGTCATTTTTAATCAATATTGTTTGACATCTCTTTATAGACAGACTTACGCCAAAACAACGCCTGTAAATTGTGGAAACTTATTAAAGTCACTCAAGTTTGTATATATATTCACTCAAAATTCACATGATTTTTGCAATTATGAAGTCAATAAGGCCGCCTAGATGGTGTGATATGAAAAGAAAATTGAGTTTCGTAAACTCAAAAATTAATATGAATATAAAAATAGTCAATATATTCTTAACGACCCTTAACGGCACAATTGTTGTCGATTATGAGAATATATTTTGTTGTCACCCTGTGTCAACTGATATAAGAAGCTGACAATCAAACAAATAAATTGAATTCAAATTGTGAAATATTGTTTTTTTTTTGCTGCAAAAGCTTTATGAGCAATAATTAAATTGATAATTCAATTGCATCTTGGCAGCTTGTTAAGTTTTTTCCGCCAACCCTTCATACAATACAACAGAAAAAATTATCTGATAATGGAGCAGCAGAAAAAGTGAGTACATATAATAAAATTAATGAAGCCCATATACGACTAATCATATTAAATGGTACCGTACAACTCACGTAAGGAAAAGGATGCTTTGAAATGGTAACGTTTTACCAGTAAGGCAATGAGCTTTGATCTAAATTTAAACACTCATATGTCTATATATATGTACATATATATGCTTTCTCCCTGTTCTATTCAGTACAAAATATTCATTTACACATAATCATTTGGTACTTAATGTTCTCCAGTGATTATCTAAATTAAAATTATTGGCAACCCAAACGGCATTAAGACTGCACTTCTCGGCGGTATCATCATCCAAAATGTCGAAACCCCTTAACATTCTTTGGTCACGAAACATACTCTTCGCTTACTTTATAATATTTTAAAAAATTTTTCCAAAAAAATAATTTATCATAATTTAATTTGAAATGCTTTTAAACAATTATAACCACTTTTTCCCATAGCTTAATTATATATATATAATATACATATAATTTATCCATGCCTATTCCTACTTTTAAATTTAAGACTCGCTTTTAGAGTAAAAGCGAATTTTAGGTCGACTACAACAGATTTAACATAGTCTTTGGCGATAGTTCACTTAAAGAATACAGCAGGCAGCGTGGCATAGGGGTTAGGACTATGAACTTATAGCTTACAGTGCTTGTTAGTCCCAAATGCTTTTTTTCTTGAAAGCACGTTTTAAATTTAAATGCAGGCAAGGTGGTTTTAAATATTTAAAAGCAGGTTTTAAAGTGACATTATTTTCATTGATATCAATAAAAAAAAAACATTTTGAACTTACGAGTATCGAACCCACGCACTGTGAGCTATGAGTTCACAGTACTAACCCCTATACCACGCTGCCTTCAATTTTTTGTGTCAATAACGCAGAGTAATCTATTTTTGAAAATTTTCTCATAATTTAAAAGTTTTTCTTTTTCTAGATTTTCATCAATAATCTTTGCCCATTGATTGAACCAAAAAACAAAAAAATGGACATGGACCCAAGACGGTCCCTTTCTACATCGTTTGAAGCAAAGAATAGGTCTGGGGCCACACCAAGTCATGTCAAAAACTCTTTTTCAACCTTTCTCCATAAATTGCTGCAAAACAAAAATTTATCTTAAATGGGTCGAAAACTGTCTCCACCTGGGCCCAGGGTGCCCCTTGTTGCGTTCAAAATCCATTATTGATTATGCCCCATTGATTGGAGCAAACGTTTTTAAAAAAGTCCAATTTCAACCTTTCGCATCGCTTGGTGCAATGTTTTTATTTTTCAATTAGCATGTGTTTACTTTTATTGTATTGCATTTTGCTATTTCTAAAAGCAACTCTTTTGAAAAAATCAACTCACTTGTAATATTCAAGCCGACTATAAAATTCAAGCTGGCTTGCAAATAAATTACTCATTCGACACAAAAAGCAATGTCAAATGGAACTTGAAAAAATTCACATTGAATGAATGTCGACTTGGCATGCGTGTTTATTTACAAGCCAAACTTGTATTTGTTTTTTTTTTGTGAATCGCTTGAAAGAGATAATGAATGGATTCATGCAGATCATTTTGCATTATTTTTTACATGTGATAAGAACATGAGGCTAATATCAAAATAAGCAAATATATGTTTAAGCGCCAGAGTTATACATCAACATCAAAAATGGTAGCGATTAAGCAAATTAAACTTTTATAAGTAAATGTTTACTTTTCGCCGCCCTAATGATGAGCAACAAAAAATCCTTCATGCTCGAACCTGCCTCTTGTAGTCCAAGCCCTTTCGGTTGTCACTGATCATAAACCAATCTTTCTAAAACGCACATACAGCAAAATCCCCCATAACCGGACATACCGTCACAGTATTTTTGTCCGTCTATGGGAGATGTCCGCTTATGGGGAGGAACAATAATTTTTGTTTGAAATTGCAGTTTATTGAATTTGTTGAACAAATTTACACACTACAGACATTTAAGAAATGTTTACATACTTATTTGGTTGAAAAAATCTAGTGGGAGTAGATTGGTTTTACTTCAATTGACTCAACTTAAATGTTGGGTTTCAAAATGCGTCTCTACATTCTTGATGTTACCAAATGCTAGAAATTCACCTCTGGCAAAATGCTGCAAGCGGGCAACTTGCTTCAATGACTCATCATATGAAGTTATGGGGTCAGCAATTTCTTCATCAGCTCCATCTTCAGACTCGCTTATCTCTGGAGTGGCGCTTTTATTTTCAAATTGTACTTCAGTATTGTTGTCATCAGTTAAACTATGATCGATTTTCGATTATTCGTCAAAACCAGCGAACTAGAATAAAGGAAAAAGTCCAACTTTTGACTATAAAAGGGAGAACTGTTAAGGCAACCACCAAATTCGTTACTTTCAGAACAAAAACGAATTAGAATCTGTATGAAGGGGAAATACTTAGTACAAATTTAATACAATTTTTATTTAATTATGTGCGTTTAAAAGATATATTTTGATCAAAATGATATAGAATATAGTGTCCGCGTCCGGTTATTGGAGCGTCCGGCTATCGGAATTAGCTTTGTATGGAAAAGTTAATAAAAAGTGAGTGCTGTAGAAAAGTGTCCGGTTATGGGAGTTGTCCAGATATGGAGGCTGTCCGTAATGGGAAATTTCACTGTAGTTATGGCCTCTGAATTTTCGCAATTTTTCTTCTGTTGAGAAGTAAAAGTTTACCAAATCTACTTCACAAAATTTTTGAGTGTAAGAGCGCTGGAAACAACTAATACCTTCTGAAGTATTTGTACGTTTTGTTATTTGTTTTCATATAAGGTTAATTCAGAATTTGAGTTATTAACCCCAATATTTTCTTAAAGGAAAAAGCTTACGCAAAGTTCTATTCACTTCTGCCATAATAAAAGCTTAATTGGCTTTGTTTTGTATTTATAATCAACATTTTGTCAGATCAACAACTGTAGTAGAGTTAAATTTGCTTTCAGCGAACAAACATATTACTTACGGTGATATCTCTACAATAAACAGAGAATTAGTGACCGCTTGTAAAACAGACACACTCGTATGTATATAAAATTAAAATCTCGGATCATAAAGCGGCATGTGAAAAATCAATACATTAGTAAAATTATTTAACTAATTGTCAGTGCGATTGTTGTGTTTGGAAGATTTTCAATAAATTGCGCTTTTTTATTCATCAACATACCTACTACATACGTACATATATGGTGAGCAAAAACCATGTAGCTTTAAAGTGAAGCGTTTTTATTTTTTTTTTTTTGTTTTATTAAAAATCTGTTCATCAGCTGTGACGAGTTTTTTGTAGTCTTTTTTTAATTCGGTGTTCTGTGCACGTTTTGAGGTCTCGGCCAGTGTTTGTATATATTTTCATTTCATACCTATAGACACATTTGGTGGTTTTTTGTTCATAAACACCTTGCAATAATTGTCAACATTTTAAATTGATACATATATGTATGCATGTCCTTAGGCCTTTTTTTCTTGGAAAATGGTTTTTTTTCTTCATATTTCAGATTTATTTAGAAGGAATTCCACCTCCAAGGAAATTTCCAAATTCGAATATTTAGAGATCGCTCAAGGTTGAAGCATTTTTCACATTCAAATGTATGGGAGCAACAGTTTACTACATTTGCTGCCATATTTAAGATAATTTATAGCTATTTTAAAGTGTCACTACACAAATAGATCTAACTAAAATATAATCTAAGTGGTAGACTTTTATGTTGATTATTTGTTACAAAATAGCATCACTGTTTTATGTGATCAACATTCGGTCGACTGAAGCGACAACACAAATTTAAATAACCATTTTGATGGAAATTAAATTTCCTTTGAGTTAAATGAATCCGATTAATGGTAATCAAGACATTCAAACTTGGCCACATAAGCGCACTTGTACAAAGTACTTTATTTGCTCTCCATTATAAGTCAAAATCATATAGACCCGTTCTGATTCTGTTTCAGATTTGCTTCGGAAACGGAATCGAAATTCGAAGCTTACATCAGGATCATGCATAAAAGGTAAATCCGTGAAATTATTGGAACTATAACAGCTCAAGTTGGTAGTTAAAAAAAAATAAATATACATACAAAATTCCAAATTAGACTTACATTAAATTTCGGACTTCGATTCCACTTCTGAACTATATATGAATCAGAACAGGCCTGAGACGTTATGTTCATACAAAGCGACACTTTGTTTAAGGTTAAACCTCTGTATCTCGAGAAACATAGATCTGACATTTGAACTCTGAGGATTTTTTTTTCTTTTTTAAGAGCTTAATTTATTTTAAAAAGGCCATTGAAATTTTCGTTACTGATTAAATTGATTTTGACTAAGGATCTACTTGAAGGCAATATGTTCAGGCACACTTTTAAAGATCAATAAATTACCAAAAAATAATATCAAGCGTGTCTTCAAATCAAATGTTACCTCATCTTAAGCAAAAATAATTATGCTCCTATCTGCTGTTCTCAAAAACTCGGTGAAGGATTATGAAATTTTATAAATTAGTTCTTTAACATTTCAAAAATTTTTAAAAGATTAGCGCATCTCGTTTTGTATCTAAATAATTTGGCATAAGTCATCAAATACTATTCACAAGACAAAAATATACAAATCATGTCTCATTTAAAGATTTACTGTTTAAGTTAACTACTATGGGACCTTCAACAAAGAAAGTCAAATAAAGGAAATTTGCCTACCAAAATCACTGAATAAGAAATTGGTTAATTTGTCTCAATATTTTAAGTATGAAATCTATCGTAATACTTATACCATATTAACAAAGTTTTGAAAAGGAGTACTATGCAACTTGCACTCAAACAAATTTTAATTGAAATGTGAGCAGCGCAACTAAGCCATTTGTTGATGAACACTTCACCTCTGAGAAAAATCAAAAATTATATTGAAGTTTAGTTCTAAAAAGGTTGCAAAAAATTGAACTTTTTGTCGAATAATTTGACTCCAATTCTGATATCAAAAATTTGTCAAGTTTTGATTAAAATTTGCATCAATTTATTATTTTTTAAGTTAAACTATTTATACATAGGTAAATAAAAAAGCCACAATGAACCTTTTGAGATCTTCTTAACACTCATTTTCTTTTAACCGATCCCTAAATATAGGATTGCCGACAATGAAGTTGTTAGGGTGGGCTTTAACAAAGTTTAAATAAAAGTTTAAATAACAAACAAACTTGTATTGGTGACTATTTAGAGTGTAGGAGCAATTTAGTATCGTAATATGCTAAAAGCAAAGAAATACGTTGAGCTTTTTTATTGCATATTTTCTATTTTTTAATGATGCGACATAGTATGTATTTTGATACATCAAAGTACCTTGAAAGTTTGCATCAAAGCCCCGTAGATGGTCACAACCCTGAGAGCGAGCAATATTTTGGGGTGAATATAGCAGCTTTTAGTCCATTTTAAAAATGTTAATCCTTAATACCCGAAAATCCACATTTGACATTAAGGATATCGCTTTTTTTTTGCGATCAATAAAATCCTAGATGATAAACTTTTTTGTGTATTTACCTGATCTATATGAAAAAAATTATTTTAGTGTTAGGGATGGATTTGGTCAGCCAGCAAACACCACCAAGGTATAATTTGGAAAACCAATGACAAAAAAAAATATTAAAGGTCTTACTTTAAATTTGCCGCAAATTTCATCCTTTGAATCGAAATTAAATCTTTTTTCAATTAGTATCCGGGTTGAATAGTTAAAAAAAAGTTTTTCCCAAGATAATAAAAAATATTCCTCAAAAGCTAAACATTAGGAAATTTAAGGTTTTTTTTTAAACTCAACTTGAAGTTTAAAAACCACGATCAAAACTGTGTTTTAGAGAAACATCATTAAAAAAAACAAACTTTTAAGTTTTTTACTTTTAAAATAAAGAATTATTTATATTCCTTTCTGTGGGAAAAAAAAATCAATTTTTTTTCAATTTAAGCATGCACTTCTTTTCAAAATCTTAATTTTTTTCTGTGTAACTTCTGACTAAAAGCAGAAGATGGAATAGATAGGGTTGGCCGTTTCGCCTCCCACGGTCGTGAACAATGAAACGAGCAACCATTCGTCCCGCCGTGCATTGCAGATCTTATATGTGTTGGTTCGTTTGTCAAATAAATTTGCAAGAGTCCCAGAAAAAAAGAGACTCGCAAAAATATTTTTTATTTTTATTGATGAATTTCGAGTTTAAGATGCACGAATTTCGACTGGGTAATGTTTTGCTTACGTTTGAATTTCTACATCCATTTAGCGCGAAACTCATGTGATAAAAGGCAACTCGCTGTCGACTTTTGGGCAACGAAGTTGAACATCCCTAGTCTAGGATATAGTGAACCCATTCTGATTGCGTGCAGTGTATATAATGTGAAAGACAACCATTGGCGTAACTAGAGATTTCTTCTGGGGAGGGCTCTGCCGCCAAGATATATGTAAGTTTGCCAACATGATTAGAGCTGCCTTTTATCACATGACAACTCTTATTGATAATTGCGAAGTTAATAACGCTATCTTGTCAAAAGGTCCAGTCAAGCTTAGGTTTAAAACTTGCTGTAGATAAAGTTGTAGCTAAATGGTTGATTGTATACTTATGATTGTTTTGTCCGAGCCTCATAGCATGCAGAGTAAATTCTTTTTAATTCTTGGACCATGTGAAGGCATTCTGGGTCGCTGGATCTGATCTATTATTTATAAAAATTGTAAAATCGCCATAGTAAGACACGTGTTATTCTTTCAACAGCTAACAAAAAAGTATAAAACCAATATGGCTGCAAATTTCCCTATTGTTATTAGTGTTGGAAATTCTTACGATTATTATCAAAAAAGCTTTTTATTAATTTTTTAACGTAGAAATACATATGTCGGCGTATGAAGAATTTTCGACTTATTCTTCCGACAAACCTTCTGGGGGGCTTAGCCCCAAAACCACCCTAGTTACGCCAATGCAAAAATAAATGCTTTGCATCTTCATTTTATGTGTACTGATTAATTTTGTTTTCATTTCTTATCAACAGACTTGTCAATTACGAAACTCTGCTTGGAAGCTCTGAATGTGATAAATAAAAAACCAGCAGCAACCAAAAAGAGCGATATAATAAAGTGCGCAATCCTATCAAGAGAGAAGCTGCTCATAGGTAAATAACAGACAATAAAATTGTGAAGCCCACAAACGGAAAATAAACAAGATATTTGGATTAAAAATTAACCAAATACAAACGGTAGAGAAAACTCTAGCAATTTATTCAAATTCGCCGTTGAAAATAGAGTAACCTCGAGTAGCAAGCGATCATTTGAGTTAGAAGCTGGCACTGCAATCAACGGAAGCGAGAAAATTATCTGAAGAAAATAAAATCTATTCTAAATAACAGACACGTATTGCGAAAACAGATTAAGTAGTCATAAGAAGTGGAATCACCTAAAATAACATGGAGCAGTGGAATAATGTCGAATTATCGGATTTGTCCAAAAAATCTTATACTCTGAATCACCAATTTGATGGATTTAAACCAACCATCAACAACAGCAGCAACAATGATAACAATCAAAATGAATCTACTGCCAATAGTAATGGCAACAGTGATAATGAAAATAAAAATCAATGTGAAATACTTCGACCAGGGTCGAGTATAAAGCCTGAGGTTGAACTTGAGAATGTTGAGGCATTAGTGCGACGTCTTTATGGCATCACAACCAGTGAAATTATTGAGCTGATCTCCTACGATGATCGCAACTACTTAATCAAAGAAGACCCGTAAGTATGACAGAAATATTATCATGTGAATTTAAATCGTTTTTACGCTTTGCGCCGAAGTTCGTACAGCTATTTAAATTGATAGCATGTGACTAAAAGCAGTGTAAAAGACACTCGTACAAACACTGCAATGTTATTTATAGGTAACAATAGATACTATAGTATGAATTCATGTGTACATAATCCCGTGAACAATCAATTGACGGACATATAACCAGAGGGGTACAATTGCAGAATTCAAATTTTTACTAAAAACTGATTAAACGCCACCAACAAATTAAAACTTAAGCCGATTGTATTTCGCTGAAAGTAGTAATGCAGATTTTATATTTTTATAAATGCTAAAATCTTTATCTTGTTAAGAAATCATTATATGAAGGCTCTGTACAAATGCTTTTAATTTCGTAGATCTTCACACAACCAATCACGATTTTTGAAATATGAAATTCATAACTTGCTCTTTGCTAAAATTCTAAAATTTTCATTGCTTATTTTCAATATTTTTTTCGCAATCGTATTTTTCTTTCATATCTTTGCTATCATTAGTTTAATTTTTTACCGATAAACCAAAATATCATACTGACCCATTTGGAAAATGAATAGCGCTATCATAGTCATCTTTTCTCGATTCTAAATGTCACTCTATTTGTGATCCACCTGCATATAAGTTTTTACATTGCATGTCATTGGAAAGGACGATAGGATTGAGTTTTTGCTTTCAATCATATTTAGACAACACAAAAACACTCAAATTAGAGTATACGTACTTTAGTTTTACTTTCAAAGCCAAAGCTTAGTTATTCTCTTTGACTGTGAATTGATCAAATCTGTTTATTTATTTCAAAATGCCCAATCTAATTCTTTGAAATCAACAACCGCACAAAAACAGACGAAATTTACTTTGAAAACTTTTTAAAAAAAAAATTAAGATCTTAAAAAAAATTGATAATACATAAATTCCCGCAGGGCTCGAACATCAACGTTCCCAATTAGTACTAGCGATTTTGCTAATTAAGCTAGTGTACGGATTTTGGGTAGGGTGTAAAATGCTGGCAACAGAATATTAAAAGCACGTCAATTATGTTATCACTTTGCTGCCGAAATCCAAAGCACAAGCTGTTGCTTCGCATTTGCTTCAGTAGTATATTTATTATGTGCTGCCGAAAATGACAGCACTACAAAATCATGTGCTGTTCCTTCGCATGTTTCAGTAATGCAGCCGAAAATGACTACGGAGTTTAATGCAAAGCCGGGAGCCTGATAGGAATTCAACAATTTCTGAAATAGCTGGGAATTGGATGATATTTGTAACATGGGCATAAAATTTTTGTTAAACAAAAAAAAAATAATTCAACTTTTGCCAAAAAAACAGTTGTGGTTTTTACCATGTAAGACTGGTAACCCTGGTGTTTGTATTCACTTTTTTTATGAAAGTCTTGTACACTATTTTAGTACCAATTTTGGGCACTCTTGCAATTATCCGTACTTTATTAGAAACTGTCCTGTTTATCAATTAGTCAATTATTTATTATTTATACAAAAAACACGGTACATAATACAATGCATTGAGTTACTTAAGCGATGGTTTTTTTTGAAAACCAAACATACTTAAACGGGTTTGATTCTGACTTAACACAGCATTGGAATTTCTTATTTTAGTGGTGCTTTTGCTTATTTTATTCCTCGGCTTCGAAAGACCCAAGCGTGGTCCAAGTGACTGTGAAAAAGTTTTTAGTACTAAGGGTTTTGTCTTAACATTTGGTTTAGAATCGTCTTCATTAGCTGATATAGGAATGCTTTCAAATATGTCTGTTCCTTGACAGTCACCATTTGTTTTTCTCATTGTAGTGTCTTCAACTTCCAGACTTTGAATACAATTTAATTCTATAAAGTTTGGCGAGAGTTTATTGCACTGCATATTTTCAACAAGTTCTTCAGTAAATTTATCAGTGGAAATAGATTCAATACCGCTATCTGCATTACTAGAAGTTATTTCATTTCGAGATTTTGGACAAAAATTGTTTTTCTTTCTAGGCGGTGATTGATGGTATAAACTCAACTGCTTGTTTTGTGTTTGCTGTGATAAACTTTCAATTTCGTCGATTGTATCTGCGAAATCTTTGCTTTGCTTTTCGTTTATTTTGCAGACTTTTTTAACATTGGAAGCAAAAAACCGACTTCTCACTTCCACTGAAGACAATGGTTCAGTTTTGGATGCAACATTTTCAACAAACAAAGCATGTTTTGACTTATTCAAATGTGCTGCATGCCTTTCAAAACTTTCCAAATTTTTCTTAGGGCTTAAAATTTTAAGTAATGACCTATTTTCGCAAATAGCTTGAGATGTATCTACTTGATCTTCTACGATTGTTGCTACTTTAGCAAAAGGATTGAGACGTATTCGTGGAACTACAGGTGATGATTCTAAGTCATTACTTGAACAACTTGAGCTGGAGTTTTGTCGTTTTCGTTTGCTTTGCGGTTTATTTTCTTCAAATTCATTTCTATACATGGAGAATATATCAACTTCTCCTGGTTTTTTATTCTCTTCTTGTATGTTTGCATTAATATCCTGCTCAATAGTACCACTTATAAAATCAACTTTTTTAAAATATAATGCACAAGGTGCTAATTTTGTATCATCTATCTTCTTAATCTTATATGCTTCAAAGTTAGCATGCCAGATACTTTTGTGCTTGGCGCGTTTTACACTTTTGTGCAAAGCTTCCGCACCCGTAAAATTTCTGTCAGGATGCCAGTTGTCTAACTGTTTCAATGTAAATGGATTTATATTTCCTATAGCCAATTGAAAAGCCTTTTCATCTTCTTCCATTATTGTGCCTGCATTGCAACAGTAACGTAAATCAGTATCAAATTCTTGCAGTTCGTGCAATCTTTCCATTTTTCGCTTGAGTGGGTTGTATATATACATATGTCTAAAAGTGGCTTCCGCTTTGTGAAAGTTTTCAATATACTCATCATCGACCTGAAATCAAAATTGAAAACAGTCAATACTTCACAAGTTAAAAAAGGATAGTGTCATATGAAGAATAGTATAAATGTTTTTGTGACCACTTTTAAATTTGCACAGTATATAAATCATTCGTTGAGCTACATTATGATGAAAATTCATCATAAAAATTATTTCTTAAATTGGTCTAGTTTGATCTAGTTGAACATTTTTGAATTTTACCACAGGAAGATCTTAAACCTCTCAAATACGTGGTTTAAGTCTAGGTCATGTTAATGAAGTTTGAATTAAATCGTAAGAAAATACGATTTTTAAAGGGAGAAATAAAAATTTTAAAAGTCCTACCGAAAATCAACAAAACTGAAATAATACACTACAGACAAACTATCGCAAATTTGAAACCAAAATATGAAAACAAAAGTAGTACGCTAGGGAGTCATAGAGCTAAGAAAATATTCACAAATGCAAAAAGCCAAATTTAAAATGTTAGGAACGATTTTTTTATCTGTAAAGTAGACATAATTTACAAACCTCTAAGTTGCGCATGTTCAAATATTGCGGTATTTTCTTTAATGCTTTCCACATGTCATTTTCTTCAGTTTTTAGTACAAACTTACATGCCTTGACCAATCCAATTCCAGGTAGCGAGTCCAAGTAATCGCACCCGGATAAAATGCACATACGTAGAAATTTTTGAAAGTTATAGTTTTCCCTGCGGCATCCCATAGCCAAATAAAGTTTATCTGATTCCACAAGCAGACCCGCTCCTGTCAAGTCCAGCTTAAATATCACATTACGCGCTCCAAATAATGTTAAATCTGAATCTTCAGTTATTATGTATTGAACCAAGTCAACCTTATTGAACCAGGCCATTTGTGCATCGGCCTCATAAGGTGCTACGATGCAATCTACATTACGCTGTCGACATTCGCATATTAGCCGCAATGCCATTTCGTGCGTGACATCAACACAGCGTCGCATGTGCGAACGAGCTTCTTCAACACGTCCCAAACGCAATAATTCTGCTGCGCGTTTTTTTGATTGTTGTCGTGATTCACGACGTCGCTTCTCCGTAAGCGCCTTTGCTGGCAAATGTCCACCATCAAAGACCAAAATAGGCTTTATATCATACGATAATAACATCTTAACATATTTGAGGCAATATTGAATATATTGATCAGTTTCTTCGCCACGCGCCAATTTTTCCGCACATGAAAAAACTCCTTTGTGCAACCAACAGTAGGTGTCCACGGCTACAGTGCTACCACGCAAATCTTTAAGATGAACCTTGGAAGAAGCTTTCTCCAGGAACGGTATCAAACCAGTAATCCCCATTTTGATTAGTCTTGGGTGTTGTCTTTTGATTAATTGTAAAAAACCATTTTAATATTCACAACTATTATTCACAAAATTGGCGCAGCATCGTTGTTGTCTTTTCAATTTTTATTTAAATTTAATTAAAACGTAAAATAAACAAAGATAAGCAAAACATATGAAACTTTCCGCCAAAATATTCTGCTCGAATGTCAGAGAATTCGCCTGATTCGCATCAAACAATGTTGCCGTTGTTGTAAAGTAAAATGTGTAAAAACCTGTTGCTTATACGCCGCTTCGACTTATAACGCCGACCCACAAACACGCTCTTATTAAGGCATTTACCCACACATTCGTTGGCGCTCAAATGTTTTTGTAGTTGTTGTTGTCCAAACAAACAAAAAAAATAGTTTGCTACGACGTATTCTAAAATTATGAAGAAAAATTATTCACAATTTATTTATGTTAATTAAATTAATACTAATTCTAGCTACATAAATGCTATTTCAAACATTTATTTTACTTAAATTTCAATATAAGCATTCTTGACACATGAACGCCGACATACAGCGAACTTGTGGATTGTCTAACTACACCGACCAAAGAACTATATTAACTTATTGATATAATATTAAGAACTATATAGTTCTTTGCACCGACATAGAAATACCGAACTACTACCCCGAATGACTGAATGAAATGAAACATAATTGCAGCTTACCACGTAAATGCCGCTACCGCTGATGGTGAAATTTGATTTAATTTTAATTTTGCCGTCGCTGCAGACAGATCAGTGTTGCATTTCTAATCAGCTTGTGCCAATTTAATATATCAGTTTTTAGTGGCAATTTTCATTTGATGAAACATGATACAAATAAAAAAAGGAACATAAATGAATTAAATTACTATAAGAAGAAGTATTTTCTCACAAAATAAGAAAGGATTCACTATGTCACAATCAAATATTTTTCAATACAAAAATTACGTTCTTGTTAACACAAAATGACAGCTAAATTTGCCGTTGCACGTCGCATGCCGCAATTCTGTTTAATCGATCGGATTTTATGACGGTATTACCGTTAAACGGCTTTTACGCTGACGGTATTACGTTGCAATATTTGCATGGTACTGTAAGATATTTGAGAAGATTCATGACTTTAATGTTGTCATAACAATAAAAAAATTTTCAAAACATTCGTTTTGAACAGAATACGCACGGCTGTCGGGAAATCGTCAACGATCACCCGCTGTCAAAATTATTTTATACTTGAATCAAGTGTGCTATAACTTTGGCAGCGTGTATTCGTTGAGGATTTCCCGACATCCGTTCGTATTCTGTTCACAACAATATCCATAGAAACCATGTATGTATGTACATATCTGTCTTTTTTTTTAATAACTGCACTAGTGGCATCAGGGGAAGTTATGAAGACAAAAATCCAGCTTATAAAACAGTGATGCCTTCAAAATAGTTTTGTATCGTAATTAATAAGATACTTTTTAGAATCTTGCTAGAACAATCCATAAATCACGATATAGAGACTGCATGTATCTTATGTCTTAAAACCATATAAGTCACTTGGAAGACTTGCCGTCTCATGTTTTCAGAGAAAAATGAGATAGGACACATTATTGTACATTTTTTTGTCACTTTACCGAAACAAATGTGAAAAAGATATGATTCATCTATATAATATAAAGTGTGATACTTAGCCTAGTAGGTAGCGCGCAGGACTATGAATCGCTAAGACATGAGTTCTCGAGACCGACTTTGCGAATTTGTTAAGTTAAAATTAAATTTGAAAATAAAATAGAATTAAACATAATAAAATTATAATTTGCATAGTAAATAAATAAAATAACTAAATTATAAAGTCAACAAAATAAAATCACTTCGAGCGGAAATTTTTTCAAGTATTTTCACTGTGTCTTTTAAATCACTCAGAGAGATACTTTACCGAGTCTCTTGAAAGATAGCAAAGAGGGGAAAATGTCTTCATACGCTCTTATAAATAAATAAAATAACTAAATTATAAAGTCAACAAAATAAAATCACTTCGACCGGAAATTTTTTCAGGTATTTTCACTGTGTCTTTTAAACCACTCAGAAAGATACTTTACAGAGTCTCTTGAAAGATAGCAAAGAGGGGAAAATGTCTTAAGTCTTCATAGCTCTTATAAGCCCCTATAGCGAATTTATAAATGTAATATGTTGTCTTTCTACTTGTCTTTAAAAGGATTGTAAAAGAAGCTATTCTTTTTCGCTACTAGAGTGCACACTATGATTTGTTTCTGGCTTTTTCGAACAGTTTTTGAAACGATATATTTCAAAAACTATGGGAAATAGGACTACAAAAAAAAAACATTTAAACTTTTTTGCTTAAAAACTTATGAACTAAAAAAAAAACAAAAATATGGCTCATTCTCAGGACCCCGACCAACCATATATTGTTCGCCTTTTCAGCCACACGAAAACTGTAGGCGTGGTTTGACAACAGTGGGTAGCACCTCCCATCTACTAAAATATTTTAACATTATATCTTGCAGCTAAGTCAAATCTTTTCTACGGTTACTTCGTAAAATCGTAACGATATCAAATACAAACTCTGTCCGCGCCGCTTACAGGTTTGAGCTAGCAAGCTCCAATTTAGGGACATTTATTTTTGAACCTTATTTTAATAATAAACACAGTAATATCCAAACATATCTAGCGACTATATGATCAATCATACTTAAATTTTGTATGAGAATGTTGTTCGCAATAAGCTAATTCTGGATGAAAATTAAGCTGGATTGTTCCAGTGGGTACAGTGGCACCACCCAAAATTTTAAAACTTTTTACAGCATAATTCGCAAATATTGTGAATGCCGATCACGAGTTCTTATTCAATATTTCCCGATTTTTCCAACATATTCAAATTTTTTTCATATTTTATTCAACTTTTTTCGGCTTTTTCGAGATATTCAACCTTTTCCATATTACTTAGACTTTTTGAACATACTTCAACTATTTCCAAATCTCTATCAATGGGGTGTTCAAATTTGGTATATATTTTTACATTTTAGATAAATGAGATAAATTATGTGAAATCTTTATTTAATTTTATTGAATAGAATGTCGTTCAAGTAACCTCCTCTGATCCTTCTCGGCAGGCTGTCAATCTTTTACCAACGTTTTGAATAATTTCTTCTCATAATGATGGTTCAGTTAGTAGCACTTTCTCGTTGTCTTTGAAGTGTTGAACAGTTTGAGGACTATCCGTATAAACTTTACTGGGCATGGCATCAGTCATTTTCCCAAACCAAACTATGCTAAGAACCTGATAAAGCCTATAAGAAGCATATGTACAAAATGATATCCAGCTGTGAAAAATAGTTGCTGAGACACAAAATATTAAAATTTTCCCATATAAGAGGCGTGGCACCATCCATTTTTTCATTGAAATTTACTTTTGCCCGAACTTTTTATATATGAACCACATCGCATTTATCTGCGTCAAATACTAAGTAGTAGTTGATCAGATATGATGAATTGCATTTTTTATTACGTGTGGGGCGTGGCATTGCGTACTATTTCCAAACAATACTATGCCTAAGACCTTTTACTAACCAAAAGAAATATTTTAAAATAAAATTTATGAAAATTCATCAAGTAGTTCGCAAGCTTATGTGCGACAGATGAACGACGTTTAATTTTTATTTACGAGTACTTATGTATATAGAGAAAATTTAAAAATTTGTGCAGAGGGCTTATTTAATATCAAAATGTTTATTGTTTCTACTCGTATTAAATATATATTTTTTCCGAATACTTTTGGAAAATTAGCTCACGAAAAGTGGCTTCAATTCATAATTATACTCATAAGTGTTAATCCAAAGAGCTTGGTGTTATTGATATAAAATAAGATGCTATTTTTATACTAATTTGCACCTTTATAATAATTGAACTTTTTAACAATTTTCTTTGGATAGGCATTTATTTTTGTTTTTATAAGACATTAGACATATTTTTATTGTCCGCGAACGTGATAAATATTTGAAAATATATATGTACATAAGTATAATACTCGTATTTTTCCAGTTGCAAGAAGAATTAAATTTGAAACAAGTAAGAGTGTGTTATCTTAGGCATCGCCAAAAATTAAATGCCCTACAATTCATTAGCAGTAAAAGTGCACCGGAAACTTTTAAACGGTAGAGGTTCTTCACTGTGCTATTGATATAATCATCTACAATTGGTTTGTTTCACGTATTCTTATAAATTATAAGGTGTTTCTCCGCGGCACCGCCGCACGCGCCGTTGTCAAATCCCGCCCACATTTTTCAAGGTAACTGATTGCTTTGTTTTTCCAAAGTGGTCCATTCTTTGTCCAGTGTTTCATGAACTTAAATGATGACTTTTCAGTCCTTGTTCGAACCATTCTTATGAAATGTATAAGATTTGGTTGCATTACCATAAATAATTGGATCACCCTAAATAACTTTATCAGTATAGCATATAGAATATATAGTCACTGTAGGTGGCCCCTCATTTTTGCGCAGTACTTTCCTGACCAATTCCAGTATTCACGTGAAATTTGGTGACATTACCTTAAATAACTCTTTCGGTAAAGTGTTTTAAAGTTTTCGCTTGTATGGGAGGTGCCAAACTTTTATGTCGAAGGTCACCTAGGTTTTATCAAAGCCTTGTCCAAATCATTTCATGTCAGAATGTCAAATGTCCTAAGCCAAAAATCGAACATAAGCGATTCACCTCAAAATTGATCAAGGTGTTGTCCTATTGGGTGGACTGTTTAAAATTTTAGTCCAAGTAACTTCGATAGATTTTTTAATAGATACAGAAACTACGCATTGAACATCTCGGCACTACTTTTGCCGGTGACAAATAGTCACTTTCATTTAGTTATTATGTAGATAAATTCAATTCAAAAACTTAGGTCTAAAAGCAATTCTTTTGAAGCAGATTAATGTAAATAGGAGGATTTAAACCAATTTCAAGATTTTGGATTTCAAGTGGTCACTTTTAGATTCTTCAAAGTTTAGTTTTAGTTAGAATTTAAAGTCTCAAACTAGATAAGACATGAAAACTAGGTCTGAAAAAATGCAAATAGCAGATTAAACATAAAATATAATACAATCTTTTTTTCAGAAATATTAAAAACCCACTCATTGTTACCCATTTACCAAATGGATACGTTCTTAAGATTTTGAATTCTCTTGACTCGAAAAAGACAGATTTTGTGGATGCACAAAACCAACTTATGATTTATTTATGTAAGTATCATTAACTGAACGAAATTTTATTTCATTAAAAGAATCGTGTATTACAGCTAAGCATAACATACAATGTCCCAAGCCGATCGCAAATGTAAATGGAAAATACTTTTCAGTTGAGCATATTAACGGAGTCAATCATGTAGTGAGACTACTTGAATATGTTCCCGGAAAATTATTTCATCAGGTGTCAAAATCAAATTATCTACTATTCCAGAGTGGTGAATACATTGCAAATATTGATCGAGAGTTAAAGGTGAGTTAATTAAGGATTGATTCTCCAGCACCGTTTTCTACGTCAGTACGGAGGCTGCAATTCGCGAGGGTCTTATTTAACGTACGGGTGATTCCATGTAAATATCACACTTGTGACAAGTTGGTATGATATTTTATCATTGTAAGCGTTGACTTCGGAGAAATAAGTAATCATACGGTATGCCCTAGGGCCCGGCATGGTGATATTTCCATTAGAGAAAATGTAAATTTTTTATTTTTAACTAATTCAGGTTAGTAACTTTCAGCTGCTGCAACGTTAAATTGATGAGCAAAAATTAAAACAAAAAAATCATATATTTCGGATACATACGCATGTATGTGGCAACAATGTGGTTGCCGTAGGAGGGACAAAAATTTCGAACTTTTAATTCTTTTCTAAACGAATGCCCGTTTTATCGAAGAACTTTTTCTTTTACATAAGCTTATGCAAACCATTCTGAAATTTTTATGAACTTCAAAATGAATAGTAACCGCTGGGCACTCACAAAGATAACGAAAGACAGACTCTTTGACGTCAGGACCTTTACAACTTCTACAAAGGTCTCCTACGCCAGTAAACCCTAATCTTGAAGCACGTTGACCTATAAAATAGTGAGTATTATGTCCTGTAAAGACACCAACGATTCTCAGGGCTTGCTTGTCTAATGAGATCTCTTTTCGCATTCTAGTAGTATCGTAATATATTAGATGCATTTGAGGTACACCATGTTGTCATGTTTGAACATCTAATATTAGCCTAATATATATATTTTGAATCAATTTTGTTCTTAATCAAGATTAGGGGTTTCATAACGTGAGCATTGGAAGTTACATCAGAATATCTATAGTGATTTCCTGCAAGTGAGACTTGATACAATTGAAGCCAAGGCCCTGATTGAATGCTTGGCTATCGGCGCACAGCGGATGGGTTTGTATGGGACGGTGATGATGAATATTAATAATGACGATAGACTCTTGAAATTCGGTATAGATAATTTCTTAAGGCTAAAGCAACAAACATTTGTGAATATGAAAAAAGTCACAAAAGAACATACAAATTTGGGATGTTGTTGAGGTTTTTTCTTCAACATGGGTATCACTTTCCATGAATTTGGCAATGCTGATTTCAAAAATGTTACATATTGTGTGATATCTTTATTAGTTTTCAACTTATAAGATAATACCCGTTTTGAAAAGCAATCGATTTTATGTCATTTATCCTAACGAGGATGAAAAGGTGACAAATATCCCTGATCCCCTCCCTTTATGGAAACTCTTCTGAACTTAAGCACCTCCCCTCACACTGTAAACTTTTACAATTAATAAAATTGTTGTAAGGCGTTGCAAAATGTGAAGAAATTAAACCAAACAAACCGCTGGAAATTCGGAATTTGGGTAACCATACTTACATATTCACATTAAGAATTCTGGGATAAATTCTTTTTTTACTGTCACAACTTTTACTGTCGCCAGTTCTACTATTTTTCATTCTAATTTTTGAAAATTTCGTATAATCCATATAAAAGAAAAATAAATTGTTTTTTGTAAAGACGAACAATGTCCTTTTCGTGGATATGCTGCATTAACGCATTTTGTTTCAAACAAGCTAACTATAGCGTTTAATCCAAATATTGCTAACATTTAAATTTCGATAGAACATTTTTGGTGTTCAATATTCTACTTCAAACCTTAAATTACCACTTACGCTATTTATGTGTATATAATTTATATTTTTAAAAGCTATAGCACTGAAATGAGGTTGATTATCTCCTTTACAAAGGTTGTTGTAATAAGAACTATTTTTCAAATGACATTAATTTGGCTTGAAAATTGAAGAAAATTTTCCCAAAATTTCAGCTTACTATATCAAACCTGCGAATGGCGCAAACAGTTTGTTTTCTACAACTATTCATCTTTTTTTTAATTTCCTTTTAAAACAATTACGGTCCCATCATACTTTGCTATAGAATCGGGTTTGAAGAAAATTCTCCCAAAATTTCCCAACCAGCTTCCTAGTTTAAACCTGCAAACGGCGCAAACAGTTTGTTTTCTATTGAATTACCCAATAATATTGTCGATCTAGATTGACAAAATAATGCACTGTTTGAAAATCAAAGCTATTGCTGGGACACTGATAGTAGAGTTCGTTTGGGTATATTTCTGATAAGCTTGTACAATATCAAATGAAGTATAGCCATTGAGTCTAAAAGGCCTACTTAAAATACAAAATAGATAAGAACTTCCCGTTTTTTAATTTCTTCTCTTAAATGAGCCAACCATTTCCCAATCTAATTCACTAAATTTTTTTAATGTTTTCATGTATTCAGGTTATAATACTAAACAACTCGACTTTGTTTCAAATTTTTAAAAAATTAAGCTTATCATCTTGAAAACTTAAAATTATTTTTACCTCTCAATTTTGTAAATATGTATGGAAGCTGGAGTATCCTAGCAAAAATAAAAGTAATAAAGTGGCAATCCGAGGTTGTTTACATAAAGCTGTCATAGGGGGTATCTAGTTACACCAACTAATACCGGCAGTATAGAGCAGAGAAAACCTATGCAATTACGATAAAGCTTTCATTACAGTGCACACTGCCAAAGCTACTCAAAATATTAGCCCACTAACAACAGAACTACTCGTAATGTCGTTGTAATCCAATACTTATTTTTTTGCCGGATTCTTGTTGCATTTTTCCAGGCCTTATGTTTATCAGTTTAGTTTTAAAGGTTCATGCGAGAACCTGCTCTGGTGCAGACCCTCATAGTATCCTCAGAAAAACTTAAGGTACTGGGAAAAACTAATACCGTCACATATCTGCTTTAAAAAGACTCTGATAGAGTATATAAACACATTTTTTTATATCTAACACTCCGCTTTCCGTGTAGGGTCTTAAAACAAAGGAGTTTTTGATTCAATACAGTATGTAAGTATTACATTCAACATAAGATGAGGTGATTTTGTTCTCATCAGGAAGAATCTAAGCTGAGTTTAGAACTTTTTATTTGAAGTGACGTGTTGCTCATCAACTTACATGGTAGAGGGCAGAGGTTTGCTAGCCCCAAGTTAGATGTGCTGTACATTCATTTATGTATATGTACACTGTGTACATAAGTATTTATATGTCAGGTTACCATACGTCCTCGATTTCGAAAATATGTATGTTCTCGAATTTAATGAAGTATCATCCGATGCTTTTGTGTCCTCGAAAACCTGTAAGTGATCACGGCTAAGACATCGAATGTTTCTTTGGAAACATTACGAAGTAAACACAGGTTACAAATTATTTGGGAAAAGTTTGGAATTAATTATTGCAAGCATTTTTGCTTCAAATATTTCTCAAAATCTCGATTTTTCTATTGGTCGGTCATCTGACATCCCTACATACATAATACAAAAAGGTTTAAAAAATCGTTATAAAGATTTGACTTCTCATTCGATTTGTGTAAAATAGATTTTTGAATTAACGATATCATATTTGAAATTATCTTCTCTTAACTATAATTAAAATTACTGCTTCCGTCTTTCTTTTTTCTTTAGTGTTTCAAGCATGAAGCTTATGAAACTCACAGGACAAGTTGGATGTTACAATCTTTATCGCAATTGAGAGAATTTATATACGTTTTGGAAGACCATGCACGCAAAGCAATGATTGAGGAAATAATTGAATCTTTTGAGACCAATGTTTTAACAAAACTTGACAGCTTCAAATTGCAGGTAATACATGGTGATTACAATGAGCAAAATATAATTGTCGAACAGCCGAATCCAGAAGTGGATGAATATAGAGTAAAAGGTCTTATCGATTTTGGTGACACAAATAAATCTCCAATTATTTTTGAAATTGGTATTGCCATGTCCTACATGATTATGCAAGCCAAGTCGCTTGAAAGTGGTGGTATATTTCTTGCTGGTTTTAACTCAGTTTATCCAATTTCTTCGGAGGAAAAGGATCTAATCAAATACTGTGTCGTAGCACGTTTGGCAATGAGTTTAGTAATGGGCGTGTATACGCACTCTCAAGATCCCACAAATGAATATGTTTTAGTTACCCAAGAGGAAGGCTGGAAGTTAATCGAAGAACTATGGCGTGATCAATTTACAAATATTGATGAAATTTGGCAAATAGCTGCCGATAAATATCTTACGCAGAGCCTTAAGTAGATATAAGATATTTAATAAATTCAAAATGATTAAAGTGTTTTCCGTCAATTAGTATACAAAAACAGTTTTAAGCAAAATTTATATACATATTGCTTCTGCTATACTTTATACGTACGTATTATATTTTTATTGCACATACATATCTGATAATAAAGCTTTTACCACAAAACATAAAAACTTTATTTCATCCAAATTTGAACATCAAACACACAAACATGAGACCATTTATAAACTTATACAAATTCTTTACATAAGGAAGAGGAAAAAAAACATTCCCATTAAAAAAAAAGGAATTGAGCTGGAATGATTCCAAAAGGAATCAATACTTTTCTGATCTGACTCGATAATGGAATGTACGGCAGGGGTATCACAACTAAAGAGATACCAACAAATGCATGATGTCATGCCGTAAGGGAGATGAGTGAATGTAAGTAAAATGGTTAAGACGATATAAATCTCAAATAATCGCGTTTTCATTATACTACATAAAGATTTATATATGAAAAATTGTTGATTTCAATACAGAAAATGGAATTGAAATATCCCACACTGCAATATCAGACTTCCAAAAAATATGCGAAACATTAGATCTTTACCGCGCATTGCAGAAGGCCAAAAATAACCAAATTTAATATCAGAGCAATTGAAAAACCCAATTTACTTGGGCGATTCTGAAGCTAGATTCAGACTTTGCGTAGCCTTCCTCGTCAAAAAAGATCCTGCTCTCCGGTGAAAGATCGATCAACTCTTGTCGTTTAGAAATTTTTCGGACATGGAATTTTTATCTCCTCAACAACATTAGTCTTTAACACATTTTTCTACTTATGACTCACTTTCCGAGTTATTGAGCGAACTTTTTTCGTCGGCGCCTCTCAACCAGACTCACCACTATTCTGGCGACTGACGCTTATTTCGATTATCAGTCATACTTAAGCAATCAATTTCAAAAAAGAAAGGGAGAAAATGACTATGAAAAATGCAACGCCAACTCCCGGACTATATACAATACATATACAAATTTGGCTAAGGTTTTACTCCCAATCTTTGTATTTTTTTGTTTGCAAAACACAAGAATGCGAACGAAGAATTATGTGTATCTCACCGGCCAAACTTGTTTTTAGGCTAAACTAGTTTTTCCTAGCCGGAAGCGTGTTAGGATGAACGAGTCTAGCCTAGGAAGTTAGGGTAAGTGAATAAATAATAATATGAGTGAAAGAATAAAACTTGAAAAAATACGATTTATGCGAAACTTAATGTAAAGCTTTTATTTTAATTTTCAAAATAACAAAGGATTTTGTTAATAAATACGTACATTGAATGTAATTCAGATTTATTGATGTCTCTGTTGCCTATTTAAATTTTTTTAGTAAAATTACATTTACATTTTATAGTTTTAATTTGCTTAAAATTAAAAAAAGGTTTGACTAATTGATACTAATTTAATTGTAAAACTCTAAATTATTTTTGGTTACAAGTTCGTATATAAATATTTATTAAAATGCCAAATGCCTTTAATGTTTCTAAAGGAAAAAACTAAAAGGAAACTGATTAATTCATTTGTGAAAATTTTAATTTTTCTAATATATACTACATATAAAAAGAAGAAAATTAAATTTTTCAATTTCAGGAGGCTTTCTTACAGCCGAAAAGTTATGATTGTTTCTTAAGTCGTTTTAATTTTGAACTTTCATTTGAAAAGTGTTGTTTTTTTTTCATAAGTAACTGTTGAAGTTAATGTAAAACTTGTGTCTAATTGTATGTGTCTAATTAATGTAAAACTTAATTTAAGGAAATAGTTATTTACACCGTTCGATATATAAACATAAATTTTATCACTTAAAAAGTTAAAGAACTTTAATCCAATAAAAAAAAATGAAAATGTTTTTTAACGCATTTTCGTTGTGAATTTAAAAGATATACATATGTAAGTAAGCACTTGAATGCAATTGTAAAATAGTACCTGTTAAAAGTGTACGCCAATCTTTTGTATTATCGAAATGGTTTAGTTTTGCTCAATGAATCTTTTTATTTGGAAATTTATAAAAATTTAAAAAACTTGAAATTTGAAACTTATATGACTTATGTACAATTTTAATTTTAGACTATATTGGCCTAAAGCATATAAGAGGCTCAGTCTAAGGCTATAAGCCGAGATACGATTTATGATTTCAGAGGCCTAGCAATCTCAATAAATAATTCATAATGTGAGAACATCAGACCATGCATGTTACCAACAAATAAAACCTCTTCAAAAGATTTTAGCATGCAAGTTTTTTAGAGATCCTTTGAAATTTTTTTTTTTTTTGTACCTACAAATATAAATCACAATCACTGAGAGATGCACAAAGCACTAAAAAATAAACGTTTGTCACCGACAGATACACAATATATAAAACAAAAATAACTATTTTTTATCGCATTAATTAAATAACATTTGTTTTACGTGTTTTCGAAAGGGTCGACCTCTTCATATCACCTCTGTAATATTTATTCTTGACTTTTTTCGTCACCCAGGACCTAAATACACGCGAAGTAAGCAATTTTTTAAATAGTGTATTATAACTACTCTATAGACTTGTTAATTTATTTATTGAGATGCATTTTATATTCTGCACTGCGTTGAAGGTAAAGCTAAAAACAAAATCCTTCAGAAAGCGTTTGCCGAATATGTTTTTTTTGAAAAGTTATTTATTTATTTCGGTTGACTTATGAAGACGAAATCCCGATGATTGAGCTCAACTTTTGCACGAAGCATCTTATTTTGCATACAAAACTGACGCTTAAAGGGATTTTGCTAATTTTGGAGAGTTTCGCATTTATATACATATGTATGTATACTAGTAGTAATCTGAAAGATCGGATATACCCTTCATATAAATTGCAATACTTTGGGAACCTTTGATTTGATTACAATAACATCGGTATTAAATAAGAGGCTGCATTAAGATATCTACTACATATGTACACACAGTTTAATACAAAATCCAATAGCTTGCAATTGATTTTTCATACAGTAGCACAATGATGCAATTTGATATTTTAAGATATCAAACCTTAAACTTCGCATGAAAGCTTCTGGGCTGAATCAAAAAAATAGTTTTGTTTAATGTGAAAAGTATTTTGGTTTAAATTAACAAATCAGTATATAAATCAATAAAATTTGTTAAAGGAAATTTGCAAATATGAACATATTTTTACTTTACCCAAAGAAATGGTAAAATTTCATTCAGAAATGGTGATTCTACTGACACCTACACAAATCAGTGATGATATTTTGTAAAAAAAAAACCTTCGTTTGAATTAGATGACTGTTCAGCAATACTTAGTATTAATTAAGATGGATTTATACTTTAATAATGTTCTATTACACAGATGTATAAACAAATGTTTTACGGGCGTATATATGAGTGTAACTAGGATAACATTGACCTGATGAATACAAAAATTATTTCCGTTTTGCTTATTTGGCTCTGCTTTCTAAGATATACATATGTGATGAAACATTTAGATAGGTTTATTTTCGCCCAACTTCACGCATGTATGTATATTACACACAAATTCTTTTTAATATTTTAGCATTAGTCGTAGTATGTAGCCAGACTTTGCCTTCAAACCCCATTTCCTACCGCCTCCTTTCGATATTTTTACCGGAGACATGTATCTTTAAAAATATTTTTACATAGTTTCATAGCGAAAATATACTTTAGATATACAGCTTGCAATATGCATATCTTTGGTAGCATCGCAACACATCGCAAGGAGATAATTGGAAATAAGTTTTCATGAGGAAGTCTAGTTAAGTACAATGATGTAATCAAAAATATTTTTAAAAAAATCCTAATAAAAATGCATGGAATTGGCCGAAAATGTATTTTTAACAAGGTTAATTCAATGGAATTAATTGTACCTAAGTTAATTGCACTCAGGGCAGTACCGCGGTAAGAGCAAATCGCCTCAAACTCTAGAGAGGCCAGCGTTCTCTATGTGTCCATTTAATCATCGTGTAATCAGATTCAAGCACAAAGTTTTTGGAAAATATCTAGGGTATAAGATCTTTTGAAAACAGAATTAATACAATTTTCGTACATTTCATTTCAAAACGGAAAACAAAATTAACTTAAAAATGAAACTAGTGTTATCTTAAATACAAACTAACTTCTTACTTAAGTTATAAAAGAATTGTGTACTAAATAAATAAGCAGTCAATTGAGCATATAAATTGTCCATCTTGTGGCCAACTAATAAAGCCCGAAATCCATTTACAAAATTCAGTTTTAAAGGCTTTTTTTAATTAAATAGGACTTATTTATAACACAAGTAAAGATTTTGATGTTTAACTTTAAAAAAGCTTTTATCATTAATACGCAGTTTAGGAACTTAATTTTGTCTGACTGCTTAAATTCTAAACATCTTCCTATATGAAGATTTGAATTAAACTTATTTTGCATACATATATGTACATACATGCATTTCAGCATATTTTAGGCTTATTATAAAAAGAAATATGTACTTTATTCAAATACTGGCGCACAGTAAGCCAATCAAGACCACTCAAAATATTGTTTTTCGCCAATGACTTCAAAACGTGATCTGAAACCTTTATCTTCTGCCGAAGCGTAGGGCCTACACAACTTATAATGCGGTTATGTATTAATTTTTTTCAAAATTAACATTCCTCTGATAGTGGAATGTTTTACATTTAACAAGCAAGAAAAATCCATACATTAACACATTATTAAGAAAGAAAAATCTTCAAAAACAATCACTTGTAAAGATTTTACAATGAATAAGAAAAAAATTATTTAGCTTGGGTTTCTATTGAGAATTTAGAAAGTTATTGAACATATTTTTGTTTGCATCAATAATTTCGTGGACAAGCTCTAATTTTCGTAGCACTAGAAACATTAAAACTTACTTAGCTTCTTATTTCAACAACATTTTAATAGTTTTGTGTTAAGTCACTAAAGACAAAGTCTGGCTGCTGAAGTCAGATGCCAAGATCCTATGTCCAAGCCTGAAGTGGCGCAGACCTATCGAAATTAAGCTTTTAGTGGTAGAAGCATTAGACTCCCATTATATATATAGTCGTAGTCTCGAACTTGTATTCCAGTACCACTGAACATTTACATAATTGAAGTAGAGTTTTAATTCAACCAAAACTTCAACGTTTAGAGGTAAAAAAAAAAGAAAATTCATAAAAATTTCAATGCACTAATCCCTACTCTGTTTTAGGTTGCTAGCTCTGAATCTATATGGCTGAAATCTTATATAAACTGCGTATTGGGGAAGCGTTTCTAACTGTACTTATGAAATTTTTCCGAAAAAAGTTAAGAGCAATGATTGTGCATATCGTCATCGTTTTGTTAAATGTTTCTGAATCCAAATACTCACATCGGAGATATTAACCTTTAATAATTCATAATTAATATTTAAGCTACTAAATATAGCACACCATAATTTTTATAGGCATACTTTGGACCTGTAGCGTTTAACTTTATAAATAACTTATTTCAGGCAAAATTTAGACTTTGAGACTTTTTAAAGAACGACGACATTTTAAGTAATCGACTTAAACTAATCAAATGGCGTCCTTCAAATTTGTATTTAACTTTTTGGCATATTTTCACTTTTATTCAATTACTTATGTTTGTAAACGATATTATTAATTGATCGAACGGTGTTATATCACACTTTTGAAAGCAAGGTCATTTAAGGGCATTAAAATAATGTAATTTTTTTTAGCGTTTATTTTATTCTTTAATCCTTGTACGCTACGGTGGAGTTCACGCTAGAGTTTAAAGTAGCAACAGGTGGAACAGGCGGTGCTGTTGCGGTTTGCTGCTGCGTTGTTGCAGCTGTTATCCTAGGCGTTGGCATTGCATGACGTTGCCGAGTTGTAGGTGCAGCAGCTGATGAACTCTGTTGACGTCGACGTTTCTTCATAAATACAAAGGAGGAATTTAACATTTGTTGTTGCGCTTGTGCGGATGTACATACATTCCCGCTTAGCAATGTAACAACTGTATTGCTTCCTCCCGTCAAAAAATTAGATGATGTGTCAGAGTCTAGCCAGGGTAGTGCAAAATGCGTATTTGTATTCAATTTTGGGATCACTTCACCAAACGCTTGAACTGGTAAATCATTAATGAAGCATACAGTTTGTATGGCATCAGGCTGCGGGTAAAAACTTAGCATCGGCTGTTGTTCCGGTGCATTTTGAAGCTCATCTTTGCAATGTCGGCGTTTTAATTTTTCAATACGTCGTTGTTCGCGTATTTGTTGCACATCCCATTTCTTGCGACGCTTTTCATCTACTTCTAATTTAGCATGCCGTTTCAGAAATGTGTCATCTGAAAGATCTTCAGTCCCTTCAATGCAATAAGAGACAGATATATCATGTTCCGTCCATTTAGGTATCTCAAGCATTGGTGAATCGTCTTGCAGCGCGGTAATATCTTCCTTCATAAATTCATATTCGCAGACAAATTCTGCATCTTCCCATTCACGCGTGCAATACAACTGTGGGGTACTGATGTAGCCACAACGTCGCGCTTTTGAATGGTGATGATGGTGAAGTGCTCTATTGGGATGTAGCGGTGGGGCTAGTGTATGCGTATGTTGTTTTCCGTCCTTTGGTGATGAATTGAGAGACGGGGATGAAATTGATGTAATGCGCTGCAAAGTAAGAACATTTAAAAATTAATTAACATCTAAAGGAAAAATCTAGCCAAGAAAGAAATTTGGCTTGCAAAAGGTTAAAGAAAGTCAATTTTGCATATGTTATTAAGGCCAAAAGCTAAAAAAAAACCAAGTTTTGGACATTATCTGCAGTTTCCTATTTCGGTTTAAAAGTAGCTTATAAGCTAATAATCCTACAAAAAATTACTACAGCAGATTTGAATAAGACAACAATCCTCACATTTTTGGGAGTCTGATGTGTAATTAATTGCAGTAGAGAAGAGGTAAAATAAAATTACGTAAAAAATACTACAAAATGTACTCGTCGCATTCTCCGATTTTAATGATATTGATATATGTATCTATGTTGTTGAAAACGAAATTTTGAGCGTTTAACAGTCCGATTAAAGGTTCGCGAATTATTGCCTCAGACACACTTTACAAGGTGTTTGTCAAAGGATCAGAAATATTTTCATCACTTCTTGAGTTAAACTTCCGTTATTTTATATGAAAGTGCACATTTCCACTTTTCAATGATGTATCAACATCTACATATGATCAAATTATTACTTTGACCACGAGCCAAACTACAGAAGAGGTAATTTATATTAAAAAAAAATATTTTTGGAGTTCGTACCGATGAATTGTTGTGTCAACTATCCCACACAAAAATCGTAATATATGAAATTTGACATTTCATACTACGTTTATATGGTTTATGAGATTATTTTGAATTTGAATGAATACCCTCAATATAATACTTGCAAACGTCAGTAAAATCATTTTGAATTTTTTTCTAAATAAAATTTAAATATTAGGGGTTGTCACAATGTTTAATGGTTTAACTTTACCTCCAGTTAGTTGGAAATTTGTTTTCACAACATACATACAGCTAGGCCTTAATGTAGGTTAAATTATTACATATGTAGTTTATTGTTCATACAGGGTAAACAAAAAAAGTGTTTTATGTAATAATAATAACTTTTGGCCAAAAAAAAAAACTAAAAACTATAAGATAGTATGGTTCGACTACTCTAACTTTAGTTTTAAGAGTGTTCTAAAAATTTCTGAATAGGAAACTTCTGAACCTTAACCTCTACAGCACTGTATTATTAAAAAAATAAAAAAAATGTTTAAAAAAAGGTTATAAATCGACAATTTTTTCAACGAAATGTAAATTTTTCTGATCAACGTAGAAAATATTTTTTCAAAAACAAAATATAGATAATGGAAAATATATATTCGTCTTAAACTACGTTTTTGAGCCATCGATTGTCTTAGTCATATGTTTATCTCAACAGAATTTTATAGTTACAGCTTATATACAAACATTAATCAATTGATATAAATGATTGAGTTGATTTAAACTCAAACGCGTAAATATCTCAATATCCGAGTAAACAACTTTTGAATTATACGGCTCATATACTATTGTATTTTTCAAATTGATTACCTGGTGTGCATCCCCCATTGAATCGCAACTAACAGACTCGTCCGAATGCATTTCCGGAGCATGTGAGAGCATTAAAGGCATCTGTTTTCCACCACGGCTAGGCGTTGGTGGTGTTATGCAAACTTTAACTGCACGCGGCTTAGACGTGGGCGTTGAGGTTAACGAGCCAGATAAGGATTTACGTGGTTTAGCACCCCGTGGAACCGTCAGCGCCATTAAAGTCAGAGATTGTTTGCGCTGGTTTTTTAACATTTTATCATCATTGCTATCTTCAGTTTCATCGTCCTCTTCATCAACATCATCTTCATCAACATCATAGCCAGTGGCTGTGTTGGCGATATTTACTTTTTTATATGTTTCACTTATTTTTTTGATTGATTCCAACTCTAATTCTGACGCCGAATCTGATGCAGTTGATATTGGACTACGCAAGCCCATTGTGTTGACTCTGTGAAGAATAATTTTACTTATCAATTTACCGTTGCACTCTCCTATGATGTTGTTGCCATTTCCAGCAGCAGGTTTTTCAATAACACTTAAATTTTCCTGAATTTTATAATTTTTCTTTGCCGTTTTTATAGTAATATCTTTCTTGATATCACCTTCTTCTTTTTCACATTTGAACTCATCGTTTATTAACGGACGCGTACCTAAATCGGAAGTAGATTCCATTTTACACTGAATTTTCGCCAGTGGCGGTGGCGGTATAGTGGATACCTCACCCGCCAAGCCTATACGTTTTATTTGCCGCTGCAACTGCTTTTGTAGCTCTTGTACTTGAGCTTCTAGTTGACCATTTTTT
The DNA here is from genome assembly GCA_963680825.1 of Meiosimyza decipiens. NCBI lineage: Eukaryota > Metazoa > Arthropoda > Insecta > Diptera > Lauxaniidae > Meiosimyza > Meiosimyza decipiens. The sequence goes on from OY804260.1 coordinate 51,939,826, forward strand.
GATCTTAAATTTTCCGCCTCATCTCTCAAACTATTCAAAACCTTGTCCTTGGCCATTAACTGATCTGATTGCTCTTGTATGAGATCTAAATGAAGAATTAGCATAGTTTTCAACTGCTTATTTTCTTTTAACAGTGCCATAACATCTTGTCCAGCAGCCACTGGAACACCGGCACCACCAGCGCCATTGCCACTCACATGATTTGCCCGTATGTAGTTTTTGCCATCGCTGGTATGGCAATAAACGTGATCTAAATATTTGTTGTTATTTGGTGTTTTATTGCATTTATTTTCCATTATTTTTGTTTTTATTTCAATTTGTTTTGCTTTTTTAATTGCGAAAAAAGTTCAAGGAATTTCACAATTCTTGCTCTTTTGTTGTTTGTTTTGACTTTTATATTCGCTGTTTCTTCGATTCTTTTTTCCACCCACTCTTTTTTAATTCACCACTGTTGACAGTTGTCATTTCTGAAGAAGTGCGTAATTTCCTATCCAAAGCAGTTTTTACCATGATTTTTTGCCAATGCAAAATATTTTTGAACTTTTCTTCAAAGAGCTTTAATTATTTATCATTTTTTAACGTTGTTTTTTTTATTATTCATTCTTTAGACATTAGTTTGGGTGTACACTTTTAAATATTTTATTTAATTTAAACTTTAATAAACGAGGTTTCACAGCAAACTTCCAAAGTAAAATATTTCTTCAATTGGCCACACGGCGTTTAATTTTCGTTTTGTCAGTTTAACTTTTTCACCACGACGAAGACGCTGTTAAAACTAATGTTGGTGCTCCTGTTTCAAACGAACTTCGAGTTAACCGGAATAAGGGTCTCCGCACAAGTACATTAGAAGGCTGCGCAACTAAATCGCACTTTGCCTATTATGTGGCTTGCGCGCAACGTTCTCTTGTAACACCGGCGCTGCAACAAAAATTAAATAGTTTGTTCGTTTATATGTTTTATCTTAAAATATATATATGTTAAATTTTAAAATTAATTTTAGCTTGATGCTATTCCTATTTTATTATATATTAACTTAAGTATTTTTGACATTTGAACGACGAAGCTCAACTGCCTATTCAGACGACAGCGAACTTGTGCATCGACTCACAACGCCGACGTAGAAACACCGAACTACCGCTGCCACGTATCTCGCATTTACACAACAAAAAACTACTCCGAAGTCATACACCGCCTCTCAAATTCGGTGTGTGTAAGTATCGTATATAACGGTCATCTTAAGAATTTATGACAAACATAGTGTTGACAATTCGGTCTGCGTGCATTTGTTGGTCTTATAAGTGTTGGTTTGTTTTTCAAACAAATATATCAGAGACTCGGTCGGAATCAAAAGAGCTAAAAAAATGTGTGCAAGTTAGCTGTGCAATTATAGTTGAGAAAAATGCAGGTCAAAGACATTATTTCTGCAAAAATCCATTTTTTTGCATATATAAATGACTAAAGAAAAAATTAAAGACAAAACAAATTGCACTTGTGCGCATCATTGCTGTAAAAAATAATGCATATTCATAGAGCAATAGTCTTAGCTGTCGGAAAAGTACTTTATATTGATGAATTTTTAGCTTAAAAGTATTTTATGTAGCAATCTCTAGTAGCAACATCTTATATTTACTTCATAAAGAATTTGACAGCGTTTACACGAGAAACTCTTCAAAGAAAGTTTCCCTGTCTGTAGGCAAGAAGGGAAAAACGAAAGGGCGGTGTACAGAATTTGTCGTACACACGAAATTCCTTTCGTTCTATTCTTTAGCTGATATTATGCTTTGAATTTACGTTTGTTGTGGCTGGTTGACGCAGTAATTGCTTTGAAATTTTCTTGCACAAACAAATTCTAGTTTCCGTGTGTAAACGTAAAAGAAATTCACAAAAGAGAATAGACAAGAATTTCTCAGACCGAATTTGCTCGTGTAAACGTTGACTTTATAAAAAAAATATGTTGTCTCTCTACTTGTCTTTAAAAAGCCTGTAAAACAAGTGTTAAATTTTTTTTTTTTTGCCACTATGGCTGCCACGTTTTCAATAGTCTTTGATTCAAATGAAATCGTGCACAATAAATGGATCTTTACTCGTTTTCGCGGTGTAGACCCCAATTAAAATTGTCAGCCAGCCACCGCTTATTGAATAATTGGTGGTCATCTCAGCGGTTAGAAGAAGTTGAAGCAAAAAAAAAAGAGATTTTGTGTGCTCATAAATTGTAAATTGTTTGCAAACTAATAAGTTGATTCACCGTTGCGAAACTGTTTGGTTAATGGCAATTTTACAATTCCTTTTCTATTAAAAACCGATATACTACTTCTATAGCTTATTGCAAACTGCGCAACTACTTAGATTTATGTGAACGCTGGAAACAGTCAGTTGACTCTTAATTTGTTCTATGTATCTGACATTTTTTAATTTTTATGGATTTCATCTGTCAAATGACGCCTAGTTCCGTTTGCTTACGTATAGCGGCCTTGAATTATAAGGTTAATCGTGGAAAGCTATTATGCAACTATTTGCTCACACTGGGATTGGTCGATACAATATTAACTCGTTTGAAAACTATTGCATGAAAAAAGTTTGTGCCAATCACAGCATTTGAACTTTTCACGAATTTAGCATAACTTATCATATAATATATAATAATGTTATTATGAATTTGTATTTTTTTATGTTTTAGTGAACATAACTAAAATTTATGATAAAAGTATGTTGGAAATACATATATTTTAAATTCTCGGAATGTAGCGAATGTACTGAACAAAATATAATTGCTCTGGATATGAAATCACGTAACGTTTAATCGATCTTTCGTAAAGTGTGCTTATAAAAATTAAATTGTTTGCTTGGCTATGGGCTAACTGTCATGTATTAAAAAAGGCGGCCAGAAAACGTCAATTGGTGTGGTAAAAGTTTGCAAGTTTCTTTTAAATTCAAATGGCATCAATTTTTGGCGATGATGGTGTGGATGATTTGTTAAATGAGAATATTAACCAAAGCGATGAGTTACCTAGTGGTGACGAAGAGGGAGCTTCAGCAAATAATGAAAATCAGGACGCTGAAAATTTATTCGCCGAGGATGCAGCCGACTTAGATGGAAATAAGCAAGCTATAAAAGTTGAACCCAAAAAGCGCTCTGTTCGTAATCCACGCCCAAAGCTCACGGTTGAAACACTAAGTGGCCAACGCGGCATACAAACAATCGAAGATTACTTTAAAGATATCAAACTCGTAGGAAAAGGACACGAAAAACATGATTTAGACGAAGTGATGCGACGCCTGCAGCATTGGGGACATCGTATGTATCCAACATACAAATTTCACGATATTCTGGCAAATATTGAACGTTTGGGTAAGAAGAAACCACTACAGGTGCATATGTCTCGATATCGCTTGGGAATGTTGGAAAATCTGAAATTATCCGAAGGTCAGGACATATACGATGAAGAAGATGGCACTCAAGGAGGAACCGATGAGCCATTCGATGAATTTGATGCTCTGTTGGGTGAGCAAATCGCAATTTCTAAATTAGCACCACGAACCCCAACCGCAAACAGTAGCCAGCGGCGATCTAGTACATATGGAAGCAGTAGAAGCAGTGTAGATGTGTCAATGGCTAGCAGCGCACTTGTAACACCTTCATTTGCGCGTGAAAACGCTGTGATGTCAACACCATATGCCGATATGCATGCGCTTAATGATACAAGTGATTTGGCGTTACCACTACCTCTCTCACAACCTAGTACTCCGGTGCCTCCAGCAAAAAAGCTTTCATCAGAGCAGTTGGGTATAATCGCCGAAAATCGACGATTAGCTCTAGAACGATTGCGTGCAAAACAAAAGCAAAAAGAATTAGGGCCAAATGTATGAAATATTATAAATTTTAAGCTAACTTCAAAATAAAAGCTTATAACGCAGTAATTAAAAGTTGAATAAAACTTGCATGTAGCTTATTTTTGTGATAAAAGGAATATTCCGAGTTGGAGAAGAAAGTCTTTTTGGGCGATAATTGTTTTCTACATCCTGAGAATATGTTGCGGGCAGTTAAAGAAAACCAAACATGTATATTTATAATATCGTAGACCAAAGATAGTTTATAAATAGTTCCACTATATCTCCGATGCCCAAAATATTAGAACCCATCTTCGGGTCACATGGCACACTCGTGACTTCCCAGCTTTAAGCGAAAATGGAAATGCATTCTGCCTAGCCTATTGCCTATTTTTAGCTTAAGGCAATATCAGCAAACTTCGGGTAATCAATTGAAAATATACAAATTTAAACTTATCCATATTATTTATCCCTTATGATGGGGAATTTAAATTTACAACATTTGTACATAATTGTATAAAGCTCCAAACTCTTCAAATTTCGGAACTGCGTTAAAGTTTCTGGGTTCTTTGCAATAGTCAGCGTAAATGTGTAGACTTTTCTCGTCAACAGTAGGTGGCTTAACACTTAAATATGAATCGGTTCCGTAATCATCAAGCGGTTTTAAGTTAATACTTCGCATTAATTTGTTTTTGTCAGTATCTCGTTGTGCTAATGTGGAGGATGCATACAAGCCGTTAGACAATTTACTCATTTGAACGTACTTCCTATAAATATTCATATCCATTTCAGAAGGATTGTTTATACTGCAACCATATACTTGCTTCATTGGTGGTAGCAGTGACTCTAAAGTTACTTTTTGCTGCTCTTGATTTTTCTGTATCTGATTAGTATCACATTCCGTAAATCCGCTTAGTTCTTCATCGGTTGTAGAGTCCTCACCTTCTGAAGAACTCGAAGAATTGCTGTTCATTGAACTAGTCGAACTATGTCCGGTCAAAGATGGATTCTTCCTTGTCTTACGCTCTTGTGTTTGTCGTTGGAATGGACTATAATTAGTGCGGAATGTAGGCATATAACGCATGGCTAATTGGCTTATTTCGAAGGCAATATGTTCATTTAATTCGGTCCATTTGAAAGACTGATGGTAGTTCGAGTATGCATCAATCATTTCAAGATCTTTAGTATGGACACGGAAAAGTTCTTTCACAATTTTATTTGAGTCTGCACAAGAATATGGTAAACAAGAGCGAACTTTTGGTCGTACCCAATCTGTAAGAAGTTGATCTTCGTGGCGCGGAGATAGAGGTTTGTAAGCATTGTGCATATAGTAGTCCGTTTGAAGTTCCCAAATAGGCTGATTTTCTGAAAGATAGTCAAATCTTTATTTTGATATTTATATTTTCAATGGTTAAATACATTCTTACGTTTTGAATGACTTTTGCTTGGAATGTAATATCCCAGAAACAAATTAATACTATGTTGCTTTTCAGTATCACTAAATGTGTTGCTATAATAACGACTTAGGGTCTGCATAATATCATTACCCTGTGAGGCCCACGCAGCTGTCTTACGATAAGTTTTTATACGATGTACAAGCTGTGATCCTCCGTACTGTAATGCCAAAGTATCACCGTGCTCTTCGTACAGATTTTCTAACATCGTTACACAATCTGAATCAAATTCTAATTTTGCTGACTTGATGAATCCTAATCGTTCAAGCTGATGCCCCAGGGCACACTTTCCTATTGCGAACTGAGCTGTATTTGTACGGTCCAAGCAGTCCACACAATTAACACGTACAATGCCAGTTTGAAAAGTAAGCTTACTCCCACACGCTTTAAAGAACATACCAGTTTGCTGCACAACATTTTCCGATATGTCTGCCAACATTTCCATAACATTTCCACCACCACGGCTTTTACGTGCCATATCAAAATGTATGTACTTCATACGATGATGCGGAGGAAGGAATTGATTTAAGTAACGTATACTATTAACAAGCTCTCTCGAAATTATAGATTCATGTTTACGTTTCTCATGCTTTTTCACAAGGTTAAGCATTATTACCGGAGACCCATAGTGAAAAAGCAAACGTTCAAAATGACGAGATGGTGTTTGCGCAAGGGGATCGGAAATATCGAGTTGAATGGGTGGCTTCGGTACCATTTTACTAATGTCCTATAAGTAAAGATGAAATTAAAAATTATTTTAAATAGTATTCAGTTTTACTTACTTGCGACCAATGCGAAGGTATAGATCCTCTCATTTGTGTAAATGAACACATTCGATGACCATCTGTAAGAATTTGCTCTGTTTCTACTTCATTGGCAACATCACCTTGAAAATTAGCGCCACGCTTAAGAAAACGTGTTCCAGCGAATCGTGTGCTGCGTCTAGCTATAAGACAAACATTAACATGCCTGCCGAACACGCTGATGCACGATTGACTCACGTAACCATGCGTCACCTCCAGCAGCCAGTCTCTAAGCATAATAGACTGCATTGGTTTCAACAGATATGCATTCCAAATGAAACGCGTTCTCGAGTTGCTTCGAAAAGCATAATCGACACGCTCATTGGCATCCTGCACATTATTCGTCAATTTATTCCAGTCGGGCAGTGGTTCATCGTTTTCAATATCAACTCCTGCACCGACAAATCTCGGTGCGGACTCGTTATACTGCAGCGTACGCGTCAAATCGTACGAATAGCTAAAATAGAAATTGCTTCGCAAATCAATGTTTTGGAACATTCGTTTATAACGCTCTTCGAAGGGATGTGGCGCCTTCAAAAAAGTCTCATTTACCCGCACCATTACAGTGTCCTTGATAGTGTAGACGAGATGCATACCAATAAACGCGCAACACTTTCGCTTTGTAACTAATATTAAATAGAAACCTTCTAAGAAACGCACAAAGCCTAGGACCCCATAGGCTGATATTACCTTTGGTGAGCTACCGCTCAGAGTGCTAAGAAAGCGTCGAATTTCTAAAGCATTTAGCTCATTGGGATTTTCATCGATCACAAGTCTGTCGTAGCGTGTCCGATCTATCGTCAGTAATCGAAACCGTGACTCTCTGTTGTTGCTGCCTACAAGGAAGAGGCGCTGCAAAAGTGTAGAAAAATAAAGTTAAACAAAAATAATTTATTTCTGCATCAGGTAATATACCGTTTTTGTTTCATAGAGTACAACTTTTTGTATTGCACTAATCAATGGATGAAATATTATATTAGGATTGTTATTATTCATTTTTTACAAAGTATTAGTAAATTTATATCAGATGAGTTTTTTCTGAATATTGTAAAACTTAATAAAACAAAATGTAATCGAATTAACACAGCTGATAACTGAAAAACCTGCAAGCTGTCAACCAAATCCGTGAAAATATTATAGTCCACTTATTATGAAATTATACATGGAAAGAAGCTTTAGCTGTCAAATTTTAATAGGACAAATTAACATTACTTCCATTGTTATTTTCAAGATCATGTTGAAAAATATAGAAATTGAAGAATATTTGTGATTATTTAAAATAATTTCAATTCAAACAGCAAGACAGGAGAGTTTTTGTTTGAAGCAGGCGCTCAGCAAGTCAAACAACATGAATATCAGTTTTTCAATTTGAACTGAAAAACACTCGCTCTCGAGCATGGGATCAATGGATCATAAATATTTTTGAATTTGCAAGGACTTAAGACCAAATTAAAGTAACACGGAGATAGTGATAGTCTAATTTGACGTTTTGATTTAGTTTCTTCTTAATTTTAAAGAAATCTCCATTTATTTGTCTTTCAAAATTGGATTTTCGTGTATTTTTAAACGCCGACCCAATTCTAGTGATTAAACTATTCATATTTAATATATTTAGGTATTCACTTGTTTTAACTTATGATTTTTTTCAAGTGGAACAAGAAAATATCAAAATAAAAGTTCATAACTTCGTTCGATCAAAAGCCCCCTTAGAAATAATTCTGGTTACGACAAATAGCAAAATGTGAAACACATACAAGCAAACAAAAGGAATTTAATATTTGCCATTTTTCATCTGAATTTTTCGGCCCAAAAAAAGCAACAACAATACAAATAACGGGATCGGTTGTGAACAAAGAAGTACATTGAAAAGAACAATACTCCGAAAGCTGGCTCCGTAGTTGTCAAAATCCAATGTGAAATGTAAACAAACAATTTGAGCTTACACTATTTTTTGACAACTAAGAAGCCGGATTTAGCTGTCAAATTTTAATAGGACAAATTAATATATCCTTCATTGTTATTTTCACCGACAAATTTTGGAGCAAAGTTCTTTAATATATACTTCTTTGTCGCTCATTGCAAGTAGCTGTAGACACAAACCTAAAAAAAAACAAATATTTATATGGCAGCAGAACTGATTTTAGGTCAGGCAAGGCCTTATGCATGCAGTTGGTGTTCGGCCGATATATTGAAATAAAGTCACAATAAAAACAAAAATAGTAATGAACAACAGTCATTGATTGCTGCTTTGACTTTGCTTTCATTTTTTCTTTTCAATACAACGCCAAATAGTTTTGTTCTTCACCTTCTATCGTCAATCTTTTATGCTCGGAAAACGAAAGAACAACTTCGGTATTAGCATCTATAACGATTTAAAATCAGTTCAATAGCGTGTGACAGCAATTTTTGGAAAAAAATTATGTATAGGCACGTGAGGCCTCTTACCGCGGTAGGCCCTGTTTAACCATACGAGTCTGCCGGCCATAAAGCCGTCTCTGATTTTAAAAACGAAGTTTTGTCAAACACTGTCATGCTTCCTATGTAGTGGTCAGTAGCAGAATTATAAAAGATTAAACTTATGCGTTTTATACACTTTCAGGTTTAACAAGAGCGAATAAAACACGGCTAGTATAAAAAAATATGCTAAAATTCAACAAACGGGTTTTTTGTTTTTCGTTATTAAGGAGTGAATATGACCAAAAAATTTGTTCAAATGATTTTAAAGGGAAATACTTCAGCTCTCTTAACTTGTTAAATAAAATATAGGTAATTGGCACAATTTTTGGGAACGACAACTTTTTACAAAAAATTGGTCAAAATTTTCGTAAAAATCATCATATCTCGAAATCTATAGATTAGATCTTTAAACTACAAGTGCCAATATATAGTGTGGCTCATGAAATAATCTTTCTTATTACATCTATATTTTTTTATATCAATCTAGGAGTTCTTAAATTATATTGATATCTACAGGATATAATTCAAATTTTTTATTTTAACTTCATAGTTTCTTTGCTTATAGCTCTGTAAGTTTTGACAAATTTCGCTGCAGCTGCTCATATTGTTCTACAGCGCGTTTACTGTTTGGTTGCTGCCGCCCCGATTGTGCTTATAGCATTACTCTCCACAAAGGTCGATTACCGTTTGCGCCTACTTTTATAACTTCGGAACAGAACCTCAGCTGAACTATTCTCATCTTTGGTTTTTTTACTTTTGTTTCAATTTGACAATTCACAAAAGTCATTTTTTTTTGTGTTCCAAATTTATTTGAAATAAAGTGAAAATTATGAAAAAACTTAGCGGGAATACAGCGGACACCATTTCTAATCAATATTGTGAAAAAATTTTGGCTGTAAACCAAATGTAAATATGTAAAAATGTAAAATGAAAAAAATGTAAACAAACTCGGACGGACAAATTAAATTTTCCACTTTTTTACGTATTTTAATTAGAGTTTTATTTTTTATACGCTGGGACAAAATTGCAAAAAAATGATGCAAAATTTTCAGTCCAGTTGGAAGTTTTTTTCGAACTTCACACTGCACTACTTTTTTTTGATCGAAATTTCGGATTTCTAAAATTAAGTAAGAACTATTTATTCGATAGTTGCGCTGTATTGAATTCTTCTGTGAGTGAATCGTGCATAGCTATCGAATGAATGAAAACAAATAGACTATCGAATAACTAGATAGTTTTTAGTCGATAGTTCCAATCACAGAACCTCAGCAATTTGACACTTCACTTTGGGAACAATATCTAATTTGTTAAATATTTGTTTTTTTATGGAAAATATTAATTTTAAGTATATAATTAATAATTAAAAAAATTAATTTTATTGTTAAAGTAATACAACATCTCAGTCAATATTCAAGGCTACGCATGTAAAATCGACGGAATTAAATCGTCTCAACTGTGGAAACTAAGCAAAGTGTAAAGTGGGAGTGCTGCAGCAAGCATTATTGGAATGGCAGAAAAATTTTAATAGAATATGCCCGAAAACTATTCGCGCGATGATCGCGCCACGTCTACACCACCTAAGACCAGCGGAAATACTTTTGGGCAACGAAAAGATGACATTTACAAACGATTGCAACGCAGTACTGCTCAATGTCGTATAAAATACAATGGTCGCAAGGAACTCGCGGCAGAGAATGACGAAATAGTAGCTGAGTTATGTGACGCGCTGGAAGATACTGTCACTTATGGGCTCCGTCAACAACATCCAGCAAGTGTGACAGCTGCAACCCTATTTCAAAATATGCACGAAATCGTAACAGGTACTGTATCAAACATTAAATAAGCGTTCTGATTTATCCTTTCCCTATCTCGGTTCCAGACCTATGCCAAATTGATATTTATTTAATTTGTAAAATCATCTACATCGAAATTCGAATTTAATTTTCGACTATCGAATTTCGATATTTTTGTTTGTTAAGAAGATGATTCGCAACAAAGCCTTTGTGTCTTTTGCAGTATGTGATGTGGCTCCATCCTAGTGTAACCAGAGTTTTGGATGGTTTTGTACAGCTGACCTCAAAAAAATGTTTAACCTAGACCGACATTGAGAGTATCCGCACTCGCCTATATGCACGCTACATTAAGACTGTTGGTTTTTAAAGTAAAACTCAATGAATATGTTCCTCGTTTCATGTTAAATTCTCCAAGTCATATTTGCAAAATTATGAAAAAAAAATTTTAAAATAAACGAGTTAAAATAAATTGAAACAATATGGTATCTGCGCCGAAATTATTGGTTAAAATCATTAAATTTTCAAAATTTATTCAAGATTTATCGATGTAAAAAATTTGAGTTGCAGGAATTTATGACTCTGCTCGTTTTTTCTTGTTGAAGAAATTTGCTAGGCATTCAGAATTTTTTATTTTTTTTTGTGAGGACCTTGGCTTAAAGCTTGCCAATCAACTGTTGTTTCAAATTCTCGTACATTTTCAACAGTTACGGTAACGGTAACGGCGAATAATGCTGAAAATTAAAAATATTTTGTACATTTGGAACGGGTGGGGATTGAATATTGTTATCGCCAGCCTCATTAGTTTTAATTCCATTCATATTTTGGTTGATATTAATTTGTGGTTCCTTGCAACTTTTTAGTAATAAGAAGTGCTTATTATTTGGCAGGTACATATTTGAAATTTGACAGAATACAAACATTTTTTACTTTCTCTCACTAGCCTGTCAAAAGATTAACTTAAGTTTAGATTAAAAACTAACTAGCTAAATTTGTAGCTTAATGGCTGTTTGTTTGTTTTTTATGTTTGTGGTAAATTAAATTTTTCCAACATTTATGCCTTACGTACAATCACATTATTGTATGTGGATCATAATTTTTGGATTATTTAACGAATACACGATTACTTGATTTAAATATTTAAGCTACATAAATAGCTCTTACGTACCGTACGAAGTTACCATAACTGGTATTATAATTGGTAGAATAATTCAAACGTTAATCAACGTTGATGGCCAAGAAGCAAACTGAAGACGCCAAGGAAATTGATTTAATTAAATCTTTTATCCGGTGAAAGTAACAAAAAAAAACCTCAGTTGCATTCACTTCGGCTTAAGCTTAATCAGCTTTTTTATATAATATTTATGTCGGCTCACAAATTTCCATATATAGCGCAGCATAATACGCTCCTGTTATTGTTTTTCCCTTTTCAAGATAGTCGATCAGTATTACACCATGGGAATCCCAAAATACAGTCGCCATAACTTTATTAGCTGATTTCACAGTCCTTGCCTTCTTCGGTGCACTTCCACCAGGTTCTACCCATTGTTTTGATTGATTTTTGGTTTCCGGTGTGTAGTGATGAATCCATGTTTCATCAACCGTTATTATTCGACGCCAAAAGTCATCTGGGTTATGCCTCATCATACATAAACATTACTTTGAGGTAGTCACACGATTTCGTTTTTGATCATTTGTGAATAGTCGCGGCACCCATCTGGCTGATAGCTTCTTCATATGTAAATGTTCATGTAAGATGTTGAATACACGTTCATATGAAATGTTTACAATGTCGACAATCTCTCTCAACTTCACTCGACGGTCATTCAAAACAATATCATGGATTTTGTTGATCATTTCCTCAGTAGTCACCTCATTTGGCCTTCCTGATGATGGCATTCAGTGCTCGTACGACCACGTTTAAATTCAGCAAACCAATAAATTACGGTTGAATTCGCTGGAGCAGATGAGCCATAATATTTATCAAGCTTTTCCTTTGTTTCCTTCGCGGTTTTTCCACGCAAGAAATAATGTTTAATCAATGAGCGAAAATCGGTTTTATCCATTTTACAAGAAAAGTTAAAAGTTATCCGACTTATATGGCTGCCAAGCAAAAACTAACGCCAAAAATTTACATGAATCCTATTGACAGATTACACGCGGGGAAAAAAATTACCATATGATGCCCAGTGTTGCTATCTGTTGAAAACCGCATCATTATCAATCCGCCCTCGTATTTGAAGTTTTATAAATTGTAAAAAATTATGATATTCGGATTTTGGAGACTTCTCTCCATTAAAATATACAGAAGCAATTTCTTAATTTTCATTGTATTAAAATAAATTCAGTAGTAACTGAATATATCATCATCAGCTTAATGAATTTTTGAATGTCAATAAAATAACCATACTTCAACCTTTAAACTTTCTTACCTTCAAGCCGTCCATTAGTTAAGCTGTAAAAACATATCACCCTTAAAAACAAATACTTTTTTTCAGGGTTCAATCCATTTCCAGTCCAAAATTCCTCAAAATTGGTTCATTAGTTTAGCTGTGTAAACATATTTTCTGATTGGAGGCGTGGCACCACCTTTTCAAAACACATTTTCTTCAGGATTCAATCTATATTATTATCAAATTCCATCAAAATATGTCTATTTTTAATGCAGTGAAAACATATTTTACTGTTAGGGGCGTGACACCCCACTAAAAAAAAGCAATATCTTTGATCAGGAATCAATCTATCTCTATATCAAATTTCATCAAAATTGGTGTTGCGGCTCAACCGTGACATCGTTCACTCCCATTGGGGGCGGTACCACGTCCACCAGAAGAGCAAAGTTCCTTCCATCAACACCAAATTTAATCAAAATCAATTCATTAGTTTAGCCGTGAAAATGTATTTTCTTGTTAGAAGCACCTGTTTTATTATGTTTTCTTTTTGCCCAAACGCGCTGTGTTTAACTCGGTCATCATCGCAGGAAGTGGGTAAATTTAAGAAAATCATGAATCGATAGATTTATAGATCTTTTGCGATGGTGCTCGCAGTTTTGCCCAAAACCTTTATTTCACGGTGCTAAATGAGTTTGAAGTTTGGGACGTTTTTTTTTGAAATTCATCACAACAACTCTTCAGCAACACATCCACAATTTTTTAAAGTAAGGACCAAAAAATGCGTCAATGACAAGCAAATTAAGACGGCGGCATCTATTTTATGTATGCATTAGTACTCGACACTTATTTACCTTAACTTGTCACTTTGTTAAAACTAGCGAGTGTCGAGTGCAATCACCAAAGGACAGATCCAAATCTATCGATTCATGTTTTTCTATTATTTTGCAGCCACTTCCCTGCGATTACGAGCGAGTTGAACACAGCATGCTCAGGCAAAAATATCGCAGCGCACGCCGGGTGTAAACTTTAATTTTTAATACTAGCATTGAACATACATTAATTTGAGTTTATATTATTTTAGGAAACATTGGCGGTAGTTCCTCAAATGATACCACATTTTGGGATTTCTGTCAGTTACACCTTACAGCACATGAACGCGAACGTTATTTAAATTTAAAACATGTTTGGACAAAATGTGGACGCGGCAGGGCTTTTATACGAGCCACACTTAACGAACATTCATTACAAAGATACCTGCTAACTTGGTTAAGTGTCGAAGACCAACTACAACGATACTACTCACCATGGTCACTACTAATAGATACTGAAATAAACCAAGAACTATCCAAAATTGTGGGTAGCCTTAATGATGTACTTTTTGCTCTTACCGTGGATAGTTTAGAACTAAACGCCAACACACGTAGCACTGTTGCTGGTTCCGCAATTTTACGAAAAGAGGAACCTGTCATATTTGCACCCACTCCAATACCTGTTACAACCGTAAAGAGCAAACGAAGAGGAAATACAGTTGAACGTCCCATAGCAACAGCAAATTCAACAGAAGATTTACTGACAACGTTAAGAGAAGTATCGCAGATTGAAGTGCAACAATCAAATCTGTCGCTTCTTGTTGCATCTGCAATGGAGGAGCTTGCAATTGATACAGATGAAAATTTGTTACAGCCGCCACCTGATCCAATTGAGCCAGAACTCGAATTTCTTAAGGAACCACTACCCGATTTACCTTTTGAATATCAAAGTAACCAACAAATAACACATGGTAATGTCGCTGCAGCTGGTTATAACGATACAGCCACCACTGCGTTTGAGGCTGATGATAAAAGCGAAACCTCATCTCAATATAGTAAATCTTCATCTGCCATTTCAGTTTCGCATGCAAATTGTGCGAGTAACAATGCGGTGCTTGAAGAAAAACTACGTGATATGAGCGAGCGTTGCGCATTATTGGAAACACGTGTAGCACAGCTCTGCCTAGAGAACCGGCAGTTGGTGCGCAGGCTTACGCAGCACTTCCACGAATCTGGGATAGATCCGTCTTCCTCACTAACAGCTAATTTTTTAATAACAATTCCACATGTAAAACTCTTAAAATCTAAAGGCGGTGGATCATTCTACAGTTACGAAGTTCATATAACAATGCGTCAACATCTAGAGCATTGGTTGCTGCATAGACGATATCGTGATTTTTATAAGCTACATAAATCTTTGTTAAAAACACACCCATCCGTTGCAGTGGTTGAATTTCCACCTAAAAAACATTTCGGAAATATGAATTTAGTATTTGTGGAAGAACGACGACAGCAGTTGCAAATATATTTATTAAATTTAGTTGAAATGCTACCACAAGTTGAGGCTTGTAAGTCGAAATCGGAATTGCAAAAAGCTTTTCCATTCTTCCGTGAACGGTAACATTGTGTTAAATTCATAGCTGATATTACAATAAATTAATTTTATATTACGAGTATATATAATACATTTTAAAAACTAGACAAAATATCATTCAGTTGAAGACATTTTAATATACAAATGTTTATATAAAATTGCACCCTCAATATGACAGTTAAGGGCTTATTATTTTTGCTTTGTATTTAGTATATGCATTTGGTTTTTAATAAAAGGGTGTATAATGTTTTCTTCCTTCAAAAAACGGTTTGTGTTTACTATCCTTGTGCAAAAGTACCCAAGTACCATTAAAATAATACTGTGCAATAATTGCTAAGAGTGTGCTGTAAAAGCAGTTTTAATGCATTTGGCAAGTAATTCATTAGCATTTTTGAAGGCTTACTCAAAAACTAATTTTTATTCTTAAAAACGTACAGCTTGTGCACAGCTAATGTTAAAATTGTTTTAAAATATTTTTCGATTAGCCTTAAGAGGCGCTTATACAGTCAAAATAAATGTTAAGAGCGAGCACAGCTTCGTTTTTATTTTCTTTAGCTATTAATTATGTTTCACCGGAAAGATGAAACCTAATCAAAAGCAACTAGATTTCTTGTTTTGATTAATAAGCATGCCACAAAATCATGGCTTTTATTAAAGCCCATTTAAAGTTAATTGAGAGTAAATGTAATTCCTTGGTTTTATAGCTTTTATTTTGAATGCGTACTCCAAATTATTGTTAAGTAGAATCCAAACCCATTTGTAGACATTCGCCAATGGATCGAAGAATTTGAGGAAAGTGTTTTTACGGCGTAAGACAGTTTTATCGAATATTTTGTTGAAGGAATTTGTGATTCGAAACAAAAAAATTAAAAACACAAATTAGGGTTTATGAGAAGGTATGAAGTTCCAATCAGTCCGTAAACAGATTGAATATGCCACAGCCAATTAGTAAGCCAATACGTGAAGTACATAGACAGGAAATGTTATAAATTCGGTGATGAGGCATTTATAGCAAAAGATTGTACGTCAAGAGAATTTAAATGCTTCAAGTGTAGCCAAATGGGACACCGTTAATTCGAATGTAAAGAAACCCAGCAAGTAGTAGAAGGAAGTGCAAAAGCTGAAAACTGCAATATTAACATCTGCCATAAAAATCTGCCATAAAAATTTCAAAAATGATACTGGCATAGTTTTTAGAGATATTGAAATTAATTATCACAGATTTTCAACGTTGAGACAAAGGATTTTGTATAGGTTTGATGAGGTGTGGCATCTTACTTTACTAAAGCAGTATTTAATACAATGGGCAGTTTCGCCAAAAGGCTTGAAAATTATGACGTAATTTTTGATATTTAATTTCATATTGTAAAGGAAAATGGAAATACAATTCTGAAAGATGTTAAAATTGTCAGAGGCGGATCTAAATTTAGTAAGAAGGCACTAAAGAGTCTAACAGAAGTTAAAGACGAAAATAAAAAAGACGTTGACTATGAATGAAGAAAAGCGGTAAAAATTAAAGAAGTTAAAGAGAAGAATATAAAAAGACGGCTGAGCTAAAGTTAAGTAAGACACAATTGTAAGCAATTTGTTCGAAGACTTCCACTTTGTGTGGCACCAGAAAATAAAGAATTGAACCAGATTTAGATTTGACTCATTTGTCAAAATCCCAAGAAAAATCATAAGAATTTTATTATAACGTGGAACATATTTGGGTTCAAAATGAAGCATGTGGATGCACTCAGTCGTTTTGTGTCGTCTTATCAAAGAGTGGCTAAGGTTCGAATAAACGAAGCCAGTGAACAAAAGCAGTGATGAAATGCACAAGAATTCCATTAAAGAGCTTGTGGCAATATATGTTTTAATGGAAGACGAGATCATGAATGTCGCTTATCGTCGGGGCAATTTTTCGGCAAAAAAGACCCTAGATCTAGTGGAAAAAGGTTTCTTTATTCCAAATATTACCATAAAAGTTGTGGGTGTTGTTAAAATGGACGCTACGCATAAGAAATACAACCATATATTTGTCGTAGTAATACATGCATTCCCTAAATTCGTTTGGCTGTACTCGACTAAAAGCACAAAATCAGAATAAGTTTCAGACATACTTGAAAAGCAAGCAATATTTTTTGAAAATATACAACGCATAATTTTTGACAGGAAATTAAGATATTGAAAGGACTCGAAATGTGTATAGAGAAAATCGAGATTTACAAACCATGCTAGAAGATCCCATTATAGTAGAATTAAATCAAGAAAGGGAGTTAAGAAGACCAGAAGCCAGGCACAATATTTGCGAAATCCAGGCTGAGAATAGAAACAATTTCAATAAGAGAAGAGTACCTGAAACACAGTATGGAGTAAACGAGTTCGTTTTCATTAAGCGCTCTCAGTACGGTGCAAGGCTCAAGCTAAAACCAAAGTAATTCGGACCTTACAGAGTGATCGAAAATCTAAATCACGGACGTTAATCAGTGGTGAAAGCTGGCAACATGAAGGATAAAAAGAACTTCTGCCGTTGCTAAGTTTAAAAAGAAATATCAGACCTCACTCATACAGAAGCGGACGTGAATTTTTATTCTGGTAGCGCTAACGTATGCACGAATTAAATGACGAGTGGAGTGCGACAGAAAAAAAGGACGTTAAAAACATTATATAAAAAGAAAAACAAAATTCAAGTGTATTTTCATTAATACTAAAGAGATATTTTTGTGTTAAAAGTAAAACAAATCGTGGTTTTTATTTAAATCCCACATATGTATATGTTTGTGTACGTTTCACTTTTACATGACCTTTACAATAATTTTATATTACAACCATTTTTTTTATTTTAATGCAATAAACTTAAGCATTATAAGCTAAAATTTGCCAAGCTGCAGAGTAATTGTCAATATGTTGCACAAAACGACTTAAAATTTTGAACTTAATTAATTTTTTTTAAATAGAAAAACAATGTTTCAAAAAACAAATTTTAATTGGTTTAAAAACGCGATGTCTTGTCAAGGTTGCCAAAATTTTCAAATTGTTTAGATTTTTCTTTTTTTGTGGGAAAAGGCTGACATTTTTTGTTTGCGTTTATGGAAATGATCAACATTTATTATTATATGTTTTACTGAGCCTCCTCTGCAGTACTGTAAATGCAAAAATCATAAAACAATTACAAGCGTAAAATAGAAAAAAGTGGGCAATTAGCTGCTTATACTAGTTTCAACCACTGCTACATGGTATCATCAGTAAGCTTTGCTAGCCGACGTTTAAGCATCTGCAAGCATACTACATATATTGTATTATAATTTTTGCATTGATTAGTTAAGAATATGCAAAATATAAACATATTGCGACAAAATTCTAAACTTTTTTTCCTTTATATGCAATTGCTTTTGTAACCCTTTTGATATTACACATTTCTTGACGAGCGCTCCGTTGAAACCTTATTTGGCGATACGAAGTTGCAAGTGCTATATGTAAGACCGGCAAGCTCACCTCACCGAGAGTAGTTTCTTTGTTTGCGTATGTACATACATATATGTTTTTCCTAAGCCAAACTAGCTCATCTGAAGCGTGTTGGGTTGAACCAGCTTAGCCTAGGAACATTTTAGTAAGTCAGGGTAAGAAAGTGGCCTAAGCCCGCGACTCAGAGCATACATTTTCCAATATCCAACACAGGCTTCGCGGCGTCCTTCAACCTCGTTTCATTATAGTGTATCCAACACCGGAGTGTTAACGAAGCCCTTATTTAATATAGTATAGTGAACCGCAGTCAAAGGCCGGCAAAATGCCGGCATTAAACGTATTGGAGGATGTAAACCCTTAGTATCTGCCGATGGCCGCCCACTTACCCTACCATACTAAAATTTGAAGAAAATCGGGAGTAAGGCCGTTAAAGTAAATAATTACCATATTTAATCAATAAAAACCCAATTGTAGTTTTTTATTACGAACGTTGGTTGCATATAAAAAAATATCACCATAGAACACAAACCTGACACAATCTCAAAAGGGAGTAAATTGCGGTTCACTATAGTATGTCCAACATCGGTGAGTTAGCGAACCCCTTGTTGGACAAAGTATAGTGAACCGCGGCCGAAGGTGAAGTATCGCACCATCATTAAAGTGGAAGCTGTAGCATATAATCGCCCACTGCAATTCTGATAGTTCAGAACACAGCAACATTAGGGTTGAGATGAAAATCTTGTGCAAAGCTGCAATGAAAAATCCTAGGTCGTATATGCTGAAGGATCTTTTACTAAAAAATTAAAAAAAATAAAAAAAAAGAAAATTAGCAGCGAGAGAGGGAGGAACGTGAGCTCTTCGATATAACTCAGGAAACCTAGTACAGACCCACAGGGTATTCCAGATGTTTTTCCATGGGAAGGAAGCTAAAATAGCAGGGGTGATGTTTATTTGCTCATCCTACAAAAAAATGCGATTAAATTTCTTGCAAGAACTAAATTGTCTTGTGATTTTCGTCATGTTCGAGCTATTACTCTGAGCAAAAATAAACATAAAGGCGCTATATTTTACAAATCTGTGGAGTTGCTAAGGTATGCATATTGATACCAACTATACCTTCTGATTTAATCAGTGATTTTCAGACACGGATATTGATTGAATTTGGATACTGATATTCGGCAGAACGCCGAAAGAATGAACGGACAAGAAACTGTCTATAGAGGATGGACTGAGAAGCATTTCAATGTTTTCTCAAATTGTCGAATACGTCCTGTATGCCTGGCACCTCAGCGATGATTGAACGAAAAAAATTGGAAAGTGAAGATCTGACGGCAGTGAGTTTTTCTTTCATGTTTGATTACTTGGTGGTCTTTCAGATGCTCGCTGAAAGTCCATTGAATGCAACGACTTGTAGAGTCTAGCGCTCTCCCGAAGACATCGTCAAGTATTGATATCTAAATATATCCGAATTAAGCTACATGTACAATGATCCCCATATAAGAAACATTCATTTATTGCAATAAAATAAATATCATTTTTAGCAATTTCATGTTGAGAAAAAATATACTGATTGTTTTGATTTGATTTTTGGCCACCGAAAGTTGGTCTCATTAAGTATGCAGACGATATTGACATCATCGCTGTCTTCTAGCGATCTTTGTGAAACCTTTGTTGAGATTGAATATGTGGCGAAACGAGTGGGACTGGCGATCAACGAAAGCGAAGGCAAGTACATGTTGTCTAGTACCACGCAAATTAACAAGCATATTAAAATATTTAAGATCGGTAATAGATGTAGTAGCTCAACTCTATTACGAGTATTATTATTAAGCCTTCAGTCCACCATTTAGGATAAAATATTATAATCGATAACTACAGTTTTGAGCTAGTGAAGGTATTTACCTACATTGAAGATATCGTTAATTCAAAAATCGACATATTAGTTGAGATCTGGAAAAAGCAGGTCTTAGAAAATCAGTATTGTTTTGGGATCTAAGCTACTGGCTTGAAAAACCGAAGTGATACTTCATTTGACATTTATCTTGCTTGTTGTTCTATATGGAACTGAGTGTTGGACAATGAGCAGAGGAGCGGAACAGGTCCTAAGGTATTTTGCGAGAAAATTTTTAAATATTATATTACATAATATTTGGTCTTCGGTGTGTGAGGACTGTGTATGGTAAAAAAAATTCAGCCGATAAGCCTACGAGCTGCACAATTATGTAGTTTAATAGGTTCAAATCCGATAACTGCATTACATGGGACATATTAAGTGGAAAATATTACTCCAGCTAGGGAAATCTTGAACAGCCGTCAGGTTCGAGATGCAGGAGCGTTTTAGAAGCGACCTTCGTTTGAAAAAAAGTGACCAGGATATGACGGAACACTTCAGTAATTCGTGTTGTGACCCAAGGATTTGTAGTCACATAATGTAAGTAAATATAAAGTAAATGCAAACCAAGCAATTACATATAAACCAATATATTATTCTTCTACGATTATAGCCCAACAACGAAAACGTAGAAACTAAGTGCATTTTTATTTATTTAGGTTTGTTTTATTTTACTGCTACATTTCATTATTCAATAAATACATAGCAATTGCTTACTGTAATTGTAATAATGGATTTGAATATGCAAGTTACTATATCTTTTTTTTTAGTTTATTTCAATATCAGTTTAGTTTCATCTCAGATTTAATTTTTTTACTTCAAATTAAATTTTAATAGAATTTTCGTGTTTATTAAAAACAGGACAAAGAAGATTTACAGTTTGGTCAATTCTTCCTATTTCAAGTGAATCGTTTGTTTGAGACATTGCTTTAAGCAGCTGAATATAACTTTACTAACTTGCTAATTAAATACTAATAAACATTAAACTTTCAATTAAAAATTTCTTAAATGCTAGAAAAAAGTTAATAGATACTAATAAATTATGTTGATAAAATTTAAGAAACTAATTTTAGTATTTATATTTATAATTAATATTTTTTCAATCATAACTATGTATATATCGTCGGCTTACAATGTAAGCCTGTAAAGACTATTTTCTCTAAAATGTCAAAACGAGCATAAGTGAAAAAATAATATACTGCTTTCCTTAATGCTCTTTTCCACAATCAAGAGAAAATGGACTCACCAGGTTTACACCCTAAGACAAAACAAAATGCTGTATTTCACAAAATATTATAAGGATCTTTCAATAAATTGTTTTCAAGTTTACAAGGAAGTACTTCCGAGTTTTGTTATTTTTAATTGAAATTGTGCATCATCATTAGACATTAATTAGTATAAAAACATTTTCAATAAGGTTTACTTAAGTTTATCTTATGTTCATGTTATTAAATGAAAGCAGATGTGATATTTATAAACACCATAAAATATAATGTATATTTCTAACCAAAACCAGCAGGAAACTTAAAAAAACGCATTAAATAGGAAGTGCTTAGAACGAATATGACGCTAATCAAAGTTTAAAAGCCAAAACAAATTTTAGATTAAAATGTTCATACATATATTCTCTAGCCATATATTCAGCTCAACTTTTAATTTCTCACTATGTGTTACATACGTTTTCAGTTTAGATGCCGACATAGAAACGAAATGAGTTTCTACCAATATTGGAAACTAATGATTTTGAGGCTTTATATAAGCTGATTTTTGTATTAATTTTGATACGATAATTTTTAATAAAAAGAAATAGATAATTCTAAATTACTTATCAAATGAATACATACATAGTTGTAATACAAAAAAGGGGTCTTAACCAATTTACAACTTGGTATTTCTTGCTTATTTTTGTCTTGATCGGTATTTTCTTATAGCACAATCGCTTTTACAGATATTTTGCCAATTAAATGAGCATTTTTTAATAATTCTGTTTGTTGTAGTAACCTAAACGAATATTAAAATATATGTCGTGATTTATCACAATAGAAAATAATTTATGTGTTAGTGTTCAGTACAGTAAGTGGAAATACCAAAGGAATAAAAATACAAAACAAAGACGGACAATGCAACAAAAAATGAATATTAGGGATTTTAACACCATGTACTGAAAGTAAGCTTAGTAACATAATTCTGAATATCAATATTTTTTGTATTAAACTATGATATATGCCCCGGGCGTTGTGGTGATAATTTTTAATATCAATAAAATGAAAGTTATTCATTTTTCTTATCGAACGTTTCGCCAATGAATTTTAGAGAGTCTAAGTTACAGTGCGAACATTTAAAGTGCTAGTTTTCTTTTTTTTTTAATTGTGCTTAAAACAAATTTAAGGTTTTTTATTGCGTATTTTTTAAATTACTGAATGTCGATACAAATATCTTATCTTAAAATATAACACCCCTGATTAAGATCTAAGTCCATTGGCGAAGCTTTGATTAAAAAAAGTTTGTTTTTTTTACATTAAAAAAACCCATCACCGAAAAACCCGAAACATGCATCCTGCAAGAAAGAATTTTTTCGTAACGATTCGCCGTTAAAGTCAATCGTTGAAATACGAATTTTAACGTCCATCAATATTTTAATAACTGCGTTTTATTCGCCACTCGCTGGTAGGAAAGCAACATAAAAACAACAAAATCACACGCTAAGAGCGTAAAATTTAGTTGTTTTGTATACACTATATACTTACACGTAGCGAATTGACGAATATAAGGCACCAATCAGTTACAAACATTTTTGAGAGCTTATGCTTTTTTAGCAACAAATAATTATAAATTCTGATTTTTTTTGCGGTATTTATGTGTGTATTTGTTGGAACTGTTTTTTTATAGTTTGGCTTGAGATTAAAAATATCAGTTTTTATAAATATAGTTAAATCATTAATTTTGTTGCCGAGCAAACTTTTTGATAACGTCTACCCTTATCCTTATTGGTCCTTAATAATGAACTTTAATATAACGGGCATATCATGTACAGCGGACAACGAAATAAAATGAGGTTCTGAAAGTTGTTCATATTCGGCCTAATTGTACTTCTAGACGGTGTAAGCATATCATTTTTCTTCTGTATGAGGCTTAGTCGTCAAGTTATGCACTTCTAAAGATTTTAAGTAAATGAAATGCATATTTTTCGGCAGAAGTTTTTCGAATAAAATAAGTTTGTAATAAAATATAAGCTTAGGAGATAAATGAATTGAAGTATATACGTGCAGTACTTACCATGGTACCTGACTCATGCTTAAGTACTTTAGTTCATCTATCTCCAAAGCTAACGTAGATCCCATTTTGAAATTTTTAATATATTATGTCTATAGTTTAAGCCATATTTTAAAATTAAAATAAAATATTTAAAAAAGGCCGAAATTGTTGAAATTCTAATTTGAAACGTTTGGTTTTCTACAAGAAAAAAAAATTGATTTCTAATCTGGACAATTGAGCATCACACAAAATAAAAATTGTAAGCTTTCATTCACACTTTCTAGAAGTACAACTGGTTAGAATTCGAAAAAATTTTAGAACGTCACAATTTTTTTCCATGTCCGCTTCACACGAAATGCCCGATAAGTCATTTATCTTTATGGATGCATTTATAACACCATATTTTATGTGTCAACCAATTAAGGAGTAGGTCATGTACGGTATGGTTTTATATATGTATGTATACAACAGTTGTGTACGAAACAATTTTAAGAATATATATATAAAAACTAAAAAAAAATTATGAAAGGTATAAACTTTAATTAAGCAAGAATTACAAATTGTATAAAGTACGCGTAAAACCCAAAAACATACTCACTGTTAAATTTATTTAACTTATCCACAGTTTATACAAATGAAGAGCGTGCTAAGAGAATTTGACAAATTAAAATAGTTTTATATGCTTATCTGTTTACAAAATTTTATTTTACTTTTATTCTTTTAATTAAAGCAGCTGCTGTTGTAGTAAAACATCACGCGAACTTGATAATTCAGAGGTATCTTTTAATTTGATTGATGTTGTCGCTGTTTCTTCTTTATTGTCACCGCTATCAAAAGTTGTTAACAGCCCAGTTTTTGAAGCTTCTGTTTTGGCGTTCTGTACTCGCACATCTTTCTTCACGTTATCATTATTGCTATCACGTCGTTTTTTCATTGGAGGCGGACTACATAATGTTTTCGTTGTAACTGAAGTATTTGCTTGTCGCAGGAGATCTTCTTTATTGTTTAAACTCAGTAAAGTTTCACTTTGGATTTGTGTGTAGGCTTCTTCACAATTCTCATTGGATTTACGTTTAAATGACGTAACACAATTTGTTTCGCCAATGGATCCCTTACAATGTGTGCTTGCTAGCGTTTCTGTTGTTGTTGAAATTGATGATACCGTATTAGCTTCTATTGATGGCGGTAACAGTGGTGAAATAGCTTGTGAATCTACAGTTTTTTCATCATCACGAACGTCTTCGCCGCCGCCGCCACCACCACCGCCGTCGTCATCTCTAAAGTTATCATCATCTTCTTCCTCCTCTGAATCTGTATACCAAGACACTTGTGCTCCAGGAAATACATATGAAGAGCTAGATTCGTGACAATAATAGGTACCATCGAGTAATCGGTCTGCAGCACTTAAGTTTCTATGTGGCTGTTGTATTTTCATTTCACATTCAGCGTTGTCTAAATCTGCCATTTTGTGCTGTGCAACTATTGCTGGTGCTGCTATATTGAGTTGCTTTGTTGGCGTCGTTGGTGCTGAAACTGAATTTACTGATATTTGCGAATTAATCACTGTGTCACCTCTGTTGCCGAAATTTGCCAATGGTGGCTGTAGCGCACCCGCACTATTTGTTGCCGTTGCCGAATTAGATGAGTCATTACATTGTATCCCACTATCTTTGGAGGAGTCAATTGATAAATGACGATAGCTGTCGGGTAAATTTGTTGGATGAAATGTTGGACTTTCAAAATCAACTGTATCCATGTTGTCACCCAGTAGATCGGGTGAAAGTAGCTCTCCGATTTTTTTTATTTTGGTTTCGCTGCTCTGCTCTAAAATGCTAGATGTTATTTTTTTTATAGCTTCTGTGGCCTCACTGTCTGTATCGGAACTGACATTAACTGCCAATTTGTCGACAGCAACACCTGACGAAGTAGATGACTCGAAACCACTATCCGAGTAGCCAATAGCAGAACGTAAGGTAAAATCTGTTGAAGCATTTGATTTAACTGATTGTGTGTCATTGTCAAGACGAAATTGATGCACATCTTCTTCTATGGCGGTGTTATTTTCATCATCATCCTCTTCAAAGACGGGTAAAAGCTCTGTAGATTCTCTTAAAACTTTATTATTGAAACAAATTTGCTTCCATTCATCACCCAAATGATGGCATAATTGGTTTATGATAACATCAGAATCTCCAAGTAGCTCAACATCGAATTCAAGATGGTGCAGCTGTTCCCGATTGATAAGAATTTGTGGGACATTTGCAGGTATTGAACTTGGTATCAGCGCTACAGGACGCACTTTGAGCGAGGAACCCATAACAATAAGCAAATCACATTTGTCCTTATCGCCAGCCATAACAGTGTGAAATTTCTCAGGTAGCCCTGCGAATAACGACGATTGAAAGAAAACATCAGAAAATGTAATTAATTTTTAAGATAACTATTACATAACCGCTTTAATTAAAGATAATTTTCAATTCTGAAGTAGTTTTTAATAACTTTCGAAGAGAAGCAAACAGGGTGGTCCAGATCCGGATTCTCTGGATTATTGTGAGTATAAAATTGTATGGGAAGGACGAGTCTATTTTGAACATCTTATGGATAACAGGGTGTTTAACAGTTTCTTTAGAGTAGTACTTACAAACAAAGATTATCTTATAACTTTATGGGTAATAGAGCTAGACCAAGAGTTTCATTAAGTAATTAACTCAATTATTTGTTATAAAGGTAGTTAAAATCGAATTGAAATGTCAAGTCTGCAATGATTGAAGAAAACAGTTCTTGTGAAAAACATTTGAAAATACTTAAAATATCTATAAGTTAACAAAGCCCTTATATAATTACCGAATCGTATATCTTTCTATTATATAAATATTTTATTCCATATACTTTTAGCTAATTAAAAAAATAGAATTCTATAAATTGTCTTATATAAGAAAACAAAAAATCTGAGAGCCCGCGTCAGAGCTAACGAGCGAAGAGAAGTGTGCGGAGAAGAGGGGGTGGTTTCGCTAATTTCCGTTATTATACAACTGTGCTCAACATTTTCCGTGTTTTATTAGCGATCAATCACAGCAAAATCTTCTTATACAAAATAAATAAGAATATGAACCGTGCTTGCGAAAAATCCTAGTTTTCTTAGCTAGTTGATCTTGACCTCTTATTTTAAAATATTGTATCTCGTCATTCCGCACATAAAAATTTTGTGTTGAAGTGTTGCTTGTGAAAAGAAACAGAGAAAAGTTGCAATGCTTTTCGAATTCGCAGCAAGATACTTAAGAACGAACACATTATTTTGCCTAAACCTAATAATTTTTAAAATTTGGCACAATAGTGTCGGTGTGTGTGGCACCTCCCATATAAGCAAAACACGCTTGATGCTATAGATGGTGTGCAATGGGCGTAATCTTCATAAATTTTTTTTACTATAGTCTTTGAAATTAAATAAATTTGACAGGATTGCATCAGGCACCTCCTACATTAAAATAAAGTTGTAAGTGCTATTTTAATTGAACTATTGGAACAATCCATCTGAAATTTTATGTTGGTGGTTTACTGGAATCAAAAGCTGGCGAAATAGCATCAGTTGGCGTGGCACGTCCCTTACAATTAAAATACCTTAAGTGGCATAACTATCGAAACATGTAAGCAGTCATACTGATATTTGGTGTAAGAGGTTTGTTTATGGAAAGCTAGTTCTGGTGTGTCACCGCCCTAAATTTTAAGACTTATTACGGCATATATCGCAAACTATACAAGCTATTGTGCTAAAATTTTGTATGCGGGTGTCAATCCCGATAATATTTTGATACCCAAGTAGGCGGAACTAGAGAAGTGGGCGTGGAATATTTCGTCTTTTTCATTTCTACTCTATTTTTTTAAACATTTTCCATATCCTTTTAACTTTTCCCAATATATTCCATATGTATTTTTTTTGCACTTTTTTAATCCTCATTCAACTTTATTCGACATTTTCTTACATTTTTTGACTTATTCATCAATTTTTTAGCATTTCCCATGTATTTTCGACTTTTTCCATTTCTTCAATATTTTTAAGACTTTTTCAACTGTTTCAACCTCTTTACATAATTTTCGACTTATTAAACCTCTTCAACCTTTTCAACGTATTTTAAGCATTTATTCAAAAAGTACTTTCAATGCAGTGTAGGGTATGTGAGTTTCGGCATGGCCGAAGATAACGCCTTTACTAGTTTTTATATTATAACGGGTGTGTAGTCCAATTGTAAACCTACGGCGATAGCTAGCCAATCCACCATTAATGCTATGCCAAATTTACGTTTTATTAAGTAGTATACTCTACAAATTATTAATTGATCTTGAGAATTATTTCTTAGGCAGCTAATCTCTTATGAGAGTAGCACATGACAATCTTGCAAAGCTTTTACTTTTTTCCAATATTTGTTTGAGGTATTGATATGAAAGATGAGAAATTTAGAATTTAAAGTATGTACATTGTAAATATATTTGAGATACAAAAAAACAGGAATAAGATTAATGGACAATGAAAAACAATTACAAGACAATTTGAAAATCTTCAATTCACAAACAAAAGAACTTAGTAAAATGCGTTACTGATAAAAAGTGCAGGATATCTAATAAGCCACAAAGTTTTCTTTTAATGCTTTATTAAATAATTAGCTATAAAAGAAATAATTCTCAATTCACCTTTTGCCGTCTAAGCAATAATTTGTAAAATCCGCGTTTTACTTTAATGTAATAATAAAGATTCAAGAAACCTATGTATGTACATATGTATATATATGTATGTATGTAAATGCAAAAATTAAGCTTAAGATCTATGCTCAACCTTTTTTTACATTGTGTGGAATAACAAACAAAAAAAAACACAATTTCTTTACCCTCTCCAAAGAAAACGATGTCAGGTTTCATAATGCCATTCTCAACAATCTGCTTTAACTCCAACTCAGAAACTGGCTCGGAAGCATCAACACTTTGGTGCACATTGGGTTGACAACGCGGACAAACGGGAATGCGCTGCACGAAGATATCATCACGTATTGCATCAGCAGTAGACTTGAATTTACATTTTGTGCACGATGCAGTTGAAAACGAACCATGACACTCAATGACGTTCTTAATACCGGCCACCCGTTCGAGTGTATCAATATTTTGAGTGTAATTCCGCAAAAGTTTCTGTTTCGATTCCAGTAATTTAATAAAGCGATGACAAGGCGAGGGCGTAAACTGTCCAGGATATATCTCACGTGCAAATTTGTAAAATGGACGTGGATCTCGTGAAAAATAATTGATATCAAACATTGCCTGTGGATCGGGTAAGTCAGGAAAATCTTTAGCTAACCGTGAATAGATACCATCACTAGATCGAAAATCTGGTATTCCACAAGAAACCGAAACGCCAGCACCGGTGAGCACTATGATATTTTTAGCTTCGCGTACCAGTTGTATAACATCCGCAAAGGTGTTGATATAGCGAAGTTTTTGACGACGCGGCGGTTCCGATAACATGGAAGCTAAAATGCGCCAAAGCGTCATGTCATTAAGTCCCGGTGCAATTTCTCCACTGTTAGGAAGCATCTGCGACAGTAACTCGCGAGGATTAGCACCCGAATGAATTTGTTTTTGTACCCAATTAATTGGCTTCGTTATTGGTTTCCATTCCCGCCCAGACTCTTCGGACATACCGCTAAGGTCTGAGAAATCGGAATCATCAGAGCTTGAATCGTCAGTGTTGTCTGGATCATCATCTTCATCTTCCTCTTCCCCCTGTTCATTCTCTGTTTCACCATTGCTATCTAAGGGATCTGTTAAACTTTCTTGTGAGCTCTCAACATTTTCCATTATAGATTCATTTTTCTCAGAATTTCGCGAGTTATCCACTTTGTTTATTTCAGGAATTTGTGATATTTCTAATTCAGTTACTATAGGCACATTATTTATTTTTAATTCCTGTCCCACTGTGCAAGCTGTTGCTGCTGTAACCGTTTCCATTTCGGTTCTGTTTATTTGTTGCATTGTAACTGTTGTTTGTGTTCTGGTTGTTGCTGTTGAGATTTCGGCGCCAAAATCAACAATATTTTGTTTATTTTCATTATGAAATTTCATAGAATTGTGTGTAGACTTTCTTGACATTTTTGTTAGAAATTCTGCATTTAATAATTTCGCATGACAATTTTCTCTCACTTCCTCGCCAATTTCCATCATTTTTGCGCAGCGCCAATGGGTACTTTTTCTCGTTCCTTCTCCACTGTTGAATTGTCAATGTACACACAAAATTTTCACGCCGTTTTTAGCACTATTCTGCGTTTATTTCTAAATATTTTATTGCATTTATTAATTGTTCAAATATTGTATCAGCTTTTGTTGTTTATTTTACTGGTTTTCATATGATTTTTTGTTCACTTTTTTACGTTTTTCACAGCAGCAACATTTCACGTAGCACAGCGTAGCCAATACAAAACTTATATTTTGCTTTAATGACGTGATGGCTGACATTAACAAAAATGGCCGCCGTCGATGGATGGAAAAATTTCTGGTGTGTGTATTTGTGGATTGCAATTGCACGATGTACTCACTTCACGATTCATTAATGTCAAATCATGTGAAAGTTGAAAGCATGATTTAATTATATAAGGTTACTGCAAAAACAAAATGCTGCTTCTTCCAAAAGGAAGTGTAGTGTCAAATCGTATGAAATTTTTTTTCAGTTTTTTGCATTGGATATCAATTTTGACACTCCAGTCTTATGACTTTCAACACTTTCAGATGTGAGTTTGACAGCTTGCGATAACCTTAATAGTTAAATCATGGTTGAAAGTGAAAAATAAGTCGCACTTTACGCACGGTAATGAACTTTGAAAATGAATAATTTTCCTCTACCATGTTCTTGTGCTCTTTCCGTAAATGCAATTATGTATTATTTCTTTGATAGATGTCTAAAGGTAAATTGATAAAATTAGTAGCTTTTCAAAAATATATTACTCTAGTTAGATATTTTTGAATGGAATTGATTTTTAACTATTTTTCCACAGTTGCACTTTAAAATGGACAAAAAAGAAAAGCTGCGGGAGACGAATACAAAATTATATAAAGAAATGACAAAATATGTGTGTAAATGAAAGGAAAACTATCCAGCATGAAAAATTCAGCCTGCCTTACATATCTCTCATGATGAAGAACTCGAATTTTAAGAAAGAAAACTTCCTCTGTGTAATTCAAGACTACGATGTGGGCACCTAAACCAACCCATACATTAACTGCAGATTGTACGCCATAACGTTACATACAGATTTGATAGTGCTGCACATGCTACAATTAATAAACTAAATTTATCTTGTCAAACTCAAATTATGCAACCCTGAAAGTTGCGTCATCGTTGTCAAGAAGAAACATTACAAAAGAAAACTAGAAGTCTGACAACGTGCGCTTTTAGCTATGAGTATGTGATTTGGAAATGACGGTGCCTTATTTAAGCTGATTTTGACAGAAAAAGTAGCCCTAAAAATAAAGAAAAAGAAGTGTGATTTGGAATTGCTGTTACCATGATATTTTGCCATCAAATCAGCAATATACGACTATAGCCGTAGTTCATTTCTTGCGTATATATTGTCAAAAACATGCTCGTGAAATAATTGATGAAGATGAAAAGACAGTCAGTAAAAAATAAAAAAAGAGTGTTATTTTTACAGTTTTAATATTTTTGTGTTGCATAATTCTGGCATATATCTGTAAGTTAATGCTTGATTATAGAAATGTTTGATCATGTGATCACTAGATAGAACCGCCTGTATAAATTTCAAATATTTTCACTTGATTTTTCGCTAGTTTTAAGAAAAGGTGGCCCTTATTATAACGTGGAATCAGTCATATGGAATTGCTGCGATCATGATAATTGTAGCATGTTCGAATCTACAAATAAAACTTTGTTGTACGATTGGCAGTATGATTTATGGGCTGCTTAGTTGGCTGTGGGCCCTTTCAGATGGGATTATTATTATATGAGCTAAAATAAAAATTTTTAAGCTTAAAATTAAATTTTTAACAATAATATTAAAATATCGCTACAAATTTGGATATGACAGACAGTTTTGAGTTTACCATGAGACCCAATTTTTCTTTAGCTCATGCATTAAAATTACTGGGCGTTGAATAATTCAGCTGCATGAAAAAGTTTTACAATATGATTTCTTACCATTACATTGCATTACATTGTGTATGTGATTTGATGGATATGGGCAGGGTTTGATATATCCCCGGAATTATTTTCTCAAATACACATATCTGGTAATTTCTTAAAGACATGGCTTTACAAGTATGTACCGACACGTCGCTACGATTTTGTTAAGATTTCGCTTAACGAATTCAACTTTCATAACTTCGGTTTCGAAATCGAAGAGACTTGTCTACGATTGGTTTGCTGGGTAGTGGCGACTTTTGAAACAGAGTTGTCATTGTTCATTGTTTTTATATCCATTGACACTTGAGTTCTTATTTCATTCTTCGACCAGCCAGTTTATTTGTCATCGTAACCATTCGCCAATGAAAGAGATCGTAAAGGGAATAAAACTTTCAGTGAATTTTTTTTAATTGGTTTTCTGTTTATTAAAAATAGTAATTTATTTATTATTTTTATACACTTTACTTCTGTAAGACGATGGAGAACATAGAGCTGTACGATATTTTAGGCGTGAGCAAAAATTCAACAGATGCTGATATAAAAAAGGTTAGAAGAATGGAACCCCCTGCCGCTGAAAAAGACGACTTCGTTGATTATTGTTGGTTACCTAAGTTTTGGTTGATGGGATTGAAAGTAGTGTATAACTAAATATGTGTGATGTTCGATTTAAAAAAAATTGGAATATTTTTGGTATTGAAAAATTATAAATGCCTTTGTTGGCTAAAATTTATACGCTTGTAAGAATTTTTGCACAAAGCTGATTGGTTGCTGTTGTGTATTTGAGGCGATTTACACTGTGGTTTTATTTGGAGTTATGTTCCACAAAACAGCTGTTGTGGACTTAAAATGTTTGTTTACATTTTTAAATAATTACAATTTTAATTTTTTTCCCTTCAATTACGATTTCAGAATTATCGTAAATTAGCCAAAGAATTCCATCCTGATAAAAATCCTGAAAGTGGTGACAAATTCAAAGAAATTTCCTTTGCATACGAAGTGCTTTCAGATCCGGAAAAGCGTAAAACCTATGATCGTTTTGGCCTCAAAGGCCTTCAAGATGGAAGTGAAGGTTTCAGTGATGCCTCTGACTTTTTTGCTCAATGGTTTCCATTTGGACAAAGTCATGGACATGGTGGTGGTAGTGGAAGCAGTGGTTCGCGAGGGAAGGCGCCACATGTTATGGTTAAATTGGAGGTAACGCTGGAAGAAATTTACAATGGAAACGTTTCCAAGACGGTTGAATACAAACGCATAGAGTATTGTGAAAAATGTGCCGGGCAGGGTGGACCTAAAGAAGCTATTGAAAAATGCGCAACTTGTGGTGGCACGGGGCGTACGGCGAGCTATCATTTTGTAGGTTTAAGTGCATTCGAAACGGTGAGTGAATGAATTTCTTCTCATTTTTCTAGTACGTATTTATGTTTTAAAATGCTTGCTATATATATCTTTATCTTAGTGCCCTCATTAGACAAAATGAAATAAGGTGTAAGAATAAAATAGTTAAAAGGAGAAACAAAGTTTTCGATTCAATAACACCTGTCACTATTTTTCTGCATTTATTTTCAGTTTTTGTTGATTTACAGAGGATAACAAAACACATAAATTTTTGGTCAAAAACCTATATAAATCATTAATATCTTATGGTACAATAGTTTTTGTACGAAAATCAAAGGATCAATTCAATTTCTAGGCTTATGAATTGTTGATTACAAACGCTATTTTTGACCTTTTCAATAAAAACTGAAAAAGGGCAGCATATATGAATATTTTTTTGTATAACATAAGCCGCTGTAAGATCCGAAAACTTCTTTCCTCAGATCCTCTAAAATTGGTGCAAAAGTTCCCGAAACGAAATTTTTTAATTTATTTTAGCAAACCGATCGGAAAACTCGGTGAAAACAAAAATATATCTTGTTAATTGTACTTTTTACTTCTTTAATAGAAAAAAGTATATTCAACCACAATATGTATTTTCAATATACATATGGTCACCTAATATCCAAAAGCCGTTACCACAAAAAATTCAAAATCGATTTTTTGATTGATTCTGATCAATAATGGGCTAGTGCACGCAAAACTTCGTTTCCATGTAGTGGTACAACAACTATATGGAGTTCTACTTCTGCTGAAGTAAAACTGAACCGTTGCTGGCGCTCACATTTGTATACGTATACACAAATGCTCTCTCGATACTCGTTACTCGTTAGAACTTGCAGAAGAGCTTGTGCCCATCCATGATTATAATGCATTTGACTAAACTGCATATCCCTACAAAATTTTTAAGCCTTATGTCTAATAATAAAGATTTAACTAACCATATTCAAATGGCCGTAACAACAAGTTTTAGAGTTTCACATAGCAAATAGACGTACCACGCTAGTATGAAAAAAATGAAACACAATATTTGAATTCTTTATGCACCTAAGTAAGCTTTGACTCTTTTCAATCTTTTAAATATGAAATAAATAACAATATATTTTTCAAGCATAAGGTAAATGTACCATATTCCGGACTATTAAGGCTTTTTACACTCTTAGACCTATTTTGTAATTATTAGAATAAAAGTAATCATTTAGCACATATCTGATTATAAATATATAGCTGTTGTGTTTTGAATTTTATGAATTTCATGTATATTAAATCACACTTTATATTTGTTATTAATAAATTTATAAATCCTTTTATTGTCTCTAATTCCGTCCTTCAGAATTTCACGCTGCGACTAATTCCGTTCTAATGAGTCCTTAATTCCGGTCTATTTATAAAAATTATATTTTTGCGAAACATGTAGACACAATTAGGTATATATAACGAATGTTAAAGAATCGAATAATAAATAATGCAATATAAAATATATTTCAAGTACTTAAAATAGAAATGATTTGTAAAAATTATAACTTTCAATGTAATAATAGCAAGATATGAAACTCTGCGATTTCATATAAATAATAATGAATTTAAAAAGTCGGGCAGAGAACAGATTCTCTTATAATCACAGCAATATTTGCTTTTTAAAACTTAAATTATAATAATTTGGTTCAAAAAATATTGGTACGTAATTACCTCAGGCGTATTTTAGTATAGTGCTTTGTTTGTTAATACAATAATTTCATTAATTAAATTATGAAAATTTATTTTAAACATAAAATAAATATTCGATCCTATATCCTGATTCCGTTCTTAGAACGGAATAATGTACAAGCCTCATAAAATCATGAACGTAATTCCGTTCGTCAAAAGAACGTTTTTTTTAATGATAAAAACACACCATGACGGGTTTAAATTATTATTAGTTACTAAATAAAACCATAATTAATGTAAAAAACCAGAACACCATAAGAATATACTTATTTATCACTTCTTATATCCTTATAAAGACTGTTACAACTCGTTGTAGTTTCACCCAGCACAACTCTCTCAAAAGACGAGTTGGTGTCGACGGACCATTCAAAACGATATTTATCATTTACAAACTAAAAATAACGTTCAGTAAAGTAAGAATTTTGGTTTCCAGAATATCACAGATGATGTCTTGCTACTTTATTTTGCAGAATATTCAATGCTTTTCTTAATTAATAGCTCAAAAAGTAATAGACCGTAATATTGTACAGGGCCGAAATATCGTACACTTACCTTACAACGTTTTTTGCTTCTCCTGTATAAAACTAAAAAGTGTGGTTATGGCTTTTTGGATGTTATGTAGGTGGCGATATGATGGTTGCTTTCTTTCGAGTGTTAGGGTTCTCATGACATCTGTTTTTAAAAGAGAATATACGCCACGTTGCGTTCGTTTTCATTAATTCTTAACCTCTATTTGATGATTTTGTCCTTAGCGACTTTTTCTACTGTAAAAGTTAGATAATCGACTCGTTTTTAGTGTAATAAGTTTTTAATATATGACAATTTTTAGTTTGTTAGCTTGTTTCTAAGCCGTAAAGATAACGACCCAAAGCATAAGGCAAGTATTGTGCGATTGTGGATTCTATATAACTGCGGCAAAGTGGTGGATACCATAGCCTAAAGTCCCGACTTAAGTCCAATTGAAAATTTGTAGGTCTATTTAAAGAGAAAAGTGGCTAAAAGACATCCAAAAGACCGAACAGCTCTTAAAACTGCTATAATGACAGAGTAGCAAAAATTTCCGAGCAATTATGACTTACAAAAATTGGATAGTTCAATGAAAAAACGGCTACAATGCGTAATAGATGCTAAAGGTGCCCATACCAAATATCAAGTTTTAGTTTAAAAGTTTAATAAAGAAATACTTTAAGAAGCATTTGTGTAAAGAGTTACTTGACACTTAAAAAATTGAGTAGAATTTGTTTTTAATGTATTTTTCGTTTCTTTTGCGTTGAATATGACCTTTTTTTTATAAATTCTTTGTAACTGTATAACTGTTAAAAAAAATTATTTATAGAAATAAAAAGTAATATAAATTAATAAGCAAGTTGAAAAATTTATTTTTTTTTCAATGTGTAATCTCATTCTTGACATACTGAACATGTGACTCAGTTTTAGTAAATCAATTTTAAATTTTGCAGCAAAATAAAAGAAAATTTGATCGTAAAATATGTTTCAATTCTGTTCGTTTTTTCAAAAATAGTTTTTTGGTGTATTGGAGTTCGGGAATTTATAAAACAAAACGTTGGATTAGAATGCGTAAAATATGCACTTAGACTTTTAGCAACATTTACTTAAAAAGCTCCATGTGTAGCGTTTTGGAGCTTATACTTGTATGGGAGGTCCCACGCCCTCTTTTAGAATTCGCCGACAATTTGTCTGATGCTAGACTGA
The DNA here is from genome assembly GCA_963680825.1 of Meiosimyza decipiens. Taxonomy (NCBI): domain Eukaryota; kingdom Metazoa; phylum Arthropoda; class Insecta; order Diptera; family Lauxaniidae; genus Meiosimyza; species Meiosimyza decipiens. The sequence goes on from OY804260.1 coordinate 51,976,520, forward strand.
ACCATTTCTTGTATCTGGTAAAATTTGGTTTCCCAAGCCATTTTTCGTATTTATGAGAAATTCTGTTGCACTACATCAAATATCTCTCTCAATATACCGTTTTAACTGTGTTATTTGTGTGGGCAGTAGGCGTGTCCATAAAGGGACTTCATTAATTTTCAATTCCAAAAATCTTGCTTGATGGTTGATGGAACAGACAGAAACAGAGACAGACAGAGAAATAATTGATTCAGGTGGTGACGCTGATGAAAAATATATGCATATAATTTTCTATACAAGCCACGCCCCCTTCTTTGCATTACGAACGGAATGACAAAGTGAATCTACCCACAGCGCAGGGTAGAAAGATGAATAGATCAGATAAAATATAAGTACTTCTATTGGTTCCCTTTGCATCCATTGGCTTTCAAAATGTGAAATAAAATTAGTATATTCAGGAAAATTGTTGAGTTCTCTGCAATTTTCAGCCCTTAACATGCTTCTATGCGTTACAAACGGAATTACAAAGTAAATATACCCTGAGTGTAGCAAATACTAAAATTTTCAGCTATTTCACGTCTTGAAAGTCAGTTTCAATTAGATTTTCGATATCAAGCGGCACTTTTCTCATTTTTTTTTTATTAATTCACAAAGATTTACAACGTACGTACACCAAAGCTTAAAATTATGAAGCCAAAAAAACTCAAATTAATAATGGTACAAGTAGCGGTACTAAATCTACCTTCGAAATGAATTATATTTTAAGTTTTTTTTTATTGAATTTAGAATTTAATTTGCTTCTGTTGTAATTTGTGAAAGTAAAATATAGAGCATATAAATTAAAAAAAAAAAAATTACAACTTCCATCCCTTTTTTGATACGAAGCTATTTATCTAAAAATTAACAACATGCATTCAGCTTCGCTCCCTACTGTATGCAAGCACGCAGCATCCCGGTCAAGGTTATTTCAAGGACACTGCAGTCTTCTTAAATGAACGAGAGGTTAGGGTCACCTGTTGCTATTTCCAATGGTTATACTGTTCCACATTAACAATCCAATGGTAACACATTTTGTTCCGTGATCTTAAACAGTCGTCCTTTTTTTATATTCAATTAATCTTTTGTACTACTAAATTTGAATGAACAAAAATTTTATTTTATTGATACTCAACATAACACATTCGAAACAATACTATCTAGTTGACCAATTGAAATCTCACTTGGTTTTCAAAATATTGGAGCTTAAACTCTCGACTTTTCGACAGATGCACAAATACGCAGCAGCCAATTGAGATTTATGGATCTTGATGCACAGAGCAAAACAAATTTTTTAGCATTTCCCCTTAGTTTTAAGAATTTTTTCGTCAATTTTTGAATTTGTATACAATTTTTTGAAAATAATGGAAACAAGCTTTATTTATTAGCTTGTTAGCACATTGCAAGGAACGTAATTCTTATGAAAATCTGTAATCTGTAAGGGTAAGAAACCCGGTAGATGAATTAAATAAATAAATAAATAATTAAATAAATAAAAAATGTTCTTAAACAAATTTGAAAACGAAATAAACTAAAACGTCTATTTATTTTCTTTACTAGGTTTGCCAGACCTGCAGTGGGCGGTGTACCACCATTAAAGAAGACCTCCGCTGTAGTAATTGTTCTGGTAGTGGATTACATGAAGTTTCACAAACACGTGAAATCACAATTGAGAAAGGCGCTCCCAACATGCTTAAAATCCCATTTCCCGCTGAAGGCAACCAACCGCTTGTAGGGGATCGCGGTGATCTTGTTGTCATGTTAATACAAAAAGAACATCCTGTATTTATTCGGCGACAGAATGATCTCTTCTTGCGTAACATAACTGTGAACTTAACTCAGTCATTGTGTGGCTATGAACATGTTTTTCAACATTTGGATGGACGCAATATCTGCATACGCAGTAAACCCGGTGAAGTTATTCGTCATGGTGATATGAAAGTTGTACCCGGAGAGGGTATGCCATTGCGAAATAATCCCTTCGAAAAGGGTGATTTATTTGTGGAATTCCGTGTGGTGTTTCCTGAGAATAATTTTGCGACATCAGAACAGTTGAAAAAACTGGAGGAGGTTCTACCACCACGTGAACCATTCACTATGCCCGCCGAAGCCGAAGAAGTGCAACTGACAGACCCACAACCATATGGTGAAGAAGGTGCTCAAGGAGCGCACGGCGAAGATGACGAGGAGGAGTTCGAGGGTGGTCCACATTTTGAGGGTGTGCAATGTCAGACTGCTTAAAGGCAAACAAATTAATGTCAAGTCACCACGTTACAAATTCACTACACTCCTTTTTTTCTAACTTCTTGATAAAATCGCTGGCGAAAATAACACACACATAATACATTCACATAACACACAAAGTCATTAAAAGTAACTCTAAATTCTTATATTGTATAATCGGTGAGAAAATTATTCAGTGTGAAGTTGTACTTTTTAAAAATCATATGTTTCAATTTCGGTTTTTTTTTGTGTTGTAACACACATATAGCATTCGTGCAAAATGAAATTAGAAGAGAAGTGTGATGCATCAAGTCAGGCAGGAGATTAAACGCTATTATTTCGTAATTCACTTTTAGTCATTAATATTAACTTAACAAAAAATTATACATAATTATAATAAAAATTATATAAACAATCCATTAAATTAATCAAAAAATTGATAAGTTATTTTTTGAATACCAAGCTTAAACCAGATCTCGATATTCAATGCAGTACGGCTTTCTTTAACATATGCTGCAGTACGTTTACATATATTTTTGTATAGTTTCTTTTAATATTACTGTCACTTTCGGGAAGATATAGCATACCAAATCATTTTAAATGTCAGATGAATGCAAAGAAAATTTAACGAATATGAAGGTTTTCGCTTGAAAGTCCATTAAAAATTTGATGATTGTTGTCCTGATAGGTTAGTCATTACAGTGGGAAAACAGGTTGATCTTATGAATCACGGATTTTTAGTTTTAGTAGCAAGAAGCAATACTAGAAAACAAAGCTTATTAGACGGCTGGAGTGCTGGGAAATTTGTGTAATAAAAAAAATGAGCATAGCAGTGCTGAGTGCATGTGTTTGTTGTTTTGTTTATTTTTCTTAAGAAAAATCTTTGTTGGAGAAAGCTAAAATTGGCTCAATTTTCCTATTTTGCCCATCACTGCTCTAGTGATCAAATTTTGTGCTGTATTGAACAAACTGGTTCATTCTAACACGCTTCGGATGAACTAGTCTGTCCTACGAAAAATTAGTTTATCCTATAAGCTAGTTTGGCCTCTAACCTATATAACACAAATTTTTAATTTAATGGTGATTATCAATAAAAAAAAACGCAACAAATGGAACCGAAACACGCTCCCAAGGCAATTTTTGACATTTTCCTGTCTATTGTCTATTTATCCTTGAATTTTTTTGTTAGTCAAAAATATTTGTTTTTTTTTTGTATTCATTTTGCTGCAATCAAAAATCGAGACGGTTGGATTTTGCATTATTCAAAAATCCAACTCAGTTGACGGTCAATGGTTGAATTGTCCAAAAGTCCAACTCAAGGGATTGCGGAATTTCGAGTAATTGCAAAATCACATTTCATAGATAATTAGCAATACCCTTAAAAACACAGTCAAACCTGGATAAAAGGGGTTGCTAAGTAGGTACCGTTGACTATTCCTACTCATAGAAATATCTCACTTATTGAGTTTCCCACTTAGCCAGGTTAAAATAGCCGATGTCTCATTAACAGAGGTAACGTTTAATTTTCGCTTTGATATTAAAATAAATAATAATTTTTTGTATACTACATTCTTACTAAGCGCGTAAACAAAACTAAACTGTGGATGCATAAACAAAACCAAACTGTGGATAAGTATCTCTATGTTTTCGACTCAAATCAAAAAAAATGAATATGTGAGCAACAAGTCACTACGTTTTCGATTCAAACAAAAAAGTGATACTACCGTATTTTATAAGAATATGGATAAATAACCTCACTTACCGAGGTAATGCACAATGTTGTCTCAATTATAGAGGTAAATTAGGTAATGATTTCACCAAATCAAGTCCCAGTAATAGAGGCAAAATTTTCCCATTCAAAGAAGTTTCTCAGATATCCAGGTGCCACTTATACAGCTTGACTGTACAGTAAACTCTCGATCATATTAACACGTGTTTATATAAACAAGCACACCTTGAAAGTTTGTATGAACGCTCGACTATTTTTTATTTAAAAAAAAAATCAAATTGTCTAATATGTTCGAAAAATTGAGTTAACCTGAACGTAAAGATACCCTTGGTTATATATAACCTTCGGATTTATGAACAAGGTCAAAATTAATAAGAAAATATTTCATTAATCATTTTTGGTTTGTAGTGTGTCGTTCTCTCATTTGACTAGACGTAAAATGTTGCTCAATTTTTCCAAAAGCTTCGGGGTTCTGCTTCTGCCACAAGTTTCTATAGATTCTACATTTCTATTTAAGCGTTCTTTGGAGCTCTCTGTTGCGCTGTTATGAAAAAAAAAAGATTTTGGAATTTGTTCATATTCGGCCTAATTGTACTGCTAGAAGGTGTAAGCACATAATATTTTTATATAAAGGGTGTTTTTTTTAGAGGTTTGTTTTTCGAATAGAGATAAAACTGGCATTTTATGGTCAAATCTGGCAACTCTAATGTTATTTATGTTCAGTTTGGTTTGCCATTTCATCATGAACAGGTTGACAAAAGAACAACGCTTGCAAATCGTGCAAATTTATTTCGAAAATAATGGTTCAGTTCGCGAAGTTTACCGCAAGCTCCGTCCATTTTATGGTCGACATAATCGTCCATCAGAGCAATTAATTCGGTTAACCATGGATCGTTTTCGCACTACGTTTACTCTATGTGATAATACGCATCCGCAGAGACGTCGAACAGTGCGCACCGAAGAAACAATTGCCGCTGTAGAGCAAAATGTTGAAGAGGACCCGAATGAATCGATTCGCCACCGTGCACAGCAATTGGAGCTTTGTCCATCAACTTTATGGAAGATTTTGCGCTTGCGACCTTACAAGATCTAGCTTGTGCAAGAATTAAAGCCACGAGACCATGCAATGCGTCGTGATTTTGGTGTATGGGCCGAAAATGAGATTGATCTCGATGCTGATTTTCATCGCAAAATTTTGTTCAGTGATGAGGCTCATTTTTGGTTGAATGGCTACGTCAACAAGCAAAATTGCCGCATTTGGAGTGAAGAGAATCCACATGAGACCCTTGAGACGCCATTACATCCACAAAAACTGACTGTTTGGTGTGCTCTATGGGCTGGTGGAGTCATTGGGCCATACTTCTTCCGAAATAATGCTGGAGAGTCAGTTACCGTTAATGGAGACCAGTATAGAGCCATGATAACCGACTATTTTGTTCCCGAATTGGATGGCATGAATGTGGATGAGTTGTGGTTCCAACAAGACGGCGCTACATGTCACACAGCGCACGTCACAATCGATTTATTGAAGGAAACATTCGATGAGCGCATAATTTCGCGGAATGGACCTGTCAATTGGCCACCAAGATCGTGTGATTTGACACCATTGAATTATTTTCTTTGGGGATATGTGAAGTCGCTCGTCTACGCCAACAAACCAGAAACGTTAGGGGACTTGGAAGCCAACATTCGTGGCGTTATTGCCGACATACGGCCCCATATGCTCGAAAAAGTGGTTCAAAATTGGACCTGTAGAATTGGCTTTATTCGAGCCAGCCGCGGCGGCCACATGCCCGAAATCATATTTAAACATTAATGTCATAAAATTATCCTTCCAATAAAGCCAAATTGATGGACATTAAGACGATTTTCTTGTGTTTTATTTCAATTCGAAGCTCTATACCTCTAAAAAAAACACCCTATATAAGACTTAGTTGGAAAGTTATGGACTTCTGAAAATTGACGTGATTTTTCGGAATCAGTTTTTCGAATTTAAGAAATTTTCAATAGGAAATTCACTACTTTTTTCAATTATGAAATTAGATTTGAAATTTAAATTTTTTTCTTGTGGAAAACCGGAAGTGAACATTTCATTTCAGATCTTAAACTATTTCGACATATTTTACTTTTTTTTTTAATTTCAAAATATAGCTTAAAGTAAACAAAAATATATTGGAAATTTAAAAAAATGTGATCTGCATAAGCTTACGAGATATATGAATTGAAGTGCATACTTGCAAAATTTTGCATGGTACTTACCTTGCCCTTGCTTAAGTACTTTAATTATCTCCTTAACTAATACCGATCACAATATAATATTTTTTGTGAGACATCTATATACATAAGGCTTGTTTTTTGATGTTAAAATATTTAAAATATATTATGAAAATCTGATTTGAAATTTGTACTACCGGTTTTCTATACATAGAAAAATTTAAAACTTAAATTTGACTAAGAGATTAAAAAAAAACATCCTTTTTACTAGCTAAAACAAATTTTATATATATTTTTTTTTATAAATTCAATGATTCCAGTAACAACGTTATAAAATGATGGTTCTTAAATTTTGTCAATTCTTCAGAAGCCCATTACTCGGTAATTGAGCCTCATAATAAAATAAGTTTGTGGGTACACATGTATGTCTACTTGATGTATAATTAACCGGGACATAGACAAATTTCATGACCTCATTTTATTTTCATTGTCCGCTTCGCATGAAATGCCCCGTATAACAAAAAAAAGGTTTATTTTAGCATCTTTATGAGACATAGAGTTTTTTTTTTCTATCTTATCAGTTGTCCAGTTCACGGTTTCAAGATGGCAAAGTTTCTTCTGGCTAAATAATTCAAAAATTTCAGCTGAGCTGATAACGAGTTCTTTAAGAATATTTCCCAAAGGATTGTCAAGCAATCGTCTGCCACTGCAAATCTTAAATACAATTTCAATCGTTTTAACACAGCAAACCTTCGTTCTGGTGTTGTCAAAGTTACTGCAATCGTAGAAAATGTTTGCAGTAGAATTATGATGCTTGGGAAGAAAGATTCCATTTTTTTGCTTTTGATTATGGTCAATCCTTCCATTGCATTCAAAGCATCTTTGAAATCGGTTTTACAACAATACTGATGTCACAATTGAATTTCGGACTTAAGGTCTATCTTACTGCAATTTAAATCACTTTCGTAAGTGAGGACAACCTCCACAATTTTGTCAACTGACATGTACGAGTAATTTAACACTATTAAGGCTTCTCAGGCTAAAATGCTCAAAAATTTGTCCTGGAATATTGAATTTAATTCTGAAATCGTATGGTCCAAATAAGGGTAGTATATTGCGGCTCTGAAACATTTGAGAAATAAATGAAAAATAAAATAAAGCTAGTAAAGTTGTTATCTTCGGTCAGGCCGAAACTCACATACTTTACACTGTATTGAAAGTATATTTTAAATAAATGTAAAAAAGACGTTGAAGAGGTTGAATAAGTCGAAAAAAAAAAATTGAAATGGTTGAAAGAGGTTCAAAAGTTTTGAAACAATTGAAAAAAACTAAAAAAAGACAGTAAAATACCTTTAACGAATCGGTTCCTTATTCAATTATATAGTCCATAGCCTATACACGGAATATATGTACATTACATTTTTTCATTGATTTTTGAATAACTTTTACATTTCTTGTCCGATTTGACACGAGAATTGAGATTTGTAAGACAATAGGTTTTCATCCTAAGTCTTAAAAATATGACAAAGAAAGATTTGTGCAATTAACAATTTTAGGTTTTCTGAAACGTTCTTGTATCAAAATATTTTTCGGCGGTTCTCAGGGGGGCCACAGCTCCCAGAGCCATGCCCTTTGCATCCGCCGCTGATCGTAGCTAACAAGTTTTTGATGTAACACGTCGAAATTAGTCGACGATGCACAGAGTAAGGGGGGAAAGTATTTATTTCTCCGTCCCAGGAATCATGAGATCAAAAAGTTGACTTAAATTTCGTAATTTCTTTCTCTTTTGTAAGGAAGCATAACAAAATGCGCACTTTTTGCTTATTGCTTGAGAAGAACACCTTCGTTTCTGTCACCTTCGATCATTCAAAGCATTAGTATTTTAACAATGGCATTATGGGACACCATTACTTGACGACAATGTGCTCTCGCTCGTTTACATACAAATGGAGATAAGAAGTTTATTTAGAGAAGACAATCATTATGTGATCTTGCATTAGTTTTGTCAAGTTATTATTATGGCTATTGTTGTTGTAAAGTCACATAACTTGACTCGAGCACCGCAGCCGCACAAGACCCTGAGATAATAACATATTCTGCTGCACATCGCTTCTAAGTCGTTACTGTAAGTATTTTGCTAAATATTTGCTAATTTGTTTAGCAAAAGGTTTTATTGATTCTTCTCTGTGCAAGTGCGATTACAAGTCACATTACTCGTATGCATGTAGGTATGTATATACGAATGCATACTTGCAAAATATTGTAAAATTGTAAAACTTGCAATGTTCTAAGCATGTCATAAAAAATGATAATTTGAATATGTGTCGTTATCGTATGTATTCTTTTAGTTGTTAGTCTTCTTCCTTGCCGTGCTTCTAAAACAGAAATTAATGCGCACGTTGCACTTCTAGACTTTGTTGATATTTCGATCTCAGTCGGTATGACATTAGCAACTTTTGTTCGTTATCTCTTTGTTTGTGTCAAATGAAGGTTTTACTTAAAAACATGTCAATGGCCTTGAATATTGTGTAAATTATGGGTTGTGCCACTTAGAGCACAATTGTCACAGTAATATTTTTGCATTTAGCTTTACAGATAATACTTTTGTGTTAAGTAATATTTACCAAGAAAAGTTGAAAGATTGCAGCTAATAGAGATACTAACTTTAGAAAAAAATTAGTACATAGTATATATGTACATATATGTATTCAGTTTAGGTTAAGCCAAAGTGGCGGCTTAGCAAGCGTGCTAGAAACCTTAAAAAGCACTAGCTCTGCCGTTTTAATACCATATACATATGCAGGATCACAAGTTGCAAACAAGGAATTCCAGGTCTTCTAAAAAATGCTTTTGTTCTTAAAAAAAAGTAAATTTTTTTTTTTGGGTAAAAGTGATGACTTTTTTTGTTGGTCAGCAATACTAAAAAAATAATTCATTAATTTATCAAATGGTAATTGTAGTATCGAAAAACTATTTAAAAAAGTTTTCAATTCCTATCAGGCCCCACATGAGATTCCGAGCTTGACCACTTGGCAACCCTGTACGTATGTGGCTGAAATGAATGAATTCCCGGTCTTCACAAAATAGAACAATTTTTCCTTGAAATGGTTAAATATTCTTTTGTGGGAAAGCCTTAATGAGCATTTTTGGTCATTAAAAACAAAAATCATCCAATTATCGGTATATTCAGAAATTTTCGAACTCCTACAGGTACCCCGACTTTGAACTGCAATTCTTAGCTTGACTGGGCCAAAACTGGCCACTTGGCAACCCTGTATGTAACCTTACAAGAAGAAGGTTTTCAAAAGGATTTCGAAAACCTTGGTAATGATAAAAGCTATGTCCAGTTACTCGTGTTGAGATAGTCCGACTTCATTTTAGGCCAATTCGTTGAAAGTGTTAAAGAAGCTTGTCCTAGATATGTGCCCCTGGTTCTGGCAAGGACTGAACAAATCGAGAGGTAAAGCTCAACAGATTCGTTCGCTTACATTGAGACATCTTCGGCAGAGAAGGTTGAATGGAACACTAAATTTTTCAGCATGCTTGCCAATCATTCAGCATCCTGTGCAAGTCGTGGTAATTCTCGCGATATCATTGCGGCTTTTGAACAATAGGTCAGTGGTTTCATAGTTGTTATAGGCTGGTCATATTACTCTGGATGTTTTAAAAAAATTTAGGGTCCTCCAGTTCTTTCCTGCCTTGGAAATCAAAATGAGATCATCTTTCTCTTAGCTATACCGAGCGGAGAGTGCACATGCTTTGAAGCTCCGGTGTCGTTAATAGTGGAATCGTGCCTTGCTAATTCATCAGCCTGGAACACATATGAGAGATATGTCGAGCTGACGTCCAGCCTAGCAAGTGCCTCCCTGCACTGCTTTATTAATTAAGATCTTATTTTCTTTACGTTCAGAGCCTTAATGAGGGTCTGGCTGTTGGAGAAGAGTGCTTCTGGATTAGCAAAGACTTCTGCTTGAAAAACGCTAGTACATATAGATAGTATTCATATGTTGGTTTCGGTCATGCTTCATACCAGATTAAAATACGATATTTTTTTTTAAGTATAGGGTCTTTCAATAGGTATGATACAATGTTAATGTGAATAGTTAACAAGTCTTTATTTTTCCACTTTGAAGAATGTTCAAATCATTTTGGAAATTGTTTCAATCATATGACTACCACGGCTACCTCTAACAAAGCGCATTTTGTCAGACTTTCGACTACTTATTAAAACAATTGGGGTCTTATGTCCGCAATTGTCTGAGTTGTGTTGGCTTCCAAGGAATCAATTTCTGCTGAATGTAATATTTTCTTATATGGATCATTGTCTTCTATTCGCTGACGTTTCTGATCCAAGCAGTCGACGAATTTTCTATTTAGGCACTTGATTCACATTACCATCGGCTCATGAATTACTCAGTTGAGCGCGGCCCTTAGGCCCCTAGGACCTATTACATAACTCTGGACATACAAGCAATATGAGTGCTTATACTGCATTTCTTTGGTATATTGAAAGAGTATTTTCGAGAGCAGCTGTTTAGATAGTGCGAAACTACATCTGTTGCTTATGTTTCATAGTACGAGTATCTCTATAAAGATGTCGTTTGTGTAGTAAACGATCATTCTAAGGTAGGTAAGCCCTTTGATTGTCTCAAAATTATAGCTCTAATTTATATATCTACGGTATTTGTCGTGGGCTTTGTTCTCGTCTCCAAGCTTAACTTGTTTCGCCATGTCGTCAATCTGAAAAAACGTTTTCCAGACTACGATGTCACATGCGACTTTATTGCATAGGTGGCACCATATGCTCTTGTCGAAATCCACCCATATATGTCTAGTACTTGTACACAGAACTTTTTCTTGTATTTGTGTAAGCAGTAATGTATGTTAATATGTAATTTTTTCATTTAAAAATTTTTATTTATATGGGTGGTCCTCTGGTCCGAATGCGTCCACGGTGTTAATCTAAATCATTTCTAGGATTGTGCGATACTTGTTTTAATTTAAAAAGTACAGATTTTGCTGCTGGGAGAGGTATCACATCCTTTAAAAATGTCAAGACATTAAATTATTTGGTTGCATCTGTTACCCTGGGTGTTGCACCCGCACTCCCTCAGGACTGTTCGACAAGTTTCTTTGGCAACTTTTAATATCGAACTATCGATCCATTCGCAGCGTCTTTTCGTAATCTCAGACTTATTTTTGGCGAAAGGAGTGCTCTTGATAACTGAGCCATGTAAGATTGCTTGGCATATCGTGTGTGATTGAATGCGAAGGGTTGGTGAAGAGCTTTTTCTAAGTGTGCACATGTTGTTCGCTTCTGTAGAACTCGCGCTTACTCTCGGGTTTCACAATTTTTTCGGAGTTCTACTTGTAGGTAATATTGATATTCTTTGATTTCCAAAATGTATCAATGGTCTCAACTCCCCTTTAAACAAAGTCAAGGTAATGTAGAGATTAAATTTACAGCCATAGACCATTGAAGTCTTGTTCATGGTCTTGCACATCAGTCTGGGTTTCGCGCTCATGATTTTGATCTTGCAATCATTGCACTGCATATTCCTTGAAAATGTGGAAGTTATGATTTTACCCATTACTAGTACTGTGGTAGGGCTGCTGCCTTTAAATATATTATTTAAAGATACAGTTTCTAGGACACCGTAAAGTAATTGGGTCAAAGTATTATCAGTAGTTATGGCTGCCACTTTATCACACCTTGGATAGAAAGGGTTTAATGAGAACCGCAGAGCTCTTAATTTCGTTGTCTCTTAAATGATATTCTCCTACTCACCTCACCCTTTTGTGTAGGGTATAGCAAATTAAAATTTTAAATAATTCCTCTGACATATATTATTTTAAAAGTTGTTCCGATTTTGCGGTGCACTACTATTTATTTCAGACCTCATAGTTGTATGCATATCGAAGGGAAGAACAAAGCGAAGACACAACGTCACTTACATAAGTTACATGACAAAGAGCAAATTTCAGAAATTAAAAGTTCGCAATAAAATCTTAATTATGTAAAACACCTTACTATCAATGCATGTCATATTCCTTGGTTCGATCATCCAAATGTCAAAATTTTATTTATTGTTGTCAGCAATTTTGGCAACCATAAATTGAGTAACAAATCGGCGGCAAAGAATTAAACTCGAACTTGTTTAAGAAATAGATGACAGCAATTATCGGTTTCGTTTTAACCAACTGCAACAAAAACAGTCACGATCGTTGTCGTTTGTGTCGTTGCTGTGTGGTTGTTGTTGCTGCTGTCATGCAGCACACTACATCTTTTTTGTCAATCGTCGATCGTTTTATTTAATTGACGTATGAATGTCAAACTGAAGCGCATTCATCATTTTTTCATACCTTCACAGCGGTGTTGATGACTTGATCTTGATATCATAATGTTGATCACTTTTTGAGGTTTTTTTTTCTGCAGACTTGGTTTACGCGTTCGTTTTATGTGTCATGCCTGTCTCTTGTTGTCGACACTCGTGCTAAAAATGTTGCTTAGTTTTAAATTAACTTATTCTGCACTTAACTCTGAGTCATTCTTGTTTTCAAAACAAAATTTTTGTAGTACATAATTATCATTTACATAGAATATTAAATTTTGTGATAATTCGCACCTAAACTAAATATATATGTATATGGTTATATGCGGGGATTGCACAGGTTATAGGCATAAAATCATCATTTGAATTTGGAGAAAGAAATATTTGTCTGAAGACAAGAATACAAGCCTTATACGATGCTATTTTATATCACTCTCATCAGAACATATCACGGCAACATTTTCACATCATCTGAGTCTCAGAACCTATGACAAAATTTCTAAATGCGTTTGTCAATTACCATTAAATGAACGAAATCTGAACACATCGACTGTCTATTGTTGACCTTGTGAATAGCGATTTGTCGATGTTTCATCGCCAGTAAGTGACATGTTAGCTATGTTCGCGTACTCATATGTACAATGCAAAATTAGTCACTTTTGTTAACTAAAGTAAACTATATCTTGTTCCATTCGTTAGTTTTTAACTGATTAACAAGTGGTTTGTTTCAAAGGTAATTTTATGTACAATTAAAAAATAAAACACACTTACTCTTTCGATCAAAAAGTTTGTCAAAATCTCAACTCAGTTTATGATATATCGTTAGAAAACTATTGAAATGGGATATTAATATAAAACATAAACTTTAAAAAAAATTCTTGCTAGAAATGTAACATATGCTCTCGAAAATTAAAGTTCACTTTTTGATTTACCTTTGTGATACACCTTTAACCTTGCCAATCGGATATAAAATGGCAGTTTTATTGAAAATCAAGGTATCTGACGTAAAATGGGCGAGGGGAAAAAATTAATAAGAAAAATCGAAATGAGTTGAAATTTCCCATTATTGAGCTTTAAAATCAACATGCAAAAGTTTCAAGTCAGTTCACCAAACTTTTTACTAATATTTCTTATCATATTTCTAATACCCTACACTCAGGGATAGTGTCATATATGACAAGGCATATAAATTCTTGATCAACGTCACTACTTTAGTCAATTTAGCTTTGTCTGTCGGACTATTTGTCTGTGTTCTTGTGAAAATCTCGTTTACGGAAAAAACTAAGAAAATTTAAAAGAATTTTTCAACATATTTGTAGCTTGTGAGATTGAAAGTGAGCGAGGTTGCTGAACACGCCTATCGCTCATACAAATAAAACATTCAAAATGTTATACTGAGAAGACTATTCATAGTAATGCAACTGAATTTCACAAAAATACTACAAATTGTTTGCGAAAACTTTTAAATAAAATTTGGCGAATTTTAACTAATTAATATTTCAACAGTATAATATTGAGAAGAAATAAACAAAATAGTGGCCACGGGGTTGCTATAGGTACTCCAATCTAGCTATAATTTCAAGGCCATCAAAGCCTATTTATTTTGCCTATCGTTATAGAACGAGTTAAATTCCGGATAATGAGCAGCGCTCTGGAACCGATTCCTGCGTTAAGTGGAATACAGCTCAAAAAAAAAAAAAACAAAGATAAGAAGTGGTGTAAAAATAGTTTTACTTGGAATTCCTGCTTGGGTGTGCCTGTCCTTCCAACCAAAAAAAGTCCACCTATAATAGCATGGCTTTGGTGTTAAAGCATGGTGTTATATATGACGGTAATGAAAATAAATATTCATTGATTGATGAATTATTGCTTCTTAAAAATCTCTAAAGCTTTGCTATCACTTGTAGCACGCCCTGGGTAGTAGATATATTTTTGTCGTTATGTTTTCAATCACAATTCAAAATGCTCATCGAATAAAGTCGTTAATTTTAGAAAAAATTTTTTCAAAAAGAAACGTTACTTAAAGTTTAAAACTCTATGCGTGAACTACTTTTGAAATAATTACGATCCCATGTGAAACTTTTATTTTGTGTGTGATATAATTTAATGTCACTCATACGCCCCGTTATACGCAAGTACATAAATAATAAGATAAGTAACTTTAAATAGTAATAACTTTTGTAAAAATTGTGTTAAATCAATAACGAAGCACTTTTTCAACGATAAAAATACAAAAATTTAAAAATCCAAATTAAAAAATTTTTTTGGTGCACAGTGTAGTCTTGAATAGAAAGAAATGAAAGTGCTGGTGATTGAAAAATTTTTTCAGACAATCGTCAGAAAATACTTAGGGAATGAAAAAAAACTATAGAAATTTTAAATTTGTATTGAGTTTAGTGACACAGTGCGTTCAAAATTGAACTTTGTGCATCAAAAATGTTCCATGAAACTTTCTATAAAAGCAATTGTTAGATAGTCCGCTCTAGTTAATTTGTTTGAAACAAAATGCAATAATAAAAATAAAAAGCATATTGCGAAAAGAAAATTGATTCTATTTTATAAGAATCTATTAATATTTTTTTTTCGCCTTTATCTGAATTGTGCGGGGATTTTTCAAAAATTAGAATGAAAAATGGTAAAAGTGGAAAATTTGCAAACTTTGACAGAAAATATCTCCATATCTCCAGATTTCGGAAATTTTTTTATGTATATTATGTGAAAAAGTATGGTTAGCTAAAATCCAAAGTTTCAGCTTCTTTTTTCACAACTTTTTTTTTATGACTATTTTTCTACTGCAACATTTGAAGGAGAAATATTTTTATTTCTATACATTTTCCAATGCTTGACAAAAAATTTATCTATTGTAAAAGCTCTGAGTGTAATGGAAGTTGCTTGAATTTCGAAAAAAGTTCCTTTAAGTAGAGGAGAACAGGTAAGAGCTATTTTACCTCTTTTTATCCTTCTTTTTTTATATAAATTCCAATGCTTTTGAAAAACAGATCAGATAAGCTTTTGAAACTGTTTTTCTCTAATTACTTGTAAACTATAAAAGATATCGCAAAATTTGTAACATTTTTGAAATCAGCATAGCTAAATCAATAGAAATTAATACCCATTTTGAAAAATATACCTCAACCACATCCCAACTTTGTAAGGGAGGTAGGCGTGTCCGTGAACCGGTTTTTTCATATTCACAAACTTTCGTTGTTTTCACTTTAAAAACGTCTATTTTCGAATTAATTCACCCTACAAACAAATGTTGTAATTATTTTCAACGGGATCCGGCATTTGCTCTACAGATATTGAAAAGATTTTTGCCACAATCGGTCATATATATGATTCCACCAACATACTTTAGTGAAAATTACGTACAAGAATGTAGTAATTTTTCCTCATAGCTTCTCCAACACCTGCCGTTGAAACATTAGAGGCTCAGCAGGCTCAGGAATAATTAACCGGAGGCACTACTGACGGTACAACAAATGCAATAAAGTTTTTTATTATGACGACATATCTATGCGAACATCAGCCACACATCGTAGTAATTTAATGTGATTGGAATCATATACTACAAGTGGTTTCGATGCGTCCTCATTTAACAAAAAGCACCAAGTGTTGATCAAAAGCATTTATATATGTATGGGTATGTGTGGATCGGTAAAGTCCATTTTTTAATTTTATTTTTCACATGAACTAATGTAGCTAGAGAAATTGTATTTGAGTATTTGATACTGTTTACTCTATTGCTCATTGCACAATTTTTGCACAGCGATTTGCTGTAAATCTTCGAAGATATTCATGGATACTATATACAAAGTATTTTTTAAAAATCTTTTGTCTTACTATCTATATCGATTTTTTTTAAAATCTTTTAAACATATTTTGCAACGAAATATCTCAAAAACTATGGGGAATAGCATAAAAAACCTGTAAACATTTTTGTTTAAAAAATGCTTGAATTTTATAAAAAAAAGGAAAATAAATTTGTTTAAATATTAATTTTTTTTACTTATAAAAATGTTTCACAAAATATTTTCAATTAATGCCCAGAATATATCTGCCTCCAAATTGAAATTCCCGAACTAACTTTGGAAAATATCACACAATTCATACAATTAGACTGATGTATCTGTGTCATAATCTGTGTTTCATTGTGCCAAACCTACACAATTCAAGTACTCGTATTTTGACAATTACCAAAATTTTAAAGATACTTAATTACGCAACTATTACTCATAATTACCAAAATAATTACTAAAGTCTGCAACAACAACAATGTAAAAATATAAACTTTTACGAAACAAAGGAAATGCATTAAAGTCATTAAGAACCATAATTAAGATTGTTAATCTCTCGCTTTGTACTTTTAAATCGTATTTAGAACAAATTAATGTTAAACTTGAAATTTGCAATAAAAGTAAGAGAGCATTTGTTGAAAGCTTCCGGCTAATTGGTATTGACTGTATTTTTTTGTAATGTGCTTTGATTTATGAATTGTTACAAAACTTATCTAGAACTATTGATAACTACTATAGCAGTTCATATATTCCGTAACGCTTTTTTTTTTTTGTTTCTTGACTGAACTCTAATACTAAGCACTCTTTTTTCTTAACAGCTGTTATTGAACTTTCTTAACTTATCAATAATTGACAGCACAATCCATTAGTTCACAAGTACAAACCACCGCATAATATCAGTAATAGATGAAAGTACTTAAATTTAAAAAAAATCAATGTGCACCACCCAGTAAAATTGGAATGATATTATGTATGTACTGAGACTTGAGTCAGCGTTCCAAACTGTTTACTTCTCATTCAATGCCTGTGACATCAAACGTTCCCGTAGCAGTTTTTGGTAGCACTTGTAACAAACTATTGTTCTCTAGCCTGGATATGATGGCGGTGCGCAGGGTTCATATAGTTTGATTTATTTATCTGTTAAGACACTAGATTTTAAAACAACGTCATAATTCATACAATTTATATGCATAGTTTCGAATGCACTCATTGTCTAAACCCGATTTTAATACTCGGATGACATGTTAGAGTTCGTCTTCCATGTTGCAAAATAACTTAGATACAGTCCTAAGTCCTGACAATACCAATTCCAGAACTTAATTTTTCTCATCGACTGATGCAATAATATCTTTTTGGAGAAAAAATCCCAAAACGTTCCCTAAAGCCGTCCATTGTTTATATAGCGCTCTTAGCCTCACAAGTTGTGTTTCACCGATATGAAAACGATACGATAGTTCAAAATTATCGTATCGTTCTCGTAGTAGCACCAAGCTTATCGTTTCGTACTCGTTTTCGTAAGAGAAATTTTTAATCTGCATCGCTATCGTCTCGATATCGCCGGTAATTCTCGGATATTTTCGTTCACATTTTTATATAAATAAAACTCGCTGAACCAGCAGCTTTCTCGCGCAGTGTCCGTTCTACAACGACGTCTACATTTTACGCAGTCTTTACTGCCGACAATTGGGTCCATGTACGAAATTTCACAACTTGGCATAAGTGCAAAGAATAGCAACGTAAGGATTTTTGTTGAATGGGAGGAGCTATGACCCATTTGCAGCCCTGTTTACACTTATCGAGTTGCTTAGCACAAACAATTTTCATTTACGTATCAGGTTTCACAACTGTGGCTGCGATATTTGAAAAGATATGGCGTTTTCAGTAATTTGGTTTTTGCCGAAGTAAGCGAAAGTGAACGAAACATTTTGACGAGACGTGTTGTTCCGTAAGGACCGAACTTCAAACCGTCACTACTAAGCGGAGAGCCTGATGTAGAAAAGTCGAGTGTAAAAGATTACAGGATTTGATATACGGAAAAGATAGTATTGCATTTTGGTGAATTTAACGAAACAAGGTTGCCTTGTCAAAGTCCGTCTCGATGCCCGAAGTTTCCTGAATTTTAGTCAATTTTGTTGTATTCATTAGAACTGTATAATAATACACCTCAATATGTATGCCAAGTGATAGAACTCTGAATCCTCTCCCAAACATGGGTTTCCACCGGTTTCTTGAATCAATTTTCATTAATGAAGATAACAGCTTCAAATATATGCCAAATGATAGAGCTCGAAGAGTATGAATAGAATATATAGAGTTGTCTTATCGAATCCTGTTGCCAAACATGGGACACATTTCGACAAGACAACCCTTTACATTCATTTTAGGCTCTTCGAGCTATATTAATAAAAAATTACCCAAAAAACAGGTGGCAACTCATTTTTGGGACAGATTCTGACCCATATACTATACTTAGGCCTCTTCGAGTTCTATTATTTAGCATAGATTACGAGCTGTAATATTATAGAATTTTAATTAAAACAACAAAGCAGCCCTGGTTAGTTAGTTTCACAGCCATGCATTACTATCTTTCCCGTATATCTATCCTGTAATCTTATACAGTTGTAATCTATAACAGCTGCTTCCATTCGTTGGCCAACGTAACATTTTGGGTTGAATGCCAAAACAGACGTAAGGAGTACAAACGTTCGTTCAGTTGCTATCGTCTCGTCACGTCTATTTTTGTTAGGGCTTATTGGGACTGTCTAAGTTCAATTTGTTTTTTTTTTTTTTGTAAAAGCATTACGTGCATATTTGTGCCACTGAGTAAGTCGTGGTTTGGTTAGCCTTGCCTCATATTGAGACCCATTTCCTCTTTCATTATTTGTTGTATGCGTTGTTTAGTGACCGAAAGATCCAATTCCAACTTTATTCTTCTGAAACTTATGTTGTCGTTGGTTGCTAACGGCTGAATATGTAGTATAATTCACTCATCAATTGCTGGTATTCGGCCGCTATGCTTGAACACGCCTGGATCTGTAGAAAATTCTTTCTGGCCTGAATAGCTGCAGTTCTCCAAGTCTCAAATAATGACTAGAAGTTTTCGCTACTTCTTTGTAATATATATCATTCTGCAATAAAACTCACATAATTTTTCTACTCTGAATAGAGGAATTTTCAGCATTTTATCAAATCTTAAACAGGGATATTTTTGGATTTGACTGCAATCCTCAGAAAGTAAATTAGCACATTTAGCTCTTTGAAATCCTTGAGATGTGCTTAAGGTATTAAAACCTATGCATTTGATCAGACCAAAAATATCTGTCGTCCAAAAGATGTGAGTTAAATGAAAATACCCTCATTGATCGCTACTTTTGGGTACTCGGTTACATGATCGGAAAAAAGTTTAACCTCCGTTAAAAAAAAACCTATGTAAAGTTCATTGCAAAATATTGCCTATTTGATAAAAACTATCTGATAATGGAAATGAAAAAAAAAAACTAGTAAAGGTGTAATCTTCGGCCAGGCCGAAACTCACATATCCTACACTGCATTGAAAGTACTTTTTAAATAAATGTTAAAAAAATGTTGAAGAGGTTGAATAAGTCGAAAATAATGTTAAAAGGTTCAAAAATGTTGAAAAGTGTTGGAAAAATCTGAAAATGTCAAAAGAATATGGGAAATGTCGAAAAAAATAGAATAAATAAGGAAAAACACGAAATATATCACGCCCACTTCTCAAATTCCGCCCACTTTTGTTTCAATAAATGACATTCGTGATTGACATGCACAAACCAAATTTTAGCACAATAGTTTGTATAGTTTGCAATATGTGACGTAATTATTCTTAAAATTTAGGGTGGTGACACACCCACTGGTACAATCCAGTCAGATTTTGATCCAAAAATAGCTTTCCATAAACAAACCTACTACACCAAATTTCAGTATGATTGCTCATATATTTCGATAGTTATGCCACTTAAGGTATTTTAATTGTATGGGAGGTGCCACACCCACTGTTGCTATTTCAAAAGCTTTTGATTCATATGTACCTAATACCCATTAAACCACTTACATCAAATTTCAGATCAATTGCGTTATGTTAATGAGGTAGGTGCCACGCCCACTGATGCAATCTTGTCAAGTTTCATTGAATTTCAAAGCTTATAGTAACCGGCACCTCTACACAAGATTTTATGCAGATTACTCTCATAGCACACTATCTATAGCCTTAAACGTATTTTGCTTATATGGGAGGTGCCACATCCACCGGCACCATTGTACCAAAATTTTGCAAGAAGACACCTTTTAGCGAGTATATCTGCCATATTAAATTTCCTAGCGATTGCGTTGTTAGTTCTTTTTTTATAACGTTTATAAATATTGTAGGTTGTTCCACGCCCTTCAACAAAATTTTCCAGAATATTGAATAAACTTGTATTGATGACTACTTTCAGTGGTATCATCCCTAAAATTTTTATGAAAATCGTATCTGCCAATTTGGAGTTATA
Source organism: Meiosimyza decipiens (assembly GCA_963680825.1). Classification (NCBI taxonomy): domain Eukaryota; kingdom Metazoa; phylum Arthropoda; class Insecta; order Diptera; family Lauxaniidae; genus Meiosimyza; species Meiosimyza decipiens. The sequence continues at coordinate 51,997,338 of OY804260.1, forward strand.
CGAAATCCAAATTTTCAATTGCTAAAAAGTGCCACATCCACTTTTACAATTCCGCCCACTTTATGCGCAATTCAAGATTTGTATTCGTGTACTAAATTTCATCACAATATCTTGCACGGTTTACGAGCTATGACGTTATAAAAGTTAAAATTTATGGCTGTGCCACGCCCCTTTAAGAGCCTTTGCAAACTTAGTACATAGCCTAATCTTAATTTTGTTCTCATCTTCAACAAATCACCAAATTTCATCAAAATCGCTGCATCTTTTTTTCAAAATGGACTGGTATATTTACATAGAGTGTGGGCGGAAGGTGTGCTTGTGAACCGATTTTATATGCTAGCAGCTTGCAAGAAGGTTTGACATGTGTGCCAAATTTCATTGAGTTAGCTTGCTTAGTTTTCTCGTAAACCTGACTTCAACAGACAGACACACAGACAGACAGACAGACGGACATAGCTATATCGACTCAGGTGGTGACACTGATCAAGAATATATATACTTTTCCATATGCGTTACAAACGGAATGACAAAGTGAATATATCCTCTGTGTAGGGTATAAAAATAATAAATACCAATTTTATAATTCATATGCGAATTCAATCGATCGTGCAACAACTCTTCGTTGATCATCTTTTCTGCTGAACTCATGTATGTAAATGAAGAAACTTTAAAAAATAGTTCAAGTGATGCAATTAACGTTTGTCATAAGAGATAAAAAATATATAATTTTTTTTGGTTTTGTTACAAAAAGTACGTTCGTTGATCATCGCTCTAACGTTCTATGCTTCCTCTCTTCAGTCAGCGTAAGTGTTGACCCAGTTATGGTAGTTGACTGATGCATCTACTCGCAAATGCATGCAGTTGCAGATGCAGATGATATTCACTTCTTCAACAAGTACATTTTAAATTAAGTAATTTTGCACTGCGCACTCATGATCATCATGTTCTCTGAAACTGTAGATCGTCGAAGCCAATCATGCGCTATTTTTCCTTTTTATTTGAAGTAAACAAACTGACTTGCACAACATTATCCATAAGATGCTGCCCTGAATTGTAACAAATAAAGAGATGCATTCTTCTGGCGCTGGTGCTGCTGCTGCTTTTGTTCTGCGCGTAGATTCTACAAAACGCTCGTAACTTAGAGCAGAATTCACAATTTGACGTGCGGTTTTTCAATAAAAGATCGGCAAACACACGAGTGCACATGGCTACTTTCAAATAGGGCTTCTGAATGCTGATGCAAAAAATGAAAATTACTTTTGCTGAATTTTGCTATTATTATTGTGGTTGTTTGAGTTAGGGTTGCCAAGTTGATATTTTATTTGTTAAATAGGCAAAAGAATACAATCAAAATATATGCAGAAACTAACGTTGAGCTAAAGGGGGTCAAGGGGTACCATAATTATAGCGATTCAATAAACATATCTTCATGAATTAAATCGCTTGTAAACGAATATCCTGCTCCTTCAGGTCTATAACGGGCTCACAAATACTGTGAGCATATAGAAGAAAATATATGATTTATAAAGTTAGTTCACTAGCACGGTTTTCAGCTTTTTAGCTAAGCCTTGAGATATAAACCAACGCTATGAAAAACTGCGACAAGTTCAAAGCTGTTTAGGAAACAGAACCGTATCGTGGATGGGACGATTCCACTCAGGCCCCGCGCCTGATATGCATTTAAAAGTGAAAACTTTTTTTTTTGTTCATCTGTCTGGTTTGGAAAAAATAGAGATATTAGGAATTTATCTTGTCTCATTAATGAATGAAACTTGGCCCATATGTAAACTTGCGGAGAAATTGAAATTCCAATAGAGAAATGACGGTGCCACGCCTTCCATATGAAAAACATCATAGACGTGAAATATTTCTCATTTTGCTTTGGTTTTTGAAAGAAAGTCAAAAGTAAGCACCTTGGATTATTTTGGATGCAATGTGGAATCTAAACATGCAAAAAGAAAATGAAACTCCTCAGAATTTTGTTTTTAATTTCAAATGAACTGTTTTTTAAAAGATATATCATGTGCAGAAAATACCTGTGAAATTTAATAAACATCCGATATTGCTCAAATTTGGACACGTTAAAGTACTTTGCAAGTGTTTTGAGTTTGGCAAATCTGACCTCAGATTCGTGATCAGTGGCCTTCAAATCCACCGTATACCAAATTTGATACAAATCGGTTGATTTTCAAAAACTCAGCCACCATATTGGATTTTTGATCGCCATATTGAGTCTGGCATGTTGATATTATCAACCTACTGCGCCAACTATTTAGCAAAGGACTGTCCCAGAAAAAACTTAGGTCTAAAAAGACATAATATTTGTTCTATATTAAGTGACGTTTCATATGATATATAGCACTTGAAGATAGCACTTTTGACGACAAAGATGTCTAGCAAGCAACAAAAAGTCCGAAAACTGATTTTGTTCACATACCTGCAAAATCCAAAATTAAAATATTCAGCTAAAGCAAAAATAGTTGGTGCATCAGAAAAATCTGTCTTTGCGGTTATTTTTAATTGTAAGAAGGGTCTACCTGTTTCACGAAAAAGGTTCAGGCAGAAAACCAGAATTTTTTAACCTAAAGGTAGCCGACAAAGGTGGAGCGCCTTTTTAAGCAAAATCCCAACACCTCAGTGCGAGATATGGCGGCTAGAGCAGGTACATCAAAATCTACTGTACAAAAGATCAAGAAGAAAAGTAAGCTAAAGACATAAAGAGTTCAAAAAGTACCAGACCGTTCTGATGAAAAGCAGTTGATGGCTCAGATGTGAGCCCGAAAATTGTATGAAAGGTACCTGACTAAATTTGATTGCTGTGTTATGGACGACGAAACTTACGTCAAACCAGATTTTAAGCAGCTACCTGGGCACGAATATCAAACATCACCGAAAAAGGGGCATGTGTCTAGTAAATGCAAAGAAAACAAAATTTCGAAATTTCCGAAGCAATATATGGTTTGGCAGTCCATATGCACTTGTGGCCTCAGAAGCAGATTTTTTGTTACGCAAGGCACAATCAATTCCAAAGTTTATATAGACGAGTGCCTCGAAAAACGTCTTCTACCATTTATTCGTGCACATGAGGGTACCGTGATGTTCTGCCCAGATTTAGCAAGCTCACATTACTCTAAAACTACGATGGAATGGTATGCAAGTAAAAGATCAATTTCGTACCAAAAATAGCTAATCCCAACTGCCCAGAGCTTCGCCCAATTGAAAGATATCGGGCTCTAATGAAAAGAGATTTTCGAAGGAGTGGTAAGAATGCAAAAAATTCACAAGACTTCAGACTTAAATGGAAAATATCGTACCATAGTGCCGATGAAACGACTGGACAAAATTTAATGAAGGGCCTTACGAAAAAAGTAAAAAATTTTTATAAAAAAAAATTGTTACTTAGTGTTTAGTTATTTACATTCTGAACACTAGCCATTATTGATAAAAAACGAAAAAAGAGCAAAAAATTTACTGGGCATTTTTTTATAACTTAAAAACAAAACGTAAGTTTTTTCTGGGACAGTCCGTACAATATGAGCCAAAAAACGATGCGATCGCTTCTGAACTTTTATATTCATAAGTTTTTTTTGGTGGACACTCGATTTTTCTCTGGCTTCCATCCGCCATATACTAGACGAACATTTTAAGACCTCGTACGTCTTGATCAGTTTAACCAGTTTTTGTGTAGGTAGTATGTATGTGTATAATTTAATTTTTTATAAATATACATTTCGGTCATTCTTTAAGAACTCCACATATTGTTTTTTTTTGACTGCTTTAAACATGTTTTGAAAAGAAATATATGAAAATCTATGGAGAATAGGATAAAAACATATTCAGTCCTCTTCTGATTCCGTTTCGGATTAACTTCGGAAACGGAATTTAAATTCGAATTTTTTTCAGGATCATACAGAATGAATAATCCGTCAAATTGTCGGAACTACTAATAACAGCACATGTTCGAGGTTCAAGAATTTAATTTCACTTTTGAACTAAATCGGAATCAGAATAGGCCTGATTATTATTTTTGCTTAAGAATGCTTTGATTTTATAATAAAAAAAACTTTGAATAAATTAGTTTTAAAAACGATTTTTTCTTACTTATAAACATGTTTCTCATACATATACACGAGGGCAAATTGATAGTTCCGTGGAAAATGAAACAAGGAATGATTTTTACGACAAAAAAAACGTTTTACTTCTCAACATAGATTCCTTTTAGCTCGATGCATTTCGTCTAACATTCCTCCAATTTTTTGATCCAATCCGAAAAATACGTTTCCGGGAGATTCTCAAAATAGGCCTCTGTTTCTGTGATAAGCTCCTCTTTGATAGTGAATCACTTTCCACCGAGCCATTTCTTCAGGTTTGGAAACAGCAAGTAGTCGCTGGGGGCCGAGTCTGGAGAATGGAATTTTGCTATGAGAGCTGGGTATGTGTGAACGCGCGTATTGTCTTGATGGAAGAGCACCAAAATACTGTCGCCATAACTTTTCCGGCTGAAAGCACCATCTTCGCCTTCTTCGAAACACGTTCGGCCGGTCAAATCCACTGTTTCTACTGTTCCTTACTCTTTGGTGTGTAGTGATGGATCCATGTTTCGGTTACGGTTACTAATCGACGAAAAAAATCCATTTTATCTTTGTTCAACATCGCCAAACACGCCTTTGAATCAATCACACGATCGCGTTTATGCAAACGCGGTACCCATCTTGCGGATAATTTTTTTATATCCAAATGATTTCGCAAAATGTTTCACACCCGTTTGCCTGAGATGCCTACGGCTTCAACAATCACGCTCACTTTAACCCTACGATCGGCCAATACGATATCGTGAATTTAAGTGACCACTTCTGGTGTGGTGACCTCATTTGGGCGTCCAGAACGTTCGGAGTCACTTGTGCTTGTACGACCATATTGGAATTAAGAAAACCACTCGTGAATCATTCCAATCGATGGTGCAGAGTCCCCATTGTATATGTCAACTCTTTCCTTGCTTTGGCTGATGGTTTTTTTTTGCGAATGGATTTCAAAGTTTTGTTAATTGAGCTTAGAAAAAGCTCATTGAGATTTCCCCACACCAAAATATAAGTTTTTACGATTGTATGAGCTAGTTTTTTTGGGGTGTTGACCTTTTTACCAACTGACTTTTTACCAATTTTTTACCATATGAGGGAATAATTAATTTTTTCAAAAGACCGGGAATTCCTTCTTTTCAACTTGGCAACCCTGAGCAGTTTCTTTTATTAAACTTTAAACTAAATCAAATCGAAAAATTTAAATTGGCAACTCTATTTGTAACAACTACCGGTTATGGATCGATCGCATAGATCGTAGAATTCATATGGAATGCTATGGAGTCTAAATTTTAGTTTGATGCATCAACTGCGCATCAGTACTAATTTTTATAATCGCCATCGGCAATAAATGTATTCTAAAATAAATATTTATCTGATTAGAAGTAGGGTGTGTTTCCAAGCTATTTACATATTTACTAAATGCAAAGGTACAAAATGTGTAGAAGTACGGAGAAATTACAAAAATAAAAAAACACCTACTCTGCTTCGTTTGGCATGCGCCACCACATAGCATCAAGTTCATCATTGCCTGGTTATTCTAATCAACTGACGGTATAAATTATAAATTGTTTGCATGATTTCAATCTTATTGGCTACAAGAAGCATCTGCGATGTGAAGTGATGAGATGAGTCAGCTTTCAGGTTTTTGCAGTGATATCTTGTTTTTTTTTTTTAATTTTATAAGTAAACTTAGAGTAGCCGCCGTACCTACTGGTACCACTCAAAGGGTGTTTATAAATATTCAGCCCTTGTGCCGTAATTATTTATTTGAAAAAGAAACTGGTTTTCAAGAAGCAAAGCTTACAGAAATTTTAATTGCCATTTATTGCAAATATTTTCATTGAATCGATCGCCTTAGCGCAAATCGTCAAGTTGATTGCGTTGCGTCAACGTGATTTCATGAATTTCATTAAACTTCTGGCATAAAATACTGGCTACGGGTTACGTTACTATATCAATTTTACTTCTGGGAGAGCATGCTGGTATCAGCTGCTCTTCACGCAACTCCTGTTTATTCAGTTAAAGTCCATAAAAGACAACGCCTCAACTCTTCTCACATAGAACGCTTAGTGATGGAACAAACACGACTCAGGCGACAATGGCAAGAGGTTAGGTCACCTACACTTAAACATTAACTAACCTAGCCAAAATGGAATTAAGAAAGGCCCTACGAGAAGAGTCTGAAGGAACTATAGACATATATATTAAAATGCTGAGCTCTTTACAGTCCTCTAACTGTTCTTTACGGAAGGCCATTAGGGGCATGAAAAACCCCACTGACTTAGACTTCCCCACAAGACTAAGCAATGGTCACTGGGCCAGAAGTAACGAAGGAAAAGGCCAAGCATTTGCTAACTATCTAAAACATGTATTTCAGTCAAATCCCCCAAACAACAACTTCAAAATACCGCAAGAAACTCAAAATGTGAGACAAATTCTGCTGAGATTCACAATTAAAGACGTTGAATCTTTCACCCAAACGCAACTTAAAAAGAAAAAAGCACCTGGTCATAACATAATAACTGCTAATATGCTTATTGAATTACCTTATTGTGCAGTCGGACATTAAACCATACTTTTCAATGGTATTACTCGATTGGGCCAATACCCAGAAGTGTGGAAGATATCTCGAATTACAAAAAACTGCAAAAAACCCATACAAGTTTCATCATATCGGCCAGTAAACCTGATGCCCACCACATCAAAACTCTTCAAAAAGCTGCAACCTTCGAAAATTATTCCCCACGCAACCCAAATGATCGTTATACCTCAACACCAATTTGGCTTCCGCAGAAACCATGGAGCCATAGAGCAAGTACACAGGCTAGTAGCACAGGTTAGAAAGACATTCGAAGATAAAAAAACTGCTCCTTGATTTAGCGCAAGCTTTTGATAAGGTGTGGCACGAAGGACTTTTATACAAAATAAAAAAATTACTCCCTAAAAATACACACGCTTTACTAGGGTCCTACCTTACAGGGCGAAAGTTCCGTTTAAAATGCAAAAATTACATTTCAGATGATGTGGAAATTTTTGCAGGCGTGCCACAAGGCAGTGTTCTTAGCCCGATTCCTTACCTTTTATGTACTTAAGACTTGCCAACAAAGAACTCTGTGCCTACATCAACTTTTGCTGTTGACACTCCAATTTTGTCTTGTCACGCAAACCTTAATAGTGCATCACATATCCTCGATGAACATATACGTCTTGTTGAAACATGGCTTTTAAACTGGTGAATAAATTTTAATAGCAAAAAAGTACACATATAGCTTTTACACATAATAAAATCACTTGCCCCACGGTTCACCGAAATATCACCGCAATACCTCAGAGTTTTTAATTAAAATACTTAGGTATGCACCTTACTTGGAAAGCTCATATTGAAGAGAAAACCAGTAAAGGTGTTATCTTCAGCCAGGCCGAAACTCACATACCCTACATTGCATTGAAAGTACTTTTTAAATAAATGTTAACAAATTTTGAAGAGGTTGAATAAGTCGAAAATAATGTAAAAAGGGTTGGAAAAATCTGAAAATGTTGAAAAAATATGAAAAGCATTAAAGAAAGTTGAAATAAATTGACAAAGTCGAAATATATGAAAAATGCTGAAAAATTAATAAGAGTCGAAGAAAATGTCGAATGAAATTGAATGGGAACAGGTAAAAGGTTGAAAATGTCGAAAAAATAAGGGAAATGTTGAAAAAAATAGATAAGAAATGTAAAACACGAAATATGACACGCCCACTTCTCCAATTCTGCCTACTTATGCTTCAATAAATGACATTCGTGATTGACATGCACACACCAAATTTTAGCACAATAGTTTGTATAGTTTGCAATATGTGCCGTAATTATTCTTAAAATTTAGGGTGGTGACACACCCATTGGTACAATCCAGTTAGATTTTGATCCAAAAATAACCTTCCATAAACAAACCTCCTACACCAAATTTCAGTATGATTGCTCATATATTTCGATAGTTATGCCACTTAAGGTTTTTTAATTGTATGAGAGGTGCCACGCCCACTGTTGCTATTTCAAAAGCTTTTGATTCATATGTACCTAATACCCAGTAAACCACTTACATCAAATTTCAGATCCATTGCTCCAACACTTCACTTAAAATAGCACTTACATCTTTATGTTAATGAGGGAGGTGCCACGCCCACTGATGCAATCTTGTCAAGTTTCATTGAATTTCAAAGCTTATAGTAACCGGCACCTCTATACAAAATTTTATGAAGATTACTCTCATAGCATACTATCTATAGCCTTAAACGTATTTTGCTTATATGGGAGGTGCCACATCCACCGGCACCATTGTACCAAAATTTTGCAAGAAGACACCTTTTAGCGAGTATATTTGCCATATTAAATTTTATAGCGATTGCGTTGTTAGTTCTCTTTTTATAACGTTTATAAATATTGTAGGCTGTGCCACGCCCTTCAACAAAATTTTCCAGAATATTGAATAAACTTGTATTGATGACTGCTTTCAGTGGTATCATCCCTAAAATTTTTATGAAAATCTTATCTGCCAATTTGGAGATATACGAAATCCAAATTTTCAATTGCTGAAAAGTGCCACACCCACTTTAACAATTCCGCCCACTTTATGCGCAATTGAAGATTTGTATTCGTGTACCAAATTTCATCACAATATCTTGCACGGTTTACGAGCTATGGCGCTATAAAAGATAAAATTTAGGGCTGTGCCACGCTCTTTTAAGAGCTCTTGCAAACAGAAAACCTAGCCTGATCCTAATTTTGTTCTTATCTTCACTAAATCAGCAAGTTTCATCAAAATCGCAGCAACTTTTTTCAAAATTGACTTGGGTATATTTACATAGAGTATGGGCGGAAGGCGTGGACGTGAACCGATTTCGAACATTTTTATAAGCTAGAAGCTTGCAAGAAGGTTTGACCTGTATGCCAAATTTCATTCAATTAGCTTGCTTAGTTTCGCGGAAACCTGATTTCAACAGACAGACAGACGGACAGACTGACAGACTGACAGACAGACAGACAGACAGACTGACAGACAGACAGACACGCCCCCTTCTATACGTTACAAACGGAATGACAAAGTGAATATACCCTCCGTGTGGGGTATAAAAATGAAGTTGAAACATCAACTATTAACTGGCTTCTACATAAACATTTAAAACTATGTCTTGAATATGGGCTACTTTTGTGTGATGCTATTATAATACCTATGATCATATGGAATCCAACTGTGAGGCACCGCAAGCTAGTCATATATGGAACTATTGCAGAGTTCTCTGTCAAAAACACTTTGAACTATTTACGGCGCACCTTGGTATGTCAAGTATATAAACATACACCACGACCTTGGTATACCTTTTATTAAGCAGCTACAGGAAATCAAAAAGCGATCAACTAAAACAGCAGCAACATCCAAATACGCTGGCTAGGAACCTACTCCTAACATCTAATAAACTTCAACTGAGGAGACAAGACTTACCACCCCTGTAGCCATTATGTACACGAATACTGGCAACTCCTTTAATAACTCAAGACAGAGTTTGATTTTGGGAAAAAACAACATTTCTTAATAATGGCTTAGAACAGTACAACTTCCATTAGTTTTTTAAGAACTGTATACTTATTGCTAGTCTCCAAGCGAGTTGTTTCAATAAACAAATAATTAGCTTGAAATAAAAGACCTCTGAGGTCGAAAATGGGTTATTGGTAACACCTACAGTCAATACGAGAAGGTTTAAAATGTAATGCTGAGAGAGTTACTTACTAGGTAATGCAAGAAAATCTTCTAATAATGGTATGGGTTAGTACTAGACAAAAAGTGGATAAAGTTGGACAAGAGGACGTGGCACCTCCCATATAAATAAATATATCCAAGTGGAATACTGAGAGGAGATACGAAATTTTATAACGGAAAAGCGTCGTGTATTAACTTTTTTGTTCAAATAAAAAGTATATGAAAAAATAATTTTTTTTAACAAAATGTTGTTATGCTCATAATTGTTTCACATTTCATCAAATGTAGAACTTTACTAAAATCACAAAGATTTCATCTTCAAATTTAAAATTCACATACATATACATATATATTATTAAGGATGCAACCGATACCGATATCGACATATGCATTAAAAACATTCATCAACACTAATAGGTACCATATCAAGTGGATAAAGGAAATGTTAAGAAAAAAGCCGAAATATTATCATGGTAGCAGCGATTCTAAGTGACATTTCTTCAATTTTATTTTAAATTCTGTCTTAGATGTCCAATTCAGAAAAGAAAGGCACCGACATTTCCAAATTACATACTCATAACGAAAAACGCGCGTCGTCGGAGTTTTTGGCTCTTGAAAAAATATTTTATTTGGAAACTTAAGAATCTTATTATTTAGTAACGGCGCTTGACCCTCGATATAAACTACGAACATTCCAACCTAGTACGAGTTCTGAGCCAATTACAAGACGGGGGATATGGAGTGTTTGTGAAAATATTATTAAGGAACCTTCATTGTGCTCCGGTACTTTCAAAGAAGAAATTGAGAGATATTTTCGATATCCCATTATTGGAAAAGATGCAGATCCTCTCAGTTTTTGGCGTAATGAGGTTCTGCATCGAAATTTCAAAAAAATTGGCACAAATGTATTTCAGTTTTCAAATGAGTTCTGTCGCATCCGAGCGACTGTTTTTAACGGCAGGTCTAATCCAAGCAGAATTGCGAAATCGCATTTTTAAACATAACTTGAGGATGTTGTGCTTCCTAAATAAAAACCTAGTTGGTGTTCATTTTAATTAATTTATTTTATTTTTATAAAATATACAAAATAAAAAAATAAATAAAAATTTGATTCTTCTATTACTTATGGCTGTTGATTTATCTATAATGATTTTACAACTTTGCGTCATAGTTACTCCTTCTTTTTAATGTCAGTCTCTGCAACAACTTTTTATGTATATAGGTATCGGTATCGTATCGGCCAAAACGCGTATTGTTGCATCTCTATATTTTATTTCTTTAGAGGTCATGCTTCATCGAATCGACAACGGATTTTTTTGAAAGCGTTAACAGTTGAATCTTGCTCCAATGGCCTTAAAGGTCGATTGCTTTTACTAGCCTTGATCTTTTAGCACAAATAAAAAAAAAAATTTTTTTAATTATCATGACTTTAATTAAAAAAATCAATTCAAACAAACAATACTAAAATAAATAAACGGTAAAACACAAATGTGCGTCGTCGATTCGACGAACCATAGACTTCTAGGACTAAATAATGGATCTTAGGCTGGGTACGAAAAACTTATTTGTTATTCCAGCTGGATTCTCCCGGCCCAATTTTGAACTATTTTTTTAACTATCTGTTTTAAACTTTTGTTGTAGAAGGTGTGAATTGTATAAAAAATTTTCAAAGCATTTTTGCTTCCATGTAAAACCTGGAAATTTTCTTATCATTAACTTTTGTGCAGATGCAATTTGTGTCGGGCTTATTGGAAGCGTTGCTACATTTTACCTTAAATATCGGTATGTCACACAAAATTTGAACTTTCCTCGACGATCAATGGGAACATTTATTTTCCAAAAATGATTCCAAAACGGTCCCTTGTGGAGTTCAGGGCCACCCAAAATGATGCTAAATATCCATTTCGAACTCTCTTCATTGATTGGTCTAAATTCCCAAGGTCCGAAGTCATCTCAGTTATGTTAAAATTCTATGTTCGAGCTTTCCTCATCTTCAAGAGTCGGGTGTACCCCTTGGGATGATTTTAATCTATTTTTAACCATTCCTTATTGAATGGTGCCACAAACATTTATTTTCACATACCATTTTTATACCCTACACAGAGGGTATACTCACTTTGTCATTTCGTTTGTAACGCATAGAAGGGGGTGTGGCAGGTATGGAAAAGTATATATATTCTTGATCAGTGTCACCACCTGAGTCGATATAGCTGTGTCCGTCTGTCTGTCTGTCTGTCTGTCTGTCTGTCTGTCTGTCTGTCTGTCCGTCTGTCTGTCTGTCTGTCTGTCAGTCTGTCTGTCTGTCTGTGTGTGTCTGTCTGTTGAAATCAGGTTTACAAGAAAACTAAGAAAGCTAACTCAATGAAATTTGGCACACAGGTCAAACCTTCTTGCAAGCTGCTAGCGTATAAAAATGGGCGAAATCGGTTAACAGCCACGCCTTCCGCCCATACTCTATGTAAATATACCCAAGTCCATTTTGAAAAAAAGTTGCTGCGATTTTGATGAAACTTGCTGATTTGGTGAAGCTGAAAACGAAATTAAGATTAGGCTAGGTTTTAAGTTTGCAAAGGCTCTTAAAGAGGCGTGGTACAGCCCTAAATTTTAACTTTTTTAACGCCATAGCTCGTAAACCGTGTAAGATATTGTGATGAAATTCGGTACACGAATACAGATTTTATGAATCTTGAATTACGCATAAAGTGGGCGGAATTGTAAAAAAGGGCGTAGCACTTCTTAGCAATTAAAAAATTGGATTGGAATTGGCAAATACGATTTTCAATTAAATTTTAGGGATGATACCACTGAAGGTAGTCAACAATACAAGCCACGTCAATACACTGAAAAATTTCTTTTAAGGGCGTGGCACAGCCTACAGTATTTATAAACGTTATAAAAAGAGAACTAACAACGCAATCGTTATGAAATTTAATAAGGCGGATAAACTAGCTAAAAGGTGTCTTCTTGCAAAATTTTGGCACAGCTGTGATGGTGGGTGTGGCACCTCCCACATAAGCGAAATACGTTTAATGCTATAGATAGTGTGCTATGAGAGTAATCTTCATAAAATTTTGTGTAGAGGTGTCGATTATTATATTCTTCGGAATTAAATGAAACTTGACAAGATTCCATCAGTGGGCGGGGCACCTCCCTCATTAAAATCATTAAAATAAAGCTGTAAGTGCTATTTTAAGTGAACTATTGGAGCAATTGATCTGAAATTTGATGTAATTGGCTTACTGGGTATTAGGTACATATGAATCACAAGCTTTTGAAATAGCAACAGTGGGCGTGGCACCTCCCGTACAATTAAAATACTTTATGTGGCATAACTATCGAAATATGTGAGCAATGATACAGAAATTTGGTGTAAGAGGTTTGTTTATAAAAAGCTATTTCTGGATCAAAATCGGACTGGATTGCAACAGTGGGTGTGTTACCGCCCTAAGTTTTAGGAATAATTGTGGCACATATCGCAAACGATACAAGCTATTGTGCTAAAGTTTGGTTTGTTTATTGAACCAAAAGTGGGCGAAATTGGAGAAGTGGGCGTGGCAAAATTTCCCATATTCTTTTGACATTTCCAATCTTTTACATTTCCACATCAATTTCATTCGACATTTTCTTTATTCTTTCGACTTTTTCATCAATTTTTCAGCATTTTTCATATGTTTCGACTTTGTCAATTTATTTCAACTTTCTTTAATGGTTTTCATATATTTTCAACATTTTCAGTTTTTTTTAACACTTTTCAACATTTTTGAACCTTTTAACATTATTTTCGACTTATTCAACTTCTTCAACATTTTTTTAACATTTATTGAAAAAGTACTTTCAATGCAGTGTAGGGTATGTGAGTTTCAGCCTGGCCGAAGATAACACCTTTACTAGTTTATTTTGTCTCTGCAAAAGCTCAACAAGCTTTTCGGTGCTTCGTAGCTTGCCTACCTATGGAGCGATTTCAAAACAAGCCTTTTGGAGCCAAAAAAGCACTAAAATTTACTTTACACTTTCTTGGCTTTTTGGCATTCTGGCATTTAAAAGAATTTATTTTTTAGCATCCATTTTTTTTGAAGTGAAACTTCTTTAGCTAGGGTTGATTTGAAAATTAGGTGTGTATAATGAAACCCACAAGATCTGGAGTAACTGCAGCAAGAAAATATGTGTTAAAGCTTCGAGATCGGTTAACCAAAAGCTGAGCGTGGAAAGATTTCCAATTTAATTCCATTTCAATTTTGTCAACCATAGCGAGGATAATTACGTTGCTTGCTATCTGATAACTACGTTTTGATTTTATGCACGTGTTCTGAATAACGACATGGCCTACTCAATCAAATGTTGTCGCATAAACATATAAAGGATTTGTTAAAATAATAAAAGTAGGCGGGAACTAGAACAGCTACGGCAATAAATGATATTTCAAATTAAAGTTTTTTTTGCGATTCCATAGGCCAATAATATAGAAAAAAGCTTGAAAAAATTTCTCCCAATGTTTCAGCTTTCTAGATCAAACCTGTGAACCATGAAAATGATTCATTTCTTATTACAATTCATTTTAAAAAAAGCAATGCTTTTACTAAAACGTTTACATTGTGATATAAATCATGACTTAGGACTTTTAAGTCACTGGTTCTCATCACATAAACTGGTTTTGAGCGACAAAACTAAAGTTATGTACTTCAGTGTAGCTGGAATTGATTTAAATATTGGTAATTTTACCTTTCATAGTGCAAGATGTAAAAAATTCTTAATTGGTCATGATATGTGTAGTTCTTCCTATCGATTCAAAACCTTTGATGACTCTTTTAATTGTTCCCCTAATTGTTTCTCAATTGCTTGTGTGAAATCATTTAAATATCTTGGTCTGCTAGTGGATTGGAAAATGAACTGGCTGGATCATACAGTTGCCCTTAAAAGGTATCTCATGGGTGCTACTAGACATATGTATGTATCTTTTGAAATCAATTTGTTCTATTAAATTGCTGACTTGTATTTACCATGGCATTTTCACCCACTTCTTATCGTTCAAAAACATGTTGTTCGTATTGTTTGTAAACAAATCGCTTAGTCAACAGTTTTCCTTTATTGAAAAGCTTAAACGTTTTACCCTTAAAACATTTTTATTATTTTAGAGTTTTAAAAGTATTTTCAATAGATCCGGTTATTTGCTAAACAGAAGCTATGTACGTTATGATTTGGGGATAAATAACCAAAATTTTGTCATTGTTTCGCCGCACAACTTAAATCACTTTTTTTACTTCTATTTATGCGTTGCTCCCAAGCTTTTTAATAGTTTACCTTACAATATTCGTCGTCTTCGTAACGTAAATATTTTTCTTAGAGAAGTGAAATCATGGCTTTTCAATATTGATTTTTATGCTATTGATTCCCTTATATCTGTTTTACTATAATATTTTTATATGTATAGTATTTTTGTAAAATTTATATGCTTACTTATGTCCGTGTAGACCCCATTACTTTACTTAATTTGCTAATTAATTTGCTATAAAGTTAAGTTTAACTGCATTCGTCACTTGTTCATATTGCACAACAGAATGTAGTATTTATTAATCAATTTTTGTAAATATTTCCTAAGATTATTATGAATATTGTTTGTTTTCTTAATTTTATTAATTAGTAAATAAAGAATTATTGAATTGAAAAAAAATCTGTAGTTCGTTTTCTGATTTTTCGGATTACGCTATACAATATATCAATAGAAAGAAGAGCTTGATACATTTCCAATGAGTCTGAATTAATGTAAATCCAATTGGAAATATATCTTTGATAGTGGTTTCAATAAATGACTTATATAAAAATCCCAGAAGGCAGATTTTTGGAGCCTACACTAAATATATATGTAGTTATAATAAAATTTTAAAATTTTCTTAACCAAAACATGTTTTTTTTTTGCCAAAAATGACTTTCAGGAGTACCAAAATCGCTCCATAACTTTTCTCCAATCGAAAAAAAAAAAAATATGCAGAAATTGTTTTTAAGAGTCGTTCTAACTTTTCAGACCCTTTTCAAAATCTAATTATTGACCCAGTCTAATACAAAATCCCGTTTGGAATAATGAAATATTTCCTAACATGAATATAGCAGCAAGTATCACCTCATAGCTTTTGTGATGATTGAAGTTTTTAAAGTTGTGGTAAAATGCTACCCCTAGGGTTATTACGAAGTTGAACGCAACTCTATTCAGACACAAAGTCTCTTCGCAAAGACACTGCCACATATTTAATTATTACCTGCCAACATTTTTAAAGAGCTAAACATTCATAACATCAGAGATCTAAGGATAATCCTTAACATATCCCCATAAACTGAAAATACTTTGATTTCTATAGCGCATGACTGAATCACAATCCCAGTCATCATCCATCCCTGCTGCTGCTACTGCTCTGCTTCAATTATTAATATTATAAATTAAATCATTTAAAATTTTTGTTTTATTAGCCAATTAATTCTGACACTAACCATCACATGCAAGTACGTAGGTATGGATCGTCAAACGAAAAAACAACAACAATAAAATCGCTACCATTGTCAGTGGCAAATATGACGGAACCCAAAACGCAGTAGCAACAGCGGTAACAGCTTATAATTAATCCGTATCTCATGCATGACATGCAAGTCACAATCGCATGACAACAACAACAAAACAACAACAACAACAATACTCAACAAAAAAAAAGAGTAAATTTTCAACAGCAAAAAGCTTTCAAGATCGTCATCATAAAAATAAAGAAAAAAAAAATTCCTGCAGATCAGAAGATCAAGAACAACATTAACACAAAAATATCAAAAATATAACTTTAATTATTAAGTTCTTTCGAGACAAAGTCAAGAATTACAAAAAAAAAGTAAAAATAAAAATAAAAACGCTAAATTATGTACAACTCAAGTACGCCATACGCTCGCAGTGCAAGCTTATTTCATTCGCAAAAGTAAAAAAAGTCACTAAGCTCAAGTGCTTAGTTTAGTATCAACCTTGAACTTAACAGAACCTTAACCTCGTCTGTTGCCAGTGAGTTTTGCACCTTCCGCACGAGTTTTTTCGTATTATAATTTCAGAAGAGAAGTTACCAACAAAAATAATGGCAACAATGACAAAAAAAAAAGTTCAACCCAGAGAAAAAAATCCCATTTAGAATTAAATTTACGCTGTTTGGTTACAGACAATTACAGAGTACATGGCACTAATGCTTTTTTGTTGCATATTAAAGTGCATCTTTTATGTGATTTTGGTGCTATAAGCGAAACCTTCTTATGTCGATTATAAAAATAATGACAATAAATTCTAGACTATTCTAAGGATAAGCCAATATAATACCTTATTATAATACCAATATAATACCGAGTTAAGTTAAAAAGTGCAGAACACCCCGTATTCTATCTTGTTTAGAGCTCTTGTATCAAAGCTAGGAGTGGCAGTGAGATGCGAACCGACTCACTTGAACCAAATGTGATCCATTGTGCTACCACAGGGTATCTGACTATACCCTCTCGTTGAACCGACAAAATTTCGTAGTAAAACTAAATAGCTGATCTATACTAACATGTCTAAGGTCATCCAGGTCAGCAAATAAAAACCAACCAAGTGTTTTGTAGCGTTTTCTAGCAAGTGCGGGACAGGAGCAAAGAAAATGTTTCATGTTTTTCTCCTCCTCCACATCCCTACAACTTATACATCGGCATGTCTTCCGATGAGGCACTGGCCAGTTATGACTGCAACAACTGACGGGACACTATGTCTGGTGCGGGATATCTGTTCTGGAGAACGCTTAGCATTCCATTTTGCCCAGATTTGCCTAGTTACATTGCAAATTGACCCTTTTGTCCATCTTTTGTCGGATAGTTAAATTTTTTCAGAATCTTTTTGAACTATGCACAGACGATTTACTTGAAGTTTGTTCCCGATCAGGCATCATCAATGAACCATGGATTAGTAGTATGACTTTTAATCCAAACAAGAATCGGTGTAGTGAATTGAGAAGGGAGAACGAACTCAAAGTAAAAATATCGGCAACGAAGCTCGTGGCCATAGTATGATGTATATGGAGAGAATTCATTTTTAAAATCAACTCTATCATGAATAAACGTTCCCTCGAAATTTTTCTTCAATTCCCTGTTTCGCAATCGTAAAAAATTTTTTTATGTATGAGAAAAAATTTCTCGGAAAATGACTAAGCGGCAATATTTTTTGGAACTGACAAATAAACTTATGTCAAATATGCAAAATCATAGCTGAATTATTGGCTGATAAAGAAATATTTTGGTAGCACCGACTGGCAATTACTTTTCCATTCATCAATTATTTTCGATTGAAAGATTTTATTCGCAGGTAAAAAAATAAAATCGTTTTCCTCCAAATATTCATGATAGGAGTGAATCTGTTTCATATCGGTGGGTATAAATTCTACGAAACAAAATATTTTCGGAATTAGTTGTGTTATCTTGAATTATAATTTATTCCTTGCCTTGTATACGGCAGGGGAATACGGGGCTGATCTTAACAGGGGCAGGGGAATATTAATTAGCACAGGCATTAATTTCTTGGATTCTACGTTTTCGCTCTCTATTGAGCATTGGCTGAGCTTGTTAAATTCATCCCACGGCGTTGTAAATAAAAGTTATGAGCGAAGTGTTAAACAATTGAGCCAAATCACAAATTTCTTGTGCATGTAATGAATAGTGCATCAGTTTAAAGTATTAATACTTTGTTACCGATTAATTTCATTGCATTTTTTATGAAATAATTTTATTAATCAATTAGTGATGGGGGAAGTCTTTCCACTGTTAAACACTGTTTAAACGTAACCCAAACTGTTATAGCTTGCCTCCATTTCATTTCCGTATGCAAAATGCTTAGTTATGCCTAGTAGCATCAGGGGAAGTTATGAAGACAAAAATCCATCTTCCAAAACAGTGATGCCTTTAAAATAGCTCTGAATCGTAATTAATAAGATACTTTGACTTTGTAGCGAAGTGTCTTAGTACTGTAGCTATATAAGACAGTTGAAAAACATGACGTCTCATGTTTTCAGAGGCACATGAGATAGGGCACATTATTGTCCAAGTTCTGTTGCTTTACCAAAACAAATGTGAGAAAGATATGATTCGCCTTTGATATGTTGCATAATACATGCCAGGCAGCCTAGTAGGTAGCGCGCAGAACTAATCGCTGGGAATTGGGTTCGAGGCCGACTTTGCAAACTTGTTAAGTAAGTAAAAATTAAATTTGATGTTAAAACCAAATTAAATATAACAAAGTTCTACAATTTGCATAATATAAATAAAAAAAGTCAACAAAATCTCTAAGACCCTATCTTTTAGCTATATCTTTTTTAGATGTGTTTTCAAGATGTCTTTTAAACAGCTCATAAATAACTTTACCGATTCTCTTGTAAGATAACTATGTGGGGAAAATTTCTTTAAACTTCATACACCAAATGGTTCTTATAAGCCCCATTAAGGAATTTATAAACATAATATGTTGTTTTTCTACTTGTCTTTAAAAGGCATGTAAAATTAGCATAAGAACTTTTTTGCTACTAGGGATGTTCTCAAGTAAATGAATAATACAAAAAAAAAAAAAATTAATAGCATTCTTGTCAAAAACTTTTGCTAACAGTTTGCAGTGATATTGCAAAGTGTCCGTCATGTTAAAACTTTCCCCAGATTTGTTAATTTTAGCAGCGCATACGGCGCTAAAGCTAGCAGCTGCATTTTTTCTTTAAAAACGTTAAGAAAATAACCTGTAAAATATATCGATCTTAATTATCGAATAATCTAATCAAAATATTGTATAGAATGAAAAATTCGAAATAATAAAAATTGGCTCAGAAGCTAGAGCTAATTACCCAAAAAGTGTTTCGACCAGCCCCACCCTTCCCTAAATGACATTTTGAGTTTGACTTGAGAACTCAAATTTCTGATTTTTTTTTTTAAAATTTGCAAAAACTAAAAAACAAATATCCAAACCAAATTGAAATCTGAATAGCTTAGGTCAAATGTTCGTAAAGTAAGGTCCGCGGACCCCTGAGGGTCCACGAAGCCATTCCAGGAGTCATCAAATTTTACTTTATGGGCGATGCTCCAAATTTTTTTTTTTTTTAGAAACATGGAGCTTTATCCCCTAAAACCGAATCTAAAAAAAGGTAGGTCTCTCATGGCTTTCGAGATAAAATTGGTCAAATTTTGAAAATTTTATGTACGGGGGTGGGTATAAATTTGTATAAATAGATTGCGTAAAAATTTTTGTATATATTTTTTATTTTGTGTGTAAGTGTTTCTTTTACGAAATCGGTGATGTTATATCACCAATCAGTCTATAGTATATCCAATGCCTGGGTTGCTACCAATAGTAATTATACATAAAAGAAAGGGTAAGTGGGCGGCCTACGGCCGCAGCTCAGGACTTGCAACTCCCAAAAATCCAATACCGGTTTCGTGGCGTATATATAACACCTGGGTTGCTAACCCAGAAAAATTTCAAACTTTTTTCAAATTTTCGTGAATTTCAACTCGAAAACCATACCAGATCAAAGTGTTTTTTCAACGGATTCGTGTTTAAGAAGTCAAAACACGTACACACAAAATAAAAAATAAATAAAAAAAATTTATACAATTTAGATATACAAGGGGGGGGGGTGGTGGGTACATGGGTAAGTATCACTATTTATTAGAAAGTAGTGTCTGCAGTCTTGTCAACCTTTGGACCTTCAAAAACAGGACATAGTGTTGAAAAGACTTTTAAAAACCGGCAAGCTTAAAGCAAAATAAAAATACCTCGTTTCTTAACCTCGTCAGATATCCGGACAAAGCTTTCCAAGCCCAGACTCACCGGGTGAAATCCGAACGGTTGGCAAGCCTGAGTGTCTTTGTATTATTGAGCCAGAAATTAAGCTAAAGAACAACGTCAAATGTGTAGGCCATCTCAACCACGCAAAAAAGCTTTGATCAATTCTGACAACTTTTTTGCTAGGTTTTTGTACAAAAACAAATAAAAAATTTAGAAAAATTAAAAATAACTGAAAAATATCTATGGCTGATTAAAGTTTAAAATTTGTGATTTTCGGAAGACCAAACTATTGTTTACTTAAAATTTATATACACAAACATACGAAATAGTAATGAAAAATTTTTCAATATTTCCCAAAATATTCAAGCACTTATGAAAAATAGTGTATTTTTATACCTCTAAACTTCAAATCAACAAAAATCCCTTCGTTTAGGCAAATAAAGTCCCATAAACAAATAGTGCAAGCAATTAAAAAAAAAATAATAAATCAAAACACTTTCCTTGGTAAAAAAAAAACGCTCAGTAATTTATTCAGAATAATACAATTTTAAAAATAAATATTTCGATATTCTGTGCCGAACTCAGTTGAGTCCTCATTAGAACTTTTAAGCATGCTGCCAACATTCACTGAAGACTGAATTTAATCTATCTATCTATCTCTCAGCCATGACACATTTTTTTTTATTACGAGTATTTATATTTTTAACTTGTGGTGCTGTAATTGGTATTCAATTAAAATTTTACAAATAACCAATTGATTTCCAAGTACGACACTTGCAGTCATGTCTACATTCAGAGTTGTACTCACGTATTTACAATGCACATTGATGCAAGGGTATCTTGTATGACTTCTTTGATTCCATTTTATCAATTCAATCTTGTTGGGTGACACCATCTTCTGCTCACATCGGCCAGAGCACAATCATCATCTGTCATTTGTGAGCTTCTTCTTTATGCAATTACCTAGCGTTTACGAAGAAGTACTTACGTAATTTCAAATTGTTCATACAAATCTACCAATTGTATCTATTTAGCTATACATTGTGCGAGTGAATACATAGATGCACAGGCATTCTCATACCAAACAAACAAACAAATTATGGTCAACATTATTCGATCAATTGAGACAAATTATTCAAGATAAGAACTGAATATGTGAAATGTTCATCATTGCATGCAATGATGGAATTCTAGCAGCGATGATGGCAACTCTAGCACTAACCTCAACAAAAATAACATTTTGTATAGGTAATGATGAAACTACATATCATCAAGTAGCATGAAGTCACAATCAAATGTTAAGATAGGAAATCATGGTCGTTCGTCAAAATAGCAAAAATTCAAAAGGAAAATTATTACAATAATTCTTTCTTCGATTTATGGTATAAGATAATATTTGTTCAAAGATTTCTCATTATTGTTCAAATGGAACGTTTATTTTGTAAATATTACAATTCCTTCTAAGTTTATTCGAAACATCAAAAGCTTTATTTTTAAGTTAATTTACCTCAAACCCCATCCACATGCCTGAACCTTGCTTCGGTTTTGGGGCTTCCGTACACCTGTGAAAGGCTAGGCTGCGGTAACGGGGTACTTACTTAGGTACTCCAGCAAGCTCTACCATGTTAGATTAGTCAGCCTTGAGGTGTCAGACTAAGACAGGTACAAGTCTGTTAAACTTTACGAAATCCAGAACAAGTGTCTGCATCACAGTGATCGGCTCATGGTCTACGTCTGAATCCAGCGGCAGTTTTTCAAATCCTGGAGGTTGGTATAAAATGCAAAACTATCCCCCCCTGAAATGTCGTTAGAAACCGACCCTCAGTATCCGGCAAAAGAGGGACCTAAAATCTCCGGAGACCCAGTCATTCGGGCGTTGGCTTCAGGCCTTGATGATGGTCCTGCTACTGAGGCTCCGTCTACTCGAGTATTTCGAGTATTGGCTGCAAGGTCGAGAGACGGTAAAGCTATTGCAATCAAGAGTAGGGAAGACAAAGACGGGACGCTACATAGACAACGGAATATGGACATTGAAGACGATTTGTACATTCTCTCCTCGTTCAATCTTTTGGAAGATTTGAGATTGTTTGACATAGACGAGGAGGATCTATTGTTATCCTTCCAAAATGTGCCATCTTCCTTGGGTCTTCTAGCGGAGGAGGCAGCGGTGAGTGTTCAAAAGACATTGACGTATGCAGAGGCCAATGACCAAAAAAGTAAGAGGAAGAAGGGCTACAAAAGTTCTCTTAAGTTTTTTAGGAATCTGGGAAAGCGCGGCTCATCCTCCCTTACTCCATGAGAAAGGGTGCTCTTTAAAAAACATACCTTCAATGTGCGGCTGTATGAGAAGCGCTATCCCGAAGATGGTACTCTGGTGGAGCCGTCATTAAAGCTACTAGGCCACAGGAGGCACCGGTGGCATCGCCTCTAGCTTGCTCTGGTAGGGTCGTGGTGAAGCAGGCTGAACTCCCAGGCTCAGCAGCCATCGCCGCAAGCGAACCCGGAGTGAAGGAGGCGATGTTCTCGGCTGTTTCTGGCTGCCTGTTGGCAGGTCCTTCAAAGTCAGCAACAACCACTCGCGTTAAAGAGGCACAGGCCTCGAAAGGCAAGGTAAGGCAGCAAGTCGCCAAGCCTCTGTCCGCAATACTCTCCAGATCGGAGGGTGCCATGGGCGGCGGTGAAGTGGCTTCTGCTAAACCAAGCAACAAGAGGCAACGCTCTAGCGAGAGTCAGGTTACTGGGGGTAAGAGGCTGAAACTTACAGCTAGCTTGCCTTCAGCTTTTGAACTTCAGGCGGCTATTGTCGAACGGGGTCATCCAGATGGGATACTTGCTGTCGAGTACAATCGTTCTATTGACACTTTGGAAGTCGTGAAGTTGTTCAAACCGAGGAAAAACATTTGAAAATTACCATTCCTTATTCGTTTCCACGTTTGCACTGCTAGGGGTGTTCCCGCAAGCAAGCTCGAAAGCTTTCGAGACTTTTCGAGTTTTTGCGATTAAAAAAATATCACACCGAAACGAGAAAAATGTATCAAAAGAGGTCGAAATAAGTTAATAAATAACAAAACTCAAATAGAAAAACCAACACATGTTGGTTTTCGAGGCTTAACTTTGCTCCACATGAATTGTTTTCGAGGTTCGAAAATGTTCTCAGTTTACGCAGCTTACACAGATTTTGAGGCATCTTCGCGCTTAGACGAATACCCTCATTATAAGTAATAATTTGTTTTTCGTTCAGCCCTTAGTGGCACGCGCCATTCAAATTGTTGTTGTTGTTCAAATTCACCGTGCAAAACAACACGGCATACCAAGTCTGTTGCCTGACCAAGTGCACTAAAAGACTACAAGCTACTCGGTGCCAAATGCAATAAGCTACAAGTGCTGAAACTCTTAGAGCATTTTATTTGTGAGTGCAGCACTCATCGCTATTGCTTGGTGATTCGATAAGTTTGGATTTGAATTAAGGTTTACGCGTTCAAGGGCTCGATGGACTCGCAATCGTGGCGAGTGGGAGTGAGAGAGTGGCTTGATTGTCGTTTCAAGTGCACTCGTGCAGACATATGGTGTCTATCTCAATTACAAAAACTTTTTGATATTTTTTTCTTTTCGTAGGATGCACTTAAAGCAAATCTGGCCGGTCATATCGGCCCCGAAAAATATTAAGAAATACTGAAAATATTTACTTTTTTTTTTAAAAAGGAGTGCATTTGCTTGCAGTGTGTACCAGAGGATCACTAACTAATGAAAGGTTTTTCTTATTCCAAAGGCATGGTTCACAAATAATCACGACATCGATGTGAGGTAACGATCAGCAGCAGTTTCTGAGCGTTCTTATTTCTCCATTTCCATTCCGCAGCGTCAAAGCCAGTTGTGCATGCCTCCCCCTTAAGATACCGAACCTATCGCAATGCTGGACGTTATGGTTGGTCATCGTTATATTTCGTAATAACCAACAAATTTGAGTTTTGCTGCTGATTTGTGTGGCTGATTCTATTCGTTGCCCTGTTGTGTTCTCTAGACATCCGTCGCCAACGAACTTTTGCTGTGCGATCTGCTTCTGTCGCTTAGTTCCACTGCTGTTGCTGCGGGTACAGCTGTTGTTGTTATTGTTAATTGTTGTTGCTGTTGTTGTTGTTGCTATTTATGTTCTTTTTCATGTAGTAAAACTAAAACTGGGTTACTAGACTTCTTAACTTTTTACTTTTATTTTTCTTTTGTTGCTCATTATTACACCATAGAATTCGTTGCGGTTTCTCGTATGTGGTGTACGTTTTTCCATCGTCACGCATTAGTGTGCGTATGTGTGTGTGTGTGTGTGTGTGTGAGTGTGTGCTTTATGGTGCGCCATTCGGTTGTGGCCTTTTTCATTTGCAAATAGCGTAACGTTTTCTAATTAACACAAGTTTTTTTTCCTCACTTTTAGATTATGGTTTTTATTTTAATTTATTTTTTTAAGTTTAACGTCGTTGTTTCGTGCCATTTGGAAAAATTGAATTGTTCTTGGAAATACAACCAGAGAGCATTGAAAATGAAAACTAATGGATATAAATTTGCATGTTTTGTTTTTCCTCTGTACCTTTCATATATTTCCTTTGAAAAAATTCACAATTAATGAATTCCATCATCAACTGAATCGATCGATCGGACACACTCACCAATTTTTGCCTTATGTTTCTAATACGTAAATATATATGAAAAAATTATCTTAAGCATGAACACATGTTAAATGATCTAAAATCCATCCAATACTTGTAAAGTGCTCATCAAAAATTAGCAGTTAAAAATTTCATGAGTCATGTCCTACGTGACCAAGTATTTTGGAACAAAAAGAAGTAAAAAAAACATCCCACTCAAAAATTCCATGGACTCTTTTGCAAATATGCATAAAAAAACAAAAATTAAATATTGATCACAACAAAAAAACAAACCAAAAAAAAAACAAAAGAAAGGTCATTTATAAAATAAAAATTCTTTTGTACTGCAACACATAAAAATCGTTGAAATTAGGGCTTTATGTCATGGCTTAGCTTTTAAGTAATAAAAATATGTACGAAAAACAATGGGCCAAAAAGAAGTACAGTAGGCCATCTTAGTCAGAAACTAAAGCTTAATTCTAATTTTGTCAATGGCAAAATATCATGATGCTCGGCTCTTTAAAATAATCTGAGAAAAAAAAGCCTTAACTTGGAAAAGGACACAGTATAACACGAATCTTAAATAGTAACACCAACAATTGACATGGGATTTAAGTTTTTAAATCCTTAGAACATTCAGATTGCTGTTTCAAAGTTGCCGTAGAACTCTTCACTTACATATACTGCCCTCACTGTATACAGTGTTGTTTTGAAGAGAATGTAGTGCACAGCCTCATAAGCTCAATACTGTGAAAAAATGGAATGTTGGAGATTCTACAATCCATATCTTTTAAACTAACTGATTAATGATTTGTTTCACAACACTCTCCATATCTATTTAGATTCATTAACTCCCATGTAGCCTTAACAACACTATATAAATATATGTATGTGGTTGATAGATTTTTAAAATATTTGTTAACTATCAACAAATTTCGGTAGTTATTACCATTTCCTTAATTGAAATTTAAATTGTTGCTTATTTGGCCAAACGTTCTATTAAAAATTTGTTTGGGTGAATTTTACTTGTGTTAATCCAATTTTTATTTGATTGCACTTCTCATTAACATGAAAACTTTGCATTTCGCAACATATTCAAGTAAAACACTACTTAAGTATATTCTGCTTGGTACGCAATTTAGGTATTTATGATCATATAAATACAAACGACATCCTATATAAGGATGCAACGATATTGGACAAATCGTTTTTTTTCATCGGTTTTTAGCACAATTCGATATTAATTAATGTACATATACGTTTGCGTATGTTTTTAGTCAAATAAATGATTTAGTGATTATTAACAATCGAATGATTGCTGCAACGAAAATATTTGTTTCAGCCAAAATATGATTTGGTAATTATTACCAAATATATAATTGATCAAATAATATTATAAATACAATTAACTGTAATATGTAATATTTTAATATAAGTATATCAAATATTTAATTCGCCTATATCAAATATACCACTTGTTAATTGTTAAGAAATTTTGGTACATGTAATTAAATTAAGTTTACTAGCGTACTAGCGTGTATATTGCCAATTCTAAAAATTTCATTAAAAGTGGACGCGATTAGAAAACTAAGCGTGGAACTTTCGAAATAACAAATACACCTTTAACGCTATATCTTGGGATGTATAACTGTTACATTTGTAAAATTTGATATATTGTTTGTGCCAAACAACTTACAAAATGAGAACGGGATTGAAAATTGGGGTGTGGCACCTCCCGAAATACAAAATCACTTAGATTTCTATTCATGATACTTATACCAAGTTGTGAAATTGGGTGCATCGACCCAGTAATCTGCAGTAAGGACTGCGTAAAATGTAAGCGAGTTTGTAAAACAGGGATGGAGCGCGCAAAGCCACGAGAAAGTGTAAGACAAAGTTGTAAGAGTCTTTAAAAAATGGTCTCGTATATTATCGAAAGGTATCGAAAAAATCAAAAAGTGTGGATATCCACCAAAACGATTTATATTAATGAAAGCGAAAAAGATATCGAATAATTTGTGGAAAAAATCATGTTAAAATATACTTTTTGAAGCTTTTAGTATTGAAAAAGTTGATAAAAATCGAAAGGTGTTGTGTACTTAGTATCAAATATGATGGTACGAATAAAGTTCACATAAGTCAAAAAGTATCAAATGTATAAAAGTTTCAAAAAAAAACTAAGCAAAATGGAAATGTATCGAAACAACGGAAAGGAAAAAGTGTCGATGCCCTGCAGGAAAATTAACTAATTTTAAAGTAGTTTAAAAGTACTTTTTTTAAAGCACAACTAGTTGAAATTCTGACTTTTTCTCATGTAACCAACTGACTTAAATAACATGGGGATGTCATTGGAGTAAGACAATTGTCTTCATCTGCATGTGTTTTCAACTAATTTAAAAGCAGTTTAAAAGCAACCAAACTTAAAGTACTTTATTTGAACTAGTTTTGAAGATCTGCATCTTCTTCAGAGCCAAAGAGTTTTATTATAACATTTGTTAAGGTTAAAAAATATCGAATTGACGCACTCCGCGTGCATTTTCAACTACTTTTAAATTAGTTGTTTTTTGGTAATTGACTTTTTCACTCCGGCAGTGTGAAGTCGTTATCTCAAAAAAGTTTATAAATGTCGAAAAAGTTCTATGTACACATCAGAGAAAGAATCTTGATAACTGGTCGTAGCATTGTACGACATTAAGAAATTTGCAATATTTTCTTTATTTGCTTTCAAATTTTCAGGCCTGATATCATACTAACCGTGGACCTTTAGTGATCATATGAAAGATCTCGCTTTAGCAGCTGAAATCTGACCAATTGTTACTAAACAGTGCATTAATAAGTGTCAGCAGTAGTTTCATAAGCTGTGATTATAGCAGAGGTAGATCGACTTACAGAACGTTGAGTATTAACTCGTTCCTGTCGAGAATACAGACTTTGATGTACCTGAACCATCTCCAATGTCAAATTATTCGTCAGATGCCGACAAGATGTGATTTGAATCCAAATTAAAAGAAAATGATTTGGACTCAGTACCCATACAGTGAAACAGTTTTGTTGAGGCTCCATGCGAGTTAATAAATCCAAACAGATATGGATTATTAGATTGAAAGATATCGATTGTAAATCTCCAACACTACATTTTTCAACAGTATGGAGCTTATGAGGCTGTTCTCTAGATCCTCTTCAAAACAACACTGTATGCAGTGTAGGCAGTATATGTAAGTGAAGAGTTCTACGGCAAGTTTGAAACAGCAATCTGAATGTTCTAAGGACTTATAAAATTTAAGTACCATGTCAATTGTTGGTGTTACAATTTAAGTTACTTTTATCACGTCAATGCGAAATGAGTGAATTTGTACATATGATTTTCTCAACCGATTAGAAGTGTCTGTTTCGCAATAGCCTTGAACTAAGTGACGACCCGTTGAAATCTTTTAAGATAAAGTTATTTACGAGTACAATTCAACTGAGTTTCTTTTTTATGTCCGAGCCCGCAAAGTTCTCGCAACCAGATGCTGCTTAAAAGACAAGCAATGATTGTTTGTCAAATAAATTCAAAAACTTTACCGCAAAGTGGCAGTACGGGAAAAAAGAAACCCTCAATTTTAATTAGCACCACACAAAGTGGCCGCAGAAGGTAGAATAATACAAAAACAACAAAAAAAAAAAAAACAAAAAGAAACAAAATGCGCATAACTCAAAGCGAAACATTTTTGAATTTGAAAAAAAATTTTAACCGAAACCAAACAAGAACTACAACAATAACAACAACAACAACAAGTGCAATGGCAATAACAAAGGTATGCTTTATATTAAGAGCCATCAAATAAAAAAACAACAATATTAAATAAATTACCATGCTCACAAGATCGCATTTGCGCATGCGCAGCATCCATTAACAAAAAGCCAAAAGCAAATTCTTTTGCACAAATGGAAAAAGAAATTCGTGTGTGTCTCTTGGTAATAAATAATGTGAATTTACTTTATTCACCACAAAATCGTAAAAAAGAATTAGCAATTTTTTTTAAGTCATTTAAGCTTTTTTTCGCATTTGCCGCTGTTGTTGTTTATTATTCATTTCAATGTTCTAACTAATCAGTGAGCCAGACTGGCGTTGACCTCCACCATGAGCGTCTGCGCAGATGCCTAAAGCTGGCATCTTTAGTCACTCGGTCCAGTCGGATGAGTGCGCGTCATTCAAATTGTCATTTATGAGAGCTTACTTTTCTCTCTCACTTGTCCCACCCACTAAAACAATACGATGGATGGTGCTGCCATATTACTATAATTCTGAGCAAATGTTGTGTAAGTAATAAGTTATATTATAATTTTTATTAATGTGATTATCTCACATCTTGAGTCTAACGAAATGTGACCAAATGAACATTTCAAAACGAGTATATAAACTGAGCTTCAAGCAATCTAACCATTAGCTTGTGAGTATTAGCCATAGTCACAGAAAACACATAAAATGAAATCAATTCAGCAGATGTAAATTGGCATATCGAGTCGAAAATATCGATATCAATAGTATCGACTGTTTCCAGAATCAACGATATTAGTCGAGATAAAAGATCAAAACAACTCATCAAACTGCCGAAGCTGAGCGTTTTCTTAGGTGATTTTGAAATGACCAACCTCCGTCCTCACCTCTAATTATTAAAAAACATGCCTGGCAGCAAACTAATGTACTGCGCTGAAAACGACGACCAACTTTGGAAATCATCTGACACAACGAAACACCTACTAGATCAATTTTATCGACTGGTCAATTTAATAATGACAGTACCAGGCTTAGTAGCTTCTTGAAAAAGGTCTTTTAATGTTTTGCGACGGTTAAGAACTTAACCCCCTTTACAAATGACCCTAAAACGTCTTGACCCATACAACGCTCAATCAGGTTTATAAGAAAAAAGCTAGATCCTTCGATTTGCGAAAGGTTATGAAAGAATTCATCTCGCGAAGAAATCGAAAAGCCACTTTTGGAAACATTTGAACAAAACTTGCTTGATCCTTAATTAATGGAAATTGTAACGAATGAAAAAACATCAGCATATAAAACTCTGTTTATGTCCCGCTCTAAAGTATAGAATAAATCCTTTTTTTTCAGAAAAATTTATCGACCTGTGCCTTTTTGTAGTTAATCTTAAGACCTGTTTGACTTTATCTAGGGCAAGGAGCATTGACCATTATAAATGTTCGATATTGGTTAAGCGCGATGGAGAGCGTGGACTCCAAGGGCAACGATCTCCTGTGAGAACGGAGGATTTCTATAGAAAATGTTTTTAATGCACATAGATGAAGACGAAAAGTAAAAATGTGGCAATTGATCCAAAGGGACTGCAAGTGCTGAATAACATATTCATTGTTGTAGCTAAAACTAAGATAGAATGATGGAACAGTAAACAAATCCAACTTATATTGGCGTGCCTCATTCGTTAGCCTTGTAAAGTTAGATATGGCTTTAAAGTAGCTGCAAAACAACTGAGGTACCATACCTGTCCGTTTAAAGATTATTTCATTTAAATATTTGCCTGAGGTATTTCATCCGTTAGCTTCCATTTTGGCATACTTTTTCCTGCATTTCGGCCGTTATCTCACCAATGGCAGCTGTAATCTTGTCTTCCAGGGTTGCAATTGTGGGTGGCTTGTCCCTATACACGAGAGACTTCACGTAGCCCCACAAAAAATAGTCAAGTTGGGTCAAATCGCATGATCTTGGACTGCTCCAAAACGTGAGATTAATTGCTCACCAAACTCGCCTCTCAATAGGTCCATCGTGTACCATGTGGCTGCGGCACCATCTGGTTAAAATCACATGTCAACCAATTTTGGTGGAAAAAAAATCGGCAGTCATCGCACGGCACGTTGCGATTTTCATTATTTTCATTATATTTGAAATTGTGCGGTCCAATGATGCCGTCGGACCACAATTTGCACCAAGAAGTGAATTTGTCAGGGTGCATTGACAGCTCTTAAACTGCCTCTGGCTGCTCTTTAGACCCAATTTCGCAATTCTGTTTGTTGACATACCCATTGAGCTAAAAATGAGCTTCGTCGCTGAAGAAATTTTTTCCGATAAAAACATATTTCTCGTAGAGCACGAGTTTTGATAATAAAATTCAATAATTTTCAAGCGCTGTTTGCTTGTAAGTCTATTTATAATAAAATGGAAAACCTTATTGAGCATTGTTGGCGTTACGAATCATGAAAAAACAAATAGCAAAAAAATCACCCGTTACAATGAAAGCTCTTTTAAGTTTCTCCAGTTATCACTGAACTGTTTCTTAATAAAATTTCAACACCTTACTTTTTGATTTTAACCAGTACTGAAACAGTATTTGGGATCTCCAACGGGATCCTTCTTCAAAAGTGAAATAGATTTTTCGTTTCCCGTCTTTTTGAACAAACAAAAATTGAATGGAAATGTGCCGTTTTGTATGAAACTTCGATTGATATGTCTTCTTTGTAATAGATTTTCAACTAGTGGATGCATTTTAGCATTTCCATTCCATTCCATTCTTAGGTTTATTCAAGATCATAGGTGGAAATAAGCCCTTGTGAAAAATCACTCCTCATATGATCTTACCAATAGAGACTTTTGTTTTTTTTTGCAATTTTGAAATAAGTTTACAATACTATTGTTTTGCGAACTTAAATTACAAAATACATTTTTTTTCGTTATATAGCCATCTGGCAACAGTAGCAGAAATAAAGAAACCGACATCATCATCATCAACGGCAGCAGCATCAGCATCTTTTGGCCGGTAAAAAAATTCTTGCTGCTGCTGCGCATCGCGCATCAAAATTCTTCTGCGACCTTGAAATGAAATTTTAACATTTTGGTAACAAAAAAAAAAAAAAAAAAACAGATAAAAAGAAGAGGAATAACAAAACGCTGTTTCCATTTGCTTGTGTTTATTTCATTTTTTTTTTCTCGAATTTTGTGCTGATTATTTGTGTAAATAATGACAACAAAGGTACAACAATACACTGAAATAAAATGTGTAAACACAGACTCATTTTTATATATAGCGATGTTTTCGTAGCTGCTCTGAAGAAGCTGCCTTAGCACCTACTGTGTACAGGTGTGAAGGCGTTAAGTTCTTTAGAAAAATTTTAATTTTTTCCACAAAACTGTTGCACTAATAACGAACTCTAATTAAATTGGAAAGAAGAATTTCACTGTCATAGCTGGATAGTTGAGGAAAATGAACTTAAGTTTTCACTTTGATTCGGAAATGCAAGATGTGCATGGGAAAAAGATCGTTAGCGTTTTGAAACGATTTCGAAAAACGTATTAGAAGCGCATAAGAGTAGATAATATATATTGGAATCGGTTGACTTTAAGATGTTAGTAGAAAACTAAAGATGGTTTTTATGAGATTAAATATTGTTCCTCGTTTCATGAAAATTATGACTGAAAAATAATATGGGACAAATGTTGGTAGTGGCTTCTGTGACAGCCGCTTATCTAATTTTTTGTTGACATTTTGGTATAATTGGTATTCTATCCCAACAATATGCCTTGTTATCTCAACCCTTAGCTTAGGAACTACTATCGTTGAGCTGGCATATAGCTTACTTTTGCGATAGACCTAAAGAAATACAGTAGAATCTCGCTAAAATGGATGAATTAAAACCGGCCTCAATCTGGATTATGCAGAGATCCAGATTACCAAAGATATATTAAAACTATTAAAGAAAAAGTAACGAAAAGGTGGCTAAAAAACAGCATTCTAAAATTACCAATGCGTTATAAAAACGAAAACAAAACACTTAATTTTTTCTTTATATCAGAAATTATAGATGTACCGACACCATATTTTTCTGCAAGCACATCTCCACTTTAGTTGAATTAAAATATTTTCTTTTTCGGAGAGAGTTTTTATTTTATGCGACCTTTTTGATGCCATCTTGATAAGCAGCTGACTAAAAATCTTCGTTTTATTGCATTTCGCACGATTGATTCCCCGTTCTACAAGAATGAAACAAAGCGCACGCAAAAAATAGGCGAAAGAAAGTGTACGGGCGCATGCTATAAAGTGTTTAAGAAAATGCTCGGGAACTCCCCGTGCTACGTACCCATTCATGGCAAAAAAGTGTAATTTCATAGTTCAATTTTGTGGAAAGTATCAAACAAAGCGTACATATTTAGAAATAGGCGGAATAAAGTGTGTAAGCGAATACTATATAACTACACGTCTTTCATTTCACTCTATTGTCGATTATTGCAAGGTATAACATGCGATCCAGATTAACGAAACTAAGGTCAGTTCGGATTACAAGGGACATAATGGCAATTTTTACTTTTTCACCCTGTTCGGATCACAGTAGGATCCGGATAAGGTCATGTCCGGATTAGCGAGACTCTACTGTAAATCAACAGTTACCGAATCACTCGATCTTGTCGGCTCACTGACGTCACCGCTGCGAGAGATGCTGTGACCTGGGAAAGGCTTTTTCAATGAACCTTTTGTTTTATAGGCTTTGCAGCCTTCCTGTCCTATTGAAATAATTTAACATCCACATTCATAGCTTCCGATTCGTGCCATAAACAGTTTGTTATCATAAAATGATAGCGTTTGCCGTAATAGAATTAATTCTGACAGCCCGAATTCTAAAGCAAACAGTGATATTTTGAAGATGTGTCGACTTCTCGACAATATCTTTTGGGATCATCAACAAGACCAAGTATATTTTAGATATTTAGGAAACTAAGTACGTTAAGCAGTTAGCCCAGGAATATCAGCATCAGCAAAAAGGGTAAACTGCGGAATAATTTGAATAAGCTGAATTTTCTCATGGACCTTTAGCTTAAATTAAACCTAATTTAAATTTAAAATTTTATTAATTTTGATGTATGAATATCTTCATTTGTTATGAAGTGAATTGGAAGAAAACTTAACATCCCACGCTAGCGCTACATTTGGGACTCTCAACTCTTAATAAATGTATCAAAATCTTAAAAGTTTTTCGATTTTTGGAATTTTTCAAATTTTAAAATTCTTTAGCTTCTCAAAACATTTCACCTTTCTCAACATCTTCGAATTTTTCAATACTTTTCAAATTTTTCAACATCTCCGCAAAAATAATTTAATACCTGTGTAATGTGATGAGTAATCCGAACCTTTTTCTTTCATCCAGCGGCAGATTCAGGGGGGGGGCTCCAAAATGAAATGGTCCAACACTAGATAAAACAACATTTTGACTTAATTAATTTTTTAGTTTTTTCGTATTTGTACTTTACTTCTGTCTTTTGTTTAAATTTTTATCTAGTTAATTTGATATAAAAAAAACCTTTCTAAAACCTTTTAAGAACTTGAAAAGCTTAGCAACAAGTACTTAAGTGCAAGGAGTGCAAGCACGCATAAAAGAATTGCAACCTCTTGCCATACATATGGACTGCTCTGTTAAATTCGGCTATGTCCAAGTCATGCTCTATGCAAATTATTCGGAGTATAATGGCATGATGTACATATTTGACGGTTCTATACGATTTTTAGACTCAGTGGAAGCAAGCTTCGCCGCCAGCAAACTCTGCTGGTCTTTTAGCAGCAGTTTGTCGATTTGATGTAATCAGGGCATTGGCCAGCCAGTCAACTTCAGGCATTTCAGCTTAACCTAAAAACTTGTTACATTATGGCAGAAAGTTTTATTCAGTCACTGAAGCAGTATCGGGTAGGAAAATATGAAAATATCTTCGAAGCAGCTTTCGGGATTGCAGATTCTCAGAGCATCGTAATCGAAGCACCGCGAATAGCCAAGAAGCAGACCCATAGCGCAAATATTGATCGATCTAATGCGCAAGAATATTACAGTTTACTCTAACATTTCTACACAAATTAGCATTGGAAACTTCTTTATTAATAATAATATTTTGTTTTTAGATCTCTTCAGTTTAATACCATCAAAATTACTGTCTACAGCAAATGCAAACTTGTCAGATCTTGTGGAGGCTGCTGAAATATGATATCCGCTAATGATCTGCCATCTCCTCTTTCCCTGAAAGGAAAATTTTCTTTGTGGGGAAAGTATTGGACAAAAAAGAATGGCAATATACCTATCACAGTTACTGAAGCCCATTGTGAGGCAACGGACTTTTTTCCAAACGTTAAAGTGCTCCTGCAGATATTGGCAACTATTTATGTCACAACATGCACAGCGGCAAGAAGCATATCTTTTTTAAAATTCATCAAATCACATTAATCATAAGAGCAGCAAGGGAACCGAAAGGCTAAGCTGATAAGCGTCCTTGTACAGCAATAGGTTAATAATTGTCAATCCCGTGTTAGTTTTAGAAGAATATATAAGGAAATATCCACGCCGATTAGAGTTGCTCTATGAAAAAAAAAGAGACTAATTTGTGCAGTTGTATTTTTTATTATTCTTAATAACAAATGCAATATGGAACACCTACTTTACTACAAGTTTTTGTTAATTCCTTTTAGTTATGTCATGGGCTATATTTGAAAGTGTGTGATAAAAATAAATTCTTGCCCCCCCAAAACCACTTTCTGGATCCGCTCCTGCTTTCATAAACTATATTTAAGAATACAGAGTGTACTACAATACCATAATGTAGTCATTGAGGATCACACTTAAATAGAGCTAATGTTTTGGTAATCTTATATTTTCTTTTTTCTTTTGGGATTTTTTGCTTTGGTAAAAACATCAAAATGTTCCACGGTGATATATGTATTTAAATAAAAAGAGAACCTTTTTTTTAAATTTTACTTCATTAAATTTTAATTCAACAATTTGTCTTTTGAAAGAGAGTCAAACGTTACATATTAAAGCCACAAGCATTGAAAACGAAAAAATGTTTTCGAATTTTAACCACTCATTGAAATTAATCCAGAAGATTTTCTCTACTTCGAAGAAGTCCGTACCGAAGAATTGTTATATACATTTTTTTATACATTTTAGAGGAACAAATTTGCACTTGCATACAGATGTGAGAGAACAATACCATGAAATAGCACTGACGTGATTTCGCTTACTTAGCAAATGAATAATTATTTTTTTTTAATAAGAAAATAAAAATAATAAAAAAAAGAAATAAAATAAAGCCAGCAAATCGTGTTGCCATTAAAGTTATAACAAATTAGATTTATGTCTTAAAATAAATACCCGCAAAGTGCATTTCAAATCACAAAAAATATTTAATTTGATAGACTACTTAACGATCTGTTCGAAATGATCATTGCTGGAAACAGTCGATACAACAGCGACAAAAAAATCACTGCAAATCCATCAAAGACCACGACTTAATTATAAAATACATTGTCATTTATCTTAATAAAAAAAAAGATCGTTAAATATTGGTAAGGGGAAAACAGGTATTTAGTAATGAAGTGCAAAGCTGAGGCGAACAAATTTTTTGGGGAGAGAATAGATTTTTTAAAAGTACAATACATGCAGTCTGTGTTGAGGACAGGGCAAATATGTAAATGCCAAAAACTGAAGACAGTCTACAAGTTAGACGATCTTTTCGAGGCATGAGACCAAACTTATTTTGAGTGTATTTGACTACCTGCTTGTAGTTCTCTTTGAAAAAAAAAATTTAAATATCGATTTTGAGAAACAAAAATTCTCCTGAGCTCAAATGTCGCTTAGCGTGCATTAAATATATGTAATTTCCATAAAAAATTTTATAGCTCTGCCAACATTCAACCCTGTTCAAAACTTTTTAAGGATTGTAATAGAAAACTAGT
Organism: Meiosimyza decipiens; assembly: GCA_963680825.1. Lineage (NCBI taxonomy): Eukaryota > Metazoa > Arthropoda > Insecta > Diptera > Lauxaniidae > Meiosimyza > Meiosimyza decipiens. Next base: position 52,034,315 of record OY804260.1, read on the forward strand.
AAAGGTGTTATCTTCGGCCAAGCCGAAACTCACATACCCTACACTGCATTGAAAGTACTTCTTAAATAAATGCTAAAAATACGTTGAAAAGGTAGATGGTGGAAGAGATTTAATAAGTCGAAAATAATATAAAAAGGTTCAAAAAGGTTGAAAAGCATTGAAACAGTTGAAAAAATCTGAAAAAGTCAAAAAAATATGGAAACCATTGAAAAAAGTTGAAAGAAATGGAAAAAGTCGAAAATGTATCGAGAATGTATCGAGAATGCTGAAAAATTGGTGAAAAAGTCGAAAAAATTAAGAAAATGTCGAATAAAGTTAAATGAGGTCAAAAGAATATGGAAAATATTTAAAAAATAGAATAGAAATGAAAAATACGAAATATTACACGCCCACTTCTCTAATTCCGCCTACTTTGATATCAAAAAAATATATCCGTGATTGACATACATACATGATAAAAAATTTAGTACAATAGCTTTTATAGTTTGCGATATATGCCGTAATTAGTCTTAAAATTTAGGGCGGTGACACACTCACAGGTACAATCCGGTTAAATTTTTATCCAGAACTAGCTTTCCATAAACAAACCTCTTACACCAAATGTTAGTATAACTGCTGACATGTTTCGATAGATACGCCACTTAGTGAATTTAAATTGTATGGGAGGTGCCACGCCCACTAATGCTATTTCGCCAGCTTTTGATTCATATGTACCTTATAGGCAGTAAGCTACTTACATCGAATTTCAGACCAATTGCTCCAATAGATCACTTAAAATAGCATTTACAAATTTATGTCAGTATGGAAGGCACCACGCCCACTGATGCAATCCTGCCAAATTTTATTTAATTTCAAAGTCGACACCTCTACACAAATTTTTATGAAGAGACACCTTTTAGCAAGTATATTTGCCATATTAAATTTCAAAACGATTGCGTTGTTAGTTCTCTTTTGATAACGTTTATAAATATCGTAGGCTGTGCCACGCCTTTCAATGAAATTTTCCAGTATATTGACGTAGCTTGAATTGATGACTACTTTCAGTGCTATCATCCCTAAAGCTTTTATGAAAATCGTATGTGCTAATTTGGAGCTATACGAAATCCAAATTTTCAATTGTTCAAAAGTGCCACGCCCACTTTATGCACAATTTAGGAGATATAAGATCTGTATCCATGTACCAAATTTTAACACAATATCTTGTACGGGTAAGGAGTTATAAGAGCTAAAAATTAGGACTGTGCCACGCCCCTTTAAGAGCTTTTGCAAATTTGAAACCAAGCCCCATCTTGATTTTGTTCACATGTTCACCAAATCACTAAGTCTCATCAAAATCACAGAAACTTTTTTCAAAATGTGTAGGGGTATATTTACATAGAGTATGGGCAGTGGACGTGGCTGTGAACCGATTTTGCCCATTTTTGCATGATAGAAGCTTGTAAGCAGTTGTGACCTATGTGAGAAATTTCATTAAAACAGCTTGCTTAGTTTTAAACAGACAGACAGACAGACAGACATACAGATAGACAGACACACAGACAGACAGACAGACAGACAGACAGACAGACAGACAGACAGACAGACGGATAGACAGACAGACAGACAGACAGACAGACAGACAGACAGACGGACAGACAGACAGACAGACAGACAGACAGACAGACAGACAGACAGACAGACAGACAGACAGACAGACGGATAGACAGACAGACAGACAGACAGACATACAGACAGACAGACAGACAGACGGACAGACAGACAGACAGACGGACACAGCTATATCGACTCAGGTGGTGACGCTGATCTTGAATATATGCACTTTTCCATACCTGCCACGCCTCCTTCGATGTGTTAGAAACGGAATAACAACGTGAATATACCCACGGTGTAGGGTATAATGTGAAGTTCTATTATGTAGAATCAAAAGAGAAAAATTAACTATTTTCATTTGGATGAAAATGCCGTTTTTTTGAAAAAAAAACTATGCAAATTTTTTCGATTTTTGACACCTAAAATCAAAGTGGTCATTTTTTTTTTTTTTTTTTCGTGCGTGGGGAGTTAGAAATGCCTAACGCACCATCATAGCCACCGCCACAGCTATGGTGAGAGGGGCTTGCACCCTCTAAACCAGTCTCCCCGTACTTAGACCTAATTCCACCCCGGGACCGACTTCATGTCATTGCATCGGGGTGGGGTCCTTTAGATTTCGCTTAGAGCGACACCCGGTGGGTTAATAATACACTGCGTATGTGTATGTTCTGCACTTACTCGTTAGCTACTCCAGCGGCATCTGCTTCTCTCGTTGATCCTTCGGTCGCCTTGAGATCTCGTTTTTTCAGCTTCAGTATCCTTTCTGAGTATTTCAGGATTAAGAGCCAGTGTTCTTCGCTAGACACTATTTTCTCGACGATGTTGTTAGGTGATACAGCACCCATTTCGCTCTCGATGGCATCTCGCATTGGTTTCCACCTTTTACAGTGGAAAAAAGTGTGTTCTGCGTCGTCGTTGTCGGAATCGCCATACAAGGAGCAGGTTGTTTCTCATTTATTAATGCGGTGCTTTGTCGGTAATCTTCCAAGGCAGCAAACGTACGTTCAACATCAAGCGATGCTAAAGGTACATAAATGAATACTTCAATCTCACGTCGGACTCGTTGGACTCTCCGTTTTTGGAATGCTTGCAGTTACTTTGAATTTGACAATAACATAATTGAAGTTCCTGGGGAAATTTCCTAACTTTCTCGTAACTGCTCCTGGCCAGAGCGGATTGATTCAAATGATTCCAAAACATCAGTGAGAGGTTCGTCCTTTATCTTTGCTTTGCTTTCGGATTGTTAAAAAAACTATCATGAAATGATATTTGCAGAGCGCGAAACTATTTTCTAGATTCGGTAATTGAATTGTCTTTCGGCTTTTGTCAATATATTTTGCTTAGTTTTCATCGAGAGTTCCCAGAAAACCTTTAATATCCTTAAAATTACTAGCGTAATAAACAGCTGCATATATTCAGGAACCTCACCGAGTTGTGTATGCAATGGCCTTTGAGGAAATATCGATTTGAGTTACTGTCTTCGAAAAAGAGCTTTCAATTACATTACAAAAAAAGAGTTCGATACAATTGAATCATTGCAATGTCTCGTTTCGTCGTCGTCGAAGTATTTTTCCGAGAATCGAAACTGGAAAATATTGATTTTCGGAAAAAAATGTCAAAGTATTTAAATAAATATTTTTTATTTAAATAAATATTTTATATTGCCCTGGCTATGAGTGATCAGAATTCTCAAAACTATTTTGGGGACTGTAACCGTTTTTTAAATCGACGTACATTAGTTCCAAGGTTATGTGGACAGTATATCTATGGGGGCTATGACATGGCTTACTTTCAACCACATTCAAGGAAACTATACTCGGCATATGTTTATATTTTGTAGTGTCTTGATCTCTTATTTTTAGTAAAACGCGTTTGTTCTTTAAGAGCTTTATTAAAAGACGCTTTTCACTTTCCCCCGTCTTGAGTTTCGGGTGAATAATTTCTCATGATGGAAAAGTTTCTCTTATTGGCAACATAAATTTTGGGGGCAAGGTGATGTCATTAGAAAATCTTCACTTATTAAACATAGGCGAATAAGAAAATAGCAATATAAGAATTATTTATTTTTAATCAAAATATTAAGCTGCGCATTAAAATGGCGGAAAAAACCAGGTTTGAAAAAGTGTTTGTTGGGAAAAATAGTAATAAAGTCGCAAATGCATAACTGAGATCCGTCAAAATTCAGAATTATTTGTTCGAATTGTTATGCAGGCAAAACTCTTGAAAACTATTTTATTTTTGGGCGAACAAAAAGATTCGTGACGAAATGTTGTTCGAATGAAACTCAAGATGAGGCTGACTACATCTATGTTGATAAAATTCCAAATTATTTTCGAAATTGAAGCTTTCTCACAATCGATAAAGAAAGTGAATGCAAATGATCAGCAAAAAATCGAATGTTCCCTTTAAATTGCTCACGTAAAATTAAGTCAGCATTGCCTAAGCGAGCTTTTAACAATTTCAAAGAAATATTGGATATTGAAAACAAATATTATATTTGCAAAATACAATGCAAAAACATATCATCTTATGAATCACAAATATATTGCATTTTTAAAGTTTTCCTTATCACCACAACACGTCGCGGTATTCTTAAAAATAACAAAAAACTACACGAATGATCACGACGATGATGAAGGTGTGACCAGTGATACAAAAATGTTTGCAATAAGAAAAAACTGACAGAATGACGAACTCACCACCTGACAGCCTGACAGATACTGTAGTCGCTACTGATTGCCCAATGCGTGAGCAAACAGGCGCAACTCGCGGAGTAGGCCACAAGGCAGGCGATGATTGCATAGTGACCCATATAAACACTTGCTGCAGCTGCGGCAATGGTTGTGCCAGTAGCTACGCTACGCATGCTTGAACGTAAATGAATTGCACAAAAAAAGGGTTTTTTTTTCAATTGCGTTTAACCAAAGTGGGCATTTTCTGCGCCAAGTCAGCGTAAGTTGACTTCAGCTGAAGCGTGCGGCCGCATTTTAGCGAGACGAATTTAAGAAAAAGTGAAAAATTACAATGCAGATGTTGCTGCAATTGTTGACACAACCCAGTTACTGAAGGAGTTGAGTAAGTGACTGCGTAACTTAAGGATGATCTATGCTCGAACGATTTTTTTTGAAGACATGACAACCAGAGCCTTTTTAAGAAGGTTTGCGTATCAAGTGCTCTTAATTGAAGGTTACCATATAGAGGCGTTGACAGCGTTTGAAGGTTTTTTACAAGCATTTTGAAGTGACACGCTTTTTGTTGTAGATGCGATATTTTTGCTTGTTAATTTTATGTTTCTAGAAGAAGTGTGATGTGCTTACGTGATTTTTACTTAATCTGAAATCAACGGAAATAAAGCTATATCAAGAATATTTCGTTAATAAATTCTCTGTAATTGGTACCTACATTATACAATATATCATTAAATGTTGGTAGTAAGAGAAACTTTTCGTTAATCACTTCCTTCTAATTAATTGATCAGTTTTCAATACATAAATTTATCAGACTGTCAATATTAAATCATCAGTTATATAAAGTTTTAGTCCAGTGTCTGTAGTCAAATTGAGCTATGAAAAACAATAAAAGAAAGATATATTCAATTTCATAAATCTTTTCCTAGAGGCGTGAAACAGCCGAAATCCGTAAGCTTTCATGTACATATTTCGGCGTCTTGAGAACAACCAAAGTCATCGAAATGAAATTTAGCATTTGAATTTTGACCTGACAATTTTTGCGTTTAACATTTCATCATTAGCATATTGCTAAAAAAAAGTAAATTAATTGTACGAGTAATGCGAGCGATTCCTCGATAGTCCCTCTATCTTCTTGCTTCCACTGGACATAAGATTTTGAGACACCCTATATAATGAATTAAACTTCAAATTTTATGTTTGTCACATGGTTGAAATATTAAAGTTGACCAAAACGTAATGGGCAAGATCAAGACCAAAACTTCTTCCACAAAAGATCCAATTATGGTCTAAGTCTTGTATTTGCTCTTCCCTACTGCTTAACATGCTTGTGATGGACGATCCTTACGCAAATGTTTGGCAGGATAATAACCAATTTAGATACCTCAGATCCATATGGGGTAGACATAGGGTCGGTGCCCAAAAAACAGCAGTGAAAAATGTATAGACTGTTGTAATTCCAATCATACAATATATACTCGTATTCAGCCCAGTTCTAAATATTCACGATACATACTTTTAGAAAAGTGAAACGATGAAAACTTCCCCAAATTTTTTTATTCAGAATAGAAGGAAAGCAAAAAAAGGGAAAAAATTCGGCAATAATTTCTATTTAGAATTGGGCCGATTGTTTCCTTCAAATAAATGTATTTGGTTGATAAATTTTTAAAATTATATAAACTTGATTAGAAATTGAAATGTAGTTTAGTAAGCCAAATGTAATATCTATTCAAGTCTTTTGAAAAGACTTAATTGGATGGAATAAATATTCCAATGGCATTCCATTCTAATTTGATTTTACTTCACATTAATATGAAAACTTTACAGTTCTCAACAAATTTAAGTAAAACTCTACGTTATAATAAACTTCTGCTTGGTATAAAATTCAGGTATATATTTATGATTCTGTAAATACCAGCGGTTTCCATTGTAAGGATGTAATGAAAAGAAAAAGTATCGACTTATTTAAGACCAAGCTGTACCGCTGGGCTCAGCTTGACACTGGTTACAACTGGACACTGCCTTATAGATGATCATGCACTTAAAATGAGACTGCTCCAAAATGATATATGCAGGAATGGCATGGAATGAAATATGAAAAAAACTCTGGGGCACTTACTCTACGACTGCCTTGCACTCGCTCGGACAAGGCTAAGAACACTTGGATATGCTGTCTTCCAATCATTGCAAGCCGTTGCAAAAATAAAGCTCCATAGAACTTACGATTTCGACAATCAGACGAATACTTTTACCATAAACTAAGTCTTGAGAGATGCGGTATCACTATCGACCAAAGTGTGGGGCTTACAATCCACGACTGTAACCTAACTAAACCTAAGCTAAGCGGCAAAACAATATTTCTTCCGCTAATTAAATTATTTTCTGATTATTAAAGTGTGAATCTTAATGAAATGTTTGTTTTACTATTTGGTAACTATGACCAAATATATGTTTGAACTATTGTAATTATTCAAATATAATTAGGTTATTATTACCAACTATATGAATGATTCAATAATATTATTTGATTCTTTGAAATGTGTGACAAGTTAACTTATGTCCAATATTTATTCGCCTTTACCAAATATATAATTTGTTAATTATTATTAAATCTCGATATATACAAGTAAATCGTATTTTCTGTCTATGTAGTATTAAATACATTCTATTACTCGATATGCTATATGAAAAGCTGTTTCTGCCCTAATGAAGAAGTTGAAAACCAAATCGCCATCGCAGGTTGACTTAGAACCATCATTTGGATGTCTGAAATGAAATTGAATGACAATGGTACTGCCCAAGATTATCATCCATGTTGAGGTACCTCCACTTTCAAACTGACGTAAGGTAAACTTGATATTTCACCTACACCTTGATTTGATTTATATCCCTTATATTTAGCAATGAAGAAGTGGACAAAACTTGAGGTTAGGTACCGCACAATTAGAGATGACGCCATTAGTGGGTTAATGCAGGTACTTCACGTTTGGATATCTATTGAGTTTTAACCACTTGTCTTAAAAACTACGTTGTTGAAAATCACTTTAACTTACATCACATCCACAGAACAACGTAAAGAGCTATTGGCATAATACCTCTTAAAGTAAACGTTACGAAGCAAAGTTTAAGATACGACAATCGATCGTATTAAGAATTTAATCCCAGTAGCAGTATATATCGTCTAACGTGTATGTAATAAGATCTTAAAATTAAATCAATAGTTGATTAATATATTGCGATGACTTCCGATTTTAGACTCAATGACTTCAAAGCTTTCCCAATTATCACAGTTTCAGTGCTGCTGTAGGTCTTAATCATTCTTAAATAGATTTAAGGAAGCTATAAATGAGCTCTTGTACCCAAATATTATTAATGGGGACATCCAAATACTTAGAAGAGATTTGTCCAAACTTAACCTCATCGCGTGAGTGAGATAAAATCCAAGGATTCAAGGTTCTGGAAGACTTTATCCTATATCCGCGATATATTTCAATCCCGGCAAATCGGAATCCCGTTAGCGGAATTTTTGTATCATACGTCTGAACGTGCTTTCATCAACTCGAAAATTGTTCGTTTAATCTATGAACTATGTTGTCATTATCACTAAACGCAGTTAAAAGTGGCTTGAAAATTCGCTAAAGTCTCAAAAATTTTAGGCAGGCTTCCTGTCTATCTCTTTTTTTTTTGCTATGAAGCAACGACTGAGAAGTTAGGAATTGAGTTGTAAATTGTAAGGTTTTACTTAAGTAAATTACATTGCAATATTTCTCAATTGATCTGGCTCGTGTTAAATATTTGTGAATTTAAAGTTAATAATATTTCATCATGACGGCTATAGAGTACATAGAATTCAATAGTTTAACTAGTCCTGTTCGGAAACACTTCATTATATCAAATAAATTTCAGTCTGAAAAATGCAAATTGTGCTCGGCCATAATAAAATCAATTCGATTGCTTACTGAATGTTATCTAACACAATTCAATAATAGACATTCTCTTATTGATACATCATCTGTGTCGAATACGGCGTCATCATGAACTGTCGATTTATAATCTTCAAAAAAAAAACACAATATATCCGAAGATAGAAGAATTTCAAAGAACTTTTTAAGTCAGTTCAACATAAATTGCAGCTTCTGTTAATACATTCGACTGTGGTCATAAAGTATGGAACCATTCTACTCTACAACTCTGAAATTATCGAAGGCTATGAAAACATAACTATAGATCGTAAATGCCTTCAGGACAAAGATGAAAAAAGATTATGTCTTTATTGTAAACACAGATTCCTCTAAATTAGCAAATTTATCGCTTCCAGGCTTGTTTGATTTTGCTTCAATCTTACATGAAAAAAGAATTCGAAAAGAAGTTCAACTCAACGAATCAGCCTAGGCTCTATGATTGAAACGTTTAATAAAATTCGCGTCTGTACTTTCTAGACACTTTGTGATAACTATCTTGGCAATAATAAGGATTACTGTTTCACAGATCAAGAATCCTCAACTTTATAAGACTTTTAAGAAATACTTCAGAAAATAAAGCTTCTACTTTTACTATATCAGCATTTAAAAACTGCAAGGTAAACCAACGATATCCCGATAGCGCGGGATTCAGTAAGATGTAAATTTTTGGTGTCGCATGTACCAGGATTAAAGTTATCAAATACGCGCCCTTCTTCAAAGCCAAATTGCTTATCAAATAGCAACAAGATCCTATTTCCATTCAAATCAAATGGTGAAAATGAAAATTGTACAATTCACCAGCTGTGAAACCAGCAGAGTGAAACCCCCCCCGGGTGACAGGAAGCGCGTTTGTTCTAAATTATTGTGGAAATTATGACTAGAGTAAAAAATACATGATTCCGGAATATGTTGGAGGGAATTGAAAGAATTCGCTTATGACCGTGCTTGATAGAAGAGATTTGTGGAGGCACGTGAGGAGGCAAAAAACACGTTGTTAATGCTCTATGTCCCGCTTGTGATTGAATAATAGAAATGGAGCTTTTCGATTAATTTTTTCGGTGTTCCATTTTAAATTTATAAAATAATAATTTATTTTTGGATACTTTCGACTACAATCGCTATGCCAGCATCTTCCATTCTGCAATGCGCGGAGATTAATTTCGTGGACGAGTCAAGCCTTGAAACGGGTACTAATATTAACGCCTCTGAGCGATTCAAGGATTTATGTATTTGAGTATCATTCGATGATAATTCTATCGATATTTTGATCATGTTACGGTAATCAGATTGTTATCCAGCTGCGATTATGATCCACATCAGTTAAATGCTCTGCATAAGTTGGAAGTCATAATCTGATGTTATATTTAGAAGGAATGCTTTCCAACTAAATCGTCTTAGGTGTTTTATTATCCTAAGTTTCGCCCGACCATGACTTGTTGCAGTCAAATCCGAAGTTGAATTGAAGTTTGTAAAAGTAAAAAACTCTACAAGTAACATAAAATTCGTTCGGCAAATGTATGATGTCATTGGTAAAGTTCTTTTGAAAAAAAAATCAAGAAAAATTACCACAACATTTCAAATTGCATGTGTTAAAATATCTAAATTATTAGTTTAAATGACGATTTTCCACAACAAAATTAGTTTCCATTGTTAAGTGCTGCTGTTGTTGTTATTGTTGTTGTTCTGGAGATTGTAATTAGACTTTTAAAAAAAAGAAAGAATCGTAAACAAAGCTACAAAATACTTAAAATTGGCACGATTGCGGAGTGTGGACTTGCAGTTTCTTCATAATTCCATTGTTGTTGATGTTATTTTATTTGCAGCTCGTGCTCCTATTTGGCTTAGTCACATTCGAAAACAACTTCGGAGCGATTTTTCTTCTTTTTCTTTTCTCTAATTTTTTTGTTCTTGTCATTTACGTGCCATTAATGATATTCAGAGAGAGGGGTCTAAAAGTTTGTGAAAGGGTGTGAAGAAGTTCTAAAATGTGTACACTTCTTAGTCATCTTGGAATTAACGTTTAATGATTTCAAGCTTAAGGAAGCTCTAATTATCGTCTGTTAAGAAATATTTTACTTGATCAGCATGAGATTTGAATATTTTGGAATACATTTTAATACAGACTGGCTGACAATTCTATATGATAATGCCTAAAATAAATTAAATTTAAATATTTTTAAAGTATTCCATATATTTTTAATACATGAAGTTATTAAAATATAAGAAAAACTTTTTTTTACCACATAAAATAAAAAGAAACTATTGCAACATTTTTCTGGAAGCCTTTATATCATAAGTGATGAATAGTTCCTAAGAGAAAACTCTGAGCTCGGTAAGCAACATACGATCAAGCTGTGGAACAGCCTGCCTGCGTTTGTTTTCGCCGGCAATTTTGACACCGGTAAATTCAAGATGAATGTTCAACGACACTACTCCAACCCTTTCTCTCTAATTTTTCAGCTTTTCTTAGAGCAAGCGCCGTGCATTGCATTTATTGGAGGTATTCCCTGAGCGCTGGCTTATGCTTAAAAGAAAATATATTGAAATTATTCGATGTGAATATTTTCTGGACTTATCAAATATAACATAGATTTTTACTTAATGTTAACCTTATCAAATTTCTATATTGGCTATAATCTTTCTTATCTTTCTAAAAACGCCGCGTAGGACTTGGGAAACTTCGCACAAAGTCGTTAATTGGAGTTAAAAACAAGCAAAAAAAGTCATCAACTTTTTCCCAAAAAATTTAAAAATTTTTTTTTTTTGAAAAGCCGATACTTCCAAATTTCCAACTTAGCAGCCGTGCATTCTTAATATATTCTCATTGACAATGTCAAGTTTCATCCTTTCTTAGAAGGAGCCTTACTTTTTATTATTTTTCATTATTGATGTATAAAACTTTGAATGATTTTCGATCAAAATGCTTTAAAACCGCAAATTTCTTTCTTTACGCAGATAATCTAAAGGTTTTCTTTAAGGTAATGAAATATCTGACTATCTTTTACTTCATCCTGATTTAAGAAATTTTGATTCGTGGTTGAATTACAACAATCTATCTATGAGTCTACGTCGAAAATAAATTTTCCCATTCTTATTAACTATTTCTCTGAGGCCTGTTAACTTATCTATATTCTTAATACCACTTTAATCGAAGATTTTTTAAGAAGCTATTATATTTCGAATTAAATGTGGTAACTTATTACTGAATTTATTTAATATTAAGAAATCTCAGTTTGACAAAAATGCATCACATAAAGTCAATTGTGAATTATTTATATAGACATTTGAAGTCGATTGGCACATTGCTAAATGACAAAAATATTTCAGAATAGCGAGATGAAGACATGAAAAAAACGTCAAAAAAGTCCCCATTGGCTTGCAAAATGCTACCTATTACATACAATTCCAATGTCATAAGGAGCTTATCCCGAGTCTATAAGTTGTGGGCTCCTTAAATTTGCATAAGGGCTAATAAATGCAACAAAATTCTCTCCTCTGACTGAGTGCTACGATATGCGATAGAGTTGGACAAACTTTTTCAGTCAATTTTGTCCAATTATTGGATTGCGAAAAATATTAATTTCGCTTCTTTTCGCGATTTTGTATAATTTCGACTTCATAGAAGTTCACACAAAGATCCACTTGAGAGAAAATCTTTGTTGATTGAATTATTTCAAATGTAGGCCTGAGAACACCAATTTTAACCCAGGATGACGAAATGCGAGTTTTGGGTGTCATTTTTGATTCAGCGCATAAAATAAATATTCACTTGAATCGCATTGTTCTGTTAGCACTCGTTAAGCGAAATAGTGCTGGTTTCACAAGTCCATACATTTTCAAAAAGCTTTACACGTAATATAATAGATCTCATATCGAATATGCATCTTTTATTTGGAACGCCTCATATATAGTGCATATAAAGCGTTTGGAATATGTTCAGAAAATATTTTTTAAATTTGCCATGCTCTCGTTAAATTTTTTTTAGCCCGTTCCGTCATAAAGCCCGTTGTATGCTCATAAATTTGTAGGATATTACTCCTTGGCAGTATATATGATATATGGAAATATTATCTGTGACAAATTTCTAAAATTATTATTATTTTATGTTCTATCAAGATTGCTTCGACTTCGAATATTTGAATATTTCAATATAAATGCTAATAGTAAAAACTATGCTTTTAATGATCCTGTCTATGCCAGATGGAAACACTAATTTATTCATCTGAAAATCTTACGCCATTCTCCTTCAGATGATGTTTATCTTAATAGATTCAGTAAAAAATATTCTCTTATTATTTTTGTAGTTTTGATCTAAGTTGACCTTAGTAATTTTAAAGTAATCGTTAATTCTTCCAAAAATAAGATGATGAAGCCGCTTGATTTTAAAATCTTTAGCAATAATATCAAAAACTCTGTCCATATAAGCCATACAAATGATATATGAAATGAAAGGTAAAAATCAATCATTTCGGATAATATTAAATAGAACGATTTTTTTCCGCGTCAATGACCAAAATATGTTGGGGAGCCTGTAAAAATTATTATGTCTCGAAACTGATATTTATGTTGATGCGATTTAGAAATACATTTCAAACGATAAACGCCATGTCTATAACAAATTGATCATTTTTGTGTCATTTCAAATGCAACGCTATTTTTTAATATCTTCGCTTTATTTAAGAATCTTGAGATCAATTTTTATAATTTCAATCTTGAATGATAAAGAATATTAGAAAGTTGTGATCGCCTTTTGGACAAAACTTGCAATTAAGTGTCTGCTAGTGTTGGTTTGAAAAGACAAACTCAGTGTCATTTCCGTATATATTAAGACTTCAAACTCACCCTTTTCAAAATTATATAAACTCTGATCTTTCAAAGCTTATAAAATTTAAATTTTAGGTTCTTTTTACTTATTGTTTATTAATTATATCGCTCTCTATAGGAATATAACTGAGTCGCAATTTTTACCTCATTTCACATAAAAAAAATTATGATATTATGTGTGGATTTCATGCGGGCCTCTCTTATGACAGAGATCACGTCAAGTGGGCTCTCAATATTCCACGTTGTTTTGGAAAATGCTATGCGCGCCATGCATTTGAAGGTTAGACATGAAAATGCGTATTGCGTTTGCAAAATTGCAAACACGCAAAATATTCGCACTTCCTTAATATTTTATTTTTGAAAACTTTGTCGGAACTCTGATTTTTTTTACATACATTCAATCTTACAAATTCAAGGCATATACCAAAAATATTTATATTATTTATATTAATAGATATTTTAGTTTTTTGTAATGGGAAGGCAACATTATCATTATATATATTATGACATATAGCGATTTTGAAGCTCAAACTATGCGATTCTTTAAAATTTCGAAGCTTCAAACTAATTTTTTTAATATACAAAAAGTTCAAATGGCTTCATTTTAGATTTTAACATTGTGATCTGCGTCGATATTTTTCATAAAAAATTACAAATTAGATAGAAATTTTATTAAACTTTTCATTTGTACATTTCGCCTTCTCATAGTATACTGGGCAGTAATACGACCACATTTCAAATAGAAGAATAAACCAAAACCATCTAAAGGCGATAATGATATGTTACATAATATCAAAAGGGATGACTTAAGCTCGAATTTTAAAAAAACGTTAAATATTAAAAGTTCAGAAAAATCATTGAAAATAAAATCTATAGGATAGATGGACCAACATTACTTTTACTTTTTGTTTTTGTCAATTCACTTAGTATTTCACTTAAACATAATAATAAAATCAACCAACAATTAAAGTCTTGCGGCTTTCCGTATTGTGATAATTCCAGAATTAATCTTTTTCATCAATTGTCGTACAATTATGGATCATTGGAACCAGAACTATACTGATCGTTTTTGGAATGCTTTAGAATTAGTTGCTTCTTAAAAATGGTCACAAATTTTACTGATAGTAGGAACATGGCATTTAAATTGTCGACTAAGATCAATTCATTTTTCTGCTTAGAGTTAGTGACATCATGTTAATCGAGCTAACCTCAATTTAAGTTACAGAAAAGTGCAACTGATATCAAATTGCAATGGTATTGGATTATGTGACAACACAACTAATATTCAACTTATTTAAATTAACATCTAAAAGTTGGAGAAGACAAAATTTTCAAACAAAATGACAATCATTGAACAACGATGTGGCCCATGATATTAAATCGAACAAGCGCGTGCAAATGTTAAGCTGTGCATGCAATTTTTTCGGAGCGACAACGTTTGTTTTCTTAGGCCAACAGATATTCTATTTCTGTAATACACCAATTTAGTTAGTGCAAACACATTACGTTATTGTCACATGACTGCAGTCACAAAATATGAACTTCTGTATGACTGTTGCGTTTTAAAACTGGCCAAAATCGAACAGAGCCAAGCTGTGTTAGCAACAAAATTGCAATGATTCTGAGCTTGCAGCTTCGCCAGCACACGGTTCGATTTGGTAGCAGGTAGCAACAACAACGGAATGACTTGAAATACTCGCAAATACAATGGATTTTATGATTTTTTTTATTTGAAATTTAAAATTTTGTTTTAGTAATGATAATACGTTTGTTGTTGTTGTTGTTGTTGTTGTTGTTGTTGCTGTTGGTGTGTACCTTGCACGTACCCCGTATGCAATGAAACGTTGGTACGTGCTCCAATGACCACAGAAAACAAAAACATAAAAAAAAACAGCAGAAATAAAAAATAAAGGCATCAACCCACGGAGTCCGTCATCAACGTTGCGTCAAAGTAAGCAACTGAGAGCTTCTTTGAATTCCATGCATTCGAATGACAGAACCGTAACGCATCCGTCAACGCTACGAATGAAATCTTGCAACTGATGAAACTCTGAAACTTTTGACATTTGACGTGCGTTGAGTACGTTGATACAGCTGTCACTTGTTGCTCTTTGTGTTGCAAAAGATATTTGAGAACGGTTGAACTGGAGCAGATTTTAATGAAATTGTTTGTTGATGATCTTTTGCTGAATTGGGATTGCATTGCTAACATATTCATTGGGTCATTTGTTTCCATCTCTATCAGTTGTAGACTTTAACGCAACGTAGACGATGATATTAATGGGTTAAGACCATTAGACTCAACACAGTCACTGCGAATGGCAAACAAATTAAATCAAGCGCAGCAAAAGAATAATAAAAAAAAAATCAGAAGAAAAATTAACATAGCATCACATCTTTCGTCATTAAAAAATCCAAACGTAAAGCCATATGGTTGGCACTAGGTTAAATACGGTAATGGGTTAATGGTTATGACACTAATTTGCAATTGGAATTGAAATAAAGTTGTAAGAATATGTTGTTTTTTATTGGTTTTGCACAAAAGAGACAAGCTAACAATACACAAAGATCTAGTGTCCGAATCGCAGCAGTTAGCAGAATCAGGAACTGTCGCACAGTGGAATTTTGTGGCCATAAATATGAAGAAAATGAAAGTGGTATGGATTGAAAAATTTTTTAAGAAAATCGTCAGAAAATACTTAGGGATGAAAAATAAACTATAAAATATTTAAATTTGTATTGATTGACACAGTGGGCTCAAAGTTGAGCTTTGTACATCAAAAATGTTCCATGACTCTTTCCATAAAAGCAATTGTTAGATAGCCTCTAGTTAGCCTGTTTGAAACAAAATTTTATAATGTAATATATTGGCGGAAAGTACATTGTTTCCACTTTATAAAAATCTATTTATTTTGTTTTGTCGCCGTTATATCAATTGTGCTGATTTTTCAAAAATTAAAATGAAAAATTGTAGAAGTGGAAAATTTGCAAATTTTGACTGAAAATAAAAAAATACATGTCTTCGGATTTCGGAAACTTTTTTTTTAGCAATTGAGAAGCATATGCTGATTCAATTCATATTCAACGCAGTATTTTATAAGAAATTAAGTTTGCATGTTATACTTATATACATATATATATATATGTATGTAGATATATTGGGTCACAGCAGAAGAATGAAGTAATGAAAGTAATCTTTCATTGTGCCCATTGTGGTCAATTTTCATTACTGCATTTTCAAGTTGTTCATTGAAGTTGATCCACAATGATATCGTAACACATTGAGTGCCATGGCTATCATATTTGATAGCCAGTTATTTTCTCTTATCTTGCCGTCGCAATGAAAATTGATAGCCACCAGGAGCAAATTTCAATACATACTGAAAGACGTGACACCGCACGTATTGCTTAGATTTTGTAGCCATTTATTTTGAGTAATAATAAAAACTCATCAAAATTGAAGAATTGGAAACGATTTCTTGACACAATTGACCTAGGAACACCTATATTGTACATTTCTTGTGACTCCCAATATTCTGCGATACGTTCAAGGCGTCTCAAGCCCATCCAAATCACCAGGATAATTTTTTGATTTCATAACGGTCCGTTGGTATACACATGATCATGCTTGGATCTGCGGTTAGCTGAGATAGTTCGCTCAGCAAAGTGATTAGTTTCAGTAACAATAAAATCATCAACAAAGCGGGAGTTGGTCTCCATGGGTGTGGCCTGATACGAAATTTTGACTTGAAGACCATGCTGCCCAATAAAATCGAATCAAAGATTTTATGTCTTCGAACGTATTCCTTTCAATGATGACCATCATTATTTTCGCTTTCATTATCCAACAAATTGTTAAGTTCCACATTTTCTTCTTCGGATGGTATATACCCAATCAAATCAAAAACGTTGCATTCCTCATAGAATGAACTTTCAGGGGAATATGCAGGATCAATCACAGAATTATGGCAGTCCGAATCCGTAAATATTTTCCCAACTTCAGATTGTGTAGGAGTTCTTTTGCTTATTGTAAATTCCACTTGACATGAAATCTACAGAGCATAATAAAAAATTACTTCAAAATCAAAACTAAAACAATTAAGCGAAACAAAATTGATAGCGATGGCGCTTTGCAAATTAATAAACGTCTATAATTCATAGGGTACCGTGGCTATCATTTTTGATAGCCAGAACGAAATCCTTATAAAGAACTTCTACAATGAAGGAAACACAACTAAGCACATTACAAATACTTTTGTTTCAAACAAAACACAAATACAAAAAAAAAACTCTGGCACCTGAGGAAGCAGTTCGAAAACTGGTCTGGCACTCAATGTGTTAAACGTTTACGGAGTACATTTTTTCTGAATTAGACGAAAAGATTACATTTTTTATAAATAAATTAATGAAAAAATTTCTACACCTATACCGAAGAAAAAATTCTTAGATATGAGTACATATTATACTAAGAATGAAGAAAAGACTTTCTTAATTCTTTAGTTTAAAGAAATCTGCTTCCTTTAGGAGTGCACACTTTTCCTTGAATAAAGTCAATTTATTCTTTTAGTTATGGTAATTGTTATTGAAGAACTTTTCTTTATTTGCATTTTTGTAACTTTTATTTATTTCATAGCAGCAATATCTAATTATACTACTAAAGTAGTATCTTCAAGAAGGCATGGTCTTGTGCATATTTACTAAAATACTGGAACTTTTTTATAAGCGAAACAATTTTTTTTGTCGGTGATCTACAAAAACTCTCCTACTAAAGTTAATAAGAAGGTAGAGTTACTAATTCGGCATAACTAAATCAATACGTACGCATGTGGAGCAGATAAGTTAATGGCATCTGCCTCTTCGCCATCAAAGAGTTCAATATACGAGCCATCTTCAATGTCGAAGCGCTCGTTAGATGCCAACAAAACCCGATTCACTGAAAACCTGTACAGTCGCCTATAGGTATGTATGTACGTATTTATCACCATTTCAAATGCATTCGGTTATTGAACTTAGGTTAAAATATATTATAAATTAAAAGTTATAACAAATTGAATAATATTAGGTCTGTTTCCGTACATTTTCGTTTAAAAATTAATCCATGAGAGTAACAATAAAATGCACGGTGTACGGTGATCAAGGTTACCAAGTGGACTGTATTGGCCGGAAGTTTCGTGTCAAAGCTGGGGGCCTGACTGGAATTCAAAAATTTCAGAAACAGCTGGAAATTTGAGAATTTTTGTGAAATTAACTTATAATATAATTTTCAGCGAGGAAGAATAAAGCGATTAAGATACAAAAAATTTATGTTTTATCAATTTTAAAGACTCATTTTTTAATATGGCTGAAAAAAAAGGTCATCAACTTTTTTCTATAATATTATTTTTTTTTTACCAATTTGGGTATAAACATTTTATTTTTGAGAGTCCGGTAATGGCTTCTGTACGACTAGGGTACTACTTAGATGCACAGAAATTTGATTTTGCGTTTCGACATTTGCCTCGAAATTGCTGTTTTTTGGTCCTTTTCATACAATCGATGCTGACACATACCTGTATGGATAGATCTGGCTTATATATTTATTTTAAAAGCCCATATACATACCCTTTCGAAGGTCAACTTTGCACTCTCTATCTGAGTGGTAGAATTAATTTAATTTTTTGTATATTATTCGGTGTTTTGTGTAAACAGGGGTGGGTCGAAATTTTTGTTTTGTCAATTGGCCGGATCTTAAAATTGTAGACATTCCCATTCTGATCATCACTGTGTAGTTAAAACTTTTTATAACCGATCATAGAGGGAACGCGAGTGCCCCAAAACTGCACTACACTCATAAAATTTAAAAATTTATTCTACCACTCAGATAAAGAGTGCAAAGTTGACCTTCATATGGTCTATCGAAAGGGTAGTATATGGGCATCCAAAATAAAAAAATTAGCCAGATCTATTCGTACAGATATGTACCAGCATCGATTATATGAAAAAAGACAAAAAATTTGCAATTTTAGGGCACTCGCGCAACCTCTATGATCGCACAAAAAAAAAATTTAACTACACACTGATATTTAGAATGACGATATATGTACACGATTTTAAGACACAACCGATTGAAAAAAAATAATTGACCCACTCTAATATACATACTTATTTATTGTAGCAGCAAGTCTTCTCACTGTAAGATTCCACTGTTTTCTCAATATGCCTATCATTTGGAAAGTAATTCGATGTGCTATAAAATTGCTGTATAAATATTTCAAATTAATTCATCAGTTTTTAAGATGTTAGGGATCTTTTAAATTTTTTGAAAAAATTTTAAAAAATGCTTAATTGTTGTTTGGGGATGGATATTTGCATTTATTTTTATTTTAGCACAGAAATGCTTGTTAGCAATTTTGAGTATGGGAACAGACCTACTAAATATAATAACAAACAAATTGTTGAAACCGGCAATAAATGAGACATTAAAAATGTGTTAGTTGACTTTACAGTTTCATTTGTTAACATACCCACGTACATACGTATGCTTATATATATATATATATATAAATGTATGTATATATGTGTGTGTGTATGTATGCCGTCTAAAATTGAGAAAATGCAAATTATATTTTTTAAATCAATTTAGTTAAACAAAATCAAAGCATTTAAAATTCATAGAAATGCACACATCTCCAGATAACACAGCGAGGCATTCACATTTGATCACAAATATCGTCGCATGGTATGACGCCGGCAACCGGTTACTGCTACAAAACGTCAGTGCGGTTTGTTAAGAAATACAAATTATTTTTATTTATTAATTTTGTTAAATTTATTTAGAGCAATCTAATTCTTATCAATAAAACAATGAACTAAAAATACAGTGTGGAGTTTTTCATTACAGTAAAACATTTGTAGGCTAGTATTCCTAAAACTTATATTTCGCCATATGGCAACACTATGCGCAAGAATATTACAGGTATATTTAACATTTATAAACAAATTAATCAAATCATATATAAGAGCTACGATGGTAACCGGAAAGCTAAACAGATTTTCGTCCTTGTACATCCATAGATTAATATTGGTCGATCCTGAGAAAATTTTAAAATAATATGGCAGTAAATATCCATGTCGATTGGAGTGAAAAAAAAAGAGGAATAAGTTATACAGTTTTATTATTTTTATTATTTTTTTAACTTCATAGCTTTTTCTTAAGGAGAAATACAATATGAAACACCTACTCTACTGCAAGTTTTTGTTAATTTCTTTTAACTATGTCATGCGTTAAGTTTAAAAGTGTGTGATAAAAAAAGAGCCTTAGAGCCCTAAAATCAATTTCTGGATCCGCTCCTGTGGTTATGTAAAAACAATGAATTTCGTGTATCAATATAACTATATCATTTTGCTTGACCCAACCGCAAGCAAACTTGAAGATTTTTTATTTTATTTTTCTGTGCTCAACAACGTACATATTACTTGGGATATGGCAAATAGTAAGTCCTTACTAACTCTGCAATTTGAGGCATAAAAAAGTCTGACTATAAGATACTCTAAGCTTATACATAATACTATTAATATTCAATATATTTCATACAACCGTAATGAATATATATACTCGTAGTCGTTACCCAATCGTCAATAGTCCCTTTTTTTAGACTAAACATTGTATGCGTAGGGAACAGCGGCGGATTAAGAAAGAGTTAGAGTGGGCTTTAGGCCCAAACTCAAAGAGGCCCCAAAATAGGGGAATATTAAAGTATTTAGTAGAGGTCTAAGCGAGGAAAGGGCCTTGTGATGTTTTTAAGAACGATGGAAACAGAATGACCTTTTTTTGTTGCACCGTTAATACTCAGAAAAAGAGCCTATTGTGGGGTGTTTGCATATATTATGCGTTTTAAGTTTTTTTTTCAGACATTTTTTTTACCAATTTTTTTTTTGTTTTAGTGGGGGTTAATTTCTATTTTTTAGCAGCGGGCCCCGTAAAATATTAATTTGTCGCTGGTACGGAGCGTCGACATTTAAGTTAGTGCGACTAAAATTAACGTGGGACAGCTTGCTCAATGGTCGTGCCATTTTTCTTATGAGTTTGATAATACACAAGAAGCAAATGTATGAAACATAATGAAATTTTTTACATAGTACAAGGACATTTTTAAAAATATAAAAATATAAACTGAAGGATTTCTTAGACAGTGCTTAACCATTTTGGAAGTCTCACTTTGTTTATTTTTAAAAATGTGCCACCAAAATTATGATCAGTTTCCTTGGAATTTACATTGTTACTAAATTTCTTAAAAATGGTAAAATTTTTCTTAAATTTTTGTATTTTTAACAAGATGACAATACAATAATACTGTAAAAGAAAATAAAAACCCAATTAATTTTGATAATTTTAATCTCTAATTAACCCGCTAATTTTCAAAAATTTGAGGCTCATTTCTTATTCTCATTTTTTCAGTCACTTCTCATGTGTAAAAAAATTTGTTACGTTATGCTTAAGAATATCCTGCTTATTATGAGAAATTTTTCACTGTGATTTTTAAAATTTAGTTAAGCATCTCAATATTCAAACTCCTTATTGATTACATTGGCAAAGAAACTTCAATTACATACGCAGTACTTTAACTGAGGCCAAGGTCAAAAGTAACAAGTTGAGAGAATATATCCTTCTTTTTCCGGAAACTTATTGCACACAATGAAGCGATAATGAATAGGCGTGACAAGGGCAGGTAGCAGGCAAATGAGGTGTGGCTTGTTGAGTTGATCGAGTGTTTAGTGAGATTTTTATTAATTTCTTCATTTTGAACTTTAATTTGTGTTCCTCTTACGATTTATCGCACAGTTCTGGATAAAATTTTATTCTTTTGCAGTCGTGTTGTTGCTGTGTGTCACTTTTATTAATTTCTTATTTTAACTCCAATGCAGCCGAGGGTGTTGCTTTTGTCTGGTTTTGGATTTTCGATTTTGGTCTCTTGATTCGTCTTCGATTTCTTGTTTGTAGGTAAGTTTTTTTTATAAATATTTGTACCCATATTGTTTTTTTTATTGTTTTCTTATTGGAGACCATTACGTTTTAGGTTTTCTTGTTTTTGTTTTGTTTTTTTGGCAATAAATTGTTGTATCAGCTTTTAAGTTTTAATTTCTTAAAATGTTTGCACTCACTCACATCTTTCGCAGCTCGCGTGTTTGACCTTGATTGGGTTAAACTCTTGTCGCTCGATTAGCGACTGCTGCTGTGATTATGTGGCTGTTGTTTTTTTTTTTCTGTTGGCAATGGTGACGCTATTTACGGCTGATTGCATTTTATTGGAGTTTTTTTGGCAAATTTGTTGCTGCTGTAGAAATATTTTGACCGCCATATGACTCATCCATAACTTGAGTGTGAAAGTCTCCTTAAGTTTGATTTGGCGTGAGCGATGTAGGGTTCTAAATTTAGGTTTAAAATTTTCGAAATTTTTGGAGTTAAAACGATATTTTTTCAAACTCTGCTTGGCTATAATGACTATAGCGCTTAAACATAATTAAAATAAAGTACACTTTAAACAGATTTTACTTTAAATTAACCATAGTCGAGTTAAAGCATGCTCTAACGTTTAAAATATATTTGAAACCTTAAAACAGGCTAAACCTATTGCTAAACGAGCTAGCAATCTGTTAAAGTGGAGAATAAATTTGCAAATTTTCAAAGGGATTTCGATGTTATTAAAGAAAAGCGTTCATTGCGACGGCACACACTGAGTGGGTTTGTATACAACGGCGGCCATATATAGTAATAATTGTGCTAGTCTCTTGAAATTTCGTACAGACGTTTTCTTCATTTGCTTCCTGAAAAATCGTCCTCAGTACATTCGACAAGTTTTCAGTACATCCAGTACATATGCCGCATTTGTAGTACATTTGACGAATTTATAATAATGCAGATTTATAATAATAATCATTTTTTTTTTATGTAAATGAATAAATTAAAATAAATTTTTTAATTTAATGTGAAATATACCTCATTTTGCTAGAGGTCTTAAGATGGGAAAAGTAAGGACCTTATTTTTGTTTTGGGTAGTCATTTATTTGGAAAAATTTCGTTAGTGTCAGTAACATTGTGTGTTCAAGACAAAAAAAGGTACTTAATGCCATTTCAAGTCGTGATTCAGTCATTTTCACAAAACCCAAATAATACGTACATACATAAACGCGAACTCTCCCACTGTGTTCAATATATATAACGACGATCTGACTGTTACGTAAATAGTGTTCCGAAATTTAAATTGGCAAATTACAGAAAGTAATTTTTGTATTGAAATAACTTTGACAAAGTGAAATCTTTATTATTTGTGAGTGTGTACTTCTTCCTTTAGTAATCCGTTGTAATTCAAATCACTCATACTCGTCTATATATTTATAGAATTTGCATTGATATCACAAACAAAAATTAATAAATTGACACAAACTGATTAGAAATAAAACAATGATCCGTCAACCGCGACGGCAAAATGAAATTAAATCATGATTGACCATCAGCAATAGCGTATTTTCCATCGTAATTTTGTGCCATTTCGAACAGTCAAGTGTGTTGTAATTTTAACAGCCGTTAACCGTTGGCTCTTTTTCCGTCATCCGTCGATGTTATGGTTAAGCTATAATACATATTCACGTCAAAACTTTTAAATTGTTAAACATTTATCGACTTTTTCAATATTATCCGCCTTTCTAAACGTTTGCCGACCTCTTCATTATTTTCACCTCTAACAACATACCTAGTACTTCGAAATTTAAAAATTTTTTCGTTACATCCCGAATTTTTTAACAACTTTCGATCCAACATTTCCTGATTTCAAAGCTTTTCAACATTTATGAACTTAATTAATATTTTTGGAATTCTCTAACACTTTTTGAATTATTCAACATCTGCATATCAACGTTTTCAACTTTTCCGACGTTATCAACTCTTTTTTGACTTGATCAACTTTTTGTGATTCATTTAACATTTCTCGACTTACATACATATGCTTATGTTGCGGGCCAAACTAGTTTTAAGGAAAACCTAGTTTTTCCTAGGCCAAACTAGTTCATTCGAAGCGTGTTAGAATGAATCAATTTAGCCTAGGAAAATTTCAGTATTTTAGGACAACTGGGCGGCCTTCAGCCGAGATTTACGGTTTATACATTCCAATGTGTCCAACATCGGCTTTGCGTAAGCGAAACCCTGTCCTGCACATAGGATAGTGAAAGCCTCCTCGAAACCATCGTTGGACACATTGTAGAATGTAAGCCCTGAGCCGCGGCCAAAAGACGCCCACTTACCCTAAGGCACTAAAATTTCAAGTACATCGGGAGTTAAAGTTAATAATATCTCTAGTTCATCCCAGCCTAAACTGGTGTATCCAAACACGCTTCGGATGAACTAGTTTGGTTTAGGAAAAACTAGTTTATCCTAAAAACTAGTTTGGCCGGTAACGCATAAAACAACATTTCTAACATCTGTATATCAACTTTTTTGGATTTTTTCAACATCTTACGTGTTTTTCAATTTATTTGTAAAATAAGGTCATTACTTTTGACACCAGACAAACCATAGCAAAATGAAATATTTTTCTATTGAAAATAAGTTGAAAATCTCCTTTTCAAGAGAATTTCATCAAATTCACAAGGACAATTTTCCCATCCGCCAAGCCATCACGCCCGTGGTAGCTGGCTTTGAGCACCATATGTACGCTACTGAACATCATTGAGTCCAAACATTACGGTGTGCGGATGAACTTCCGAATCGGGCACTTAACACAAGAATCGGTATTCCATAGTCTAGGCCACATATTGTCCTGGAATAAAAAAGAATAGCGAAAACATTAATGAGTAGTAGCTCTTTTCCATTATCCTACCCGATTGATTTTCATCACAGTTTCGCCGTCAATTTATCAATTGCTTGTGTTAATATATGGTCAATAAGCTTTAGGAATCAATTGCTATAAGACCTTAGGGTAAGACAATAGGTATCTGACCAATTTCGTATTACTGATATCTACACAGTATCTAGTATGATATGTTAATTCTCAAGGGGGAGGCATGACCCCCCAACACTCCTTTCCATATACGCACATGTTATCGGTTACATAAATCAATAGAAAATGAAGAGGAAATGGTTTGAAAAAATTTAATCTTCTCAAGAATTAATTAATGCGATTAAGTTTTTGTTTTTGTATTTAATTGAATAACGCTGAGATTGGCATATGAAAAAACTATTTTCCTCCCATATTAACATAAATACTACTACAATAACAACAACTACGACACTGTGTACTTAGAGCGCAACTGATTGTTAACTAGCGGCATGATAACTTTAAAACCTAATTTGCTGTTGTTGTTGTTAATATTATATGTTGTTGTTGCTGTTTTGCACATAGTTTTCGTGTGCATCATTCCGATTGTTGTTGTTTTTGTTCCACCCACGATTTGTTTTCTTTTTTTTTCTTGTGTGGTGTTGTTTTTTGTTTTATTTAACTTTACACTCGCATGCGGCGCACAGTTTTCTATTCATGCACCATTGCCAAGGTTAGCAGTGAAAGAGAGAGAAAGAAAGATTAAGTGACAACAGCAATAGCGTTACAGCAGCAAATTATTGCAACAACAACAACAACAACAACAACAATTGTTAGTATTATTAGAGTGCGCTAAATGTATTAAATTTTGCATTCATTTTTTCTAAATTAATCATCATCAACTTCAATGTGGCTGCTCTTTGTTATTGTCGTTTTTTTTTAAGTTTTTGCGGTTTCTGTTGTTGTTGCCTGACGTTCAGTTGCTGCTTTGTCATTCTAATGATCATCCAAAATTTTCAAAAAAAAACGAATCGTTAAGATTTTTTATATTATTTTAAGTTGGTAATTTAAAAAAAAAACCCAACAAATTGGAGAATTAATTGCAGAATTATATCTAGCGACAATGTATTTGCAACATGTTGCTATTGCTACTCTGGCTGTTTTGTTGTTGATATCATTAATCATTAGATAACATTGAAAGAATTGCATAAAGTTTTAGTGTTTGAATTATGAAAAGTATCAGCTGCCGCACAAAACAAAGATTTGAGTTCAATATAAAAATTACGAATGAGTTGTTTTATTAGACATAGTTGTTGGAAATTTTTTAGAACTTTCTTATATGTGCACTTCTTAAGGCCACCATGGAAAATTTTATTCCCGAAGTGGAGAAAAAATGGCATTTGACGTTAGTGAAATGCAAGGTGACGATCGAAGATAATTAGACAAATTTGTCATCAAATGTCTTACTCCGTCACATTGATATGCGCTATAGAAAAATTGAATAAATATTTGATATATTGATATTAAGTTAAAATATATAAATCGGGATTTTTATTAATTAAATATATTAATACAATCTCACAACAAATAAAACATAGAGATGGAGTTGGCATTTTGATTTTCCTTATCCATTATTCAGATTGGGGTTGATGGTGTCACTCAATGTCTATCATATAACATTGATAGAGTTTTTCTACATACCATAGACAAAACTATTACGTTGTCGCTGTTTATTCTTTCATGAGGCTACCGATAAAAATAAAATACACTGAAAATAAATGCATTCAACGATTCATGCCTAAGCTGTTTTCAGTGTACTTAGATAGTGAACAAAATCTGTAATTTAATTTTATTAGCTCTCGAGTAAAATATAAATATATAGAGATTAAATTGTATGTGCTACACTGTGTTAAAATTAAAAGCTTTATTTGATCAGTAATTTTATATTTATAAGAAAAACATTAAGAACTGCATGAAGCTCAGAAAACTATTTGAGAAATAATGAGCAGCTTAATGTTACATGTTCCAAATATCGTGTGTCTAGAACACATTTCCAATAAGTCTTTTTACTGTAAGATTTTAAGAATTTGTAAATGCTTTAACATTTCTTCTAAGTTTATACTAAGAGTATTTATTTAGTTCATTACAAATTTTAAATATGTTAATGAGAAGTAGAACTTTACTTTAGATCTCACAAAAATTGAGGAGAATGCGGAGCAAACAAGATTCAAGAGTTGAACTGTACTTTTACGTAGTGTGCAATGATATTCAATATCCAAAGTCAAATTTGCCTCAAATTTCAATCACTTATTTCAATAATTATATCGTTTCAATGTGACGTAACATAAGAGTTCCCCGCGTTACGTAATATGTGAACGAGCTCTAATTTCTACTAAAAACAATTTCAATTGTAATAGCAAATTCGTCGACCAAAACCAAATAAATACACTGTTTTAAAAATCTGGAGAACTCACCTAAGTCCCCGAATTTGGCTCAGGTCACAAACTCAGCTTTATCTTGATTTGCCTTATTTTAACCCTGCCTTTTTAAGGTAATTACATACATGATTGAACTAAAAATCGCAAACTTAAAAGTTTTACTATAATTTCAACGAAACTAACAGCCCTTTGAGCTCTAATATATTTTTGTGTTACGTGGCGTATGATTAACATTTAATTATTTTCCACAGAAATTTATTCATCCGTCATATATTTGCAAAAACAATGGCGCTTATGTAACTAAAGTACCGTTATATGACAATTGAATCTTAGAAAATTAAATTTATATAAAATACTAAATTGAAGTGGCTAAGTAGTAGAGCTACAAATAAATCATATATATATATATATGGGTTTTCGATAACTTGTAACATTTTTCATTGACAAATTATTAATTATTTTATAATCTCGCAAAAGGAAGGCTTAAATTCTTCTTGCTACTTATAAAAAAGGAAAATTAATAACTGAAAGAGATTTTGTTTTTTGATGTTGTCATTTGAGGGATTGAGTTTGTCATTGAAACTTTTTGCTGAAAGCCCCTTGGTAAGGTTTAATATAAGCGTAATTGAAATATTCACAGTGGCTCCAAGTAATGGGCCGAGCTCGGGTCAATAGTTAAGAGAATATATATTAACGTGTTATTAACGAGTGAAGTTAAATAAACAATTTTTTTTAAATAGTTTTTTAATTGAAAAATTTATTTTTGGAGTTAATTTATTTTATATACATATGATAACTTAGGATCGATATTTTATAAACATTTTATTTTTTATTTTAATATTTTTTTCTCTAGTTTAGAGGTCGTTGAACATGATGTAAAAAACAAAGCCATGTCTTATTAAAGCCTGATAAAAAGCTTAGAGCTAGAATTGCGTAAATCAAATCAAAGTCATTTCGAGACAATCGCAAGGATAGAATTATGTACGAGTAACAAGGAACTAGCGCACCGTCGTCAAAACATGACTATAACATGAATCAGTATTGCTTTATATATTTTTGGAATTTTGACCTGAAATCTTAAGTTCATATTCCTGGCACATTTATAGACTCTTTTATAATAAAAACAGGAAAAAAAATTTTTAACTCACTATTAAGTAGAACCTTAACGTAAGATGAGCAACTTTCTTCCAATTTTCAAAATAAATATCAAAATTTTGTTTATATCTCTGGTTCCTCTGTGACTTTTTTTTTGATAGAAGTTTTTTTTTTTTTTATTTGTTTGTTGATGTTTTGTTTTTGTATATTTTTTTAAGGTCGATATATACACTGTGACAAATTTCCAGATTAAATTCGTCCATATATCAGGTCATGTTTGTGAAAACAAGAAGGGATAAAAATCTAACAAGTACTACTAACTTAACGTGCAAGTCTTTTAAGAAAGTAGAAAGCGGACTTCATAAGAATTTATTTTAACGTATGCAGTCAAATTTCAACAATCACGTTCTTAAAAAATGGTTAGAAAGTTTTCTTCAGGGTCATTATCAGGCTGTATCACGTTTAATTAAAAAGCTTTTGGAGAAATTTTACTAAAATTGGTTAAAAAATATTTTTGCAATTGTATAATGTCAACTACTTACAATTACAATAAGTAATTTTAAGAAGTTTTAACACTAAACGAAAATATTGTTGGCCTGTTTTTGGGAAAAGATTCCTCATCTTATCGAAACAAAGTTTTCAGCAGAAAAAAAAGCGTCGATCGGTGTCAAAATTGGCGATTTTAAGTTAGCTCTAAATTATGATGGTGAACGTCCAGCCACATATCCTATGTTGATAAGGTAAACAAGGACTAAGTTTATGGACATTAAGGCTGTAGCAAGTAGCGGAACTGATTCTTTTCCAATATATTGAAAAAAAAGTACACAGTCAATAAGATATATTTTATTCGAAGAGGATTTTTAGGCCATTGAAGATCTTCACAAAACTTTTATATGGAACAAACACTACGCTCATTGTTTTTGTTTATAAAGCTCAGCAGATCGAGTACAAAGAGCTGTAGTACAAGTGATTCATGGAAGAAGTTAAGCAAAACATAACTTTTTTGTATTATCTTATTGAAGCTAAACACTTATGGACACCATTGGCTTAGGTAAAAAAATTAAAAAATTAAGGAATGATATGACGTGAACGCTACACTGCAAAAAAAAAATACCATTAACATGTCCATTTAAACTGTGTAATGCAATAAAAAGGCGAATAATTTTTCTTTGAAGTCTTTTGCTGAAAAATAAGCGAAACGAAATTCAAATTTTGTTGGGACTTGTGGGCTTGGTGCTCAAATTTATTTCTTAAATTATCTAGAAGTATCTTCGACAAATCCGCTCTGCTTCTTGTTGCCTTAACGCTCTTAAGAGCTGTTAATTCTCTCTCTCGCTCTCGCGCTCTTCTATGATATTGAGCTGTTACGCTCAACGGGAAATTCACCACACTCTGTTGTATGTTACTCATTTCTGTAAAGTCATTGCTTCGCTCACTGCTGTTATCTTTGTGGGGCTGCAGTTCTTAATATTTTGTGTGTTTATTTTACACTCTCAGTTTTGCTTTGCGTTGGTCTCGTATTTTGCTTGGCGTTTTGGTTGTTATTTCTGTTGTTAAATGGGGTTTGTATTTTTCTTCAAGTTGTGGCGTCTTCATTCGCCCCATTGCGCTTGGTGGTTGTTGTTGTGATGCTGGTGCTGTTGTGTCGCTTGGAATTTTAATTTCTTCGATGTTCTTTTTTGATTTTAAATTAATGTTTTTTTTAGAAGAGTACAATTTGGCTTATTTGGGCCACTGTTTTATTTTTATAAATTCATTGAACTTATTAATAATCTAAGTAAAATGTTTTGGTTTAAGTTAAGATCTAAATTCAGCAATTAGTCTCAATGTTCTATCAGAATATGATATAAATTTACGTTTAATAATTTTTTCTCAATGTATATGTGAACATTATTTTTAGCCCTTTAAAATATCACAAAAATGAGTCTAACTACATAAATGGAATATATCTGTTCCGGATAAAAAGTACTTTTGGCGCAACTTTAGCGACAATTGTCTGTCTGATTTTTATTTTCAGAGACAAAGAGCTTTTGGGTTAAAAATGTAAATGAAATCAAAGAGTTTTGCTCGCGTCTAATGTCAGAGTTTTAGCCATCAGAAGTTGAGTGGGAACCCCTAGATCAATTTTCACAAAATTTAAATCATATGAAAGGTACTTTAATAAGCTATAGTACTCATAATCTTGCGACACATTTCAAACTTTTGTACACCAGTACCATAGCTTTTTATCTTATCTCCCACATGAAATCAATTTTGTAAAAATCGCTTTAGAGGCTTTCAACTTATATAGCTTTTTAGAAAAGCTATGTACGCATCTTCGATGGCTATATCTCCGAAATTAGATCCGACCGACACTTTTTCAATACATATTTTTTCTTTGATTTCGAATCCGTATAAGAAAAAGCAAGTGCAGAGCAAAAAAATCGATTGTCACTAAACTTGACTTAAGCCGCAGTTTTAACTTAAGCAATTTAAAGTATAGCAATGATTTTTTATATGCAAATACAAGTTTGTCAGTTTACTGGCAGAGATCTTACTCACCCAAAATTGTATACATATTGCTGGAAAGTAGGGAAGTAATAAGGAAAAAGTTATTAAATGGTTCAATATTCGACTAGAGCCTCGTAACACCATGTCTTTTGCAACAACTAAAAGTCTAAAAGTGAAACAGAAAATGTTTCAAGTAAGAATAGCAGTTAAGGACTGTTCCAGAAAAAACTAACGTTTTGATTTTCAGCTATAAGAAAATACCCAATAAATTTTTTGGTCTTATTTTCTTTTTTATCAATAATTGCTAGTATTCAAAATATAAATAACTAAAAACTTAAAAGCAATTTTTTTTCTTCTAATACTTTTATCTTGAAACCCTGAATTAAATTTTGCACAGTTGTTTCAGCGACAGTACGGTACGATCTTTCCCATTTAAGTCAGAAGTCTTGTAATTTTTTTGCAGTCTTACTACTCTTTCGAAGATCTCTTTTTATTTGAAACCAATTCTTAATTGAACAAAGCTCTGGGCAGTTGGGCGAATTTACTATTTTTTGTACAAAATTGATCTCTTTATTTTGATACCGTGTCCTCGTAGCTATAGAGTAATGAAAGGCTGCTGAGTCAGGCCAGAGCATCAATGTACCCTCATGTGTACAAAGTAATGGTATAATATTCGGGACCAGGTAGCTGCTTAAAATCTGCTTTAACGTAAGTTTTATCGTCCATAACGCAGCTATCAAATCTAGTCAGGTACCATTCATCAATTTTCTGGCTCGCATCTGAGCCATCAACTGCATTTAATCAGAACGGTCTGGTACTTTTTGAACTATATATGTCTTCAGCTTACTTTTCTCGTTTATCCTTTGCACAGTGAATTTTGATGTACCTGAACTAGCCGACATATCTTGCGCTGAGGTGTTGGGATTCTGCCTGAAAAGACGCTTCACATTTACCTTTGGGTTAGAAGGGATTGAGTATCTGGAACGCTGATTAAGAAGAGTTGGTTACTGCCTAACTTTTCTGACTAATAAAAAGGGGCATAATACAATATAGTTTTGACGTTTATTTCAAATCTTTGGGTAAATGGAAAAATTCAACTTATGCCATTTACCATTATACCATGCCAACACCTGTTTACAGAAACTATGTAGCATATTAGGAAAATATCCGGTGAGTCGGTCCTTGGCAATTGTGGGACGGTCTGAAATGTAAAAAGTAATGCGGAATTGAAGAAAATTTGGAGGGAGCTGGTCCGGAGATGATGTTTTTTACAAAGAATTTGACATAATATGCTAGTCATTTGGCCACTTACTAAACATCAGGCAGAGCAGGTCAGTGTTTATTACTCCGATTTGCGCTGAGTCAGCCGATTGAATTTTCTTGAATAAATAATCATGAAATCTAAACGAAAGTATGATTTGCCATTAGAACAAAGCTTACATCAATAGTGTCAGTGACATAATTGAGAAAATGAGAACTTGTTTTTACATATATCAACCTCTAGCACCCCTTATATAGAGCTCATAGCTTAAATTTTTAAAGTTAGCAAAAATTACAGTATTAAAAGTTACTTTAAAATGTGGTGCACAACATGGGTACCAAAAATCAACTTCAAAATTTTCAAGAGTTCACTGTGAGCCAATTTTTTGAAATTTTTCCCAAAATAAACTCCACAAATAATAATTTTTTTTTTACTTTAAAACATGGTAACTGAGAAAAATAAATCAAAAGTTGTTGGGTGTAAATTTTCTATAAGCAAAACAGCGTCGCGCGATATCCAACCTATGGTTGTGTAACCTTTCGGCTATGGCTAGTGGCTATATTCATTCGTTATCGTAGGTCGAAATTAATAGAAAGGGGTTCAGAGAACTCAAAGTTTTTTTAGATGCCCTATGGAAGTGATTCCTATAGGAAGATCGATCCAATAATTTTTCTAGCGAACACATTGGTGCATTCTATTAAAAATATGCGATAATTTTTGTGAACAAAAACAACAACATGTACGAAAATATCTTGAGAATTAAATCACAAAACTAAGAAGTAGACCATGATGATGATATTCCTGATGATTATGACATTTAATTATGGCGGTTCAAGTTTTTCTTTCTGTTTATTGTGTGAAATACTGTAAGTCGTTTAAAAAATACGATCACAAAACCAAATAAATATTCATGCAGCAAGAATTTTGTTCTTCTTTAAATAAGCAGCAGATAATGCGAGCACAAAAGCGACCTATGTATGTGTGAATGTGGGTATGAGAGCACCAACTCAAATGCAAAATGATATGAAATTTATTTAAACAACAAATTCCAGCTTAACACAAGCAACAACTACAACAATAGCAAAATTTGTTGCATATATGAACATATTGTTGGTTTAAGATTTGTCATACGAGAGTACCTGCGAAAGTCTGGGAGTGTCCCATGTCCATGAGTATGACGACGCTATGCTTCGTTTGCAGTAGCTATGAGATATGTTGACGTGTTGTTGTGTTGTTGTGTTGGCGTTGCTACGGCTGTCATCATCATATTACACATAGTTAAGTTGACATAAGGGATTTTTGCCAACAAGCAAAAGAATAAGTTTATGCTAAAGGTCGAAATTAATAAAATATGTAGTAAGTCAAAAGTATTCGAAGGTGACATGAATGGTGAATGAGTTACAGAATACATAAGAGAGGAAGTTAAGGCACGATTCAGATCAACTTCTTTGAGAAGTTTTAAGTTCAGAGTCAAAGCATTGTAAATTATGAAATATAGTCTGCAAAGGAACTTTTTCGCATCTCTCTCTCAGAGCTATTGAAATAAACGAAATTGCATTTCAGCGTTACACAATAATCAATGTTATAATGGGCGATCTTTTTGTTATTTGTTCTTTCAGTGTAAAAATGTTCACTAAGGTTTGCCATTTTACCATAAATAGACTTACAAGTGAACAATGATTGCAAAGTATTGAATTTTTTTTATCAAAATTCGCGTTCTGTGAGAAATGTGTATTTATCGAAAAATATTCTTCAGCGACGATGCTCATTTTTGGCTCAATAGATATGTCAACAAACAGAATTACCAAATATGGTTTGAAGAACAGCTAGAGACAATTCAAAAGCTGCCAATGCACCCTGAAAAATGTACTGTTTGGTGCGGTTTGTGGGACGGTGACATCATTGTGTGGTTTTGAAAAATATTAAAAATCACAACATTACAGTCAATAGTGCAAGGTACCGTGAGATGATTACCGACTTTTTTTTGCCCAAATTAGAAGAATTGGACTTGGTTGACATGTGGTTTCAACAAGACAGTGCCACATGCAACATGGCACGCGGTACCATGGACCTATTGAGAAGCGAGTTTGGTGAGCAAATAATCTCACGTTTTGGAGCAGTCCATTGGCCACCAAGATCATGTGATTTGACCCACTAGACAATTTTTAGCGGGACTACGTGAAGTCTCGCGTGTACAAGGACAAGCCAGTCACAATTGCAGCCCTAGGAGCCAAAATGCTGGTAAAAGTATGGCAAAATTTGAGCTTACGAATGAACCCAACGCTAACAAAATCACCCAGTATAAGTGATAAACTAAAAAATAATTTGTGATGTTGTAACAACTTGTTCCTCCTTACTTTCCCATACTTTCTTATTCAGACAGGTACACTCTAAGACTGCAAGTCAACTTTTATGCAAAAGAGAGTAATAAGTTCTTTTGTGTTTTACAACTGCCCCTAAAATTAAACAATTACTCAACCTTCGTTGGGCGGCATGGATACAATTGTTTGCGTTCTTAAATCTAGCAGTCTACAACTGCTTTGTGATGCAATCTATCGGATTATTAGGGCTCCATGAATTAAAATATGCACATGCTTTGTACTAAATTTAATGCTCGATTCAAGCGCTGAATAAAAAGGTGGCAATTTTTCAATGAAGGTTTGCTTCAGCAATTCTAGTAAATATTCCAATGCATTAAGAACAGTAACTCGCAAGAGTTGAAGATTGGAGTCAGTCGTGAGTATAATTTGGCTATCCACTATCGTAGATTTCGTTAAACTCAACAAAATATATCTATTGATATAAGTGAAGGTATGTATTTTATGGGTAAGCTCCTGTACCATTCATGCGTTTAGGTAGTTGACAAAAAATAGTGGGCGTGGCACTTCCCATCTTGAGATATTTAAGAAAATTAGTTCATATTCGTAAGCATAAGAGGAAGTCACATTCACACCAAGGGTTGGCTTGGTGCATGAGAAGGCCTTTAAACCCAGCAGGTGGCGCTGGGGTCGAGATAACTGAGGAAATTTGTGTATTTCCGTAACCATGGAAGGTACCGCAGTCATATAGGGTTGGATGGGAACTCAAAAAAGTTTAGGTATTTTTTGGTTCTTGGCATAGCTTAGCTCGGAAATGTGGGCGTTGCCATGTCCTTCATAAAAGAGAAAAATTAATTTCATAATATCTCATCAACTATTTGACGCATATAATTGATATTTGGTACATACATTTGTATATAAAAACAAAAGGCTATGCGTAACCAAATTGAACTTATCGCCCCACCTACCGGTAAGGATAGTTGCTAAGTCTGTTAATGCTATTTAAAATTTCATGTCTAGGTAAATTTTTGAAATATTTGACGTCGACGTTGAAATTTTCTACCGTGTTTAGTTTTTTAATTTTTTTTTTGTTTACTTTAGAATTTCATTGTATTTGAATTATTTTTTATGTTTGTTTTCCACTTTGCTTCATTATTTATTACTAGTTTTTACATACCTTATATCTAAAAGTTTTATGCTATTTTTATTGTTGCATTTAAGAACTTAAGACACTTTTAAAGTTTGTTTTTTTGTGTCCGATAATTCTTTAATAACTGTGATTTTTAAATAGCTTTATTTCAAAATCAGAATTTCCGAATCGTATCAGGCTTAGCTTAAAATTAATATAATCTGTTTTAAGGATAATTTTTATACTCTGCTGAATAACTATGTTTTAAAAAAAAAGTAAATAAGATGGTAATCTCAAGAGTTTTCGCTGCACAAAACTTTTGTGAAGGCATTAGTACCTCCATAAAATGTGAATAAATTTATGACTGAGTAGTTTATACATCATTATGAGACTTATTCAAGTTTTGTATAATTTTTTAAGTTTTAAGCTCATACTTGAAAAGGGATGCTTTCGTTGCTAAACTATAAAATTTTTGTTTGTTTTCCAAGAAGTCAACATTGCTTATAAATATTACTATTTGCTATTTTGTTTTTCAAAAAGCGAAAGAAAATAACTTCTAAGAATATGTAGTATTACCACAAATCAATTGAGCAAACTTCCAACAAAAAGACATGCAATAGAATTTCTCAGCAAAGTGTTAATGTAAATATTGTAAAGAAATATTAATTAACATTATTATGAAAAATAAAACCAACTTTTTCGTAGAATAATAAATCTTGCAGTTGCATTGAAGAAAGATTGTTAGTAAGTTCCCATAATACCCGCCGTCTACGCCTTTATTTTCTGTTTCTAGTGCCGCCTTTCGATTGCAGTAGCTTCTTGTTTAAATTTAAGCACCTTTCGTTTAGGGGTGGTGGAGTGAAATCACACAAAATCGCATTATACGCGAAGATGCAGATAAGCAACTGAAAATTTTACATTAACTATCAAAGTTAGCAAAAGCTGGTAAGCTGTAAGCAACAACAGCAACAACAACAACAACAGTACAAACGCTCAACACGTGTCGCTGACATAAAATCTTAAAACAAGAAAAGAACAATAAGAGGAAAACAACTTTTCTTATATCGTTAGCATGTATGTGCATGTGTGTGCATTAGGGTGATTTAAATTTTTATTTTTTTGCTTCAAACAGGTTTAATAGTAGCAGGTACATGAAAGAAAAATTCTGGTGTGTTAAGAGCGGGCTTATCGAGCCTTTTTGATTTCCATACGATGTGAAGAAGTGGTTTACTAAATATTTGTTATGCCTCGTAAAAAAAATCTTACAAAAATGGAACCTAGGCCATCGGAAAGAGCATAATATATACTACAAATATATGAGCAAGAACAGCTCATAA
The DNA here is from genome assembly GCA_963680825.1 of Meiosimyza decipiens. NCBI lineage: Eukaryota > Metazoa > Arthropoda > Insecta > Diptera > Lauxaniidae > Meiosimyza > Meiosimyza decipiens. Next base: position 52,071,235 of record OY804260.1, read on the forward strand.
TGCTAAAATTTACTGGTGGCTCCTTGAGCTTTATAATTTTGCATACGATTAATATAGGAAAGTATGCTTTACTAAACAGTTCCGAGTATATCTCGCAAAACGAAATCTCACTCGAACGGCACTAAAACTATCGGAAAGAACATAGAATTTTATACAAAAAAAAAAATATTTTTTCTCAATCTCGGAACATCCTTAAACTCTGAAAGCTAATAAACCAAAGAAATATAGCCTTCATGAAAAAATATCATAATTTTTTTTATAGAAAATTTTATGGTCTTTCTCATGGGGTTGGTCCCGTTTGTGTAAGATGTTTTTTTCATGAAATATAGAGACAAATGTCTCGTAAAGCATGTTATCCCATACAAATCGTATGGAATACTAAAAAGCTCGATAAGCAACCAGTAAATATTAATATTATGAGCTTAAATTGCACCAGCATTCTTTTTTCCCGTTCCTGCTACTATTTAACCTGTTTGGACCAAAAAAACTATATATTTTTTGAATCACCCGTACATAAGGGTGTATCGGTATATGAATAGTTAGCTTTAATCATACGTGTAACTATACCTTGGTAATTATTCTTTTCCAAATAAAAAGAAAAAACAACAAAAAAAAAAAATACTTAAGAGATACTTACAGCGCTATATCTTGAAAACAGTGAAATCACGAATGTAGCAAATGAAACGTTCTATGCGAAAATACTTAATTGGATATAAAAAGCTTTGACGTTTATATGAATTGTAAGTATGTAGTTAGCGTGTCCAACTATTTCGGAGCAAAAATAGCTACAAAAATCGCAACCGAAAAGTAGCACAAAAACATCTCTCCACTATCTTAGAATCATGAAAGGTCACGCTGATTTCAAAATTCAATCAATCGTTTCAAGGATACGCCCGAGTGCTACTAGAGAGTAGCCGAACAGAGAGGACCAACTCGTAACTTCTCTATAGCACATCCTATTGAAATACCTATAAAATAGGGCTTAACAACCCATGTTTCGACGATGCTCAAGAGAATCAATAGAGGAAGCAATATTCGCATCGCCTGTTAATCATATCGCACGTCGCTGAACTCAATCTAGCAGCTCCAAAGTAGTTTTTGGAGCCCCGACCCATAAGTGCGAATTATACTCAAGTTTAGGTCTAGACAGTGCGAAGGTCAACAGCAGTGAAGTATTTCTTTCACCGTTTTAAAAAATCTAGACACTTGGCCGCTTCTCTCGGCAGACCGAACACATAATCTGGCAAGAACTGTTAATTTCGAAATATCGACCCCAGCCATATTGAGAAGGGCAATAATCCATTCTTTTGTGTGACAACAAACAACATTGGGTCTTATCTGCATTAAAATCGACCTGATTTGCAAGACCCCACTCGGAGATTATTTTTAGGTCGTTTAAGAGAGTGTCATTCATAGAACGTATTTCTCTCTCAATCTTCACAGAGCCTGGCCACTTTTTAAAGCAATATGATTGACAAATGTTGCTGTCGTCCGCAAAGAAATGGATAGGGTTAATGGTCGACGACAGACGGTCATCGATAAAAAAAAGGAAGAGGGACGGAGATAGGACGAAACCCTGGAGAGCTCCAGCATTGATAGAGTAATCTCGAGAAGATGAACCCATTGGTTCCACCTATCATTGAGGAACGCCATTAGATCGCCTGTAGAACGGGCCCTGCGGAAATCACATTGGCGATCACAAAGTAATTCGTTGTGCACTAGATAATTCATAAGGTGAAAGCTTATTACGCTCTCCATTATTTTGAAGAGTGCAGAGCATATCGCAATGGGCCGATAAATTTTAGGTTGGAAGCATTACCTTTTTTGGGAACTGGCTGGATATTAGCAACCTTCCAATGCAATGGAAATTCACCATAAGTGTAGGAGATGCTAAAGAGATTGCGCAATGGCCGAGCCAGTGTTGAGGCACACTTTTGTCAACACATATGCTTATATTCCATCTGGACCTGAGGGTTTCTTAATATTTAGGTTCGGAAAGACTCTTCTCACTGCTCTAGTTCGAAAGAAGATTGTCGGCATAGTCGAAGATCTACTCTCGACGCAGGGAAGTGGTTGATTGCTATCTGGGAGTGTTTCATTCTCAGCAAAAATGCTTGCCAAAAGATAAGCTTTATCAATGGGGTCAGTAAAAATTTGGTCATTTTTTAAGAGAGTTGGAATAGGCCATTTAGACTGCTTCTTCACTCACTTAACGAAAGCCAAAAAGTTTTTGTTACTTTTCGTGTCATTTTTGTTGTTGTTTTAAGTAGCGTACGTCTTACTTTTTTTTCGTTTTAATTATTTGTTGTGGATTCATCAACGTTTGCCTTAATTTGAAGTTCTTTTCTGAAATTTTCTTATACAGCTGCATCTTAGCGTTGAGTTATAAATTTTTCAAATAGAGATCAAAGGGACAGAGCCTCGGACGAAGCATTAGTTATACAAATTAATATAATGTAGATTTATTTATTTGAAAAGTTCTTGTGCAGAGGATGCTCGAGTTATTCCTAGAATTTGTGAGTTTTAAATGTTTTATTATTATGAGCGGTTTCAGCGACCATGAACCGATATCGCTCATTTCCAATCCCACATGCTATAATTGAGGTGTGGCTTGGGTATTAAATTTCATTTAATTATCCCGCTGGAAATCCCTAGACAGAAAGTTTCCTCTATGCGAAACAAACGCACTGACAAAGTGAATAAACTCCGAATATAGGGTACAAGTAAATATGCTATTATAGCGCCTAAGGAATATGTAGATCTAAAAATAGTAGGAGTGGTTATGCAATATGTGCTTCACTCTATATGCATATTTTACCAATTTGTTGAAGTCAGGCCTGAGGAAATAATGCCTGAGGAAGACAAAAAGTTATCAAAATCGAAATAGAAGTACTAGAAAGATAGAGCAACAAAAAGCTTTAGCTTAAAGTTGAACTTTAGGCTGAAGTTTTTATTTTGGTCAAAACTACAAGATACTCATATGAGAACGAAGAACACATATACTGACCTAAATCGAACCCTCCAAACATATGTTTATAGTTAGAAAAGTTTTGGGATTTGCTCGTGAAGTATAATGCTGATTTTATGTAAATATTCGTGAATATTTAAAGTTGTCAAAAGTAATGGTAATAAAACTTTTTACTTTCGCTGCAACATTAACTGACAACTAGATAGATTTAATGCAATTTCTCTATAATTTTCTCGAAAAGTTGACTAATAAATAAATGTCACTTAAAAGGAATAAAAATATGAAAAAAAACTCAATCACCATAAAAGCCAAACCCACAATTTGCGAAGCGAACGAGCCAAAAGAAAAAAAAAGATTCAACGCTCAGCGCAACCGTCAACGGCTCAGCAGCGCTATGGATTTGGCCAAGTTAGTACTAACTGTTGGACTATTTGTGTTCGTGTTTGTTTGCCTGTGTGTGTATTTGTGTATTACTAACTGACTTTGAGTACTTTACATATAAATGTTTTTTTTTCTTCTTTAAATTACTTATCCATTTTAACGTTATTCCCCCCCGCTCCCCTCTTAGCACGAACATTAGTTGCTCGTTTACTTGCAGTTTTCTTGCTTTCTGTTGCTCTTTTTTTACATTATTTCTTCGCTGACCTTGAACTTGGTATTAGATACAGAAAACTGGTCCCTGTTTCGTTACTCAATTCAACTACCATGCAGTGCACTGCTGCTGCTGTTGTTGTTGTTTCTGTTGTTATTACAGAAAATTTATTTATTTTTGTATTTTTAATACGAAACAACGCGCGAAATAACGAGCGGAAGGTAGGGTTGCCATTCAATTAAAAACTGAATACTAGCGCGAGTATTAAACTGAGACAGATCAACGTTGCTTGATTTTTTTTTTATAAAATTGTCTGCACAAAGATCACTGAGCCTTTGGCTATTTACAATTTCATAGAATATAAACTCACGAGCTCCACATGGGTCACAAACAATTTTGGCCTCAAACTGCGTTACACAAAAATATAGCAACCGATTTTTTAAAATTTATGTTGGCAACCCCTAACCCCACTTATCTGGAACAAAATATAAAAAGCTATATAATATAGTATCTGAAACATTGAAATTGGTCCAGCTGTTTTTGAGTTGTGCCCATATGTTTGAATTTAATAGCCTCATTTTAATAACTCCGCGCCCACATACGAGTAGCTTTCAAAGCTGTGTAAGTGATTATGTCACCAATTATTTCCCAAGCGATTTCTATAAAATTTATTTTATAAGCATTCTCAATTTAGAACATTAAGTATTTTGTTTGTCGGTACGTCGCCCATTTCTCCAGAATAGCACACTTTTGGTAATCGCCTGATAAATAGGCTGATTTTTAAGAAATTTGGATTGGAGAGGTTATTAAAAACTTTACATTCATTAAGTTGGAGTGGCATCGTCCCTACTGGAAAAAACGCTGTCACGGCTGAACGTCTTACCAAATTTGATGAAATTTTATACAGAGATAGATTCAACGTTGGGTAAAGATATTTGCTTGGAGTGAGTCGTGCCATGCCCCTAAAAAAAACTATCTCCACGGTTAAGCTAATGGACCGATTTTGATGGAATTGTTACATAGATAGATTAAATCCTGAGAAAAAATATCTGCTATGCAGAAATATTATAATTATTTTATTGCAGTGCACAATGTGATTAAGTTTTCCAATAGAAGGCTGTGTCACGCCCATAACAGAAAAATTCATTTCCACGGCTAAAATAATGGGTCAATTTTAAAAAAATTTGGTTTGAAGATAGGCTGAGCCCCAAGAAAGGTTGTTATAAACTTTAAATTCATTAAGTGGGCCTCTCTCTTAATCGCCTCTAATGAGCAAAAGCGCTGACACGGCTGATCCGCTACACTGATTTTGATGATAATTTGTATCGAGATAGATTGAACTCTGAGTAGAAATATTTGTGTTGAGTGTGTAATGCCACGCCCTTAACAGGAAAAAAAATTTTCACTGCTTAACTAATTGGTCGATTTTGATGAAATTTGGTGCAGAAATGAATTCAACCGTATTTCTCTACGGTATTTCTTTCAAAGTGTACGGTCCACGCCTCCAATGGGAAAATATGTTTTCTCTGCTAAGCTAATGGAGCGATAAAGTTTAGTATAGAGATATTGAAACTTTTGTAAATGTATTTGAAAAGGGTAACGCCATGCCCTTATCAGGAAACTATCTTTTTTAAGAAAAGATAAATATAATACCATGATTTTTATTTCTAGAAGCCTTGACAAAAGAAGCTCTTCTTTGTATCAGTTTTTTAATAAAAAATACCAAGAATTTGATTGAATTTCAACCACTGGGCGAACTCTTGTTTACTTAATCTCAGTAAAGTGAATTTAAGTCTTTTGTAGTATGGAAGTTGCCTCGATTTTTCGCCTTGTGTTTTTTCGGACTATTTCTATTATACATATGTATGTGTCAAGTAAGGTTGCATTACCGTTAAATCAACTCCTAGCTACCATTTTAAAGGTTTAAGCAGTTAAGGAGGTGTAACGCCCATTTGTTCAAATTTGCCTACTGTTTGTCTGAAGTTTTCTGAGCCTTTAAAGTATATATGTATGTGAAGTTTGGTCGCATTAACGTAGAGTTAGTATAGCATTTAAGGCTAATGCTTGTTTTGGAGATGCTTTTGGAATGTACCAAATTAAAGTTTAGCGCTTCTTCAAAACAGTTCTAGTATATGTGCTAGATTTAATTACGCAACCTGAAATAAATTTCCCAACGAACTCAGTTAATGTGTTTGAAGTGTTCTTTTAGAAAAGTAGTAAGCTATCCATTTTTTTTGGCTCCTTCTACCAACTTTTTCTTTTGTGTGTAAGTCAATAAATAATTTACGTTATAGAAATGTGATAGTCATGCTTGGACCTTTCTATGCTGAGCAGACGGTAATAATAATTGCCACGATTCACGCTCGCTTATCACGGACAAGACATTCGGCTGCTAAATTATCTGTCTAAGCAAATAATTTTTAAACAATATTTCGCTTCGATTTGGCAACCCTGCTTTAAGTGAGAGCGAAGAAAGAGTAAAAGAGAAAGAATATTTCATATGACAAGTGCTAAAAAGAGCAATGGCAGAAGCAGCGATTGTAATCACAGTAATCAGCGGATGGAAATGGATGTTGCTGTTGTTTTTGTTGTATTTTTTGTTATTTGTTAGTAACAATGGTAATTGGCAGCAACTAGTTGTTGTTGTTGATGATGTTGTAGTTTTAGCTACATACATGTGTTGTTGTGATTGTTATTATTGTTTGAGTACTAGTTGTTGTTGTTGTTGCTAATGTTGCTGCTGTTCTTGGTGTTGACAGTGATGTGTTTATTGTTATTGTCATTGAGGAACACGTGACGTGACGTAACGTGACGTGACTGACACTGAAATGCAAAATCAATGCACATGGAATAAATTAAGAACAATTGGACTGCAAATTGTTGATGGGCAAAAATTAATCACAGGTGAATTTTCTTTTGTAGAAGTATGCATGTATTGCGTAATCATTGTAGAAGTATGCATGTATAGCGTAATCAACATATGTAGGTATGTTCGGAACCTTGGCAATAGTAGTTATGAAATTAAATAATAAAAAACTTAGCTAAAATATGATTCAAACAAATGTACAAGGGTCATTCTTTCTCAGAATTTAACTTCGCCTCACCCTCAGCTTGGAAAATAGATGCATTGAAACTTAAGGATTCGGTGCACATGAGAACAAAATAAAGATTGGCATTTGTTTTAAATTCTTAAAGACTCTTACGGGGGCGTGCCACCACCTAAAACTTTAATTTTTATAACGTCATATCTCGCAAACCATGCAAGATATTATGATGAAATTTAGTAAAACGGAAGCAGATCATATATATCTTGAATTTTATTACAGTAAACAGAATTGAGAAGGTGGGCGTTGAATCGATTATTACGGCAATTACGATTTTTATAAAAAATCTATAAATGATGCCGATCAAAGCAGTCATTAATACCAATTCAGTCACTATACTACCACCACCCACAATATTATTAAATGTTCTCATAAAGAACTAATAACGTGACGCAATGAAATTTAATTTGACAGATATACTTTCCATATGAAAGAGCTTGTGCAACAGTTCCTGTGGGCGTGGCACTTTCCATACAAATAAAATGTCTTAAGTGTCATATCAAGTGAACTTTATTAGTAATCATACTAAAATTTGGTTCAAGAATTTCTGTATCGAAATCGGGTTGGATTGCACAATGTGGATGTGTCACCGCCATACATTTTTTGACTTACTGCGGCATATCTCACAAATTATACGTGTTATTGTGATAAAATTTGGTAGGAAAATGCCGATTACGAATGTGATTTATCAAACCCAAAGTAGGCGGATTTTGAAAATTGGGCTTGAGTTTGTTTGTGGGGTTTTGTACTTTTTTAACATGAATCGATTTTCTCAACCTCTTACAGTTTTTTTCAACATTTTTCACATATATTGGACTTATTCAACCTCTTTCAACTGTTAAACATTGCTCAATCTCTTTCAAACTTTTCCAACATTTTTGACATATTTCCCCTTTTTCGGTTTTCTTAGACTTTTTATAAATTTTCCAAAATATTTTCGACACATTCAAACTTTTTAACTTTTATCAACATTTTTCATATTTTTTCGACTTATATGTCTGATGGCATTTTAGAGGTAAATATTTCGTTTTGGGTAGGCGTAATTGCTCCGAACTCTGGGATTGCTCGAAAATTAAAGTTTTATTTTCCCGGGTTAATTGCCACGTTAGACTTAACCTTCAGCGACTACAGAACCATTTTTATCGTAGTTATATTCGCGATGAATTGAATAGACCAGGGTGCAGCGTTCAGGATTGTTAAGCTCTGGGCTCAACACGAACACTTCAAATATATCGGCTTACATGTAGGGCACGAACCAAGGTGGCCTGCTAACATCAATTGCGTTTTCGATGCTACTTGACTATACCCTAGGCAGAAGAAGTCTTACTTCAGTCTGGTATTCAATAGAGCTTCAGTAAGCACCTGAAACGAACACCTCGCTCATGCAGATATCATTTGCTTTCTCAAAATCAAGCAATTTGATATGCAATCAAAACTCACCGATGTAAAGTTTACTTCGGGAGACTTCGACCTGTATGGGCTTATCAAGAATTTCGCAAAAGTTAGAGAAATTCACTTGCAGTTCTTGGTCAAAATGCCTTTGATTCAGTCATGGGTTTGCTTCAAATGAAGTTTTCAACGTACATTTTTTTATGAAGTCTGCATCAGATTTCTACTTTGATAGAGGGGATTAATCTGAAAGGGGCATATTTGAAATGTTCCAAAGAAATTTTATCAAAATTTTTAGAGCACATGTGGAACGATTTTTTTTTTTACAAAAATACCTGCCTTTATTTCTGCTGCCACTGCGCGTGTTCATTGACATCATCAGCAAATTACGACCATACGACCGACTGAGCTGAATCTAATTAAAAAATAGTTGAATATTAAACATGCGATCGCTGCTTCTGCAGCCCATATAATAAAATTGCAAGCTGACACAATTCCCACGAAATGCCCACACTTGGCCGCACCACAATAACAATAACAACAAAAATAGAAAATACTTGAACAAATACAAAAATAACAACAACAGCAATGCGATCAAATGATCAATGTCAGCGATCGTAATCCAACCACCACCACCACCACCACATTAATTTGTTGCGGACTCATAGATATACGGGTATGTATTTGCAAATGCTGCACTGATCATTAGATCGCACTGATGTGCATCAACTTTGGCCAAAGTGATGGTAGGTGGCCAGTCGAATATTTTTTTTTGTTTAATTTTTGGAATTTACTTAATATTGTGAAATTTTCGTCAAGCGAACAGTGGAGCAAAGTGACTGTACACTAGGTTGTTGGAGTAAAAAATAAATTTCTCAAAAATCTTTTGTGGGATATACCTGAGAGTTACCTTCTGTAGCTACTGATGTGTATGTTCCAAAAAAATAAATGGTAAGTAACGCTATTTTGGATTGTCTGTTTTTGCTTTATGTATAGGCCTTAGAAGAGCTCAAACGTTGGAGTTTTGCAAATAGTTGGATATCTATAAGAAATAAAAAAACATAGCTTAAGCAATTTTTCGTTCGTATATGTTTTTCTGAGTTATGAGACATAGCCCAATCAATATATAAAGTTTTCAAAGCTTATAAAATTATGCCGAAGCTGATCATGCTAGCGGTCCCATCTTTGCGTATTAACTAATAGTGCAAATTTTGATAAGGATAGAGGAAAATGTTTTGTAGGAACACTCAGCAATATCTCTGGAAGCACGAATCCTATTGAAAAAGTTAGTAAGAGGATTTAAAGGAAGATTACTGTATTCCAATATCATTAGCAGAAGGGAAATTTTTAATTATAATAGCATCCTGAAAAGGTGAAAAAGCTGACAATGAACTCGTGTGCAGCCCATGGAAGTCACATGCGCTAAATTAGATCTCTGAGTACGTTCTTCTATAGAAATATATTATGAAAATGGTTAGATTGACTGCCCAAGTTGCTATGTTAAAATTTCATTATGAAATTCAAATCAACTTCCCATAATACGTCGATTTCAAATTTTGAAAAACAAATTTCACTACGCTTTGCTGCACACATTGCAAAAAAACAAATCAGACAATGCGTCATTAAATGTCGCGTAATTAATGCAAATTTGTGTGACGCCAGAAATCGTTTATTTATTCTGACTAGGGCATCGTAGAAAACTCAAAACTACACCGACATATTTTATGTGCATTATCCAAATGATTCTGTTTAAGAGTTGACCTTAGCGACAGTGAAATTCAGTTATTCGGTTGAATCTTCGTATTGATAGTTATGGTCAAACTTCTGAAGTTTCTTTTTGCCGAAATAGTTAACTCCAACACAATAATGCTACTTTGAAAGATTGATCAAGTTATACTCGTATAAAAGCTTACTCACTTAATACTGACAGCAGATCCTGAATTTTTCGTGGAGATCAGCAAATATTTTTTTTTCTATCCCGCCTTAATGTACACACATACCTCATTTTAAAGTAATTTTCAATACTTTTTACAACTTTATTTTAAAGCCAAAGTTATATTTCTATACTTAAAGCTTGAATTGGTGCAATTATGTAATTTATAATCATTTCACCCACATATGTCACATACGTACAAAACTATGTACATATGTGTAGGCGAACTTCGGTAATAATTTTGATTCTATTGGTAGTACCAGGAGATCAACCTTAGTTCAGTTTTTTGTTTTGAGGTTGAAAAAGTCTAAAAAATGTGGAAAATGTTGAAAAAAGGTAAGAAAAAGGTTGAAAAAATCGAAAAAGCTAATATAAAAAAAAGTTGGAAAAGCCGAAAAAAGTTGAAAATTGTTGAAAAAATTTAATAAGGCTGAAAAGATTGAATAAATATGGAAAGTGTTGACAAAAATTGAATGAAGTTGAAAATCCGAAAAAAGTTAATTAAAGTTGAAAGAGGTTCATATCTATTAAAATCGCTGAAAAGTTCGAAAAAATTTGGAAACTAAGTAAGAATGTTGAAGGAGATCGAAAAAATGTGAAAAATGTTGAAAAATGTCGGAAGTTTTTGAAAAATGAGGATAATGGTTCAAAGTTCCGAAAAAAGTTGAAAAGCTATAAATCGATCAAGTAAATCGAAAAATTCCACGACTACTTTTCCAATTTCGCCCAATTTGGGTCCAATAATTTATATTCGTGATCGGCCTTCACATTCCAAATTTTGTCGCAATAGCTTGTATAGCTTGCGAGATATTCCGAAATGCGTCGAAAAACTTAGGGCGGTGACACACCCACTGGTACTATCCAGCCCAATTGTGATGCAATTTATAAACAAAATTTAGTATAATTGCTCACATGGTTTGCTAGATATATCATTTAAGCTATTTTTCATGTATTTGAGGTGTCCGCTCACTAGTGCAATATCATCCGCTTTGGATGTGCTTTATAGCAAGTAAACCACCCATATTAAACTTCACACTGCAATCGCTTATTTAAAATAGCGCGTACAACCCTTTAATAATGTGGAAGATTCTACGCCTACTGATGCAATCGCGTCCATCCATCCATTTGATTTTAAAGCATATACATAGTAACGGACATAACATTAAACGTTTTTCATTTGTTGGGGAAATCTCAAGCCTAAACTGTTGCACCCACTTTCAGTTATAAGATACCTTATATAACTATAAATATAACTATAACTATAACTATAACTATAACTATAACTATAACTATAACTATAACTATAACTATAACTATAACTATAACTATAACTATAACTATAACTATAACTATAACTATAACTATAACTATAACTATAACTATAGCTATAACTATAACTATAACTATAACTATAACTATAACTATAACTATAACTATAACTATAACTATAACTATAACTATAAATATAACTATAGCTATAACTATAACTATAACTATAACTATAACTATAACTATAACTATAACTATAACTATAACTATAACTATAACTATAAATATAACTATAACTATAACTATAACTATAACTATAACTATAACTATAACTATAACTATAACTATAACTATAACTATATTTAATTTCATAGCGATTACGATATTAGTTATCTTATTATAACGCTTATAAATATTGTGGGCTGTGCCACGCCCTTCAACGAGTTTTAACAGTGTTAAGACTTAGCTTGTTTTGGTGACTGCTATAGTAGCATCTTTAAAACTTTTATATGATCTTCATCCGTTTACACATTTTATCACAATATCTTGCATGGTTTGCGAGGTATCACATTGTAAAAATCAAAGCTTAGGGCTGTAGTACGCCCCTGAAAGAGTCTTTCATAACTTAAAACCTAGCCCAATCTACATTTTGTTCACATATACACCAAGTCACATCAAAATCGCTGCAGTAGTTTTTAAAATAAATTTTGGAAATGTGTGGCCCGGACCATGGAAGAGACTGTGATCCGTTTCCGGAAAAATTTTTTAACCAATCGGTGGGGAAAAGTCAAAAATGGATTTTGAACATTATTTGGAGTTGATGTGGAGCATGGAAAGGACCGTTTGTGACTTATTTTCGGAGAAATTTAATTTCAGCTCCTAATTACGAGCCAAGAGCCAAAAAATCAAAGAGTCGAAGGCCGTTCGAAGGAGCGCTCGTGAGCTCTTGGGAGCCTTTCCGGTCTCAACTAAAAAAACTCGGTCAGTAAAGCGTTTTGAAATTTTTGTTTGTATGGAAAGTGGTAGATGTTTTTGTAGGACCTCTTTAAAGTTTTGGCTGCGCATCCTTGAGTAATTCCTTCAGTAAAGGCTTAACGGAATGTAAGGAGCATGTGTGGGAATCTTGATTGCATTACATCTCCACTAAAGCCGCCTTCTATGAGTTATAAAAATTGATGATTTTCGATTTTATCCGCAATTTTAATTAACTTCAGCTTAAAACTTGACGGGCAATTTGACTAAGTAAATATTTTCGTGGTTTTTGTAACAAAAATAAAATAAAATTAAAAAAACAATTTACTTCTGAAAACATTGAAATTGCGCTATATGGACGCTGTAATTTGAGAGCAGCCTTAGCGAAATATTCTTATTTGTTTTTTTTTATTTGCGCATTTAGCTCTTAATTGATTTTGTACCTCAAGACGTCTGAGTCAGAGGCTTCTTAGAAAGCGTGTACTTTGCATGAAATTTCATCATGCGAAGTGCGCCATCGTCGAGTTCGTTTACAAGAAAAACACCTGCACAGGCAGGCTATTGTATGGCCATTCACGCTAATTAAGTGTTACTCATACGTCACACCAACGTCAGCAGCAGCAGCACTTAAAGTGTACTTAGATTTCATTATTTTTAGTTTTGTTGACTCTGGTTATTTTTACTTTTATTTTTAAACAACGCCCCCATTTTATTGCCTGGTGCCATAATGCTGTCACATAAATCATAGCGCATCAATTCATCACTCTGCAGCTAATCTGTCAGAGCGTTTAGAGTGTCACCTCGCGGTTATTTATTGCAATTGCTCAGTCCATAGCTCAGCTTTGTTCCATAGCTTAGGTACGCTTTGTTAACTTTGCTGGCTAAGTTGTGGCGTCAACTTAACTTAAACTTGGCCTTAAGGTGATCCACTATAGCATCAAGAACAGCAGCAGCAGCGACAGCGGCTGCAGCATCTGTGAAAGATTTACTATGATTCCCCAATGAGATCCACTTGACGGCAACGTTCAACTCGCCGCACGCCTTAAGCGTCATTTAATTGCGTTTTATGCGCTAAAGCATAAAAAGTTCTTGGCAAGTAACACAGTCATCATTAGAGTACAAGTAAAGTGAGTTCATATGAATAAGTGGGAGCTATAAATTTCTTGTTTAATGTGTGAAAAGTAGTTAGTGAAGTTGAAGTTGCTAGTGGGGCAGTAAAACAAAGGCAATTGAAAATTACACCCAAAACTTATTGAGCGAAAGCCTTAAGGCGCAAGAAAAAATGATTTCAGTTAATGCTTAAGATAATGCTGAATTTAAAGTTTTCGTATGCATGAGGTTGGAAAAATATCTCATAAAATATGTTTAAAATTTTTTTTTGGAAAATTGTGTAGTCTACAGATTTTTTTGAAAAAAAAAGTATCCGGCCAATTAGAGTTTTGAAAAGAAATTGTTTCAAAAGTTTTAAGACCATGTGAACTTATGAGCTTAGCACCCTTTATTGGAACGTTTCAAGCTGAATTTCTTACCGACCAACAAAGATGAGAGTTATTAAAAATTATACTTTGAGTTGGATTATATTTTCTTTAAAACTCACTTCGCTTCTATTTTTCGTATACTTTACATATTCTTTACTTATCTTCTACCTTTAATTAACTATTACCTTACCTTTAGTTTACCTTTACTTACCTTGAAGGCTAACTTCACTTTATGTTTTTTGATCTTTACTTAACCTTTTGACTGTTTCATTCTCCTACCATGAGGAAGTGATATTTGTCTAATTTTCATCCTTGTTTTAATAAAGTTTAAATAAACGATTTGAAACTGTAAAAATTTATGTAGAAAAATTTCCAAATGCTTCAGAATTGCTAAAATTTTCCATACCACGCAGCGCCGAATTAATGCTTTGCGTGGTCTTGGACTGCATATAACTGAATATAAGAAATTATTTTTCCTAGAAATTCAATAAAAATTTTAAGTACATATTGGTGAGCACAAAAATAAATCTCATTCATTAATAATGTTTTCTCCGCTGCAACTTACAACATCATTATGACATTATGTGACAAAATAAAATTGTACAATTGTTTTGTTTTCCACAGAACCTCCACAAAATTCGCACAACCTCTTTTGGGATCTCAGGCGGCCCTTAACCTCGGAATACAGGCCCTAGCCAAACGAAAACCTCTAGTAAATACCTTAATCTAGTGCTGGTTGCGTTCACCCTTAAGCTCAAAGCCTAGACCTGTAGTCCCCTCTAGCTCAATACTTATAATATATAAAGAGGTATAGTTGTATGAGTTAACCCCGGAACTACTCAACCGATTCTAAAAATGCTTCTACTAATAGAATTCCAGAATATCCCTGAGTAGTATAGACAGTATTTTATTTTCATTAAAGCAAGGGGCGGGGCACTTTTCATGTAATAAAACCATTAGAACTTTATACATATCTTGGCTCCTATGGTAGCAAGAGTCTTAAAATTAGGTGTTAGGATGGATATTATATGTTCTAAGCACATCACAAAATATGGAGGGGATTAAACAACGGGGCGTGACACCTTTCCTGCAACAAAAATCATTAAAATGGCATGCCTGGACACCTATGATAGCAGGAGTTTTGAAATTCGGTACAAGAAGGTGTATTGTCTATGCTGAGCATTGACTGGATAAGGCAACGAGACGTGGCAATTTCCACACGACATAAAGACTCAAAGTCTTAAAGTTCAGTGTTAGGATCCACATAGCCTACGCTTAGCACTTCACAAAATTGTGATGGGATTAGACAACGGGGCGTAATACTTTCCACGCAATTAAAACTTGGTGCTAAGATGTATGTATGTACATACCATTCCATTCAACAAAAACACTTAAAACGCTATATCTGATAACTTATGACAGCAAGAGTTTTAAAATTTCGTACCAGGTTGTATATTGCGTATTGTAAAATCCTCATGAAATGTGAACGCGATTGGACAACGAGGCGTGGAACCTTCCACAAAACACTTTAAATGCTATATCTTGGCATCTTTGACAGCTATAGTTGTGAACCTTTTTACATGAATCAACAAAAACACTTAAATTTCTAGTCTTGATATTTATATCAAGTTGTGAAATTTGGTCATGCGGTCAGTACTCTGGAGTAAGGACTGCGTAAAATGTTAGCGTGGTTGTACAACGGGTAAGGAGCGGGCAAAGCCAAGGGAATTGCTAGTCTATATTTAAATAGGCAGTTGGAAAATGATAAGACCGCTTGTGAACTGCCATGACACAGCATAATGACTCAATTTTTTTATTGTTGGAATGGTTGTGAAGAGGTTCTGTGCAGAATTTAATTTTTTTTCTTATAGTAGGCGGTGCCACAACCCCAGCAGAAAAATACGTTTCCACGGCTAAGCTAAGGGACTTATTTTGATAAAACTTTTTTTTTGAAGATGGATTGAATCTTAAGAAGTTATTAAAAACTTAATTGGAAAAACGCTGTCACGGTTGAGCTACTTCAACGATTTTGATGAATTTTGATGTGGAGATAAGACTAAGTCTTGGGTCAACATACATATTTGGTTTGAGTGAATGGTGCCACACTCCTAATGGATAGAACGATTCACTAATAGACATATTTTGCTGAAATTTTGTATAGAAATAGATTAATCGCTGAGCAAAGGTATTTGTTTTAAAATGGACGGTGTCATGCCCCCAATATAAAAATATGACATACGAAAGCTAAGTTAGTGTACTGATTTTAATGAAGTTTGCTATGGTGGTAGTTTGGACCTTGGGAAAAAGTATTTTTTAAGTAGGTGGCACCACACCCCTAGCAGGAAATTATTTTTATTAGCTGGACTAATTGACTGATTTTGATAAAATTTTATATGAAGATATACATATATATTGAACTCTAAGAAAGGGACAGAGATAGGGCAATATGATGCTATGATTTTCACTCAAGGAAACGATTACAGAAAATAGCTCTTTTCGTATCAGTTTTTTACTACATTTAATTTTTTGCTTATGTTTAGTCACTATAGTGTTTGAATTTCAAACCACTGGACGATTTCTAGTACTCGTAAATACGAAGAAATATTAGCCCATGTCACATTACACTGGTGTCACGAACAGTCAAAAACGGTGAAAAATGGTCTTTGTATCGCAAAACATGATAAAATATTTTCAAATTTGTAAGGTTTTAACCATTTTTTAAATGTTTTAAACTTTAAAGTTCAAATTAAGAAAGGTGTGTGATATTTGATATTTGTTCACCTGTTTTTAAATTTTAGGGATCAAGTTATTTCAACATGAGCTACTTGTATGCTAAGTTTCAGGCATCACTTTCTTCTTAGTTTGATGTTTAATGTCCAAAGCTCCTGGACATCTTTTAAATGGTTTTATTTAAAAAAAACTTTGTTTTTATTGAATTGACGACACAGACTATGATGCCACTAATGTGTCTGTCACAACCTCTGCTAAATAAATTTATTTTATTGAAAAGATTTCAATTCAATTTAACCAATCATGGATCAACTAAGTTAATCTCATTCTTTTGCTTTATTTTTAATTTAATTTTTATTTACTCTTTGCCTTCTTCTCGAACTGATAAGATTTTACTTTTCATATCTTCAGTTCAACTGCTGGTATGGTCTGATTCTATTTTCGTCCATCGACTGTCATTCACTTCTTGTGATAAATTTTTTTTTTTCGCTTATGGCTGTGATAATTTTTTCTTGTCTTCTTCTTTAAGTTGTGTGCTCTTCATTCGGCATACCGCTCTGCTTTGCTTTGCTGTGCTGCACTGATTTTGATAAGCAACAAATTTCAATTTCAATTCTGTAAAATTTTCATAGAAATATTAACATAGCTCTTAAATTTTGATGCTTCTTTTTTTAATTTACAAGTGGGCAACACTAGATAACAGCAAATTTGTTGATGAAAGCTTTTGTATTTTCACACGGTCTTAAGCAAAAATATTGACTAAGACGCTTCATAGAAAGGTTGAGGAGTAGTGTTGGTGAAGTTGCTTAAATGAAAAATTTGTCGTCTCTTCCTGAGAAACAACACTAACCTTCTCTGTCTTGAAATAAGAAAAGTAGTAGAAGACTAGAGTTAATTTACTTTTTTATAAAAAGTACATATATATTTCATTACTTAAAACAAACATCTAGCGTTCCAAAAGCTCTCAAAAAATTTCAATAAAGAAAAAGAATTTAAATTTTGTTCACCTATGTAAAGTTGTGATGTTTCTGCATGCTGCTGCTGATTTCAAAATTGTTCACGCGTGTTGTCATTCAGCAACGTCTCCACGTTTGTTAATTGCTGCTGTATAGTCTGCAGTACAGCGGCGTCTTCATCTTTTCGCTATTTTGATTAAGTAAACTCTTAATGCTGCCGTAATAAATTTAATCAGTTCATGTGTAGTTCCAAAATTTTTCGAACAACTACTCGAACACGAACTTTTGCGATTTGCTTAAAATTTTACATGGCTTAGCTCTAAGATAAGAACAAGAAATTAATATTTCATGCAAAAACATAGATTTCAACACAATAATATTTTTTTTTTTAAATCAAGAAATCAAATACACAGATAGAGAAGTATAAACTCAATTTTGAATATAGTTTTAAGCAGAAAATAAAGAATTTTAAATACATTGCTCACATGGGAATAGGGTTTTCAAAGGAATCCCTTCAATTATCTTTGATATCTTTTTTATATTTACGGTAAAATATTTTTTTTTTAAATAATATCTTATAAGCTTTTAACTACATTAAAATTGTTTAACTACATTCCCCTAATATTCCGAGAGATGGCGGCACAAATAATATATGATTTCCCCACTTTTTTAATATACCCCCATAGTTAGTGCCGCTTAGTTGATGAAACAGGGGCGTGCAATGGGCCTCAATTGAACTATTTTCATTCCCTAGCTCAAAATCAAATATACGAATCTAGCGCAAATTTCTTAATTAAAAAACGCTCGGTACAATAAGGCCACTTAAATTCAAACAAAATCTCAATGTTTTCTGTTTTTGCCAATTTGCTCAAAAAGTGTAGGTATAGTGAAAACAAAACTGTGGAAGAGAAAAACCAAAACGTCGAATTTTGTTAAAAAATTACTGATTTCGCATGATCAGATCCTCTGAAACAAAGTGAGTGGAAATCGGGAGGAAGGGATCCGGCAAAATCTTACCACGTCTAACCAATGAGGAGGGTGGCCAATGAAATTCTCACGTCAACTTTTTAATTTAGAGAATATAAATTATAATATATATATAATAAAATTATAATATATTATAATAACAGATAGCATTTTGTATCACAAAATCAATCCTTGACGGCACGTTTAAGGCGCCTAAGCATATATATTGTAAAAGCTGATGTGCTGCGCTCAGTTAACGAAAAAATCTGGAGCAGTAATCGCATTTTCGGTACATTTGTAGTTGCGTCCTGAAAAATCATCTTCGTCAGTACATTTGGCGAACTTTCAGAACACTTTCAGCACATTTTAGGTACATTGGACAAATAATAATAATTACCTTTAGTTTTCTTTAGTAAATGAAAATAGTCGCAATTGTAGAGTTATAACAATTACCTTTAATAATAATTACCATTTATTGTTAAGTAAATGAAAAAAATAGACGCAATGTGTAAATTTTGTATTTAATGTGAAATATATCTCATTCTCCTACAGTTTTTGGAGATGGCAAAAGTGCTGACTTTTTTCTTAGTAAGTTATTTTCGTATATTTTAGTAAAATTGGGTGTTGAAGACAAAATAGTTCACTCGGTCTCTAAAAAGTACAATTCAAGTCTCGATTCAGTACATTTTAACAAAACCTAAATGGCATCCTTGATCTGGAGCAGTGGTGGGATTTGAGGTGTGTGGAAATATATTGAATGGAGACTTAACTTTTACTTTTTTTTAATGCCGAATGGTTGATTAACTTACTAAAAAATTATTAATATTAAGAAAAAGTCGAATTGTACTAAAAGTTTGACGAATGTACTGACGAAGATTTTTCACGACGCAAATGTACTAAAAAAAGTATAAATATACTGGAAATGACATCACTGATCTGAAGTGCCTGAACGAGGAGGTTGTCAATACAAACATAAATTTAATGATAGCCTTCCGACACTACACAAAGGCATGGATAACGTGTTTCCGATGATGGCAATAGAGGAAGCACATGAATTCGCATGAAGTGAGTGAAGGATGAGGTAAGGTGTTGCCGCGTCCTATCTTTAGGTTATATATTTTATAAGATTCGTGGCAGTGTTCCATAAACGTATTATCATTTTCCTCCGCTTATTTCACAGAAAAAATGTAGTACGTACCCACTCGACATGTAAGGTTGCGTTGCGTTTCAGAAATCGTTCAAATTAAATCCTACAAAGCTTCAGTTACATTTCAGTATTCATTTATTTCCATTTCAGAAATCTTTCTACAATGTGTCAATGTCAGCCTTTTGAATTCGTCATAACTTGCGTTAATATTTAATATAGAGTTATTTCTTATGACGTTTCTTATGTCCATATCATGAACAAACAATTCCTCGAAAATTTTTCCAATTCCCTGATTATTAATCGCAGGAAATTTTTTAGGAATGAGATAAAACCCCCAGTAAAATTATTTATCGGCAACAATTCTTGAGGGAACTTTTTTGGCGTTTCTTTCAAATTCTATTCTCCAGCTTTGTAGCAAAGAATTTAAAGAGGATAAAGCATTGAAGCGTTCATTTTAAAATTTATTTAATATGAAGATGTTTTCAATATATTGAAAAAAAATATTCCTGATAGGGTTGTTAATTTACAATTAATAATAAAATATATTTAACAAAGCATTAAACAGATAATCATAAAACATTATTTAGACTACATTAAGAAAATTCTGTAACCTTTCAAAAACACTTCAGATTGATTACATGTTAAAGACTTTGTTTATAAAGCGTCACAAAGATTTCATTTGAAAGGTTAAGGAAACGTTGAAACTGGAACCTTTCAGAAACAGTTCAGAATGATTGCAAGGGAAACAGTAAATTTTAAATATATAAGGAAGATTTCTGTGATGTTCCGTTTGCAATATTTCAAATTTAAAATATCTGGTACGTTACATGCCGAGTGGGTAGTAGACATTAGTCTTAGTGGCATGAAGCAAAATATATAAGAAGTAAATTTAATTATGTATCAAAATATTATGGGGTAAGTCTCTGAGGGGTCTCGCCAGATCTCGCCAAATCTCACCAAGGGAATGAGCGGTCAAAATTTTCAAAAAAACACCTCACGTAATTAATGGACGTCCCCTAAGACCCGTAGGACAAAACATGAACATTGTTTATACTAAAGATGATTCGGGACAGATTAGTGTCCGAAAAGTTTTGGAATCTCCCTCTTACTAAAAGGTCTTCAGACGCTGCTTTCGCTGTTTCCATTTCATTGCTGACGTTCATTTATTATTGCTTGTTTTGTTGCTGCTGTGTTGTGTCTTTTTTTACTTAAATTCTCTTGGATTGTTACTGAAGATGTTGGTGCTGTTTTTGCTTTCATTCTTTGGTTGTTATTTGTTTTTTTTTTCAATTTTTTTCTTGTACTTTATTATTTTATTATTCTTTTATTAAGATTACCGTTTGGCACGCTTTATTGCTGTTCTTGCTGTTGTTATTGTCAATGTCTATCTGCTACTATTGCTGTTGTTGCATATCACTGGGCTGCTTTTAATTCTTAAGTGAAATAAAAGAAACACTACCATGAAGAGGAAGCCTAAAAAGCATAAAATGAAATGACGCACTTAAGCCAAAAGAGAGTAAGTAGGGAGCCATAAGCAGAAAATAAGAAATATTAGATTAGGGTACATCGAAAAGACTAAAAGTGAGAAAATATTCTGACTAATTCTGTTTACTGATGGTTGTAGCAACCATGACCGCCGTCTATGAGAACTAAGAAGTTATTTATCTCAAGGCATAGGATTTTAATCTATAGCGCTCTGTATATCATCAATATTGTTCCCTAAAAATCAATGTTTTTTTTTGAACACCCTATCGTTTGAATTGTGGGTGGTAGCAGGATGTTAAAGTTTTTAACTACCGTCAAGTCGAGTGTTTTTAATTGTGACCGCATTTTTTTGGTTTTATGACACACACCCACACGAAGGATACCAATATCAGCAGCACCCCGAATAAATTCCAACTGCTACTACCAATTTGATTGTTGCTACTTCTGCCATTTTCCTGTCGCACTCTCCTGTGGGATCCTTTTAACTTTTTTGCTGGTGGCCAAAAACTTTTTTTATGTTGTCATTTAATTTGCATAAATAATGAATATGAACGAAGAATTTTTACTTTTTCAAAATTATGTGAAAAGTTGAGCATTTCCGTTGATGCATAACAATTTTAAATGTTTTTCAGCGTTATTCGACAGCGATAAGGTGGCAGCAGCAGACAAAAATGCGACCCTTACTCATACTAACAATGCGTGTAATGAATTTATTTTATATTACTTATTAAAATGTCACCCAAAAGTTTGAAGCGTTTCACAAGTTGTCACGTGCTTATTAAATTTATTTTGACCTGTTTACAACTTTTTACCTTTTCTAATACTAAATTAACTTGGAGTTAAACTAATAAAATCTGTTTAACATTTTTGCAAATCAAAAAGGAGGTAGATCAAAAAAAAAAAAATTAGTTTAGTTTGATACAGATAAGTTAAAGAATTATATTGTCAAGGAATATTTTGGAGAGTAATATCTTTCTGAAAATGAATTAAGCAGTGGTATTCTTGCCTTAGATGACTCTAAACAAAGTAATATTGATAGATTGTCTGCCTATCTTATTAGAAAAGTTTTTTCATCATTACTAAAACCACTTAAAAAATAAAAGCGCAATTTCTAAGCTATCTACCATTTCCAAACTTTTTGAAATATCTATCAAAGAAGAATTATCGTTCGCAATTAAAAGTATAATTTACAAATACAAATCAAATCAAATCAATAAATACAAATACAATACAAATCTTGCTGTGTTCGGATTATGATTTAAATGCGTTTAATGATGGTTTTTAAGTTCAAATTATTTTCTAAGGCATTTGCTAAGGAACTCCATAAATAAAATTAATATTCCATGGTTGAAAAATTGAGAAACTTGGAACTTCATTCCAGATTTCTGACTTGGATTGATTCCTATCTTAAGGACAGATGATATTTTGTTTCATCTGAATGAATAATTTCGAATTCATTGTCAGGTGTTCCTCAATGCAGGGCCAACATTTTTTGATTCAATTATTATTTGTATGTTGATGATTTGAAATTTTTTCCCGAATTATTGATCCCAATACATTCAAATCGTTATACACTGGCTTGGTTAGATCACAATTCGAATATGCTTGTTTCATTTGGAACCAGTTCTATGCCTCCCATATGAACAGTCTTGAAAGGATTCAGATAGACTTTCTAAGACTTGCCTTACATACTTTGAGACTTCAGAGCTCCTATCATCTCACCAATCGCGTTGCTTACTCCTTAATTTAAAACTCTTAGAAAACAGTCGCCGGTCATATATTTCTCCGTTACTATGTACGAAATGCAGACTAAGGAGAAGAAAAGACTCTCACTCATCTAAGCGGACTAATGCAACGGAAAATGACTTTATGATATGTTCGCTTATGTACACAAAGCTAATACTTGAAGCAAATCAGAAAATAGTTTTTTTACAAAAATTATTTTGATATAATCACTTTCACCTTTTTCAACTTTTTTCGACTCCTCAATTTTTTCTGCTCTTCACTCTTTTTTAGTGCTTCACCGATACGAGAACGATCTAATAGTTCAAAAATTATCGCATCGTCCTGGTTCTCGTACGAGGAATTTATAATCTGTATCGATATCGTCTCGTTATCGCCGACAATTCTCGGTTATTGTCGTTCTAATTTTTATATATATAAAACTAGCTGAACCAGCGGTTGTACCGCGTACTGTCTGTTGTACAAGTCTTCACTGCAGAAAATTGGGTCCATGTACGAAATTTCACAACTTGCTATAAGTTCCAAGAATAGCATAGTGGCATAGTGGCTGCGATATTTGCCAAGATGTGGCGCTTTAATTAGTTTTATAAAGGTGCCACCCCCTTTTGTACAATCTCGGTCAAATTTCGTGAGGTACTTAACATAGACAATATACATTCTTACGTCGAATTTCAAAACGCCTGCTACCATAGGTGCCAAAATATTGCGTTTTAAAAGTTTTTGTGTTATGGAAGTTCTAGCTGAATTTCGTTCTCGGCGATAATTTAGGATCGACCAGATCCTTCTCGTTCTCGTCCGCGGTCTAACGAGAAATAATTTTTTTGATATTGTCTCGTTATCGTTATCGGTCCCGATAACGACAACGATAATGATAACGATATTTATCGGTTCTCAGTAAAGCACTACTCTTTTTCAATTTCTTTTTGAACTTTTTTTGATTCCTCAACCTATTTCCACTGTCTCTAACCTTAGCGACATTTTCAACCTTCATCAACATTTTTGATTGACTGTACTAACTATTTTCAACTTTTTTCGACTTTGTCAACATTTTTCGACTGGTTTCGAAATTTTTGACGTTTTTGAAATCTTAAAGCTAGAATGCTACATTGCAGAAGCTATTGAAGTAAATATTGCAATGCTCGTTATTAGAACATTTATTGCTACACACTAGCGTTAGCAAAAAGTGCACAGGCTTGGAATTGTGTCCACGTCACAAACAAACAAACATTTTCAGATACGGCTAGCAATATAACAAATATCGGCATTTGAACGACCAAATAAGAGCTGAAGGAATACACCCTAACAAAATGCTTGAGGAATACCCTCAGTAAACATTTTAAAGTCTTACGCGCCTTTTTGTTGTTACTGCAATTTTACCCAAGACCACAGATAACACCATTGTTCCAGCCTTCATTATAAAAATCTCAACACACTGCACTATTTGCGAGACATCAAAATAGCTAAGCATGGAAAAAGTCCCACAAATTATGAAAATAAGACAAACGATTGCATCGCGTAATACTTAAATTATAAGCTTTCATTCTATCTATGAAAAACCAGAAATATTCAGTTGAAATTTCACACCACAAGAATTGATAAAATAAAAGTACCAACGCAAAAAACCTCAGAGACCTCTGACTTTAAAATTAAATGCTAAAAAACAAAAATAGTTCCTGAAAAAAAAAAACAGAAAAAAAAAACGAAACGGCGCACATCGACTTCTTGTACTTCCTCATTACTTGCGATATTTTTCTTCACTTTTCTGCTGTTGCTTTTTGTCTCTACGCATTTAATTTTATTTTGAATAGATAATTCACTTAGTTCAGGGTATTAAAATTTCTATTTACTTAATTTAATGCTACGCTATTTTAATTTCTGTTGGTTGTCTGCGGGTCTATTTGCTTTGACTGAGTTGAGTTCTGTCTTCTTGTTCTTTGCCAGCGCTCGCTTAAGAATTCAATGACTGTCAAATCAAAGGTGGTTTATAATTTCCAATTTTAATTAAAATTCAAATGCCGATATTCGATTCACTCTGCAATGTTAAAGGGTCTTTGTTTCATTATAAATCGCGTCACTACATTAAAGTCAACGTTGATTTTTATATCAATCAGCAAAAATGAATCTATGTTAAATTAAATCACTTACTTTTTGACATTAAAAACATTTACGAAAAATACATACAAATATATGCATGTATGTACCATATATATATTGAATATCAAAGGGATTAATATATTGATTTATGCTTTGAAGAAGTTTACGTTTCTTATCTGCCGTAAAACAAATGAACTCAATTGTAATTTCAACAATAAACGGCGGTTTATCTTCATTGTCTTCTTATTCTTCTACATCTTGCAGTGCTGTCTTTGTTTCCATATCAGTGGAAAAATTTGTCAACCTTTCGGCTTGGCCGCTGTCAGTGCGATTGATGTGCGCCAAAAGTGCGACAGCGACAGCGACAGTGGCAGCGATAGTGACAGTGACAACAAATGACAACCAACAGCAATAAGAAGATTGTCAATGTTGACAATATGAACAATAACAGTGGCACTGACAACGACAGCAACAACAATGGTCAAAGGTCAACCAACTATGAACTCACAATTTTTGATGAGCCTCCCATCCACCATTGCCACTGAATGTGAAAATGCTTCACTTCACGTAATTCCAGGCTGTCGCTATCATTCGGTTGCTGCGCGTATCACAATGGTGAAAAATTATTATAATTTCCAATTGTTTTTCCTGTTGCTGTTGATTTTATTGCTACTGTTGTTGTTGTTGTTGTACCCACTTTCTCTCAATGAAAAATGAAAATAAAAATGTAGCATTGAAAATCCCCGAGTTGATGAAAATACGAGCGATGACGCGAATGTTGACTGACAATTTGTTTTTGTAACCAACTCAGGAATAATTTTGCCGCCTCGGTTGCCAATATTTATTGTATTTCTATTTTTTTTTTAAATATGTGACAGAGTTCACTGGGGTGGTTTGAAAAGTATGGGAAACATCAATATTGAAGGGATTGGAATATATATGTTGTTCATACACTTAGTATCCAGCTTGATTCTGCTGATTGTTTTTATAAGAAACGTGTATATAAAACAACATTACTAAAATCATTAAAAAATCTACAATATGGCGATGAATGTGGTCGGATATTGAAAGTGCCAACATTCGGAAGGAAAAATCACCGCGATAAAATCACGGCAGTGATAGGGATAATAAAGAGCATTACGATTAGGTAACAAGCACTCAACCCATAGGATCGACATCATCTGCGTCTTAGCACCCTGGGCACCAATGTAAATGGAATAAATTTTTTTGGGAAATTTCAATAGTTAAAATAAAAGCACGTTATGGGCTGAGTTTCAGAAGTCAAATAGGGTCAACACTTCATAAATACAGCCCGTTTGTATAGTGAAATTGATATAGTGATTCCGTAAAGTAGAGATTCAAGATTTAGAAATAGTTTATCGTGCCAAGTTCTTGAGGAAAATGGGGCTGAAACCCCTCAAATTAACGCATAAATTAATGTAACTTGTTTCAGTTTTTATTGATTTACTCGGATAATAAAGGTTATAAAAAGGAAAAAAACAAATCGATATCTGCCCCAAAAAAGTCTCCACATTTAGATTTGACAAATTAAGGGATTTTATTAATTTCGTCATTTAGTGACGCTTTCCAGAATAAAATATTTTTTTACACAATAATTTTCTATCCAAGCCCAGATTTGGGAACTGCTACCAGTTTTGGAGATAGGGTCATCGTATTTTACTTACGAATGCATAACGGTTAATTTCCTAAGCAACTGCCCAATTTGTATTATTTTTTTTTGAATATTCTTAAAAGTTTTTCAAACGAAATATCCCTAAGGCTATTTTTGATAAAAATACTGGAATTTTTAGAAAAACAAACATAATAAAAAAGTTTAAATAAATTAGTTCAAGCCATATTTTTTTTATTCATGATACTGTTTCTCAAAATATCTTCGACATATCACTATTTATTTTATTTTTCATATGTTATTCTTTAAGGAATTCTAAGAAAGCATCTGCTTTCAAACCGAAATTCTCGACCCACATTGGGAATTCGTGGATACAAGAAGAATCAAAGTGCTAATGCTGAAAATATTTTTAAATATATTGTCAAAAAAGCCATAAAGGCTACAAATTTATTTTTTTGGGCTTAGTCACAGTGGGCTCACATTTGAACCTTAAAGACCAAAATTTTTTTATGAATGATTGATTTCTTAAGCGTTTGGTTTTTGAGAACTGAAAAGAGAACAGAAAATTTGAAAAAGTGAATAAAATATTTATTTAAAGCGGTACATCAATTCCCTTCATTTACGTTCTTAAGATTATTTTACATAAATGTTGCCTGTGGCTACGTCTGAGGTGGTTCATCCGTAAGCTTCGATTTTGGGATAGTTTTTCCAGCATTTTGGCCTGTCTCTCACTAATGGCAGCTATAATGTTGTCTTCTAAGGCCGCAATTGTGGCTAGCTTCGCTACTTCACGTAGCTCCTCAAAATATGGTCTAGTGGAGTCAAATCGCATTGATCTTGGTGCTCAATGAACAGCTCAAAATCGTGAGATAAATTGCTCACCAAGCTTGCCTTTCAATAGGTCCATGGCATCGCGTGCCGTGTTGCATGTGGCACCGTCTTGTTGAGTTCACATGTCAACCAAGTCCAATTTTTCCATTTTGGGGGAAAAAAAATCGGTAATCATCGCACGATACCTTGCTCCATTGTGTGTAACGTTGAGACTTTCATTATTTTTAAAAAAGTATGATCCTATGATGAAACCGCCCCACAAACCGCACCAAACAGTGCATTGGCAGCTCTTGAGCTATCTCTGGCGGTTCTTCAGACCAAATTCGGCAATTCTCTTTGTTGACGTTTCCATTAAGCTTTGTCGCTGAAGAAAATTTTTTGATAATTTCGATTTCTCACAGAGCACGAAATTTGATAATACAATTCAATAATTTGCAAGCGTTGTTCGTTTGTTAGTCTACTCATGGTGAAATGGCAAACCTTACAGAGAATTATTGGTTGTAACGTATATTACGAATCTCGCGTGAGGTGTCAAAAAAATTTATACTAAAAATACAAATAGCAAATAAATCACCCGTTATAAGCAATTGTTGGATACAGCATTCTAGTCAACTTATTTGGAGCAAAATGCGCTAATGTAGCACATTGGCGGAAAGTATATTGTTTCCGCCTTATAAAAACCAATTTATTTTTCTTCTATCGCCTTTATATAAATTGCACTGATTTTTCAAACATTGGAACGAAAAATGGTAAAAGTGGCAAGTTTCCAAACTTTGACCGAAAAAACAGAAATCACTCCACTTGAATCCAAAGTTTTAGCTGCAGTTTTTCTTAACTTTTTTTATGTAAACTTTTTTCTATTACAATGTTTGAGGGAAAATATTATATATTTTTATTTCTTTACGTTTTGCAATCCTTTACAGTAACTGTATCAATTGTAAAAGCTTACAGTGCGAGGAGAGGTGCTTAAAATCAGATATGTGCCACCTCAAAAGAAGGGGAACAGTTAGGAGGTACTTTTCGTGTTTTCATCTCAATTCGGTTATAAGATATAAATTTGAATGCTTTTCAAAACCAGAGAAGATAAGCCTTTAAAAAGAAATTTTCTTTAATAAATTGAAAACTAAGAAAGATATTACACAATTTTTAGCATTTTTGAAATTATCATTGCCAAATTAATTGACATTGATAACCGTTTTGAGTAAAATGCTACAACCACATCCCACTTTAGTTTGGGAGTGTCCAATTTCACGATTTTACCCTTAATAATACCATTTGTAGTCACCGTTTTCCGATTTTCTCCAATAACTTGGAAACTATATGAGACATCGCACAATTTTTAACACATTTGAGATGAGCACATCCCACCTTTGTATGGGAGTTAGACGTGTCCGGCTAACGATTGTTGTTTTTCTACCGAATTTCAAGAGTCTAGCGCTATCTTCAAACTCATCCCCTGTGTGACATAGCTTTGGAAAATATGAATATTTTATCAAAAACTTTTAGCTTGTTCAGTTAAGAGAACCAGAAGAGATACATGGGTCTCAAAATCCACTTATAATCAATCTCATAAGAAAACAAAGCAAGTCCCTCCAACCAATTCGAGCCAGTGGCAGTTTCATGATAGGTGAATGTAGCGTAGAGTTTCATAACTAAATAGCACTTTTCAACGTTTATCACTCTGAAATCCTGTTGAAAAAAATGAAATCTAAAATGAAGACATCAG
Organism: Meiosimyza decipiens; assembly: GCA_963680825.1. Taxonomy (NCBI): domain Eukaryota; kingdom Metazoa; phylum Arthropoda; class Insecta; order Diptera; family Lauxaniidae; genus Meiosimyza; species Meiosimyza decipiens. Next base: position 52,100,248 of record OY804260.1, read on the forward strand.
TTCTTTTGTGCCGGAATTCGAAAACCTTTTGAATAGACAACATCTCCAATACCAAATTCTTCATCAAATGCTGACATCATCTGATCTCCGTTCAAATAAATCGTCAAAAATGATATTTATTTTACTGAAGTCCGATGAGCAGCCTTGGAGTGTAACCCTCAAGACACAATAAAGTATGGACGGCCAAAATAATTTTAGAAACGAGCGCTGTACAACAAATTACTCGCTTATGAACGTACACGATGGAAAGTTTCGGAGTCCTTTTGCTTCGACAGGAAAGAAAGCCTACATTGGGCCTATTGTATCGCAGTGATGAATTTAGTTTCTGAGTAAATTATAGTTATAAATAAATATATATAAATAAAGTAAGTTTTGTTATACAATTTAAATGAATCTAGAAAGAGCATGCTCTCAAGATTTGGGTGTCTGTTTCGCTATAAATTTTATGTACGGAAAATGAAGTTCATACGAAACGGAAATGAAATTTTAGTACTAAAAAGATTTCCATTTGAAATTTTTTTTTTCTGAATAAAATTTTTGAATTACCTTAAATAAGCGTTCCAAAAAAAATATTTTTGAAAAAAGTAAGCAAAATTTTTAAATTTCCTTTACAATGCAAACAGCACCAGCTTGTCGTCTATGGCATTGTGAGGAGAGGTGGTCTTGCAGTCATGAGTTTTCTTATTTTTCGACCACTTTATTGTTTTTTTTACCCAGTTTTTTTGAATACTCACAACACTTTGTAATTCATCTAGGCGGATGCTAAATGAAGCTTTAGCTGTCGCATATTTGTGGCATCATTGTTGTTGTCTTTATTGCATTCTCATCGAAATGATTAATTTTGTTTTTAATTCTTATTTGTATCAGCGAGTATCTTTGCATCTGTTGCAAGTAGAGTGAAAAAACGCTTTTATTAATTAAAAAAAAAAATTAAAAAAAAAGTTAATCCCCCAGATACCTCAGTTGATACAGCAGCTGTGCCTTTGCTACCGATGCTACACGTAATTTGTGAAAATTTATTGTAGGATGGTCGCGCTGTCGGGGCGTTCATCATAGTGCGTTGTCCGCTATTCGGACAGCTTTTCTTCGCGTTGACATTTTACTTTTAATCTGCTTTGATTTAATGCCTGAAATGAAGCGAAGTTTTTTATTGTTATTGCAATGCATTAAAGCATTACCAGCCTTAATTCACAAAAGAAATAAATATTCTTTAAAAAAAATTCATTCCTATGTGGTACATATATAATTCGCAGCTATGGCTATTTGAAGCACAAATTTTATATCTAGCAAATTCCAACTGCTACGCATTTACTAAATACAATTTTTTTTTTGTTATTGTTGTTGGATGGCATTCAAAAGTCATAACACGCACAAAAATCATTTCACACGCTTTTCCTGTTACAAGCGAGAGCAGAAAGAACAAAAAAACAACAGCAACAACAACAACGACAATAACAAAATCAAATTTTATTCAATCTTGTGCAGATTTTTTTATTTTCTTAAATCTGTACTGCTTTCCTATCTTCAACTGCCGCCGTTCAGCTGAAGGTCGTTCCACGCATCTTAAAGTCAGACACTTTAATGCGCACAGATAAAATATCTATTACTTGCAGATAGTGTATCTGTGTATACATTACTGCAGGTTCGTCCTAGCAGAAAATCGAATATTGGTAAAGACAAACACTTTACCGACTGTTGTCAAATAGAAAAATATACATATGTGGAAGCAAAAAATCTTTGGGATGTCATGAAAATCACCAAAATTATAATGTTATCAGCACATAAATAAAAAAATTAACAAAATTGCCCCGAAAAGCTTTTATTAACTTTAAGCCTATACTTTATATGAAGAAAGGAGCACAAGACTTGAAAGTTTTTTGGTCCATTTCAGAAACAGTGAAAAATTATACAAAATTAAAAAAAAAAACAAAGGTATCTCTGAGAAAATGTGCCGGTTTGGAAACCATTTGGGGATAATAAAATCAGGTACTATGGTCACGACATTCTTAAAAATAACAAAAAAAAAATTCTTCAATTTCAGGTTAAAACAAAAAAGAATATTAACAAAAACTTAAAGAGTTTGGTTATGCTGAGAATTGAGCTCAGAGCATTTGTAGCTATTGTTTTTTTTTTTAGAACTTTTAGTTTCAAATTGCATTTTAGAAATTATTTATAAACTGAAAATATTAAGTGATGTTTTCAGCAAAAAAAAAATCAGATGGATTAATCACATTGACCACTTGTACTTTAAATTGTCAAAAAAACTTAACATAATAAAATGCTGATCAAATCATAAATTGAATTGCAACTCCCTAACTCTCATTTCAGTTGTCAACGCTATAATCATTTCCAAAATAGATTGTGGCTCCAGTATCTACGGCTATTGCCCCGAATATGTGATTCCATCCATAAAGTAGTTTGTGGGCTGTATTTTCTGCATCACTTAAGCTGTCATTTATGGAGCAAAATTTCTTCTTCAAATATAAAGTTTCTACAACGAAAATATATTATTTGCTTGCTAGTGTTTAACTCTGGCCAAAGAATTAAATTTTTTTGTCAATGTTACTGTTTTTTTTTCCTATACGACTAATTTTGTTACTGGGTTGCATATTTAAAACATTGTGTAATAATTTTTTTTCATATTTCATGCCTCTATTTTTTTCTTGTTCGTTTGTTAAGCGTTTTATCATTTAAATTTCACTTTTTATGCTTCTATTTTTGCACCTCCCACCTTTTTTTGCCTTCCCTCTCACTATCATCTATGTCCATGTAAATATTTTTTTATTACTTTGTTTCTACTGTCTCATATTGACCCAATATCGCCTTGTAATGCTTAAGGAGAAGTATGAAATTGAGATTATTAGATTGTTCTTCCGCCTTCTTCGTTACGGCAGCTTTGACTTCCTTTTGCTTTTCTAAATTTTCTCGCGCTGATCCACACTCTTGTGCCAATTTCAATATACCATAGACACTTACAACCATATTCACTTATACACACGCACACACACTTAAGTTGCAAGTCGTTGCCTGAGTCCGTTATTTTAGTCATCGTTGCCGCAGTATATAATTTGTTCAATAAACGCACACATCTGCAAAATATTTGATTATCATAGACGGCTTGAGGATGCCAGCTGAAACAGTGGGACTGTTGCGAACTAGGATTTCAGATGGCTGAATAAAAATTAAGTTTCCACATTGTATTGTCATGTAAGTTTCGATTTTGGGTGAATTTGATTTAGCTTTGGGTTTGCAAAGTCCAGTCATATTTTTCAGTTAAATCGAATTTTCCACATCGATCTTACAGAGAAAAATGTCTTGAAGGAAATTGTATTTTGTAAGAGATTGTATTTATCTATTGGCTTCATAATAGAAATTCACACAAAAAACATTCCGTATGTTTAAAATTAACTTGAGCTCAAACTGGCAATCGGGCACACTGCACAATTCCTGGCGCAAGTTATCAGTTTCAGTTCCAGTCCCAGTCACATTCAGGGAACAATTTACAAACAAGAACTGTGATCTTCCTGCAAAACCTTTGCTGAGATTGAAAATGTGGGGAAGATGTGACAAGCGATTAAGAAGGACAAAACATATCTGATGCTCTTTAGCAACAAACCAACTTCTGTCTAGTTACTGGAAGAAAATCCTAAAATCCACGGCTTCATATTCGAGGTAGTCATATAGTTAAACCCCTTTGAACTGAAAGTCAACTCAGCAAGCGATATTTTGGTGGAGGTTCGAAGAAAATCAACCTTAGACGACCGTTGTAGTTTCAGATTATCGAAACTGTTGGGCTTAAAACTCCTCTCTCATATTACGTAGAAGAGCGGAAAAGAAAAAACTTCTGACATGTGAGCAAATTCGATATATGGAAGAGTAAACTCACCGGAATCTGTGAATAGTACAATGATGTAAATGCAGTTTTAAAGTGGAAAATCTGTCAAACTATGGGCTCGTACACATCGAATGAATGAAAAAGAAAGTGAAATTGAGGTTTAAGCCTTAAGAGTCCAGAAGCCAGGTCATCATCGTCATCCAATGCTTAGGCAAAGAATCTGAAGACAGCTTGCTAAAGCTTACAGCAGACATAAGGCTTCTTTGGTTCAGGTCATGACCCTACATGGTTTGGTAACCGCATAAAATATGTGAGTATGTATGTAGTTGATTTGATGGTGTATGACTTTAATATTTGGAAATATTTTAGTACTATTCCTTAGAATAGAAATTGGAGATTACCTTAAAACTTATTATATTGGGATATCAGTTAAATAAGAGGGACTAGCTAGAATACACTCGACGTCTTTTTAACGTCAAGCTGATGTTCTGACTGTTGTCACTCAAGTACAATTCGCACGTTTCGGCCAAGGCTCGAAAAACTACTTTGGAGCTGTAAGATTAAATTCAAAGTCATGTGATGAAACTCACAGGATATCGTCTGTAATTTATGATTCTTTTCTAGAGATATTACAGTGGATTGTGCTATAGCGATATACGCGAATTGGTTCCATCAGTACCAATTTACTCTGGTACTACTCGGTATTGACTTTGAGCTCATTCCTTTTGTCCACATTTGTGATTCTTTGTTCTTTAGATTCACGATTAAGCCGTAAAACAATCTCCTTACCAATTTTGTCTTTGGTAGCTGAGACATCTGTAAGTTCATCCACACAACTCGATCTACTTCATATCACACTGATATTTTCTTCAAACCGGCACGTTGCATTGTTACCACCCTCTTATATGCATTGGGTTATACCAGGCATGGCCAAAAGAGGGCCTATGCGTAAATTTGCTAACTGAAATTGCAAGAATTGAAAAAAATTCACAATATGAAATGTGATGGGAGCGATCACAACAACAATTACGTACATTGGCCATTTTTGGCATAAGACTCTACTAAAACTAATATTTGTATTCATACTTGGAACCAAGTGTACAGATTTTGCTTTGCGTACCCTTGCACCCTTAACAAGAAAAGCAATATATCAAGAATGAGTTCTGAAGTGTTCCTATTGCCCTAACAAGGAGCAATTTCTGGTGCTATTTAAAAGATTTTTCTTACATTCAATTTAGCCCGTTATAAATATTGCACTGCAATTGCTTAGGTGTTAGAGTTGTAGTACATCTCAACTCAACTTAAATGTGAGCCTGGGTTCAAATTTCGTAAACTTTTTTATTATTTTCTTAAAAACATTTAAATCATTACATTCTTAAATGTGGTTTTTTTTTCACTGCTACACAGAAATTTTCCGCCACTGTGCAAAAGCTAAGCAATGAAATTTAATACTTGAAGTGTCTCAAATTAAATTCGTTGGGTTTAGTCTGGGAATTTATGCGTATCTTGTCTTGTGTAGTTTTATTGTAATTACTTTGCTAAACATTGGCACTGCTGCATATGACAGAGACAGACTGTATATTAAAGAAGACAGCAAAAGTATCCTTATTTATAGCGCTGATTTTGACCTTAAAACACAAAGCGAATATTTTTCCTGGTTGAGAAAATTGGTAAAATGACAAAACAGACCAAAATCCTTAAAGGACTTACATTCTTGAAACATTCGCTCTTTTTTTGTAGCTCAAATGAAGCTACTAATAAAATAAAGATAACAACAGAACAAAACAATGTTGAAAAAAGCAAAAAGGTGGTAGACAAAATAAACAATAATAATCTACAACAACAACAAGAGCTATGACAACAAGAATGAAGTACAAGCAAAAGCGACAATGGAGTTATGGCAACATAATGAAGATTAATATCTGCGTAGTAAAAATGAAACTCGGCTCGAAATTGACGCGTGCCAAAGAATACCAAGCAACAACAGCAACAACAACAACAGTAGTAATCATAAAAAATATCAACAGCAACAAAATTAAAATAGCAAATGACAAAAATAAAATAAGAAGAACTACAAGTAGTAAAATATTTCGAGATGACAGAAGCAGAAGCTGACAAGCACGAAAATATTAAAATGAAAATTTTGTATGACAAAAAGATTAAAAATAAAGATAGAAAAGTCAAAATTGATGTAAAGATCAGAAATGTCGGTATGAATAAAGGTGCTATAAGTTAGTAATGTATCGTTAGAAGAAATGACACAAAAAGTTTTCGTAGCGATAAGCCAAATCATATGTTTAGTAATTCCGATTGTCTGAAAGTCTGCAAAGGTATTATTACCATAGGGTTAAATAACGTATGTATGCTATAAAGATAAGAACTGTGCTTTGGTTGATTTTGCATGTTACGCACAAACAGTCAAAAATACAATTCGTCCTTTGTTTACTTTTAATAATATTGGAATGTACAAAAATGTAGAGCCGTGTTTAAAAAAAAAAACGGAGTTTCTGAAATAATTTGGCAAACGTTCCAATCCCTCACCAAACCTTTTTTCTAAAACTAACCCTGGTGAAATTCATTTAATAATACAGTCAAATTAAATACGAACCACGGTATTATCCTGAAAAACAACGTTTTCCCGCTTAAGTTTGCCGAAGAAAGTTTTGCTTGAAAGATATGATAGTGTCCTCCTTCAGAATTATTCACATATTTATACCTTAGTAGTTGCACTTTTAGAACATAATTATTCTTCTCTTAAATTCGAATGATAGTTTTTAGTTTAGTTACATAAAAAGTGAAATTCACCCCCATGTAGATTTCCGAATCTAAATATTTAGAAATCAGTCAAAGCTTTTTTGTATAGAAATGTATGTGAGCAATAGCGTACTCAGGGGAATAGATGTTCCTTTGAGCGTAGGATTAATGTAATAAAATTAATATAAAATAGATTTGCTTACGAATCCAAACATTTTTGCTTCAGTAAATCTCCAAACATCATGCTCATATGGAACAAAAATAACATGGACATGGTAGCTTCTTTCAACGCTCTCGAAAGTTTGGCCTTCTTTTGGCAATGGCAGTAACATTTTTAAAATTTCATCATAGATGACGCTTTAGGGAAAAGTTATTCCTATGACAATTTCTTCAGAATTATCTTTTGGATTTTCTAGAACTAGCACTATTCAATACATCTGGTTTTTCACCGACTTCTTCGAATTTTCGAAACTCACAAATTCTTATTAACTTCATGATATTTTTAGAGTTTAATCGCCTAAACACCATAATACACCAATTCAATTACTTAATACCTTTGAAACTCAATTTTCCTTTCTGGTAAGTTATACAGACCGGATCATATACAATGTTTGTGGTCAGTACATGTGCTAGCAGTCTACAAAAGTCGACGAACTGATCCTAAAAATTATCACAGCAAGCAGTGAGGATGCTTCACAGCAATAAAGTGCTTAAGCCTTGGAATTTCAAGAAAGAATTTTCAACATGGTTCCTCAATCGGTTCGAGTGGACCCACTGCCAACCATTTACACAACGCAACTAAAATGTCTTCACAGATGACTCAAAGATTAGTTGTGAAGACAGAGTAGAAGGTTTCTGAGAGATCTTAAATATCCCGACTTATTTTTGACTGCCAGACAATGTCATTATCGTCCAGCATGTGGCTCTGGCAATTTCAAACAATTAAAATGGCAGAATCCGAAATTCGCTCAAAACCACAAAAATTAATTTTTACAGGCATCCAGGTTGCTATTAAGGATCTAGCCCAGAACTTTAGACATATTTTCTTAATTAATTACAAAATGCATAAGGCTGCTGAAATTGATAAATGGAAAAATCACGACTACCTTCGATTGGCTCTTAAGGCAAAGGAGTTTAAGAGAAACGAAAGTGCGAAAGACTTAGCTAAATTTAGAATTTTGAGCTTGTAGAGTCAATACTAACCTCACTAAGCAAGGCTCTAAACATATTCTGTAATGTTATTCTAGGGCATTTAGAAAATAGAACAATGAGACTGGTCACCGAATATTGTGGAAAATATGAAAAAGTACCATCAATGAGGTTGAATTTAGATAGCTATCTTAGGAGATTATAGTTCTCGGCATTTGTCCGGCACAAGTAAAAGTCTCACATGAAAACGATCGATTGGGTTGACCGAAAAGAAACCGGTGATTTTGCATACAAACGGCGTTGACAATTTTTTTGAACGGCTTGTGACTTTGTAATTGCATTCTTTCTTTTGCCAGCTATTAGCTGTCACTTTTAGAAAAAAAGTGCGCGTAATTTTGTTTATATTTGTTTGATTGGCGTCAATTTTAATATGGAGGCCACAAAAGAGCATTTTCGTCATATTTTACTTTATTATTTCCATAAATGCAGCTCAGGTTGCTAAAAAGTTGCGTGATGTGTATGGTGACAAAGCCTTAAAAACAACACAGTGTCAAAGTTGGTTTGTCAAATTCCGTTCATGAGATCTTTCACTCAAAGATTATGCTGTCAGTTTGGTGTGATTGGAAGGGTGTGGTATATTTTGAGCTTCTTCCAAGGAACCAAACGATTAATTTGGATGTCTATGAGCGTGGAATAATGAATTTGCAGGAAAGATGGCGAAAGGTCGTCCAACAAAATGGAAAATTTATAATTGATTAAAGTTCATTCTAAAATTTAAAAAAATGTATTTACTTTCTTTTAAAAAATCACCAGTTTCTTTTCGGTCAACCATATAACAGCGATAATCAAGTTAACAATCACCTTACATGCTGCCTGCTAATGAGAAGTGATTAGGTGTTTTCCATAAATTTTTCCACGTTGAATATGAAGCTTGGCTGAAAAGTTGTCCATCACGCATAGTTGGGGGTCGAAACCCCTAAAACTACATTTTTGACACTTCTTTGATAATCGTGGATACTAAATCCGGAATCATCCGAAATATCTGAAATTGTAGCCTGAAAATTCTGCTTTTGAACTCAATAAACTTAAAGATAATCGCATCTGAGATTGAAATTCTGTGCGCCTTTGAGCTCAGTCGTGTCAGTGGCCGTTATTCTGAGTGAAGAAGAACAGGAAATTCTTTCGTTTTAGCTATGAATTTCATTTTGGTTGAACTAAAAGACACCCTAAACATTTCGTGATATATATAAGCATATCCTACCCTCTAAAAACAAATATTAAGTTAATTTAAGTACCCTTATGTAGTTACAAGCTACGATTTAAGACACTTTGGAAGTTTCTATGATTCTGGTTATTCAAAAATGGCCAGAAACACCTCTTTTGATAATTTGCAACCGCAATTCTCTGAATAACCTTACGTAATGGACAACTTTTAAGCTTAGATTTATATTCAGCGCTCACAAATCTATCGAAAACATCTAGTCATTTCCCCTTAGCAAAACTCTTTTTAGACCAAAGTAGTCAGTTATCACCATAGCCGACACCTAAACCAATCATAACGTTGGCATTCCTTTGGTTTAACTATCCGTCAAAGGAAGGTTTGCTGAATGCTTAGACGACTTCTAGGCACATTCTCTTTCTAGATGTATTCGTGAACTTTCCCAGTACGAAATAGCAATTATTGAATTTTAAGAGGGTAATAAATTATTTGCTTACGAAGAAGAAAATATCTCAAAAAAGTAGGCGAACAGAAACTAATAATAATTAGCAAGTTTATAGAAACAGCTGATTGTTTATATTGATATCAGTGATGCAAGTATGCTATAAATTTTCTAGAGCTCAACAGAACTAAATCGAACCGAAATGCCCAGAAACAGGTTGTCATACTATATATTTTTTCTTGTCTGCGAATTCTTACTGGTAAAAGTTTTCCAGTAAAAAGTAGGAACTACTCTCACAGTAAACTGTTACTTAAGTCTTTCATTAGCTATCTCGTTACTGGCAGTTTTGTGTAAACGAACGCTTTTCGAACAAAATTGATTGACTTGTAAAAATTATTTGTTCTCGAACTGACCTACTATCCCAGTCTTCCTGACATATTTTTTCTGGCGCCAGAGGCATTTCCGCCTGCGCTTCACTTCCCACGCTTCTCTTCTGAAGTATATGTATATTTAAGTCACCTTTTAAAAAAAAAAACAATCTCCCTGTTTAATGAAAATGCTTATAATAACAACTCAATAAACCTAAATGAAGCTGAGATAGCTAGCAGCCGTATTCTCATTCAATGTCAAATTCCAAAGTCGAAGCATCCAAAGAAAATCACTCAAGTGCAACAACATCAATGACTATGGCATTTTCTCAGCTTGATTGGCAACTTTATTGCCACGATGATTGCGCATTAAGAAGCTTCCCGATTGTTAAGAATTAACAACAACAACAACAACAACAACAACAACAACAACAACAACAATAGCAATAGCAACTTTGTATTTTTTACTTCGATATTAACCCCTTATTTAAACTACTCGCACTCGTACAATGTGTTCAGCTGCAAACGCTGAGCAGTACGAGTACGTGCATGAAGGCCCATGAGGAATAAAAAAAAAACCAAATTCAAGGCTCTCAACTTTTACAGCGCCAAAAGCGTCCTTTAACTGTATTGCTTTGGTAAGCAACTTGCAGCGGCAGAAGAATAAGAAGAGATGATTACGCATAAAAAGCCAACAACAACAACAGAAGTTATAACCCTTTTTTTTTTCTTAAGGATGTGTTTATTTATGTTACGTGCCTTTTCTGAGGCCTACGCCGAAAAAAGAGGCATGACCTTGACCGATTTTTAGTCGCACAATTTTATTTTGTTATAACAAGTTTCACTTTCATTCTACGCTTCTTTTTCGTATGGAATATTTTTTTTCTTTTTAGCTGCTAATGTTGTTGTTGTTGTTGTTGTTGTTGCCCTATTGTTGTTTAGTAACGTTTTATTATCTCTGGTGCTTCTACTATTTCTTCTTTCCATTCTGCTTTTGTTGGCATTGTGTATGCTGAGCAGTTAAATAATAAATTAAGTAAAGCGTCCAACTAACATCATTAGTACGCCTGAATGCACAGTGGGATAGAAGGTGGAGAATTTGAGAAAATTTCCGCACAGGTTATAGCATTGACACTGGCTCATGTTGGTGAATTCTTAAGTTGAAATATTGGCACTTAAGTATGTAGTTTAGAAAATAACAAAGATTTTGAAGTCATTATAAATGATAGTGTTTTTGATGGAAGAAATGGACCCCGAATGTCCCGTTCTTCAACTAGTTTTTAATCATTGAGGAATGGAGCGAAGGCAAAACAGCTCCATCCCATTTACACTGCGATATGACAACTTAATCGGTAATTTTAATTTTGTTGGAAAAGTTGTGAAGAGAGTCTATGCCGATTCGGTATTGCCGAATGTAGTTTTTATCCTAAGAGTAGACAGTGCCACGCCACTAACAGGAAAATACATTTCCACGGCTAAGCTAATTGTCAGATTTTGATTAAATTTGATACATATATAGACTGAACCCTACGGATGGGTATTAAAAGCTCTGTGGTCTTTCAGTGGCACGGTTCATAATACAAAAAAAAAGCTGTTACGGCTGAGCTGCCTCACTGATTTTGATGAAATCTGGTATGGAAATAGAGTGATCCTTGAGTAATGATATTTATTATCTTATTGGCGGAACCACGCTCCTTACCGGAAAAAATATTTTTCCAGTCATAACAATGAACCGATTAGGATGAAATTTGGCATGGAAATAGATTTAACTCTGAGAAAAGATACAAATTTGTTTTTTTTAAATGGGGGTTTCACGCCCCTAACAAGAAATTGTATTTTAAAAGCTTAACAAAAAAAACGATTTTGAGCAAAAATGTTTGTTCTCAAATGGCGGTGCTACGCCTATAATCAGAAAATATGTTTTCACAGCTAAATTAATGGACAAAGTTTGTTGAAGTTTCGTATGGAGATAAATTTCACCATGAAAAAAGATATTTTTTTTAAACTAGGCAGTGCCACGCCCCTAACAAGAAAATATATTTTCACAGCTAAGCCTACTGACTGATTTTAATGAAATTTAGTGTGGAGATATTTTGAACCGCACCGAAGAGATATGACATAATGCCATGATTTTTAGGAGCGATGACATTAATTCAGGTTAAATGGTACTGAACTGTTCTGTTTTGTCACTAAAATGATTGAATTACAACCAGTTGTTGAAAATAGCTGGTGTTTTAAATTCTTTTAAGCAACTGATGGAATGATTTCAAATATCTTGTTGAGATGTACCCGAAAGAGTCAATATTGTACCCATTTTTGATAAAAATCGAAATGATTTTGTCCCATATTTTATTTAAAGTCACAAGAGATTTTGTTGCTGACCAGTTTTTTGTAAGAATTAGTCTAACCGCTCGATGAAGGAAGATCGAAAGTAAATTCTATATTTAACAAAGCGCGACTCCGGGCCTTCGAAGTGTAATTTTTTTGATTGTTTTCATATTTGCATTATCGTTTGGTGCGAAAGTAAACGGTAACTGAATCCTTTGAGAGCCCGAAGCAGCCATTGTTGATGACTGAAATTCATTCTTGAATTTTTCTGTTGGGTAGTGAAGGTTTTTCCACAAGTAAGCACAAAATTCACGCTTCCGGAGTTAAAGAACACCTCTACTGACGTTAAAAGTCTATTTTCGACCATGAAACCATTGATCTGTAACGCCTTTAATATAAAAATTTTAGATCTGCCCACAACCTAAAATTCATTGGACTTCATTTTTAAGCACTGGATGTATGTAAATGAAAGATTTTGAATTATTTATCCAATAATCTACTCATCGTCCAAAGAAAGTCAACCTGAAAGGCCTTAGCTTGTCCGAAAGTTTTAAGCTTACATTTTACCGGGGTACATTTGTACATCAGAAAATTTTAAGTCTTACAGTCCTATCATACTCTTACTTCTTGACAACTCGTATGACAGAAGGTACTATCCTCATACCACTGTACACTATTGAGATTCGCCTTACATTGCTGAGATTCATGGCGCTTTCATGTGGTTCTGTACTCAACTTTGATGTATTGCGCGGTCGTCTCTTTCAGATTTTTCTTCTTAAGATTTGCGTCGCCTTCATCGCCATCTTCTTCGTCGTCGTCGTTGTCGTCGTCGTCGTCGTCGTCGTCGTCGTCGTCGTCGTCGTCGTCGTCGTCGTCGTCGTCGTCGTCGTCGTCGTCACATCATAAATTCCAATTAACATATTTATGTGAGCTACGCGCTTTGCTTTAAATAAAAGTTTTCAGTGATAGCAGCCCGTTTCGCCGGTTGTTGGTTAAAGTTTCCGTTCACGCATCTTTAAGATACTCGCAGCAGTTTAGTGCTGCGTAGCAAAAAGTATCAAGTTCACTTTCGTTTTCTAGCGCCTATCCCGCCCTCCCACATTTATTATTGTGTGTAAATCAACGTCTATTTAGTGTTAAGTGAATAAATTCTTTTTTTTTTATTTTTTTATTTATGACATTCCCTGATTTAGTATTGGAGGCTTTGTGTGGCCGCTAATATATGGGAACATTTTGGTAACATTCTTTTGCTAAAATTGTTGATATACCTGGGGCATGAATTTTTATGTTTGAAGTTTCAGGTGCAGCGTTTTAGTGTCCAAACACTTTGATAGACTTATCACATGATCTATCCAATTTTCAGTCAATTGACATGCCCGAAATTTAAGCAGTGCGGAAAAACATTCATGCGTCCATCGATTTCGCTACACATAACCCAGTTTTTCACAGCTTATTATGCTCTCCAAACATTGCGTGTATTCGTTTCGGAACTTTAAGCTTGGCCCCTCATAAGCTAGTATGTTTGAAATTGTAGTCCGAATGACCATATCATTAGACTGTCTAATCCTACCAAGAACACAGATAGTGTTTATGTATGAAATAGAGTGCAAATTTCAAAATTTAGGAAAATTGAATCCATAAACGGGTTTTGAAAATGGATCAGCGACCGTAAACTCTTCTAATACATAACACAATATAACGGCAACCAAAATGCATAGAAAAAATTAACTTATTCTAAATGCAAATTGAAATACGTGCCCCAAATATGGAGGCTAAATAGGACTGGTGGTAGTCCAATATACATGCCTTAGATGACGTTAGTTAAAAACCCGACAGCATTATTAGTTCAGGCTTGTATCTGATTCGGATATTTACTTGAAATATGATCAAAAACGGGCCATGCTTTTGTCACACCTTGAGTGAAATTGAACGGATCCAATGAACAGAACCGGTCTTGATCGCAAATTGATTTCAGAAACGGGTAAAATGTATTAATTTTATTTCTGTTTTTTTTTTTTTTTGGCTGTAAGACTTAGCTGTATAACAAACTTTTCTCATTTCAGAATAATTTATTAGCTAAAAGCCAAGTCTAGTGCACTCAAGGCAAATGAGTAAAGTTTCTACTTAAATATCTCAGATAGAAAATTAACCAGGTTTCATAGCGAAAAAAGTTTCAAATAATTCGTTTGATTTAAAGGTTGCTGAACAAGTTTTCAGTAGACATTAACGCCTACAAGAGATGAAATTTTTGCTAAACATCTGATACAGAAGTCCTAATAGTCCAAGTGGTAACAGTGGAAAATTTGTGTACATAATATAAAAATGTAAGACATTCAAGACACTTACTACCAAGAGCTTCTTAACGCAAAACTGTCCTCATATAAGATATTATGTGTCATAGGCATAACAGTATTTCAGTCTGAGGAAAAGTTTCAGATCAAACGATTTTCTATAAAAGAGTTATGGTAATTACTCATGTAAGTTCTTACCTTATTTTTGTTAATCAAGCCAATGACTGAAAATTGTTTTTCGATAATATCTCGCTTGCTGTCTGTCAGATACTAACTTATGTAAGACAAAAGTTGTAGATTATGAGATTTTTAAAAAAGAGTCTTTGATCTTTGAATTATCGATTTACAAAATTTAACATATCGTCATTCAAATATATACATATCCATATCATTATATTTATATAAGCTAGAGCTCGCCCAGTGTTTGAAATTCAATCATTATAGTGATAAAACAAAATTAAAAAATACTTTTTATCATTGAAAAACTGATATAGAAAAAGCTATATTTTGTCACCGCTTTCAAAAATAAAAACCATGGCACGAGTATGCATCATGCTTCCCTATCTTTAACCCTACCTTAGAGTTTAATATAATGAATAAATCATTATCCCTAAATTAGAGTTCAACATAATGGATAATTTGTTTGCTATTTGTTTTTTCAGTACAAAATTTTTGACACCTCACGCTTGATTTGTAACATGGTCAACATCAAGAATGCTCAACAAAGTTTGCCATTTTTCCATATGAAGACATGACATAGACAAACAAACAGCGCTTGCAAATCATTGAATTTTACTATCGTGCTCTGTGAGAAATGTATTTCGCACCGAACACGCTATTCAAGCTATTATGACCAAAATTTGCAACAGGTTCACTTTATTGCACATTAATTCACAAGCCCGTATACGGAGAGTGCGTAGCGAGGAGAATATTGCTGCTGTATCGGCCAGTGCCAATGAAGATCGCGATATGTCAATTCGTCGCCGTTGTCAACAATTGGGCTTGTATTATTCGACCACCGGGAAGATTTTACGTAAGGACCTCGCTATGAAGCCATGCAAAACACAGCTGGTGTAAGAGTTGACGCCGGATGACCTACCACAACTTCGTTTGTTTGGTGAATGGGCCTTAGAAAAGTTTAATAAGGATCCAATTTTTTATCGAAACATTTTCTTCAGCGACGAAGCTGGCTCAAGAGCTGCCAATGCACCCTGGACTTGGTTGACATGTGGTTTCAACAAGACGGTGCCACATGCCACATGAAACGCGTTACCATGGACCTATTGAGAGGCAAGTTCGGTGAACAATTAATCTCACGTTTTGATGTAGTCCAAGATCATGCGTTTTGACACCACTAGACTATTTTTTGTGCGGCTACGTGATGTCTCTCGTGAACAGAGACAAGCCAGCTGTCTGCAAACTAACTTGATACTTTAAATTAAAATTTATCAGAAACAGCAATTACTCAATAGCAGATACATATTGCTTTCTCAAGGATAATTATTCAAATATATTTTGAAAAAAAAAATAAAAATATTAAAAAAAAATATTTGGAGAAGATCACAGTGTTGGGTATACATGGAAAAAAGGAGAATGATGACATTAAATCTGGACTGATCTGGAATCAAAGTATTTGGTAATTTCAGTAAGAATAATTTTTATAATTTTTGTTCTTAATCAATACAAAGTATTCGCAAAAAAAAAATTGACAAACTATTACAACAAATATTAAAAAAAAAAAAAAAAAAATCGAAACCAGCCAAAGTTTAAATTCACTCCATTTAAACGAAAATGTTAATCATTGTGATAAAGGCCATTTAAAGTCAACAGTTGTTTTCGCATTGGTAGGTACATTGCTAACTTAAATGACCATAAAAGCGCTTATTTAAGCCAATTAACGCGCCTCGTAAACTCCCTAGAATTAACAGCAGAAAAACGATAGCAACCCATTGAAGTCGCGAAAGCAGCTAAAATAAAAACACTAACAAACTATAACATAAATGAGAAAAAAACAACAACAACAAGTGTAGTGGTCATAAAATTCAAAATAAGAGCTAAACACCAACAACAACAAACCAAGATAGTACAAAATAATTAAGTGTTTAATAAATTAAAATTATGCTCGCGTTATTGCTGTTTTTTCTTTTTTAAATTTATGAATGGATGGTGATGGTGCTGCTGCTGCTGCTACCACCAATACTGCAAAGCAATAAATTATATAAACTAACGTATCACGAACAACAGCAACAACAACAACGAATATAATAATCATAATAAAATTGTAATGCGTTTAATTGCTGGCATTAATTCATATTGAAAATGTTTATTAAAAATATAGCAGCAACAACAACAAAAACAACGAAGAAACCAACAACAACGAAATAGCATATGTATATGTTAAGACCAATAATGTAGTAAATTATATACATTGAGTGAAATATGAATGAAAATCGTAAACAAAGTACGGGATGAAGTTTTGACCAATAAAAAAAAATAAATGTCTGTAAGTCATGAAAAAAACAAATTTTGCAATCCCAGTAAAAAAAAAAAGATGATCTGAGATGACATACGAATCAGCTTAAGGCTTTTAGCCAATTTCACGTCAAATAGAATGTCCGCTCGCCACAATATGTGTGAATTTTCGCTCAATTTGGTTCATAAACTTATCCTGAGGAAAGATGGGAAACCTGCCTTTTTTTGATCTCTTCGATTTCTTCTGTTTTTTGCAATGTTTCAAAAATTCATAGTTCTGAAGAATTTATTGTGGAAAAGTGTACCTTTCCAACAATATATAGAACTCCTTGCACACGCTAACCACTTGGTACCAAAAGTACTTTTTGATTTCTAGCACAAAATTGAACCCGATTTGAGCTCATTAAAAAAAACTAGTTTTTAGTATTGGTGATATACATTATCTTGCAATAAATTTCCTCAGTAACCTTTGATCTGAGGAGGTTTTTTTTCAACGAAAAGGTCAAAGATCCCTTCTAAAGTTCTTGATTTCTATGTAGCAACCATAGATCTCGCCAAAACTAACAAGTTTGCTGAAGAATAACCTTTTTGGAATTGTGAATAATTTGTGTTTAATGGGTCAGAGCTTATCCTTATGTTGATAGCAGTAGTTCAGGCAAATTCAATCAATAAAGAGCTATTTAACTCAAATCCATCCCTTGTGTTAATTTGACACAATTTTCAAATTCATTTTGAAACAGCGCTATCAGTTTTGAAGCAAATCGAAAATAAAAATGGCTCTATAGTTCTTTTTCAGCCAAATTTCATGTTATGCTTTGCTCGAGTCAAATATATACACACAGTGCTTCCAACATGAAAAGTTACAAAAGAGTCCCTCATGTGCCAAATTAACACACGCTGAGAGGGTCGTCGAAATGACTAACATTTATGTTGTATGAAAGTATGGAGGCTGTTGGAAGTGTGATGATATTGTTACTATGCGTGCATACTACGGTTTATTATTTCTGGCCGGATTTAAATGTCATGCCACTATACCTCTGAAGCGTTCCAGAGAAATAAACTGATGTCTGCGTTCTGTTGGCTCCTGTTCGGCTTGTATTCAATTTGCAAGGCAAATTTCTAAAGGTCGATGAACAACTATTTCATGTGTACAACGTTTGTCCATATTGTAAGGCGTGATGGAAACTGCGGAAGTGAAATGAACCAAGGCAAACGTGTGGTGTGCAGCAACTTACTGAAGGACACAATGGTTGCAATGTCACATGTGACAACTTTCTCACATCTCATTACTAGCTATCATTATCTTATTATAGCAACGCCAAATGAAAATTGTTGGCACGGTTCGTAAAAATTCAAAGGATCTTACTGATCAACATGGGAGAACATCCACAATATCACTCTGAATTTGTATTTGGTCATGAACTTCACTGGTGCCTGAAATTATAACTTTTTATAACAACACCGAAGGTGGCGTAGTGGTCCGTAAATATATGCCAATTCAAATGTTCATTCCGTTCGATGCGACGAAAGCGTGAAAAGTGTCTCAAGTCATCGATTCATTTTGTATTAAGAATATAAATAAAATTTTTCCTAAGTTTTTTATTGTTTCTAATTGATGCATTCTTCATCCGTAGTATATAATTTTAAATAAGTTTTACGTTTTTCAGGAATTTTAACGTTTTTTCTTCAAAAAAACTAATTTTCTTTCAATGTTTTACACGATATATGAATATTTACTAAAAATACAGAAAAATAAGTTGATCAGAGTGATTTTTTTGCACTAAAAATAAATATAATAAATGAATGAAAAAAATATATATTTGGTATTTCGAATCATTTATCATGAGTTCGTTATGATCAAAAGTGTATTGTGTCAAACTTAGGTGCACTAGCGTAGCAACTAAAGATGCGGAGCCCTTGTCATTTGAAAATCAGTTTGCTTTGTGCCTTTGGTGAAATGTATATTAATTTAAATTTCTTAAAATTAAAAAAAAAACTCAAAAAATCAATGTACAATATAAAAGATTATTTGTAAAATGTTATAACTATGAAAGTGAAAAAATAATACAACGAGCTGACTTCAAAGGAGCTCCGAGTGTCCTGCTGTTTATGCAATTAACACGTCAAATGCATGATAACTAAAATTAAAAGATACGCCGAGAGTAATTCAATTTCAATTTATTCGTATATTAAAACTTAGTACGTAGAATTATTGCTTTCAAGTTCAATAAACGGTGAAAAAATAGATAAATTAAACTTTTTAACTTAAAACAAACATAAAATTAATTGGAAATTATTTTTATAAAATATGTGATATGTTATAAAAAAAAAATAAATTTTTTGAAAAGAAAAATAAGAATAGAAGCAATTAGATGGAGGATAGATCAGTGGTGTCATTTGGGCTTTGTGAAAATGTACTGAATCGAGATTTGAAATGTACTTTCTTATCTTGAACACCCAAAACAGTTCCTCATTTTTCGCATCTCAAAAACCTTAGCAAAATGAGATATATGTATATCACATTAAATTATGAAATTACAAAAAAACGATTATTTTAATTTTTTATTTATTTAAAAAAAAAAGATATTTATTATAAATTGTCCAAATCTACCGAAAATGTACTGAAAAATTCTTAAAATTCGCCAAATGCATTATACTAAAAATGCAGCAAATGTACTGAATGTACTGAAAACTTGTCGAACGTACTGACGACGATTTTCAGGCCGAATCGTATCGAACATGACATCACTGGGGTAGATTATTTAAGTCCAAAAACAATATAGAACAACTAAAAATATATATATGACGCTTAAAACTCATCTTAATTTCTCTTGAAAGAGAATCCCACAAATTAACAAACAAAATAAAAGAAATAGCTTGGATGACCTCAAATGGCTAAATAAAATGTTGTAAAAAAGCATTAAGTTTATCATTCTTAAATAATTAATATTGCTGCAATGACGTATACAATGACTAGAGCAAAGATGGCCAAAATTTCGGAAGCAGCAGCTACTTACAACAAGTGTAAAAAAACAACAATTGCAAAAACAGACGATAAGATCCATCATAAATTCCATCTGGATAGAAAAATTCAGCAATTAACCAAAACCCATTTCCAAGTATCAAACAACAACAACATGAGTGTAGAAAGTAAATTACACTGATCAAATGAAACGAGAGAAGTTGTCCTCAATGTGCGCATTGTTGTTTCCTTGTTCGTTCGCTTCAATTTTTTTGATTTCTTTTTGAATGATGATGCAACAATAACAATAATACAAATTCCGTTCATAGCGCGTATGAAAAACACCACTAACTATGGTAAAAATGTGAGTAGCAGTGGTTAGTGCATGTGGTTTTTGTTTTGATTATTTTTCTTAAGAAAAATTGTGAATAGTAAAGAGCTAAAATTGGCTCATTTTTCCTATTTTGCCCATCACTGGATTAGAGGATAAGATGCGATCAATTCTAAATAATACATATACATAACAAGTTAGCTTGCAATTTAAGTAGTGACCGTGCGTCTAACTTGCTATCGCAAATTTTGAATAAGTTGCTTTTTAGACTGCAAACTGTACTAGGTACTACAATTCTTATGGAAAACTCTTTGTATTTCCTAAAATATTGAAATAATCTGCTATTTGTTTTTCTACTTTTTCGTTTTTTCCATGCGAATTCTATCCCATTGGCGGCGGTGTCACGCCCACTTTTAAGAACCTAGAGCTTAGTTTTTAATACTCTTTCTAAGAGTTCAATCTTTATCACTTTATCAATGGAAAAATTGCAATTCGAAAATCTTTTCGTTCAAATGAAAATTCGCTACACATTGGACGTCTACTGATACACCAAATTTCAATCAAAACGATTGATTTGCTTATGGGCAACAAAACTTTGTCATGGCGGCTACCGAAAATTTCACAAAAATTGAAAAACATTTTACCTTTTCATAGTACAATTCGTTTTCGGTCGGAAAAATTTTTTTTTTTTCCAACTGGGTGCAGACAAAATATTTCAATAAATTGAAGCACGAAATGCAAAGAAACCGCAAAAATCATTAAGAAAAACAATAAAACGACCAGACAAACAAACAAACAACCGAAAAATTAACGTAAGCGATATATAAAATTAAAGGCATAAATTAATTTTATTGCAAAGACAACAAGAAGATGAAGTATCTGATTAAAGAACGGGAGCAATAGATGCTTGAAATTTGGACAAAAACAAAGCAAAGCAATGGAAAAGAAACCAAACCATCTATACAAAGTATTTGCAAATGACAGGCATGGTGGTGTTTCGAAAGAAAAAAGAACACAAGCAAAAGAATAAATAAATTGAAAACAAACAACCAGCAGAACAGAAAAAATGATATATTAAACGACTATTAAAAAGGGGAAGCTGATGAGGACAAAAATCTGGGTCAGCAAAAGATTTCATTTGCAATGGTATGCAAAGATATAACGTGTAGAAAGTGAAAATAAACAAACAAGTTCACGTAATACCAGAGGAAGAATAAAAAATATTACAACCTTTTGAAATACTGAAAACTTACTACAGACAGCAATTTATTATTGGACTGAAATATTGCCAATATCTTAATTTTATGCAGACTTGCTGAAAATAACTTTTGTTTGAGAATGTGCAAAAATAATGATGACATGAATGTATGCGATAAGCTTTGCATTCAAAATATTTTTCTTGATTTTTAAAAGCGGAATATGTTCATTTAGCGGCCACACAAGATCATTCACTGTTCTAGATGTTAGTAGTTCGGAGAATTATCAAAATAAAACTCAAAACACGCTCTACGTGGCAGTATTTAGGAGATCTAGCACTTGCAATGTTACGCGTAGGCAGCTCTATAGATTTACAAAAACTTTCACCACAACGAGTCGCGATATTTTCTATAGTAAAATTTCCCGTAGAATTCGAATATCCTAATGATTTTTTTCGATTAGTCCCAATCTTCCTTGTAAAATGAAAAAAAATGCACTGTTGAGAGCACATACTTCATATAAATATCCACTACAAAAACTTAAGCTGCCAGCCAATCGTTTCAAAATTTTATTAACATCAATGCAAAAACCATGTTTTCTTCTAATGACCAAATAAAGTTTCTTATCAATTGAGGCAGATTTCATCAATGTCATCGATTTGCTTCGAGTCTCCAGGCATCATTTTATGCTCAATTTTAAGAGACCCGTATTTTTTGTTTCGCTAAAAAGCAACATTTTCAAAGTTATCATGATTAAAAATTACCCCGTAATTAAAAATATTAAAAAAACTTCTGAACAGACTTTTTGACCACACCATACTATACCATACCATACCATACCATACCATACCATACCATACCATACCATACCATACTATACCATACCATACACCATACCATACACCATACCATACACCATACCATACCATACCATACCATACCATACCATACCATACCATACACCATACCATACCATACCATACCATACCATACCATACCATACCATACCATACACCATACCATACACCATACCATACACCATACCATACACCATACCATACCATACCATACCATACCATACCATACCATACCATACCATACCATACCATACCATACCATACCATACCATACACCATACCATACACCATACCATACCATACCATACCATACCATACCATACACCATACCATACACCATACCATACCATACCATACCATACCATACCATACCATACCATACCATACCATACCATACCATACCATACCATACCATACCATACCATACCATACCATACCATACCATACCATACACCATACCATACACCATACCATACCATACCATACCATACCATACACCATACCATACACCATACCATACCATACCATACCATACCATACCATACCATACCATACCATACACCATACCATACACCATACCATACCATACCATACCATACACCATACCATACACCATACCATACCATACCATACCATACCATACCATACCATACCATACCATACCATACCATACCATACCATGCCATACCATACCATACCATACCATACCATACCATACCATAAACCATACCATACACCATACCATACCATACCATACCATACCATACCATACCATACCATACCATACCATACCATACACCATACCATACACCATACCATACCATACCATACCATACCATACCATACACCATACCATACACCATACCATACCATACCATACCATACCATACCATACCATACCATACCATACCATACCATACCATACCATACCATACCATACCATACCATACCATACCATACCATACCATACCATACACCATACCATACACCATACCATACCATACCATACCATACCATACACCATACCATACACCATACCATACCATACCATACCATACCATACCATACCATACCATACCATACCATACCATACCATACCATACACCATACCATACACCATACCATACCATACCATACCATACCATACCATACCATACACCATACCATACACCATACCATACCATACACCATACCATACACCATACCATACCATACCATACCATACCATACCATACCATACCATACCATACCATACCATACCATACCATACCATACCATACACCATACCATACACCATACCATACCATACCATACCATACCATACCATACCATACCATACCATACCATACCATACCATACCATACCATACCATACCATACCATACCATACCATACCATACCATACACCATACCATACACCATACCATACCATACACCATACCATACACCATACCATACCATACCATACCATACCATACCATACCATACCATACCATACCATACCATACCATACCATACCATACCATACACCATACCATACACCATACCATACCATACCATACCATACCATACCATACCATACCATACCATACCATACCATACCATACCATACCATACCATACACCATACCATACACCATACCATACCATACCATACCATACCATACACCATACCATACACCATACCATACCATACCATACCATACCATACCATACCATACAATACCATACCATACCATACCATACCATACACCATACCATACACCATACCATACCATACCATACCATACCATACCATACCATACCATACCATACACCATACCATACCATACCATACCTTACACCATACCATACACCATACCATACCATACCATACCATACCATAGCATACCATACCATACCATACCATACCATACCATACCATACCATACCATACCATACCATACCATACCATACACCATACCATACACCATACCATACCATACCATACCATACCATACCATACCATACCATACCATACCATACCATACCATACCATACCATACCATACCATACCATACCATACCATACCATACCATAGCTTGCCATTCTATGAAAAATCAACTTAATGTGTAAAATTGTTAAGAGAATTCGCGAAAACTGAACACAAGTTAGGAGTCAAACAACAACAAAATAAGCAACCTAACAAGCACGCACTTGATATTCTAAATACATACGAGTATTGGGAGCACTTTAAGGCCACGAAGCAAAAAACAAAGAACACGCCAAGACACAAGTGGTAGATACCAAAGTATGCATGTGCGCGTATGTGTGACAAATTACCTCAATTTATGTTTACACATGTTGAGAAATGTTTACAAAATTATTATCAGTCAAATAACGCTTGTCTCATGGTAAAAAAAGTCCAAAAAAAAAACGGTAAGCTCAACAAACTTAAGAAACACTTTCAAATGCAGAATAAAAGGCAAATAATGAAAAAAAAAGACAGAAAGGCAGGCAAACAAAAAAAGTGAATCAACCATAAAATTGAAATAAAAGTTAAAAACAAAAATACTCATCATAAGAGAGAGAAAAAAAAGAATGTAAACCAAAGAAGTCTGAAAATTCTTCAAGTGTTGTTATCAACAGTCAACAGACTTTGGCGACAGAGCAACGCTGACGGCAACTAGGGGAGACACACTGTGTTAGGGCATGGTGTATTGCAGGAGGTGCTTGTGGTACCTACTTCTACGTAAAAATACGTGAATGTCAAAGAATTGACTTAATAATTCATAACTCACCACAATGCAGACAGGGGCTGGGGAAAGACATTTGAAAGTGGTGCTGCACCTTTCCTGCAGCGTTAAAATAAAAGTCGAAAAAAAATGTCGGATTAGATAAAAATATTTGTACAGAAAAGTTTTAAAGTGTCATCAATATCTGAAGCATTCGAGTACGAGCACACCACAACACCTAATTGCAGCACCGAGACCTTCTTTTCTTATCAATATACGAGGGATAGTCAAGTGAATCGAATTTAATTTAATTTTCCATTCGATTTTTTGTCACAGACGCATTATTTCCATGCCCAGTTGGAAATAAAGCTACCATGAGTATGAAAATATTTTTTGGCGAATACATTGCACATTCTTCATCATAGTGTGCATCATTAAAAAAGAAAATTAGAATAGCAGAGCCATTTCTCGCATTTAAATTGAAATTATTTAATTATATTTATTCTAACTTAGTAAAACTTTATTCAAAAGGAGGTTAGTAAAAAAATTCATTGATTTTGTGACAGTACCTCATTTAAATTATGAATGACTTATACTCATGTAAATGCAAAGACTACAACTTTCTAAATACTTCACGTTTCATAAAAAGTATTATAAATATAAATTGTTTTAGAACTTTTCGAAAAAGTTTACTAAAGAATTTATGCTACATCCACCAGAAAACGGACTTGACAGCGTCTCATTTATTCAATAAATTTTTCCTTCATGGGCACCAACATCGTTGTACGCATAGTCAAAATTTCGAAATTTTTGTGTGTTTCGAAACTTAAATTTCACATTTATTTTATCTTTTTTGTTGCATATTATTTTAATATTATATTTTTTTTTTTCAATTACACACGAAATTTTTGAAGAAATTTATTATTGAAGCCCCACAATTTTTCTGCAATCATTTTATTCGAAAATGTCGGTCAAATCATTTCAATAGCCAAGAAGTTCCTTATAGTATCAATATTTGAAGTGATACTTCCAAAAGATTTTTCTCATAAGAATTCAATTTGGACCATCCTAAATTCTTTTAATTCCATCTTCGGCCAATTCTATTGGTGTGAAGAAAGACGCAGCTTCAGGAACTTAGATTCAACATACGAACATTCAATAATATTTCTTTTGCCATTAAAGCCTTCCAACAAAGAATTAGCAAAATGTGCTCCAGCATATGCCATTGCAGAGCCAGCAACGACCATAACCTTAACCACTTTAGTGCCATCAACTTGAGAATCTTAGTTGACATTATGAGATGATTGGCTAAACAGTAACATCAGAAAGACCACCAATCACTGGAATTTGAATCTGTTGCGCATCAACTCCCAATGGTATGTGCACGTACCACATCTAAGCTTAAGACACCAAAAAGACGTTTCCCTGTTTCAATATTACAGCAACAATTGCAACACAGTTGTTCACTGGATTGGTGATATTTGCAACCTGAACCTTAGGGCAATTTTAAGTGATAAAAGATGTAATTAGGACTTATAATACTTGCATTAACGTTGAACAAATTATCGCGGATCAAGCCGGACTAGCGACAAATCAGCAGCTACACACGGCGTATGCACAACATCGTAAACTGCCAACGTAGTGACCAATTGACTTATTTTCATAAGCAGAAATGGCTGACCACCAGGTATACCACAAATTGCAACGTCGCAATTACAATTTTCAAGTGAAACAAACTTCAGACAAGCTGCAATACGAATTTGTGGGTCTGTTTTTCTTAATGAACCTTATGTACACCCAAAGAGATCCTCCTTACTAAGAGACAAAAATTAAAGCACTAATTACTATTAATAAGACTTCGATGAAAATTTTATAATATTTTAAGCTTTTTGTCTACTGTTTTTTTATAAACGTTTTTTTTTGACGGCTTACTAAATTGTTTGCCTAGTATTGCATTATATCATAGATGATCCTTACAAGATTATTTTGTAACAAAATATCAATTTTCTTGGAAAACGTAATTTTAATTTGTACTTGAAAACACTTGGGATCGCAATATTGCTCTCGATTGATATTTCCCTCCCCGTAATATTTACTGCTACACAGCATCACAGCTGTTACCTTATTGTTGCATCAGTGATGTTTAACTGCCACCCAGTAAATTGAATCTAAACATCTCTCGGTTATATTGTGCTCTTCTTTAAGCCGCATTTTGTTACTTTTATTTCATTCGCATAAAGAGGAATATTAAGAGAAGTATGACAGTAAGAAATATGGAAAATAGATGGTCCCCTTTGGCATCATTTGGGTTGGGTGGTAAATCGGCATTTACTACACATTGCGTTTTGTTAAAATTATTATTGTGTGATTTTCTTTATGGCTTATAAAGGCTGAGTCTTTTCATTTGATTATTTCCTTCGTACAATTTAATAATAAATTCAAAATACGAGAATGGCTGTTATTTTGTGAAATAAAATAAAAGAATCGCATCTAAGTGAAAAGACTGAGCATTATGTTATTTAATATGACGCAATATCACTGGGAATTTGATATAAATGTGGGAATAATATTTGCAATAGCAGCGTACACTGAAAAAGATTCCGATCATTTGAATCTTTTTGTTATATTTTCAGTCAGCAACGTCTGCTGTGGATCTTAAGATGGGCGTGGGCGTACAGCCTTATTGATATTCTTAAGAGTTGGTCTGAAGTGTTTCACAGAGTTTTTTTTTTAATTTTCGTTGTTCTTTTTCTCGTGAAACACAATTTCTACGTTACATTAAGTTCATGCTGAAATCTTTGAGCAGAGCTTTTTTTTTGTTTTTTTTTTTTTGTTTTTGTTTTTTTTTTTGCGATCGGTCCCTGCGGTCCCACTTACCCGCCTAACCGCACGAGAGGCGCATCCGTCTATCGTACGGATCGGTGACCGACTACGAACAGCCCGGACTGCTCTGCGTTCAGTAAGCGAAACCGTACGTGTGCGCCATATCCGTTTATCGTACGGATCGGTGACCGGGATTGCACTATTTCTTTAAAAGAAATGATGGGTTTCAGCTTTATCCGATCACTAATTAAATAAAATTTCTACTAAGCCCAATATGCTGTGCAGCCGAAACAAAGGAATTTCAAGAATTAAGATATATAATTATTTTTTGCTTTATAACATTGTAAGAGTCCACGGGACTAATAAAATGACAAAGGGTATTATAATCATTACATATACACCGGAATGGACAAAAAAGAGCGTAGTTGGAATTACAAATATCAAGTCTTAAGAAACAAAAATGTCTCAAATTCCGTCCTGGATTATTAATGTTAATCATACCTTGCAATAACTCAGAGTTCATTGAGCCGGAAAACAGTTTATTTAAGAAAGTAACATTTAGCATAATTCTTCGACTGCGCAGAGTTGGTAACCGTATTAGTTTAAGACGATTTTCATATGAAGGCAAATTTAAGTGTGAATTCCAGGGTAGCCCCCGAAGTGAAAACAATAGAAATTGTTTCTGCACCGACTCGAGCATATCAATGTATATATTATATTGTGGGTTCCACACCACTGATGCATATTCCAATAATGGACGTACAAGTGAAGTGAAAAGCAGCTTAGTCGTGTAGGGGTCATCAAATTCTTTAGACCATCGTTTTATAAATCCAAGGACACCTTTTGCTTTGTTAGCCATTATACTTATATGAACGTTAAAGCGAAGTATTTTATCCATAGTGACGCCTAAATCTACAAAATTTTCAACCTTTTCCAATTCTACACCATTTATAGAATATGAATTATCAATTTCTTTCCTTCTTGTAAAAGTCATTTGTTTGCACTTTTTGAGATTTAAGGTCATCAAGTTTGTATCACACCATTTAACAAGTTCATTTAGGTGTGATTGTAAAGTTTTATGATTAAAATAATCATTAAAAGAATAAAAAAGCTTTACATCATCAGCATACATTAAAATATGGGCCGAATCCATAGTAGAGGATAAGTCATTTATAAATAGTAAAAATAGTGTGGGGCCAAGATGACTACCTTGAGGAACTCCAGATGAAACCATTATATGTTTAGAAAATACGTTGTCAAACAATACTTGTTACTTCCTATCCGTTAGATACGATCCAATCCACTTTAATATCGATGAAGGAAAGCTTATTAAATACAGCTTTTTTAAAAGTAGGCGATGACTTACGCAGTCAAAAGCTTTGCTGAAATCCGTGTATATAACATCCGTTTGCTGATTTCGCTTAAATCCGTTTATAACAAGTGTGGTGAACTCCAAAAGATTTGTGGATGTAGACCTACCTTTAAGAAAACCATGCTGAGATACTGTCATCAAGGACGAGACGAAGTTTGAAAGTTGATCATTAAATATTTCTTCAAAAAGTTTTGGGATTGCACTGAGCTTAGATATGCCTCTGTAATTTTCAATATAAGCCTTACTTCTAGATTTGTGAAGTGGGATAATGTAAGATTCTTTCCATGAACCGGAAAATAGCCCAAAATCAAGGAAATTTTTGAAAGAGGATAACAAAGACTACTTGCACAATACTTCAGGATGTTTGTAGAGATGTTATCTGGTCCAGTAGAATAAGAACATTTTAAAATTTTTAGTTCATTTCTGACTAAATCCGCACCAATTCGTGGGAGTTGCATCTCATTTATACGCGGAAGACGTATATGGATAGTTCATGCTGGAATTATAAGTTGAAGATGAATAAGTTGATTCAAAGAAGTTTTCGACTCTTCCTCCGCTGTTTATGGCATTGTCATAATTGATACTGGTGCATTCTAGACCGTTTTGTGTCATTTCTGAGAGTAATTTCATATTCGTGTCAGTTTCATATTCTCAGTAATCCTTTGAGACGAAACATTCAACTCACAATTCGAAAAAGCCGTGTTTGGTTTGATTGTTCATAGTTATTATACCATATCAAATTCAATCACATTATAATCGATTCCAGATCGGCTCTCTATATATGTTATCGAGCGTAATTTTGTAGTCAACGCAACATGCATGCAGTCCCGTTTACCATTCGCCTTTTTGCTTCGGGATGATAATGAAAGTGACGCGAAGTGCCCGATTTCGTTACATTGCCGTTAAATTTCATTTTGCTTCAAACTGCAGTGAAAGTTCGAAAATGTATTTTGGGGATTATATCAGGTTTTCATTTTCGTAAAAAAACTGTTCGACCACTCTCTTTCGCTTATGTTATGTGGGAACCCAAAACACTTATGGTGTTATCCAAAATCAATTTCGGGCTTTTCCGTAACGATCGGAGCCAATATTTAAATAGTTGTTTCAAGACTCCAACCTAGAAAAAAGTTCGCAATTTATCTAATCCATAAGAGTTTTGAAGCAGGAATCGATTCTAATTAAAAAAAAAAAAATTTTTTTTTGACTGTGAGAGCTAAAATGTAAATTTTTTGAATAGCAATCCTGAATTGATCAACCTTCTCAAACATCTTTCACTTCACATTTTATTTTTACTTAAGTAAACTCAAATCTTCTGATATTTCATACAAAAATCTATGGAAACCAACATTTGTAATGCGATTCGAGAAGAGAGACCTTTTCGACCCAGAGCTAAATTTTCAGGAAAGCGAACAATGTTATTCAATATTAGTATTGGGGATTTTAAGATTGTTGCTAAATTTAAACACTGTTGTCCTGCTACACAGTATCCACTCAATTTTCGTTTAAGATTCATCGCCAGAAAAATCAAATCGATTTTATCAAAATCGAATTTTAAGCTCCCATCTCTAAAAGCTCTTCTATGAGAATATGGTCTAATGTCAGATTGTATTCTTGGCAAGATAACGTTAAAATGCGTTGCCAGAGTGCATCACATTTTCTATTTATTTGTTTGTGTGAAATGGGTAATCTCTGGAACAACTGTTCGGATTCTAAAAAATCTTCTACCAATAGAAAGCTTCACTATGCATCCCAGAGGCTATATATTGTTTGATAAAAATAAGGGGCGTGGCATCGTCCATGCAACAAAAATACTTCAAACCCATTGACTTCGTACCAATGATAGCTAGAGTCATAAAATTTTGTGATAGGGTGCAAATGGTTAATGCCAAGCTTCTCGAAAAATATCGACGGGATTAAATAAAGAGGCGTGGCACCTTTCATTCAACAAAAACACTTAAAGCACTATATTTTGGCCTAAATGGCAGCAATAGTTTTGAAATTTTGTGTTAGGATGCGCATGGCCTATGGCAAGCACCTCGCAAAATATGGACGATATTAGACAACTGGGTGTTGCACTTTTCATACATCTTCACTTAAAACACTACATCTTCGCTCGTTTGATAGCAACTGTCTAAAATTTTGTGCTTATGGTCTATGATAAGCACCTCGCAATGGAATTAGACGATGGAGCGTGACACCTTCCAACAATTAAAACGCTATATCTGATAACTTATGGTAGCAAGAGTTTTAAAATTTGAAACAAGGGTGCAAATTGTCTATTTTAAGGACCTAATGTAATGTGTATGCGAAAAAGCAATGGGGCGTGTAACCTTTCTTACAACAAAAACACTTTAAACGCTATATCTTGGCATCTATAACAGCTACAGTTGTGAAACTTGATAAATGGATGCACATTGATTGTGCCAAGCTATTCGGAAAATGTGCACGGGATTGTGTATTGGGGCACGGCACCTCCCATACAAGAAAAACAATTAAATTGGCATTCTTGGTACTTACCAAGTTGTGAAATTTGATGCATCCACCCAATTGTCTGCAGTAAATACTGCGTAAAATGAAAGCGAGATTGTGTGCATCGGGTAGGGAGCAGGAAAAGCCGCGGGAACAGCTAGCTCTAAATAAATTTATATAAATTTTGAGTTATAGCCATATATGTACATTGTTCTGGATACTAGGTGTACAAATATGAAACCGGTAATGACATCTAGCGGTCGAAAGCCGTATATGTATGAGCTTCCGAACCGCACCAAATGTCTTGATTGTTCATTCTGTCATCTGTTCACAATTTGTCAAGTTTCATACAACAACGCATTTTTTCCGCTCGTAAAGATGTCGAATTTTGTGCCTGAAAACTCTCATTTGCGGGAAGCATTGATTTTCTGTTTCCGTTTGAAGAAAAACGCTTCTGAATCGCATCGAATGCTTGTTGAAGCTTACGGCGAGCATGCTCTTGGTCGTACACAGTGCAATGAGTGGTTCAATAAATTTAAAAGTGGTGATTTTGATGTGATTAATGAGGAGCGCGGCCGGCCACCGGAAAAGTTTGAATTCACCGAATTGCAAACATTATTGGACGAGAAGATGATGGTCAAACGCAACAACAGCTCGCTGAACAACTTAATGTGACACAACAAACCGTTTCCTTGCGTTTGAAGGCCATGGGAAAGATTTTAAAGGTCGGTAGATGGGTGCCACATGAACTGACCGACAGGCAGCAAGAAAACCGAAAAACCACTTGTGAATTGCTGCTCGTCAGGCAAAACAGAAAAGGTTTTCTCCATCGAATCATCACTGGCGATAAAAATTGGATTTATTTCAACAATCCCAAACGAAAAAAATCATATTTGAGCCCCGGCCAACGACCCAAATCAACGCCAAGACCAAATCACTTCGGCCGAAAGACAATGCTGTGTATTTTCTGGGATCAGCGTGGTGTTATTTGGTATGAGCTACTAAAACCAGGTGAAACAGTTACTGGTGCACGTTACCATCGACAATTGATCGCTTTGAACCGTGCCCGAATTTCAACTTCGCCATGACTAAATAGTATTCCAAGATGACAACGTATCGCCACATCGAGCAGCGCTCAATAAAAACTTGGTAGAATCGTACAACTGGGAGCCAGTGCCCCACCCGCCGTACTCACCGCACCTGGCGCCATCCGATTACTATTTGTTTTCATTGATGGGACACGCACTCAACGATTCGCACTTCAATTCTTACGAGGAAGTGCAAAAATGGCTCGATGAATGGATAGCCTCAAAAAACAAAGAATTTTTTTTGTGAGGAGTCCATAAATTGCCTGAAAGATGAAAAAGATGTGTAGCTAGCGAGGGACATTATCTTGAAGATTAAATTTGGAACTATTTTCGCAAAATGAACGTGTTTTTTTGAATAAAAAATTAGTTGACCAGCACCAAATTGGCTATCCGTATATATGAATTTTGTCTCAAATAATTTTCTTTGTTTTACCATTTCGGTATTATAAAGCAACTAAAAATGAAACATTTCATACTCTTGGGCAATTTTTCGTTCACACAAATTCGACAGTAATTGGTTTAGGTCCTTAATTGGAAGATACGACGTGTTCTGCTACACTTATGATTCAATCAGGGTTCTTTTAATTTTTCTGTGTATTGTGAATTTAACGTTTCTTAAATTACAGTTTTATTTGCAAAAAATCATTTACTCAGTGCGAGTTTCACCTTCTCAATTACATCGTAGAGTATTAATAAATTTCTAGAAATTTTAAATTCAATGCGAGGGAATTTATATGAAAAGATACTTTATAAAGATAGATTTCAATAGCTGCCAAAAATTCTAAGAACTGCGAAGATATCGATATATTAATTGCAAAAAACATTTGTCAGCCAACATGCAACAGGTGAAAAAATAACAGCACGGCACAGTGAACAAAACTATAAATTACAAAAAACATAGTAACCAAATGCAATTAAGTATAAACTCAATAGAAATTATGTCGGCATATAAACATATCTATATACATATATAAAGCTCAACGTGTATGTGTATGTGTGTAAGTTATTTTTGGGCTCCTAATCCGCTCAACCGATCGCCGGACCTCTTATGCTTTGTGGAAATTTCTTAGCATAGTTTGGGTTGAGAGAAAATGGGCAATGCCACGCCCACCTTGCATGGGAAAAATCAAAATCATCTTAAGCCATCATTCATCTTATCTCATTAACGCAGATAAATGTGACTTGGTACATAAGCATATAAAAAGTACGTGCAAAAATAAGTTTGACTAAAGTATGGGCAGTGCACCGCCTCTTATACGAAAAAAATCCCACAATTTATAAATCTCAGCAACTGAAGCAGATAGGTAAGATTTAGTTCATATGTTTCTTATGGTGTGTGGAAAGTCCTTTGAATAGTTTGGTTCGGAAAAATGAGCGATGCCACGTCCCTCATCAAATAGGATAATCGAATTCATCTAATCTGCTCAACTACATGACTCGGATGAAAGATCAAAAGTACGTTTCAGGTGAAATGGGCGTTGCCACGCCTCTCATAAGATAACAAGGAAAATTGTACTTCAGGAATTTATTTTGAATATTCAATGTGCGAAAACTAACTGCACTTTTTCGTATTTGGTCAGTGGCGCGACAGTTTTTCTGTTCCCTTGGCTCTACTTCGATAGCACCAACGACCTTTTATGTCCAGACTTTCTTGTATAAGAACTATAACCAAATTAAACTCATCGCGTCACTTACAGCAAATGGCAAAATAAACAGTTGCAAATATAAGCCAACATCCGCAATGTGTTGCACTTGGGCGTATGAGTAACCACGAATTTATGCAAAGCGGCAAATAAACGCAACATTTATTTACCTCATCAACTATAAATTCCACTAAAATAATGACAATAAAATTTGACAGAAAATAACAATTATGTTAATTTATGTTGCACACAATGCCGTCATATTGTTTATTTATTTATTTAATGATATTTTGAAACAATGCACCATCAGCAGCAGTGGCAGCCATAAAAAGATAAAATTCAACAAAAAAAAAGTTAAAATCTAACGAAATTTATTTATTGCTGCTGCTGTACTTGTTGCTGCTGTCAATGACTAAAACAGCAACAACTTCATTAGCGACAACAGTGAAGGGAGACTGCATTCAATAAAATTCTTCATTGGCAACACAACAAAGGGGCAACCGCACTAGCAACATTAAAAAGTAATAATCGCATCAGAAACAACAAACCACAACCACTGAAACAATAAATTTTAAGCGTTTTTTTTTTTACTGAATTAGAAAATTTAATTTAAATTGTGCTCAAATTATCGGTGGGGTGGTGAGCTCGGTATGTGACCACAATGTGGCCACTGGTTATTATATAATTAACATAAAATGTGACAATTTGCTGTGCTCTTTACGAAAGACAAATTGCAGAGTTGCATCGGAAAAGTTAATTTAGTTCTCCAAAAGTTTCAAACATAAAAATAGATTTACGGAACAAGCACAACTGATTTCATGATCTACTTATACTTATAATAAGGTCGTTGATATATCAATAGGAGTGATAACAGATTCGTTAAGGGTAGGAAATTTTTGGGAACCCTCCAAGTGTCTTTTGCTGACCATTATCGGCCTCAAAGTTCAAAGCAATCACACTGAAACAGCAAGAAGAGCGTTTAGTATCAAATGCTTAGAAAAGTCTTTCCAACAGCTTTCTGGGATCCTCTGGAAAACCTTTCCTTAATTTTGCCCACTTAGTTCAGCATGGTTTTTCGGAAGGCCTAAGCATTACAAATGGATAGTAGCACGCAGTTCATATGTGCAAAGTCAGCGCCAAATTCGAAATGTGAGGACCTAATAGTTTTTTCTCCACTTGATATTTGCTTAGGATTCATGTGATGAAGATCTGCTTACTCGATCTAATGGAATGTATACAGGGAGCCCCCAAGAGCTTTAAGTGCTATTGAATATCATTAATTTCTTTTGCTTATGTGTACATGCGTAGAGAGCACTGTGGTCCAAACAGTTACGTACTCCATTCACTGAGCGTTGAGAATGTCACCAATAGTATAATTGCATCGAAAAATAATATATTGGTTATAAAATCGTTCGAATCTTACAAGTCACAGTGACTCAACGGTATTTTAAGGCTTATGCTGCAGAACGCCAATGAAACAATAGTAATCTGCTCAATGATTGTCCTCAGGGAACATTTGCTGTATAGTCGCACCCACAATGAATGAAAGGAAGTAAAATTGGTTTTTATACCGAAGCCGGAGGCATCAAGCTACTCAGCTCATTAGCTTATCCATTAGATTTTTTGAAAACACTGACGCAGCTGATGGATCTACATATTAGCACCATATTCAACGTCAATATCTTCAGCAATGCCAACGCCTATCACAACGGTAGAGTCGCGATAGTGGAAAGTTTAAAATCATACGGATTTTGTGTCAGCCGCATTTCGGTATATAGAAAAAGTATTTAGTAATGTAAGTATTAAGGATATATATACTGATGTTAAATGGCCCTAACTAACATTTTTTTTTAAAATCAGGTTTTTTGTAGATATTGATAGGTAATCCACTAATTCACCATCGAAAAAAAAAAAATTTCTGTGCTACGTTTGAAAATAAAACATTTAAAAAAAGCTATTGCTCACTTCAATACCACCGAACTTGAATTTTTACTAAGATTTTTCGTTCTCCTGTTAAGTAACAAAAATCGTAGATAATGTATTTCTACATGAGGTATCGATATGTAACATTGACTCGAACTGCAGAGTAACCGAATGGAGCAATAACTGCAGAATTATCTGCTCATTACTCAGGATCATCAGTCAGAAAATGACTGACCAGAGGCACCCGTCAAAGAGAAATCAAATCTCTCTTAATGTGGGACTCAGTCAAAATTCTCAAACAAATCTTTATAATGACCAATGGCTATATCCTAAATACGTAGTGTTACTGGTTACTAGAGAATGCCTCTAAGCTTTAAGTAGTCTCATGAGGATGCCGTTCTCTAGAATGCAAAAGTGAGTAACAGAAAAGGTTCTGGATGTCAACGCGAATAAAATGAAATTTTTCCAGGTTCACACAAAGATGTATAGCGTCAGCATAACTATTCCTAAAATGAATAAAAAATTGCAGCGCAATGTTGACAGCTTCAAGGATCTACTCGAGCTTGTTGGTATGGAACAGGTCTCTTAAGCTACCCAGCTAGTGCAGCTCTATGTTGTTGCACAGCCAGCACGTTTGATGATTGATGTGGAGAATTTTTTAGCCTTCCAATATGATCGTATTGGATGACAGGTTGGTGAAAAGTATTTCCCCAAGATCCCATTGTATCAAATCAAAGTACGTTATAATCCCTTGCCGTTTCGAAAATAAGGTCAACAAGCAAGTTGGAAATCTTGTTCCAAAAGGATCCAAAGCATTACAAGTACACATGGCGCAAATGTTCATATATATGTTAATACATAAATCCTATACAGAAGTTGAACGGAACAACGTATCTAATAAATGGAACGTAGTTTACCACGAAAGGATGCAGAGTCTCCAAAACTCTTCAATAAAATGAGGCATGCTCCCGTGGCATAAAATAGAGTTGATGTAAGACAAAATGTTTTAAAATTTGAACATATAAAAAGTGGTAGAGAGGTTTCTCAAATTCATTTAAAGCTCGGCTCATTTCAAACCGAGAAAGAAACCTGACACTATGACTTATCTAACTGCATGTTTAATCTTACCTAACCACATTGCAGTGGGTCTCTTCGAAATACTTAGTACATTGACAAATTGAAGATAGAAATTGGTCTAATGTAGCTCTTAAGTAAGCCCAGACTAGCGTGGGCCATGAGCATATCTGTGAATCAGATCGTGATTTCACGGAGTATCACAAGATATACCGTAGGTGAAGCTAATCGAAAATATATGTATTTAAAACTGGGCCAATAATTGTCCGCAGACTCACAAAAAAAAAAGAAAATTTGTTTAATTTTTAGAAAAAGTAAACTATGTACGTAGCTTAATATGTCTTGAAAATTGACACTTTTGCCTGAAATTTTTTAAAATCGTTTAGTTTTCGTGCTTTGACAAAGAACTATTTGAGGTGAGTGGTAAAAAATGGAATTCTCTTGGTGACTTTTTCTTAGACTTTAAAAAATTTTGGCACATCCAAGTGCACATATATTCTTATCTAAATTTGGTTGGCACCCTTTCATGTGCTACGCACGTACCCCGTGCTTAGGGTACAAAGAAAGGTCATGTACTTTACTTCATTGTGGCTGCGATTTTTTCCTAAATTTTTTTCTACACTTGGCTTAAATTGCGCTTGTAACAAATAACACTAGTCAAATGTTATCTGCGCCCTCTTGCTAACTTGTTATTTGTTATTTAATCTCTGTCAAACTTCCTGTGCTCTTTTCGAACTTAAAACAAAACCAAATTGCTGCAGAAAGCGATTTACATTTCAATTGTCAACAGATTAATGCAAACAACAAAAATAGCAACAAACAAATACTAAATACAACTCAATTTTCAAACAATTTGATCACAATCGAAATTTTGTATCTATGAGTTTCATTTGTTAATTGCCGGCAAAGATACATCAGCAACATTCGAGTGCAGAGCAACAACAGACGTACGCAAAGTGGAAACAGCGGTTGGTAATCGTACGGCTTCATTGGAACTTAATTACATGGGTTGGCTGGTGCGCTCGCATCTCATATGCGTAAGTTCGTGCGTAAGTGCCTGTGTGTCTGTAATTGTGATTGTCAAAATGTTAATTGAAAAGTTTTTCCAATTTCCGGCTTTCCAGCATTGCAAATAATCAAACGAATGCAAATTGCCAAATAAATTGTTCTTCTCTATTTTAATGAGTCGCTTTCAATGTTCGGTCCTGGCAAAATTTGCATAGCGAAATAAAATGAGCTTCGCTTAGGTTTTAACGTTTTGTTTATTTGGAAATTCTGCCTATTGGAAGATATTAGACCTGAATTATGGTAGACCTAGATCTTGAAGGTTATAGTAATGCTGGAGAGCACTTTGTCATCCGTTCTTGTTAGATTTTTCTTTTTCACTCTTTTATTTATTGTATCCCTTTAAATTGTAAAGACTATCAAGTAGTTATAGGCTCTTAATTCTAATTAAAACTAACAAATTATATAAAAATTGATATATCTTTTTTAATAAGTAACCAAAAGCTCTGCGGGACTCTAAAAATTTTATAGCTCGTCTGAATTTGGATTTTACCAAACACTGGCCTTTGCAGTGGAGCAGGGACGTGGCAACATGGCAACCCATCTAAAGTCACAGTTCTGATTATAGCGTCTCCTCTGATTAATTTTCAGCCGAGACGAGCAAGGTCCCGGTCTGAGCTGGCTTTATATTAGAGACGGGCAAGGTGCATTTTTACCACCATGGACGTAAATAGTAAGTAGTTGCTAGTTAGTCTTTGAAAACGATTGTGTCGCGATAGCAGGGACGATCTAGTTCCCGATCTATCACAATGGTGAGAATTAGTGCTATGCAGACAACTTTGAGTCGGTAGCCGAGATGAGCTAGATCTCAGTATAGCACCGAAAAGCGGCTTAAACACATCGGGCAGCGGCAGAGACGAGCTAGGTCCCGGTCCGTGTAAGTTTTTAGTAGATTTGATTTTTAAATTGCATATTGAGCCACTGATTTGCTTTTCTCATCATATAGACAGCATCATGACGCCTTTTTTTTACTCTGAGGGCTTTGTAAATTAGTACTTAGGGGCCATCCATAAATTACGTGACCGATTTGGAGGAATGGGGGGTCATGAAAAATACTACGAAAAGTAACGACGGGGGGGGGGTTTCGCAAAGTACTACGTGACTTCAAATTGTAAAAATCTAAATAAATACCCAAATTCAACGTCCAGATTAAGTAGTAAATTTTTAAGCTCCACGTATCATTTTAGAAAAGAAATGCATATATCTGAAGAAAGCGTTTCTAGAGTTCGACCTTTGAGAATATTAAGTAAGCGATCAGGAGAACGTTTATGTATCATTTCGAATGACGATCCAACAGAGTGGATCGATGTATTTAGAAGATATAGAAGATATAGAAGCTGTTGAACTGGAAGACGAACAATTAAATATAGAGAAAAATATTACTTTAATTGAGGATATACCTTCTTGGATAGATGAGGGAATTCCTTTCTTGGAAGAAATTTAAATATTGAAAATTATTTTTTCATTTTAAATATGTTATATCTATTAAAATATAAAATGGAATGTTTTATGTTTAATATTGTCAATAAACCATTTATTTTATTTTAAAATACATTAGTAGAAAATATTTTTAAAAATCATGCTGCAACGTAATTAAATAGGGGGAGGCGGGCTTAATAGAGTAAAGTCACGAATCGTCACTATAGGGGGGTGGGGGGGTAGGGGTTAAAAAAACGGTTTTTCGGTCACGTAGTTTATGGATGGCCCCTTACTTTGTCCGCATTTCAAGTTAAAAAATGATATTTTCAATACAAATGCAATTTAAAAATATTTGTGTCAAAAAAAAAGGGAACAATGGTAATTTTTACTATCGCCAACTGGAAAACTTGCGGGCTTAAATTAAAAATAAAGTGTTCAAGTTAATGCCGTGTACATAACCTTATACACTATACCTTACAAATCAATAAAATGTATGAAATTTTCAATTAAAATTCCGTATTTTCTATCAAAAGTACTTCTGGCGTGAGTTTTGGAGCTAATCCGTAGTTTCAGAATTATCCTTCAACACATGTAATTTATTCTAAGCTCTTCTCTAACAATCTTTCCGGTTTGTAAAAAATCAAGCATTTAATTTTAATTGCAGGAATTCATAATAAATTCATTAAAAACGTAA
Organism: Meiosimyza decipiens; assembly: GCA_963680825.1. NCBI lineage: Eukaryota > Metazoa > Arthropoda > Insecta > Diptera > Lauxaniidae > Meiosimyza > Meiosimyza decipiens. The sequence continues at coordinate 52,140,734 of OY804260.1, forward strand.
GGGTGAAATTATATCCACATCCACAATGTCAGGCCCCAGAGTTAAAGCACAAAGATGAAAAAAAAAAAATGTCCGCACACTTTGGAATCCAAGTTACACAAAACATAGCAACGTTCGTACGAGTATATTGGCAAAAAGTCAAAAGCATAAAATGAGTATGACAATAAAAACTCTTTTACATTATCAGTGAAATTATGAATCTAAAGTTTCCATTAAGCTGAGTGGCATTTCACAAGCGAGACTGGGAGAATGTGAGAAAGAGAGTTAACATTGGAAAATTATCAAAACAAAATACCCCTAACCAGCAGGCATGAGTGCATTTAAGATACAGTGGCGGAATCAAGACTCAAACTCGATATTAAAAATTATGAAAAAAAAAACGGAGGGATCCAAAGGGAAAAGATAGCATTTAAAAGCTTAAAATCCAAACAACAATAAAACATTTGCAGCGCAGGCAAAAACTGTTAACGACATGGAAATAAGAAACCTCTGCCGGAGAAAAAAAAAAATTTATGGAAAAATTAAAACATCGACAGAAAACACCAAACAGCAGACAACGACAGGAACACCACCAACAAACAACAGCATCCGCCAGCAACATCACGAACGACAATAGCATTGAGTGCAGCATCAGAAGCACTCGAGACCATTAGCAAAATCAGCAAAGAAATGCAGACAAACGGACGGACGGCCAAAGTGCAGCGAAAAAAAATTGCAAGTTTTGCGTTGGGACAAACGCTGAAGAAAAGTAAATGAAACTTTATCAATCGATATAGCACAAAGTTGCTATAGAATCATTTTTAAAATGCTTGGTCACATGCAACAAATTGCAAAATTTCAAAACGTAACCTGGAATCCAAAAAATTTTTCTCTCAGTGTATTAGAATCTGCCACCAGTATACCCCATAACAAATAGAAATAGCAACAACGGCAAACTAAAACGAGAGCGAAAGTCCAATGGAATGCAGCAACAGCCAACGAACAACATGAAATCCAGACAACAGCAAACATCGAAAGAAAAAATAATTCAACGGATGAGACAATGAAAAAGTACAAAAAAAAAAAGAAAACAGTAAACCGATAAAAAATCCGGCATTCTTTCTGTTGGTGGCATGCAGGCAGGCAGCCAAAGTGTTTCCGTTGCATACAAATAGGCCACAACGAATACCGTTGAAGCTGGAAAATAACAATGCGATGTTACCGAGGAAGCAACAAACAGAAAAACTATGAGCGAACTGAAGAAAAAATAAGAGGTATGAAAAAGAGCAGAAGACAAAGAGGGCATTAGCCTTGGACAACAACAGCACCATCAGCATTGGCAACGACATCATGGCAGATAGAAAGCAAAATCCCTGCAACTTCCACTTTTGCAGCGGTTGTCGCAAGAAATTAATTGTCATTTGGTATAAAAGAAGCAGCAATCAATCGCTGGAAAGAAAATTGATGATAAGAAAATATCGATCGGTCTGTGTTTTGTGGAGAGTTGCGATCTTTTTGTTTTGTTTTTAATTTATTAAACATAAATTCGAGTTAATAATCTACTTAATTTATATGTGATAGGAAATGTTATATAATTCTTATAATTAAAATCTTATAAAAGTTGCTGAGCGACAATAAGAAAAAAGTTTAGGTGTTATTTTCACCAGGCCGAAAGTCACATACCCCATACTGCATTGGAATTAACTCTAAAATAAATGTTTAAAAGACGCTGAAGAGGTTGAAATTAAAGTTGAGTGTAAAAAGGTTGGAAAATGTTGAAACAGTTGAAAAAGACTGAAAATGTCAAAAAAATTGCAAGAGGTTGAAAAAGTCAAAAAATGTTGAGGCCATTTAAAATCGGTGAGAAAGTCGAAAATATAAAGAAAGTAATGAAGCAACTTAAAAGATGTTGAAAAAGTCGAACAAATACATGTAGGATATAGTCAAAAAAAGATGAAAAATATTGAAAAAATCGAGAAAAAACTAAATATACCACACCAAAAAGTGAGCGTGGTACAGTAAATTATGTTCGTGATCCGCATTCTTATATCAAATGTTAGCACAAAATTTTGTATAATTTGCTATATATGCCGAAAATAGTCACCCATAGGCTTGATCAACTCCCATTTTGATTCAGAAATAGCTTTCCATAAATAACACCCTTACACCAAATATTAGCATGATTGCTACTCAAGGTACTTATCTTGTATGTGAGGTACGACGCCCACTGGTGCTATTCGCCCGCTTTTGATTTGTTAATATGGGAGGAGCTCTACCAACTGATGCAATCCCGTCGATATCCATGTAATTTCAAAGCTTTTAGTGACCGACAACTCTACACTAAATTTTATGAAGATTACTCTAATAGTACACTAACCATAACACTTAAGGTTTCTATTCGTATGGGAGGTGTTACGCCCATAGTTACTGTTGCACTGTTGTCTTTTTGTTATAAGATAACATTATAAGATGCAAATTTATGTGCCATATTAAATTTCATAAGGAATGTGTAGTTAGTTCTTTTATGATAACTTTTATACTTGCGGGCTGTACCACGCCTTTCACCAGTAAACTGCATGAGCTTATATATATGGCTGCTTGCAGTGTTAGCATCCTTAAAGTTTTTATAAAAATCATTAGTGCCAATTTCGAGTATTTCAGAATGAAATTTTTAAATTTTTTAAAAGTGATACACCGCTCTATTTTTGGTTCTATTCAAGACATAAATTGCCTGAATCTTTTCACGAAATTTCATCACAAAATCGTGCATGGTTTGCGATATATAGCGTTCTTAAATTTAAAATTCAGGACTGTGCCACGACCCTGTAAAAGCCTATGAAAACTTGAAACCTAGCCCAATCATAGTTTCGTTCACATGTGCACCAAATCACCCAGTTTCAGCGTTGCAATTTTTTTCGAAATAGGCTTGGGAATGTGTATGTATGTACATTAGGGTGGCTAAAAATGCTAAAACTATAAGATGGTCCTTAATCTATCGAAAACCACTAAAGTCTCCCCGAAACTGCCCCTTAGAGGGATCAAATAATTTTTCCGAACATACTTACTCCTATAACTACCTACTACTTTGGGGGGTTGCCTCGCAAAAATTACATTCTTGTGAAATTATGAAATTGACTCCACCTCTTCTCAGATGTCTCTGAAGCAGCAAAATGCAAGACCAAAAAACCTAAAAAAACCACGAAAAATTAAAAAAAAAGTTCATAGCTCCCCCGGAGTGACCCGTAGAGCGGCCAATGGGGAAAATAATGGAACGTTGTCATAGATATGAACGCTCTAGAAGGTAGCTTTGAAGAGATATTAATGATTTTTGATAGATTGCGGACCGTTTTCTAGTTTTCAAAACGGCGGCGGGTCCATCAAATGTATTCTAAAATGGACCAAATTTTGCGTGGTTCTTATTGGCACCAGTGCAAAACTTTTGGTGCCCGGGGAGCGAAGTTTGAAGTAACTTTAATTTTTTTCATATATGTCTGAACCACAATATGGGCGGTAGGCGCGTCAATAAACTTGTTTAAAGGTAAGACATGGGTGCCAAATTTCATTAAATTAACGTCCTTGGTTTCCATGTAAACATAATTTCAACAGACAGTCGACTCTAGTGGTGACGCTGATCAAGAGAGTACTTACGTGTCTATACCTACTAAGTCCCCCTCTATGCGTTACAAACGGAATCACAAAGTGTAGGGTATAAAAGTGAGCAGAACTACAGTTATCGATGGTTTTTTCTTTTTAATGTTTTTATATGTTTGGATCCTTTCGTATCGATTCGTGGCGTAATATTTTTTTCTCGCAAAATGGGGTCAAAACAGTACGTTGGAAATTCTAAGGAGTTATGTCTAGAACTGATAAGCCAAAAAGCGCGTATTTGCAGTTATAATAACAATAATAAATTTTCATATCCTGCATGTTCAGGATGTTTAATCGTTATGCAAAATTCCATATATATGTAAATAGTTCCAAGCATATATTAGCTTTAAGTTTTTTTCCATTTTTGTTCTAATTTCCCTGAACTCTAAATATTTCGCTGCATTCGAAATTCTTCCCTTAGGGGCTTAAAGTGCTAAAAAATTCTTTGCTGCCTGAAGATGAGTTGATATTTTAACACTGAATCTAAGTGTTCGATTGCATTATTTGTTAGTCAACTTGAATATATTGAATCCAAATCCACTGTTGTGATTTCATTGCTCAAGTATTTCCCGCATGAAGCTTCTGCGGCTGTGATTGAGTTTCTTCTGTCAACAGTGACACATAAACAATCGCTGTTCGGTTTTCTATTTCAATGTTTAAAAAAAATGTCAGTCATTGATTCGAGTTCTTTTTTTATTGAAACTAATGAAATATGAGTGATCCTTTTGTTTGTTGTCATATTTTGTTTATTATTGTTATCATTACAAAGTCAACATTGAAATTGAAGCGGAGTCTAAGAATTTAACATAGAAATTTAAGTGCAGCAGTGGCTATGATGCCACTTGAGGTTTCATTTTGATTCGATTGTCAATCCAAAGAGAAGACACCAGTCGTGGATTGCGAATGACAACAGCAACATGGATGCATACGATATGCTTAGATTTTAGACTTAAGTACCTATGAGTTTTATTTGACCACAATGTTTTCTTTTTTAAATTTCGTTACTGAATTTCTCGGACATTGGCTATCAGAAGGTAGGCACTCAGTACACTAGCTGACTTAAACTTGGTGTTCAAAATCATCGAAAAATAATTTTATACATGGCCAAGAGCCATCTTTGCCAAAATTATGTTACACCTATTGTATTGTTTTTATCGGAGCAATCGGTAAGAGAATACTAAATTATTAGTCGGGATATTGTGTAGGGGCATTTTTGTAAAAATCGATGGGAAAAGTTTACTAATGAACACTGGATATGACTTATGACCACTGTTATGTAATGTTTTTCTTATGAAAAGCTTTAACTGCATCAATAGATGAAGAGTATGGAATGTGAAATCAAAGTACGAGTATTACCAAAAGTGCTTTAGGCTCTCTGCTAATACTTTTCAGAAAAAAAATTATAGCATAGGTCATTTGGAAAAATCAAAAGAAAATGGATCAAAAACAATTGGGGAACTTTTACTGAGAAAAGGCTTTAGCAAAATTTATCCAAAAAATATTTTAGCGATATCTTGAAAAAAGCTTGCTTATTTGGAACTATCGATTAACATTGACCACCATATGCAAGCCATCTTAAACTAAAATTTTTTGGTAACACTTGTTAGTGGAATATAAAAAGGTTTACGGAATGGAAATGAAAAAACGAATTTATAGTTGTAAAAATGACGTTCACTTCTTTCAACGATTCTCGAATTTATTGAATCCATCACTGTAGCGATGATTTCCAAAATACCTCTCTACGGAAGCTATTACCATTTTGTTTGATGAAAATCCTGTTCCACGAAAAAATTTTTGGAGGCGTAAGAATAAACAGAAGTCAGCGAAAACTAAATCTGTCGATTATAGTGGATGTTGTAACAATTCGTTAGATTTTAACGATAGATTTTCGAATCGCACCATGCGTATGTGCTTTTGTTGCATTTTTAGTGAAAGCGACTCCTGTTTTGCTCAGAGGTTTTTGAAACCCCAAACTTAATTTAAAATATTTCTCACTGTACCGATTGAAATATCTAGAGCTGCTTCTAAGTCTCTCTCAGTCATTCGACGATCTTCGAAAACTGTTGCCCGTATTTTTGCTACAATTTTTAATATTGATGCAGTTCGTAAAAATGGCGTCGAAGATTTACTTCTGCTATTAACGACTAGATAGTGCCCCGCGAAGTTATTGAACAATCAGGTTTGTGTGTTAACATAAACTGATTTCCGGGTCGATGGAATCTGAGGTGCTGATGAACATTCATTCGAATGTATGGTTTGTATATTGTAAAGGGTGTTTTTTTTAGAGGTATAGAGCTTTGAATTGAAATAAAACACAAGAAAATCGTTTTAATGTCCATCAATTTAGCTTTATTGGAAGGATAATTTTATGCCATTAATGTTTAAATATGATTTCGGGCATGTGGCCGTCGCGGCTGGCTCGAATAAAGCCAATTCTACAGGTCCAATTTTGAACCACTTTTTCGAGCATATGGGGCCGTATGTCGGCAATAACGCCACGAATGTTGGCTTCCAAGTCCCCTAACGTTTCTGGTTTGTTGGCGTAGACGAGTGACTTCACATATCCCCAAAGAAAATAATCCAATGGTGTCAAATCACACGATCTTGGTGGCCAATTGACAGGTCCATTCCGCGAAATTATGCGCTCATCGAATGTTTCCTTCAATAAATCGATTGTGACGTGCGCTGTGTGGCATGTAGCGCCTTCTTGTTGGAACCACAACTCATCCACATTCATGCCATCCAATTCGGGAACAAAATAGTCGGTTATCATGGCTCTATACCGGTCTCCATTAACGGTAACTGACTCTCCAGCATTATTTCGGAAGAAGTATGGCCCAATGACTCCACCAGCCCATAGAGCACACCAAACAGTCAGTTTTTGTGGATGTAATGGCGTCTCAAGGGTCTCATGTGGATTCTCTTCACTCCAAATGCGGCAATTTTGCTTGTTGACGTAGCCATTCAACCAAAAATGAGCCTCATCACTGAACAAAATTTTGCGATGAAAATCAGCATCGAGATCAATCTCATTTTCGGCCCATACACCAAAATCACGACGCATTGCATGGTCTCGCGGCTTTAATTCTTGCACAAGCTGGATCTTGTAAGGTCGCAAGCCAAGATCTTTGCGCAAAATCTTCCATAAAGTTGATGGACAAAGCTCCAATTGCTGTGCACGGTGGCGAATCGATTCATTCGGGTCCTCTTCAACATTTTGCTCTACAGCGGCAATTGTTTCTTCGGTGCGCACTGTTCGACGTCTCTGCGGATGCGTATTATCACATAGAGTAAACGTAGTGCGAAAACGATCCATGGTTAACCGAATTAATTGCTCTGATGGACGATTATGTCGACCATAAAATGGACGGAGCTTGCGGTAAACTTCGCGAACTGAACCATTATTTTCGAAATAAATTTGCACGATTTGCAAGCGTTGTTCTTTTGTCAACTTATTTATGATGAAATGGCAAACCAAATTGAACATAAATGACATTAGAGTTGCCAGATTCGACCATAAAATGCCAGTTTTATCTCTATTCGAAAAACAAACCTCTAAAAAAACACCCTTTATGTATGTATATCTTCTAAACGGTCAAAGTCTTTTAACGCAAAAAAAAAAATTTCGACCTCGAAAGTTTTTATGTATATTTAGTGCCCAAATAAGTTTTTTTTTGGATAGTTCGATGCTGAAAATATGAGAATTTTGCAACAATCTGCCTTATGTTGCCAGCGGTAGAAAGATTTAGCCATATTTTCAAAGAAGATCAGATCTTTTGAAGCTGATTTTTTTTCACAGAATTTTTCATCAATGTCCGAACTTTGACATGCTTAACCCATTTGTGCTTACGCTGCCATATATGTTTTGCTGTTAATTGATAAATAAAACACGTTGACCTATTGATAGATAATATGAATTGAAATATATGCTAATAATTATGTAATGATTTTATGTTAGGTTGCTCTATTCTGTAGTGTTAGCAGCACTCTACGATCTGACTTGGATTAAGCATTGAGAAATACATAAGAAATGATAGCTTTCAATCACATTGCTGAAGAGTTAAATATATCCCTTCCCCTTTAGCTATTTCAAAATAATGGCTTCAGATTCAACTTAAACAGCTCAAAGTCTTCAGATTTACATTACTTGTAAAATGTCGTGTTTCTTTTGCAAAGATTAACTTTCAACTGCATCTTCAAAAAAAACAGAAGAAGCATTCCTTGATGTGATAGAATTTTATCACTTGCAGTCAGAGGTATTTTTAAGGGAATGCGTGGTAAGACACCACAATTTTATAATTTCAGATGCCTGAAGTGTTTTTAAAGCCCGTATACCAAAGTCTAAGAACATTCATTTGGCCCAATAATTGGTTACGGTGGGTTCTTGTACTGGTATGTGTGGTTCCAAATGTTGAAGAAATTTTGATGGCCCTGCACCTCGCTGTTTTATAATGTGCAACCTTTTTACTGGCGATTTGACAGAAAGCTTATACTGAAGTGAATTGGCTGATAACCTTTCCTCGCTAGTGCTTAATTTTAGACCTTTATCGACCTTGCAAAAATCTTCAATATAACATTTTTCGAATTTATCAATATTTTCAGTTAACATCATTTGACTTTTATTTTATGTTTTTATCTTTTATATATGAGGTGGTTAATGTCCATTGGGCTATCCCCACTCTGAACGTATTTGAGTGCATTCCATAGCTGTCTTTAATAGTGTGTTATCGGTGTGGGCAACACTGATATGGGAAGTGTCTTCATTAGATCAAATGAAAAAACTGTGGTGCCGTCATCGTTTGCTTCCCCATCCAATTTAATTTTGTTCAGAGTATTTTCAGCTTGCTGTTGATGTTGCTCCAACATAGTCGTCAGAAGATTTTTTCTTTGCGTCATCATTTTCATGATTTGTTTGAACAGTTAAGGAATCAAATCTTTTACAGGAATCAGTTAATGGTTGATGGTAGTGCTAAGACATATCCACACTTGTTTTCTAATTTGTGAGAGAACTTAACTCAAATTGAAAATTATTCATAAGTGCGAGTAGAAGTATAGTAACCCTGATAAGCACTAACATCTAAGTCCGATGTTTCAAATGAATGATTTTAAAATGGGGGTCAAAGTGGTCAATGACACATGACCCATTTAGGTAACATCACTTCATATCTGTCATTCTATGGCTCAGTAATGCTTTGAGCTGCCTCTCTTAAGTGTTGCATAAAATAATATCGTACCACTCTCGCAGTTAGAAGTTGGGTCAAGTCTATATAAAGCCCGAGCAAAACGATTTTTTTTAAAAAATGTGGGATAGCCCGCTTCATATGTAGAGCTCTGTATCAGATTTTACAATGTACTTTTTAAGCTTTGACATCCTTTGCATTCACTCGCTGATTTTGTTCACAAATCATCTCAAAAAGGTGTAGGTCCAAAAGTTAAATTCTTTAAGTTTTCGAAGGACACTTTTTTGTGCGCCTTTTCTAGTAGTTAGTGTCAAGTGTGTCTAAATATCTAAATACGTTCGTGACCAGGGCTTTACAAAAAATTCTACCTGCCGAGCTCTGAAAATTAATTTTCAGATGCATTAGTTACGCAAGTACACTTAAGGCTTAGGCTAAAGCTTAAGCAAAAACTCAAGTTACTTGCATTCTCAAATATTTACTTAGAAGAGAAAAAAAAAGAATCGTTAAGTCAATTAATTAAACAAACAATTGCATTTTCATATGGCAATAAAATTTAATTTCACTACTCAATTCATCACTTATGTAATTTCCCCTGATGATGTAAGTGAAGCACAGCGCAGCACGCCAACTTTAACCACATTTGGAGAAAAAGCAACAAAAATAAGCCAAGTTTAAATGTTGCCACAATTATTGCATTCGACACAGAGGCGAACATGCGGACAGACAGACAGACAGACAAACGGACGGACACACGTACAGAAAGCATTTAATTATTGTCAAGGCGAGTAAAGCAGCAGCACCGCCAAACGTTCTGCCGCATCCACCGCACTCCACCAATTCACCAATTCGCGAATCTTCGTCCATGTATGTACTCCACATTTTGTTACTGTGTGTCGTTTATCTGCAGCTTTGAGCTCGAAATGAATGCGGCGAATACCCGTGCAAAGTATCTGTATCTCAGTGTCTCTGTATCTCAGCAAACAACGATCGCTGACTACGACGACGACGTTTTTCCCATTTTTCACAATTTTCGTTCTTTCTGTTAAATGGTTTTGGCTTTGGTTTTTTGTTTTTTTTTTGTGTTTTCCACCTTTTTTTACCACATTTATCTGCTGTAGCCTCAGTGGAGTGACAGTGTGTGCATGTGTGTTGGTGACCATGAAAATCGGCATTCGGTGTCGTATCGTAGCACAGGCATTGAGTTGAGTCGCACCACACCGTATCACCGTTTCGCATCGTATCGTATCGCATCAGCTTTTCATTACGTTTACGTTAACGTTACGTGGCATTACATAATCCACGGAATTAAAGCTTTTTCTGCTGCGATACCGATGCAATGTGATGCGCTACGAGGCGAGGCGAAATTCTCGTATTTGTGGATGCGCCACGACCGACGACAGCGAGAGTAATGCGCACAGTGGGGCTAATGATTGAATTTAAAAATTTAATTTCCTTTGTTAAAGAAACAACAACTACAAAAAAAGCCGCTCGAAATCACGATATTGCACTTAAGATACAACAAAAAATTCAGATTGATGACAAGCGATGTGGAATTTTTAGGCCCTGCTTGGAAATATGCAATTTTACTAAATTCTTTCAAACTAACTTCCTTCTTATCTGAAATCGCCAAATCGCTACAAAGTGAAAGCCAGAAAAAGTAGAACTGTCGTGGAAAAGAGAAAACGTGACGAGACATTAAGGGCCATCAAAAGATGGCTTACCGTACCTAGTCGCTTCGAAGCAAAAAGGAAAATAGTAGGACATGTGGAATTTTTACACATTCAAAATTGATATCTGAAAATACGGACTGAATAGAATGCTGATACTTTTCAATATCTTACAGCCTTTATATGGATGAAGAATGTCATAAGTTTTCATGCTCTAAACAAACTTTATTTATAGTAAATCTCTCTTATTAGGATAGGGAACTATAAAATTATATGAATCCTTAGCCCATTAAGTCCTACTGTTCGATTTTTTGACAGATAACTTGCGCACTTTTTCCAGGTGAGCCAGAGAGTGGTATCACCTAAGCGCTTAGCTAATATGTTAGCATTTTTGGTTTGACGTGATTCGATTATTTTGCTACTTTTTCGCGTTTTGAAGTGGAGGCGTTTTCGGGTATTTTTTTTTTTGAAAATGCAGTAAGTCTTTGCAATCGGGTAAAAATAATTTCCCTCAATTTCAACCATGATTCAGCGTATATTTGCAGTACCGATATCAAAAATTGCAATATTATCTGACATGAACGAAACATATTTTTGTATGTAAAATATGCTTTATTGAACGAATATTGATGAGAATCGATTCTTTTCATTTGTGGACAACTCCGACAATGCGCCTGTACATCGCATTTGGTGCATTGCCATGATACATGCCTCTGAAAAACGATGCAAGGACGCGTCTTAGCGATCTTCATGACTCTATGTTCTTTTTCTATCAGTACGGATATCGTTCAAGGCGATGGTATTGGTCAAATTGGATGCGTTGACGGTTTGGTTTGAGTATTCTTTTGATCAGTCAGGTTGACTCATTAGGCAGGATCGTCCGAAGAGATTTCCTATGGGCTGCCTTATTGACTTGGCAATGACTTCATATTTGGCCAAAATGGAATAAAAAATTCATCGTGCTGAAGTTGAGCTCTTTATATTAAAAATGATGGAGGTCCTTGAGAAAAAAAATTATATCTGTTTGCGTTGGACAGAAAATCGAATAAAAAAAACGACTCTCATTGAGCCTCGATAGACGTATACACGTTATCCATTGGATTACGTGTTCCATTATACGCAAAGCTCTACATGGCACACTAGATCGATAATTCAGTGATCACGGTTGCTTCCAACCACGAAACGCTCGAACCGATGCATTGGATCAAACGTTAGATTGAAAGATTAATCGAGTGTCATTCTTTGAGATGCGCCATGTTTTTAAAGCATGTAATTATCGGATGGGTGGCATCGACTTATTCGACAATGCAATGCATAATATCGAATTTCTGTGCGTGGAAACAAGTGGTACTGGCCATTCTTGATTACCGAACTTCACGCAGTAATTGTCAATGAGTGGAAGATCCATTCCACTTAAGATAAACCTGATGACGCTGTCACGTCGATAAGCCAGCCCACTTTGACCAAAACCATCGCCTTGAACGATATACGTACTGATAAAAAAGGATATGAAATCTTAAAGGCGCTAAGACACGTCCTTGCAATGTTTGCCAGAAACATCCATCATGGCAATGCACTTCGGTACAATTGCATTGCTGGAGTTGTCCACAAATGATAAGAATCGATTCTCATCAATATTCATTTAATAAAGCATTTATTTTCATAAAAAAAATGTTTTTCGTTCATTACAGAAAATATTGCACATATGATATCAGTTGTGCACTGTGGTCGACAAATTGACCACCCACCTGAGCTCAAACCAGAGCAGAAAAAAAGTAAAATTCAAAGCTTAGACCTATCCAAATGTAGCCTCTGAATGAAATTTCTTCGATTTTAATTTTTATATTTACTTAAAAAAAGGGATTATCATTATAAATCTTCACATTGTGACTATTTTCATTTTTTATTTACCAAAGAATGGGGTCATTATCATATATTGTCCAAATGTTCCAAAAATGTACTGAAAATGTGCTTAAGATTCGCCGAGTGTACTAAAAATGCAGCAAATGTATCGAAAGTACTAAAAACTTGTCGAATGTACTGACGACAATTTTTCAGGCCGCAAATGTACCGAAAATACCACCACTGATATAAAGAGTGTCCCAAAAAGAGTCCACCAATTCGTTGACTTGTCCATAAAAAAACAAGAAGAAAATGAGAAAAATTTTTTCAAGAAAATTATTGAAATTGGCCACCAAGATCATGCGATTTCTTTCTTTGGGTGAAATCCCGAGCTTATGTTAATAAACCAGAAACAATTCCTGAGCTCAAGGCCTAGATCCAACGCATCATCGGTGCGATACAGCCAAATCTTTGTTAAAAAGTCATCGAAAATTTTATTAAAAGAGCAAAGGCTTATAATCAAAGCCGATGCGGTCATTTGTCAGATATTTTATTTGATACTTAGTCGGATAATGTCTACTTTACAATGCACAAAAAAATATTGCAACTTGCTCAAAAAATACGTAATTTTATTTTTAAATAAAAAAGTGCACTCGAATTGGGACACCTTTTATTATGATAGCTATAAGAAAATTATAATATAGATATGAGATGGATGAAATGAAAAAAAAAAATATGTGAATGTCATACAAATTGATATATTAGTAACTCTACTTCGATTAATCCGAATCATTCGAACTAAAATATTCGAATTCGATTCGACTTCATAATTAAAAAAGTGTTGCAGAATAAAATTAGGACAAAGCAGAGATATATTGATTTACGGGAATTCAGGTGCAAGGATATAGACGCACCGTAATTTTTATTTTTTGCGAGAGCTTATTTCTAATGGAATTCCACAATTTTGTCCCACTGTCTGGTGATATGGCTATGAAACTGTACAAAAAAGTGTGAAGCTGCAAACAACCAGCAACCGACAACAACAACAATGACAAACATTGTATTGCGGGAGGAAATACAACAACAGAAATACGCAGACAAAACTTTAAAATTTACAAAAAAATATGCAAGCAAATTGCAATTATTTCACATGACTCCAGTTTTGCTTGACCACGCGCGGATTTACTAAAAAGAAAAAATTTAATGTATGTGAATGAGCATCGCATTTTGTATTGTACGTGAATATTCGAGCTTAATTTTGTAAATGGTTTTATATTTTCTCTGGCATTTATGTTATTAGTGAAATTACGCTGGCAGTACGTGGTTATTTTTAAGTTTCAGACATTTCGATACTGCACTTTGTTATTGGTCTTTAATTTGCAGTTCAAAATGACGCAAGTACTTGAAGAAAATAAAGGCTTTTCAGCAAAATTTGTTCTTCTATGTTTTCAACTGAATATTGGCAATATCGCATATCGTACCATGACATGCCCATAACGTAATCAACAAAAACAGCAATTCCCTACGCTTCAAAAATATTTAATTCATTTTTCTGTCTATTTTACTGCCTGCTGTCTTCCAATTTTCAGTAGCATTTTCCCCAAATCCCCATAACGCAATTGAGAATTTAATCAGTAAGGCAATTTTTAGTTCCCGCGAGATGGCGTTAGATGAGTTCTTTCTTCAGCAGCAACAAAAAAAAAAAAAAAAAAAATTAGAAATCGGAAATAATTCAACTCGTAGCAGATGTTGAAATGTTGTGTGCGTACTCTTTGGGTATCTCATGGGCGCGATTTCCATACCAAATCCAATCATTTATCAAAATTGAATGATGTGCGGGCGCACAATATGCAACATTTTTAAGAAGGCAGCCTGTCAAAGGAGCGAACGAAAGGAAATGAAAAAGGAAAGCGGAACAATGTTCAAGGTCTTCTTTCTTTTGTTGCGACTTCAAAATTAAATCTTAAAGGAATCTTGCTGACTAAGGATACAGCGTGTGAGCTTGCGAGGGTTTTGTATAGTGGGTGGGCTTTTGCTTTGCTCTGGTTTTATTCTTTTCTTTAGATTTTGACTTGACATGTAATGTAGGCAAGTGTCAAAATTGAACTTAATATGTTTAGCATGAAAGGAAGAGCTTTTACATATTTTTATTCACTGATGGCTTACATGAGGAAATCCGACAACATTATCAATTTAGATTTTTTATGGTTGTGTTAGCTTAAAAATTTCATTATTTTTACAACAGACGTCAATAAGAAGGAGCTGCTGTAATTGTAGCTTCCGTCATTATGTCTGTGATAATAATGGCAGCAGAGAATTATTGCAAAAAACTGCTTATGTTATACCAATAAAATTGACTGTTGCAAGCTTCTTGCAGACAGAATTAAGAGGAGGAATTTTTTTAAGAGGGCGTGCCACCATATCACATAAAAATTTTTATATTTCACATTTCTCGAAAATAGCCACTACGGCTTTCATGAACCACTTAAAAAAGATGGCTTGCGATGTAATAACGTGGGTCAAACTCTTCTTAAAATTAGCAGCAAGGGTTTGCCATATCTGAGAAAGTATACAGTTAGTTGTAATAATTTTTAACGTTAATTATATTTTGAATTAAAATTGAAAGTTCCATTTTCAGTATTCTATGCGGTAAGTCTCTTTCATTGCACAAACTATCAAAATTCGGGTGTGTATATTATATTCTATTATTCATCACGATTAATTCGGACGAATTGGATGATTGTTTCATGTAACGGTAACCGGTAACCGTAACATTATTTATTTTTAATATTATTCTATTTCTTTATACACTGAAGAAAGAAAATTGTACTATTGAGCGACCAAAAAGATGTCACAATTTAGGCTCATTGCAAGCACTAATCATTTCGTCCTCCAATCACATCTTAATTTTTTTTTAAGATTTTCAGTGCTTTTGCTTGTAATTCAATTTTCATCTTAGGTGTGATGGAATACCATTGCATTTCATGAATGCTTTACTAATGCTACTTACAGCCTCCAATAAGTGTAGTTATCACACAATCTCAGTGCCGGATTTTCAGCATTGCCAAAAAGGGCCAGGACCTACTGTGGCAGATTATAAGTGGCGGAATGTTGTGAAACCTTGAAAAGGATCTAAAAGAAAAGAAGTATCATAGATTAATGTCAAACGAAATCGATTGTCTGATTTTTAGAAGAGAAGACCATCTTAACCGAATTTTAATTTTAAGAAGACTATCTAAGGGAAAATAATAATTTTGCAGGAACTGAAACAAAGTCAAAAGTTATCGTGTTTATAAACATTAGAATGGAATATTTTGAAAAAAGTTTCATTATGTTGTAAAAACTTGCTGGTTTCTGCAGCTATGGTTTAAGACTCTTCGAAGGTCACTCGAGTTTTATGACGTTTTCAGCGGTGCGGAACTTCAAAACGCTTCAACCAAATAGCTCGACCCTCCATGACTTCTACAAATAAGATATACAAAGTCGATTATTATTGTTTAGAATACGATTCCGTGAAATTTTCATCATATTCGTCAGCTCGAAGAAAATTATTATTTGATTCAATTCGTTGCTGCAATTCGTTCGTGTTTTTTGGCTTTATATTCATCTAATTAATTCATATTATATGGTTATGGATAAGGAAGCGATAGAGAAAAATATTCTGAGACGCTTAGACTTGTATTGAGCGATATTTTATATATTATTTTGCAGCTGCAGAAATTTCATGCATATCTCACCATGTTACTGCATGTAGATTAATATCGACCGAATTCTGACTCAGTAGAATAGTTGACTAGTGACATATATTTGGCTCTATATAAAGCAAAAATGAGTAGAAATCGTTTCTACGCCATCAACAGAACTATACGCTTTGATAATAGAAATACCGGTGTAGCAAGGCTACTAGAAATAAAACAATAGTTTCAGATGACATATGGAAAGTAATGATGACTAATTTGGAAAGGGCATGTATACTGCATGAATTAATGGCTATTGACGAGCAATCGTCACCCTATGACGGCCAATATCGCTTCACCCAACACATTCCATCCAAGCCTGCAAAGTATGCTATGAAAGTGTGGTGGCTTTGCCATGACGGTTGTTATTTATAGTGGAACGCAACCTGGTGAAGTGCGTCAAGTGAATCAAGGGCAAGTTGTTTATGATTTGGTGCAGCGGACTTAGAGAGTATTATAACAATTTGTACGGCTAAAAAAAAACAAACAATTAATCACATTGCACGCCACATTAATAGCGAAGATCGCTGGGGACCATTTTTGTCAATGCTGATCGCCTTCTTTAATAGCAGACGTGCGGTGTATTAAAAGTTTCTTTCAGTGGCCAAACAGTAACGGTAGTACTCGACGAGTGCAACCAAAATCCGGAAAATTGGTGCTAGTAACACCACAACGCACTTGCTCACAATGCCATTTGGATACGCCAATTTCTAGCAAAAAATCTTGTCTGCGTGCCTCACCACCCGCCGTATTATCGTGAATTAGCACAGTGTAACTTCTTTCTTTTCCCGAAACTGAAATTGATGCTCGAAAGTTGATTTTTCGAGGGAATGGATACCATCAAAGCAGCGGCGACGCGACAACTGAGGTCAGTAACGGTGCCACTCGCTTGCATCACTTTTTTTAAGTCGCTTCCAACAGTTTATAGATGCGGAAAGAGACTTCAATTTTGAACATATAATGAAGAGTTTTGAAAAGTATAGAAATGTTTAGGTCTTACCAATAGTCTGGGTGGAAAATTGTCGCATTGTGTATAACTTAACGATAGACGGAATCTTGAAATATTTTAGCTTACAGTAAACTTATAGTTTACTGATACAAAGTTCAAGTGACCATTATCTTGGTAAATATCAAGAAATGTTTTTCATATTCATCAACTTTACCCGTAGGCTTGGAAAATTTCATCCGTAGAGGATGGCAAGCAATTTTGGGCCTACACTAGTGATTACATTTTTGGTACATTTGTACTTCTTTCGGTACATTTGGGTTCTGAAAAATCGTCGTCAGTACATACGACAGGTTTTTAGTGCAATCGGTACATTTGCCGCATTTTTAGTACATTTGTCAAATTTTTAGCACATTTTTGGAACATTTTGACAATTTATAATATGATTACCTTAAATTTTTTTTAGTAAATGAAAATAATCCTAGTGTGTAGAATGTGAAATATATCTCAGATTGCTAGTAATTTTTACAAAAATTTGGTACATAAGTATTAGTAAAATTGGTTGTTCAAGAGAAAAAAAAAACTACAATCGGCCTCTAAAGAGTACATTTCAAGTCACGATCCAGTACATTTTCACAAAACCCAAATTCCATCACTGGCCTACACTCCATAAATTTCTTATTCCGGCTCTGTACCACCTTAAACCTATCATCCCCATTTGACCCTCTTTCTTGTGGCATCTCCGACGTCTTGTTCTCCTCTGGTACTGGCATTAATTCTAATGCAAATACATGTGGCAAACGACAGCGTTTTAAGTGCCTTTCATGTTGTTGCTGTTGTGGCTTTTCATCGCATGTGTAAACCATCATATGAATTTATGTGGGCAATTCCATGAAATACTGTTTTTGAATCTTTTAGGTAAAGTTTTTATCAATTTTTCAATTGATTTCGAAAGTGTGAAGTATTTGTACTAAAAAACCCTAAAATTCATGACTTTTAAATTGACAGCCTTAGTGGATTTTAAAAATGAAAACATAAAAAACGCTTGCAGTAAGTAACAATTACAACTAACAAGCGTTTTTCCGTTTACACACTAAGGAGAGTTCCGAACCAAACATCAAAATCTTTCGAAAGTAATATTTTGTTGCCGATTTTCCGTTTTCGCCTAAGGCTAAAATTGTTTTAAAGTGAATCTATTGAATTTCAAGAGAAGAGCTCTGGGCTGGACAAATACTTCAAAAAGATTAATCATGATATATATATTTTTTTGTGTCTCAGAAACGTGAACTTTGTGTATACTACGCTGAAATGTTTGAACTTTTAAAGGTTTTTGAATTTCTGCGATCCCATTTTCCTATGAAATCACTCCCAACTTTTTCTATTTGCAACTTAATCGTACGCTAGAGGGCGCTCTTGTTTGTGCGGCGCGCTTAACAATCTTTCTTTACACACATGCAATCAACTTGTAAGAGTTGCGTGTTTAGCGTCTTTAATGATTTCGTAATACCCATCGTACTCGTCGTCGTATTTGCGCGCTTATTTGTTTCATTGTTTCCTTTTTCTTTCTAAGCGTTTTTCTTTTCTTTTTTTCTGTTTGCTGTCTCTGTTGCTGCTGATTTCATTCTGTTAATCTCTTTCATTTCATTTTTTCTCATTCGCTAATGTTTTTCCTTTTATTATTTTTATTAGATTTCATTATGCGTGTGCCTAGTATGCACAGTATAATGTAAGTTAAATGACGGTAATTTTTTCTTAAATGGTGACATTGAAGCATCATTAAATGCCTTCAAAGCTTTTGCTCTGCTTCTGAAGCTTTGTGCAGGAAATGAGAAAAGTTTTGTGCCGTTCATTTTGTGGAAGTGCGAACTTTATTCAATTTACTTCTGCTGTGCTTGAATTGGGCTACTTTTCTAATGTTAATAGAGAGAGAGAGAGAGAAACAGAAATTTGTGTATTCGTGCCATTCTTTTCTATTTTGTTGTAAAATATTTAAATTGGCTTTGAAATTTTGTTTATTTTGTTACTTTGTGTACTTTGGAAAAGTTTTTGCAATTGATCTCCTGCTGTATGACTTAATCCTTTGACGATTTCAATATCAAAGAGGAGCTATAGATTAAAGGAATGTCACAGTTTTATTGTTATAAATTTGTCAAAATTGCGATAAAATATTATTTTGTTCATTGAGAAATGAAGAAAAATTTATATTGTAATATTTACAATTAATTGGTAAACCGGGAGCTGGATGGAGTTGAGTGTGCAAAATATGAGGACCACATTCTGTTCATAGTTTTGAACTCATAAAAGCTTCCAGATTATGATTCTTGATGTTGCCAGGAGGTTAGTTGGTCCAATTATTTTTATACCCCATCCCCTTAGATATCAAGTAAATGAACTAAACAAATGCTTTGCAACCATTTTAATTATTGTTCTTGTGACAATATCCAATAGCTCCTTATGATTAAAGATACCTTTAGCTAGTCAGTTAAAAAAGGCAAAAAATTTGAAAATAAAATCAAGAATTATTGATAAAAAAATATATAATACGATAAAGTAAATTTTTAATTAAGTCATATAGAAATGACATATCTAGCGAAATATGTAATAAAATTTACTAAAATTTCGTGTAAGAATATTTACTTATATGTGTATGTCCCCGCGGAAGACGGAATTGGAAAAATAGGCGTGATATATTTAAAATTTTTAATTTCTTTACAACTTTTCATAGACCTTCAAAGTTTTTTTCAATATTTTCAACATTTTTATTTAACATTTTCCATATATTTTCTACTTTTTCAATTCTTTCAACTTTTTTGATTATTTTTTTAAATTTCGTTAGCGATTTTTTATGTTTTAATTTTTTTCGGATATTTCAACCTCTTTCAACCATTTTCAAAATTTTTTCGACTTTTCAGCCTTTCTTGAACATTTTTCAACATCTCTCATTTTTTCCGACATTTTCCATTTCTTCGACTTTTTCGATAATTTCTACATTGCAGTCTTACATATTTTCTATTTTTATGTATAAGTAGTTGTGTTGATGCAAGTTTATTTTCGATGTCTTTATTTTTAATTTATGTATTTATATATCGAGTGACTATAACTTATTATTCTTTAAACAATGATACTGAATTTGAGATTCTTTTAATTTTAAACTACATGTGAAATTAAGTAATCCATACATATTTCAGTGGTATGAATATCTACAACTATACAGCTTTTCTGGAATTTTTACTTCTGTCGGATACGAAACATATATAAATGTGCCTGATGTTTCCACTAACAAAAAAAATTTTAATCTGCAATATCTTAAGGTATACCCACTTTTTTCCAGAATATAAAGCCCTTAATCTAAAAAAACGAGATATTGCTAGTGTAAAAGCTATTTTTAAAAACGCTGTGCAAAACCGAAATAAATGAGGGCTTCCCCTGAGAAAGCCGAAAGTCTATTGGCGAAACGTTGTGTACGAGGATGAAATGGAAATTGTTTTATTTGCATCAAAAATTTATTGACCTAAAAACCCAAAATCTTCAAATTCATACTAAACAAAAGATATTGGTCATGTAAATACTACTTAATTGAAAATTGGGGTTGCTTTTGGTATTGCTGTTTATGATATCTGTAAATTAAATACATTTTACTAAATAAAACTACTCTTTAATACCAATGAACATGCATTGCTCTCAGATTTTACTTTGCATCACTTTGAAATTTACGAGCT
Source organism: Meiosimyza decipiens (assembly GCA_963680825.1). Classification (NCBI taxonomy): domain Eukaryota; kingdom Metazoa; phylum Arthropoda; class Insecta; order Diptera; family Lauxaniidae; genus Meiosimyza; species Meiosimyza decipiens. Next base: position 52,161,452 of record OY804260.1, read on the forward strand.
GGTCCCCACAGTTCGGGTTTTCTCTCATAGCACTTGGGCGCGTCAACAGGCCCATCCCTTTTGCATCACGACGGTGTTGGATAGAACGTCGCACTATCGTGATAATTCGTTTTTTGGTCGTACCATTAGGCTGTGGAACAATCTCCCTTCAAGTGTTTTTCCTGATCGCTCTGACATTATTAAATTAAAAAAGCATTTACAGGGGCTATCTACGGAGCGTTGGTTTGAGTTTAAAAAAAAAAGAAAATTTGCTTACTATTGGTTTCTTAGTCTTGACAGCTGCTTGATGATGCATTTTTTGACATATGTACATATAGCTGCGAAAATTTTATCAGCGCCGACAATTCATCCGTTTTTGTGGAAAATACATTCAAAGAACAGTTTTTTTTTTAAGAAAAAAATTTCAAAAATTCATTCTTGACGTTTAGTTTGCATGGTATTCCAAGCTTATTAGCAAGTTTTCGAATCAAAAACTACATTCGTGAAAAACGGATGGCTCGCGAAGCCAGTGTGAGAATTTTGTAGGCTCCTTGATGCGCAGTGGAAACTAAAAGCTTTGTTACAAGTGTAATTTTATGCCTTTTTATATAAAAGCTGACGCAGGTGGCGTCAAACCAAAACACACTATAATAAATGTAATAATGCAAGTCAGAAGGTATTTATAAAATTGGCACACAAAAATTGTACATATGAAGATCGACTTTTTTTTCAGTCAGTGCAACAGCCACCAGTTTCCAACTGTTTAAAAAAGAGAGTCAATCAGGGAACTGCATGATCACGCGTCTATGTTTGTTGATGATCCTTTTATTCTCTTAAAAACTATGCATAAGGGAATGCTGATAAGAAAAAGCAATACCCTATTGCAGAAAAAACTCCTTGGTCATTTAATTCAAATTCTTAATGTTATTACATCAATTTTGTTGCTTTTTTTTATGTGGTCAACATAATTTTGCACAAAGAAAAAACGAAAACAAAACTTTCAATACCAAATCAAATTACCGAAATTACCAAAAATGGCTACAAATTTATTGCTCCCATGCGTCACAGACCAACACCATTTTGGTTGAAGTCGGTTGCAAAGTCTACCTCAATACCAAATATGTTGGCAACACATGGTGCGACCGAAAGACATTTTGACAAGTGGTTCAACTTGAAAAATCTCGCATGGATCAAGCAAGCAACATTTTTATTTTGTATCTCATTTTTTATGAATTTCAATAAAATTCGAAACAAAGCAAGCAAACAACGACGCTGACAATTTAACCGCGCACCATATGCTGTGCTGCAAGTGTTGCATGCTGCAACATACAAAAAGAGCATCTTCCACTTGCACGAATTTGGCAGCGCGTATTAAATGCGATTTTAAATCAGTCACAAAAAACAGCAACCGCAATATTTTTCTGGCTCGTAAAATTTTCCAGCTTGCCGCCTAAGCTCACGAACAAAGAAGCTACCTGGCGTGGTCCATTGCTGCGTGTATTTTTTTTTGCGGCGTTGCTAACCTTGATAGTCTTTGTTTTTAATGCGACCAGTGTTGGCTTTTTCAGGTTTTAACCACTTTTTTTTCCTCATTTTGCTGGTCTGTTTTTATGGTAACACATTGAGTGCCATAACGGGAAGCATCTTGCAAAAGTTGTTGCCGCTATTGTCGTCAGGTTTTTTTTTTTGCGGCGCGTTTGAAAGCGAAATTAAAACCGTAGAAGTTAAGAAAAAATAAAAGTCCGTCGGTAGCAGCAGCAGCAGCAAAAGAAGCTGCAGAAGAATCAAGAAACCAGTTGTACAAAATAAGGCATTGAAGATGTTGATGCTTGAGCAAAAAAGTAGTAAAACTGGGCCAACCAAAGAAGAGTAAAAAATTTGGGAAAACAAATTGAAAATCAGCAACATAGAGAAATAATGGTGTGGCCAACGCTAAAATATGTCTCAAAAGGTTAAGGTAATTTTTGCTGCTGAACTGAAAAAATGAGCACGAAAAGGGCATTGCAGCTTTTTATTAACAAATTAAATTGATCGCTGCAATGATGATGTATGAATGATATGATAATACTAAGCTACAGCTAACAAGTTCTTGTGTGTATCTCTAAAGCCAATAGCCAAAAATTGATGAAAACTATAATTTTGCAGCACTTAAGTCAGCCACAATATTAACTGAACTTTTTCTATGTTAGATTTCCCTATCATAAAACTTAGGGGCATGACTTTTAAACGTTTTTCCTATAAATTTAGTATATATAGCATCAAGCAAGATGCTTTTATTAGGTATAAAAAAATTAATATTATTTCAGGCGTTAAGATACCTTTACCTTCACAGAGCGGAATATATAAAGCCGTAATGAAATCTGCCGCACTTATGGGAGAAGCTTTGAAAAACGATTTAAGGTATGGAAGCTGGTGTCTTAATTTTGATGGGAAAAAGCTTCAAAAAAAGAAAGTTCAGGTAAGTTCAGGTTATTAAGAATGAAATGAATGAAGTAAAGTTTTTCTGCGCTTATCCTTGAAAATGGTAAAGCATTAAAAATATGTAATGGAATTGGAAGAAAGTTCAGGTAAGTTCAGGTTATTAAGAATGAAATGAATGAAGTACATTTTTTCTGCGCTTATCCTTGAAAATGGTAAAGCATTAAAAATATGTAATGGAATTGGGGAGATACATATAATAAATTTAATTTATAGAATTTAATAGAAATGATAAAGGCTGACTCAAAAGCATCAATGCTGGAAATGAAAATGGAGTAGTTGCGCTTCTGGAGACTTATTGCAAAGCAATGGGCTTACCTCAATCATATGATTGATTTACTTCAACGACATGGCAATGAAAAAAAATCATGTTCTCCAAATATTGCTCACAATTTTGTTTCTGACCTTTTAAATATGTACTTACGATCATTGGAGGGATAACTTAAAGCAAAGTGAGTTAAAATTATGCCTGCAGAATATAAAATAGCGTGACAACATGCAATATTGGTTTGAGCTAGGTCAAGTCTTTCGATACTATGGCGCCTACAATGAGGTTCCCCGTTATAAAAATCAAAGTTCTGTCACCAATAATTAACGCTCGATAGAATTCTAGGGCTACAGAATAAAATTATAAGTATACTTCCGATCTGTAAACTTATTTATCTCTCATTAAGTTCAAAAGAGCTCACAGTTGAAAGAAGACTCTCAGCAATTCCAAAAATACAGCAAAGTAATGTTTGTGCAGAATGCTCTATTAAAATTTATCAGGACATACATATATCCTAACTGCAAAAATCGGGCACTCTGAACTTTCCCTTTTTCATTTTAAAGATGGTCATCCTATGGAGGGTTTTTCATCCAACAATAGCAGATATAATATATGTTTTGAAAAAAGTCATACCCCGGATGTGAATGATATTTATTAAACTTATAATGATTTGCATATCTACTCGGAGAAGATCAGAGGCTGTAAATTTTTCTTGCACGTCTGACTTCTTTGTGGCGAGGAGGTATATGTCATTGAGTTTTTCCAGATGCTCGCAGTCAGTCATCGGTCAGTACTATTAAAAATAAGATTGGTAGACTTTGGCTTATACCTAAAACGGACTCAATTGGATCAGAAAAATGTCTGTTAAGTAACACACCACAATTGAATCTATCGTATTGGGCCTATGTTGCTGTGATTTCGTTCGTAAGCGGTACTGTAGTTGACGTAAGTAAAATATATTCTAGGGAAGCTTTGAATATTTCGGCAATTAAGTATATATATGATCTGCACCCCTTGTTGTTTTTGAAAGATTTTTGGGCCCTTTTAATAAATATGCGGTCATTACACATTTCTCATTTGTGTATTTTGAAGAAAGCTTTAACTTCTTTTGTTAAGGGCGTCTTATACCTCTGCGGCATTTTGCCCATTATTTTATGCCCGTTGTCAAGAATTTGTAATTCGCTTAAATGAAATCAATATGAAGGATAATATTGCTTAATAAATTTCAAATTACTTATAAATTCGCGCTTAAATACAAGCCGCTCACTCACTACCAACTTGCCTTCATTTTTGTAGCAAATAAACAAGTGCAAGTATTGCTAGTAGATGACGTCACACGTCATGGTGGGTAGCGTTTAGTAACAAATCGTTCACAGGATGAAATAATCGTGGGCAAGCTTAGAATTTTCACATATAATCAATCTAGTGTGTTTTTGAATGCAAAACTATAATTTTCTGAATCGGCTTGTCTTCAACATTTGGCGCCCGGGGAACCAATCTGGCGCCATATAAAAAAAAAAATCATAAGGATTATGTTCACACAAATTTTAAATATAAATGCAACTTTAATTGAATTTCTGATAATATTTAGAACCTTTGGGGCGCCCTCCAAACCTCTGCATTCGTTTCGATGGCCCTTTTCGTCCCCCATAGGTGCGGCACTGCTCTTTAAGCCATAACATTACACTCTAAATGCATTTGATACTGTTGTAATTGCCTAGAATTCTCGATATCCGAAAATCTGCAGTTTTGTTTGAATTACAATGGGTCTCGTCATTTATTGTTCTGTTGTTGTCTCTGGCTTGGTGTAGAAATCGAGTGGCCAGCGCTGCTTAGTATCATGAGGTATTACAGCTTGGATTATTTTGATCACTTAAAACAGTTTCAAATCCATTTTCAGAAAGCTCTGACACTGTGCTCGAGTGATGCCTAGTCGAGGGAAGTGACGACAAGTAGACACAAATGGATCTTAAAAGAAACTTACAGCTTCAGCTTCCACAATGCTTTTTGAATCTCTTCCTGGAAGATCGCTGATAAATTTGCTTTTTTCAAATCTAATCATGTTAACGCTTAGAGAATTGACATTAAAATTTTGCCGGTTTTTTTTTCTGAGTATGAAGAATTGATCCCTCTCCGGAACAAACAAACTTTATTTTATCTTTACAAACTACAAAAGAAATACAAAATAAGAAGTTGGAAACGAATAAAATGCGACTTTTTCAAAGCCTTGAGTATTTTAATAGACACCCTGTATATAGAAAACAAAAGTGAATATCACAGGAATGTAAGAAGAAATCTTAATATGGCTTTTTAATAGGTGGAACATCAACTTATTTCAAAGGACTTATTGATTTGGTACAAAGAAAAATTCATTCATATGAGATAGTTTTACTCAAGTGAAGGACAAATTTTGTACTGGAATGAGGAATGTCATTTCCTTGAATTTAGTAACGTCTGTTATTCCAGTGTACTGCTAGGTGTATATTCTATTTATTTTTACATTACGATAAAAGATCTAACCTAGAGCTACTTAATTATAACAACAAAAACAACAACAAATCACATTAGAATATGCAACAGCAAATTCTAATGAAACATAAAATTAAATGATTTTTTTAATTTAATTTTTTTCTCTTCTTATGACGAATATTTTATTGTTGTTATTGTGGTTTATTTATTATTTTATATAAGAGTTTTAATAAACATGCAATTTTTGTTGTTTTTGAAGTTTTTGTTGCTTTTTTTTAGTAATTTTACATGGCTGCACATTTTAGCAGAAATAATGTACATTTTATTTACCTAAGTATTTAATTGCTGCTTGCAGTAATGGTTCTGACTGTTGTTGTTGTTGTTGAATTAAATTTAATTTCAACCTTTGTATTTGCATCATTGAGGCTTCAATTCATTTAGCTAATCATCTCCCCACATCGATCTCTTATATTCTCCACTGACTCTTCAATTGGCATCATTAAATCTTGGCATTTTATTAGCCGACTGACTATGTTTTGATGTGCATCTAATTAATCGGTATTTTATTTTAATGCTATTTAAATAAGTTGAGTTAAATGATAATGACGTTTTCTATTAAATATTTGAATAATATTCATTTTATTGCAATATTTAAGTAGATACACTCTTAACTATTTTTGTTGAATAATCGTGGGCAAAACATTGACGGCGTTCACGATTCAGAGCAGTTGATAGCAATTTTACCACAACGAATTGCAACCCTGTGTCAGCAAATTTGATCTCTTTTTCAGTTGAAAACAGCTGATTAATTTGCTGTTTTAGCAATGTTGCCATGCCTAAAATAAAGGAAGCTCAGCAATTCATTGCAAACTGTCTTTTATTCCCTCAGGCTTACGTTTTTATTTGGGTGCATAAATTTTGAGTGTAGTTCTTGGAATTACCATTAAATATTGTGGATTGTTTGAATAAAAACTTTTCGTCACCTTAATGTATTTAATATTGTCGTGGCGAGGGCAATAAGATTTTCTCTAACGGAAGCTCCCAACGCCCTCTTACATCTGTTACCTAATAATATCTTAATCATAGCAACCGCGTCCTGCAGTTCGATCCAACTCAGAGTACATAGCTGGTTTTTAGTTTGCAAAGCAATATGGAAACTGCTCATTCCTCGATGCACAGCCAAACAAACTGGCTGAACACCCGACCGATTACATCTGTTCTACAATTAGCTACAAGAAAAATTTTCTGTTGAAGTTTCCGAAAAGGATTTAATGGGAGGAGAATATAAACCTAAATTTTGTAGCCAACATATGCAGCAATGGGTCAAAGATGGTCTGCGATGTAGGTACGGGGGTCAACTCAAAACAATCAGAAAGTTTTATATCTTTTCACTTGCCTAATAGAGGTCTGCATGAGTGCACTCAAAACGATCATCCAGCCCCTCGATACGTTGCGAGTCTATCGAGCCTTTGTGCACAATAACCATAAATCAAATAAAAACAAAGCGAAGTTCAGAAGTTTATATGATGATAATTTTGAGTGCTTTCATGCAGACCATGACAATTAACATTTTTCAAGCAAAAGTCTTTGATATTATAGGGGAAGAAAAGGAGCTGTGTGAGCGACAGCAAAATTCTAGTTTGGTATCATCAAAATGAGTGTTGAATTCGATACAATTCGACACATATCCCGAATCAGTTTTAAGGCTGACTAGCATAGCTCGGGTCCGGAAGAATTTTACTTGCAGCAGAACTCATACCATACAATATGTAGGAAAACAAGAGCGGGTGCCCCGTCCATCCGAATGTGTATAGAATGTTCGTCAGTACGGTTAGGGTTAAAAAAAGAAATTCTGGGCAAGAAAATGTTATTGAATTGGTTAACTTTTTCTCAAATTTTTGTAATTTTTTTTTTTCTGGCTATACAGAATATTCGAATATTTCCAGGTTGTCAAAAGTTAACTAAGCATTTTCAAATAAGATAAATGAAAAATAAGAAAAATGATGTCGAAGTTTCCGACATAATGCAACAATTGCTATCAATTTTTCAATAATTTATTTTTATTTAAAAGTGTTACTGGACATAATTTTTCAAAGATACAGCTCTTTAAATAAACTTTTTTCATTCATTTTTGCATTTATTGGTATATGCTGATTTTCCTTATATAAATAATTCAAATTGTTGAATTTCTTCGACTCAGCTCGTACTGAATACTTAAATACGAAAACTTCTTTGGACGTGAAGAAATCTATAGTAACATGAATTTAAAAGAAAATTTGAGAAAATATAATTTAAAAACTAAACTACCTGATACTCCTATAATACATGATTTAATTACATGCTGTTAAAATATTATTTAGACACAGTGCTATTCGGAACATACATTACAGCAATTAAAA